>JALPQD010000063.1:6292823-7492823 GCA_023101885.1 Typhlomys cinereus | reverse complement strand
TGATCTTGTGAGCTGACCAGGGCCGGAAAGGCCAGGCCCTTAGCTTTCGCTGTGACTGTTACTTCCTTCCCGCCCCCCAAGTCCCTTCCTGACATGGCTTCCCCTTTCTGGGCATTGCTGGCTGTATGCACCCAAAGAGCTGAAGCCACCTCTCGGGGCGTGCTCCTCTGTGGTAAGGGAGGGAGGGTCCCCGCAAACAGGAAGCTGTCTCAGGTCTGCCTGCAGATGAGGTCAGGCCTTGGAGGGGCCTCAGGAGGCGGGGGCACGGAGGGGGCAGTGAGTAAGCTGCCTTTCCCGCCCGTCACCCCCACACAAAGGGCTCCTCAGTCCCCTTGGTGCCTGTTTTTCCTAAGGGTGGAGTAACCTGGGGTCCACCCAGCTGACCAGGAGCGAGGAAAGCTGGCTGTCCTCAGCAGATGTGTGTGTGTGTGTGTGTGTGTGTGTGTGTGTGTGTGTGTGTGTGTGTGTATGTGATGGAGTGGCTCATTCTAGGGAAATCCCAGCAGGTGAGGGTGGGTCAATGGAGAGGCAGCTACTCTGCGAACAAGGAGGACACATTGGTCTGGTTTCCTCTATCTTTCTTTGAATACAGTGGGTCTCAGGAACACTCATGTGCAGATGGAAGAGAGAGAGAGAGAGAAAGAGAGCAGGGCCAGAGAGATCAGCCAGCCAGGCAGGGCCATTGCAAGAACACCACTGGGACACGAGCTGTAACCTGTAGGATGCGTGGACTTGGGTGAGTGTCCTGCCTTACTGACCCTCGGTTATGGCATCTTTGAAAAAAAGAGACTCAGAATGAATGTCGCCCTGTGTGGGTGGGTGTTGGACCTCAGAAGTCAGAGAGCCCTGTGTATGGAAGATGTTCACCCGTGGAGGGAGGAATGTAATGAGTGTCTTGGATAGAGACTCGGTGATGATTCATTCATTCATTTGGCAAGTATATCTTGAGCAGCTACTGGGTGCCAGGCCTCAGGTGCTAAAGATTGATTCTCCCTCCCTCCTGGAGTGTCACCTGACCTCCGTGTCCCCTTCAGGATCCCGAGGCCTGACGCACTCACTGGCCAAGCAGTCCAGGATCAGCTTCCTCTTAGAGACGAGGGGAGCCGAGACACAGAGAGGTCAAGCGACCCTGCGGATGTCACTCAGTTACTTGGTGGCAAAGTGAAGACGAAGACCCCCCAAGCCCGGCAGGTCCCATGATGCCGGCTGCTGGGAGATCCCCAGGGCCACAGTTTTTTAGCAGCAGAGAGTCAGCCCTGACCTCCGCTTCCTTTCGTATCTGGTGCCTTGTGAGCTCAGCTGGGGCCTGTGTGTCTCTGAGCTCCCGGCTTATCTGCGATGACATGGGGTCAGGACTGGCTGTGCCCAATGAGGGGGATGCAGAAGTCCCAGCAGGTGAGGGTCTCACAGGCAGTGTCAGGCCCTTCCCTTCTCTCCTGCACCTGGGGGCGCAGTTGCCTGCAGTGCCTAACTTGGGAGTCATGCATGGCTGGACTGAAACACACAGACGGCGCTCGGTGGAACACACAAAGCTGCACGCCGATTCCCACAGAGGGAAAACCTCGACTACGGCTCTGCCTTGGGGATCCCTCTGCTCCTCCCCAACCCAACTCTGATCTAAACTTTGCCCATCAGGCAGCGGGAGGGGCAGTATGCAGCCACAAGGAGGTTCCTAGCCTGCCCTCTGGCTCACAGCTGGGGGGGGCTGTCCTGTCTTGGTGAGATTCAGAAACAATTGGCGGGAGGAAACCCTTTCCCACAACTCTGGGAACTCACGGAAGCCTGGGTTCCAGGGTCATCTCACCCCCCCTCTCTGGGCCTTCTCTCCCTTCTCCCTCTCCCCCCCATGTAAGCGAAGGACCATGGCGCAGTTCCTCCCATTTCCTGGCCACTCACTATGTGTGCAACACCACGCTGGATGCGGCTCCTCCTGCCTCTCCCCCAAGTGCCGGGATTCCAGGCATGCACCACCACACACACCTGAATTTTTATTTTTTAATTTAAAGCAGAATCTACGTGACACCAAATAATTATGGAATAAGCATGGAAGCAGTCACTCCTAGTGGTAGCAAATTTCACCCCCATTTCGCAGATGAGAAATGGGAGACCCCGATAGAAGGAGTGACTTTGTTTAAGAGCCTTCAGCCAGCCAGTGATGGGAGAGCAGGATAGCGATTGGTTAATTTAGTTTTAATATTTCATTTTTTGGGGGGGGGAGAATGAGAAAAAGAAAGAAGATTGAGACACAGAGAGAGAGAGAGAGACAGAGAGAGAGAGAGAGAAAGTATATACATGCATGCCATGGTGCATGGGTGGAGCTCAGAGAACAACTTTCAGAAGTTAGTTCTCTCCCTCCATCATGTGGGCTTCTGGGGATCGAACTCAGGCCTCCAGGTTTTCGAGCAGGCGCCTTGACCCACCAAGATGTCTCTCTCCAGTGATGTTTCAAGGCCACAAAAATCCTCTCCTAGGTTCTCTGTGGTTGGGCTGCCACCCAAGACAGAGACTGGCCAGGAAGGAGACCCCCGAGTTTTGAGGTACCCCTCTTCCCTGGCTTGAGCTGAGTAGCAGGTTCCAAGCAGGGGTGAATCAGAGCAGATGGGCTCTGGAACTTGGTTCTCCTGGGACAGGAGTTTCATGTCCCTCTCTCTCTCTCATATGCATGTGTACCTGTGTGCAGATGTGTACGCATGTATGTATGCATGTAGAGGCCAGAGATTGATGTCCGGTGTCTTGGTTGATCATTTTCCACTTTATTTTCTAAAACAAGGTCTCTGGCTGCCTCCTGACTTCGCCAGACCCACAGGCATGTCTTCCTTTCCAGCACTGACATCACGCTGGGCTTTTTACATGGGAGTCGGGGATCTGAACTCAGGTCCTTATGCTTGCATGGCAGCACTTACTGATTGAGCCATCTCTTTAGCCCCTGTGCTAGGTCTTTATGTGTGCTTAATCATCCAGTGGACATCCCCATAATGCTGGGTGGGTGTGGAGGGACACATTTTTGGGGTCACCAAGTGGGAAAAGGTTACTTTGGTGTAATTTACATACCACCCACAGGACCTTTTAAAGCATACAGTTCAGTGGGGGATTTTAGTCAGTTTTGATAGATGTCACTACTAACTCCAGAACACATGGCTACCCCAAAAGAGACTTATACCCATTAGCACCCCCACTCCACTGCTCCTAAGACAACCCGTAAACTTGGCTTTGCAGCCTTCCGCTTCCCAAGAACAGAGGCCCGTGGTGTGTGGTCTTCAACCACGGAGTCACAGTGGCTCAGTGAGCCTCGGAGGACCCCTGGAGATCCTCCTCACCCCCCACTCCCCGCTCTCCCCATCCCAGCAAGAGCTCTGAAAGGTACTTGTGTGACCTGGGAGACGCCTTCCAGCCCCCTGGGGCTCACAGAGCAACTGAATGGCCGCCGTAGCCACAGCCACACAGACCTTGTCCCCTTGGACCGGTGAGTCAACCCAGACTGGGTGGTGTGAGCTTTGAAGGGGGCACCCTCTGGGTGGGGGGGACCCGGCAGGACACTGGGGCTCTGTCTGCTCTGGACAGTGGGCCAGTGTAGGGCAAACAGGAAGTGGGCTGGACTGGGACCTGCTAGGTAAATACAGGCAGGGAGGGCGCCTCGTGGCGTGATGCCCCCCACTGCTGCCTGCCAGAGGCCGAGGAGCTGTGGGCAGCCGGGCCTGGCAGGCAAGCGGGTCTTGCCCGTCCAAGGGATGGAATTCCCAGCCAGGCGGTTGCTCCAGGGTGGCTGCCAGCGTTCACCTCCCGCAGGGGGCAGTCTGAACTCCAAGACCCTCACCCACACTGCCTTCCCTTCTCTGTCTGCTCACGCATCCCCAGTCACAGGAACAACAGGAGGGGGACTGGACTAGTGGCCTGGCTTCACCGAGCTTGGCTCGGGGCTGACCTGCCAGCTGCGCCACCTTGCTCTGTCTTGCTTCACCCCCAGACAGTGCGCTGGGGAGGTGCCCCTGTCAGTGCCCTTCAGCCAGGGCCCAGGAAGCCCAGGGGTTGTCTTAAGGACACGCAGGCTCACAAGCCCAGCTCTACTGTTCTTCCTCTAGTCTCCCACCTCTCCCTTCCTCATTCTTTTCATTCTTACAAGTGTCACATCAAAGCACAGGTGCTAGTGGGGATGTAGCTCCGTTGGTAGAGTGCTTGTCTAGCAGGCACAGAGTCCTCGGTTCACTGCTGCACAAACCAATCTGGGGTTCACTGGACCCAAGAAAGAAGGAAGGAAGGAAGGAAGGGAGGGAGGGAGGGGGAGAGGGGGAGAAGAAGGGGAAGGAAGGGGCAGGGGGAGAAAGGGTGAGGAGAAGGGAGGGAGGGAGAGAGGGGGAAGGGAGGGAGGGAGAGAAGGAAGGAAGGAAGGAAGGAAGGAGAGAAGGAAGGAGAAGGAAGGAAGGAAGGAAGGAAGGAAGGAAGGAAGGAAGGAAGGAAGGAAGGAAGGAAGGAGGGAGGGAGGAAGGAGGGAGGGAGGGAAGGACGGGCAGCTCCTGGCCCCTGGGTTCCATCCCTGATTCCGAGAAGCACAGGCTGCCCGTGGCAGGCAGGGTTGGAAACGTCTGGCACTTTGTCCTCAGCATCTGCTGGCCTTGGGGTCCTGTCTTCCCAGCCCTTCCCCTTGAAGCAGACAGCAGAGCGTCCTGCTGCAGTTATTTCAGGGTCCCAAGGGAGCACAGGACCCCCACGCATTGTCCAACGAGTCCCAAAGGATCGAGGAGGGATTACACTGGGTGGTCTGGGAACCCCAGAGTCTGCCTCCTACCTGTTCAGTACTCCCCTCAGATTCATTCAGTCTCCCCATCTGCCCTTCCTCCCCCATACCTCAGACAGTGTGTCAGTGCACCCCACGCTTTTACACTCACGCACTGTCTGCTTTACCATTCCAAGTGTGGCTTCCAGTCCACCCACTCCCACCCCCAGGCCTCCACCCCCTCAGGCCCAGTGCTGCCCTTTGCCTTGTATTCACAGGACCCTTGAGGGTCCCTGGCTCACCCAGAGATTCAGGGGCCTCAAGCACCAGAGGGGAAGAAAGCAGATGAACGCAAGGATGCTATGTCCGCGTGGGAGTTTAGTGGCATAAAGCGAGGGACAGGGCTCTTTCCGAGGGATTTGGGGACTGGTTCATGCCAAGACGGCCTTTCAGTGGCCCACCCTTAAGAAGGGGTGGAGGGAGGAAGTGGTGGCCCAGGGGCCAGAGCTGGCTTATTGATCTAGAAGGAGTGCCTCGGGTCTTGGGCAGAGCAGCCCTGCACGCCCAAACCTGCCCCCAGACTTAAGCAGCTTTCTTCATTCACGTAAGCAGCCTGGCATTTCATGGGCTCCTGCCAGGGTTTCCATGAGCTCAGTCAAAGCTCCGGGATCATGCAGCTGCACCCCCCTCCCCAAGACCCTTCTCCCCGACCCATCTACCCGCTGCTGCGCTCTGCTTCCTCTGTGTCCCGCTGTTCCGCGTGGGGGTGGCTCACCTGGTAGGTCCCCTGGGGCCACGGGTCAGCAGGCCCTGGGCGGGTGCGGGAAGCACAGCTCAGCAGTCTGTGGACCATGTGAACTTCACCCAGCTAATGCGCCTCGGGCCTGGGATCTGACCCTGGGGTCTGGGTGACGTCAGAACACACTCTCTTTCCATGCCATGAGGGCAAGGGCTATGGGGAGAGCAGAATGCATGGGCTCTGGTGTGGGGGATCCTGGCTCTCACCCCTCATCCCTTCCCGGGGCCACTTCTGAGCTCCTAGGGGATGCACTGTTCTTCCCGCCACCACCCCTGAGGCCCTGCTGGTTGGTCAGTTGCTGTCTCCCCACGAAACGCAGACCCAGGAAGGATCCCATCTGTGGTCCCAAGACCCCACGCAGGCCTGGCACACAGTGGGTGCTCAGGAGACTGACGTGGACAAGATGGAGGACCCGGAACCACACGCCTTGGGCCCACAATTCGAATCCTCCCTGCTGCCACTCTGTCGCAGCTGCTGTCTTGTGTGGACTCTAATCTGATGTACAGACTTGGGGGAGCACAGGTTTCATGGTATAACCAGGCTGGTCTCGAACTGAAGATTGTCCCACCTCTTCCTCCCAAGTATAGGATGCAATGCCATAATACCATGCCTGGCTAGTGCATAGATTTTTTTTTATAAAACCTTATTTATTCATTCATTTACAGAGAGAGAGAGAGAGAGAGAGAGAGAGAGAGAGAGAGAGAGAGTGTGTGTGTTGTGTGTATGTGTGTGTGTCAGAGGGCATTGCACATTCCTGTGGGGGTCCCCTGTGGAGGACCAAGAGTGACTTCGGGAATCATCCTGGATTGCTTCTACTTCCTTTTTTGCCACTCTGGGATTTCCCAGGCTCTGCCCGCCAGGGCCAGAAGTGCAGGCCACCAGCATTTTTGCCTGGCATTTTTGTGTGGGACCTGGGATCTGAATGCAGGACCTTCTGCTTGTGAGGCAGAGTCTTAACCCCTGAGCCATCTCTCCAGCCCGATTTTTTTTTTAAGGGTTAGGATACTTGTAATGAAAATATTTGAAAATAGCTGCTTGAAATGAATTCAAGTGCATGTGTGCGTGCGAATGTGCGTGTGTGTGCATGTGTGTGTGTGTTCACATGAGCATCAGTTACGATATAGAGCACCCCCATCCTTAAGATCAGCGAACTGAGCTGAAATGAAGGGACGAAGGGCCCACACACGCATGCACACATATGTGTGCACAATACACACGTGTGTGTGCACAATACACACATGTGAACGTCATGCACATGGAGGAACTCAGAGAACACACAAGAGACCGCCCCACCCCCAGCCTCGCTTTTGCCCGGCCCTCCCTGCCCGCCTGGCACTGGGTTTGGAATGTGTAATAACAGCCTGCAGGGCAAATTGGAACAGGGAGTGAACTCTTCCTCAGCCACAGCATGGGGGGGGGGGAAGGCGGTAAGTGTGTGTGTGTGTGTGTGTGTGTGTGTGTGTGTACATGTATGCATGTGCATACACATGCAGTGTAGGAACCTTTTTCAAGGCCCTTTGCTACCAGGGTAGTCTCAGTCTCCCCAGCAGTAAAATGGGCATGGTGGTTTAGCTTTGCCCCCTAAAGGTCCTGGAGGAGGGTTAAGTAAGACCCTTGGCCATACACTGCCATGCAAGGTACAGGGGGAGGGGACTGGGAGCAGCAGTCTGGACTATGGCTTTGTGATGATGATGATGATGATGGTTAATTTAAATACATGAAACCTCATTTGCCCAGTGTCTGTAGCGGCCCCGGAGACAGGTGATCTGCTTCACGTGGCCAAAGTCCTGCAGTGGAACAGATGCTATTGCACCTTGCTCAGGAGATGGGGGGGCCAGAGTAGCCTTAGCTCTGGAGCCAGATTTCTCAGATTTGAATCCCAGCTTCATTGCTAACCTACTGTGTGGCCTCAAGGAACTCACTGTACCTCTCTGTGCCTGTGTTTGTTTTCTGTCTGTAATGTGGACGTCGTAGTAGTGCCTGCCCACAGGACAGGACTTCTCAACCTCAGCCTTGCCACCCCCTGGGGCTGGGGCTCTGTCGTGTGGGGTCATCCTGTTCATTGAAAGCCATTTCCTAGCTCTCTTCCTCGGTATACCGTGGCAACTGAATGTGTTGCTAGACATGGCCGAACGTCCCTGGTCCAGCATAGCAAGAGACCCGAGTGAGGGTGCGTGTGTCTCACACTCAGTTGGGTGGCACAGTGAGACCTGCGTGACGTCACCCCGTGGCTCCCTGCTGGTGGAGCGCATGTTTCCAGCACAATAATCAAAACACAATCAAAATATGGAGATGTCGAAGTCCCCGCCCCACCCCTGTGCCTGGATGAGCCTTCTGCTTGCTCAGTCCCACGCTGCCAAGACATCCCATTCCTGCCTCAGTGTGCCCCAGAACACTTTGCCCCCATGACCCCAAGGTACCCCTTCTTGCCCCATTCCAGCATAGCTGACCAAAGTCACATGGTCCCACTGGGGTCGGAGGCTCCGGATCCCTGTCTCCTTACCTGGTGGATGAGACCTATGGTCTCAGGTCCTATAAGGAGTGGGCTCTGTTGAGCACCCCAGGGGGAGGCATGGGGCTCTGGTTTAAGAGTTGGGGCTGCCAAGACTCAGAGAGAGGGATATGGCTACACTCGACCTCGATTCTATTGATGTTGAAGAAGCTACTTACTGCACGCGTGTCCATTTTGCAAGGAGACAGACACTAAGTCCTGTGGGGCAGCAAGACCACCGTCCCACGTGGTAAGTTTAGGTAGATATTCTGCACACCTGCTGAGCTTGGCCCATATCTTCTTTGTAGCTCTTCCTGTGAAGTTAGATGTCCCCATCTCACAGATGAGAAAACTGAGGCCTTGAGGTACTAACTGGTTTAGTGTCATACAGTGGCTGCATGGAGCCTGGCTGTGACTTCTCCTCCCAGTCTCAGTGAGTCAATCCCCAGACTTTGGGGTCCCAGCAGGACCCCCTAAGGCTTTCTTGTCCAGCCACTGCTCAGGGTAGCCAGACTAGAGACCGACCAGGTTCTTGAAAGAGGCCCCTGTTGCAGCTCCTGCTTTGGGCTGGCCGCTGACCACATCTGGGAGTGGCCACCCGGCCCCTGTCATTACAACGGTGGCTTTGAAGCCGCTGGCAGCAGCGCTATTTGCCCACGTGGGAAGGGGCTTCCTGCAGCCCCCACCGCCGGCCACGCTCTGCCTGACCCCCCTCCCTCCCCAGCAGGCTGAACAGCACGGAGAGACCTGGGGCCAGCATGGCGGATCCCGGCGACAGCCCCTGCACGGCGCCTGGGGAGGCAGCCGAGCCCCCCGGAGACGAAAGCGGCACTGCTGGTGGGGAGGCCTTCCCCCTCTCCTCGCTGGCCAATCTGTTCGAGGGGGAGGAAGGCTCCCTTTCGCCCTCACTGTCTGATACCGGCCGCCCTGCCGGCCCGGGTGACGGGCGACCGAACCTGCGTATGAAGTTCCAGGGTGCCTTCCGCAAGGGGGTGCCAAACCCCATCGACCTGCTGGAGTCCACGCTGTACGAGTCTTCGGTGGTGCCTGGGCCCAAGAAAGCACCCATGGACTCGCTGTTTGACTACGGCACCTACCGTCACCACCCCAGCGACAACAAGAGGTGGCGGAGGAAGGTCATAGAGTGAGTATTGCTCGGTGTGCAGCTGGTGAGCCTCTCGGTATTGAATCTGTCTGTCCATCCATCCATCCGTCCATCCGTCCATCCATCCATCCATCCATCCATCCATCCATCCATCCATCCATCCATCCATCCACTCACCCACCCATCCATCCATCCACCCACCTATCTGTCCAACCATCCACCTGTCCATCCACCCATCCATCCACCCACCCATTCATCCATCCATCCACCTATCTGTCCCACCATCCACCTGTCCATCCATCCATCCACTCACCCACCCATCCATCCACCCACCTATCTGTCCAACCATCCACCTGTCCATCCATCCATCCACCCACCCACCCATCCATCCACCCACCCACCCATCCATCCACCCACCCATCCATCCATCCATCCACCTATCTGTCCCACCATCCATCCGTCCGTCCATCCATCCACCCATCCACCCATCCACCCATCCATCCATCCACCCACCCACCCATCCATCCATCCATCCATCCACCTATCTGTCCAACCATCCACCTGTCCATCCATCCATCCACCTATCTGTCCAACCATCCACCTGTCCATCCATCCATCCAACTATCCATCCATCCATCCACCCATCCATCCACCCACCCATCCACCCACCCATCCGTCCATCCATCCACCTGACGGTCCATTCACCCATTCATCCATCCACCCATTCATCCATCCACCCATTCATCCATCCACCCATTCATCCATCCACCCATTCATCCATCCACCCATTCATCCGTCCACCCATTCATCTGTCCACCCATTCATCCGTCCACCCATTCATCCGTCCACCCACCCACCTGTCCGTCCACCCACCTGTCTGTCCACCACCTGTCTGTCCATCCATCCTTTTATCCATGCATGTGTCCATCCATCTGTTCACTCATCTGTCACCCATCTGCCATCTGTTCATCCATCCATCCATCCCTCTGTCTGTCCATCCATCCATCTATCCATCCATTCATCCATCCATTTGTCTATCCATCCATCCATCTGTCTGTGAATCCATCCATTCATCTATTCACCCATCTGTTCATTCATCCGTTCACTCATCTGTCACCCATCTGTCCATCTATTCATATATTTATCCATCTTTCTGTCCATCCACACACCTATCTGTCCATCCATCCATCTATCCATCTGTCTGTGCATCCATCCACCCATCCATTCATCTATTCGCCTACCCATCCATCTGTCCATTCATCCACTAGTATCTCAACCATCCACCCATTCAGCTATCCATCCATCATCTATCTGTCTATTCCTCCTTCCCTCCCTCCATCTATTCCATCTATTCACTCATCCACTTGTCTATTCACTTGTCTATCCACCCACCGCCCACCTATCCATACACCCACCCATCTACCTTTTCACCCATTCATCCAGCTATCCATCTACTGTCCACCATCCATGCATCCATCCACAATCTATACACCCTCCATCTCTCCATCCCTCCCATATACTCCTTAATATAACTGTCTGTCCATCTGTCTCATCACTTACTCATCTGTCCACTAGTCCATAATCAATAGTCCATTTTTATAGTTCCCAAACCTGTCCATCTATTTTTCCACCCACCAACACCCATCTTCCAACTTGTCCCATGTACTCACCCATCAGTCCTTACTCAACTCTCTACCTATTCACCTGTCCCTCTGTCCAGCTGTCCAGCCACACAGCCAGCCTCCATCCACCTGCCATTTATTTACCAAAACATCTGTTCTCCCAGCTACTCAACTACTACTCAGCTATTCAAAACTGTTCAGCCACTATGGTTTTCCTTCCCTCCCTCCTTCCTTCCTTCCTTCCCTCCTTCCTTCCTTCTTTCCTCCCTCCCTCCCGCCCTCTCTCCCTTCTCTTTCTTTCCTTTCCCTTCCCTTCTTCCCTCCCTCCCTCCCTCCCTCCCTCCCTCCCTCCCTCCCTCCTTCCTTCCTTCCTTCCTTCCTTCCTTTCTTCCTTCCTTCCTTCCTTCCTCCCTTCCTTCCTTCCTCCCTCCCTCCATCCTTCCCTCTTTCTCTCTCTCTTTCTTCCTCTCTTCCTCTCTTTCTTTGCTTTCTCTTCTCTCTCTTGCTCTGTTTCTTGTCTGTTCACCGCACAGTGGGCTCGAGTGGACAGCTGCTGGAACATTCCTTGGTGTTCTCGAGTCCATTTCCTCCTTAGGATTTCCATTCCCTGCATCTCCCTGAGCCCTGGCAGGTGCGTCAGGCAGGAGATGGGACCCTGCCCCCATGGCATCCTTCTTCTGTCTTCAGGAAGCAACCACAGGGGCCCAAAGCTCCTGCTCCCCAGCCACCCCCTATCCTTAAAGTCTTCAACCGGCCCATCCTCTTCGACATCGTGTCCCGCGGCTCCACTGCCGACCTGGACGGCCTCCTGTCCTTCTTGCTGACTCACAAGAAGCGCCTGACTGACGAGGAGTTCCGGGGTGAGTCACTGGCAGGTGAATGGGGTTCCATCTGGCCCCTTCCGCTCAGCGTCTCCCACTGAACCAGTGGGTGGCAGAAGAGCACTGAACAGGGAGGCTGGTTCTGTGCCTCATTTGGGCCTTGAATACCCCATTTACTCATTTACTCATTCCTTACTGTAGTGGCTAAGCAGATCTACCCACGGGGGTTCCAATCCCACCCCATACTTAAGGGGGTGTTATGTAGCCCTCTTCCTGGGGAGACACCACACAGACATCTGTTTACCCAGGTAGAGGTCTGACACCAGGTCAAAGTAGCGGTACACCAAAGGCCAGTTTGGTGACACAGTGAGCTAACCAGGGTAACTTCTGGGAGTGGGGGGCGAGGTTACTTCCAGGACCACGGACGACTCAAAGGCAAGTGCATCACCAGAAAGCCCACCTCAGTCTGGCGACCCTCATGGAAGCTGTGACCTGGGGCTATCTACAGGGCTTATTTGGCTTGCTGGAGTTCAGCTGGCTGGGGGGTGGGGGGGTCTCCTCCCCCTGGGGGAGTTTACTGCTTCCATCTCCCTGAGGTGGGCTGTGCCAATCCAGTGAATTTCAAGAACTTCCTAAGACTTAGAAACTATCTACTTTCTGAATCTCATATGACTCCCTGGAGGATAAAATGTTTCAATTGCTACATTATATCCCAGGTTAGACCCAGGACAAAGTCTAGGATTGGAGGAAGAAAACGTCCATCTTACTACAGGGGGTGTGGCTTCTTTGAGCCCCTCCTCCTCATCTATGAACTGGAGAATCTTAGTAAAGTAGTACCTACCTGACTCTGGGGGCAGCCATGGGGTGAGGCTGAGGAAGACAGCCAGGGACCGTGTGTGTGTGTGTGTGTGTGTGTGTGTGTGTGTGTGTGTGTATGGTGTGTGGTGCAGTGTGTGTACATATGTATGTGTGTCATGTGTGTGTGTGGTACATGTGGTGTGTGTTGTGGTGTGCAGTACATATACATGTGGGTATATGTGTATGGTATGTGTCATGTATGTATGTATATATGTGGTGTATATACATGTGTGTGTACATATGTATGTATGGTGTGTGTAGTATGTATGTTTATGGTATACGTGGGGTATATGTACATGATTATGCATGGCATGTGTACATGTGTATGATATATACGTGTGTGTGCTGTATATACGTGTGTATGTCTGCGGTGTGTGTGGGGTACCTATATGTATGTAGTGTATATATATGTATAGTGTGTGTGTATGAGTGGTATGTATACATATCTATGAACGGTATATGTGGTGTATGTGATATGTTTGTGTGTGTATGGTATGTGTGTGGTGTTTATACATGTGTATGTATGTGGCATGTATGGAGCGTTTGTGTGTATGTATGGTGGTGTGTGTATGTATGAGTGGTGTGTGTGATATGTGTGTATAGTATGTGTGTGGTGTATATACATGTGCATGTGTGTAGTGTATATACACGTGCATGTGTGTGGTGTGTATGGAGTGTGTATGTGGTATCTATGTGTATGGTGTGTATAAGTGGTAATGTGTGGTGTATGTGATATGTGTGTGTGTACAGTATGTATGTGGTGTATATACATGTATATGTGTGTGGTGTGTGGAGTGTGGGTGTTTATGTTGTGTGTGGTATATATGTGTATGGTCTGTGTACATGTGTATATGTGCGGAGTGTGTTGGGGAGGCTGGCTGTTGGCAAGACAGCAGGCAGGGACTCGTGCTTGTTGATCTTCTGCAGGGGAGGGCAATGTCCGGGTGGCCTGTTAGCTGCTTCTGAGATTCTGGGTTCGAGACTGAGTGAAGGACTCTTAGCCCAGTCCCAGAGCCGCCAAGTCACCAGCATTAGTGCATGAGCGTGGGTGGGGAACGAGGCTGGGCTGGGGTCAGCCCTGAGGGGTCAGTGCGTGTGGCCCAGGACATGATACTGACCTTCAGGGCCTCCTTGCTAAGGCCCGGCTAGCCGCGGACCAACGTCTATGTTCATGTCAGTAATCGTCTATGTTCCGAAGCAGGCTCCCAAGTCCTACAAGCCTCCGGCTACACAAGAGCTGGATCCGTCCCTTCGTGTTTTTTTAGCCTCAGGGTGATGAGCTCATCTAATATTCAGGGGTGTCTGAGTCCCTCTGCTCTGCAGTTTCACAACCTCCCGTATGGCAGGCCGCCAGCAGTGCTCAGCGCGGCGTATCTCCGTATCTCCACCAGGTGGTCACATGTAGAACTGCACGTCCCGCCCCGTGTCTTGGAAGAAGCTGCCCCAGGCTGGCAGATCCCACTGACTGTAGTTGATGCCAGAAATTGTGGAAATCCAAAGCCAGAGCTGGCTTCCCCTTTGGGTCGCCTCTTGTTTGGAGCTGCCAGTGACTCCTTCTCTAGATGCTTATCCATTCAGTCACCTGATTGGGCATCTAGGAGGCACCAGGCCCTGTACTAGGCGTGGGGGTGGGGAAGATGAACCATGGTAGACAGGTAGACAAGGTGAATGGAACCCTGACCTCCAATTGCTCTCTCATGCGCCTAGAGAGACTGGCACTAACCAAGCCAGCTCACAAATAAAATGCCTAGTTACAAACCATAATGGGCGTTAACAAAGCTGGCCGGAGAAACAAGCCGCCCAGTTACAAAACATAATGGGCATCAACTGAGCTAGTCAGAGAAGGTCAGTGAGGCGATGACACTTGGGCTGCATGTGACTGTCATTAGCAATGTTTCTTATGGAGGTTTCCTCACTACCTGGGAGCCTCCAATCATGATATTGATTAGTTCATTGAATTCCCCTTGGCTTCGACTGAACTAGAAAGCAAGTCAAGACTTGAAGCCTGAGGTGTCCAGCTGCAATGCTAGCCCTCACCCCACGCCTGTGGCTCGCAACCTCGGGCCGTTCCCAGTCCTGACCTACTGAGGACTGTGATTTTCATTGTCACTTTTGCGACGGAAACCAGGTCCTGTAACTATAGGAATCGTTGGCGGGGAAAGACACCCCTGAGAGCATTGTGGGGGGACGTTGGGGACCCAATTGCAGCCAGCAGACTGGAACTCTGAGAGACTTGGTGTGGACTGCAGACTTCTATATTTCTGTCACATCTGTGGGACCCCCACACCTGCCACCCCTCCTTAGGCAGCCTCCCATCCTCATGCAGTTGGTCTGTACTAATGTGAATGTTTCATGGGAAAGGGCCCTGTGTATCCACAGGCGGAGGCTTCCCAATGTGACTTGCTGTTAGAAGGCTGCACCCCCCAGCGAGAGGCTGGGGAGAAGGCTCAGTGGGCAAAGTGCTTTGCAAGTCTGGAGACCTGAGTTGGGATCCCCAGCACTCACATAAAAAAAATCGAGCAAAGCGGCTGGAGAGATGGCTCAGGGGTTGTCCTAGTCAGGCCCAGGTGTCCACTTGACAGTTGAGAGTTTGAGCTTTGGGCACATTTGTGGAGAATTAGTGGTTGGGTTAAACCCAGAGCGAACCTGCAGGAGACTGTTTACCTGACGGGGAAGGCCCAGCCTATGGTGGGTGGGATTAGGCCCTGGAATAAAATACAGAGAGCTGGTTGAGAGAGTTGGCATCCTTGTGTGCACTTGGCCAGACATGCTGGTCTGCAAGTAAGGATCGTCCCTCTCTCGGTTGTTATATGGAGATGGTGTGGCCAGTTCTTGAGGCCCTGGTGTTGATGTGAGCTCTCCTGCCAAGCTGGACAAACAACTATAACCGGACAATTGTCTAAGAAAATAAATCCCTTGTTGCTTAACCATTTAATGGCGCAATGTGATGCAAGTGAACCCACAATTCTAGCCCAGGAGATACAAGGCTGGAAAAACCCCCAGAACTAAGCAATAAGGAGGTAGAGCAATCCAGGATGATTCCTGATGTCATCCTTGGGCCTCCACAGGCACACACACTCAAGTGCCCTCTTGTACATGCGTGCGGTACACACACACACACACACACACACACACACACACACACACACACACGAACATCATTAACTATAACTGTCTATCTACAAGCAGACAGAATGTCCCATGTCCTTGCCAGACAGGTAGGCGGGGTCCAGCCGGCTCAGTGCCGGACCAGGTTGCTGACCCCTGGCTCAGAGCCCTGGGCCGGCTGCTGAGTCCTGCGTCTCCCTGCCCGCCTCTCTCAGAGCCGTCCACGGGAAAGACATGCCTGCTCAAGGCCCTGCTGAACCTAAGCAGCGGCCGCAATGACACCATCCCAGTGCTGCTGGACGTCGCTGAGCGCACGGGCAACATGCGCGAGTTCATCAACGCCCCCTTCCGAGACATCTACTACAGAGGTGGGTCTGGCTGGGCTGAGGCATGAGTGAATGAACGAACGAGCGAGTGAATGAATGAATGAATGAAACGAACTGCCCTTTGTACATTAAATTTAATTATTTGTTGGGGGGGAGAGGGAGGGAGCAGGTGCCACGTGTCACATGGTGCTTGCTAGTCAGAGGACAACTTTTCAGAGGTTGGTCCTCTCCCTTGTATGTGGGCTCCAGGAATCAAACTCAGGCAGTCGGCTTTGCGCACAGACCCCCTTTATCCGCTGAGCCATCTTGTACTCCCACCCCTTCTGCTTCCATATTCTGAGTTTCAGAAAAAGATTCCAAGTTGCTAAGACGGGGAGGCTCCCTGCCTTCCGGTGTTCACGAGCTGGCCACTGGGGGGTCCCTGAAGCTCAGCAGAGGAAGCCCAAACGCTCTGCTTCCCAACTCTGGGATCCTAGAGGTCAAAGCTGGTCCTTTAGACCCCACGATGTCATGACTCAGTCTGTGATTTACGAGTGGCCTGGGGAGATCTGTGCCCCCTCTGGTGGCCAGGACTGATGGGCTGGCCAGACGGGTGTCCCCTTTCTCCTCCATGGAGCCTGGTACATCTGCCCCCAAGTGGAGTTCTTTGGTTCAGAATGCACCCGAAGCAGCTTCCTTGTGAGTTCCTCAGAACAGACCCTCGAAGCCCATGAATTTTATACCCCACTGACCACTCTGGCCCAGGGGATTCCTGGACTAAAGCCGTGTGCATCTGAAGAGTTCTCCCCTTGAGAGCTCACACGTTATCTATCCCTTGGGCTGCTCCAGACCGCAGTAAGCCCCGGGCTTCCCACACCCCAAGTTCTGCATCCTTGGAAATCCCTGAATTCCTGCCCGCTGCTTCCCAGTGTTGCTGGCCAAGGGGTCAAGGTGGGGCCTCAGGGTCTCCAGCCCAGTTTCCTGAGTGGTAGCCCACTCTGAACCCCCAAGGGAGCAGGGCTGTTCCCCGCCCTGGCTGACCGTCCCACCTCCAGGCCAGACCTCTCTGCACATCGCCATTGAACGTCGCTGCAAACACTACGTGGAGCTGCTGGTGGCCCAGGGAGCCGACGTGCATGCCCAGGCCCGCGGGCGCTTCTTCCAGCCCAAGGACGAGGGCGGCTACTTCTATTTTGGTAAAGGGGGGTTGCTGGGGGTCCACAGCATCTGAGAGTGGGACACCTGGGGACAGACCCATGTTGTGATAGGATCCCCCCACCCTGGAGTGTCTGCTGAGTCCTTTTCTCCGAAGGGAATGCTCTGAAGAGACCTCGCCCTCAGGACCTGAGTTCAAATCCTGACCCTATACTTCCTAGCACTTCCCTAGCCTCGGCTTCCCTCCTTTGTGAGTGGGGTCTAGAGGACCTCAAGGGCTATGGTGGGTGTCATCACCCAGCACCCTACTATGCAAACACCTCCCCATCCAGCAGTAGGATCTTGCGGTCCATATATATATATATATGGACATATATATATAATATCACTCTGCTTATGACATGCATGGTGTAGGGCTCAGTGTCCAAGTCCTCCAAAGAATCTGCCCATCATAGGGGTCCAGACCTGCACAGCTTCCAGATCACACGATCGCACCCCCAAATAGCCATACCTCCTCTCTCCATAGATCGCTTTGTGGGGCAGCCCATTTCCTGCCCATGATTGCCACTAGCTGGTGGTGGCGTCTGTTCCCAACTGAGTATTGAGGCAGAGCCCAGACCATCTGCCAACTTCCCCTCCCCACATTGACTTCTCGCTGTCCCTCACCCCCAGGGGAGCTGCCCCTGTCGCTTGCTGCCTGCACCAACCAGCCACACATTGTCAACTACCTGACCGAGAACCCGCACAAGAAGGCAGACATGCGGCGCCAGGACTCGAGGGGCAACACCGTGCTGCACGCGCTGGTGGCCATCGCCGACAACACCCGCGAGAACACCAAGTTTGTCACCAAGATGTACGACCTGCTGCTGCTCAAGTGTTCCCGCCTCTTCGCCGACAGCAACCTGGAGGCTGTGCTCAACAACGACGGCCTCTCGCCCCTCATGATGGCAGCCAAGACGGGCAAGATTGGGGTGAGTGGGACACACGCGCGCGCGTGCGCACACACACACATTCATGTACGCACACGCATGCACTCACATACTTGTGCATATGTGCATGTGCACGCACACACATGCCACTAGTGTTCACTGCTCTGGGTCCCTCGCGTCCAGCCAAACTTCTTGGCATCATGCAAAATTTCTTCATCCCCAGTGGTTACTCTCTGTCCCCCTCACTCCCGCCATTGATATCAAACTGAGTCCCCCCTAACCCACCCAGTATTTCTGCTGGGTCTTGTAGCACCAGACCAGAGGCGGTTCTTCCAACCTGGACACTGCAGACGCTGTGTGCCTTGAGGCTCTCTAGTGTGTTGTGAGTCATCCCAGACCTGGAGCACTAGATGCTAGCGGCACCCCCTCACCCATAGTTCACAATGTCTGCAGACCTCGCTAGAGCACCTTCTGGGAGACAGTATTGCAATAACCAAGCCATGCCTGCAGTAGCTTTCAGTCAGGACCAGACATGAGTCTGCTCTTTCCAAGGCCTCAATTTCCTTGTCTATAAAAAGGGGCCATAGTAGTACCCTCTGGTGGAGTGTGACTGTGATAGTTCAAAGAGGCAAAAGTCACAGGAAGCCCTGAACACAGAGTTAGAGTCCCAGTGAATGACTCAATGGGGGATGGGGTGTGGTGGTGCTGATCCTCAAAATGAAAAAGCAAAATGAGGGCTGGGGATTAACCCAATGATAGAGCACTAAACATTCAAAGCCCCAGCTTCTACATCTACAGTACTGGCATGTGTGTACATGTGTCTGTATGTGCTTGCATGTGTTTATATTTGTGTATGTGAGTAGACATATATGTGCATATGTGCATGTTCCTGTATGTGTATGCATGCACATATGTGTATGTGTGTACTTGCATGCATGTGCACATGTGTGTATTTGTGCATGGGTGTGCATGCATACATGTGTATTTGCATATGTGTTCATGCATATGTGTGTGCATGTGCACATTTGTGTATGTGTGTGCATATGCATGTGCACACTTGTGTATGTGTGTGCATGCATGTGTGTATGTATTTGCATGTTTGTGCACACATATGTATATGTTTTTATACATGATGTGTATATGTGTATCTGTAGGTTGTATATGTGCATTTGTATGCATGCACATGTGTGTTTGCATGCATGTATATGTGGGTGTATGTTTGTATGTACACAAATGTGTGCATATTTGTGTGTCTGCATGTGTGCATACATGTGTTTGCATGTGTGTATATATGTATGTGTGTATATTCATATATGTATGTGCATACACGTGTGTGTATTTATTTGCATGTGTGTAGTATATTTGTGCATGCACGTGCATACACATGTGTGTATACGTGTGTGCATGTGCGCGTGTGTGCATCTGCCTGAGCAAAAGTGTTCTCCATGCAGATCTTCCAGCACATCATCCGACGGGAGGTGACAGACGAGGACACACGGCACCTGTCCCGGAAGTTCAAGGACTGGGCCTATGGGCCCGTGTACTCCTCGCTCTATGACCTCTCGTCTCTGGACACATGTGGGGAGGAGGTGTCTGTGCTGGAGATCCTCGTGTACAACAGCAAGATCGAGGTGAGCGCCAGGGTAGGGCGAGGACTGAGGTGGGAGCAGCCCGGGGCTGCAGGGCTGGGGCCGGGCCTGGGGCCCAACGTGGGAGGTGGGTGTCTGCTCTTTGAGCATAACAGAAGATGCCAGCTAAGCATCCAGGACTGTGTCCGCACTTAGGGAAATGAGCAGGCTTGCAGGAGGACGGGTTTGGGGACAGCTAGGGTTTTTATGGGATCCTGGCTCTGTGGATGAAGGGCGTGGCTTCTTGAGGGTCTGCCTATCCCTAGAAGGGTAATGTCTATCCCACAGAGCTATGGGAGGCCCGGGGTGCGTTGATTTTAGAGCAGCTAAACGTGATGCGTCCACTGGGATTGTAATGATCGCAGTGTGAAGCTGCGGGAGGCTGCTTTTCACTTAGCAGTATTTTGTGAGCGTCGTTCAGCACCATGAAATACTCTCCCGGGGTGTCAACGCTGCTTGCAAACAGCCTTTGTGGCTCTGTCTTGGTCAGTAAACCATGAGGAATGTGCTACCATAGTCTCTTGTGGCTACATTGACACACAAATCTCACTTACAAAGGACCTCCAGTTATTGGCTAGCTAGGACACTATACAAATGGCCAGAATGTGCTGGGAAGTGGGTCCAGATGGCTCCCTTCCTGCCCACTGGCCCTACAAGTCTGGCATTGCGCCCTTGAGGACCTCGTTTTCCTCAGCCTTGAAGCGAACACCCAGTTGGATTTAGATCAGGCTTTGCAGTTTTAGCATCTGACCAATTGGCAGTGTCTGCTAGGGAAACTGCATGGAGCACTCTTGAGCAGGACTCAATTATTGATGTCTGCCCTGGGTCCAGAACTGGGAGAATTGTAATAAGTGGATTTCCATCTTTGAAGGAAATGGCCTAGTCCTGCTCCCTAATTTAGTATTTCTGAGTGTAGAACTCAGAGATTTATGTTTTCAGTGAGCCATAAAGATAATTTTGCCACTAGAGGTATCATCCCATTTATAGATCAGAATTTGGGGACTGTGAGAAAAAAAAGATAGGTTTCATTTCTCCCTTGTGGTGCCTGTGGTCCACGAAGGGCTTGCGCACTGAGCCATATCTCTGACCCTTGGGGTTGTAAGATGGGGCTTTGTTATATGGTTCAGACTAGTCTTGAACTTGGAATCCACCCGCCTTAGCCTCCCAAGTCTTGGGATTGCAGGCAGATACAACAGATGTTCTTGAAGGAACTTTCTGATTCTGTGGGGCTAGAATGGAATAGACGGGTAAGTCGAGGCATGATTAGGCAGAACCAGGAGTTAGGGGTTGGTTCTGAATACCTGCCCGTCTTCCTGTGGATCTTGAAGTATGTCCGGAGAAGGGGTTAGGAAAGGAAGAGCGGAGGGAGAGGGGAAGCAGATGGAGTGAGGCGGCCTGGTACCCTGCTCCCCACAGAACCGCCACGAGATGTTAGCTGTGGAACCCATCAATGAACTGCTTCGGGACAAATGGCGCAAGTTCGGGGCTGTGTCCTTCTACATCAACGTGGTCTCCTATCTGTGTGCCATGGTGATCTTCACCCTCACCGCCTACTACCAGCCGCTGGAAGGCACCGTGAGTCCTTGGGAGTCGGGCAGTGAGCTGGCAGCCCGAGGGGTGGGGAGGGGACTGTGGGAGCTTCCCACACGAGGTGGCTCTGAGTCAGGAGGAGGCCCAGATAGGAGACAGACTGGGAGGAGCTGCCAGGACCCAGAGGTCTGGGGCACTGGGGGGATCCGGGTGGGCCCAGATGTGGAGGGCGGGTGAGGAATGGTACGCCTGATCCGCAGCCACCCTACCCCTATCGTACCACGGTGGACTATCTGAGGCTGGCTGGCGAAGTCATCACGCTCTTCACGGGGGTCCTGTTCTTCTTCACCAGCGTGAGTGCTTGGCCCAGCATCATCTGCCTGCCAGCTTCTCCTCCTCCTCCTCCTCCTCCTCCTCCTCCTTCTTTCCTTCTGCCTCTCCCTCTTCCTCCCCTTCCTCCTCCTCCTTCTCCATCCTTATTCTTCTTCTTCCTGCTCTTCCTTTTCCTCCTCTTCTTCCTCCTCCTCTTCCTTCTCCTTCTCCTCTTCTTTCTCCTCCTCCTCCTCTTCTTCCTTTCCCTCCTCCTGATCCACCTCAGTTCCGTTCTCTGCTCGTTTCTCCTTCACCAACAGCAAAGCTTGCAGTTTCTTCTCTCTCTGCCCTCTGCTTCCTCTAGTCACTCCTGTCTTCTCTCTCTCTTCTCTCCTTTCCCCCCTCTTCTCCCCCACCCTCCTCCTGTCTCCAACCCTGCCACAGGTCTCCTCTCCCTTCCAGATTAAAGACTTGTTCATGAAGAAATGCCCCGGAGTGAATTCTCTGTTCGTGGATGGCTCCTTCCAGCTGCTCTAGTGAGTAGATGTCCCTGGACCCCAACTCCTGAGACAGGAATGGCATTCAGATGGTGGGGAGGGCTGATGTGAATTCATCCAACTGGGCAGCTCCAAGCCAAGGGCCCAGCAGCCAAGGCCAGACAACAGTGTCTTCTGATTAAAGAAATAGTCTAGTTGCTTGGGAGTTACGTATACATCATGGGTAGAAATTATCTTGATCTTTTACGCTGGTGATTGATTGTTAACGTCTGCTTGGAGTACTGTGATTGAGAATTTGGACCTGTCTCTGTTTAGTGGAGAAAAGTGCTGTGATTGATTAGTGATGCCTGCCTAGGGCACAGGAGTGGAAGTTGCCATCTGTGAGCTATTTCCTTTAGAAATAAAGAACAACAGCTTTTACTTAGCCACAAAGTCTCCACTGAACACTGTAACAATTCCAAAGGGCATTCTTTACGTTGGGATCTCCTGGGACATTTGCATCAATTCACACACAACGTAAAGAATGTCCTGGCATCTGGAGGGCTGGGGACACGTGTGTCCCTGCAGGGGCTCATGGTCCGCTGCCCCCTCTGGCTCTGTGTGCCCTGTAGTTTCATCTACTCCGTGCTTGTGATCATCTCCGCGGCGCTCTATCTGGCAGGGATGGAGGTTTATCTGGCCGTGATGGTCTTCGCGCTGGTCCTGGGTTGGATGAACGCCCTGTACTTCACCCGTGGGCTGAAGCTGACGGGGACCTACAGCATCATGATCCAGAAGGTAACGGGGAGGCCCGCCCATCTCATGCCTGTCTCACTGAAGCACAGCATGGGGGGGGGCACAGAAAAGGGGAGGGCTGGATGAAGAATAGGGGAATAACACAGTGAGAGAGAAACCCACGTCTCTTTCCTCCGCCATCCCACTGCGGGGTTAGATCCTCTTCAAAGACCTCTTCCGCTTCCTGTTGGTCTACTTGCTCTTCATGATCGGCTATGCATCAGGTGAGCTGCAGCCTGGGGCCCGGGAGGTAGAGGGGTGCGGGTAAGTGGGGGTAAGGGGAGTCATTGTGGGCTGACAACAACGTGGGCCAGTGTGCACTGGCTCTGGCTGGTTTGGTCCTCCCAGAAAACACGTCGGACCCTCACGCTCCGCCTTACAGAAAAGGAAAACTGAGGTGGGAGGGCTTGGCTGAGATGCCACGGGCAGAAGCTAGCGCGCAGCAGCTAGTGGGCCGCACGGCGGCACAGCAGCCGTCTCTGTGACGCTCAGCAGCTTCAGACAACCTCAGCCACCTTTGCTCGCGGTGCTGGGGCTTGGCAGGGCTGGGGGAAGATGCTGATGGAGGGGCGTGTAGCTGAGCTTGGTTGGTTCCCACGTCTGTGCTCAGCTGGCCTAGGGCGATGGCCATGGTTGGGGGGACTGGGCTGCCTTCCACATGATCACTCGACCTCCCCACAGCAAGCTCGGGCTTATTCCCACGGTGGTCTTTGAGTTCCAAGAAGATGCTCAGATGTGTTGAAACCCAGCCTGGCCTAGTCTCTCCAAGGCCAGTCCTGACCCAGCGGGAGGGAAGTAGATCGCGCCTCCTGGTGGCCAGAGCTGCGCTGAAGGGGCGCAGTTGGTACCAACCCCGGCTCCTTCCTGCCTCTCTGTGGTGACCTCCCCCCCCCAGGCATGCTGAGATCGCTGTGGCATGGCCCTTGAGGGAAGACCTAGGGATTGGAAAGCTGAATGACCCTTTGGACAGGCTCCTGAAAAGTGGGTGACCTGCCATCCTGCATAGTATCTAGGAGAGGAAGCAATCAACGTAGGCAGCAACGGGTCACATTCCCACGAGGGAAGAATCGTCTGAACACCGGCCCCACCCACAGGGATCTGACAGAAACAATATTTTAACGCAGATGGTGGCAAAGCTCAGTGTGTATTTTTTTTTAATGGATGCTTAGGGGCTAAAGCTACAACTTAGTGAACAACTTGGTTCCAGGGTTTTTGCTAGGGTTCACCAGGTCTCGGGTTCAGGGGCTGATGCAACACGAACATGGCACACGTGTTTCCCAATTTTGTGTCCATAGCAGACCTTGCTAATGGATCCCAGAAAGATCCTTTGGATGTGTCTGGAATCAGATCTCAGAATCTTCCTCTACACCATGTTGCAGTTTCTGCTAAAAATGTAGATAGTGTTGGCACATGACTTGAAACATGGTCTGTGGATGAAGGTCATGGGACATTCTGTGTGGTATTGACAGAAGGGGCTCAGCCTCCTCACACCCCCTACCCTGGATGGTTAGGGGACAGTCTGTTGCTGCTACAACCTGAAGGCTCATCTCAGTTTCATGGAAAGGATGATGCCGAGATCAGCTTGTGATGTCTGCAGGATAGATGCCTGCTCAGACTCATAATTCCTCCTTCGGTCAGTGCAGAGCCTGGAAGGAGTCAACTCCAGGTTAGCTGGAGAGATGGCTCAGGGGTTAAGACTCTGCCTCACAGGCAGAAGGTCCTGAGTTCGGATCCCAGGTCGCACTTAAAAAAAAAAATGCCAGAGGGAAACAGCAATCAATAGCACCCTGTGCTTCTGACCCTGGGCAGAGCCTGGGAGATCCCAGAGCAAAGCAAGAAGGAGGTGGAAGCAATCCAGGATGATTCCCGAAGTCACCCTTGGGCCTCCACAGGGACACACAGTGCCCTCTGATACACACATACACACACACACAAATAAATAAATAAGTCCTTCTGGTCTTGGACTGTCCTGGGTCCTGTAAGATGCCAAGTGGATCCCTAACTCTGCCCTACTAGATGCCAGTGTACCCACCTGCCCCTTGTAATGATCAACTACATCTCCAGATGTTGTCACACATCTCTTGGTGGGAGAGGGAGGCTGATCCTGATTGGGCAGCACTCCACTCCATTTTGAAAACCTCTCACTTACCTGTGGATCTGGGCAGAGAGAAGGATTTGAATCCTGAGGTCCCAGGCTCCCTCCTCGGCTTGATTTCCCGCCGGCGACCTGAGACCAGCATCTTCCTCGCCTCCCCATCCCATGGGGATACCACTGCCCCCCCTCACCCTCAGCCCCTCTCCCGCCCCTCCCGCAGCCCTGGTCACCCTCCTGAACCCGTGCGCCAACATGAAGGTGTGTGACGAGGATCACGCCAACTGCACGTTGCCCACGTACCCGGCGTGCCGCGACAGCGAGACCTTCAGCACCTTCCTGCTGGACCTCTTCAAGCTGACCATCGGCATGGGCGACCTGGAGATGCTGAGCAGCGCCAAGTACCCCGTGGTCTTCATCCTCCTGCTGGTCACCTACATCATCCTCACCTTTGTGCTCCTACTCAACATGCTCATCGCCCTCATGGGCGAGACCGTGGGCCAGGTCTCCAAGGAGAGCAAGCACATCTGGAAGCTGCAGGTGAGGCCCTGCGCACCATGCCGTCTCCCTGCCCCTCACCGCCTCCCCGGCTCTGACTACCAGAAACCACTCAGGCCTCGTCCCTGGCCTCGCTGGGCCTCCGTGTCTCCAGATCACCTGATTTCTCTCTCTCTCTTTAATGGAAAAAAGAAAACAATGATTAAGAGATGCCCTGTTTAGCTGGAAAGATGGCTCAGGGGTTAAGACTCTGCCTCACAAGCAGAAGGTCCCGAGTTCGAATCCCAGGTCCCACTTTAAAAAAATGCCAGAGGGAAACAGCAATGGTGGCCTGCTCTTCTGACCCTGGTGGGCGGAGCCTGGGAAATCCCAAAGCGAAGCAAGAAGGACGTAGAAGCAATCCAGGATGATTCCGAAGTCACCCTGGGCCTCCACAGAGATACACAGTGCCCTCTGACACACACACACACACACACACACACACACATATACACGAATGAATAAATAAATAAAGCTAAGAAAAAGAGAGATGCCCTGTTTAAAAAACAGGGCAAGCTGGAGCCTGGTGGTCAGGCCTTGCAGGCCTGGCTGTGGAAGGGTGGCCCTGTCCTCTCAGGCAGGTGCTTCCTGCTGCTGCGGGACCCGGGTCCTGCGCTCTCCAGGGCTCCCGATGCTGAGCGGCCAGTGCTGTCCATGTGACGTGCCCCTCCCCCACATGCACCCATCTGCTTCCCTCTTCCTGCTGGCCACCTGGGTAAGTCAGGGCTATGGCGTGTACTCTTGGAAGGAGATGCCAAGTCTATCTCTCTTCCTGGACTAATCTCCCAGCTTCTGCCATTTGTTATATAAAAAATGGCAATGACATGGAGCACGGCACCATGTGACCCCATCACTGGGGAGGCAGAGATGGGATATCAGGGGCTTTAAGGTCAGCTTTAGCTACACGGAGAGTTTGAGGCCAGCCTGGGCTACGTGAAACCCTGTGTCAGAAAGATAGGGGGAAGCGGGCTGGGGAGATGGCTCAGGAGTTAAAGCCTTTGCTCCCAAGCAAAAGGACCTGAGTTCTGATCCCACTTACACATGTGAGATGGACATAGCGCCTGCAGCTCCGTCTGTGGAAGGCGGAACCCAGCAAAGCAGTAAGGAGGCAGAACAACCCAGGATGATTCCTGATGTCACCCTTGAGTCTCCACAGACACTCTCAAGGGGCCTCTTCTACACATACCTTCCCCCTACACACAAAACAAACAACGACAAGGAAAGAAAATCAAACATCTTTGGCTGCCGTCTGTGTGAGCAGGTGAGGGCTGGGGACGCTCACCAGGGTCTCTCTCCGCAGTGGGCGACCACCATCCTGGACATCGAGCGCTCCTTCCCCGTGTTCCTGAGGAAGGCCTTCCGCTCCGGGGAGATGGTGACTGTGGGGAAGAGCTCGGACGGAACTCCGGATCGCAGGTGGTGCTTCAGGTGAGGCGGGCGCAGCGGAACCCGAGCGCTGCGGGGATGGAATGGGGTGTTGGCGGTGTCCAGGGAGATCCCGGGACAGTCGGGATGTTGCCATTAGCCTCGGTTCCTCCATCTGTGAGATGGGCACAAGGGCAGTTCTGCCTCAATTTAAAAAGTACTTTATTCATTCATTTGAGATGGCATGGGAGAGAGAAACAGAGAGAGACAGAGACAGCGCACACAAGCACGTTTTAGGAGAGGCAAACTAACCTTCAGAGGTCAATTCTCTCTTTCCACCATGCCGGTTCCGGGAATTGAACCCAGGTCACAACGTTGGTGCGCAGGCACTAAGAGTTTTTTAGCCAGTGTCCCACGTGGCACTGGGATATGCGCAGCTTCCACTGACCTTCACTGGGGATGACGGAGACCCAGAAGGTCATTTCTGGGTATCAGCCTCTGCCCACCTGCATTGAGTGAGGCTCAGTGCAGCGGCTGAAATGGGGAAACTGAGGCATCTGCAGTTTCTGGAGCTTTAGC
Organism: Typhlomys cinereus; assembly: GCA_023101885.1. Taxonomy (NCBI): domain Eukaryota; kingdom Metazoa; phylum Chordata; class Mammalia; order Rodentia; family Platacanthomyidae; genus Typhlomys; species Typhlomys cinereus. The sequence goes on along the minus strand of JALPQD010000063.1, from coordinate 7,465,605 downwards.
TTCCCTGGCTCATCAACAGAGTATCTCAGTGAGGTGGACCTCCTCTTCCTCTTCTTCCTCCTCTTCTTCCTCTTTCTCTCCCTCTTCCCCCTCTCCCTCTTCTCTCTCTTCCTTCTCTTTCTCTTTTTTCTCCTCCTCCTCCTCTTCCTTCTCTTATTGTTAGATGTGTTTCTTTGATGGCCAACTCATTCCTTATAAAGTCCTGGGGACAGCGTGGCCTCAGGCCAGAGCAGCTGACCTCGCTGGGCCTCAGTCCCCTCATCGGAGACATGCAGACAGTCACAGCCACCAACCCTCAAGCCAGTTTATCGATTCTGCTTAGTCTGAATCCAGAATTCAAGTCCTGACCCTGTATCTCACCAGCTTTGTGACTTTGGGGAGACAGCACCCCACACCTTGGGTTCCTCTTCTCTAAAGTGGGAACAGCAGAGGTACCTCCCTTGCTGAGTCCTGATGTAGCAAAATTACTTAAAACATAGAGGATGCCTGAAAAGAGACATCTACAAAGCACAAATTATACTGGACCAGTTTGGCCCAAGAAGGGGCCATCATCAGACTTTACTCACGTCTGAGTAAAAAGAGCACTGTGGGACTGGGGAGATGGCTCGTGGGTAAAGCACGTGTCACACAGCGTTGAGGACGATTTTGGATCCTCAGCACCTATAACAAGTGCCCGTCTGCCAGAATAAATCCCAGAACTGGGAGTTAAAGATGCGATTCTCAGAGCAAGCTGGCTAGTTATACTCGCCGAGCCAACATTTGGGCTCCAAGTGAGAGAACCTGCTTTACTATACAAGATGGATGAGGTTTGAGGAAAGCATCCAACAGACACAGATACCTGTGCACACATATGCCCCCACACATGTACATACACATACGCCCACATACATATGCACACACATCACATACACATATGTGCTCACACACAAAGAGGAAACTGTGTCGAGAAATGTGTCCCTCGATGAATGAATAAACAAGGTGTGATGTAACCATATAAAATGAAATATTACTCGGCAATTAAAAGGAACAAAATTCTACTCCTTGCCAAGACAAGGAGAAATCTTAAAAACATGGTAAATGAAAAAAAAAAGAAGCGTCACGAAAGGCCACATCGTGCGACTTCACTGATAGGAAATGTCCTATGGAGGTGTAGCCACAGAGACAGCTCAGGGAAAGGGGACAAGGGAGCTGCTGGCTAATGGGCACAGGGTGTTTTGGAACCATAGTGGCAGCCGCTACCTTTGGCTCGTTAAGGGGCTGGACCCACGATTCCATGCGAATTTTCTCGGAACAGGAAAACAGGAGGAGGGTTTGCTGGGGAGCGCTGGAGAGGGAGGAGACTTGGGTGGGGGCGGGAAGCCATCTCGGTGGGCTCCGCCAACCTCTCTGCTTCGGCCTCACCAGGGTGGACGAGGTGAATTGGTCTCACTGGAACCAGAACTTGGGCATCATCAACGAGGACCCGGGCAAGAGCGAGACCTACCAGTTCTACGGCTTCTCGCACACTGTGGGCCGCCTGCGAAGGGGTGAGCCCAACACTGGTCCTACTAGCCCCTGCCTGCTCGGGGATTAGCGTCAGCGTCTACAGAGGATGTACACCTTTGTGATTTTTATCCTGACCTCCCCTCACTCCACAGGGTGGGGTGAGGGGCGGGACAGGACAAGCTGCTTGACCAGCCCAACAGCAAAGTTCTTTTTATTTTCCCACTATACTTGAAAACAAGAGATGGCAAGGGAGAAAACGTAACACCCAGGGCTGCCTGACCTAGGCTTGACTGCTTGTTTCTTACCTCACTGCTGTGGGCTCCCTGACAGGTGTCCTGACATCTCTGATTCCCCTGCCCTGTTCTCACTTCTGCAAAATGGGCGACTCTTTAATAGATCACTGCAGAGTGGCCAGTCCCCGGCGGTGGTGCTCAGTGCCCACACGCGCTCTCTCCCAACCTTCTCCCCCCCATACTTGCTATTCAGATCGATGGTCCTCGGTGGTCCCCCGCGTGGTGGAACTGAACAAGAACTCGAGCGCGGACGAGGTGGTGGTGCCTCTGGACAACCTCGGGAATCCCCGGTGCGACGGCCACCAGCAGAGTTTCCCCAAGTGGAGGGCAGAGGACGCCCTCTAGTGGCGAGGCCGCACAGGGCTCTGCGGTCCAGTGGCCTCGGCCTCCACCCTCGCGTCCATCTGCGTGCCAGCTGCACCCCGGCATGTCCCCACACTGTCCTGTGACCCCGCCAAAGGCGAGGGCCTGTAGAGACACTGGACAGGCCCCAGGACCCTCTCGTCCCCTGGCTTCTGCCCCAGGTTCCTCCCACTTCCTCGCTGGCCCCACCTGTGTCACTCCCATGGAGTCACCCAAACCAGTGCAGGGTCCCTGCTCCGGTGGGGACCAGGGTCCTGTGCAGCCTTCGTGTTATTTATTGCTCTGGTCTCAGGAAAGCAGGGCACGAGCCCCACGCCCAGCTGGAAGCTGGCAGCCCCGTTCCCCCGGGGGCTCTGTGGCCAAACCTCAGCCCCGACCCACACACCAAGCAGTGCCGGACTGTGCCGCAGCCAGACCTGGGGTGGGTCAGCATGTGGGTCTTCTGTGCTCTGCAGAATCCAGGACTGTTGGTGCTCAATAAATGCTCATTCGCCTGTGTGGAGATGGTGGGGACGAGGGTAGGAGAGGAGCTGGTGACAGACGGGAGAGACCTCCGATGAACACAGGCACGGTAACGACCAGGTGGTGGCTAGAGCGATGGTGAACCCGAGAGAGGTGGCGAATGTGGTGGCCTGAGAGGCGGGACCAAGACAGGCCTGGCAAAGTGAGGGGGGATCTCAGTGCTGGGGGGCAGGGGTAAGAGTGCTGGGTAGGGAGATGGACATCGCTGGTGGAGAAGGTCGAATCGGGGTGATGCTCACAGGGCACCTCTGGTCTTCAGGCGTGAGGAGGGGTCCCTCCACACACACACCTGTCCCTCCCAGGGAGGAGCTTGCGGCCGACAGGCAGGTGTCCCCTCTGAGCTCCCTGGCCCAGGTCCTGGTTGAAGCATCCGCAGGAGAGAACAAGCTGAGGGGACCACGGGCAGCTGCAGTGGACAGAGCCCAGTGCCTGGGTCCGCAGAGTGGGTTTACCCCTTCGGCCCCTCTGCGTCCATCCTAACCTGTCCATCAGAAGGGGACCCTGATGGGAAGCCAGCAACACCGAGGAGAGCCAGGGCCTTGAGGACTTTGTCTCTCAGTGTCACTGCCAGGAGCCTGCAGACCTCCTCATGGCCCCCCCACCACCACCACAGCCTGGCTTCCCTCAGGATGCCATGCCGGAGCTTCTGCGTCAGTTCCTAGAGAGGGCGGCGGTAGCTCAGTCCTCCAGTGCTTGCCTCAGAACCGCTAGGACCTGAGTTCAATTCCCAGCACCTGCTGTTCATGGTGACCCCCCCTGCAGGTCCAATGCTGGGGAGCCAGAGACAAAGAGGATCCTTGGGGGTCACTGGCTAGTCAGCTTTCTAGACGGAGCTGTGCCTTCAAGTGTAGTTTTTTACAAAAAGTTTTTTTTTTTTTTTAAAAAAAGTGGATTGTATTTTACAATGCATTCATTTAAGAAGAACACTTGGTTGAATTGATACAAAGTGAATAAAAGTTGTCTCTCCCCCAATGCTGGGCTCATAGGCGTACATGGCTAGTCCTGGCTTTTCTTTTTTCATGTGTGTGTGTGTGTGTGTGTGTGTGTATGTGTGTGTGTGTGTGAGAGAGAGAGAGAGAGAGAGAGAGAGAGAGAGAGAGAGAGGGCACTGTGTGGTCCTGTGGAGGACTAAGGGTGACTTTGGGAATCATTGTTTCTACTTCCTTTTTGATTCACTCTGAGATTTCCAAGGCTGTGCCCACCAAGGCTGGAAGTACAGGCTGCCACCATTTCCACCTAGTGGTTTTTTACCTGGGATTCAAACTCAGGACCTTCTGCTTTTGAGGCAGAGTCTTAACCACTGGGCCATCTCTCCAGCTCGTGGTTTTTCTTTTTAATGCCTAATTTTTCTTCTGTTTTCATGTGTATGTGGTATATGTGTGTGCACATGTGGAGGCCCAAGGTTGATAGCTGGAATCCTTTTCAATGGCTCTTCCTCCTTATTCTCTTGAGCCTAACTGAACCCAGAGCTCACCAACAGGGCTTGCTCTGGGGATTCCCAGGCTTTCCTCCCAGGACTGGAATTACAGGAGGGTCACCACACCCATCCAGGCTTTACCTGGGATCTGGACTTCATTCCTTTTGTGTGCGTGGCAAGCGCTTTAACCATACAGCCCTCCCCTCAGCCCTGTGCCTGGCTTTCACATGAGTGCTGAGGATTCAAATTCAGGTCCGCATCCCCGTGTGACAAGTGCTTTTCCCCACTGAGCCATCTCTCCAGATCTAGGAGGAAGCTTCTAATACAATTATTTCTTGAGGGTGGGTGGAATTTGGGGGGATGGAACTCTGACCCATATCAAGTGTCTGATATTGAGTTATCTCCCCAGTTTCAAGATTTTTTTCTCTCTCTCTCTCTCATTTTAGTGTTTGGAATCTTTCCAAGCATGCATCAGATATACCAGCTTCTTACAGGTGGGGTTGGGAAGGGCTATTCGATTCAGCCTGGGTCTTCTGCAAAGCTCAGCCTAGGGTCTGCTTAGTACCTCCAGGTGTGCAGTGATTTTGCGGTGTGTGTGTGTATGTCTGTGTGTGTGTATGTGTGTCTGTGTGTGTGGCCCTTGCTTTCAGCACGCTTGGTGTGGCATACATCTCCATCCTCAGCTCTGCCAGCGGTTGGTACAGGGAGGGGCCTCTGAGATTCCCGAGATTCTGGCGTTGTCCATTAGGGGCCGCTGTGGTCACACGAGGCAGGGGGTGGGGGGTGGGAGGGTTGTCTTCTCATTCCATCTGGGACCTGGAAGACCTAGTCAGGCCAAAAGGCACAGGATGTGAGCCCTGAGTCGGTGAGCCGAGCAGGTGGATCAGCTTGCCGTGGACCTCAGGCAAGTTGCCCTCTTTCTCTAAGCTCCAACTTTACCCTCCAAATAGGGGTACACAGCTGGGTATGGTAGTACTCGGGAGGCTGAGATGGAAAGATCACAAGTTCAAGGTCAGCTAGATGAGACTCTGTCTCAGAAAAAGGGGGGAGGGATGCTCAAACGTGCTCTTCTCTCCTCTCTCTGAGCAGCACCTTTTGTGCTGAGGTCAATGCAGGGAACCTTGGCCCCAGATGTGAGGCCAACGATGCCTGCTGGATTCCACTCCTTGCAGGACTGGATTCCAATCCTTTCTTGGCCACAAGACTATCACAAAGCCTTGTGTTACAGCAGAAGGAATCAGAGGGGATGTCTTGACGTCCTGTTCTCCGTGATGTTAATATACACAAAGACTTAAGTCAGAGAAATGATCAGATAAAGTCTAAAGAGTATCTTGCCTGCGGAACTTTCAGAGCCTTTAATATGCTCATTTAAGTCAGGCATCGGCAAGAACAAGTGTCATAGTTAAGCACAGGTGTCAACCTGACTCCAGGGTTGGGCTCTGGGCACAGTTGTAGAGAGTTGATGGTTGAGTTAAGCCCAGAGCAAACCTGAAGAAAATTGTCTAGCTTGATGGGGAAGACCCAGCCCATGGTGGGTGGGATCAGGCCCTGGATAAATCACAGAGAACTGGTTGAGAGAGTGGGCATCCTTCTGTTCACTTGGCCAGACATGCTGGTCTGACAAGTAAGGATTATCCATCTCTCAGCCGTTATGCAGTGATGGTGTGGCCAGTTCTCTCAGCCCTGGTGTTGGTGCGTGCTGTCCCATCAAGCTGGACTAAGAACTGTAACCGGACTGTCGTAAGAAAGTAAACTCCTTGTTGCCTTAAGCTGTGTGATGGTCATTTATCAGCAACCATGCAGATGAACTGCAACAACGAGTCTAAGCAACTGTTGTTTTCCCTTTCTGCAATGCTGGAGGTGGAAACCCAGGGTCTTGCTCCCGCTAGGCACCCCTGTCTTGTTTATCGGATCCTTCTGACCTGCGAACTCCTGCTGTGCACATGTCTAACTTTATGGTACTTCTTGTATCTAACGGCTTTGTGTTCTCTGGGGGACTTGACCAACTTGACAACACAGAGTGTATGTAGCGTTTGTGGTTGCTTGGGAGCATCCACAGGGATGCCTGTATCCCAGGAAGTCAGCTGGATGCAAAGGTGGAGGGTCTATGAATATGTATGGCTCTCACACCACCCAGAGTAAAAAAAAAGAATCCTAAGTTGAATCATGATAAGTGGAGGGGATGGTTTCATTGTGTATTTAATAGGCTTTGCATTAGAGTTGAGCAAACTGAGTGAATGTCTTGTCTTTAGACTCAGTTGTAGCTCAACAATCAAGAGGTCTTAGGGTGGGGGGATGATCATTTGCCCTACACTGGCATGGAACCCACTTGTGCCCTCTCCTACAAATCCAAAAGTTAAGGATGGAGCTTTGGGGGTGATCCCTTAAGATAATCTGAGTCACCTATGGTACTAGTGGAGGACAATCTGTCTCCCCTCACTCTCTGGGGGTTGTTGGTAGTGATTGCTTTTTTTTTTTTTTTAACGGGGGTCTCACTGCATAGCCCAGGCTGGCCTTGAATTTGCGATCCTCCTGCGTGGGGGCTGGACTGGTGACCCTCTGCTGGTGTGCATGATCATCACACCTGGTCTCCAAAGCGCAGCCCGCTGGCCCGGTCCACCGACCTGGCTCCACCCGCTCGGGGGCGGGGCCTAGGCACAGGCGCAGCGCGGAGCGCTGGGGCCTCTGGGATTCTGGAGCCGCAGCCGGTGGAGCCGAGCCGCGCGAATTCAAAGACGCATCGCTGTGTCGAGGTCAAGTTGGCGGGGGAACTTGCCCTGGTTTGCCTCGGTTTCTCAAGAGAATGGTCTCGGGTGGGGAGATGAATCAGGAAAACGCACGACTACCCTGGATCGGTGAGTGTCCGCGCTTGCGTTCCCCTACTGTCTGCCCCGGGCGGCCCTAACTCCATGTGATTGACAGGTGTCTCTTGGTGACCATGCAGTGTGGTAATAGGAATGGAAGTTGTGCACGGTGCCTGGCCGCCTGATAGATGCTTAGCTGGGTACCCAGGATAGAACCCCCCCCTCCCGCGAGTTGGGGTAGGAGCGCGTGGAGATGGTCCTGTGCCAATCACCCAGAATGACCGTGCAGGCCACCCTGAGCCGAGGTTCTGGGCAAACGCCCTATGCTGGGTCGCGATGATGCTAGGTTCGGCACAGAGCAGTTGGGCCCAGATTAAACCACACTGGCGTTCTGCCCCAGCTGCAACTAGGTTCTTCCTCTGGCAGCTGAGCCTGTGGACACCGCCTGCCCTCGTGCTCCCTGCGACTTCATGAGCTTCAGCTGTGTGGAGCTCGTATATGACGCCAAGATCCAGGTGTGTCTGTTTGCTGCAGCTGAGGGTTGTACCACCCACCCCAGTGGGATCTAAGGCGACTGTACGCCCAGAACAAGCCTTAGATCAGCTTACTCAGCTTCCAGAGAGGAAACGGAGGGAAACTCCAGGGGCCAGGTCTACACTGTGCTGGTGCCCTGAACTGAGAACTTTTGTTTCTGAGTCTTTGGGTTCTGTCACAAGATGTGTTGACCTTTTGGGACTAATCCCTTGAGGGTCACCCGTGGGTGTAACGTGGGTTAGACGCACTTGGCTCTCTGGGAGTCTAGCCCCACTGTGCCTGCCCCAACTCTAGGTATCTGATTGGCTTTGGTGTTATAGGCATGGGGCTGTGTGCCAGGGCACCCGACTCTTCCCTGTCTCTTATGCTGTTCTTCAGGTCCTGATCCCGGCCCCCCCTCCCCCAGTATTTTATTAGCACTCGATAGGACTGTCAAAGTCATTCAGCATAGTGCCACCTGTTGCTTGGGCTAGTTTCTCTACCATCTAGGATTCCACTCTGATTTCCCACAAGCCCCGCCTTCTCAGCTTACCCAGCAGCCTGGTCTGCACTCTAAGGCTGGGCAGGCGTGTCTGACTCAGGGACCAGCTGGGAATGAATGGCTTGGTTGTGCCTATATGTGGCAATACCCAGCCTGTTTCCTCCTGGTGGTTCCAGAGACCTGGACTTAGGTTGCTTCAGAGTGGGAGGCACATGACAGTGTATAAGGAACCATCCAAGCTATGGAGTTACACCCTCCCATACGACTTCCAGGTGGGTTCTTACCTTACAAGGGCTCTGAGTCTCTGGCAAGGCTGGGCCTGGGGACAGGCTGAGGGGGAGAGGGTATGCACTGGCTGTCTGGTCTGGACGATGGCAGGCCTGTCCCCAGCCACACTGCCAGTGGAAGCCAAGAGACTGGCAAACGTGGGGGGGAGTGGCGGCCAGCTGGAGCCACCGAAGGTTGGCTATACGCCCACTGCATTCCCTGTGAACGTGACGTCAGCCTGTGTGGTGTGATGCGTGAGAAGGCCCAGGACACCGTCCAGCTTGACAAGATGTTCAGAACACCTTGTATCAGCCCCCCCCAAGACTCCCAGGGGTGCCCTCCCAAGGAGTTGGGGGGAATATGCAAGGAGGAGAGGGAGCTGCTGACAGGCAAGACTCCATCTGTGTTTTCCTCTTCATTTTTAAACAATATAGTGCAGACTGCACTTCTCACAGTAGAATATAATGGTCAATTTTAGTATATAAAAAAAAAACATTCTCAGAGATTTGTAAATGCACTTAGTGCTTGAACAGGCCTTGGAGAGATACAGTACCGCTTCCGGGGGGGGGGGGGAGGGCCAGGGCTGGGGAGAGGAGGGGCTGCAGGCCTTGGGAGTTCCTGGGTTTACCTTCCTGACCGTATAGTATAGGCCAGGCCTTGGGTGGGGACAGGAAAGGATTGATTCTCCCAGTTACAACCAGTAGGCTACCCTTCTCCACTGGTCCCCAGGAGACACCGCCCCCCCAGACACACACACACACCAAAGCGGCAGGGTAGGGTCCTTCTGAATGGCCCCCTTCTAAGCCCCTGTGACACCTTCTTCGAGATGCGGAAAACAAATGTACAAGTCTGGGGTGCGAGTGGCATCTCCGTGGACAGGTGCTCTTGCATAGCGCACCACCTGTGTGGTCCCAGGAGATGCGTGAGGGGGGAGAAGAGGTTGGTACGGAGTGGGGATGAGGCGTGACTCTTGTTGGGGAACAACGTCTGGGGTCTGAGAAGATGGACCGGAGGGAATGGTAGTCGGGGCCTCTTGGGGTCTGAAGTGTTTTCTTCACCTGCATTGGTTGGTGGGAGGATACTTTGAGCTTTTGTGTAGAGACCGTGACTCCTTTTCTGGGAGAAGGGGAACTGTGTGGGTGGAGACCCATGTATGGCTCCCACTCTGCCTGAAGCACCCCGTTTCCTCTTGTGTTTCCCCCTGGCCCGAGCGCCCCTCCTGGAGACCCAGAAAAGCTGTTCTTGTACTTCAAGCACAGTCCCTCTGTCTGTCTCCGTGGAGAAAGGATACACCTTGCCCACTGCCCCCTGCTCTCTCCAGTCCTGGGGAGAGAAGCCTGCGGTGTGCGAGGTCATCCTGGCCTACCATCCCCCACAGCAGGCAGCAGCAGCCAACTTGGCTTTCCTGTGGACGTGGTGGACGCAGCAGGGTGGGGTGGTCCTGCTAGCTTCCTGCCCCATGCTGTAGCCCGTCTCCACTCCCCCCAAGCACCGTCTGTGTGTCTGTGTGTCTGCAGGGCAGACCTTATCTGTAGACGGGCAGGCGGATGTGGGCATGCTGGTGGTCCAGCAGCCGGGGCACAGCCACCGTCTCGTAGCCCTTGCCCAGCATCTGCTCCTTGATGCAGGGCGGCCGGATGTCATTGATGAGATATTCCAGGGACTGCAGGCTGCTGCTCAGCACCGATGTGTTGCACACGCTCTTGCTGGTCAGGCCGGAGAGCGCGTCCACGGGAGGCCCGGCCAGCTCCCGGGCTGTCCCCGGCCCCAGCTCAGTCACCGCCACCGTAGCCGCCGGGTTGTAGCAGTCACTGGTGGGGGTCACCAGCACGCTGTTCCAGGGGGCGGCGAAATACTGGCCCACAGTGAAGCCGGTGGGCAGTCCCACTCCACAGTTGAGGGGCGACCCACCGGCCCGCTCGTAAGCCCGCCCGCCGCAAGCCTCGGGGGACTTGCTGGTCACAGTACCGCTGCTGTATGTGCGCAGAGGCTGGGGAGGGGGCGGGGGTGGCTTCTGCGGCCACAGCAAGTAATCCAGGCCGCCGTCTGCGTATCCTGCGGGTTTAGTGGCCCCGGCCAGTGTCAGGGTAGCCCCCTGGCCCAGCTCTGTGCCCTTTCGGCAGTCAGGCAAACCGGCTGTGGCCGGGTAGGCCATGCTGGGGAAGCTGGGCACGGGGCCATGTTTGGCTGGGCTGGGGTGGGGCACGGCCACGCCCTGGCAGGCGGAGGGTGCAGCGCCCGGGGCCTGGCACTGCTGGCTGAGCTGGTAGAGGATGCTGTGGATGGAGGGGAGGTTGGAGGTTGGCAGGGGCAGGCCCCGGCCCGGCAGGGGGATGACAGAGGTGCCTGTGGCAGCTGCAGGCAAGCTGGGCGGCGGGGCAGGCACCTCGGGTGGTTTGGGGTAGGCCAGGGGCCCGAGAGTGCTGGGTGCGGGGTAGGGCGCGATGCCCACCTGCACGGTGGCGGTGGCGGGCGACAGCTTGGTCCGCTTGCCCTCGGCGCTCTTGAGCACGCTTTTGGTGGGCCCGGCAGGTACGGTGGCACCAGAGGAGGAGACGGCGGCCTTCACAATGGCCAGCAGACCCTGGTAGCCGGCGGTGTGCTGTGGGTAGGGGCTGTAGCGCTGGCCACTGGTGTCATAGCCGTTGACCGTGCGGCTCAGGTGCTTGTGCTGGGGGACTCGGATGTTGGTGGGGAAGATCTTGATGGACAGCGGGCTGTTGGCCACCTTCTCGGCGTAGGCGTCCAGCTCAGCTGGGCTGGGGTAGCGGGAGGAATGCATGGAGCTGCTCACGGACTCACCTGTGGGGACAGGGTCTCAGGTGAGACTCGATGATGTGGCAACACCCTCCCCACCGGGGCCCTGGGAAACGGCCCCTCTCCCTCATCTCCCCTTGGGACCAAGCTTTGGACCAAAGTGCAAGGTAGAGAGAAGGACCTGCAGGTGTCGTCAGCTTGGGGAACTCTACCGCCAAGAACAAGGTTGGGACCAGTCCCCAGCCACACCCGTGGTCCACTGAGGGGTGTGGGGAATGAGGGGTGTGGGGGACGGTGGAGCCCATAACTGTAGGAAAGGAGAGGCCTTGGTAGGCAGACTCCTTTCTGGATCTGGAACCATTAACGAAGTCCAAGCCCATTGCCTGGCCAGAGGCCGGGTCACCCAGCCAAGCAGCTTCCCACCTGTGGAGTGTGTGTGTGTTTTGGGGGTGCTGGCGCCAGATCTCTAGGGTGACCTCGTCAACGTCAAGGGACCCAGCAGGGTGAGGTGCACAGCAAGTGCTGGGAAATAGCGAATCCCAGGAACTTGGACGAGGGGCTTCACCGTGCTGAGCCTCAGTTTCTTCATCTGTAAAGTGGGCTGATGCTGCCAAGTCTACCTCCTAGGGTGGCTGTGAGGATTTAGCAGGTCATGGGTGATGAGCAGGGCTGGCAAAGGCTGGCAATGTCTAAGTGCACGTCAGCACTTTCCATTGGCCTGCACCCAGGGCCCTCCCCATAGAACAGGCCCCAGGCCTGATTTCTACCAGTGCAGAACAGGTGGGTGCCAAGGGGCCACACAAGAGTGCTGGAGATTGAACCCAGGACTCTGCCCTGAGCCTCCTGCGTGATCCTCCCACATCCAAACCCCAAGCTTAAGGTCAGTGCGTGTGCAGTGCCGGCCGTCCCCAGAGGGCATATCCCCTTTTCATTCACTTTGGTGGAAAGGGGTCGAAGGAAGGATATCCCCCATTATAATACGAGCAAGGGCTCGATGGATGGGCTGGGCCAGTTCACACACACACACACAGAGAACCCTCTACATGTGTGGCAGATCGGCCTCTCGCCACCTAGGGTGCACTGCCGACATCTGGAGACGTGCTTCTCACAGCTGGGGGATGTCAGTCTCGCGGCATCTGGCGGCTGCAAATGTCACCGTGCACAGGACAGACCCGCTGGAAAGAACTGTTGGCCATGTCTCAGGAAGGGGCATCGGAATGAAAGAAGCTTAACCCGGGCTGGGCAGGTGAGCCCACCCTGGGTCCCTACTCTGTCCCTGCTAAGGGTGGGCTCCTCATAAGTGGCCTAAAATAAACTTGGTGTGGAGAATGGAAATGTCACTTTGGCCAACGGGGGAATCTTTCTCTGAGATTGGATTTAAACTACATTATACAAGCAATTTCATGGGCACTTAGCACTGCTCGCGGAGTCCCGCAAAAGGGGGCCAGTTCTTCATTTGCCTGCCATAAATCAGCAGTTGCCGTAATGAGCACAAAAATGTCACTTTTATGCAATTTTACAGATGAACAAAACTGGTGAAATTAGCTGTGGAAACCTACCAGACTCAGCAAAAGCAGCTGCCGGAGATAAAAAAAAAAAAAGAGAGAGAGAGAGAGATCGGTACATATTTTCATTCCCCTTAAACTCTCTTCCCAAGCAAGTTTCTGCCATTGTGGTGTGAAAATTCATTTGTTCTCACTACTCTGCTTTCATTCGGAGTTTATCTTGAGTATCCAATGAGCCACCAACTGTGAAAATGATTAAATCTACAAAATCTATCTAATGCATGGAATAAATTAGGTGTTTAAGACCTGAAGAAAGGGAGGAGGAAGGGCTTCTTACCCCCCCCCCATTTCACCAGAAGAACCCATCTGGTCAGCGAGGTTCCTAGAGGGCAGCAGCTTTTGTGGGAGTCCTCTGGCCAGCACCTCCTAGGTGCCAGGCTCTGTGCCAGCTGCCATCACATCTTGGGCGGCTTGAATTTGGAGGGCCTGGCAATTGGGAGGTGGGCGGTAGCCACACTTTGTGGAGGGGATGCAGGCCGTGACTTGCGGCAGCAGGCCCTTTCCCGCAGTGGTCCTGATCACCTGGTATTCATGCCCTCGTGTCCCCAAGTCCTGAACTGTGCAACCAGCAAGGACCTTTGCAGGAGGTGAGGGTGACGTCCGTTGTCAGAGGATAGATATACCATCCCCCCCCCTTGCTTTCGTACAGCCCTTGCTGTAGAGATCAATCGTGTGGGGACCTTAGAGAGGCTCCAGAGAGATGAACTGGAGACCACCACCACTCTGCCAGAAGCAGACCACCTAACCCCAGCTGAGCCTCCAGAGATGACTGCAGGCTCCCGAGGGACCCTGAGCAGAGCTGTGCGGCCATGCTGCTCCCAAGCATCTGAACCATGCTACTTTAAAGCCACTGATTTTGGAGCTGCCTGCCACGTGGCAAGAGATGATCCTGTAGGTTCCCACTGTACAGAGATCAAAGAAGACGCACCAGGCAAAGCGCAGAGGTGACTGTCTTTCTCTCAGGTCACTGCCACTCCACCTCCAGGGAGGCCTGAGGCCTTTTCTCTTCCCTCATGGAATTGGAGATTCACCCTCAGGATGGTCACTGCTGTTCCTGGGTGCGCACGGTGGCCTCTCCCTGCCCCAGACCTGATGCCCTGTTCCCGTAAAGGACTTTGTTCCTGGTGCTTCAAACGGCCTATTTGGTCAGAGTGCAGTGGACAGGACTCAGGGCCCCAGGCTACTTGGCCTCTGAGCCCAATTCAGCCAAGCTCCCAGCCCCTCTGTGGAGGAGAACACAGCCTGTCTGATGTGCATGAGGGGCCAGGGGGGTCATTGTTAAGAGTGGGCTCCTAAGTGAGGTCAGCATGGAGGCCAAGTGGGAGGCCCAGGTCCAGCCGTCCAGCCTGGACGCTCTTCCTTCCCTGCCTGCCCTGGCTCTCACGAGGGCATCTGTCACCATCACAAGGACTGGAGCAGGCTGCCGCGGGCTTATCTCCTCCCACCAGGCCTGGACCCCCCCTGCCCGTAGGACCCCAGGAGCCACTTGAAAATTCAGCGCCAGATGCGTGGCAGGGCCGTGGAGAGTTGCACCCACCCTGCCCCGAGCCCCTGCTCACCGCCTCCTGCAGCCCCGTGCCTGCCTGTTGTTTCCTGGGCCCCTCTATGCTCTGGGCTCAGAAGTTGAGCAGCCACCACTGCCCCAAAACAGGACTTGTGGCTGGTGTGATGGTTCTGAAGCGCAGATTCACAGATTCTGGGGCACGACTCTGATGTGCAGCCGAATCCATCTGATATAGCGGCTCCACTGCACTGAACAGCATGTGGCAGCAGAAAGTGACGTTAGGTGACTTTCACTGCTGCATTGTAAAAGGCAGCACGACTCTCCCCTTTCTGTTCCCCCCTACCCGGACATTCATCTCTGGAGTGCAGCCACGTGGAGAGAAGCAAAGGTAGTTGTCCGGATGACCGCCGGCAACAGCCACCAATCACGTAAGTGAGCAGATGTTAGAAGGTTCCCCAGCTGTACTTCGTCTACTGCCCCCCTGTCCAAGAACATCGCGAGGCAGAGATGAACTGTCCCTATTCCCTGAGAACAACTTGGCACCAACTTTTGGGATACCATGACATTCCGCTCAGGAACAGTGGGGATGATGGACTGTGAATGATAGGTGGAGGGGCTCCTAGCTTGGCCCCGTGGTCAGTGAGGAAGCAGCCTTTGCAAAGGAGGGGAAGGAGAGAGGGAGCCACCAGGAGTCTTGACAGTGCATGGTCTGATTAGAGGGGACAGCAATGCAGGGGGGCTGGATGTCCAGGAAACAAGATGGATGACACCGGGGGTGTGTAGTGCAAGATGCCAAGCCCTGGTACCTTGCACATAGTCTAAATGCTGGCGAGCGCCTGGCTATATGTGCAAGTAGCGAGTGGAGATCTCATCTGCTACGGTACATGAGTGGTCCCCAGCTGGTGGCGCTAGTGAGACTTGGCTGGAGTATTTACACCCTGTGGACTGTTGGGAGGTGGAGCCTGGGTGGAGAAAGGGGTGACTGGGGTGTGCCTCTGAAAGGTACGCCTTGTGGCTGGCCCCTTCCCTCCCTCTCTCTCCTCTCCCTGGCCCCCTACAAGGTGAGCAGCCTTCCTCCAGCATGCTCGGCCACAGAGACGTTTTCCACATCCTTCCTGGGCCCACGGTCTCAGGCCAGCAGGCCGAGGACCAAAGCCTCGGAAGCAATGAGCCAAAGCAAAAACCTCTAAGTTTGTTCTCTGATACTTGTCACAGCATCAGAAAGTGGCTGATGAGCCGCCTGACTTAGGTTTCCCACTTGAGCAGAAAGGGCCGCTCAAAGACCCTCCGTGGCCAAAGGCCTAGATGGATGCTAGAAGTGTGCTTTCTTAAAGACACAGGCAATGGGGGGAGGGACGGGGGGGAACAGGGTGGAAAGAGGAGAGCCCCTGTCAACTTCCTTCCCTCCTTGAGGGGGTAGAACTGAGACTTGAGTAGGTCACCCCAAATGTTAACAGGATCCCTGGGAAGGGAACAGAGGACTCTGGAAAGCTGAGGAATCTTTATGCCCCGTCCGTTGCTGGTGGCTCGTGGTCCCAACGGCTGGTTACTAGGGCAGAGGGAGGGTGTTCTACCTTCCTGGCTCTGGCCAGAAGGGGCACACAGGTACCCCTTCTGTCCCCGCATCCACAGCCCTCCCCAAAGCATCCTCCTCTCCCTCGACCTGGAACTGTCTACTCTAGGCGATGTAGGCTTCGGGTTGAGCAGAAGCAGCCCCTGGGGGTGGGAGCTGCTGTGGGGGGGGGGGATAGGCAGACTCTAAGACATGACTGGCTCGAGACGCAGCTAAGACACATTACTGGCTGTGTGCCCTGGGGTACAACAGTGCCCCTCTCTTAACCCACTTCCTGTTGCATAAACAGGCTCCGTGATGTTGTAGAGCTTGGAGTGTTTTGTGAGTGGTGGTATGGACTGTTCTAGCTAGGTGCCAGCAGCCCTTGGCGGGTATTGGTGGCAGTCCCCCCCCCCAACTGTATTCATTCATGTGCACATGAACACGTGGCAGGGCACATGTGCAGAGATCAGAAGACAACTGTTGGGAGTCTGTCCTCTTTCCTTCCTCCATGCGCTGAACCCAGGCTGCCAGGCTCAGTGGCAAGCGCCTTTAGCCGCTGATCCAGTAGTAGCAACGACTGCGTCTGTGCTCGTGCGCCACCTCCAAGCTTCCAGCTGCCTCTGTGAAAGCCTTCACTGAGCTTGTTCGTGTTCTGTCCAGCGAGTCCTTCCAGGCACTGGCCACCTGACCCAGACCTCCCTTCCTGGCACAGGCCCCAGACGTGCGCACACTGCCCCCTGGCCTCGCTTCCTAAGCCAGGCCACCCTCTGCCCCGTGTTCCTCTGCGGCCAGGAACTGGGGGTTACTGCAGTCCTTCACACAGCCTTTGGGAGGGGGTCTGGGTCTTAGAAGAGGTCAGGATCCCCCCCACCCCACCCCCACACACACAGAGGGGAAGGGTGTTAAGCCAGGGCCGAGAACACAAATCCTACCTCAGACCCAACGGCAGGGAGCCAGGTGTGCAGAAACCCAGCGCCCACCTCTGGACCTGGGCTGCCCCTCCCTCCCTCCTCATGTCTTTCCAGATCCATCTTCAACCACATGTCTCCCCACCCTCACCCCCTGTGAAAGGCTTGTCGGGAGATTTAAAAGGCTGGCTCCAAGTGCCTGGCGAGTTGTCACCACCATTAAGTTAATGTTATGGGCCTTTTACAGGTGCGTTAAATAGACGCGGTTATTAACGAGTCTATTAAGCCAATTAAAACCAGCCCTCTGCCTGGGGTTTATGGGGCCTCAGGGAGATGGGGGGGGCTTTGGCCGCTCCACTGCCTGACAGCAGCAGGCAGGGGGAAAGGGGCGGCCGGGTCTCCATTGTGGGTGCCACAGAGCACTGCCAAGAAGCTAAGCCTCGCCTGCAGTAGGGCCGCGGGCTTTACCTTGGGCAAGGGTGACCTTGGGCAGCCCCAGCTCTGTGAGGCGATGAAGGGCAGCTCTCATAGAGACTTCAGGTACCCTGATGTGCTTCTGACGATATTGGCTCATCCATGAGAACAACGCCACGGGGCCTGCCCTCCAGCCTCCCCTGGGGCACCACGACCTGGTACAGGGCTACAAGACAATAGTCCCTTCCTCCAGGCACTGCCCTCTATCCTGGTAGGAAGGCAGGCCAACTGCCCAGGGCAGCTACAGAGTCACCTCCAGATCACCCCAGGCCCTGCCTGACTCACAGGGCATGTCCCTGTGTAGCCCCCCCCCATGTGGAATAGGACCATGTGTCACCTTCCCGCCAGTCAGGGAGAATGCCAGTGTGCTGGGCACATGGCAGGTGGTTGGTATGGTTTCTTCTTCCCACCCCCCACCGCCCCCATAAAAGCCGAGGAAGTCAACAGCAGACATTGCCGTATTCGTAAGGGAAGCGAGGGGGCGTCCAGAGCTCCTCTGGGACAGAAGGGGTCCCTGGGCACAGCCTCGCATCTGCAGCCCCCTTCACTGTGACACTCCCACCCTTGGAGGTGGCAGCCTCCAGAACGCTCAATTAACGTGACACTAATTAGCTGGTGGCACCCGCAGAATGTCTAATGAGGTCGCTAGGGAGGGGGTTGAGGTTGCTGGGCAGGGCGGAGCAGCTGTTCTTTGGTCTCTATTGGGGAGGGATGGGGGGGGCTCAGCACTTTGTTGGCTGTTCCAGGCCACCCCACCTGCCCCAATGGATTGATCCTGGGTGGTTGACCAAAACAAGGTCGGACCCAGGATGATTCTGGATATCTCAACAGCTGCAGGGAACTTCAAAGCTCTGGCTGGTCCCTCTGGGACCAGGGGACCAGTGTGGTTTACATGAGAACGCTCAGATGCTGGGCCACATGAGTGACCCACCCGTGTCCAGCGAGGAGCGCCCTGCACACACTAAGACGGACAGGCACTGCCCAGGTGTAGACGCACGCCTGCCTTGCCCAAAGCCCTAGCTGGAGCCCTGCAGTAATTAGCCCCCCATTACCGTAGGTGGGGTGGGGGTGCTTCGGTTGCTCTCCAGCCCCACTCTCCTGCTGCCCCTTGGGTGCTGTGTTTTGGTCATACACAACCCCCATCTGCTCCAGCCACCTGGGTGTGTGTTAGCTCCGCCCTGCCCCTGCCCGACCCGCAGGTCTTACGCCCTCCCCTGCTGTCAGTCTTCTGCAGGCGCGCGTGGCTCTCTGCTCTGGAGACCCTCTGTTCACATGCGGCCTGCCTTGGGTGTTTCTATGGTGTCTTCTGCTTTCCAACTTTACCGTGCCCCATATCTGTGCCTTTACTCTGTCTTGGAATGCTTCCCACACTGGGGATGATACTTCACCATTTTCTCCCTCTAAATGATAAGCTTTTGCTCCCCATGTGTTTTGGCTTCTGTCTGGCATTCCCATGTGCCAATGGTGTGAGGTAGAGGCTGCACTGTTAATAGTTTCTATGGGTAACCAACTGTCCTGTACTGCCTGAGATCTGCAGACCCCGCTTCATCCTGGACTGCGTGGTCCACTCTACCCACCCTGTCCGAACCTTGAGTCAAAGCTATACAAACCCCTTCCTCTACCCCATGCTTCTTTGTAAAAAAAACACCCCGGGCATTCTTGGTCCTGTGATCTTTCCATATCTTTAACTCAAGTTGGGGGGGATTGGATTGAATTAGCAACCGAGATATTACTGTTCATAATGCAAAATATCAGTCAAGATAGATTCATTGCTGAACTCTAACAAGCAATTAAAAAAATTAATACTAGATCTTCACACGAAAGAGCACTTTTGAAAAGTAATTCTGTAAAGCCAGTGTTTGAACACTGAAACTCTCTCATAAATACACAAGAACTAGAGGCCAATGTCCTTTATGATTACGGATAGGAAAATGAACCAAATGTAGCAATATGTAGAAAGAACCGTGCACCGTGACCAAGTGGGACTGATCTGAGGAGGGCAATGGGGGGACAGGGGACCATTGAATGTGTCACAGGCTCAGCGAACGAGTCACAGGCAGAACAGAGAGCCATTCCCGCTCAGTGGCTGCACAGGAAGCTCGAGCCTCATCCACATTCCAACAAACTATATGAAAACACACAGCTGGCTTCATGCTTCATGCTAGGAAACCAAACAAGTCCCCTGAAAGTGAGGGGAAAAGACAAAGACGTGTGTTCTTGTCAACTTTGTACTGAGGGTAACGTCCATTGCTAAGGCAATTAGAAAAAGAAAAGTCATTTCCTTAGAGAAGAAAACTGTCTCTATTCATGGTAGGGGGAAAAACCCCAAAACTGTTAAAGAAAATTGTCTCTATTCATGGTAGGGGGAAAAACCCCAAAACTGTTAGCCTTAGGCCAGACACAAACCCAAGATACAAGATCAATCCTATTTCTATGCGTTCATACCGAGCAGTCAAAAACCAGGAAATTAAGAAAACAATGCCAAGCTGAAGGGTGAAGCTTGGTGGCAGCGCATTGGCCTAATGTGCACTATGTCCTGGGTTCCATCCCCAGACTGGGAAAAACAAACCCCAATGCTGTTTCTAAAAGCACCAAAAACAATGAAATACTCTGGAAAAAAATCATATAAATATATAATAAATTCATATAATTATGTATATATTTATATCTATATATAATATTTATGAGAGAGCAAAGGAGAGTATGAGAAAGCACACATATGCATGCCATAGCACATGGGTAGAGGCCAGAGGAAAACTACGATATACCAAGAGCTATTTTTAATTTAAGAAAAAGGTAAGTAACTGATGGGCAGAGAGCCGGGAAGACACCTCTTCAAAGACAAAATGAAGGCCAAAAGCACGTGAAAAGATGCGTGGCTTCCTCAGTTGTGAGGGAAACACAGATTCACGTTATACTGAGACACCACACCTCACACCTGCTAAGATGTCTGTAATAAAAAAGACTGGACTGGGAAGACGATTCAGTGGGAAAAGAGTTCGAATCCCCAGAATCCACATACGAGCCGAGGCGATATAACAGCATCATGTGAGTATCTGTGATCCCAGCACTTCTTTGCTTTGGGGAGACGGGAAGTGCCAACAGGAGATCCCTGAATATGTGAGCAGGCTCGCTTGGGGCATACAGTGGGAAAACAGGACACCTCCCCCAGTTGAAACAAGTAGAAGGTGAGGACTCACACCCAAGGTGGCCCTCTTGACCTTCACACATATGCCATGGCACACCACACCCACACTCCATCCCCCACCAAAGTGACAAAAGATAGAGGCCAGAGGTGTGGTAGCACATGCCTGTCATTCTAGCCTAAGAGTCTAAGGCAGAAAGATTGCCATGAGTTCAAAGCCAGCCTGGGCTACAAAGTGAGATCCTGTCTATAAACAAAACACCAAGAGGGCAGCCCAAGTGTTGGTGGAACTGTGGGGAATGCAAAATGACCCAATAGTTTCTGTAACCATTGGTATCACTTGCACAGTTAAACAGGGCTCATGGGATCCTGGGATTCCATGCCGAGGAAAGTGCACAAAGGGAGATGAAAACATGGACCTGTAACAACGTGAGCACAAAGGCTGGAGAGATGGCTCAGGGATTAAGACTCTGCCTTCACAAGCAGAAGTCATTGAGTTCGCATCCCAGGTCCCATGTGAAAAAGCCAGGCAGAACCGGTAGTAGCTTGTACTTCTAGCCCTGATAGGTGGAGTCTAAGAAATCCCAGAGCCAAGCAAAAAAGGAGGTAGAAGTGATCTAAGATGAGGTAGAAGTGATCTAAGATGATTCCCAAAGTCACCCTTGGTCCTCCACAGGGACATACACAAACACACAAAAATAAAATATTTTTTAAAAAGTGAGCCCAAGCTTGTAGCATTATTCATAACAGCCAAAATGTTGAGCAAAACCCCTCCTTGTCTACCAGTTGATGAATGGGGTGTCTGTGTGACCCATGATGAGCAACAGGAAGGAGAGAAACACTGATAGATGCCCGGAGGGGAATGAATTTCAGAAGTACTTCTGGAGTCCATTCATAGAAGTGCAAACCAGGTAACTGCGGAGACACAGAGTGGTCCATTGGCTTCTTGAAGCCAAGGACATCGAGGGAACCTTGTGAGGGTCATGTGGGGAGGTTGATAGTTTAGCTTTCTTTAGGCAACGGTGGTAGTTGTGTGACTGAATATATCTAAAACTGCTGAATAGTATGCCGTACCTAGGAGACCTGGCATGGGAATTATATTTCAGTGCGCTAAGAATTCCTTTGTACAAAGTGTCTTTGTAAATTGCATTGTCTAAATCTGCTGTTGGGCAGTGTAAATGGCCAGTTGTGTGTGTGTGTTGGGTAGTTGGGGGTGGTCAGAGGACATCTTTGGGGAGTCAGTTCTCTCTCCATGCAGGTTCCAGGGCTCCAGTTCAGGTCACCAGGCTTACTCCTTGAATGTTGTTACCCATGAGCCAGCCAGCCAGCCAGCTCCTCTCTCTGGGGTTTTCTGTGCAGTTTCAATCCTGCCTGGTCCTCACACCTTTTAATTTCCTTTCCTGTCTTGCTGGCTGGCTAGGACCTCCTGAGGCATGGGCAAGCAGCGATCAGTCTTTGTTTCTGCTTACTACCAGCCCTGCCTGCGGTTCACTGCCAGTGGATCTGGCTGGATTCTCTAGCTGGATGAGGAAGCTGCCTGCCCTACTTGGCTCTGAGTTTCCGTTTCATTTGTTTTTTTTTTTTTTTTTTTTTTTTTAAGTCTTGCTGTGTAGCCCAGGCCATCCCTCTTGCTAGGGTCTCCCGCATGCTGGGGTTACAGGCTTGTCTTACTGGGACCAGCTAAGGGCCTGTTTTAGTTATGTGCAGAGGTGGGGCATGCATCCTGACCCCCATCTCCAAGCTTCAGCCCCGTCCTAGTCCCAGAGCCAAGGCAGAACCACCATACCTTCCCCTTCTCCCTGGGGACGCACTCAGCAATTGTGTAAATGAACCCGCAGCATGTCCCTTTCTGTGTTCTCTAAGCTAGGGCTCCTGCAGGCCTGCTGGTGATCTGGGGTTCGCTGGGGCAGCAGTTCCAGCCGGGAGATCATGGGGACCTGCAGGCAATGGAGTGAGGTTGTGAGAGAGACAAGTCTCTTGCTGATCGCGGGTTACGAGCCCTTCAAGGCATGTGGAGAAGAGCGATGGTGGGCGGCTTCGTTTCCTTCTATGAGACTGAGACAGTGGGGGACGCTCCCCTATCTCTCCATCACCCCCAACAGATACAGATGATGGGGCCAGAAACAGGACAAAGTACTGGAGTCAGCACCCCCCCCAAGGGAGGAAAGGGTCTCTCCTTCCTTTCTTATTCCTATGTCGTGGTCCAGGCAACTGTGGCCTAGTCCCTCTCCCAAGACCTGCATCTCTGTGCCCAGGGTGCTTCCAGGAAAGAGGGCAGGTGAGCCCCATCTGTAGAGAGGCTGCATCCTTACCCAGAGGCTGACAGGGCCTCCTGAGCAGCTAAGCTCCCCCCCCCCCGTGGCACCCTTGGACACAGCAGAGACCTAGCTTCTGACTCTACCCAGATCAGCCCACAGCGCCTCTGAGCAGCCTGTATTTTTAGCAGCGAGTGACTTGAAGTCTGTATATTAACACCATGAGGAGAAAAGTCAAATATTTATTAGCCGGCGAGGTCCTGAGTGGCTGAGGTTTCTGCTGCAAGCCTGGGCAGGTCTGGCGTGGGACCCTGTGACTCGGGGCCAGCTGGGTAGGGAGAGCCCATTCTCCCTCCCTGAAATTTGTTCCTAGTCTTTTCTTTCCTTCTGGGTCACTTCATCTGGTTACCTGGAAGAGCCAGCCCCCCCCCGGGCTCTGAGACACAGTTAGTTAGCTGCTCCCTTGGCCCCTGCAGACAGGACCCTATAGCCATCTTTGCTCTCTTAGCCATGTTCTAGATGCATACTGGGTCTCGTCTCTCAGGTCTGTATAGGAAAAGGAGGACTGGGGTCTCGGGGCATCCTAACAATCACTTCCTCCCCATGTCAATGATCTTTTGACATAATCTCACATAGAACTGAATTTTTCCATCCTTTGCTTCATAAGAAAGGGATGCTCTAGGAGGCTGATCACGTTGTCTGAGGTTATACTGACTTTGGACAGTCACATTGCTCATGGCCTAGGCAAGTCTTGGTCTAATGTGGTGGGTAAACCACTATAGCCTGGAGGGCCAAGCTAGCCCTTCCTATCTGGGGTTCTGCCCTGCAGACTGAAAACTAGAAGCAAAGAGCAGGCTCCCAACCCTGGTCAGAGCTGGCAGCACAGGGCTGATTCAATTTGCTTGCCTCCCTTCCTGCGCTCCTCAGTTACAGCTGATGGGAAAGGATCTGAGTGGACAGGGGAAGGAGGACGTCCAGAGAGACCCTCTGAGCTCTCTCATTCTATCACAGCCCCAACAGCCTGGTGGGGAAACCCCATGCCCCGTTAGCATCAGTCAAGAGTTTAAATCAACAGTCCTAGCTGGGCGCGGTGAAGCATGTCTCATCCTAGCACTGGGGAGGCAGAGGCAGGAGGACTGCCATGGGTTTGAAGCCCACCTGGGCTACTTAATGAGACTTTATCTACAATGGAGCACAGAGCACAAGTCAGTAAAGCCCTCCTGGAAGACACACATGGGCAAAAATGACGAGGAACAACCCAAATGTCCATCAACCAATGGTTGTCCATCAAACTGTGTCATTCTTAGTCTGTGTGGTAGGATACGTGTGGCTGGTGAGGCCCCTGCTCAACAGTGACCAGGAAAGCAGCTGGAGAAAGTGCTCCCATTGCGAGCACTTCCAAGGTGAGGGGGCACCCAAAGTACCGAGCCCCCAATTTCAAATAAAACTGTTCTGTGCTTGCCACAGCACGCACGTGCAGGTTGGAGGATGACTTTGGGAACTGGTTCTCTCTTTAAGCTTAAGTGTAGGTTCCGGGGATCAAACTCAGATCATCAGGCTTCCACGGCAAGTGCCCTTCTACCTGCCGAGTCATCTCGCCGGCTCTTAAACCCTTTTTGGTAGCAGTGAAAGTAGGGGAGCACTGGCTGAAGACAGAGTCATTTGGCTGAAAAGAACATGGGGGGGGGGCTGCACCCTGACCCACCTGCAGGAGCTGTTGGTTTGTGGAGCAAGGGAAAGAGATAAAGAGTAAAGTTTACGCATGGAACTCTGGGTGGCAAGGAAAATCCAGTTAGACAGAACAAGGCCTTGGCCTTTCAAATACTGGGCGGAGAAAAACTCTCCTTCTGCCCATGTTGGACAAGCACAGGACCTCCTCAAAATAGATTTTAAGAGTACAGTCTGGGGAGAAGGCTCTGTGGTTAAAGTGCTTGCCACGTATGCAAGGGACTCGAGTTCAGATCCCCTGATCCCATGTAAAAATGCTAGGCAGGTAGGTGTGACAGCCCCCTGTATCAATCTGGGCAGAGGCAGAGAAAGCGGCTAGCTAGACGAGTCCTATTGCCAAGCTCTGTTTGATCAGTAATCCAGGCTCGAAGAATAAGATGGGAGAGTCATCAAGGATGAATCCCATTATCAACCTCAGGTCTCTCTACATACACACGCATGTACACCCACCACACATGCAACCCCCCCCCACGAAAATGGAAGAAAGAGATCCAAAACATATTTAAAAGTGAAGGCAAACATGCGCAAAAACCACTTCCATGAGAAAACTGTAGTCATAGAAGAAACAGCAGTCATAGCCCAGTGTTTCACATGGGAAATACTGAAGAAAAAAAACCAAACATACTTTTACTGAAGGAAAAAACATATTAAAAAATAAAGTCTGTGTGCACGTATGCCACATGTGGGATCAGAGGATAATCTCTGGTATTATCTTGCCTGCGACAGTCTCGTTTGCTGCTGTATAAACCAGACTAGCTGACCCAGAAGCCTCTGGGAGTTTTGGCTCCACCTGCCATCATGCTGTAGGGGCGCTAGAATTACAGACGCTTACTACACACAGCTTTGCACAGGGCTGGAGATCTCACACGTGTACGGCAAGGGCTTTTCCCCAGAGACATTTCCCTGGCCCCTTCAGTTGTTTCTATGAACACGAAGCAGATGTACAGGAGTAAAGGAAAGCTTCTTTCATCAGAGCGAAGGGAGAAGTAGGATGGGCACAGGGAAAAGGAGATGCTGAGACCACCAAAGGAAAAGAAGTGAGGTATCTAAAAGGAGGAGCAGGGTGGAAAGACAGCACACGAGTAGGACGGTCCAAAGAGCCAGGGCTTGCCGCGTTCCTGAAGGAGATGGTGGGACTCCAAGTCTTGGAAAAACAGATCCCCCCCAAACAGGCCAACCCCAAGATGGGATTGAGGGTGGATGGAGGTACCAGCTTCATTTCTCCATGGCAACACACATCATTTGACGAGAGTCCGGGAGATCCTTAAGGAAACAAAATATGACCCACAAACTCTTTCTGAACCCCTTTGAGTGGAATAGCAACAGATGGCTCTGTTGGAATGGGGGCAGAGGGGACCCAGAGGATTGATCACTTGGGCTGCAGAGCAACATGCAACAGGGCCAGCTTCGGGGCACTGGTCTGTTTACGGAGGAGTCAGGACTGGAACCGGGTGACAGGTGCTGAGCTCATGAGCCCAAAGACGACAGGGGTGTCATTGTTGACAGAAGAAGGCGACAGCGATGTCCTCCTCTTCAGTACCAGGGACCAGAAGAGATCATTTGCAGCTAATGTCAGGTAATGGAGGCTTACAGCCCAAAAATCAATTCCAAGAAATTATGGCAGGGACAAGTAAAATATATGAAGCTCATTTTATTTCGCTCAGGGAAAGTGGTGATGCGTATTCTATATACCATATACACACTCTTCTAAAGAAATAGAGGTGCTGGGATAAAGGATATGGTTCAAGGGGTGAAGTGCCACATGTATAAAGAACTGAGTTCGGATCCCCAGCATACACAAAAAGCTGGGTGTGGCCACACACCTATTTGTAACCCTAGTTCGTTCGAGGAGGGCCGGAGTTGTGGATACTCCCTAGAGCTCACTAGCCAGCCAGTCTAGCCGACTGGTGAGCACTGTCTTAAGAAAAAAAAAAAAAAGATGGAGAGTGATAGAGAAAGACAAGATGCTAACCTCTGGTCTCAGCATTTACACAAAAGAATTTAAGAGGGGCTGGAGAGGTGGCTCAGGGGTTAAGCCTCTGCCTTGCAGGCGAAAGGTCCTGAGTTCGGATCTTAGACCCCACGTATAGACGCTACACACACACACGTGCACAATTGAATAAATAATAAATTAAAAAAAAAAGAATTTAAGAGCCACCGCAAGAAAGCTGGTGAGACAGTTCAGCAGGTGAGGCGCCTGAGTTCAATCGCCGGCAGCCCACGTGGTGGAAGGAGAGAGAGGTGATTTCTAAAAGTTGTCCTCTGACCTCCATCCCCTCTTCCTTCCCTGTGTCACAGCGAGTATTCTCTTTCTCTCCCCATTCAGTTTTACCACAAGAACAAAAACTCTAGCCTTTTATGACTTGCAAGTCCAATGTGGGGAGCAAGGTCAGAGAGTGAAAGACTTTAAATACAACGTAAGCCGCAAATGATTGAATTCAGGCCAGACACCTGCCACACGAATAAATGGACAAAACTCTATCAAAAAGAAGATACTCTGTTTGGATCACAAAGCGTAATTCAACCAGGTAGCACGGGAGTCACATCTAAACAAAGTAATTCAAAAGGATGGCAAAAGGGCTCAAGAAAAAAATGTGAATTCAAAAAGCAGAAGCTGCCATCTTGATAGATAAAACTGAATCCCAGGCTTCAGAGTATTAAATAAGGTAAAAATGAAAGGATTCATAAGGTCGGATTTGTGGTTTCTGAGATGCAGCAGACTGAAGGCGCAGTCTCCTCTATTCAGTGAAGAATACCAGAGAACAGAATCACACCTGCTTTTCAAGGTCTCATTAAAAAACGCACAAAAGTTGCAGTGGATTGCATCATGGAAAAAAAAAAAAAAAAACAACTTACAAAGCCTCTGGTCATGGTAAATTGGCAAAAAAACAATCCTTCACACATCTGCTTCTTGAATGGCTTGGTAGGGCTCAGATGAGTCAGGGTAAACAGAAGGAACCAATTATGAGACTAGAAAATCATGAAACTCAAAAGGCCACACATTAGAATCTACAGTTAGAATCTATAGGATGCAGCTCGAGAACTGCTCAGAGACTTGCTGCCTTTTTTTTCCTTGTTTAAAAAAAAAAATCATGGGCTGGGGATGTGGCTCAGGGGCTCAAGTCTTTGCCTCCCCAAGAAAATAGACTTGAGTTCTGATTCCCAGATCCTATGTCAAAATGCCAGGTGGATATGGCGGCAGCCTACAGCTCTGGCCCTGGAAGGCAGAGCCTGAGAAACTCCAGGGCAAAAGCAATGAAGAGGTAGAGCAATCTAAGATAATTCCCTATGTCACCCTTGGGCATTCATAGGCACACACACATAAGCACACTTTTAAAAAGTCATAGATTTAAGTCTCCAACACAAAGAAAAAAACTTCCAAAAGCAAGATCTCAATAGTAATGAAAGCACAGATTAATGAGTTAGAAACCTAGAAAGGTGATTGGTAAGAAATGCCAAAGTGGGGATGGAGAGGTGGCTCAGGGGTTAAGCCTTTGCTTTGCAGGCGGAAGGTCCTGAGTTCGGATCCTAGACCCCACATATAGACGCCCGGCAGAAGCAGGGGCGGCCTGCGTTTCTGGTCCTGGTATCTGGTCCTGGTAGGGTGGAGCCTGTGAATCCCGGGGCAGAGTAAACAAGGAGGAGGTGGAGGCGTCCATGGTGGTTCCCGAATTCATCTGTGGTTCTACACACACACACACACACACAAGCACCATGCACACATACATACACGCACAATTGAATAAAAAAAAAAAAACTTTGAAAAAAATTTTAAAAAGAAATAAGGATTAAAAAAATCACCACGTAAAAGAATTCAAAGGAGTTACCTTGCTGAACCTCATGTCAATAATTTGAAAATCTAGATAAATGGGAAAGTTTTTTTGCCAAGTTCGTTCATGAAGTGTTAAGATAATGAAGCCAATCATCACAGAAGAAATACAGAGCATTCAAAGGTGGGCCCCAGCCACCCAGGTAAACACACTTAGCCCAGTTTCATGGTGGAAACAACGGTCTTGTTTCCAGAACAGACAATTCCACTTCCACGTAAACCTTTGCAAAGTACAAGTAAAAAGAGAGGAGGCTGCAGATGGCAAGACCCAGCTTGCCGTCACAAATAGAAAAATCATTTGGAAATGCTCTACCATCCACTCTTGATTTTAGAACTCAATAAATAGAAATGGACGGACACGGACTTAACCTGATTAAGTACCTAACCTGAGCTAGTGTTTCCCTAACAGGGGACATGCAAACACCGCAGAGCAAGAATGTAGGTTTTTCAGCATTATTATTTTGACTGTGCTAGGGATGGTGACCAAGGTGCATGAAACAAAACAAATGCCGGGTATAAAAACCAAATAGGGGCACAGTGGACCACGCCTGCACCCCAGTACTCTAGAGATGAAGACAGGAGGATGAGAGTTCAAGGGTACCTATAATTAACAAGTTCATGGTCAAATTCAAAACACATACACAAAGACAAAAATGTAAAAAAAAAGGGGGGGGGTCAATGATCATTTTTACAGTGGTAATTACAAAACCCAAGAGGGATTTCTGGCAGGTAGGGGAAGTTAATACTGTTCATAGACACAGTCTCTGCTCACAGAAGCAGCTTATCAAAAATGCTCTACCACTCAGAAGTGAAGCTAACGGAAACCCAAGATCTCCATGAAACAAACGTTCCTGCTCTCCCTAGGGGGAGGGGGAGGAAGTCTGACAAGCAATGAGGTGTTCTCCGGGGGAAAAAGCGTCATAAAAATGACAGGTCTTGCTGGAAGCTTCTCTGTGTGTATGGACCCAATAAAAACAAGTCGAGTTAGGATTTTTTTTTTTTTTTTGCTCAAGGAAGTAGATTCCCATAGCGCCAAACACATGCAGGGCAGCCGTGAACACTGGGTGTAGACTGCAGGAAGAGGCTGTGCTGGATATAGTCGAACGTGTTACATGCGCGCTGCAAAGCCGATGGCCCTTGTGAGCACGCAGAATGAAAGGCAGACACTATACAGCATGAACCAATTAGGAACATCTTGGGGAACCTATTGTGGGAGGAGGGGAATCCTACCGTCACCGGGTTACAGGCTTTCTTTGTATTATAAAAATGATCTAAAATAGATTGGGCCTATGCGAAGAAACCACTCTGCCGGGTACATGGCATGTAAGTTATATCAATAAACCTGTTAAGTTTTCTAAACAATTAAAGCAGGGCCAGGTGTCGTCATGCAAACCTGTCATCCGGCACTTGAGAGATGGAGGTGGGCTGGGGGAGGGGGTAGGTAAAGATCATCCTTGACTACATAGTGGTTTGAGGGCAGCTTGGGCTCCTTGAAACCCTAAGAGGGAGAGTGAAACCAACAGAGGGAGAGAGAGAGCTCAGAGGCAGAGGTCTACACACCTGTCACTAGAGAAATAACAAGTCTTAAAAAAAAAAAAAAACACTACAAAAAACTAAAAGCTTTTGAAATATCCATCATATGCTTTTTTTCATTCCTATGTATGGGGTGTGCACATGCTGTGTGTAGACCTGTGTGTGATTTTGGAGATCATCTTCAAGCACTGTCCCGCCTTACTCTTTTCAGCCTGGATCTAATATGGCTAGTTAGTTTGCTCTGAGGATTCTAGGACTGAGGTTACAGACAAACCCACATCTGTCAGGCATTTTTCCTGGGATCTGGGGAATTTTGCATCTGGACTTTTGCTTGTCTGACAAGTGCTTTAACAATCAAGCCATCTCTCGAGTCCAAGATCATACACTTTTTTTTTAAAGATCATATACTTTTAAAAAAGGGACTAGATGAAACTGTGGGGAATCAACATTTTCATTTAAGGAAAAACAAAACAACAAAGTAGTAGGGAAGAGCTTTCTAAGTATGACTTAAAATCCAAAGGCCAACTAAAACTGCTTTAGTCAGCTGACAAATTCTGTGGTGTTAAGTTCAGAAATAAGGTTGTCACACTAATGTAATCACAGCAGAGATAATCCATGATTTTGTAGAAGATGATGCATACTATGCATACTTAGTTGACAAATACTTTTCCTACTGTGTTGGAAGATTTGTATAGTAATAGGTTCTCATAACCAAGAACTGTAAATTTAGTTTTCTGGCAATATACAGTCCTTTTTTATTTCATATATATATATAGTGTGTATGTGTGTATCAGAGAGCACTGAGTGTCTTGTGGAGGACCAAAGATGACTTCAGGAATCATCCTGGATTGTTTCTACCTCCTTTTTGCTTAGCTCTGGGATTTCCCAGGTTTTACCCACCAGGGTCAGAAGTGCAGGCCACCAGTATTTCTGCCTGGCATTTTTACATGGGACCTAGAATCCAAACTCAAGTCCTTGGCAGGTAGGGTCTTAATCCCTGAGCCATCTCTCCTGTCCTGTCTTTTTTATAAGATTATGCTCTGTAATATTTCTGTTTAGGGTTTAGGAATTTCATTCCTACACAAACTTTTTGTAAAGTGTCCTCCTATTGAAATAATAAAGTTTTGACATTTAAAAAATAAATAAAAATAAAATCCAAAGGCCAAAAAAGGAAACATCAACAAACCTTACTTCACAAAGCAAATTTCTCCACGTCAAAACCAAAGACAAAGGATCAACTGGAAAAGACAGACAGAGGCTTTAGATGTCCCATTACATACAAAGAACTACAAATCAATAAGATGGGCAGAAACTACACAGTACTGAAAAAAAAATAGACTAAGGAGAGGTGTAGAATATTCAAAAGGAAACAAATGGTTAATATAAAAACATGCCGAACTGCATTCATTTTGAACAAAATCTACACTGTGGTCCTCTTTTTACTATATAGGTCTGGAAGCCACATGAACAGGGCGTAGAGAAAGGGGCTTTTTGCACCGGACCGTGACATGTCCACAGAAATACCTAAAGCTGTCAGCCCACCTCTGCCAGGGCGACAGCACACCCTTCACACAATGTTCCTACTCCTGGAAATGTACCCAGCATGTTATGCACACCCCGTGACAACACAGGGCTGACTCCTGTGACGCTTGTTAGAAGCCACAGGTTGGGGGCAGTTTAAATAAATGATGACTCGTCCTCGTGGGAGGAACGGTGTGGCACGAGGAGGAGAACACTCTTCAGAGGCGCCTGTGCATTATATATGACAAAGTGAACATGGAAACTGCAGAGCCCTGTGAAATATGTGTGCACACACTTGTGGGGGACACAGAATCGCCCACCAGCTGCCTTTGAAAGAGGAGGGGCTTTGGTCTTTACACCTCTTCCTTCATTTTTTTTTTTGCATGCTTGCGCACATGTGTGTGTGTGCGCACGCGCGCACAAGGGCACTTGAGCATGTGTGCCTGTGGAGGCCCAAGGGTAACATTGGGAATCACCCTGGATCGCTCTATTTCTTATTTTGTTCTAGGGTTTCCCAGGCTCTGCCTTCCAGGGCTGGAATTACAGGCCTTGGCCCTATCTATGCACCTGGCACTTTAGGTGGGATCTGGGATATGAACTCGAGTTCTGTTTGCTTTAGAGGCAAAAGCTTTAACTCCATCTTCCCAGCCGCCCCTTCCCCTCTCCGTTCCTTTCAAATGTCACAATGTTACTTTGTCTAGAGATAAACACTTAAAAAAGATGAACAGTGTATGTGTCAAGGATAAGCCGGCTACTGCTGGACTATAGGGATGGGTGAGGACTGTGGGTCACCAGAGACCTATGCCCTGCCCCTGTAAGTTTACCACAGGTCTCACTGTACACGGTTCAGGCTGGGCCTCAAGTTCAAGTCCTGCCTTGGCCTCTGTAGTGCTGGCATTGCAGGCGTGGGCCAGCACACATGTTGGGTAGACCCTCCAGGCAGGGGGAAGGGTAAGCGGCACCCACCGTGAGACCTGCCCTGCAGAGGCCGGGGGCTTGATGTTGGCAGAGGAGGAGGCGGTGGCAGCGGGGGTGGGAGGGGGATGGTCCACTTACACTTTCGCAGCTCCAGGGTCTTGCTCGGGCAGGCCAGGTGTTGACCCTGGGTCCTCTGCAGACAGGCCAGCATGGCTGAGCTGGGAGCCCCAGGGGAGGAGTGCTGTGCGGCAGGGTCCCTGTGAGGAGGGAGATCAGCATTGGTCACAGATCTGCTCCACACAGCCTCTCTCCCTTGTACACCCCAAGAAACAGCAGAGAATTTTTTCTTCATTTGTTTATTTGTTTATTTTGAGGCATGGTCTCTCTGCAGCCCAGGCTGACCTGTTCCGGTATGCCAGGAACACAGGCGAGTACCACCAGGCCTGACAAGAAGACAGACTTCCAAAGCAGACACCCCTTTCTTCCTCATCTGACTGGTGTGGACACCCAGGCATCCGGATGTTCACGCAAGGCATCATGGGAAGAATGTGATCCAGGGACAGCCTTCTACCACGACATGGCACTTATGCTCTTGGCTCGCAAGATATGTGAGTCACCTCCAGGAAGCTGCCCTGATATGTCCATCCCCCCAAAGTGTAATCCCATGTAGTCATATTTGGGGTTCATACAGAAATGGCCAGGAAGGGACCCACAGGTGCATAGGTGTCTCTGCTTACAGAGCAGTGCTGGTCTGGCTCTATCAGGGGTATTCTCACAATACCCCTCGAGTAGAGATGTCAGAATGAGTCCTGGGGAGGCCCTGGTTGAACTCACCCAAAGTAGGGTGGGCAAAGCCACCTACAGCCCCCCATTCCCAAGTGGCAATGAGCTCAGGTGATTCTCCCCCATAGTCCATGCCTGAGTCGGATGTTTAGGGTTTACATGAAACCCGCATACACCCCACCTTCCTGCCAGGGACGCTTGGGGAGGCAGAAGCACATTCCTGAAGGCTGAGAGAAGCGTGGAGTCAGGACAGGCCTTCCTTGGTGGCCACAACGGGAAGGGGGGTATCCCCAACCAGGCCTGCCCGTCCCCTCCCTGACTCCACCCCAGATACCCTGAAGTCCCTCTGACCCGTCCCCTGGCAACCAGCCCAGGTTCTCTCCATCCCATGCTGGTCTGAAAGGAGAAGTGCGGGGGTGGGGATGGGGGGTGGGGGGTTTGGGGGGTTTAAGGGGAAGAGTGGGAAGGTATTTAATACTAAACAGGTGTCTGCAGTCCTGTGTTCTGCCGCTTGCGTCTAATAATGAAGTATTCATGAGGAGAAGCCTTTCTTCGCCACTTTCTTAAGATCCTAATTTCACAACAAGCTCCTTGTTACGGCGCAATTATTCCAATCTTGTATTCCGTGAGGCGGTGGCAGCCTCCCGTCTGTCCTGGCCTCTCTCTCGGTAAATGAAAGACAATCACGTAACCACCTTTCATTATGGTCTATTTCACGCGCGGTGACGGTACCGAGAGAAATGATTTCCTCTGAAAGGGACTTTTATTCAGTTTCAAAACCAATTTTCTCCTATTACTGTCTCAAAAGGGGGGGAAAAAAGGAGAAAGGAAAAAAAAAGCAGGTGGGGGATGGATGGATGTGGGGTGGGTAAGGGGGTGCTCCTGACCCCTCCTTCCTCCCCTCCCCCCCGTTGCCAGCCTCGCCACATCCAGGGGATGGAAGCGGCAGTACCCGCTTCTCAGCTTTTGATTTCTGGTGATTTTAAAATATGCCATTACAATCAAGCGGAAATTACACAGTTTAAGAAGGGGGTGAAGTGCGGCTTACTGCAGGGATGGAAGTCCTTGACTGTGGAGGGCAGCAGCGGCAAGGCTCCTGGAGATGGGAGCCGTGAGCAGATGGCAGGAGCTGGCCTGATGGGCCGGCCACTCCCACCACTCAGGGGCGTCCCTAGAGTCTGCCCTCCAGCACACCCGAGGGCGCCAGCTTACATGCATATGATGATGTCCACCTGGTGGCACGCTTTATCACATGGGCAGGGTCCCTGGCACCCGCCTCTCCCAACCGGCTCCAGACTGGCATCTTCGTCACCACCCCGAGGCAGAAAGCCAACCCACATCCCTTCCACAGGTGGGACACTGGCCAGGAGGGGGACGGCCCACTGCTCCCAGCAGCCACTTGGTCCGCTCCTCCCTCCCAGGCTGGACAGTGCTGGCTGGAAAGAGGGCAATCGGAGGAATGTTGGGTGGAAGTTTGGGGGTCCCCCCACCACTCTCTGGCCTAGAAAAGCCATTCTACTTCCTTCCAGGGTCCTGACCCTCACCATTCGTCTTCTACCAGGTGCAGGGAGTCTGGAACCCAGCCTTGCTCCAGGACACAGATTCCCCATGGATCCCTCCCCATCCCACCACACCTGCAGCTGGACAAGGCAGGCCAGACTGAAGCATCAGAGGTAAGAGCAGCCAGCCTGCCTGCTTGGAGGACCTTCTGGTCCCACCAGCTGCGTCACAGGGTCTCAGGATGCAAGATTCGGGTGTCTGGGCAGCACCCAAGCAGAGACGCCAGACTGAGCTCAGGCCAGGGCGCCTCCTAGTGTCAGGACGGGGGGATGACATCAGCTCAGGTTCCCAAGGGTGGCTTTGGAGGCTGTACCAGTTCTCGTCTTTGGGGGCGGCAGACTGGGCCCCACACACTCAAGAAACCAGCTGCACCTGACCTGACCCCAGCCCTGCAGTAGGGGAGTGGATCGTCACCTCCCACCCCCCCACCCCGGGTTTCTGTGTCACCCCACACTGTATCTTCAAATTTCTTCAAAAGCAGACCACCCTCTCTGCCCGGCCCCGGAAGCCCAGCCTGACCCTCCCCCAGCAGCTCCCTGGGGGTCTCCTTCCAGCTAGCCGCTGCTCTCTCTGCCGGGGGTGCTTCTGCTCGGTCCAGGTAGACTTGGCCTGTCTTCGGGCTGGCTTGTCTGAGCCTTCCTCTGCGTGTCTCCTGTTCTAATCCCTCCTGTTCCGCTCACTCTGGGTTGTAACCACCATCTTTCATGTCCGTCTGTCTCTGTGAGACTGTGAGTTTCTCAGGGGGGAAATGACTGCATGTTGTGCGGTTCTGTCTCCCCAGCACCTGGCCAAGAACAAACATTTAATAAACAGGTGTCGAGTGACCAGCTACCTCAATGAATCTCTTACCGTCAGATGCAGTGCATAAGACCCAGAGAAGCCAAGGATTCTGCACAAGGTCACACACGTGGGAACGGGGACAGGGCTGTCTTGTGGTAGGTAAGGTGATCGCTCATGAGATTCCTGTGCTGCCCATTCTCCTCCTGGCCCCACCCATTCTGCAGAGAGCAGGTTCCCCACACCCCACCCGGACTCATGGCTCCTAGACCCAGCTAGGGACCACCTAGAGAGCTAGTCCCTGTGGTTTGCAAGCCCTATCTGCACACTATCTGCACATCAGTTTATAAACTCAAGGTCTTTGTGACTTTTATAATAAAGCGGGGATGGGGAGAGGGAGGAGGAGGAAAATGTGGAAAGCTTCAATGATTAGAATGCTTGGGTACTGTCCCTGACATGGGGGCTGATAAGACGCCTTATCTGGAAGACACCCGAGGAAAAGGTCCCCTCCAGCAGATAATGCCCCCAAGCTGTTGATGTGCCCTTTCGTAGTGGGACATTTAGATAAGGGATGTGACAGGGGTGGGAAGGAAGGAAGAAACTTTCCCAGGTGAGGAGGAGTTGAGTCTGTTGGCGGAACAATGAGAGGGGAAGGCTGTCAGAGAGCTGTCTGTGCTGTGTTAAAAGAACAAGGGCTTGGGGCCTTTGGCCCAGTCGTCCTTTGTGTAGCCGTCCTTTGTCGTCTCCCTTTCCTGTCTGTCTGCAGGGGGTGTCAGGGATTCCAGGGGGAGGGGAAAGAAGGGCGTGGATACTGCAAGGTGTATCTGGTCACTAACAGCAGCAGCTGGAGTTTTCCAGACTGTCCCCTCCACACTCAGCTGTGAGTACTCTGCCCCTCGGCCTAATCCTGCCCTAGCCTAATGAGCTCAGGTGGCTTCTGGTTTTTAGCTTCAAGTCACACATCAAGTAGCGACTGCAATTTGTACTGATTTTAGACGACAGAGCCCCAAAGGTGTCAGATACTGAACCATAGACACCCTCCCCCTGTATAACCCATCCACTGTGGTGTATATTGGGGGGAATACAGCCCCCACACCTCCAGTCAACCAGACAACAGCAGTGAGGGGAACGAATTCTCTCTAGTACCCAGTCAGTTTGGATCTGCTCTGGAAGGGCCTGGGAAGAAAGGAGAAAACCAGCAACAGGACAGAGGCGGCCCAGCAGCCATGCATTCCCTCGTCCCTAAGCATTCAGTAGAGACCTATGCAGCGGGCAAGGCAATACTGAGGTGTGTGAAGTCTAGACCTTGCTGCTCTACTCTCTCACACTCGCTTTTGGAGGTCATCCCTTTGCCACGTGTGGGAGTATGGAAACAGTAGAAGAAGCCTGCCACAAGGCACCAGGGTCCCATCCAACCAGAACTGCTTTCCCCCAGCTACACCCAGCCACGAGCTGGCAGGTTCCATGACAGCAGGTATGAGCATGTGCCCTCCTGTCTTGGCAGTCGGTGCCCCCGAGCAAGGCAGAAAGTGGAGACATGCTTGGCCTCTCTGGCAGGGAAAACTTGTGACCCCCACAAAAGCCACTGGTTATACCATTTCCATTCCTCCCACCACCCCCACTTTGTCTCCAGCCACCTTGCAGAACTCTGTAACTCCACCCAAGACCGGAGACTGACTGTGCCCTAGAGAGGAAGGTCACTCCAGGCCCTCTCTGGAGTCTGCCAGGGTCAAGAGTTCAGAGGGGAGAGGCAGTTGCAGAGGCCCATAGTAGGGCAGCAGCCAAGTGAGTCTGAGGGATGGGGCAGAGATGCTAAGGTTTAGTTTCCAGACGCATCCCAGGGTGGCACCTGTGGTATTGAGGCCCAGGGCTGAGTCCTTGGTCTGTTTTCATAGGAAAAAAGGGAGTTTAGATGCAGTCCTTATCTTTGGGGAACATGGACCTGCCATTCCCCTACCTGCACATCTCCATCCTCCCGGCTGTCAATCAAGTCTCTCCTCGCACTGTCCCGGCCACACAGCTGTCCCCCTCCCCCAAGAACTCAAAGTAGTACCGGGAGGCCTGCATCCCAGGAAGAGAATGAGCCTTGAATTGGAGGCGGGGAGTGGGGGACACACAAGGTCAAACCTTGGCTGTGTGGCTTTGAGCGGAGTCACCTTCCTGATCTGTCCTCAGCAGTACTGGCTGGGCTAGGGCAAAGCTCCGTTCTCTGTAAGAGGGGCTAGAGACCCACCGGCCTACTGCCAGGACTGGAAAGTGGAGGCCCTTGCTGAGGAGTGTCACTAGTTATCGAAATGCATGCCCCCCCACTTGCTCCCCAGCAAAACATTCAGCTTTTTTCTTCCTCCCCTTCTCTAACTCCATATCCTCCTCTCCTCCTTTCCCGTGGTCTTTCTCTCTGTCTGACCTGCTCAGCTTTTCCCACCTCACTCTCACTTCTCTCCACTGCCCCCTCCCAATCTCCCCAACCCCCCACCCTTCTCAACCCCATCACTCTCTCTCCTCAAGGCAGCCAAAGTCAAAGCCCATCACCCCGCCCCACTCCACCATCTTCCCCCACCCCCATCTCTGTTGCCCAAGCCCAGGGCCTTCCAGGGGACCCTGTTAATAATTAAATGTTAATCTAAAAAGCAATTTGAGCCATGGCTGGGCAGATCTGGTTAGAGATTACATTAGCATGGAGGAGCCCAGGGTAATTTTCTTTAACCCCTCTCTCCAGCCAGGGAATCTTCCAGTCACGGGGGCACTGCTGATTAAACCAGCCCAGGGCTGGGCTGTGGATAAGGGGCTTGTGAAAAGTGATTATTTCCCCCGCTGCCAGTTGGGCTGCCACCAGGAGGGGATTTCCACTTTCTTTTAAAGGTGGGGGTGGGGAGCTCCACCCCTCCAACAGGGGACCTCATCTGCCAGGATTACTGTGTCCCCAGCACCAGGGGCTCTGATGAGGCCTGGCATCCACTCCACTCGGCCCTTGCGTGTTCCTTCTAGCATGTTGTCTGGACCTGGGAACTTGAGCCGGAGATGCTGCTGCTGATTTGGATTTAAAGAGGGAAAAAGGGAGACCGAAAACTAAAGTGAAGATCATAAACTCTGAATGTTTGAGAGAGTCTCTCCTCCCCCCCACCCCCACTTCTTTCCGCTTACCAGCCTTCCCTCAGTTAAGATGTTCCTTTCTGATTCTACTTGACTTTCACTTGAAGCCCAAGTTCCTTGAGGCTTCTGAGATGTAGCAGGTATACTGCACATACCTGCAGCCCCGTGCAATTAACAGGCTCCTAGTACAACCCCCCCCCCCATCCTTCCTCTGTGGGTTACTGGTACCTGCACACCGTAGGTCCCCAGGAAAACACATCTCCAAAGAGGAGTGTGAGCCAAGACATGGGTCTTTCTTGGCAAGTGTCCTACTGGAACCTGGTTTTGGTGGGGGGGGGGAGGGGAGGAGGGTAGAGGTAGATGGGTAGGGTGGGGGCTGTGTGTACTTGATAGGATCCAGACCCTTCAGCACCATGGCCAGCTCCCAGGACCAGCATCTTGGTGAGCATCAATGGTCAAGATGCCAGTTGCCATGGCAACAAGCAGTGCCTGCCTTTCTTCCTGGTAACTCCAACTTTTGAGGATGACCCAAGAAGCCCCCTACTGTGTGCTAGGTCCTGTTGGGTTATCAGTCAAGAGGCCTGAAGAGGTTGGGAGCACAGAGGGTGATCTCCCATGATGTAGACATCACACCCAGTCTGGGGAGGGAAGAGGGGGTGTCTACAGGAAGGTCACCCAGTTACCTCATAAAAAAGGCAACAGTATTGTGCCCTGGGCTTCAAAACCAAATGCTGGAGTGCCAGCTCCTAACCAAATCTCAGTTTTATGATCTCCTTCGGGCCTAGGTTTCTTCATCAAATTCCTCTCCACACTTTCTACAGACATACTATGGGGTCGCTGTGGTGGTGCCAAAGTGGGAGCTATTACGTACTCCCAGAAGGGAGGCCAGGAACCGGCAGCAAAGAGGACGGGGGACAGAGTCCTAGGGAAAGGAAATGTACACAGGGTGGGAACCAGAGCGCCAACAACCTCCCGGGAGAATTCAGAGAGTCTCAAGACATCCACTTTGCAGACAAGTGCAGTCGAGCACAAGGACAGATTTGGAGAAGGAATAGGGACAAGGAAGGGCTCAATATGAAGGTTCACAGGTACCCCCATTCTACTGGGGGGAGGGGTTCTGAGGGAGTGAATGAGTAAAGCCCAAAGCCCTTCTGGAGTCAGGGTGTCAATGGGACAGGTCCTGGCTGAGGGGTGGGGTCAGATCTGGGGATCCTCCCAGCTCCCACCTCTAAAACATTCTATGGTATCAGACCCCAAGGTGGGAAGTTTGGGGCTCTTTCCCCATCGTGTTCCAACAAGGTTGTGGGTAAGCTGAGACCTGAAACTCTGAATGGCTGAGAGTCTCTCCCCCCACTTCTTTCCACTTACCAGCCTTCCCTCAGTTAGGATGTTCCTTTCTGATTCTATTTGACTTCCACTTGAAGCCCAAGTTCCTTGAGGCTTCTGAGATGTACAAGGTATACTGCACATACCTGCAGCCCCGTGCAATGAACAGGCTCCTAGTGCACACACCCCCATCCTTCCTCTGTGGGTTACTGGTGTCTGCACACAGTAGGTCCCCAGGAAAACACATCTCCATGAATTCTCATTGCTACACACCATAATGGGGGCTGGGCACTCCATGGCAAAGCCCCATGTGTTGTGGGAGGGGGGAGACAATATGTGAATGCAGCCCCAAAGACAATTGTTACCAGGTGACCCTGAGCAGGAGGGGTCCCTGAAGGGAAGACCCTGTGGGCAAAGGTAAGGCCATGTGTGGGGGGAGGGAGGGGAGTGCCCCAAGTTCCCGGAGCCCTGGTTCAGATTAAGCTTGACCACATTGGCATGAACTGAGTACTTCATATACATCACTTCATTTAACCCACTACACAGGGAGAGTAAAAACCGCTTATGCATGAAAGAGGAAGCACAGTAGAGGAGGCAGAAAACTCAGAGCATAGTAAGCCTCAGCCAGGGGCCCCGAGGACTCACACGTGAGAGGGAAGGTGGGGGGGAGGCAGGTTGCAGGAATGATCCAGAAGTATTTGGAAGACGGACAGACAAGTGGGGAGGAAGGAGCAAAATGGCTGGTGATGTCTCCAAAGGTAAGATCACCAGGTGCTCTTAGACCAGGGATAAAGGGGAGCAGAGTCTTCCTACAAGGGCCAGGAAACAGGAGTCTGGCCAGTGACAGCGTGACCCCTGGCTGGCACTGGCAATTGTGAGCTTTGCTGCTTTTAAACCTCAGAAAGGGGCTGGAGAGATCGTTCAGGAGTTAAGATTCTGCCTCGCAAGCAGAAGGTCCTGAGTTTGGATCCCAGGTCCCACATAAAACTGCCAGGCAGAAATGGCAGTGACCTGCACTTCTGGCCCTGGTGGACAGAAACTAAAAAATTAAATAAATAAATAACCTGGCTCTGCTGGCAGTCGGGTTGTGACTATGTACTTTGGTGGGTATGGTGGTGGTAGTCGGGGGGGGGGAGCAATACATTTCTTTGTTCTTTCTTGTATTTGTAATTTTTCTACAATGGACAAGTATCGCTTCTTGTCTCGGCCATTTTTCAGAAAGGTTCAAAGGAGGTTTCAACCTCTGGCCACCTGGCACTCATGGTAAATGGAGGATGTGACAGTCAGTAGCTGCTGGGGGGAGAGGGATTGGATGAGGACCAGCCAGGGGATCACACGCGGCGGAAGTGGTCAGATTCTAGAAAAGCCAGATGCGCTTAGCCAGCTCACGCGCCTCCAGCAGCAAGCTCCCTAGACATTTCTAACAATTTCCTCCTTCCCCACGCACAACCTGCACTGTTTTTTTTTCCCATCTTTTCTGATTTGGAGGCAACCCCAGTCTGACCCCAAGGCTTTTGCACTCTACTGCCTTGAATCTCAGCATCAGCGCAGCCCAGCAGAGCTAAGTCATAATGTGAGGTGCACAAGTATACGCTTTCTCGTGGCCAAAGAGGAAATTAAATTTAGCAGTATCCCTTATTGAACTCAACAGATCCAAAATAGTAGCGCCTTGAGATGCAATCCAGAAATTAATGATATTTTGTGCTTTTTTCCCCCACACCAAGTCTTTGAAGTCTAGAACTGATAGATACCTCGGAGGGACACCTCAGTTCAGACTCACAATGCAGGCTCGGTGGCCACCTGTGGCCAATGCATGCCTCTACTGTCCCCGTGGAGACCCCCATCACTACCTTCCACATGTGCCACCCTGCCACCCAACTCTACCACCCTGTTCTTTGGTGTCTCCTCCAAGAAGCCGTCCCTGGCCACAGGCCAGATGGCGATCCTCCGCCAGGCCATCCTCCTTCCCTCATTGCCACACGGCACTCTGATTCCACCCACCAGCTTCATGGCTGAGGGTCTGACTACTCTGCTGGTGTAAGTGCATGCTGGGACACACAGTAGGTACTCGCACGTGTATGTGCATGCATGCGTGCGTGTGCGCGTATGCGCACCCCTCCCCCCACTGCTGAAAAGCAGATCCAAAGGATGGGCCTCTTTTCAAAATCAGCCTGGCACGGAAAAACGGCTGTGACAGCACAAAGCCGAGATTGAATCAGCGACAGGCCGATTGCCTGGTGACGGTTACAAATGATCTGATGTGGAGGAGACGGGATCAGATGTGTGCGGAACAAGGGCCGCCCCACACCCTCATCTGCCAGACGACGGGCTGTTGGGGGGCAGGTGGCTCCCCAGTGCCTGAGACAGACAGACAGACAGAGTGAATGGCCCTGGAAGCCCACAGCAGGCCCAGCTGAGGACGGGCCCTGGGCTAAGTCACGTCCCCCCACACTCCACTGTCCAGGTGGCTGCTGTGCAAGGTGACATCACACACTCAAGTGTCTATACCCAGGCAGACCATCCCCAACCTGGCACTAGAGTGCTCAACTCTGGGCAGAGATGGGAACTGATTTTCTTTCTTCAGATCGGCATTTCTAAATAATGAAAGATAAATGTTCTACAGTGAGGGACGAAGAGGAGCCCCTCCCAGGACCTCGGAAGGGACTAGGCCGCCTGTCACCAACCACAACTCCATAGTGGTCTTTCGGTCAGCCCTCCTCCCCCTCCCCCAAGCATGCTGGGACCCAGGCTCTTATCACCTGAGCCCCCTCACCAAACTATGTAACGCTGGATCCAGAGTGGCTGAGTGAGGAGGCAGGGCCGTGGGCCAGCCAAGCCCACCGCGGATGCTCAGGAAGTCCCTGCTGAATAACGGCTGGACCTTTCTGCCCCCTGTCCTCCACAGATGCTCACAATCCTCTCCTGCCCTGGCCTTAGGGGTCTTGCCCAGCTCATTTCACTCAAGAGTTTATTGCTTCAACTTGACAAACTCTTCTGCACCACTGGCACAATGCCAGGCTCCAAAGGGCCAAGGGCACACTCCCCAAAGTAGGCAGGGGGAGGCTGCGGGGTGAGGCTTCCTCCTGGGCTCCTTAGCCCCTGCTGGTGGGGGCATGGGCTGGGAGTCCTGAAGGAGGGGACAGCCGCCCTCCTTCCCTGCTTCCTCCACAGAGGTGGGCACAGGGCATTTATGAAGGCCATTCTGCCCACCCTTCAGGCATGCCCTGCACAGAGGCAGTGGCCATAGGGCGTGCAGAGAACCGGGACAGAGGCTTGGGGAGGGAAGGGATTTTCTCCTGTGTCCGCTAGACTCTGAAGCCCCCCCCCCTTGCATGGCCATGCTGAGGTAGGACTTGGGCACTGTTCTCTCTTGGAGTGACACTGCCCTGGCCCTGATTGGCTGATATGACTGTAGGTCACGAGGCTGAAAGGCCTAAGGGACTATGGGAGACCAGCGCGCTCACCCCATCTAGCAGCACCATTGCAGCATCTTATCGACTCTATCACATCAGACCATGGGGCACTGCCCCCGTCCTTCCTCCACGTGGCCTCTTGGAAGCACAAGACAGCTCTCCGGCCAGAGGGCAAGCTCCGCTGACACCAGCCGGACGGTCTCACACAAGTCCCCGAGTCCCTTGCTGCCTCAGTTTCCCCATCTGAAAAGTAGAACTGGAAAGCACAGCTGCCTCGAGGACCCAGTGAAGATAATGGTGGGTGACATCTGTCTGGAGTACATGTCACTCACCACTGGCTCTTGCTGGTTTGAGCCACACATCACATGGAGGCTCAGAAAGGTGTGACATCTTCCCATGACGACAGAGGGCAGGAGATGTCCAGGAACTGCTGAGATCCGCAGTGTTCTCTAATTCCCAGGGACCTCCAAGTAGGTGTGGGTGAGAGAAAGGAAGGGGCAGCTCCACAGGGCACCATCACCAAACCCTGCCAGAGGACTTGGATTGTGCCAGGCTCCAGGACTCGGGGGGAAAAATCAGATACCCAGGGAAGATGGAAGTTCATGCCCGCAGCCAGAACCTCAGGCCATGGCGACATGGAGAGGGAGAGATTGTGCAGGACAGCCAACTTCTTGGAAAGCGGAACACCCTACCCCTCATCTGAGTACCCCCAGAGCCCTGGGATGGAGTCCAAAGGCAATGAGATCCTTACAGGCCGGAGAGTTAAGCAAACCACAGTGGGCAGGGAGACCATAGCAAGGCAGTTTTCAGAACCTAACAGTCACTCACACTCCCAGGATAGCCTCGACCACTCTGGTCAAGGACTATTATCACCTCCGTGTTCTAGGGAGGGAAACCGAGGCTTGGGCATGGCACGGTCTGCCAAGGGACTGAGGAAATGGAATTTTTTGTGGGGGAGTTTTTTGTTGTTGTTGTTCTTTTTGCTCTTGTTTTGAGACAAGCTCTTATTATGCCAGGCTGGACCTGAACTCCTGATCTTCCTCCTGCCTCACCTTCCCGCGTACTGGGATCGCAGGCACGCGTAGCAGTGCGCCCAGCCCAGAGGAGAATGGGAAGCCCTTCAACCAGGAGAAGAGCCAGCTGATAGGGCAGAGAAGGCTATGTGAGTGGGGTGAAGGAAACACAGGAGACACCTGCGGGACCTTGGAAGTCGATTGAGACCTTAGCCCATCGCCCACAGGCAAGAGAGCGCCATGGCAGGTGGGGGGAGCTGGCTTGCCTAGGGTTCAACCCCCACTCAGCTCTCCCAGTTACCAGCTGTGTGGCCTTGAGTAGATCCACTAACCTCTCTAGGCTTTGATTTCCTGCTCTGCAAAAAAAAAAAAAAAGGTTTTAAATCACAGCTTTATTTCATAACAATGAGGAGAAATTTCAGTGCACAATAACTATTATGCATTTATTTATTAAATGAAAAAATAATTTAGAGCCAGCAAGATAGCTTGTGGGTAAGACACCTGCTCAGAAACCTAGCGACCTGAGTTCACTCCCTGGAAGGAAGAGAACTGACTTCTGAAAGCTGTCCTCTGCCCCCTCACCATGCACCATGATATGCATATGCACGCTCCCTGATACGTAATGTAAAACGAATAATTTAAAAGGGGTTCTGAATATGGCTCAGTAATAGGGCACCTGCCTAGCATGCATGAGGTTCGATGTTCGATCCCCAGCACTGTAGAAAAGAACAAACGCAGCCAAAAGCTAGTGGCCTGCAGCAGTGCCCAGCCAGCCTGACGGACAGTGGTCACTGGGTCTGCTCCCATCTTGGTCTCGATGGGTGCCACGCCTGGGGCAGAGCACAGCAGCATCTCCCAGCTTTGCCGGGGCAGGAGCTGGCATGCGCCTGTGCGCATGCTACTGTGTGTGTTGCTGCAGCGGCTTCTATGCAAACATGTTAATTTGTTTTCATTTTGTGTTTTTTTTCCCTCGCAGGATAATTGGGTGAGTTTGAAGCCTTGGCAAGGCTGCTGATTATAGCTATTTGGGTGGTGCCC
This sequence comes from Typhlomys cinereus, assembly GCA_023101885.1. Taxonomy (NCBI): domain Eukaryota; kingdom Metazoa; phylum Chordata; class Mammalia; order Rodentia; family Platacanthomyidae; genus Typhlomys; species Typhlomys cinereus. The sequence continues at coordinate 7,420,744 of JALPQD010000063.1, read as the reverse complement.
TCGTGGGGCTGGGGCCCTGCCTCCTGCCTCTGGCGGTGCAGGCGCAGCTGGGGTGTTTTCTGGGGGTGTTTGCAGGGACTTGGGATAAGGGGAAGTAGTGTGGTGTGTTCTGAGGGCTGGGGAGTCATCACAAGGCCCCCCCTTTCCCCGACATGCTTCCCTTCCAGATCCCCAGCATTGAGGGAATATGCAGACTCTGAGGGTGCACATCCTTTGTGCTGTCGACTACATTAAATTCCATTTTAAAGGCAAGCGGCCAGGCGTGGGGGCACCTGTCCATCATTCCAGAATCTGGGAGACTGAGGCGGGAGGATCACCATGAATTCCAGGCCAGCCTGGGCTACAGAGACAGTCCCAGCTCAGCCTTATGGTTTACACACTAAGATACTGTCTTGAAAAACACATACCTAACTCTACCACCAGCACCACCTACAACAGCAAAATACACACGCGCACCACCAAAACTAACGTCACAGCCTCATTCTCACTGCTTGGTTTCTTGGGGCAGCTCTATACGGTCAAGTCCATATTACTCTGAGGCCAAGGGATGTCTGCTCTGTTCCTTGTTTCCTCTGTTGACAGGTGGGCACCTGAATCCTCTGCACTTCAGAAGCACATGGCTTGGATGGTCTGAGCCTCAGACGTGAACACTGCTCAAGAGAATTCCAGTGATGACCCTTTTCTTACCCGTGGCCCGCTGCCCTGCCTTGGGGCTCAAAGGACACAGTTGGGTTCCCAGAACATTGCAGGAGGCTTGGTGTGTGTCAGAGCTAGCGCATGTGACTTAGTACTGTGGTGAAGACCGGGGCCCCGTGGTGGCACACAGTAGCCCCACAGACTACAGAGGTCTCTCCAGCACCCAGAGGCCCCAGGAAATGAAGATCTTGCAGAAGTGGGAGGCATGGATGGGAGAAGACAACAGGCTTCCGCCTGGTCCCCTGGGATGATGGGCAAACCTCTGGGGAGGGCTTGGCCTCTGCACCACATGGGGCGGCAGCTGGCAGCATCCCTTCCCCCATGGAATGCCACACAAAGGCGCCTCTATTCCTTCTCTGAGCGTTTGTCCCTGGCCAGGCCGGGCTGCACCACCTTCTCCCTACTCCACTAAGCTGCCGGGCTGGTTGAGCTGACACAAAGACCAGTGTGTCCCTGGCTGAGCCAGCCTGGCCCCAGGAGACCCTGTCCACAGAGAACACGGGAAGGGTTCTGGGGAGGGGGCCTGGTTCACGGTACAGCTTCCCGTCCAGGTGATGGGGAGGGGACCAGGAATGACACACGCTCAACTTCCGGCTCCAGCTTCCGCTGCTCTAGCCTTGAACCTCAGGCTGCGCTGAACCTTGGTTTCCTCATCTGAGGACTTTCACAGGAACATTCCCAACCTCCTGAGCTGTCAGAGGGTTAGGAGAGTCAAAGGGGGCAAGTGCATCCTGTACCCGAGCAGCCATGAGCAGCATCTCCCTAGCAAGGTGTGGGGGGGTGTCCAGTTCCCTGGGACTGGGGAACAACACCCCTTCTGGATCCCCCCAACCTCTCCTTTATCTGGCAAAGTCCACATCGATTGGCACTGTTCCAAAGAGGCCAGGCTCTGAGGTCCTGCCTCCGGGCAGAGGGAGGCCAACAGGTGCATCTTATTAGACTCCTACTGTATGCATCCATCCCCAAGACTGCCCCTCCCCCGCACAGGATGGTACTAGGGTCGCAAACTCAGGGGTCCAGCAACATGGATTCAAATCCTGGTCATCAGGCTCTGCAAGCAACTACATAGGAAACCACCTCGGGATGCCCTCAGTCCCACTAAGTCAAATGACTTGCAAAAATTTTTCCACATTTTTTCCCCATTTCCTGGATGTCCTCAGAGCTTTGGGGACCAGAGCCCCAGAGAAGCTACAGCTGAGCCTCTTGCCTGACCTCCAGGGCTGACCCCCCTACACACACCAGAGCCCTCTCACCCTGCCACACAAAGTCCGTCTTTCTCCCTCCCACCAGCCTGGACTTGGAGCGGCCAAGTGAACAGCGGAGCAACCAAATAATTAAGCCGGCGTGCACCATCCGGGCGCCCGGGAACACTATGGAGTTTCCCTTTTATGTTTATAGCAATTGTATGAAAATGTGCGACATGGAGCGGCACCAGCTGACAAATGAGACGAAACAGACAGGATTCCAGGCCGGCTTTTTTCCGGGCCTGATTGGCATTAATTGTGAGCGTTTACAAAGCACAACTCGGCGCCTGACATTTGCTTCAAGCGAACGTTTCCGTCTAATAGTTTTAATGATTACAACGGGAACTGGTGATCAGCACAGGATGGAGGAGGGTGGAGGCTGCCTGGTGCCTGGCCTGGCTGCTTAGGGCCCCAGGGATGGAGCCCCCACACCCACTTTCCCAGCTACCTCGTGCATGAAGGCTGTGCCAGGTGCCAGGCTTCAGGGCAACAGGAAGGAACCCCAATGTGGGCGTGGTTGCTGGTACCAGGGATGGGGATGCTGCCAGTTTCTAAAGTTGACAGACCCAGGGAGAGCAGGAGGAAGGTGGAGGGAGGCCGACCCCAGCTCCTCTCAGGCTAGGAAGGACCCCCACAATGGTGCTCTACTGCTGTGTGACCTCAGCCAAGTCCCTTCCCAGCTCTAGGCCTGGTTCACTTCTGCCTGTCAAAGGGAGGGGTGGGGACTCACTCTAGACTAGGGAGGGCTCTCTGGCCATAGCTCTGGCCTCTCTCCAGATCCGTGGCCTTGAATAGTCTCTCCCTCCCTCTCTCTGAGCTGGTGGTTCCCCTCACCTGGAGAGCCCTGCTCAGAGGGCGGTTTCTGGACTCAAGGGAGAAAAGGAAGGGGTGAGTTCCTAACAAAGGAAAGCGGCAGAATTTCTACCTGGGGATGCTTAAAACACACACACACACACACACACACACAAACACACAGCTGACTTTTGGACTCACTCATTCCCAAACATGAAAGGTCCCTGACACTCACTCACACACTAACACACTGGCTTGACCCTGCACTCATTAGCCCACACATTCATCCTCCTGCATTCATTCATTCATTCATGCATTCGTTCACTCATGCATTCATTCATGCACTCATCCCTCCTGCTCTCAGTCATTCACTTACTCATGCGTTCATTCACTCACTCATGCACTCATCCCTCCTGAGCTCATTCATTGATTCACTCATACATTCATTCATTCATACGCTAATTCATGTATTCATTCATTCATGTATTCATCCCTCCTGCATTCATTCACTCACTCATTCATTCACGCATTCATCCTCCTGCTCTCAGTCATTCGCTTACTCATGCACTCGCTTGCTTGGCATTGGTTCACAAATTCACAAACATGAAGAGTCCCTGATCAAGAATCCGAGACGACATCAAGGAACCAAGCAAAGAACGTCCCTGATGGGGTTTCATAGATAGTCTCGACTCATCTCATGTGTGGTAACCTTCATTATGCTTTTCCCCAATTTACAGAAGAATAAACTGAGGCATAGAGAGAGAAACCTGAAATGGGTATGGGGATCCAATTCAGGCTTGTAACCTTAGAATGAGTTCTCTTTGAAACTGCTAAGAACAGCCTGGACTCAGGCCCTGAAGGAAAGCACCTTTGGGGGTGGTTCATCTGCAGAGCAGGGCACTGGAGCAAGAGCACAGGGAAGAGGGGAGCAGTCAGTGAGGCTCAGGCAGACCTTAGGGTGATTTCTCTTGGGAGTTCCATCTCAAGTGCCTATGATGCACTCACAGGTGGGTGCACACCCAAAGTCTGCAAATAGTCTTTACCAGGTGGCCATGAAAGGCGCATGCAAAGGCCCAAAGGTGCAGGAGAAACCAGAGAGGCTGGGCCAGCTGCCAGACCGCCGAACCTTCTGCATCTTGCCCAATCCAGTCCCATTTTTGAGCTGATCTATTGGGACCCTCTGACCTTGCTGAGCTCAGCCTGCAGGAGGTTCCCGGGATGAGTCCTCGTTCCATGCTAGCTCTAGCCAAGAAAACCTTGGCAATATTTTTGAAGTTAGTTGGGAGAGCAGTGGGGAGAGGGAGGAAGAAAAAAAGAGGGGGATTTTTTTTCCCTTTTGCATATGGTAGCACAGATGGGCCCATGATCCATAAAAACTGTTTGCAATTAAACTCCCACTTTGCATGGCTGGGTTTGTCAGTTGTCTGAACCTCAAGCATTGGGCTCAGCACTGATAGACAGGAGCTGTGGGACAAGGCGGGGCAAGATTCCACAGGATGGGCGGAGGCCCAGGAACCTGCTCTTGGCTGGCCGATGGATGGATGGATGGATGGATGGATGGATGGATGGATGATGGGGAGTAGTTATGGCCCCACCAGCTCCCTCTGGGCATCCCTACCACCAGCCTTTGCCAAGAGTCAGAGAGTATAGCCAGGCAGCTGGGGTAGGTTTGGCAGTCTCCCTAGCCAGGGAGGCCTTGGCCAGTGCTGAGTGCCTGGACTATGGGGCAGTGAGGGTGGAAGAGTGGGGCTGACAGTCTCAGACCCTGCCAGGAATGGAACCTGGGGTCGGAACCAGGTGGGAGGGAGGCTGGACTGTGCATGTCGTGATGGCTGTCCGTTAGCCACAGAGCAATGGCAGGTGCAGGGCTGAGGAGATACAGCCTCTGGCCCAGTTGGCAGAAGGGATGGAAAACTGATGCCAAGAAAGGCTGCCAAGGGCCAGAACTGGCTCCCTTTCATCCCCAGTGGAATTAGCCTGGCCTCCACGTAGGAAGAAAACCAGGTAGGGAAATCAAGGCAGGGAGCTACAAATCTGAGCTTGCCCTGCCAGACTAATGAGTTCTGAGTGTCCCGGCCTCTTCCAGGGACTTCTGGGATGGAGAATGAGGGATCTGGACCCCTTCTGCTACCCTAGAGCCCCAATGCCAGCCTGCCATCCCAGCCACTGTCCCAGGACGCTTGCTTGTTTGGATTAACGATTACATCATTTGGCTTCTGGAAATCCTGAGATGGCTAATAATCGTCCCCTGATGAAAAGAAATAAGGCCCAAATGCCCCCTTCCCTGCCCCCTCCGAGCAGGGAGAAGGAAGTCATAAAAATAGCTTGTTATCTCACCTATTGAGGCTCGGACTGGATGTTACTGCTAATTGGGTGTAACATCCTTGTCTTGTTCTCTCAGAAGCTAAATCAAGAAAGCGCCACTGCTGCGAACTAATTATATCTCCGGCCTGCAGCCTGCAGCTTGTCTCTCCCTTTATTGAGTTAAAAAATGGTCACGAACCTTCATCTTTCATCCCCCCCAAGTGCGGGGCCCACACTGCCCACCAGACAAAGCTGCTGAGGTGCAGACAGCCCAGTGGGAAGGTCTACAAGGGGTTCTGGGAGGACAGGCAGCAGTGGCAGGGAGGCTTGGAGGGCCCCCTGCCCTAGATACCTGTCTGGTCTCCTTCCTTACTACTCCCCACCAAGCCTGGGTGTCCCAACGTTTCCTAGAGAAAGGGACTTTGGACACTTCTAGCAACTCGACTCCCTGGGGAGATGAAGAATATTTATTCATTCATTCAACCAACAGTTCTTAGGTGCTTTCCTATTATATACTAAACACTGCTGTGGCTGAAGCATCCGTAGACTGGAGAAAGGTAGCTTCAAGCACCCGGACCCTCCGGTGAGGTTCATGAAGATGCTGGATACAGACCTTCATATGGGACCTAGTTATTACTGTTCTGCATAGAGCTGCCACAGTGAAATGCCAAGGCTGCATGGCTCATTCTACAGTTCTCTCTCCACATTCTAGCCACATCCTGATACACGCTGTCGGTCCTTCCACTGACACACTCAGGCGCCAGCCTCTCAATTGTCTCTCATGCTCTTCCCTCCATCTACGTCACCCGTCCCAGCTCAGCCCACCGCCAGGCCCTTCAGGTTTCAGAACAAATGACCCCTGATCTGCAAGGCTGCCCCATCTCATCCACCTGGCACCTCCAGGCTGTGGCCTTTGCATTCCCAGCATGAAGTGTGTGAAGCTAGTTGCTCACACACTATGCTCAGCCTCAGTTTCTGAATCTCTGAAATGGGCTACGAGTCTATCTCCAAAAGAGGGAAAGGCATATATTGCCTTACAGGGTAATGAAAGAAGGTGTGTCTAGAAGGATTAGCTCTTGGGAAGAAATCTATTGATGTGAACTCTAAATAAATACCAGCCTGCAGATACCCAGAACCCACACAGATGATGGGAGTTGGAAGAAAGCAGTTGCCTTGGGCTGGCAAGATAGCTCAGTGGGTAAATCATCTGCTTGCTAAACCCGGTAACCTGAGTTCAACCCCCAGAAGCCCATGTGGTGGAAGAGAGAATGGACTTCCAAAAGTTGTCCTCTGACCTCCACCTACGCGTGACCTTCTCTTTCCCTCTCTCTGCAGAATAAATAAATACAATTTTAAAAAGTGATTAACTCTTACACCTAAACAATTCTCAGGGAAGAACTGCTGCCAACATGCTCAAAGAAAAGTCCCCTAGAGTCCCTGGTTAGGGTCCTCTGGTACTCTGAATCACACGAGAAGGCAGAGGGACCCCTGGACTTCCCAAGGCCAGGCGGCCAGTCTGCTTCAGCTCGTAGGCCCTGCTGACAGATGGGGGCTGCCTGCCCAGAGCTCTGGAAAGAACCCAAGGTCAGGAACAGACAAACATAGCAGGGGAAGAGGGCGGGGATTGATTGGCAATATCTGCCAAGGGCACTGAGGTTCAAGGCAAGCCTGGCCTGCCAAAGGATTTACCATCCTTGGCATTTTACGAGGGACGAGGTTGTGTCTGGGTTAAAGGTAGAGGAGCAGTTCGCTCAAGGTTGCGTAGACCATGGACAGACAGGGTTCTCCTGAGACAGCCCTGCCCTCCCACAGGGAGGATTCTGTCCATTTGCCAAGGGCCCCTGGCCCTCTGACTGTCCCTTCACCTCGCTGGATGTCACTTTTCGTCATTTACACAAACATGAATCGAAAGCACCTTCGGCAGATCAGTGTGATTTTGAACGGTAAAACAAGAAGCCAGTGCGGGAAGCTCAGTCCAGCACAGATGTCAACAGTGCTCTGTGGTTCTCGCGATGGACGAAGGGTTTTAGAAGTCAGCCACTACTGGTACCACCCCGTCCAAGAAGCCTTCTGGGGTTACCCCAGCAGCAAGAACACTTCTACCCATGTTTCCCTAGCACACTCTGGGAGAGCCGAGGGGCAGTAACAGTAGGTATCTTGGTCACTACAGTTCCCGCCTGATCCTGATATCGCACCCTGGGAGACCCTGTTGATTACAGTTAGCCTGCTCTGCTGGGTCTAGGGTCTCTCTCCCCCTCAGCACCTGCCACCTTCAAGGGCCACTGAGGTGTTCCGTTCATCTTTGAGCCCCTGGCACTTGGCAGCGAGTTGGGCACAGAACTGTGAATCGCTCTGGCCAGCAGATGAATAAAGCAGAAATAGCTATTCCTGTTTACCGCCCACTGACTTTCTTTGCGGCCAGGCCTCTTGGCCTCCCTCTCAGGGGGGGACTCTGGAACCACCTGGCTGATTAGGAACCTGGGGTCACGCAGATGCCGAGACACCCAGCCAGGGAGAAGCCGTCCTCCTCTCCTCTGCCTCTTGTACTGCCAAGTACTGCCTGGGAGTGGTCCCCCCACCCCCGTCCCAACAGCAAACCCTAGCGCAGACAGCTGGTGGCTGGACCCCTCCCTCCAAGGGAGGCCCTCTCCTGGGGTCATTAAGTCTCTGTCCCTAAGGAGCCTGTTCACAGCCAACCCCTCCTTGCTTTACCCTGACTTCCCACCTTTTGTCTCCCAGGCCCTCTGTCCAAGAGCAGGAGCTCCCAGGGGCCCCAAGCAGCTGCTGAGCAGGGGGGTGGGACAGTGGCTCGCTTGGGGCTGGACAGTGACTGGTCAGGACCCTGAAGCTCAGAGAGCCACAAGTCCCCAGCGGTATCCACAGCTCCCCAGAGTGCCCGGTACAGACAAGACTCTTCCCACCAAGTCCATAGGAGAATTACTACTGCTCTTAAAATAGTACGGAAACTGTGGCCCATGGGGGGGGGGGGGTGGGGGGGAAGTGACTTGTCTGGGAGTGTGAATCCCGTAAGAGTTTGAGGAACCCAAGTGTCCTAGAACCTTTCCAACTCCTGGGCTGTAGCCCCCTTCTCTTTCCCAGGACCACATGGGGTCTTTAAACTCTGCACTCCAGCCCCTTCAACATACTACTAGTTTATGTCTCCTGAGCCCTCTTAGAGGATTCCTCCTCTGGTCATGCTCCTGGGCTGTCTAACTTCCTCTGCCAAGATTACTCCTATTCTTCCTGGGCTGGGCCGATTCTCAGTGCTCAGAGCAAACTTGGCCTTGGTGAGGACATCCTCCCAAGCAGCCGAGGTCTATTATTCTCCCTTCCATCCAGGTTCCATCCAGGGTTCAGGTTACCTGCTGCCCTTCCCTCCTCCTTCTGCAGGCTGCTGGGTCCCTCTGTGCCAGAAGGACAGCGGCCCTGGCAGGTTGTTTCTGCTGAGGCCTATGCCAGCTGTCTAACCCAGGCCTGCACCCTAGCCTTGACCTCAGACTATCAGACACCTCCATCTCCTGCCACTTCCTGGTGGTATGACCTTGGACACACACATTCCTCCCTTGTGTCTCACCATGAAATGGCTTGGGGGAGGGGGCATCCAGGAGAGACCTAGATACCCGGTATCTACAGGTTTATGCAGCTCTGGGCAGGCCTCTATTTCCCCATCTCTGAAATGGCACTAACTCCACCCACAGATATGGGAGCTCCCCATCACTCACAGGCCTGTCTTTTGTTTGAGGCAGGCAGTAGGCACTCAGCCATTTCTCAAATAAGTCACCAGTGGTCCAGGTGGAAGGAATGACCCTCCTATCTCCCCCCCCCCCCCAGCCCTTTCAGGCAGCCTTCACCCCCTGGAAGAATTCCCCCCTCCCCACCCCCAGCCCAGGGCAGACTAAAATAGTCATTAGGCAGATTTCAAAAGATGTCAGTAGCTTATAATTATAGTCGACATCCTTCTGAGATAAAAGTGATTACCTTGGATGCAAATCGCTTAGCAACCAATCAGGGCTGCGGGCGGCGCCCGCGGAGGTGACCGGCCAGCGGCGCAGCCCTCCTCCCGCGGCCGCACCGCACAGGCACCGAAAGCGCACAATAGCTCTTGACACGCAAATGGGTTAACACAATAAAGGCGGCTCCGGCCGCTGCCGGGGTAGAGCAGCAATTCTCGGCCCGCAGGAGGTAATAAAGCGGCCCTTTTGTGCGCGCCTCCTCGTTCTCACCCCCGCCCAGCCCGGAGGAATCGCCGCCTGATTGAATTACGGTTCATGAATACGAGCTGCTCGCCGGCTTCCTCTGGCTGGGGAGGGACTTCAGGGCCGGAAGGAGGCCGGTGGGGGGGAATCAGCTCCCGGTGCCCAGCAGGCCTCGCCACCACTGCACCTCAGATAGCAGCTGTGTGTGTGTGTGGGGGGGATCCTTCTGCAGAAGCGCTGAAGAGGTAGGGACCCCTGCCCTGCAACGTGGTCTTTCTTCTGCTTTTAGCTCCAAGAGACTGTGAGAGCCCGAGATGAGGCTAATCGCTCCCATGAAACTGCATTTATCCAGCTCCTACCGTATGCGCTAACCTTCACTAAAGCCCTGGCTGACTCCACGCCACACTGCTGGGTGAATGCCGCTCACTTGCAGTTCCTTCCCACAGATAAGGAAGCGGAGGCCCAGAGAGGCAAAGCTATGCACCCAGGGTCACTCAGCCAGACAGTCACACACCCAGACCCAATCCAGTCCAAAGCCTGGCTCTTTCCTAACCGCTCACTGCTCCCTGGGGAAGCCCCAAGTTTCTCATCAAGAGGGGGGTTACAGCAACCCAGCAGGGCAATATTACCACCCTTAGTCCGGAACAACTGCAGAGCTCCAGGGATCAGGACATGGATGGGCTTATGTGGAATTAGAATCACCTGGAGAGAAAGCTGCGGGAGCTGTCCGACCTTGGGCACCCTTGCTCTGTCTCCTGAGGACTCAGCCACGTCCGGGCTTCACAACCCCACTCAGAGGCTACTACTGACTGGATCGCTCTTCCCGTTTGACCCTTTCCCCACCATCTGCTTCCTGCATCTTACTACATCCTACTTTCCACCATCGGATGGACCAAGCCTGCCTGTGTCTACTAGATAGCCAAGGGCAGCCGCACGCCTCTCCAAGCAAGCCCGGTGGGTCGCCGAATGGTCTGCACTCTTCGACCCTTCCTGCTAGCTCTGCCCAACACCATCCTGCAGGTAATGGGGGAAGCCAAGACTACTCCCCGACAGACCCTATCTGTCCTCTGCTCACCAGTGTGGGTTATCTCCACTCTCCCCATGGACAGAGGTGGGAAGCCCCCAGAAATCCTGGGGCCAGGGTCATAGAGCCCAGCTATCTGGCTGAGCACCTGTGGACCATCCCTCCCTTGGCTTAAGCCTTGACATCCTCAGCTGTACAGGGGGCATGGGCATGAGCCACACTGAAAAAGAAAGGAGCTGAGACGCTGCAAGATGCCTGGCACGCAGGGCGACGCCGGGTAAACTGGCACTCCCCCGGCTTGTCGTCTGGCGCTTGCTGCCAAGCCCAGGGAACCCAGAGAAGGGAACAGAAGGAGTTGCCCAATTCTGACAGCCTTTCCCTCCGCCTTGGCTGAGAAAGTGTAAATACTCCACGGAGGGCCTCCAACCACCCGTGTGTGTGTGTGTGTGTGTGTGTGTGTGTGTGTGTGTGTGTGTGTATCTCTGGCTCACACTTGAGTTTGTTGCTAAACTGGGAAGCGTCAAGAGGCCTTGGGAACAGTCCTGTGCCCGCATCTCCCCCAATCTGCTGTCACTCCTCGGCCCAGGGAAGCATGTGTGCTTAAGGACATCGTTTCAGCTGGAAATACCATCCCCCTGCCAGGCCTCCAAAGTAGCTTCCCAGATATTTATTGACCTCTTAATCTAAGAGCCTGGTGGAAGGGCAGGCAAAATACTTGCTGCACCAGAGCTGGGGCCTGGCTTCTTGGAACCCCCCCCCCCCCCCGTGCCCTTGTTCTGGAGCAATGACACCATTCTTAAACCTCTTCCTAGAAAAGCGATTGCAGCTGTTTCACCCACATCCGATGCTGGCAGTAATTGCTGGAATGGACGCAAAAGCAGCCACACAGAGCCTGCACCGTGCCGCGTGGAGGTCCCCTGGACTTCCTCCCATACAGGATTGGGGCAGGGGCTCCTAACCTTTCTGCCCCCATTCTAGCTGGCCCTGGCAGAGATGCCCTATTCAGACCTTAGCTCTGGTTTCCTCTGCATCTGCTTAGCAAGCATTTATCGCAAGCATTTATCACATTGCTTGTCAAAATCATCTTTAAATACAGAAGGAGAACTGCTAGGGTAGGGATTCCAGGAGGATAAAGGCCCCTCACCTTGCTAAACAGCAGGAGTGTTCCTGAACCTTCTTACATACACACACCCCCGAAACAGCAGCTCCCCTCACCCTCTCTGGCTGGGGGGCAGGGCTTACTAGGAGCAGAAGCAGCCTGTTTGAAGGCTGAGGACTGCATTTCTCTGGGGACCCTGGGGCCTTCAGCCTTCTGGCTGTGCACATGATGGGATACAGGGAAGCCACTTCCCTATATAGCAGTCCATTTGAAAGCAGAAAGTTGCTGTGTGTTTGGGAATTGGGAGCTCCCAGGTCCTGTCAGGCCACACAGGCAAAGTTCTGAACACCTGTCCGTGATGGAGGTGGAGCATTCAACAGGGACAGCTGGCACGCTGAGTCCCCCCCCCCCCTTTGTGTGCTGCTAGCCTGGGGGATTTAGGTCATAAGATTACAGTTGGAAAGATGGAGGGAGTTGGCCTTCACCTTTCCACTACCCAAAGGCATCCAAGACTTGCCCACTCTGGCTTTGGGTCCAGGCCAGCTGTGTTGTCACGGCAACCCTGGTGATGTCGGAGGTTGGGCAGTTATGTCACATGCAGCCCCACTGGGAACATGCTGTCCCTGGGAGTTATTTGTGAGGAAAAGAAGCTTGAATGAGGGCATCCTGTTGCAGTCTGGCCCCGGAGGGCACGATCAGCAGAAGCAGATTTTGAGACACCCCCTCCCCCACTTCCCCTCCAAACCATGTCTTCTTGAAGACTCAAAGCCTATTTAGAGACAATGCTGTCCCATCCTGAATAACCTCCCCCCCCCCAAAAAAGACTAGAGTTTTCTGAAAATTTTCAGATGACAGAGTCACTACTCTGTAGCTTTACTGCACTGACCAAAGCCCAGTGCAGCCCACCACAGGTTCCCACCTTCCACTCCAACTGCTGGCCCAGCCAAGTAAGTTGTGTGCGGGAAGGACAGCGGTGGACAAGCACAGCTGTCTCAGGGCATCCAACAGTCCTTAAGGCTCCTTTATGTCCAGTGCCAGACTGCCTCAATGCCAGAAGGTGTCCCCAAGCTCCAGCCCGGAGTGTAACTTACCGGATCAACCTGGCCAAAGGGCACCGGATCTCAAAAGCTACGGGTCGCAGCCATGCAGGATTGGCAGTGGCTGCCAGAGGAAGCCCCCCCTTGGGGGCTGATGCCCGTCTCTAGGTGGGAAGGATTGTAGCGGGTGAAAGCGATCCTGGCGCCTGATCACGCCGTCCCAAGTCTAGGAGGTTTCTCCTTTCACCGCGGGTCTCGTCCACCCAGGATCCCCGCCGCTCCGGCACTCAGGCGGCGCATCCTCGCCTGTGCTGGACGCGTCCGGCGGGAGGCGCTGCGCCTCCCCTCGGGGTCCGGCTCACTGCTGCAGTTCGGCCCGCGCCTCTCCCAGGGCGCCCTCTCCGTCCGCGCTGGAAGCCGGGCGGCCGCGGCCCCTCTCGCCAGCCCCAGCTGCAGCCTGTCTTTGTTGCTTCCTCTCGCTCGCCCGCCCGTCCTGGGTTTGCAGCTCCCAGCTTGGCCTTGGCGGGAGTCCTCTCCTTCGAGAATCGCACGCACCTGCAGCGGTCCCGGCTATTCGTCGGGCGTGCACCGGCCCCCGCAGGTTGCAAAGAGCAGCGGTGAGAATGCTCCGGCCCCTCCTCCTCCTGCTCCGAGCCCCGGGTGTGGGGGGAGGGGAGACCGGAGAGCGGCGGCGGCAGCAAGCAGCGGAGGCTGGGATGCAACCTCCAGGGCCTCGCTGCTGAAGAATAGCAGATCCAGGTGACGCAGGGCGGACTCAGGGACCGCCCGGAGAACCGTGCAGCGAGCGTGCGAGCTCGGGAGCTGCAGCGGAGGCGGAGCGCGCCGGTCTCTCACGCGTCCATGGCCCCAGGCGGTGCACCGGGTTCCTGGGGCCGCAGCCTCGCGCTGCCGTGCGCGTACGGGCGACTCGCCTTGCCTCGGGCCGGGGTGCTGCGCGTCGCGCCCCGCAGGAGGCGGGCCCGGCTCGTCGCCTCCTCTGGCCCGGCGCGCTCAACCTCTTCGCCGAACTGCCGGCCCAGCTATCCTGCCCGCTGCTCCGCTCCGGCGCGACTGACAGGCGCGAGCGCCTGCTGCCGCGGCGGAGACTCGCCCCCCGCCGGCCCCCGCGTCTCAGCCCAATCAGCTGCGGACGAGAGGCGGTTACCACGGTGACGCGGCGCCGCGTCCTTCAGGGGGCGGGCCCGGGGGCCGCCACGCGCGCTTTTCGCGGCAAAATTCAAAGGCCGGCAGGGTGGCTCTCCAAACCTCCTTTCCCTAAGCTGGGATAAGGCGGGGCCTGTTCCGCGAAGACTTCAACTCCCATCATGCTGCGCGCCTGAGCCTAGGCAAGGGTACCCTACAAGGGGACGCGGGATATACTGGTACTTGTAGTCCCTTTTTTGCCGGTCCAACGAGTGAAAACCCGGTATCCAAAATTGGAATAGGAGGGAGGGTGTTATAGTTGGGTACAAGTGTCAACCTAACAATTGAAGGCCGGAGCTCTAGGCACAGTTGTGAAGATATAATAGTTAAGCCTTGAGCAAACGTGTAGGAAACTAAGTGATGGGAAGGCTCAGCCCATGGTGGGTAGAACTAGTCCCTAGGTAGGTGGATAGGTTGGAGGGAGCTGGTTAAGGAAACTGGCATTCTTTGGTATCCTTGGCCAGACATGCTGGTCTGGCAAGTGAGGACTGTCTCTCTCAGCGGTTGTGAAGATATGTGAAGTGTAGTTTATAAGGAGCTTAGCACCTTTCTGGACATATGATTCATGTTTCTTATGATCTGCACTACCAAATATAATACCATTACCAAAAACATTTCCTGGTACAAAACACCGAGGACCCACACTCATCTCATAATCCCGATTTTGTCTCTTAACTTGAGGACGTGATGCCAAGTGCCTACATTATAGGTTTCCTGATCTGTAAAGTGTAGATAATAATAGTAGCTAGCTCGAGTAGCCGTGAAGAGTAGATCAGGTGTGTACTTTGCTAAATAAGTGTGTCTTTCGCCCCGGTTGTTCGTATGAACTCTCCTGCCAAGTTGGACTCAGAGAAATGGCCAGGCAATGGTAAGCGAGAATAAAACCCTTTGTCCCCAAAGCTGTTTGATTATGACTTTTTCAGGAACATGCAGAGTAATTGTGAAAGAGGGTAAGGCATTTTGCTGGGCATGCCATCTTCATTGTTTCCTTTACACTTGGAACCAGCTCCAAGAGGAATGTATTAAGAATAATAAAAAGGTGTGAAAACATTGCTCAATGGTGGAGAGCAGGCATGCAAGGTACAGATTCAATCCTTCAGGCACACAAATTAGCTAACACACTTATTTAGCAAAGTACACACCTGATCTACTCTTCACAGCTGCATGAGCTAAGCACTGTTATTATCCACACTTAAAGACCAGGAAACCAATAATGTAGATACTTGGCATCATGTCCTCAAATTAACAGACAAAATCGGGATTATGAGATGACTGTGGGTCCTCGGTGTTTTGTACCAGAAAGTGTTTTTGGCAATGGTATTGTATTTGGTAGCACAGATCAAAGAAACATGAATTATATGTCCAGAAAGGTGCTAAGCTCCTTTTAAGCAACACCTCACATGTCTATCATGGCCGTGGGAGGCAAGGACTAGTTGTTTCTCTGTTTTGGAGCTATGGTCTCTAAATGTTGTTTATACTGGTCCCAACTTCCTAAGCTCAAGCAATCCTCCAGAATGTTGGAATGACAGACACATGCCCATGACTCACCAGTATTCTTTTTGGTTTAGCAGATGGAGAAACTGAGGCACCAGCTACCAGCTAGGTACTTATGTTCTCATCTGATTTTTCTGCTAGCCCACAGGTGGCACTCTCCTTGACAGACAGGGAAATGGGAGTCCTAGGAGGGGAGGTTTCCTCACTTGCTAAGTATCCATTACGGAACACACTGGAAAGCCAGCTTTCCAGACAGAGCCTCCAGACCCTACAGAAACGGAAAACAACAGCCAGATTTCTTAGACCCTCACCTTGGACTTTATCCAGGCGGCACCTATGGTCCTCTAGAACCTGGGTAGGATTCCAGCTCTTCCCTTACTTGCTCCTGGCTT
This sequence comes from Typhlomys cinereus, assembly GCA_023101885.1. Taxonomy (NCBI): domain Eukaryota; kingdom Metazoa; phylum Chordata; class Mammalia; order Rodentia; family Platacanthomyidae; genus Typhlomys; species Typhlomys cinereus. The sequence continues at coordinate 7,405,263 of JALPQD010000063.1, read as the reverse complement.
CGAAATGAGAAGACAGAGGCATCTTAATCCTCACCATACAGAGTTGTTGCGAGAATAAGTTATTGAATTATTGCCGGGAAAGAATACTATAGGTGCTCAATAAATGTCAGCAGTGGTCCTCCATTCTGGAGGGCTGGTGAGGGCTGGAAAGGAAGAGGCGTGCTGATGATAATAGGGCCTTAGCCTACTTTCAGAAGCCAACCCACCCTACCTAGAGCCTGGGAGCAGTCACAAGGGACCTCTGGGGCCAGCCCAAGTAGGCCACCCGCCACTCTATCTGGGGCAGAAGCTGGCCCTGTTTCAGGTCTCCAAGCAGTGCCACGTATAGGATCTCGAGAGCTCCAGGCCTCGTGTCTGTTCTATTTCTCAGTAGTGCCCCCCACCCTCAGTGTTCCCCTCCTTCTTCCTCTCTCCCTGCTCCCCAAGTGAAGTGTCTTGGGGGCGGGAACTTACCTGGAAATGTGATCAGCAACCAGCTGCTTCCTCCCTGGGCCAGCTGTCAGGGTAGGGCGGGTTGCCGTGGCGACATGCTGGGTGGACCAAGAGCAAGGACAGGTGGGGTAACCAGATTTAAGCCTCTGATAGGGTGGGAGGCTAAGGCCGCTGAAGCCTGGGAAGGAAGAGAAAACTGGAAGAGGCAAGATGGCCCTATGTAGGATTCTCTCCCTGGAAGGTCACCATGACCCATGCTTGTGTGATTTGGGGTACACGGGCCACCCTCCTTCACCCTCGAAGCAAGCCTGTAAGGTGTGTACAGGATAACACCCAGGTTCTGTAGTGGAGGAAGACTGCCAGATTCGTCCAAGGTTACCCAGGGACAGAACTAAGTAGGCCCGAACACCACAGCCTTTGATCTTGACTTTGTGTCCTCTGTGCCAGTCACTAATTGGCAGTGTGCCACTTTGGGAGCAAGTTTTCTTCTGTTTTTTTTCTGGACCCCAGTTTCCTGTCAATTTCTCTGGACCTGGGTCAATAGCTTCCAAAAGCCCCTGTGAGATTCTGAAATGCAACCAGGAGCCCGGGGAGGGGGGTGGCAGGGGAGACCTGGTAGAGTGGGAACTTCCAGCTTCCAGGCAGGTAAAATGTCTTGGGCCATAGGTTCCTAAACCCACATTCACAGACGCCCTCCTTGGCAAGGTCACAGTCTTGGGCTGTGGCTCTAGATCATGTCCAGTAATGACGTGGTGTGATTGGAGACAGTCCCCAGAACCTCAGGCAGGACAAGCCCCTGAGCCCTGCCTGCAGGGGGGACCAGGGGATCAGGACTTGACACGCCAGTCTTGTCTAAATCCCTGCACATCCTTTCTCTCTCACCCCAGCCCCTTTACACATGCTGTCCTTCCTCCTGGGAAGTTGTTTCTCTGTCCAGGACGCTTCCCCTTCAGATTCCAGCAAGAGAGCCACCTCCTCTGGGAAGCTTTCCTGACTTCCACCTTCCACTGGAGCAAGTTCTGCCCCATTCACTGATGTGCCCAGCCTGCAGACCCGAGGCTTGGCTCGCCAAGGCTCCCTAACAGGCTTGCAAGTCATTGGCAATCAATGAGTTTTTATTGAATGAATTTCCCAATTAACAAATGAGTGGACTCAACAATTCTTTTTTTTCTTTTTTTAAATAGAAGGTCTTGTTTGGTAGCCTAAGCTGCCCCTCAGACTTGAAGTTTCAGCCTCCCCAGGTCTGGGATTACGGGCCTTCAATTCGCCCTGTTTTCTTGTGGGGAACACAGAGAAGACAGGAGAGAGAAGACAGATAGGTTGTCGGCCCCCGGTGCCTCGGTTTCCACTCTAAGAAGTGGGATTCCAGGCCACACAGGCTTCACCCCAGGGAAGTCTGAGCTTGTCACCCCCCTCCCTCTCTCCCACAGGAGGGAGGTCAGCCACACCCTCTCTCCCAAGGGCCTAACCCATTGTCCACATATTCGACACATTCTAAGAACTGCCCCCTACCAGTCCTGGGGATTTATAGCGACAGAGGGAGACATAGGTCCTGAGGAACTTAGGTTTCCTGGGGTGATAGGTGTGTGAAGGGGAGGGGGCCACCCTGGCACAGGGCATCTGATAGGAATGATACAAGGTACCAGTGGAGGGAATGCCAAGCGCAGATGTTCCTCATGGTTTGGGCTGTGCTGTGGAGCAGTAGGCATGAGATGACCCAGAGGAAGGGCATGGGGGAGAGGAGGGGTTGGCAGAGAGAAAAGCCGGGCCATAGGCATGGCCAGAGAACAGAGGCTGAGCAGGAGCTGGGGTTGGGGGGGGGACGCTGAAGAAAAGGAAAAGAGGGCCTGTATGGTGGCAGGGAGCAAGCAGACCCCAAACCTCCCACAACCCCCTCCCCCACCTCTGTCGCCTCACCTGCCCTGGTTGCTGTAATCTAGGCCAGAGCCAGGAGGGAGCCGAGCCCCCATTGGTGCGCACCGAGTAGCTTTTCCAGAGATAATTTAATCAGAGCTATTAATAAGCTGAAAAAGAAAGAGCGCTTTATGCTTCTGCTAGAGAAAAGGGGAGGGAAGGAGCCCTCTTAACCTTGTCATTCACCTGCCCTGCCCCCTCTACCTGGAGCCCCCACTGTTGGGGGGGGGAAGCGAGGAGGTGGAGACGGAGAGGAGGTCAGGATACAAGCAAGCCCTGAGGGTGTGCTGAGGAGGGGGGGTGTCCTTAAGACTGACCCCTGGGCTGGAGAGATGGCTCAGGGGTTAAGATTCTGCCTCACAAGTGGAAGGTCTTGAGTTCGGATCCCAGGTCCCATGTAAAAAGACCAGGAGGAAATCTGAGCGGCCTGCACTTCTGACCACGGTGGGTGGAGCCTGGGGAATCCCAGGACAAAGCAAGAAGGAGGTAGAAGCAATCTAGGATGATTCCCAAAGTCACCCTTGGTCCTCCACGGACACACACACACACACACACACATGAATAAATAAATAAAATCTTTAAAAATAAATAAAGATGCCCTTTGCAATGATAGATGTGAGAATCCTATCAGTTGTTTAAAAAAAAAAAACAAAAACCAGACTCACCCCCTGTCAAGCTCCCCAGCCACAAACCACCCTCACTCGCTTTCGCCGCCTCCTGGCTGTTTGATGGTGGTAAACCTTTACCCACCTGGCCTGGCACTGGCTGTGCCTCCACTTGGGACACTTTTCCACCTCACTGCACCACTGATGCATGCATGCTTCAGGTCTCAGAGCAAATGTCACCTCTTCAGAGAAGCCCGCCCTGATTCCTCCATCCCAAGTCTGGGGGGGGGGATGGAAGAGAGGGGGAGAGAAGTTGCTTATCCTGTGTCTCTTTATCTCGACTCAGCCTTTGGGAAGCATTTTCCCACGCCTGGCCCCTAGCATCTTTCCATTTACCTATGTATAGACAGTGAACTCCCGGCGAATATTTGCGGATGAGTTGGAAAAGGTTCAGAGGCTCTGAGGGAATTGGATCCTTGGGACCGGAAGTCAGATTGGGGGGGGTCCTTAAAGTGGACGGTCTCTCTGAGAATCTAGGAGCCATTAACCCCCCTCTTCCCATTTTATCACTGTGGATCCAGAGGACCAGAGAAGGAAAGGCACTTTCCCAAGGTCACACAGGAAACAGAGTGCCAGAGGGAGAAACTGGAGACACCTTGGTGGGGGAGGGGAGACTTGCCGCAATTCCACATGAATCCCATCTACAACACAGCTCTGTATTGGAGGGTTCTGAGGACCTCCGCCTAACTCAAAAGGAAGAGGGGCTGTGCTGTGGTCCGTCAGTGATATCTGCTACGAGGCTGGGGTTGGATGCTGGGGAACCAGCGTTTGTGTTTCCAAATCTGAAAGAGCACTGGACCGGGAGTCAAGAAGCTTGGTTCTTTCAGTGGGTGCCGCCCTCTTATCAACAAGATCCCTGAGACCCAACTTCCCCGGGCCCCAGTTTCCTCTCCTGTGGGTACTGACTTCAGTCTAGTGCATCTCAAGACCATAACGAGGAAATCAGTACGTGTCCCCCATGCCAGGGGGCTACGCACATGCACTGCTTCTTGTTATAAGATGTGCAGCCATAGTGCCCACGGCAGGCAGTTGGGGGTCTCCATGACCAGCCACTGCCCAGGGCTTCATGTTTTTCTGCTTCTAAACGTATCACAGGCCTGAAGATTTGCAGGCAGCTGAACAGATGTGGGGGAATGGAGGGGGCTCCAAGACCTGTGTCCTTGGTCTTGCTCAAGGTCACACAGTGCCCACGAGGACATGAGAGCTCCCATTGGAACCTCCAGGAGTATCTGGGCCAGGGTGTGTTTCCCCCTTCTGCTTCGCCCCCAAGAGGCCTTGGAGAACAGGAAGCAGCAGCTGGAGGTGAGGGTGGCGCGCCCCTCTTTCCCCCCAATCCACAGATCGGCTCTGGTCTCAGGAGGGTCAGGCCTGGCTCTCCCAAGCTGTGAGTGGCAGGGAGATTTCCGAGGATTAAAGCCAGCTGCCCAGCTTCCCCTGTGGCTGGGGGAGGCCAGCAGGCCCTCCTAGCTTCCTCTAAGTCCTCGTAGCAGATCTCTTTTGTACAAAAAGTTATTGACTTATCAAGGTTAAAATACATTCCGCACAGGCCAATAAAACAGGGATACGGTGCATCTCGGCTGTCAGCGCAGCCTGGTTTTCATGGTAACAGGCCCTCTTCTGCACATTAAACTGTTCGGTTGTGCAAAGTTCAGGCGTTACATAAACAGGGAGTTAACAACAGCGCTAGAAATCAATGTCTGGCCAGGCATGGCCTGGAGAGATAGCATTGATTGGGCCCTTTGTCGTCGTCCTTAGGCTGAGTCCCTGCTTCCTGCCCCGGCTGCCAAAGCTCTGCGTCCTGGAGTCCTGATCTCAGACCCAGAGCACCCCCCACCTTCTGTCCAGGATCCAACTGCGAGGGGATCTGCTAAACTGGCAGCAGCCGGTTTTGCAAACATTATTGCTCAGAGATGCCTTCCATCGTTGTGAAATGAGTTAAGGGCGAGAACGTCCTCCCTCCCCCCCAACACACACACACTGCCTTTCAAACCATCGTTCCCCACTTCGTGCTTGGCCTTAAAAGACATGGACACATCAAGAGCCTCTTCCAATGTTACAAATGTAGCTCTATCCACTTTAGCAAAGAGAGAGAAAAATCTCATGGACTTTCAGGCCAGAAAGGTAAGGTTAAGGGCCAAGAATCGTCCGCCCAGGTAAGAACAACCTGGTCTTGTACTCTCTGTGTGTTGATAAGGCTTGGTACAGAGCTCAGGTATACAGTAAGAGCTCAATCCATGTTGGGAACAGAGTTCCTGAAGACAGCTGACCTGTTCCCTTCTTATCAGACACAGGATAGCACAGAGACAGAGGGAAATGTGTGAGTTGACCAAAGATGTTGGGGTGTCCAGCCACAGTGGGGGTATCCAACCACAGCCAACAGGTCGCTGAAACCCAGGCTCCCTCGGTCAGATGGACTGGGTGTCAGGAAATGTGCTCAGCAGGGGATAGCTACGTGAACAGCTCCTACTGAGAAATAAGCACACCCCGTGTGGTTGCAGCTGTGCAGCCTTAGCTGACTTTCCTGTCTGCTTCAAGGAGAGGATTCAAGAGAAGGGGAAGGACAGAAGAGAGAAGGAACCTGGATCCCTGAATAGCTCATGGCCTAAAAGTGCCCGAGCTGCCCCCACAGCAACCCCAACTTTGAACTGCCCTGTGAGAAACCAAACAGCTGTGGCTGGTGTTGCCTGTGCCAATTCCCAGGTCTTCCCCCCAAAAGGACTTTTACACCTTGGCACAGTGACAGGATTCTGCCGATCTGCGAGGGTGCCCTTATTTGATAAAGCGAGTATAGTAAAATATTAATGGCAGACCCCAGGTGGTGGGTTTCTAAGTGCTCATTGTAACTGTCTTTTAACTTGGATGTGTGTTTGAACACTTTCATGATGGAATGCTGGGGGGGGGGGAATGAGCCATTCATTTTTGTTATTCCAAACTCTTTCGAGGACTGCCAGGGCTTTAGGAAGATGTCTTAGGGATCGAGGTTGGTGACAGGGCTGGGTAGAGAGTTTAGGGGTTCACAGCCCGCTTTCCCCAAACAGCCTCACCTGGGGCATGTTTGATTTTGTCACAGGGGTTTGACATACGATTTCTTTTCAGACGGAAAGTCTCTACAAGGCCGGGGATGTAGTTTGGTGGGCAGAATGTCACCTAAGCATGCATGGAGGTGCCACCTTGGCACTGCATACCCTGGGTATCCTGGCACAGGCCAGCACCTGGGAGGCGGAGGCAGGAAGATCAGAAGTTGAAAGTCACCTGCCAACATGCAGTGAACTGAGGCCAGCCTGGGATACACAAGACTTTATGCTAAGGGCAGGGGGAGTAGGCTGGTGAGATGGTTCAGGGGTTAAGCAAAAGGACCTGAGTTCGGATCCCAGATCCCAAGTAAAAGCATCAGGCAGAAATGGTGGTGGCCTGTACTTCTAGTCCTGTAAGGCAGAGACCTCAGAGCAAAGCAAAAAGGAGGTGTCCTCTTCTACATACCTACATACCTATAAATGTGCCCCCCCACACACATAAACACACAGTTCTAACAATAGGGTTTGTCCATTACTAGGTTCAACTGTCATTTCCTTAATGGGGAAACCGGACCCAGAGAAGGTTCCATGTTGCAAGTTCCAGGATGAGCCAGTTGCTCAGCAATTCAGACCCCCCTGTGACTTCTGTAGGCTCCCTGGAGATTGCTGTGGGCCTGGGCGCCAGGTAGAATTCTCCCAGACTCCCCACACACCCACCAGAGACCTCTGCTTTTGTCCAAACCCGCAGGTGGGGATTGGCAGTTGGGAGGCGATGAGGGGGCATAAGAGGACTCAGTGAGGTTTCACACACACACACACACACACACACACACACACACACACACACCCCGTCTTGGCCTATCCCTTGCCTGTAGCTGCGGGACAAAGATGGATGGCAAAGATAGGGCTGCGATAGTCCTCCCCTGGGGTGATGAATTGGGACCTTCACCAGAAGCCCCCAAAGGGTCATCTGGAACCAAGAGCAGCAGGGAGAGGTCGCAAAGCCAGAGCAAGTGGGTCAGTAAAGGACAGGGGCAGCTGGGAGTGTGAGGGCGGGGGCAGCAGGGTGACTGTGGGAGCAGGGGCACGCCTCTCGCCAGCTCTGTGTGCCAACCACTCTGCTCCGGAACAAGAGGTCCCAGCTGGGTCTCTAAGGTTCCCAGGAACAAAGGGACCGTTCCTGCTCTTAGGACCCACAGCGCATGCCAGGGTGGGAGGATGCCACCACGCTCCAAGCAAATACTCAACCATAAAAACTCGGGTGGGCCCCATCACCCCAGTGAGCCTCAGTTTCCCTCTCAGGAAAGTCAAGAAAATCATAGTTCTAAATAGACAACGTGGGTGACCCATTTGGAACAGAGCTTCTGCATGGAGAAATGGTGCCTCTTTCCAGATTTCCAATGGCAAGAGAGGGGGTCCCTTGTGCCCTCTTGACTCTTTCAGATCAGATAGTGCATGAGTTTTAATCCTGGGATCCATCATCTATTAGCTGTGTGACCTTGGGCCAATTACTTTTCCTCTCTGGGCGCTGACACTAACAGCAACTTCATAATCTGGACGTTACAATGCAGAGATTTTATACACGCGGGCATTTAGAACTTTGCTAGGTCACAGGTATCACCCAGCGACTGTTAATGCCGATATTGTCACCACAAGGAGCTGGATCTATAAACACAGTGTTAATTAACACTGTTGCTAACACTGGTATCCTCTCGGGAGGCGCAGAGGGGGACTTGGAGACCATGTAAAACTCAGCCTGGTGCCCATGTGCCAACTGGACCCATGGGGAGGAAATGCCTGGAGCATTCATTGGCTTAGATAGGGCTGAGTGAGAATTGTGCTGCAGTCCATTAATAATGCCTGCTGTGGGTAAGGGAGGGGGAGAGGGCTGGGAGGCACGCTAGCTGTGAGGATGATCCTCCCCCCATGCTGATTCACACCTTGTCCTTGCATAGAGGGGGAAATGGAGGCTTGGCTTGGACAGAGACTTACCCAAGGCCACACGGGCCATGAACATGGTTTCTGTCTCCTTGCTGGGCCCTGGTCTTTCTTATTTGATCCTGTGGAGAAAGGTCATTAGTTAGATCTCCATTAGTTTCCCAGCCTTGTTTTCTGGAAAGGAAGTTAATTGACTTAAACTTTCGCAGCATGATTCTGCCCCCTCCCCCTCCCTTAGGATGCCGCTGGCTCAGAAATGACTGGGTGGTGTCCTTGATGGCAAACACAGAGGTCTCTAGAGAACCTCTGAGTTGGGGTGGAGAGGGCGGGGAGAGGGTCTCGCCCCAGGCTGTCTGCTGGGAGCCCTCGCTAGGAATGACAGTTGGTATCAGAACTCCCTGTGGGATGGGGTTGACCCCATCAATCAGTTCCAGCTGCCACCTGCTGAACTTACACACTGAGCACTAGGCAGGGTCCCATCTATGCAGAGGGGAGACTGAGGCACAGTCTTTTCAGAGCTGGGATTCGACCCCAATACTGACAGGTCCCGAGTTCATTTCTGTTTTTTGTGTGTGCATGTGAGTGAATGTGTGTGGCGGGGTGTACAAGAGGGCACTTGAGTGTGCCAGTGGAGGCCCAAGGATGACTTCGAGAATCATCCTGGATTGCTTCTACTGCCTTATTGTTTTGCTCTAGGGTTTCCCAGGCTCCACCTTCAAAGGCTAGAATTACAGCCCACTGCCACATCCACCTGACATTTTTACATGGGATCTGGGATCTGAACTCAGGTCCTTTTGTTTGTGAGGCAAAGACTTTAACCCTGGAGCTATCTCCCCCAACCCCCAAATTCATTCTTCTTTTACCATTCATGAGCACAGAAATGTGAGCACCGCCAAAGCTCTGTTTGACATCTGTTTGACACATGAAGAAACTTAGGTCCAGAGGGGCCAATAATGGCTCCCAAGCCACAGTCGGTTGAGCCCCCAGCCCTGTCTTTTGCCCCCTGGGAGGAGGAAGCTGGCAAGAGAAGCTCACAGCCGGGCTGGCCGAGGCGGCCCCGCGAGCCGATTCATCTTCCCAGCTGAAATATTTATTTACGCACCCCATTTAATCAGGATATGCCGTAATTAGCGGCAGATTTGTGCCTCCTGCCGGCGGTGTTATTTATTCCAGGTTCAGACAGCCACTTTTCCTGGCCGAGTGTTTGCTGGGTCTGGATTTCAATCAGCTGGGGCATGGTGGAGCCGTCCCCAGGGACCTCGCCAGCCGCACTGCCCCCTCGGGGTGATAGATGAAGCCACCGACAGCAGAAGCTGCTCAGCTGTTAGGGGGGCTGCAGGCTGGGAGGGGAGCGGAGGTTTGTGCCAATCTCAGGATCTTGCCACCAAGGTGTTGCCCCTCCTCCCTCCAGTACCAGACAATAGCTGGCATCCTTAGGTAAGGGGGGGCACCGTGAAGTTTCAGAAGCAGATTGCCCCCCCCAACTTGGTTAGGCTGATAGCTTAGGATCCCTGGGTCTCGACCAGTGCTCATGGCACCTCTACCTGGGCAGTGCCTTTGGGGTTTAACTTTCATGATTTATTTGGTTTTGAGACCGAATCTTGTCATGACATAGCCCAAGGCGGTCCTAACTCAGCTCTTCTGAGTGTTGGGATCACAGGCTGGTACCACCATGCCCGCCTTGGGTCCCATATCAGTTAAGGTCAAAGCATCTGTAATTCCACTCCACCACCAGGAGGACCCCCGGAGGACCCCCCTCTGTCGCTGCTGGAGGCGGGGTGGGTAGGCACAGACTCTGGACGCAAGAGGGAACACAGGAGGACTGAAAGCGTCCCATTCACAGGCCTCCTCTGCACTCAGCCCTACATGTGCGCGGCTGAGTTCCTGTCCCTCTCTCCCAGTGCCTGGGTGCTCAAGTGTAAAATGGGACCACCGCAGAGCTGTCCCCAGGGTCCTCACAGCTGCCCCGCAACAGCCACCTCACGAGATCTCCACAAAGCTAGTGAGTCGACTGGAAGAAAGACCCTAAAACCAGCAGGGCTGGAGAATTGGCTCAGGGCTTAAGATTCTGCCTCCCAAGCAGAAGGCCCTGAGTTCGGATCCCAGATCCCATGTAAAAAACACCAGACAGAAATGGTGGCAGCCTGCACTTCTGGTCCTGGTGGGCAGAGCCTGGGAAATCCCAGAGGGAAGCAGAAAGGAGGTAGAAGCAATCCAGTGTGATTCCCAGAGTCACCCTTGGCCCTCTACAGGGACACACAGTGCCCCTGATACACATACACACACACACACAAAAAAATAATTTTTTTAAGTGGCCAGCAGAGAGTAGGTGCTCAATTGTTTTGTATAGTTATCACTGGGCAGTTAATTCTTGCACTGGCTGTCAGATACGCAGCAATCTAAGCTGCATGTAGCAGGGAGGCCCAAGACATCCTTGTCTGTGGTAACCTCATCCACCTCACTGGGGAACATCAGGTACTCTGGGGAAAGAACCGCTTCCAACAGACAAGACTCCATGGGTGGTCCTTCCCACTCCACCCCCTCCCCCGGGCTCCTCTGACCCATGGGAGACGGTACTGAGCTCTCCAGGAGCTTCAGCAGTCCAAAGCGAGCTATAGAAGCCCAAGCCATCAGCCTGCAAAAGAAGGAAGCCGTCAGGCGTCAGAGGCTGGGCCAGCCTCTCATAGGACTGGCTCAGCAGCCCCAGGCTCCAGAGACACACCAGAGACCACGGCTTCCAAAGTCACCTGCTCTAGTGAGGTCAGCAGGAGATGATCCCCATCACACGCACTGGGGGAGACTCATCCTCAACTCAGCCACTGGGGACCTAGGACACTCAGTAAGGGTGGTCCCAGAGACACACCCCTGAGGCTCCGGAAGGACCTGGGAGAGGTGACTTCTGGATCCCCCGCCCATCAGCCTTGTCTCTGCTGTGGGGACCATGGAATGCCAGCCACCTGGAGGATTCTTGAACAGTGACAGAAGCGCGCTTTGAGGCAGGGTGCTAGTGTTTCCTGTTCCTGTGTCTCCTCATCGCCAGGCCGTTCCCTCTGGCCCAGGAGCCTTTCCTTGGTCGACTTATTCTCATGGTCCAAGCTCAGCTGTCACCTCTGCCAGGAAGCCCCTGCTGAAGTCATACCAGACATGCACCCTGGTGATCCAGGGGTGGGACTGGGACCCTGAGTCTCTACAGCACGCAGGGTGCTGGCAGCAGCGAGCATATTTGAATGCCTGTTCCAGGGGCAGTTTACCCCGTGCAAAGCCTCTCTAGATGCTGATTTGCTTCCTACGGAAAAGAATGACCAAGGTAGGTAGAGGCTGTCAGGGAGGGAGAAGAGCCACGGTATTTACCAAGCGTGTATTCCTATGTCAGGCTTTGGATAGTCCTTCCCCAACCCCACTCAATCCCTTGCTGCCCATTTTACAGAGCAGGAAACTGAGGCTCAGAAGGGAGACCAGAAGGGGCTTAAGGACACACGGTCAGAAAGGGGCCAATGCAGGACTTGAACCCAAGTCCCTCTGGCTCTGAACACAGCATCCCTTGGAGTGATGGTTTGCAGCCTACATAATGCACAGAAAGCATAAGCCGAAGCTCATCTGATTTGGACCCTGCAGACGGGACAAGCATATGGGAATCAGGCAAAGAACAGAAGCCCTCTCACTACCATTGATTGACACCGTGGTCAGCCAATGACTGGGCAATTGTTTCATCATAGGTCCTTCCGACACACCGTGCCCACCGTGCAGCAGTCACTTGCAGGTCCCAACTTGCCAATTGAGAGTCGAGTAGGTAAGTAAGTAAGGCAGGTCTCTGAGATAGTCTGTAGAGATCATGGATGTGGGAAGACCCGGCTAACAGTGGATGGGACCATTCCCCAGCAGGTAGATGAGCTAGAGAGAGATCTGGTTGGAATTCGGCAGGTTATCAAGTTAGGAAGTTTGCTGCTTCTCAGTTCCTCTTGTGGACGTGGTATAGCCAAACCCCTGGGCTGCTGATATTGATAGGAAATCTCCTGATCTGTAACACAGACTATAGCCTAGAACCACAAGCATGAATAAAACCCTGTTGTTCCCCTAAATTGTTTGGGCCATTGTTATAGTTTGGGCCATTGTTAGATATGAGTGTCAACTGGACAGTCGAGGGTTTAAGCTCTGGGCATATTTGTGAAGAGCTGGTAAAGTTAAGCCTAGAGCGAGCCTGCAGGAGATTGTCTGAATTGATTCAGCCTATTGGTGGGTGGGACTAGTCCCTGGGCAGTGAACAAGACAAAGGGAACTGGTTCGGGAAGTTGGCATCCTTGTGTGCACTTGACCAGACATGCTGGTCTAGCAAGTAAGGATCGTCCCTCTCAAAACAGTTATATAGATATGGTATGGCCAGTTCCCTTGGCCCCTATTGTTGGTGTGAGCTCTCCTGCGGAGCTGGATAAGGAACTGTAACCAAGAAACTAAACCAGAATAAAGTCCCTTGTCCCCTTAAGCTGTTTTATTGTTTATTCGCAACAAAGCAGAGATATGTATTTACCACAGGCACATTGTGACTAAAAGATAAGATGCCCTCTTAGGACTTGCTCAAAATCTAGTCCCACTTTGAAGACGAAAGAGGCTCTGAGAAGTCAGGAATTTGTTAGAAGTCACCCGTCAGAAAGTGACTGTGATCTGATTCTAACCCCAACAACACTAAAAAGTTCAAAAAGTTCAGGCTCCTGTAGCCAGGGACCTTATATAATAGTGACCCAGGGCAATGTTTGTTGATTGGCTAAAAGTAGGAACAGGTAAAGGACCAATTTCATGAACGCATGGTCAGCTCCCATAGGTGTCTATGTAGAGGCCAGTGGCCAGGAATAAGCAGAAAAGGAGCCTCCAAATGGTGCACCCCCTGGCCCCTCGACCTCCCACAGCGCTTCGGGCCCTGGGCCCAGCCAGTAGGTGGGGCAGAGCGGGGATGGGGGTTGACTTCCTGTCTTCTCTCTGCCCCCCAAAGCTCACACTCTCTGTGACTTATTGTTTAACTTTACAAGCCCCTCGTCTTTTATGAGGGTTATTTATAAAGCTTTGGGCTTTGATGTACAGCAGAAAAAAGCAAACTCCTGTGTTGGAAAATGTCACAGGATTAGGGGAGCCTTTGAAGTCCCTTTCTGGCAGGCAGGGGCTGCCCAGCCTCCCCTTTCAAAAGACCTCCAAGTATGCCAGTCTAAGCCAGGCCCCTGGGGGAGGGGGAGGGGGGCAGCCCACAGGGGTGGAAGTGACTCCCTGGTCAAGTGGGTGACACTCTTCCACTGCACGCACTGGACCGTCCTGGTCCCCAGATGTGGGTAACATCTACCATTCGTGGGTATGACGGGGCTGAGTCTGTGCTCTAGTGTCTCTGAGTCTTAGCAGTAGAGACCCTGGGGCTTTGAAAGGGGCCTTTGCTGCTGCCTTGCTGGAAAAGAATAAGCAGCGAGGAAGGTGAAGCTCAGATGGGGAGGGAGTGTAAGCTTCTAGAACCATCTAGCCCCTCCCTCCCAGCCCTGATCCTGGCCAGCTAGGGGACTCAGGCTAGCTTATAAGTGGTGGCAAAGGGCCCAAGCAGAGATTCTAAAATATGGCAGCAGCTCCTGATCCCTTCCATGAGCACGTGCACGTGTGAAAGAGAGAGAGAGAGAGAGAGAGAGAGAGAGAGAGAGAGAGAGAATGCCAGCTCTATCTGACCATTCCCCTGACCCCCTGCAATTTTTAGCACATTTTCTCTCTTGCTGTCTCAAATCTCAGATGCCTGGAGCTCAAAGCATCTCTGGAGCTGGGTGCTGAGCTGGGTGGTGTCCCAGCTTGCCGGCTCCAGGCTGTGAGATCTTGGAAAAACTATGCCTCTTTCCAAGCATCCCGTCCTTGATTTCCCAAATGGGAGTCGAACACTACACAGGGTTAGGGCTTGGCTGCCATGGTGGGACACGGAGGTCTCCCTTCGGATGAAGCACAGGCAGAGGGGAGTAGGGAGAAGGGGAGCTGGGGGCGGTCACAGGAATGATCCCTATCCCGACTGTGCAGTCGGCTGCATGACTATAAACAGACAGGTGAGAATTCATCAAGTTATGGACTTAAGGGAACTTGGTTGTGTGTGAACTACATTCCTGAAGTGAAAAGAGAGAAGAGGAAAAAGGAAAGGAAGGGAAGGGAAGAAAAAGGGAAGGGGAGAAAGAAGCAGAAAGGAAGAAAAGAAAGGAAAGAGAAAGAAAGAAAGAAAGATGAAAGGAAGGAAGGAGAAAGAGAAAGAGAGAGAAAGAAAGGGAAAAGGAAGGAAGGAGGGAAGGAAGGAAGAAGAAGAAAGAAAGAGAGAAAGAAAGGGAGAAGGAAGGAAGGAAAGAGAGGGAGGGAAGAGAGAAGAACACGCAGACATCTATAATCTCAGCATTCAGGAAGCTGAGGCAGGAGGATCACTGTGACCATGAGGTTCTAGACCAGCCTGAACTGCAGGTGAGACCCCCCCCATCTCTCAGCAAACAAATGAACAAACACACAAGCAAAAAACACACGAAGCAATAACAAGTCTGTGTGCAGCTCTAGGTTTGGGGATGTGCCTCAGTTCTCACAAACTGACATTCACATACTGTTCAGCACGGTTAGAGGTCTGGGCATGAGCCTCATCGGGTCTCCCACTTGCTCTCAGTGCATGCTGTCCAGGGGTCCCTTCGTGTGTTCACCCACACCGCACACAGGCTAAAGGAGGATGATGGGTCTCTTCATCGTCTGTCACAGTGAAACAACGTCTTTTACTGAACCTGGAACTTATTTGATGTCCCAATGATCCCCCTGTCTCTGCACCCCATAGTGCTGGGGTTACAAGTACCCGTGGGATTGATGCTTTTTGTTTGGGTGCTGGGGATTTGAACTTGGGGCCTCGTGATTGTGCGGCAAGGGTCTATCTCCCCAGCTCACTTTGCCCGCTCCTAAAGGGACTTTGTGGTTGGGTCCTGCATCTCCTTTCTGGTGTCAGATGCTATAATGGATATTTGTGTGGCTTTGCTTATGAGATGGGTGGGCTGATTTATACTGCAGATTTATTTTATTTTATTTTTATATGTGTGTGTGTGAGAGAGAGAGACAGACAGACAGACAGAGATAGAGATGGGGAAGCATATATATGTCATGGTGCACAGGTGGAGGTCAAAGGACAATTTTCAGGAGTCAGTTCTCTCCTTCCATTATGTGGGTTTCTGGGGATCGAACTCAGACCAGCAAGTTTGCAAACCAGGGTCTTAAACTCACTGAGCCATCTCATTGGCCTAATGGCAGATTGAAAATCTTTCTGTTTCAAAGGCAGAGAATTCAAAACTCGAAAGTGTCTCTCAGTCAGCTCCCTGCGTGGCCTTTTAGGTGTTTCCTGTCTTCGCAGACCCACTTCTGTACCTCGACTCACTCCCTTCCCACAGTCAGGGTGCCCTCTGGCACCTGGGCTCCCTGGTGCCAACTACTGTCCCATTCCGTAGTTGAGCCTTTCTCCGGGGCTTGCTCTGGCTCAGGCACTGGGAAAGGCAGGCATGCAGATGTCATCTGCAGCCATCCTGGCCGCCCCTTTCTGGTCCCCAGGGGCCTTCCGTCCCTTTGGTCCCTTTGGAGACCCCCTTCCCCAGCTCATGTGCTCCCCTCCCTCTACCTGCGTTTGAGATTTTTCCTTCCAAGGCCCATCAAGTTCAGGGACTTCTCTGCTGGCAACTGCAGACAACTGCCCAGGTAGCGAATGAGGAATGAGGCAGAGCCTGGTGCCTTGAGGGGTGAGGGGTGGTGGGGCGGGGGGGACTCAGAGAGAGTCTGCATTTGAACTCGCTTGTTGGCCTCCTTGTTTTCCCCCAGAGTTGGGGGCCATGCCATGGTAGTTGGTGGTTTAGATAGAGCCAGGTAAGCAGACCTAAAGCTGGAGCGGATGCTGATAGGAGTCTGAATGCCAGGCTCAGAGAGAGAGACCACTGTTCCAGGTCGCACAGCATGGATGTGGAAGAGCTGAGTTTTTCAGAGGATTGTAAAGGGGTCTCCTTTCTGTCTCTGGTCTTCTGCTGTCATCTGCCCTGTTTTCCCTCCCCACCCCCCACCCCCACCCCGAGCCTTCCAGGACTCCAGCTCCTTTGTCTTCAGGGCAAAGTGGGTTGATTTGGAGATGGAAGTGAACCCTGCCCTGGCCCTGGACTCCTACAAGGAGAGCCATTTGTCAGGTCTCTGAGTGCCAATTAGTGGGGCAGGAGTCTGATTAGTCATTGTGGCATGGCAAACTGGGGGGAATTCATCAGGCTGGAGGAAGTGGGGGAGGGGAGGATGGGCACAGAGTAGACATGGCTGGTCTCTGAAGGACGTCCTGTGAGGTGCCAGTGGTGGGTGTGTGGGTGTGTGTATGATGGGGGAAACTCTGGGGACCAGGAAGCTTGTCAGCCCTGATTTGTAGACCACCATGACTCAGGAAATCACCGGAGGCCAGAGGTCTCTACAGGTGGGGCCCTGCCTCCCATGCCTCAGTACATCCGAGAGATTAGAGGGGTGAAAGTGGGCACTGCAGGGACCACTCAGCATAGCAACAGTGCCCCGCCCCTACCTCTCCTTCCAGTTCCCACGGCTGCCAGGAACTGGCTCCTGCCAGATTTTCTAGGCTGGCTCTACCAAGCAGGGGGCTTTCTTATGAGGGTATTTCCACTTAAAGCAGGAGCTCAGTGGGTAAGGTGCCTGACTGAAAACCTGGCAACTTGAGTTTGAATCCTGGAAACCCACATGATCTGACCTCTACTGGTACACCATAGCATGCCCCCCTTCTCTCTCTCTCTCTCTCTCTCTCTCTTCCTTAAATAAATAAATATATTTTTAAAAATGAGCTAGAGTCTCAGCTCATACCACTATGTGTGACGTGTGTGTGTGTGTGTGTGTGTGTGTGTGTGCAAATGTGTGGATGCTGGTGCACACGTGTCACAGCCCATGTGAGGTCAGCCTTCTAGTGGTAGTCCTCTCCTTTTTACCTTGTCCGAGGCAAGATTTCTTCTCTGCTTCATGTGCCGAGCTGGCCAGCTGGTGAAGCCTGGAGATTCTCCTGTCCCTATTTCCTACAAGCATGCTGAGATTACAGACATACTGTACCTGGTCTTTTTTTTATACATTTTTAATTATTATTTCAGCTCATACAAACTTAATAGGTACACCAGTTCCCTCCCTCCCTCCTCCTCCCCCCAACCCCCTGCTCCCCCTCCACTCGCCCCTCCCTCCCCATCCCCCAGTGCCTCCCACCTCAATTCCCAGAGAGTCCTTTCTTGTGCATGCCTGACTCTCCTCTGGGCCCTCCTCTCCGATGACGTACAAGGACCCAGTGGCATTTCCCTGAACGCTTTCCCGTGTTCCCCTTAAGCATGGGAACACTACTGTGGCTCCCAATCCCTTGCCTCCAAGGATCTTGGTGCCTTTAGCAGATGCTAGACTTTATGAGGTCTGTACCTGGTCTTAATGTAGGTTCTGGGGATTGGAACTCAGATCCTCATTCTTTCAGAGCAAATGTTGTGAAACCATTGAGCCATCTCCTTGACCCCTAGCACCTCTTTAAGAAAAGATCCTCGTGTGTTTGATTAAAGCAGTCCGAAGCCTGGTGAATGGGAATGGTAACTGTCCTGTGTACTGTACTGCCCACAGCTCCCTGCCCCCTGCACACAGAGCTCTGGAGAGAGTCTCATTTGCTGCCACTACCAGAAAACCTCAGCCTCTGCTGGCTGGAAATTTCTCTTTCCCTAGAACGTGGCACATACCGAGGATTCTTGGAGAAAGAATGGCATGTAGACAGCAAAATGGCTATTGATAATGGCGGCCACAGCTAGCCGTGCTGGTAACGATGAATCCCAGCACTTGGGAGGTGGATGAGGAAGGTGTGAGATTGGATGAGATGAGAGTCATTCTAGACTAAACAGTGAGACTCTTCTGTCTGTCTCTGTGTCTCTATGTATCTATTTATAGATATCCATCATCTATTCTATTATCTGTCATCTATCTATATATATCATCTATCATCTATCCACAGACATCGATCATATATCTATAGGTATGTTTATCTATTATCTATCTACAATTTATCATCTATCTATATCTATCATCTATTCTATGGTCTGTCATCTATCTATCACATATCTATCAGTCTATCTTGATATCTGTCATCTACCTATCTGTCATCTATTATCATCATCTATCTACAAATACCTATCATATATCTATAGATATCTATTTGTTTATCATCTATAATCTATCATCTATCTGTCAATATCTATCATCTATCTATCATCTATCTACAGATATCTATCATATATCTATAGCTATCTATTTATCTATCATCTGTCTACCAATCATCTATCATCTGTTAATCAATCACGCATACATCATCTATCTTCTATCTATCAATCTCTATCACCTCTCAATCATTCTATTATCTATCTATCTATCTGTCTAGCCATCCATCCCAGATATTTTCAAGAGTCACTGTGTCACATGGATTTAGAATAGCCCAGAAAACACATCTCTCTCAGAATTGAGCATCTGAGAAAAATCCTTTCTTTCTTTCAAATTCATAGTTTAACTTTCTTTAAACATTGCATTTAGCAGACTGTTTAGAGAGCTCGGTGAATAGCATGCTCACCTTTTCTGCATGACTGCTGGAAGCTTGGATCAATTTAGACTTAACTTGTTATCCACCTTCACTAGATTCTCCTCATATATGACCAAGAGATATGTATGGTGAAACCCATAGTCTTTTAAAAAATTTACTTTTCAAGTAAATTATAAGGAAATGTTGATCTTGCAAGAAGATGAAAAGCAGAGTCAGAAAAATGGAGCCTTTTGAGGTGCAGAATCTCACCCTCCCCCACAGCACAGGCCTCCCCCACTCACTGTCTCTGAGCAGGGCACCTCTCTGCTCCCTTTATTCTTATATTTTATTTCTAATTTTAATGGTATAATTTTAACTAAGCAAGGTTTTTTTTTTAACATCAGCTACTTCAAATCATCTTTTGGAAACAATCCAGGCAGCTATATAAAACATTCTCTGTCTTGAAATGCACACACACACACACACACACACGCACACACACCCTTGCAAGCAAGCATGCATGCACAGCATACCCTTGCACATCTGGCCTGAAGGCATGCCTTATCTCTGGATTCTGTGTGTCTGGCCTGCCGTCCCCCAGTTGGAGCTGGGACAGGCTGTGGAAAGGGGACAGTTCTGGGACCCTGCCTGGCTCTTCCCTTAGTTCCCGAAGGGCTCTGTCAATTTCCATGGCAAAGGGGATCAGAGGCGACTGTGGGATGAGGATCCCAGGTCCACTGTGAGGAATCCCAGAAGCAAAAGAGAATCCAGTTCCACTCAGCAATTTCCATCTAGGAAATTTGATTTCTCTTTTCCCTGCTTTCTTTCTTGGAGTAATGGAGGAGAGTGTGCTTACCTTTCAAGTTGTTGGGAGGGTGGAGGAGTATTCCAGGCATGCGGCATGCAGTGGGGTGGTATCCACAGTCTGTTCTCACTGTGGCCAGTAAGAGTCTACGCCAGCCTCAAGGCCTTCTTTTGAGACCTCATCGGTGACTCTGAGGTGAGAGACAGTCTTAGCAAGATCACAGGGAATGATTGAAGCCAGAATCAACATCTACCAGTCTATCTACCTACCAATCTACCCATTCCTTCAATGAACCATCACCCACCAATCAACCCACCCATCCCCCAACCTGCCTATCAAACCATCTACTTATCAGTCCATCCATCCACCTATCAACCAATGCCTATCATCAATCCATTCACTTGCTCATCCATCCATCTACCCATTCACACATGCACCTGTCAATCCATCCATCTACTTATTCACCTATTCATTCATCCACATAACACTCATCTGTCCACTTACGTCTTAACCCATCCATCCATCTAGCCCTCCATTTAGTTAGTCATCCATTTACCAACTGTCATGGTTTGAAATGTGTCCCCACAGTCTCATGTGTTTGGGAAGGTCATAGCACCTTTGAGAGGTGAAGCCTCGCCAGAGGAAAGTGGTCACAAGGGGTGGGGCTTGAAGTAGATTAGTCCCACCCTACCTCCAGGAGGAGTCTCCCTTTGCAGCAAGCAGTCTTGCAGCTCTCAGCCTCTCAGGTGGGTGTGACATCTCCAGCTTCGGCCATCGGCCAAGCTGCCTCCACCATGAAAGACTATATCTCCCCTCTGGAACCATAAATGAAATAAATCTTCCTTTCTCTCTTAGGTTGATTGACTTTGCGTGCTCTCTCACGGCAACAGTTAAGAGTAACCATTACAGAAATTAGTATTGAGTAGTGGGATATTGCTGTAAGAGATGCAGGCAGTGGAAGCCCAGCTTGTGATGGTCCAGAGGGGAACAGAGACTCTGTTTGCAAATGGATGCGTGACACATGGAGCCATATGTGGGCAGAGAGTTTAATGACGTTTTGCCCTCTTCTGAAAGCTTGCCTGAAGTTAAATTGGAGTGCTTAGCAGAGGAAATTTCAAGATAACTGTAGTCTTGATAATGTGATATGGCTACTTTTTAGTTGTCTTCAGAGTTATGAAAAAGAACAAGGAATCAGGCAGGAAGAATCAGTAACTGTAAGATCTGATGGTGAAAAATGCAATGGCAAACTTAAAGAGTTAAACCAGGAAGAAGCAGAGAACAAAATGGCTATTAAAGAAATCAGCTCCATTAGTAAATCAAAGCCTGCTCTCAATTTGGATAATATAAGAGGCTCTAGCTTAAGGGCAATATTCTCAGGGAAGGCTCCCACCCTTGAGAATGAAAATCCTTTTGGAAGAAATGAGCTAAAGGGTGGAGTTCCAAAGCAAGGGTCTGTTTCTCCCACAAAGCAACTGGTCAGGAGTAAAAGAGATTTTTCCCACAGTCAGCAGATAGAAGCTGAATCAGCTGTGATTTAGGGGAACCATTCTTGGCAAAGTCATCCACATGGTTCTGGTTTTAAAGGCATCAAGGATGCAAGAGGGAGGAGGTCATGGATTCTTCCTCCAAGGTTTCAGAGAATGGTGGAATCCAGGCAACATGTGGAAGAAAGTCTGCAGTTTACAGGCCCAAGAAGGGCAGTTTGTGCTATGGAGTTAAAGCCTGGTTTGCCATTGAGAAGTAAAGATGTTAGAAATGCCAGAGACAGTGTGGGACATCTGCCAAGGAGAGCTGAATACCCTTGAAGGAGTCAACCCAAGAGAATGATATGTTCTATTGACAGCTGTGATAGAGGGGTAGAAATCAAGCCTTTTGGAACTGAGATGATTTCAATGAGAGGCTCACCTATTGGACTTGAAGCTGCAGGATTTGGAGTTTGTCTTGCTGGTTTAGGTCTTATGGATTGATCTTTCCTGGATATGCCCACATTCCTTCCTTTTGGAATGGGAATGTTCTGTGCCATTGTATGTTGGAAGTATGTGACTTGTCTTTTGATTTTACAGGAGGCTTTGGACTTTGGACTTTCGGACTGTGTTGGGACTACTGATGTAATCTATGAAGATTTAAAGTTGGACTGAATATGGTTTGCATAATGAGATGGCAATGAGCCTGTGGGGGGCCAGAGGTGGGGTGTCATGATTTGAAATGTGTCCCCACAGTCTCATGTGTTTGAGAAGGTCATAGCACCTTTGGGAGGTGGAGCGTTGCTGGAGGAAGGTGGTCATAAGGGATGAGCCTTAAGGTGGATTAGTCCCACCCTACTTCCAGGAGAAGTCTGTCTTTTCAGCAAGTAGTGTAGTAGCTCTCAGCCTCTCAGGTGGGTGTAACGTAGCCTGTCTTCAGCTTCAGCCAGCCAGCCATGCTGCCTCTGCTATGAAAGACTGTATTTCCTCTCTGGAACCATAAGCTAAATAAATCTCCCTTTCTTTCTTAAGTTGATTGACCTTGGGTATTCTCTGACAGCAGTAGTTAAGAGTAACCATTATATCAACTAACTCATTTATCTACCCATCTATTAACCACCAATACTTCTGTTTGGTCATCTATCCATGTATTCATCTATCCATCTAGATTACTATTCATTTTCCCATTAATCCACTTCTCCATCTACCTATCATCTCATCTGCCCTTCAGTTCATTCTTATATTCAGCCATCCTTCCATCCATCTGCCCATCTATCCATCCATCCACCCACCCATCTATCCACCATCACACCCATCCATCCCTCCATCCAGCTCCTCATCCATCCATCAGTTCCTTCTGTCATCCATCCATCCATCCATCTATCCATCCATCAGCTCTTTCTGTCACTCAACCATCCATCAACCCATCATCCTTTACTCATGTCAGTCTTGTTTTTTTTAAAGATAATTTTTATTGTTTATTCAATTGTGGGTGTGTATATATGTGTGTATGTATGTATGTGTGTGTGTATAGAACTACGGGCGAACTCAGGAACCACCATGGACCGCCTCCTCCTCCTCGTTTACTCTGCCCAGAGATTTACAGGCTCTGCCCTACCAGGACCAGAAATGCAGGCTGCCCCCGCTTCTGCCTGGCATCTATATGTGGGGTCTAGGATCCGAACTCAGGACCTTCCGCAGAGGTTTAACCCCTGAGCCACCTCTCCAGCCCCTCATGTCAGTCTTTAGCATCTTTTCAGTACTACTAGTTTCAGGGTGTCTTAAACTTTTCCCCCTCCAGACCCCTTGGTTCCTGAGAAAGTTTTACACAACCCCAGGTATATAAAATAAATATATAAATCAATATTTGGTAGTGTTGAATCATAAAGAAATTTATTTTAAAACAATTCTTTGGTATGCATATAATTTTACCATTTAGTAAGATAAAAGGAAAATTTGCATACTAATGAGATGGATGTGCTTTTTATATAAATTAATTCTTGACTGAATAGTTGATACTGCAGGATATAGAGCCATCTTTAGTGCTTTTTCTATTTTATTTTTGTTTATTTGAAAGCAAGAGAGAACGAGAATAGGTATGTATGTGTAGATGCCATAATATGTGCAAATAACATGCCGTGTATGCTATGTGGATGTCAGAAGATAGTTTTCAGAAATCATTTCTCTCCTTCCACCATGTGGGCTTCTGTGGGTTGAATCCAGGTCACCAGGTCTGTGTACACTGCCTATACCTACTATATCTCACTGGCTCCACTTTTCAGTGTTTTTGAGAACTGCTTGATATTTTGTATTATAAGCATCAGTGCTCATGATGTTATTTTGCATAAATACATGGTACAAAGTGGCAGAAATGTTTTGGGGGCCATTTCAGAAATTGTAGCAATGTCTTACTCTCAGGCCAAAATTCATTTCATGAATTTCGTTTCATTTTGTTTTAAGAGGTTCAAATGAACAAGCTAAACAGCAATTTTAAAAATCCCAAACATTCTAAGGACAATCTGATGCAAAGGTACTAGTTGGAGACTTCCATACTGATGAATCCAGGCAGCCATCCATCCTTCCTTCCAGCCCAGGGCTCCAAGAACCGCCCATGGGGAAGGTACCCCTGGCGTCTTTCTCTGAGTGGCTGGACAGGCTCCTCCAATCATTGGCATGCTAAAAGACCTGATGAGTCCAGCAATTGAGGTCTATTTCTGCCATGACATAAAGTGACTTACCTGTAGATGATATTTAAAAGAGGATGACTATGAAACCCCCACAGAAAGGGATGAGCTGACTTCCGGGAGATGCCGCTCAACCGAGGGAAGCAGTAAGCAACACTTAAAAAAACATACCAAATGGGTTAATTGAGATCGCCCAGGGGTAAGACACCTGCTCACGATCCTGAGTTCAATTCCTATGGTGGAAGGGAGAGAACTGACTTCTAAGAGTCCTCTGACCACCACCAGTGCACCAGGACTTTTGTGTGCCCTCTGTCTCTTCCTCCCTCCCCTTTCTCCTCCTCCCCTCCCCTCTTCCTTGAATAAATACAAAATAAGATTTTTGGGGGGGGGCAGGGGAAGCACAGAGTAGTACAGGATTACAATGCAGGGGCAAAGCACTGAGGCCTTGAATCCACACTAACGTGAAGACAAGATGGGATCAATGGAAAGGAGGGTGCTCTCCCCAGGGAATAATCCTGGATGGGAGATGCAAATCCTCTGCCCTAGGAGAGAGTGTGGGATGCGTGCAACAACTCCTACTGGAGAGCGTGCAAGGAAAGAAGGACGGAGCAAAATCAGAGTAGAGACGCCCTCGAGCATTCTGCAGCTGCACAGGAATGAGGTCAGGATGAGGGCAGGCAAGATGGCTCGTGCGTAAAAGAGCTTGTAGTGCAAGTCTGACAGCCAGCGTTCCATCCCTGAAACCCATATGAAAAGCAGGATTCAATGGTGCCCATCTATGAATCCCAGCGTCCCCATGGTGAGATGGGGTAGGCAGAGAGAGGAGAATTAGCCAGAACCTTGCAGTTCGATTCAGCAAGAATGAATGCAGAAGCAAGTGAGACCCTACCTCCCCACAGTGAAAGCTAGAGTCAATCTGGAAAGTTATCCTCTGACTTCTGCATGTGTACCATGGCAAGCATACATTTGTATACATACACATCTGTACATACGAACACACGCTCACACACACACACCTTTTTTTTCTGTAAGTTACATCAGGGTGGACAAGAAGGCCTGGTGGGTAAAGGCGCCCGTGCACAATCTTAGCAACCTAAGTCAGAGCCCCAGAGCTCACATGGTAGAAAGAGAGAAGTGACTTCCCAAAGTTGTCCCCAGACCTCTACCGGTGTGCCATGGCATACATATGTATGTCTTCTCTCTCCTAAATAAAGAATTTTATAAAAGAAATAACAGAATCAACAAGAAACAAGCAAAATCCAGGCATTCCACCTACATGCCATGACATGCATATCTCTTTCCCTCTCTTTCTTCCCTTCTTGCTATTGATTACAAACTTTAAAGAATACTTTGATATTAAATATTTTATGTGTGACCTTCACCAAATGGCTCAGGTTCCTGAACTCCTCGTTCCTCAGATGGAAAGCGGGGTGTTCAGGGCACCTGTCATTTTATCGGCTTGGAGGAAATGAGAGGAGCCATACAAAGTGGCAGCTGCCCTTCAGGATGGTCCCATTCACCATCTTAGTATTTGGGCAGAGGAAAGGGTTGGAAGGTAGCAGAAAGCAGAGATCCGGGCAAACCTCAGAAAACTGGGACAGCTTTCTCTGCTGTCCCCCATTCTTCTCAAGGGGCGGGGAGGAGGTGAGAGAGGAGGGAGTGGGTCACCAAGACCTCAAGATTTGGCTTCCTACCCAGCCTCAGCCCTGGCTGGCTCTGTTTGCTGGGGTCTCTGGGCTAAGTATTCTTTAATCCCCCCTCGCACGCCGACGAAGCATCCATCTATGCCCATAAGCAAATGAGCTGACAGGTGGTGGCCCGGATAAAATCCGGCCAGCTCAGGGGACATTTGCTTACCATCAGAGGCAGTCCAACCTGCTGTCGTGGCCACCTGGAGGCCAGCTGGAGGAAACAAAAATTACTGTGTGTACAGGGCAGGTTGGGAGGGGGAGGGCAGCCCTGGAAACGAGGATGCCCCCACTGAGTCTCCGAGGGGAAGGTCTGAGGACCCTTTGCAGGGGTTTGTGGGAAATAATCAAGTCAGGGAATTAGAAAACAGAGGAAATCATCCAACTGGTCCAGAAACTTTGCTGTGCAGCCTGGGGCAAATTCCTTTTCTCTTCTGAGCCTCAATAGTTCTGAGCCCCCTCGAAAAGAAATAACAGAGCCCTTTTCCCCTGTGGTGGGTTTGTTATTAAAAAAAAAAAAGACAGAAGAGACACTGGATGGGAAACACAAGATATTTGTAGCAATCTCCATTATGGTAATATTGTTACAATGTAGCATAGTAGCTGGTTACTTTGTGGTGTGATAGGGGATTACCTTCAAAGCTACAGTATCTTAGGGCAGACACGCAGTGAGAGAATTTTCCAAGCAGAAGACTCTGTATCTAAGAAATCTGAGGCTAAGAAGTTATCAGACTTGAGCAAGTCACTGTCTGACCCTGAATCGCATGTACGAGGAGAGTCATCTCTAGTAGGACAAGCTGGCATTGGCATGAACCGACCTATAAAGGTTCTTTCTTCCTTCACGCAAAGTGTGGGCTCCACCAGATCTGCATATCCCATCCTTTAATTTTCTGCTTCATTCTTTTTAGAGACTTCAGAAAGCTTGGGGGAAATGAGTGTGGGGGGTGTCCAGGTTTTGTGAGTGGAATTAAGAATCCCAACCCCCATCTTACTCACTTACCCTCTCCTCTCCTCTTCTCCCCCCCCCTCCACCCCGTGCCAGGAGATTCTGCAGCCCAGACCTGGAAGCAGACCCCTTGGGAAGTGCTCCAGCCGGGGGCTGTGGTACCGCCTGATGAAGACAGAGCCGTTTGCTAATGCCATGTGGCTGCTGTGACAGTCTGTTAATGCCATTTACAACGTGCTGTAATTATGTCTCACACATGCTAGCGGCCCAGCCAGCAGGAAGGTCCCTGAGAGAGGCTGGGGAAAGATTTCCTTTCTCAGAGAGGGGGGCTGGGGAAGGTAAGGGTGCTGGAAGCTGTTGAGAAGGAGAATCTCCCCCCCCAACTTTATCCAGTGCCCAATGAATTAGGGGAGGGGGAAGTGTTGGCACCCTCACGAACAGTTCCCTGATATGTAGGAAAGAATTCACCTGTTTACACCTGTGTTTCTCATCCTGAATTGCAGTGGAACTTTGGGCAAGTTGTAATTCCTCTCTAGGCCTCAGTTTCCCCTTCTTTTGGATTTCAGGGATTGGGAGAAATTAGCTCTAACAGCAACTTTTTTATGCGCATGTGTGGCAGAGGCGTGAGTGTAAACGTGAGGTCAGTATTGAAAATCTAACCCTATTACTCTTTCACCATATTTCTTGAGTTTGGGTCTTTAACCAAACCCAAAGCTCACACACAGAGGTAGTAGTCTGGTTAGCTAGCGTGCTCTGGGGATTCCCAATCTCCACCTTTCGGGTCTGGGATTAAATGTGGATCACCATATCCACCCAGCCATTTTATGTGGGATCTGGGAATCGTACTTGGGCCCTTCTGGTTTCAAGGCAAGTGCTTTAACCCCTCAGTCACCTCCCCAGCCCTAGAACAGCAGTTCACATCCAATTCTAATGCAGTCTGCACTGTCAGGAGCTAGAAAGCCACCAAAGGTCACCATGAGGCTCCAAAGAGCCAAGGTCAAGGGTCTTAGTCTAAACCAGGTATGGGCTACATACTTGGAATCCCAAGACTCAGTAGACTGAGGCAGGAGGAGCGAAAATATGAAGCCCATCAGGGCTATGTAGAAAAGAAAATGAAAGCAGGCAGGGATGGTTTTGTGAGTTTCCTGTCAATGTTTCAGCCTGTTTCTCTGCCTGGCTCTGAGCTTCCTGCCTGTGGATGCAGCTATCCTGTGGCCCCCAGTGTTCCTAACAGTCCTCATTACCATAAACCTAGTTGCTATTTATTCTGGATCGCATAGGCTAGCTAAGGTCTACCACCCCGACTTAGCCATGGTGTGTGTGCTGGTGCCCCGGTGGAAAGAACCCAGCTTTGCATCCAGACAGATTCAAGTAAGGATCTCCCCAAGAGTGAATCTCTCGGCTGCTGGGAGTCTCAGTTTACTCTTCCTGCAAGCGGGTTGTCATCAGAACCAAATGCTCTCTGTCCCTCAGGTGCCAGCGTGGCGATGTCACTGCACCCTCATTTTTCCCACCTTGCTCTCCACTTCCCCCCAGACCACTTCTTCTTCCTCTCCTAGAGGGCACCCTGAAGCCATCTTGGGGAGGCAAGCACTGTGGTGCCCGGGGAGCCGATTTCCAAGTCATTAGTCCCCTAGTGTCGGGCAGCAGGATGGATTTTGATCAAGAGCAGGGTGACATTTGGCAAAAGTTGCTGATGAGGGATTGAATGATTAATCGTCATGACAACCGGGCTGGAGTAATGACAGAGATGCGACAGTGCCCGAGTTAAACACAAAGCCGCCCATGAGCTGGGGCGGTAAATTACTAGGCATGTCACCACTGCGCTTTTGGAGAAAGCGGCCGTGCGTTCCTAATGAGAGGTTAACCGTGTCCCCAAAGTAATTACCGCCGATTGAAGAGGTGGCTGGTAATTAGAGGATTATCCGAGATGAGGCTCACCTGCATGGTTGCCATGGTGATGGAGAATGGGTGGGGTGGGAAAGTGAGGCGGGTCCAGAGTTTCCCCTCAGGCAGGTGCCAGGGAACCCTCTGATTCTATCAGCTTTGGTGGTCACTACTGATGAGCCGGGCCCTGAGGAACAGAAAGGTGGGCAAGCTCTGTGGCTGGACCTCAGCATTCCCATGGGACCCACTCAGGAAATACAACATCATTCAAGCTAGACTTCTAGAATGTGCCAGCAGCATCTCAACCACCCTTAATTACCCACCCTCCCCTCAGACCCAGATTGCTGAGAGCCAGGAAATCACATACAGATCCCACCTGTTGGCTGAGTCAGGGGCTCAACTTCTCACTATTAACATGGGAACACTAGGGTGGGGGAGATGGCCCTGCGGGCGAAGTGCTGGACACACAAGGAGGTTGTGAGTTTGGGTCCCCAAGCTGATGTACACTGGGCTTGGCAGCACGTGCCTGTAATGTGGGATTTCTGCAGCAGGTGAAAGATAGAGATAGGAAAATCCCTGAAAGTTCTCGGGCCAGAAAGCCAGGCACATGCCACAGTAAAGATAAAAGAGACCAATGTACAAGGTTGTCCTCTGACCTCTATATATGTACTATGTCACATACCCCCCCACACACACACACTCATATGCACATATACACATTCACACATATACATTACATGTGCGCTTACACACAAACACATAAAAATTCAAACACACATAAGGACACACTCATCCACATATATACATGCACCCACACACGCATACGCAAATACATATACACACACTTAAACTCACACACACATATACATACACACATTCATATATACTAACTCACAAATTTACACATATGTACACATTATACATATACAGGCACAACACATGCACACACATGCATACATGTATATACACATGCATACATTCATGCATAGATATACTCATATGCATGCACTCATGCATGCACAGATATACATGCATGCACACATGTGCACATATGCATGCACTCATATACTTACAGATACACACACTCATACATAAACACACATGCATGAATGCACAGGTAAAAACACATACATACACTCACATGCATACACATACTCATGCATGCACACAAGTATGCACAAATAAATACATAAATAAAACAGGAAGAATAATGGTGAGGTGTGCCTGTAGAGTAACATGAATTCTCCCCTGCTGAGCCCACAGGACGGTGCCACACATGTCCATGGGTAGTCATCTTCCCTCCACCTCCCCCCCTCCCCCGTGACCCTGGGGACCAGGGGTGTGGACTGAGTCCTCCCATGAGTGACAGATGTCAGGGAAGCCAGAAGAGCCCAGGCCTTTTTCCCTTGCTGGGCGTCCTTGGTCAAGTCTCATCGCCCCTCTGAGCCTTGGAGTCCTGCCTTCCTGACCACTGATGAAAGCAATGAAATATTGGTCCTGTGGGCACTGACCATGTGCCGCAGCCCCGAGGTTTTTAGAGCTTTATTTAACTTGGTTCCATGAGAAACCATGAAGCACCATTTTATCCATTGGAAGTATAAACAAGTAACTGTGTATTGTTTGCTGAGCATAGTCCTGGTGATTTTTTTTTTTTTTTTTTTGAAACAAGATCTCTTCCTGTAGCACAGGCTAATCTCAAACTCCCTACGAAGTCAAAGGTTGACCTTGAAGTGTCGATCTTCTGGTCTCTACCTCCCGAGGGTTGGGATTACGGGCATGTGCCAGTACACTTGGTATATGTGGCGCTGGGGGTGGAACCCAGGGCTTTGCACAAGCTAGGCAAGCACTTTATCAACTGAACCATTGCACCCATCTTACCTGTTGGTGAGAGGAAAAGCATCAAAGATCAGAGAGGCAAGGCGACTGGTCCAAAAACACACAGCAGGAGCATGGCAGAATCAAAACTTGAGGCCAGGCTAAAATTTCTCATGCTTCTATCATTAGACTCACCTTTAGTCCAGCACCTAGGACGGCGTCCATCTAAGGAGGCTGGCACATTCCTGGGTTGGCTTTTGGCTAGTTTTCATGGGGGTGGAGCCTGTGACATCATGGGAGTGGGTGAGATGCTCCGGGATGAAGGTGACTGTGAAGATCCCCAGTCAGGTCCTAGCTCAGCTACTGGCAGCACCTGGCAGCCGGGCCCAGGCCTGGGTGAACCCATGAGAACGTGGCTTAATTATCCCATCCATAAATGATGAGGTAGTTCATTTCCAGCCCTTCATGATAAATTCATGGCCTTCTTTGATGTGCTCACAATCCGACCTCCCCCCAGCATGCAGGAAGGAAAGGCCCTCCCTGGAGAATGCAGCGTGGCACTTGCAGGGCCACGTGGCCCTTCCTCCACTCCCCAGGAGCTACGGAGACCCCTGTGCTCAGGCCCCCAGCCCAGCCCTGTTTGTGTAAAACTCATATCCTTTGCTTTCCTCCACCGGGAGGTTCCAGGGTTTCAGAGCTCAGGGCAAGAGTTCCCAGCTGGTCTTAGTGATTCTCATTGACTCTGGCATCAGTTTTCTTCTGAGTTACCGTGATCGTGGGCCGCGGGCTGGCACACCATTTGGGGAACCAATTCTAGAATCTTCCATTCCCCCCTACCCCCGCATACTTTCAGCCCAGATGGCCAATCAATTCTGAGGGGATTACAGGAAGATCCCGGAGCCACAGGACCTTGGGATCATCTGGGACATCACAAAGTGCCTCTTCCAGCCTTGGGCTCTCTAGTGCGGAGCCTTGCAATGCAGCTGCATGTATTGAGTGCTTACCACACGCCACACGCCACCATCCTATCTTGCCATCTGTGCTAGTTACTTTGTCATTGTTGTGACAAGATAATTTACAAAAGCAACTTAGGGAAGGGTGTGGTCCGTCATGGCGGCAGGAGGTAACATTGTATCTGCAGTCAGAAAGCAGATGAGAGACATGAATACGGGGGCTCCGCTCACTGTCTCTTTTTGACTCAGTCTAGGCCCCTAGCCCATGGCAGGGTGCTGCCCTGCCAACCTCCATCCAGAAACCCCGTCTCAGACACTCATAGAGGTTTGTCTCCTGGGTGAATCTAGGTTCCTCAAGAATCAAGTTGTTGTCAAGATCAGTTGTCACTCTGTCCACCTGTCTTATTCAGTCCTGCTGTAGCCACATGCGGGCAAGCTACGGCTCCTCGCATTTTCACAGAGGAAAAGAGATGTACAGACAGGTACCGAGGTACAGGCCACACAGCGCCCCGGATTCCACGTGTCAGCTCTTCCCGTGAAGCTTTGCCAGGGGAGTCTGCATGCTTGTGTATGTGCTCCCATGTTCATATGAAGGTACTAAAAATGAGGAGATCCTGTGTGTGTGTGTGTGTGTGCGCGCGCGCGCGTGTGTGTGTGTGTCCCCGTCCATCTGGGGATATGTCTCCTGACCAGTGTCTCAATGCCATTGGCTCTTGAAGCAAAGAGCTGGTTGAAGAAGGAAGCCCTTGAGCTTGGGGAAGCTCCAACTTCCACATCGTAAGGAATCACTTAATTTGCATGCTCATTTGCATGCCCATTTGCATACCAGTGAAGTCAATTCCCTCTCCATAACCCGTGCCCCAAGCTTCCCTCCCAGAAAACCCCCTGTTAGGAAGTAAGCTATCACTGCCTTTCCCAACTATCTAGCATGTCAGTCACTAGCCAGTGGGTGCAATTCTGCAAGGCACCCCATGTATCGTGGTCTAGTCATGGTACCAAGGCTTAGGATAGCTCTGCCAGACTCCTCTGCCAGTCAGCAGCTGGGCTGAGTTTTGATCCTTAGTCTGAGGACTCCAAATCAGTGCTCACCCACAGTCCTAGTCTTGTTTCAAGGTAGACAGACAGGGGATGTGAGCAGAAGGGGTTCAGGGAGAAGGAGTCCTGGGAGATTGTTCCTGATGACCCAGGAGGTGGGCAGAAACAGATGGGGGAGGAGAAAGGGCAGGCGACATTGCATGTGTTCATGTGCACGGGTACAAATGTGTGTGTGTTTTTAGTCCACAAATGTCCAAGAATATGATTAGAATTCTTCCTTTGACAAAATGCTTCAGACCCTGTGTGTTTCAGGAACATAAACAACATAATTCAGGGCTCCATGATGCACGTCTGTAATCCCAACACTCAGCACATTGAGGCGGGAGGATCTAGAGTCTAAGACCAACTTGCAATATAGAAGACCCTACTTCAAACCAACAACAAAATGATAACCGGGACATAGTGACTGTGTACCGTACTTATGGCGCACCAGGCAATGGGTTCTGCTAACCCACTGTATCCTCTCAATAATCCTATGAACTGCATGACGTTAGCACAGAGAGCTAAAGGAACCTGCTTGAGGCAGAGCTGGGAGTTTCCATTTGGGCCTGTGGTCCATATACCCAAACATCAGTCTTAAGACCCGAGATCTCGGCAATCTGTTTGTGTTGCCCCCAGCATGGTAGGTATACATGATGAGGTGTTTGCACACTGCATGTGTATATGTATGGGTATGTGTCATAGTTAGGCACAGGTGTCATCTTGATGATTGAGGGTTCACACCCTGGGCACATTTGTTGAGAATTAGTAGTTGAGTTAAGTCCAGAGTGAACCTGGAGGAGATTGTCTAGCTGATGGGGAAGGCCCAGCCCATGGTGGATGGGACTAATCCCCAGGAAGGTGAATAAAATGGAGGGAACTATTTGAGAAAGTTGGCATCCTTGTGTACACTTGGCCAGACATGCAGGTCTGGCAAGTAAGGATCGTCCCTCTCTCAGCAGTTAAGTGGAGATGGTGCAGCCAGTTCCCTCGGTCTTGGTGTTGCAAGGTGGACTAAGAACTGTAACAGGACTATCATAAGAGAATAAACCCCTTGATCCCTTAAGCAGTTTTGTGGTTATTTTATCAGCAACCATGCAGAGTAACTGCAACAGTGTGCATGCACATGGGTCTTTGCACTATACATATGCACCTCATGTGCATGCATGGTGTGTGTATTGATGTGGAGTGTATACATGTGAGTTTGCACATGCATGCAGAGTCTGGGCAGGGCATGCATACACCTGAGTATGTTCGTAGCTCTCTAAGAGTTGAAAAAAATCTTTCCTTGGCTTAGTTAAGAAACCCCTGGGAATCTGGGTTCACACAAAAAGGTTGTGGATGAGGACCCATGTTCCAGAGATCTGGGGGATGGGAGAACCCCGACTCCCCTTCACCCTGGCCTCCAGGAGACAGTGATGATAGATTAGCAAATCCCAAACATAGATAGGGCTATCAGGCCTGAAAACGCAGATGTTCATCACCCAGATGCAAATTACCCCGAAGACTCCATGTAATTATGGAGCCCGGCTCCATGCATCCAGCCGTCCGCGCCCTACATATCGCTTTGGGATGGTGTCTGTCCCTTCCTCCCCCCCCAGAAACCCCCCAAAACCTGTCCCACACAGAGTCCAGGGGGGTTGCAATCAAAGGTCTCAGCTTGATCAACGAGACAGAAGATCCCAAGACCCTTGTGCTTTGACGGCACAGCTTCAAAGTGAGCAGATGCCCTGACAATGAGTCGGTTAACGGACACGCCTGGTTCTAACTCCAGCTGTGAAATGACTTGCTGCGTGCCTTGAGAGGTCACACAACCTGCGTCTCACTCGGGTCCTCTTCTGACCACAGGAAATAACAATAGAGTCTAGGGTCAGAGTCACTGGGCTTCACAGTCTGAAAGGCCTGGATTTGATCCTGACTTCACGCCTGCCGAGTTGGGGCATCCGGGCCAAGTGTCTTTTCCCACCCTAAATCCTGACTTCTTACATCTGGAAAGTGGGCAGAATAACATCCGTCTGCTGGGATTACCCTGAGGAAGGAACAATATTTGTCCTTTTAATTAGTGAATTTAACTCATTCACACTTTTTGTGATTACAGGATTACAACATCACACATCAAATGCCAATACCTGTGTTATCGCATCTCTGTTATTCTTGCCTTCTCTCCTCGCCACATTCCATTCTTATCAATACAGCTTCCTCGCGTTCCCTTCTTTCCCACGCAAGTGGTATTCCATGTGTGTTACTCTGAAATATAAAACACAACATACATTTAGTCCTCAGAGTCTGTGGGTCAGGAATCTGGGGGGCACTTCTCTGTGGGGGTCTAGTTGGGTGCCTCCTGAAGACACAGTCTTCGGGCCTCCGTCATCCGAAAGCCCAGCTGGGGCTGGAGAATGCAGTCGCCATGGTGACGCTCAGCCATCCCCATCTGGAGAGCTCCAGAGTGTTCCATGACATGGGGTGGCTTCCTTGGAGCAAGTGTTCAGGAGAGGAAAGTGGACTGCAATGTCTTTCAGGACTCAGCCTCGAGGTCACAGCCTCTTTTGCCTCCCCCCTTTCCCGGGGGGTGGGACTTGGCCCTCATTGCTCTCTTGCATTATGCCGAACGATCACATGTATGGCAATCACTTCTGCTGACCCTCCTCCCCTCTGGGAGAGATCCATCTATCTCTGTAACCCACAGTGTCAGGTTGTTGTGTGAATACTTTTCGTGGGGAGATGCCACACAACCGTCTTCCCACCCCAGAGAGAAATTCCATGACAAGCAAGTAATGAGGACACCTAGCTCCAATTGCACGAACCAACGAATTTACGGGGTTTGCTTACAGGAGTCGGGGTGAGGGTGACCTACAGGAGCAAGGAGGACCCAAGTAGGTGATGGCTACACCAGGCTGCCTAGATGGAACCCCCAATTAATCTTCCTCAGTCTGTTTACACCCTAGAGTCCCTCCCAGACCCCGAGGTCCCCGAGGGCACCTGTAATTAGGGAAGAATCATAAAAAGTGAGTCCGGAGCCCCAGGCGAGGGTCTAATGTCCTTCTCTAAACCCCCCTCCCCAAGAAGAGTCAGCGGACAGTGGACAACAGGTACCATTTCCGTGGTCTCAGACAAAGATGGTGACTGTTGGTAGGAAAGTGTCATCTAACACTGACACACGGCAGGCATCAATTGTGAGCCGGCAAGAGGGGAGGATGGTCCTGGAGGACCCCCTGCCCCGGGCTATTCCCTAGAGACCAGTAGCTGCTTCCCACATGGGTGCAGGCTCCATCCTCGCTCCCGCCCCAGGCCTCTAGATGGGCTGAACCTGGCGCACCATAAGCTCCCGTCTTTTCTGAAGCAGAGAGGGAGAGTCTAGACCAAAGGCATTTCCTAGGCCTGTCTCGTCCTAACTTTACATTGATCAGTAATTAAACGCAGCCTCCAATTACTATAACGTTTGGCGAGGCACCAAGCGCATGTAAAACCTCGCAGTAAACATCTGCTTTATAAATTGCCTCTCAGCGCAGTCTGCCAACAAGGGGGCCGGTAGATAGGGGAGAAGGAGGGAGAGGTCAGGGAGAGACAGAAAGAGGAGAGAGGAATGAGCCGGGCTGTCCTTCCAGCAAGCAGGTGGCATTGAAGGTCCCCGCCACTCCCTGGTGATCCCAAATGACGCTGGGGGCGGGGAACTGAACCCAGGCTGGGGGAGGCCCGGAGCCTTGGGGTTTATGTCAAAAGCTGCACGTGTGTCTAAGGCAAGTGAGCTTTTTTTGGTGGTTGCTTTTCATTTTTTTCCATAACCCCAAACATTGCACTCACTTGTCACCTAACATTTAAAGAGAGCTGAAGGTGTCATTCAGTGGGAGAATTGCCTACCCGGCAGCCTCCTATCACTAAAAAAGGAAGAGGAGGAAGAGCAGGAGAATGAGGAGGAGAAGGAGTAGAAAAAAGGGGAGGAGGAGGGAGAAGAGGGGGAGGAGGAGAAAGAACAGGAGAAGGAGGAGGAGGAGGGGGAGGAAGAAGAGGAAGAAGAGGAAAGACAAAGATTCACTTGCTGCCCAGCAGCCTGGGACGCCCGTCATCTCCACAGCACACATGCCTTCGCTCTGTCTTTTCTGGGTCTTACTCAGGGGGCCACCGGAAGAGGGACTCAGGGCTTGGAAGTCTCAGGGACTGGGAAGAGCGCTGTGTCCACTCAAGGAGACTCTGAGCCGTTGCCCTCGCCTCTCTGGGCCTCTGTTCTGTGCCTGTGAAATGGGCAGAGCTGCTGCTGGCATACGGGGAAGGAGGAGGAGGGATTGGGAAGGCTGTCCTGAGACTACCCCAAGACCCAGGCTTCTCCCCACAAAAATCCTGGAAGAATTAAGAATTAAGAATTAAGCCCTGTGCCACTCAGTGGGTGAGAGTGGTGTCTGCCCACTTCCTTCTGTCCCAGATGGCCGTGGCCGGCCATGCCTGCTGGGCTCCCATGGGGGCCCACTGTACCCACTGCCTGATGACATAGAGAACTCTTCAGCGTGTGTATGTGCATGTGTGTGCGCGTGTGTATCAGAAGGCACTGTGTTCCTGTGGAGGACCAAGGGTGACTCAGGAATCATCTTGGATTGCTTCTACCTCCTTCTTGCTTCGCTCTGGGATTTCCCAGCCTCCACCCATTAGGGCCAGAAGTTCAGGCTGGGGCCATTTCCACTTGGTGTTTTTTTTTATTATTATTCGATTGAGCATGTGTGCGTGTGTGTGTGTGTGTGTGTGTGTGTGTGTGTGTGTGTGTGTGTGTAGAACCACAGACGAATTCGAGAACCACCATGGACCACCTCCACCTCCTCCTTGTTTACTGTGCCCCAGGATTCAGAGGCTCTGCCCTACCAGGACCAGAAACGCAGGCCGCCCCCGCTTCCGCCCGGCGTCTATACGTGGGATCTAGGATCCGAACTCAGGACCTTCCACCTGCAAGGCAGAGGCTTAATCCCTGAACCACCTCTCCAGCCCCGGTGTTCTTTTTTGTTTTTTGGGTTTTTTGTTTGTTTGTTTGTTTTTGTTTTTTTTTTTATGTGGGACCTGGGATGCGAACTCAGGACCTTCTGTTTGCAAGACAGAGTCTTAACTCATGAGCCGTCTCTCCAGCCCTGTTTTCAGACATTTGTATCTGTCAAAGCATCTTCTCTGGGCTCCACCACCAGCTGTTAGAAGGAATAAATGTACTACTCGACTCCTTTGATTGCAAATAACAGAAAACAGATGGCTGTAGCCACCCGGTACTACAGCAAGGAAGTGTAGAGTGGGGTGGATTTCAGGCGTGGCGTGATCAGAAGCTTTCTGCTTCTTGGGTCTTCCTCAGGCCTTTTCCAATGAGGGGTATGTGTTTAGTGCTCACACTTAGCTGCCTCTGAAAGCTCCACGTTCACGTCACCTGGACCCCAGGTTCTAATCCCAAGAGAAAAGGTCTTTTCTGTCTCCACAGCTTGAATGGAAGCCACAAGCTGACTGTAGGTCTCTGTAATGGTTACTCTTAACTGTTACTGTGAGAGAGCACCCAAAGTCAAGCAACTTAAGGGAGAAAAGGAGATTTATTCAGCTCACGGTTCCAGAGGGAGAAACAGTTTTTCATGGCAGAGGCGACATGGCTGGTGGCTGAAGCTGGAGGCAGGAGGCTAAGTCACGGCAGACATCCGTGGAAAGTCTCTCTCCTTCTGAGTCTTCCGTTCTGTGGTTCCTTTTATCTGGTCCACTACTGGGAGGTTCCAATCAGATCTAGGGAGGTCTGAAATCTCTACTCAGGGCCCAAGGAGCTGATAGCCATGCTTTACACATGCATGGGCATGTGCAAAGGCCCAGTGGTAGGGGCCTAGGGGTGCTCGAGGTTTTGCTTTGACTGAAATAGCTGATGGCTATTGAGGGTCCCGCACGTTCTGCTAAGGAATGGGGGCATGGTGGGGACACACTCTTCTGCACAAGGATAATTTGGGACTTTCATTTCCCT
The DNA here is from genome assembly GCA_023101885.1 of Typhlomys cinereus. Classification (NCBI taxonomy): domain Eukaryota; kingdom Metazoa; phylum Chordata; class Mammalia; order Rodentia; family Platacanthomyidae; genus Typhlomys; species Typhlomys cinereus. Next base: position 7,367,444 of record JALPQD010000063.1, on the reverse strand, counting down.
CTTTGAAATGATTTCTAATTCTTCACTCTTCTATAATGAGCACGTGTTATCTTTGTGACAAGAATTGGAAAGTAACAGTGGGAATGGTTACAGAGGGATTGGAGGGCTGACTCTGTAGGTTAAGCCTTGCTGTGAAAGTGTGAGACCCTGAGTTCAAATCCCTTGCGCTTGTGTGAAAAAAGCCAGATGCAGTATTATGTGACCTTAACCCAGTGCCATAGGGAGATAGGAGGCAGCTAGCCCGGCTTACGCAGGATGAACACCAAAGAGACCCCACCTCCAGCAAGGTGGGCGGTCAAGACGGACACCCAGGAGCGTCCTCTGACCTCCACATGTGTGCCATGACACGCACCATGACACACAGACCATGCATGCACACATAAAGGTGACTATAACAGCGGCACTAAGCCATAGCAACACGTAGCTCTAACCATCATTATTTCAGTGCTAGCTGTGACAGTGGGGCCGGCGAGATGGCTCAGGGGGTCAGGGGTCTGCGCCCAAACCTGTCGACCTGAGTTCGAGCACCAGAGGCCTGCATGGTGGAAAAAGAGAACTGACTTCTGAAAGTTGTCCTCTGACCTCCACCCATGTGCCGTGGCGTGTGTGCATTTTTTCCTCTCTCTCTCTTTCTCAAGTAAAGAAAATGTTTTCAAGAATAGTCGTGACCGTACAAGACAGTGCGGGTAATGGTAGAAGTGATGCTAACAGACTGGTGTGCCGGGATCCACGGTGGCCTTGGCGATGACAGTGGAAGTGGGCACACTAGTTGGGTGGTGGCGGTCACCACGGTGGTTGAAGCCGTGATAGGAATCCCTTGGATTCTCTCCTTGGGTGGGTGGGGAGGTGGGCTGTGAGGCAGACTTTGTGGTTCAGGGAGAATCAGACAGATGACTATGGGGATTTACTAGAGCAGCCCATTCTGTGTGTGAGTGACTGACCCCAGCTTGGGGACCATCTTAGTCTTCAGGAACTCATCTAACAGAATGCTTCTAGAATGTTCCAGCAACTTGCTGGGGCCTGGGCTCTGCAGCCCATGGCTTCAGCCATGGCTGCTGAGTGACTTTCCAAGGGTTGGAAGTTTTATGTGTGTGTGTGTGTGTGTGTGTATGATTTTGGATTTTGCTCTTGACCAAGTTGCTGGAATTTTTTTAGGCCATAGATTCATTATTTGTATTTGTATGAAATGATATTCATAAACAACAGACATGTGCACCCAATCAGAAAACCCACCCCAGGGGACGGGGTGCTTGTTGACTGCAGAGGGAGTTGGTCATCATGTCAGATGCTGACTCCCCCCAGTGACCCCCCATGACTGACTGTTGTGACGTGAGGAAGCTGAACTTTCTAAGTCTGCCCATTGGCTACAGTCGTACCAACCAATGAACCCCAGTGCCAGACGTGTGAGTGAGAGAGCCACCATAGGCACTTCAGCCCTGGCACATGTAACTGGAATAGGCCCAAGGAACCCACCAGATAACCAAACCTGAACCTCAGACGTATTTCTAGGCATCTTCCCCCCAAAAAATTAGGGTCCAGTCATCACAGATCCAGGGGACAGCTGTCCTGCCACATCTGCCTGAGTTCCTCACGCACAGAGGTGAAGGCAGCAAACGTCCTCTTGCTTAAAACACTGCCTGCAAGATTCAGATCTGGTTGGCTGTGAATTCCAGTTCTGCTACGATTGGGAGCAGGAATGTGGGCAGACAGGAATGTGTCTGAATTGCAGTTTTGCAATCAGTGGGATAGGTAGGAGGTAACCAAACTGAGGTCACCCAGATCTCTCCCCTCACACATAGCAGAAAGGCAGCATGAGAAGGAGGTGCTAGCATGGTCTTCAGAGTCAGAGTCCTGAGTTCAGGTCTTGCTTAGGCTTGCAGTGCTCAGTCTATGACTTTAGTTCTAAGTGCAATTCAATGTTTGGCTCCACTGACCTCCTTCTTCATCTTGCTGAGAATGGGTGATGTTAGATGTCACGACCAACAGACCCATGATTAGTGCCACACGAGTTTACATTGCTGTTTTCAAGAACGTTGGATATTCAGACATATGTCATGGGACCGGCAAGATGGTTCAGAGTTAAAACGCTTGCTGTATAAGCAAGAAGACTAGAGTTCAGATCCTCAGATCCCAGGCTGGGTGGACAGGGCGGCCCATCTGTAATGGAGCGTGGGACTCCCCAGAGCAAGCTGGCTGGTAATCTAGCCTGTTGGCCAGTTCTGGGTTTGATTAGAGATCCAGCCAGGTAGAAGAACAATCAAGAATGATTCTTGATATCAATCTCAGGTCTCTATGTGCACACACATGCATGATCCACCCACACCCATGTGCATGAAAAAGGGAAAATAAATATGTATCTTTGTTTGGCATGGTGGTATGCACCTAGAGTCTCAGAACCTGAGAGGGGGAGCAAAGAGGATCAGAAGTTCAAGACCAGCCTGTGGACATGAAACCCTGTCCAGAATGAAAGAGAGAGAAGGAAAGAGAGAGAGAGGAGAGAGACAAGGAAGGAAGGAAGGGAAGGAGGGAAAAGAGAAAAGAAGAAAAAAAAGAAGAAAAGAGAGAAAAGAAAGAAAGAAAGAAAAAGAAAGAAAGAAAGAAAAGGAAGGAAGGAAGGAAGGAAGGAAGGAAGGAAGGAAGGAAGGAAGGAAGGAAGGAAGAAAAAGTGTCAATAAATCCTCTTGGGCAGTCTAGGCCCAGAGTGTAGTGCCCGCGTCCACGCGCGCATGTACACACACACACACACACACACACACACACACACACACAGAGAGAGTCTCATCCTGCCTGATTACAGAGAAGTCACTAAGATTAAATATGTGTTGATTACGCCAGCCTGTACTGCTGCTTATCTCTCATAAATAAGATATAAGTCCTGCTCACACAGATACACACCCTCACACAGATACACACACACACCGCATTGCATGCACACATTCACACATGCACACGCACACACACATTCACATGTGCACACGTTGTCGCACATGCACCACATTCACACACACACACCCATCTATGCACATGCACACACTTCCTGGGGGTGATAAATTGATGACACTCAAATCAGAAGGAATCCCCTATTTATCAGATGTTGCATAGATCAGATTGAAGATAATGCCCAGGCCTAAGGGGTCATGTTTATTGGGATGCCACAGGTTTGCATCTGGATCCTGGATTTGCAGAGCCCTGGATGAGTCAGGGGTCTGGGTACCCTGGGGTGGAGCAGCCTGGACTGGGATTCACTGTCTCCCACCAGGATAGCTCTGTGGAGAGATTGGAGATCACCCACCACAGCTCTCGGGACAGAAACTGCAGGACTGGGCCAGCTGTGGCTACGGCAGGTTGACCTGGTTCAAAGACAGCACGCGTTGCCTCTCACTGTATGATCTGGTCTTTGTCCATCAAATGAAGACAGTCTGCCATTCGGCCTTAGAGTGTTTCCAGTCCATAGGTGACTCAAGTGTGTCTGCAGCAAGAAACTTACAAGTCCCTGTAGGTCCTTCTCTACTCCTTTGCCCACTTCTAACGAGCCCCCAAACCTGCCGTCTCTGCCTTCTAAACAGGTTTTGACTATGAATGTCAAACCTTGTCAAACCGCTGCTCAGTGATAGGCATCCCCGGCCAATTTCCTCCTCGCCCTGCAGAGAGACGTGACTCTCCTACTTAGCTGTGACTCCCTAGTGCCCTCCAGATCAGAAACCCACACCACGCCCTCATCCCCTAGGGGACCACTGGCCCCGAGCTCAGCAGTTCTTCCAACCTCTTGGGTCCTATGTATGCCTGCCCAGCTCTTCCTGCCCCAGGCCCTTTGCCCTTGCCTTGCCCCTTTTGCCCCTGGCGGCTCTCAGGACTCCACTTACATGCCACTTCCTTAGGGAACCTGCTCCCTCTAAATGAGGTTCTCCACCTGCCATTCCATTCGCAGTCTCGGGGGACCTTGTCAGTTTCCTCGGTGACACAGACCCCAATTTATCACAGGGGTGCTCATTTGGGTTTCCTGCTCTGCTTCTCTCTCTCTCTCTCTCTCTCTCTCTCTCTCTCTCTCTCTCTCTCGCTGCCGGGAGTGGGGGTTAGAGATGACTGTGCTCACCATGGCGACTGCGGGGTGACAGTCGCGTCCCTGAGCTCCTCCAAGAGGACTAAGGTTGCATGAATTCCCTCCAGGGCAGCTCAGGGCACAGCCAGGGCAGACGGTACACCGAGGCGTGGAAGGAGGCCATGCTGCCAACGCTCCAAGCCTGTCTCTTATGGCCTGTCGGACAAGATCCCCCATGACAGAGCTTCCTCTGATAAAAGATACAAAGCTGAGATCTGGCGGTTAATTAATAAAGAGAGCTCGTGTCTGGCTGGGGTGCGGGGTGCTGACTCGGGCAGTTTCTCTACTCATCCCAAGAGATGCTGACGTTGGCTGCGAAAATGGGTGAAAAAAGATCGATTTTTTTGGGGGGGGGACCCTGCTGATGAGGCTCCCTCGGGGCAGGACATCCACCCCCTCATCTTTACCTGAAGGGACAGATTCTCTGACACCCCCTCTTGTAGGAGCAGGGATGAGGGGAAGGAGGAACCTTAGAAAAAGACCTATTACGCACTAGACCCTAAGCCCCCTTGGCTCTTCCAGAAGCCCTGGGAAGTGAATACCCCCAACACAACAAGAAACTGAGGTTCAGATGCCTGCCACAAGGCAACCACGCCCTTCATCAGGAAGCAGTGTGTGTGTGTAGGGGGTGCCAGCTGAGAAACTAGTACATGCCCACCTCATGCACCTCCTGGTGGGCTCCTGCTGGGCTGGGGGGAGGATGTATTGAAGCAAGAATCCTACTGTGTGTCTGTGGCAGGGAGTGAAGTATTTCCCCCTTGGATAACATTTGTAATAGCTCCCAGCACTTAGTCAGCATTTGCCACGATCCCCATGTGAGTCCCTACAAGGCAGGATCCATGTCTCCATCAAAGGACCAGAGAGGGAAAGGAAGTGGACCAAGACTGCACAGCAGTGCAGGTGGACTGTAGCTCAGAGCCTCGGGCTGGCCCTCGTACCCCCCAATTAGCTTCCTGTGACTCTCCTCTCCCTCTTGCCCCCAAAGAAAGCAGCTACAGGAGATGCCTGCAAGACCGAACCCGGAAACAGTCACAGTCCATGTTTCCATTACTGCTCTGGTGCCTGGGAGATCTGGCTCCAACCTGGGGGGCTGTGGATCCCCGTAGCCTTCAGCAAGAAAGGGGCATCCCCCAGAATCTGGCGACTGGTTCCCTGTGGCTGGTGAGTGGCCACAAGCCATCCTGTCTGAAGGAATGTGGGAAGAGGAACCCAGCCATGTTCTCCAGTGACCAGGAGGCCACATGGAGGGGTTCTGGAAGGAGGGGCAGTGAAAGTAGGAGGGTCAGAGGGTCCTGAAGGGTGCTTGTGATGGGAAAAGTCAGTTGCTTCTCCCACTCTCTCTGCCAGAGCTACACAGGGCCTAGTCTGAAAACAGACCTGTTAAGGATCGCCTAGAGCCATGGCTCAGAGGAAACCCCCAAATGAGCTGGGCTGATGGGGAGACTGAGAAAGCTAGGGTGCAGGCAGACCTGGGTAAGAGCCCTGGCCTTGCGGCTCTCGGGCTCCGTAGAGTGGTGGCCTTGCCTGAATGGGCCTCAGTTTAGCCTTTCTTCCTGCTCACAGGCTTCTCAGGACAATGAAGTGAAAGAAAGCTTGGCGCGGAGGATAGTATGGGAGGAAATGCCCCCCACGTGGAGGCCATGTGGAGGCTCCCCACGTGGTGGCCGGCAGCGGCAGCAAGCTCACGGTTTGGCTTGCTCCCACCTGGGGGTTCCTTGTGCCATCTCAGACCTGCCTGTGCTCTGGCTCCAGACCCTCCCCCATCTGCCAACGTCTAAGGGGCTCACAGACATCTGCCTGGGAGGGGGCGACAGCCAGTCCAGAGTCCATAATCAAATTGCCACCGATCGATCGACCTGTCCTGTGGTTCTGAAGCACAGATGTGGCCACACGCCAAGGCCCATCGCCAAAGCCCACTGCACAGATCTGCGGACCACAGGGCACGAGGGGCGCAAGCTGAAAGCAGGGACTACCTTCAGGGGGTTTGGGGAGACCTGCGTACCTGAGCCCCGGCTCTGTCCCCAGTCCCTGCCTCTGTCTCTACCTCAGTCTCCACCTCTTGGCTCAGCTCTCGGGCTTACCTGGAACTGGGAAGCCAGGAGGAAAAGGGGTTCAGTGGGACTCGTGTGAGATTTCTCTCCCAATCGCCCTTCACCACAGCTGCGATCCCTCCCTCCCTCCTTCCTACCCTCCCTCCCTCCTTTTTTCCTTCCCTCCCTCCTTCTCTCCTTCCTTCCTTCCCCTCCCTTCCTTCCCCTCCCTCCCTCTTTCCCTCCCTCCCTTTCTTTCTTCCTTCTTTCCTTCCCAAGGTCTTACTCAGCAGCCCAGGCTGACTTTGAACCGTTATCTTCCTGCTCCTCTGCCTCCCATGTGTTGAGTGAGATTCCATACAATTGTCCCCAAGGTCGGCCTAATGCTTTATCATAAACCAGGCTTTGCTCTAGAGGACGTGGCCCTGCCAGGGGCTGATGTAAGTGTTCCGAGCCTGCTTTAGATGCCTGAGGCTAAACCATGACATCAGCAGGTCGGGGAATTACATGCACTTTTGACTTAGGATGTTTTCAGCATAGGATGGATTTATGAGGCCCTGGTGTTACTGCTAAGCCAAGGAACATCATTAATAGTAAAAGATAAGGTCTCCCTACAATAAAGACCCTTCCATTAACCTCGCTTCTCAGCTGGGTAAACTGAGACTTATTAAGGGAAGGTAATAAAGATGCCCAAGGTTCGGAATATCAGCTCTAGGACTTGATTGAATCCAAGTCTATTTGGCCATGTGTGCACATGTGTATGTGTGTGTGTGTCCATTTTATTTTTTGAGCCAGAGTCCCTCACTGAACTTGGAACACGCCGATTTGGCTAGACTGGCTGCCCAGGAAGCCCCCGGGAATCCTCCTGTATCTTCCTCCCCAGCACCGAAAATTCAAGAATATTCCACCATACCTGGCTGGAGTTTGAACTCACATCCTAATGCTTGTGTCGCAAGCAGTTTACTGACTGAGCCATCTCGGCAGCCCCTTTCAGTTTGTTTTCAAGACAAGTAGCCCAGACTGGCCTGCGACTCCTGCTTTCGCCTTTCAAGTCCCAGGCCGGCCCTGAACTGGAAACCCTCCGGACACAGGCACTTGAAGCTGCTTGTGTAAAAGGCATCAAATCCTGAAGGTGCAGAGGCAAATCCCTGTCCTAATCCTAAAGTCACCTCGGTTAAAGAAGACAGAGGACCTCAGCAAACAGACCTCCCTCCCGTGATGGCGGCGATCCACGAGATGGTACCATGAGGTCATCGCTTCCAGAGAACAACCCTGTCCCCAAAACAGAAGGGATTTCTCCGGAGTGCCCCACAAGCCAGAGCTGAGACAGAGATCTGTCAGACCCTGCCTAGCCCAGAACTGCCCAGCTCTATACTCTCTTTGTGCTGCCTCCCGCCCCAATTCTTCCTCTAGTTAACCTAGAGCTCGTGTAAACATCCCCAGATGGATTTGCGGTCACTGAACCTGCTTATCTATTCTTCTTTCCAATGTGGCTACGCTGAATAAATCTCCTGTGTGTGTGTGTGTGTGTGTGTGTGTGTGTGTGTGTGTGTGTGTGTTCACAAGAGAGTGCTTAAGTATGTGTACCTACAGAATTCCCAAGGTGACACCAGGAATCATCCTGGATTGCTCTACCTCCCTATTTCTTGCTCTGGGGTGTCCCAAGCTCTGCCTTCCAGGGCTGGAATCACAGGTTGCTGCCATATTCCAGCATTGGATGTGGCATCTGGAGATCTGAACTCAAGACCCTTTGCCTCCGAGGCAAAGGTTTCCACCCCTGAGCCATCTCCCCAGCCCACATCTCCTTTCTGACTTGTCTCTTTCATTGGTATCTTGGGACATGGCTGAGCTTAGCTTGTTGAGTCTGCCAGAACCCAGACATTCACCCGAAAACTAGTTCACACTCCTGCTTTTCAGTCTCTCTAATGCTGGGATGCGAGGGGTGTGTGTCTCCCTCAGCTCGCCATCTAGAATCATGTCCCCTCCTCCCCTACCACCTGGACAGAAGTTGGGGAAAGAGACCCTCTTCCTGTCCATCCCAGCCAAATCCCCAGTTTTCGCCCTTGCTCCCTGCCCCTCCTCCTCCCTTCTGCTCCGGGCAATCAATTTCTCCAGCTATAATTTGAGATTCTAATGAACGAAGTGATTTGGCATTTAAATAATTATCCACTCTCTACCCGTTAGCGCTGCTGAGTCGGGAGAAATGTTCGCATCGTATTTATGAATATAGTTCCCCCCCCCCCGCCTTATCGGGTGGAGGTTTTCCAGCCCCCCCCACCCTTTGCTTGCCTATCTTAAAAAATGCCTTTTCAGCTCCTGCTTTCCTGCCCCTAGAGCCTATCGACAACTTCCCTTGAGCTCTCAGCCCTCGTTCCCGCCCCTTTTTATCTTTACATTTCAATATCATTACAAATCCTGGTGTTATTCAAATTGCATCAATTATTCAATTTCTCTTCCAGAGTGGAGGCGGCTGTGGCTTCCCAGTGGCTGAGCAGGAAAAAGCAAAAGGTTTTCAACGCACACACTGGAGAGTCACTGGGGGATTCGCCTCCGTTCCATTAACCTGGGCTTTCGGCTGGCACAGACCGTGGAATTGATTAAAATACACTCGGCTTCCATTTGGGGGAGGGAGCAGGTCGGCTGAGGGAATGGCTCCGGAGGGAAGAGGTTTTTGGCTGCCCGGGATACGGGATACGGATACTCATTCACTGCAGGATGTTGATCAAGCTCCAGCTGTAAGCAGGGAAGCCATTTATCGAGCACTTACTGTATGCCAGGCACTCCTTCAGGCTCTTTAGAGAAGATAACTGCTGGTGATCTTTATGATAAAAAACAGTGAACTATGAAAACGCCCTCTTCCCATTTTACAGAGGGAAACACTGAGGCTCAGATGGGGGAAGTCTTTAGTCCAAGGCCCTACAGTGGGATATGGGGGTGGCTGGTTTTGTCTTCAGAGCCTGGACTCAGCCTTGTGTATTTGAGGCCTATCTTAAGGCAACTGAGGATCTTAAGGCAACTACAAGGAATGGAAAGAGAATCAATATCTTCCATTGGGCTCATTTTCTGTGCCTTCCAGTTTTCTCATCTGGGCGTTTCCTGCTTTGACACCTTGGTATACTCTTGTAAAGTACGTGAAGCCATTCACAATGCAGACGGAGTTAGGAAATCCATGACGAGGCTGGGGAGGTCATGCAGGGAATAAGGCGCTTGCCCTTCAAACCTGAAGACAGAAGTTCAGATCCCCAGAGCCCACGTGAAAGCTAGGCAGCTGTGGCAGCTGTGTATGGGGATTCCCAACCCTGCGGCTCACCCGGCTGACCTGTGAGGTCTGGGTTCAAGGGAGAGAACCTACCTTAATAATAAAAGTGGAGAGCAATCAAAAAAGATGCCAAATGTCAACTTTGGGTCTTTACACACACATGCGTGTATATGCATATGCACCCTCCCATACACGTATGCGAATACACACACTCACATATACACACACAGAATCAATATGAATTATGAGCCGGCAAGGCGCGGCTTTATTGTACTGATCACAGGAGGCATCTATCTATCACACAACAGGCTGGCATCCCATTGCTGCAGCGATAGCAGTAGGTTGAGACAGGAGGATCTTGGTTCAAGATCAGCCTGAGCCACACAGTAAGACCTGTCAGAAAAGGACCCATGTGAACCAGGCCTCGAACACTCTGTTCTCTTTCAACTTTGCCAACAACACTTTGTCACCTCTCGGGTGACGGGGTGGGGCCTGGAGACTAAGAGACTTGTCCGAGGACATTTAGTAAGTAGGAGGGTTTGGGGGAGTGGGGGGAGCATAGTCCAAGGGAACACAGTCTAAGAAGGCCTGCAGAGTGGTCTTACTGTGGCCTAGGGGACGCAGTCCTGACCCTACTAGCGTCTTGATTTGGCAAAGGACTGTCATGGAACACATCTACCTGGGGCCAGCTGACGTGGGTCCTGCCGCCTTATTGTCCGGCCTTATCTCCTGGCCTTGGTCCCCCCCACTGAACTCTGGTGGGCTGACCTTGGAACCCTCCTTCTCTGCCTGCTCTGCTAGGCTGCCCGCCGTCATGCGAGCCTGGCTCTACCTCGGAGTCACAGCTGCCATCCCGCGGGCAGGTGCAGACCCCAGGGAACTGTGTCACTGGGTTCCTTGGGTTTCCTGATGTCACAGAGAGAGAGGATTGGGAGGGAGGGATGGGGGAAGCAGCCGCAGCCGTGGGAAGAAGGCTCGTGACACCTGCCTCCCACGCCAGCCATTCAGGCTTCCTGATCGCGGTGGGAAGGGCTTGGGCGGGGAAGGGCTCCTTCCCCTTCCTGAACCAGACCTTTCTTTGTTTCTTTTTTTAATATTTCATTTATTTATTTATTTCATGTGTGTGTGTGTGTCTCAGAGGGCACTGCATGTCCTTGTGGAGGACCAAGAGTAACTTTGTCTCTCAAGTAGAAGGCCCTGAGTTCAGATCCCAGGTCCCACATAAAGAACACCAGGTAGAAATGGGAGAAGACTGCACTTCTCGCCCTAGTGGGCGGAGCCTGAACCCAAGGCTTTCTGTATTTCAGCCGCAACCAGGTTGATCCAGGGAGGATTGTTGCCAAGCCAGCAGGTGGAAGGCCAGGACAGCGGGGACAGAGAAAGAGGGTTCCCAAGGGAGAGGGATCTATCTCATCAATTCTTGAGCACCTGCTCTGTGTGTTACTTCCAGAGAGGCTCCAATTTCTTCCTTGCATGTGTGTTCATGTGTGCATATGTGTGTGCATGTGTGCATGTGTGTGTGTGTGTGTTTTCTAATAAACACAGGTTTATTTTGTATCCCGGAAGTGACATTTCATGATGGCAGTCTACATCTCTGACTTTAGGGTCACACTGTAATCTCATCAGGGAGGCTGAAGTGGAAGGCTGGGGGTTCGAGGCCCACCTGAGCTGCAGAGTAGAGACCCTGTTTGGGGGGTTTCCGTAGATGCTCAGAGCTCTTCCAGCCTGTGGGGCACTGCCATCTTGTCCCATCATCTTAAAGCATCCAGGGCTGGCTGCGCATCTGCCACTCTAAATTATGTTTTTTTTTAAGCTTCAAATATGGAGTGGGAAGCTAGCACAGGGACTAAAACCTCTGCCAAGCAAAAGGATCTGAGTTCGGATCCCCAAAGTCCCTGTTAAATTACCAGATAGATATGGTGGCTGCCTGCAATTCTAGCCCCGGAAAACAGAGCCTAGGAAACCCCAGAGCAAAGCAATAAGGAGGTAGAGCCATCCAGGATGATTCCTGAAGTCACCCTTGGGCCTCCACAGGCACATACGCACTCAAGTGCTCTCTTACACACACACACACACACACACACACACACACACACACACACACACTATAAAGCTCCAAAATCCTTCCTAACACTTTGCAATGGGGAAATACAACATACACCATCAGTTAGGGTTCTCTGAGAATCAGACCACCCTGCTGCACACAGGTCAGGGAGGGAAGCCTCTCTTAAGTGGGGTCCCTTCTCCTCCTGCATGGCCCCTACCCAGGCCTCTCACAGCTTTCTGTGACTCCCTCAGAAGCACCCATGTCTTCTGGCAGGTGTCACGGACCCACCAAAGCCCCTCGGGCAGGTGCCTCACAGACTCTGGGCCTCATCACTGTCCAGGTCAGTATCTCCTGGACTCCAGGCAAGTACCCATGTCACATGATTCGAAACTTCCTGCCACCCTGGCAGACTGTGGAGGTTACACTTAACCTTGGTCTCCTGAGCCCTTTCTGTTCTCCCGATTCCCTGCTGTGCCCACGCGGTTGCCTGTGGCCTGGGTGATTTCCTCTTCCTGCTTCTGCTCTCATCCCTGTCTGAACACTCTCCCACCTTTTAAGCCAAACTATTCCCTCCTCCCCATAGCTCTCTGATCTAATAACTCTCCTGAAACTCCCCTTTCTCTGTTTTCAAACCCTTGTCCTCAGCCCCTGGAGGACTCTGGCCTTGTCAATGAATCTTTGCTCCTGCCTGTAAAATAAATGGTCTTGGGGACCTTACCAGCTGGAATATGGGGAGCCACTAATGGAATCCGGCCTCTCTGTTGCTATAGTCTGGCATCCCACCAAACATCTACAAGCTGGTAGTAGTGGGCCTCAGACTCCTAGCTGGCTGCTCTAAACACACACTTTCATCCAACTCTCACAGACTCAAAGAAGGACGATTCTACTCCTCTGGGATTTGCCCCAGGGCCTATGCCCACAGCCCAACCCTTCTGGCATCCTTCAAGTTCCTTGATGGTGTCTTGCCCGTTCCTGCCCCAGGGCCTTTGCCCATGCAGTGGTCTTTCTTTTGCACAAAGCTGGTCCTCAGCTTTGGTTAGTACCTCTTCAGTCTCTAAGATCCAGGTCCACAGCACCCACAAAGACTCTTCCTGCACCCTTGTACCTGGCCCTGCTCATTGGCTCACACACAGTTGGAGGGGGAGCCCTCTGCTGACTACCCTCACTTTTACAGATGGGACTCTGAGGCACAGAACCATCGCAACACCTGCCCAAGGTCACACAGCAAGTGGTGAATTTCAGCTTTGAGTCCCATAAGTATCTGAGCCGCACCTGTACCATCTTGGGGAACTCGTTCTTGGTAAATAAATAAACAGCATGTAAACAAATGGAGACTCCAGGACGTGGCTGGCAAGTTCAGATCCAAGCCAGAGCCAGTAGGGATTATACCCTCCATTTCGCTTTCTGCCATAGCATCTCCTGTCTGATACCCAGGTTAGCAATGAGTTCTCCTGACTCCTTATCCCTGTCCTGGGGCCCCAAAGAGAATGGAGGGAGGAGAGGAGGCGGTTAGGGTTCTGTTCTGCCCCCCTCCTTCTACTGCTGCTTGTAAGGGTGCCCCCTTGTCTGCCTCCTACCCCAAGACCAGGCCCTGGGGGAAACTCTCAAGGAGCAGCCCCCTCCCCCATCCTTCTCTTCTCCTCCTCCTCCTCCTCCTTCTCTTCCTCCTCCTCTTCAGTTTACTCCCAATGACATTCAGACAAATGGCTGCTGTCAGCAGCTGGTCCCACAGAAAGGCGTGTCGAGTGATGTATGATACCGTCTCCTGGAAGCACAGGGCTGGCCACTCAGGAGCGATGGAGGGGCGCACCCCACCCCAGCAGCCCCTGACCCTGGAGTACAGCTGGGCGTTGGGATTCCCTCCTGCCCCGCCCTGGGGATGAGCCCCCGTCAGATGTCATTACGGGGATCTTTAATCATAGGCCTAGGAGCCTTTCCACTTCTTCCAAACCCTCACCCAGCCGCCTCGCTGTTTGCTCTAGATCTGGCCTGCCGGGTCCCCTGGGGCTCAGGGGCCAAATAGAGGAGGCCACTAACGGGGAGCCCTGTGGCCAGCAGCCACCCAGGGGAGTTAATCATTCTGTTGGCACACCTCTCTTGCCCCTGGGCCTCTGCCAGCTGCCCCTGCCATGATATCCAACGTGAGCCCCACGTGTGTTGTTAAGGACCAGGGAGGACTGACAGGGACGTCTGTGGACCTACTTTTCCCATGTGTCTAAACTCACTCCATCGGGCCCTGGGAACCCACATCCAAGGACCTTCGAGCGGGCTGGCGAGATGGCTCAGTGGGTAAGGCGCCTGTTCCCAAACCTGGAAACCAGAGTTCGATCCCTGAAAGCCCCTTTATATGGTGGAAAGAGAGAAATGGTTTTCAAAGGTTGTCCTCTGACCTCCACCTGAGCGTCATGGCATGGGAATGCTCTCTCTCACTCTCCCTAATAAATAAATAAATAATCTTTAAAAACAAGAACCTTAGCATTACCTCATGCCACCGGCAAAGTACACTGAGGTCCAGAGACTCCCTCTCTCATTTGCCCAAAGATACCCTGGGCAGCGGGGCTCTAGAGGCTACCACCCAGGCCACCTGGCAGAGCGAAGGCCCTTTAGCATTCCCTGGGCTGGGCACCTCTTCCTGGCAGAGGAGGGCATGGGAAAATCTCTACGATAAAAGCATAAATTTTCTGGTGGCGAGCAGGGGAATCTGTAGGCACGCAGCCCCAGAAATAATGTCCTTCCTTCCTTCTCAGGGCTCTGCTGAGCATCTGTTAGGCATCTGGGTTGTGCTGGTGGGGCGGAGGGAGGACCACTCAAAGCTCTGAGACCTTCTCCTCGGCTTACTATGAGCTCAGGAAGCAGAACTTCCCTGGGGAGGAATCCGGGGTCCCCCTCTACTCCTGGACTCTCAACCACAGTCTTCCTGCAGTCCAGAGGGAGACATCGCTGTGGACCCCGAGGGCACAGCAGCCGAGGAGCGAGGAGGCGGGTGAAGCTCCTGCCATCACACCTACACTCCAGCGCAGAGCTTTGCCCCGAGGGTGATGGGAATTGCTATTAACATACTGACCCCTTGAAGGATGGGGTCCACACTGAGTCCCAGAGTCTACTAGCGGGTCTGTGAACTATCACTCTGTGACAGTCAGGCTTTCTTAGGGACACCCCCCCCCCCGCGCCATTATCAGTGGCCTCCTCCTCTCCCTCGCTTCCCTTTCCCTTCTCCAGTCCTGTGAGCTTCATGCCAAGTTGAACATCACACACAGGAAACTTCTTCTCAGGGGTCTGCTTTGGGGGACCCAGCAAGTGTGGAGGGGAGGCTCTGTCCCTGCACACCCCTGAGAACCTGGAGGAAAATTACCTGTCTCCAGAGAGATGTGGCCAGGTCCCCTGCCTCAGTCCCATGGGACACTAGGTCCATTCCTGACTCCCTTCCACAAGCAGGACACGGGACTTGAGAGTTGAGTCACTCCCCCCGCCCCCCATGCATGCGGAGCCGGGGTCTTTAGGAACATCCTCATCTGCTGGCGTCCTGTGTCCCCGCTTCCCGGGTGGCAGCTGTCCACCCCACGTGCCCCTGCACAGCCAGGACCTGTTATCTGTTTTGCGCACGGCCTGCGCCCGTCAGGGTAATGGACTGTGCTTGTCCTAACAGAGGTGGCCTTTGGCGGGGATGATGTATGAGGTGCTATTGTTTGATATGAATGCATTAGGCGACATTCCCGATAAAGACTTTACCAGCAGAGCCGGGTGGGTGTGCGGGCAGCGGCCCCCGTGGAGGGAGGGGCAGAGGCTGAGGTAGGCCACCTTGGGGAGCTTCTACAACCACGGGTCTGAGTCCATCTCCCCAGGCAGCAGTGTGCGAGTGTGTATGGGGGCTCTCCAAAGATCTCAATGTCAGAGGACATCAGCATTGGTCAGAAACAGAGGGCAGAGTCTTGACACCTCACTGAAATCCTTACAGACAGAATTTCCCGGGTGAGACCTTCTCGGTCCTGTTCCGCTGGTGAGTCTGTTACAGGTGGTTAGGCTATAAGGAATTCGGTTCAGACCCCCTCCCCCAGCCTAGGTGTGAGCCCAGAATCCTCGAATATGTGCACACGGGGTGATCTGAGACAAGTTAAACATGTTGGAACCTTTCCTCGACACATGCCTCTCAGTCTCCCAATCTGTGACTTGGGCACAGCAGCAATGTCTGCTGAAGTGGCCTCCGTGGGCTCATCGGGGCGAAGTCCAGGATGGCCGTCGTGGGGTAACATGGGGTAACGTGGGGTCCCAACACAGACCAAGTCACACAGACTCTGGGAGGTCTTCTCAGAAAGAGAGGTCAGGTCTTCCTGGGAGAGGACACCCCAGAAAAGATGAGTTGGATATAGGGGACTCAGTAACTCAGTCCCATCATCTGTCCATCCGTCCCCCCACCCTGCACATGGTTCCCTGCTGCCTTGGACCTGGGGCCCAGTGGTCCTCAAACTGAAGACATGGGGGGGCACGCATGAAGCATAGGCAGACAAAAGGCATGGTCGACATGGGTGACTCATGAAGTCATTTGGCTGAATGAACAACTTAGACACAAAGGCCACCTAGTGCAGAAAATGTCCAGAGATAGCAAAAATCCGGAGACAAAAAAAAAAAAAAACACTCTTGGTTGCAACAAACTGGGGGTCAGGTGGGCGATGGACAATGAATGACTACTAAGGGCTTTCTTTAGGAGATGAACATGTTCTGGAATTAAATAATGGTACTGCTCGCGCAGCTTCACAAATATACTAGAGATCACTGGGTTGCATACTTTAAAAGCTGACTTTTAGGGCTAGTGAAAAGGCTCAGTGGGTAAAGGCACATACTTGGTGGCCTGAGTTCAATTCCCATCATCTACTTGGTGAAAGGAGAGAACTGATTTCTGAAAGTTGTGCTCTGGATTTTCATAAGCACATGTGCATTCTCTCTCTCTCTCCTCTCTCTTTGGAATAAATAAAATAAAAAGGATGAATTTTATAGTTTTTGAATTCTTTAGTCACAAGAAGAGGGGCTGGAGAGATGGCTCAGAGCTTAAAATCTTTGCCTCACAAGCAAAAGGACCTGAGTTTGGATCCCCAGGTTCCACATAACAATGCCAGGTGGTTATGAGGCAGCCTGTAATTCTGACCTGGGGAGTAGAGAGCAATCCAGGATGGTTCCTCATGTCACCCTCCACAGGGGCATACACTCAGGTGCCCCCCCCCACACTCTCACACACACTCTCACACACACTCTCACACACACACTCTCACACACACACACACACACACACACACACACAGAGTCACAAGAACAAGGCAGAAGATAAGGAGAATGAACAAGTGCACAAAGATTGCTGTGTCCAAAGGTCAGTGGACTTTCTCAGGACCACCAACCTTTTACTAAGGAGCTCGGGAGTCATGGGAGGTGTCCTGCGACTTTCTTAGGATGATGTGAACGAATGCCTATGTATCCTTCATACGTACCAAACACAGACCAGAGAAGCGATTCTACCCAAGTGTAGCTTGATGAACCAACGGGTTTATCAGAGTTACTCAGAAGCATGGGTGAGGGGTGTACAGGAACACGTGACCTGGGCTGGCCTCAAACATGCTATGTCATCAAGGATGATCTTGGGGGCTCTTGCTGCTCCTGCTGCCACATCTCAGGCTGGCTCATCTGCTCCTGTCATCCCTTTAGTGAACTGTTGCTCAGGCCTTAAAGCCTTCCAGAGGCTCGTTCTCACAACTCCCGGCTTCTGTGTTTTCCAATGGCTCCACGCCTACTCGGTCATACGTGCTTTGAGACCAGGACGGGCTCGGCTTTTCTCTCTCTTTCTCATCCCTTCCTGAATGTACAAGAACCTTAGGAATCCAGCTGTTCACACCAGGGTGAATGAATGGATGGACCACGGGACTGAAAACTCTTGAGTTTTTCACAGGACTCCCCCATATCCAGAGCCTTTTATATTAAAGCCACCCTACTTCTGACCCACACAGGCTCATAGTGCACAATCCAGATCCATTTGGATCTGTCAGGATCGCTCCTTCTTCCTAAAGAAACTAGCAAAGGGATGTAGGGGAGCGAGGGGAAGCCTGACATGGCTACCCAGGTCTGTGACCAGCCCTCAAGATGTCAAGATAGGAGAACTGTGAGTTCAAAATCAGCCTCGGGAGGCCTCGCCTGACAAATAAAAATAATGGCATGGAAAATCTCATTGGCACCCTGGTTTCAGACTTGTACCTCCGGGACTGCGAGGAAACAATGATGGCCGTTTATACCACTGTGTCTAAACCCCAGTGTCTAAAGCCATGATGTCTAAACTTTTCTCATTCAAGACTCTGCTCTGCCCAAGAAATCTTAATGAAAGCCGGAGTGCGAGGCTTCACAAGGTGAACCCGCAGCCTCAGAGACTCTGGGCTCACCTGAGAGGAATGTTCTAGACAAGGCTGGCCTCTGGGCATATCCGCTAGGGACAGTCTTGCTCGAGTGGTGGATGTGGGAAGAGTCAGCCCGCTGCAGGCAGGGCCATTCCCTGGGCAGGTGCTCCGGGACTGGATAGCAATGGGGAGCGCGCTGGGCGCTCGCACACGTACATTCCTGGCTGCTGGCTGCTCTCGCTGCGGGCGTGATGGGACCAGCCCCTCCTGCCGCTGTGGCTCTCCTGCCACGGTGGACGGTCATGTGGGACTGTGAGCTGGGGGAAGCCCCTTCTTCCTCCAAGTGGCTTGGGTCAGACCTTCGCTTGCTTCTGTGAGAAACAGCCCAGCTGAGTCCTTGGAAGGGGTGCAGCCTTCTGGCACCTGCACCCCTCTCTCCTCCCACCCTCCAGCTCTCTCTATACCGCATGCGCGGAGAGGTTGAAGACCTCCACCTGTCTCTGCATTGAAAGAGTAGACGACATGCTGACACCTTAATTATGGAGACTGTCTGCGTGAGAATGGGCTGTAATGGCCCATCAGCGTCTCATGGCAGATCAGAGAGAGAGAGACAGTGGAACAAACGGGGCCACCTCAGCCCCAGCCCAGTGCTGCAGACCACTCTCTGTATGCAAGTCTAGCTACCTGTCAGGTTGCTGCAGGTCAGGGCCCCTGGGGAGAGGAGGAAGGGGAGGAGTCTAGCTACGAGCCTCACTCTGCAAGCAGGCTGGGTGGGCTCCAGCTGTGTTCTGGATGATGCTGGAGAAGACATGGATGCTATCTGCCTCTTTCTCTCTCACACACCTGCTAAACCATGCCCCCCTCCAGACACCACACTACAGTCTTCTGCCCCCAGCCCTCTGCCACCTGCTTGGTTGCCCATCACAGGGGTGCGCCCCTAACCCAGATTTCCATCGGAGTGCACTTTACAGATGACGTGTTTGCATGTCCCCAGTGGCTGATCCACCCAGCTGCAATGACCAGTCAACCCACAGAGGGGTTTGCTTGACAGGTGGAGGCTCCAGAGCTCTCCTCTCACTCCATGGCCTGTGGGCACATCTCTTTCTTCCTTCCATCCCTGCTGAGAGAGAAAGAGAGAGAGAGAGAGCCATAGGCCATGACACATGGGAAGAGGTCAGAGGACAACTTTCAGAAGTCAGTTATCTTCTTCTACCACGTGGGCTTCTGAGGATGGAACTCAGGTCGCCAGGTTTCCAAGCAAGCTCCTAAACCACTGAGCCATCTCATTGCCCCTGGGGGATGGGGAAAGATGGGGACAGCAACATTGGTGACAAGATGAAGACACTGAGGACCCAGCTCAATGCTCTAGGCATCCGGAGAGTTGAGTTAGCTTTATCGTCAGCTGTGCTAGCTTTGTGAGGGCCCTGCAAGCTAGCACAGTGGGATGCCGGCCTCCTTGGGGCTCCTTGGGGCTCCTTGGGGCTCCTTGGGCCTCCTTGGATCTCCTTGGGCTCTGCCCTCTGTGGCAGCCCCAGAGCAGGTGCCAGGAAGAGGGGCTGGGCTCCTCCAAAGTCAGCCACACAGCCTCTAAATCACCAACTGCCCCATGAGGGGGGATCACACCCACCTTCTCTGCCATCTCCGAGGAGCAACAAGACTACTGATAACTAAGATCATCATTGTGCCCAGTGTGACATTGTGAAGATGGGATGGGATCAAAGCAAGACACAGGGGAGGGATGTCCTCAGAATAGAGTCCTCCCAGTCTGGCCGTGGTGACAGAATCATCGAAGACAGGAATGCGACCCTGCTCAGTGGACCTGTCGAATGACAAATGAACCAAGGCCCCCTCTGTGCTCAAGGAGACCGCACAACGATGGGTCACATCTCAACTGAGGTGTAGAGAGCCAGTTGGCAGCATCCAATCTGGGATGAGAGACAGGTGGCAAGCAAGGTGGCCCCAAGGGGCTTTACAAGCACTGCTAGGACCAGACCAATCACAGACCATGGCTTTCAGCTGCAGCTCCTCCCAGTCCTTGACCCAACTCCCTGGGAGGATGAGGGGGAAGCAGAACTCTCTTTGAAACTCACCCCATGATCCCATGCCCATTTCATAGAGGAGAAAACTAAGTCTGCCGGTCCTTAAACAAACAAGCAGGGCTGGGGAGATGGCCTAGTGGGTCAGGCACTTGACCCGCACATGTGGGGGCTGTCATAGTTAAAGGTGTGACTTGATGGTCGAGGGTTCAAGCTCTGGGCACATTTGTAGAGAATTAGTGGTTGAGTTAAGCCCAGAACAAACCTGCAGGAGATTGTCTAGCAGATGGGGAAGGCCCAGCCCATGGTGTGTGGGACTAGGCCCTGGACAGGTGAATAAAATACAGAGAGCTGGTTGAGGAATCTGGCATCCTTGTGTACACTTAACCAGACATGCTGGTCTAGCAAGTAAAGATTGTCCCTCTCTCAGCCATTACGTAGAGAAGGTGTGGCCTAGTTCTCTTGCCCCTGGTGTTAGTGTGAGCTCTCCTGTCCTGTCAAGCTGGACTACGAACTATAACTGGACTATTGTAAGAGAATAAACCACTTGTTCCCTTAAGCCATTTGATGGTGATTTATCAGTAACCAGGTAGGCTAACTGCAACACCCCAAAATACCCTAAAGGCAGCAGATGGAGTTTCTCTGTGTTCACTCTACAGTATATGAATGACAGCTCACTCAGCCATTATTAAGCACTTCCTGCCTGGCCCCTGCTTCACATCCTGCAGCCCACATGGGCCCACCCCAGTCCTCGCATCCCTCACCAAAGCTGGGCAGGCTGTGAGACCCAGCTAGGAAGCCTCTGGAAAGGTCTCTGCCCTCCTCCATCACTCTACCTCATTCTTGTCCCCTTGCCCGGGGCTCCCATGGTCCAGATCCTGTGCAGGGACTGGGGACCCGCCGTGGAATCAGAAACCCTCTCCACCTTTGGGAAGCTGCAGTCCACCCACACATCCATCCATCCATCCATCCATCCATCCATCCATCCATCCATCCTTCTACCTACCCATCCATCTATCCATATATTCCTCTATCCATCCATCCATCCATCCATTCATCTTCCCATTGTCCCATCTAGCTACGCACACATCCATCCATGTATCTACCACACCTTCCCACTTACCTGTCCATCAACCCATCCTGCAAAGGAGTTAATGAACCTCAAGGTCATGACTAGATGCCTCCCTCCCTCCTCAGCTCCTTATAGAACTTCTTCCAGGCCATAGCTGCCATGTCTATTTTACAGATGAAAAAACTGAGGTTCTGCGATATTTGGGTCACTTGCCCAAATACCAGGAACGACCCTCTGGCCACACACTTGTTGGCCTAGTAGCAGACCACTGACTGTGGAGTGTCTGATTGCTACCACATGGGTGGGGTGCTCATCGTCCCCTCCCTGTGTCTGCCCCTCCAAACCTGTCCCGCTGGGTCCTGGGTCAGACATCAGTTGCAGACCATCTCGACTTCGAGCTGGACTGGTGGCACGGAGAGGCTGGCACCCAGCACAGATGCTCATTGTGCCCAGGCAGCACGGGGTCCCCACGTACACAAGGGCAGCTTGCCAAAGCCTGGGGTCCATCATTTGGTTTCCATTGTCCTATTGTGTCCCAAGGGCCCTTGGCACCTGGTGGGCTCGTCCTCTGCCCACCCAAACCTCTACCACCTCAGGCAGAAGGGAGCTGCAGGTGTGGGCATGAGGGCACTGGGTTCGAGGTCACATCCTTGGAGCCTCAGCTTCCCCATCTCTAACAGATGAGAGTAACTTCTACCACACCTTATCCATGTTGGCGGTGGCTCTTAAGCGGGAGCTGGGGACAAGCTCTGTCAAGGACTGCTGTGTGCCTTGCCACAGTCGCTTGCCCTCTCTGAGTTCACTTTCAATCTGCAACATGGAAATAAAACAGAGCCATTCAAAGGAACCACCTCACATGGTGCAGGACTCCAGAGCTGTGGCAGCTGCCAATCGTGACCCACAGCAGTGGCACCGCTCAAGCACTGGTGCCACTGTGGCTTCTGCATTTCCTGTGGCTCTGTCGGGGCCCCTTCTAGGTCATGCTCTGCTCCCAACCAGAGAAGTCAAGCAGTATTCCAAAGGTCACACAGCAAGGGAGCGATCTTCCATATTCGCAAGCCCCTTTCCCGGGTTCTTGTTTCTCTGGCATGAGGATTCTAAAACATTTTCCATTCACAGTACCTTTTTGCCCAGGAAATCTTACATGACCCAGATAGGTCGGTCCGTGAATTAGGTATTCCAATGAAACGTCTACTGAAGATGAATCATTAGCAATAATTTTAGGGTAGGGAGATGACTCAGCCACTTAAAGCACTTTTGACACTAAAAAGATCAGAGTTCGGATCCCAAGAGCCCAAATGAGATGGGGGGGTGGCCCCCCTGTAATTAGAACCTCAGAAGGCAGAGTGCCCTTTCCCCACTTCCTGAGTTGGGGTATGTGCCATGTCAGTGTTCAGAACCAAGACCTCAACGAGTCCCGCATGGTGGCATGGGCAAGCGCTGCCACAGTATGCATTTGATTCTGAATTAATTTTTAGGTATTGTGTGTCCAGAATTTTTTTTACTCTTGCTAACTTTTCACAACGTCCATGTTCAGTCACATGGCTACCCCTATTGGGTCGTACCCACGGTTTAAGTTCTGGGGCACGGGACTGGCTGATGGGTGCCCTGGGGCTCTGATCTGGAATGTTCTGATGGGGGGATGTGCTTGGTGAAGACCTGGCTTGCTGTACCCGTGTGCTGAACCCAGATTGGTCCACAGTAGGCACATAGTGGCAGGAGACCTGGAGGGTCTAGGGTGCTCAGGGAGACACCAGGCATAGGGGTGGTGGTGTGTTGAGGACTCTGCTGCTGCCCTTGAGAACAGAGAAGTTAGGGTAGAGGTGTTCCTGGGGGAGGCAGGAGGAGGAGACGGCGGGGTGACCTGTCCGGCAGTGGGCACAATGCCCGTGGTCATCGGGGCTGCCTTCTCTGTGGTGGCCTGTCCTGCTCAGCTTGGAACCGGGACAAGGCCATAATGGGGCCTAGACTTGAGGTGGTCCAGCGGTCATCAGCCTCTGGGAGGAGCCAGGGTCCAGTTACAGCCCACGGAGGAGAGATCATCACTTGGGCACGAGATCACTGGGTGACGTCATGGGAACACAGAAGCACAATGTCACAGAGGCAGACGCAGGCCATCCAGCCGGGGTCGCAGTGGGGAAGTGTCTAAAGACTGGCGCACAGTGTCACACAGGCGCACCCACAAATCACTCCTGGGGTGTCATGTGAACAAACAGTGTCCCAGGTGTCAAGGAAACAAACAGCATCACAGACATGAACGAGCCACCTTGATAGTGTCAAGGAGACTGGAAAATGATGTCACATTGACACACAGACACACAGAGACACACAGAGACACACACACAGAGACATACACAGACACGTATACACAGAGACATATACACACAGGCATACACATACACAGAGACACATATGCCCATATACACACATAGAGACACACACGCACACACACACACAGACACACACAGGCATACACATACACACAGACACATACACAGAGACACACATATGCACACATACATGCACATACACACATGTCCACATGCACATTTAGAGACAAACACACTCACATGTACACATGCACACACATGTATACATATATGCACACACGTGTATACATATATACACACACATATATACACATACAGATCGCACACATGCACATGTATGCACACACGTGCACACACATGCATATATACACAGACACACATACACATGTGCACACATACACCACATATACGTGCACACACACGCTCATGCACACATACACACATGCATATGTAGGCACATGCACAATGCACACATACACACATGCACACAGGCACATGCACACATACACACATATGCACATACACACAGCAGTGCTGTTGACACTGCTCACCAGCGTGACGCTGACTGTACGAGGTCGTGGGGTGTGACACCATGTGGCTTGAGTGTCCTGCAGCAGTGTCGCATCCCCATTGTAGATACAGGCACCTGCGCAGCTCCTGCAGCGTCATCGCACAGACACTGCGTCACATAGCAAGTAAAATAAAATAAATACATATTGAAGGCGCCGCCCCCTCCCATGCAAAGCACTCTGTCCTCCCTCTGTGAGCAGGCGTTGGTGCCACACTGACCTGGTATTCACATGGTCAATAGGGTCACGGCCAGTGTCCTCAGGACACAGACCCTACGTGACTGGGCAGTGCTCCCCAGTAGACACTGTCCCATGGCACCCACTACCAGCCTGTTGGACTCTGCATCCCACATGGCGTGAGACACTCTACATGTCACACAAGTGTCCAAGGTCACACACGTGTCCCTTTGCTCCACAGGTCCAGAGCTGAGGGTGGCCGTCCCACAGAGCCCCTGATACGGGCTGAGCCCTGGTTCGTCCCTCCTGGGCTGTGCCCTTTCCTTTTGCTGCTGGCTCTTCAGTGCCTGTTGGGGAAGCGAGCAGGCGTGGCTGACCCACAGCTCCTGAGGCTTCGGGGAGTGGGGGGACAGTGCCACGTGCACAGAGACTGGCTCAGCCAGGCATGTCGTGGGCAGTTGGTTGGGGTCCTCTGTCATCACGAGACTACGGCAGCCATGATCGAAGACAGCCCCTCTTACCTGCTGCATGGCTGCTGTCCTGCTGGGTGTCCAGACCCTACATACGGGAACTGATGTGACCTCCAAGGCATAGAGGCCCCTCAGGAGATGAATTCAGGGGGCGACATGTTAGGGACTGGAGTCACATTCATCTCACAGATCCCGTGAACCCCTTCTTGTAGACAGAGGATTTTGGGGGATTCTGAAGCCTGCTTCCCAGTTTACTTCTAAGGACTAGATGCTCTTCCCGAGGCCTGGACAGACCTGCTAGGAACGTGAGCAAGGGCAGCACTTCGACAGGGTGGAAGCCAGCGTCCCAGTGGACGTGCATGAGGTCTCTTGTCTAAGCCCCTCACATCTTTGGACAAAGCCCATGTTTTGAGGGTCTGGGTTCACCATGGTCTCTGCGAGGGTTGGGGACAGGCCCGGAGGCGACAGGCTTGAACATGGCAATCCTCAAGCCGCTCGGTCCTCTGAAGGTATTGAGAATCCTCTTTTCATGTACTGTGGTCCCTGAACTCAGGAGGATTGGGCGGGAGAGTGCTGAGTTCAAGGCCAGCCTGGGCTACCAGCCAGACCTTCTTTCAGGAAAACAACCAGCCATCAAAAGCATTCATGGCTTTGAACTCTGTCTGCACCCAAAGACTAAAGCTGAAGCCCAAGCCAGTCCCAGGGGAGTATTGAGTGAATCATTTTTAAGTCCCTCCCCCCACTCTCCTGGTGGCAGCTGGAGCCTCTTCCTGGGTAGGGGAGGTGGGGGAGGTGTTGGGGGTGGGCTCCTGCTCCCTCTGCAAGCCCCGCCCCCAGCTGCAGGAGGTCGGACACATGTTCCGAAGGGGCATTATCTGTGCTCGGTTGAGTGTGAACGTTCAAGCGGAATTGACTGTGTACTCAGCCACTTTCAAACACAACTAATCTCCATCGGGGCGACAGGAAGTGAAATATGTTATTGTCGGTGGCAGTAAATTAGCCGTGCCAGACCTGGCACGTGAGGCATTACAGGCTGGGGCCTACGCACTCCTTCACCCAGCCACCACCCACCCGGCCAGCCTCGCCTGCCCGGCCTGCCCGACCTGCAATCCATTACCACCACCCTCCGGGCCCATCTCCCACCAGGAACAGAGAACCTCACTACCCTTTGCCCTGGACCTGACCCCCTTCCACCCAGGACTAAGGTTTCCTGCCTACCCTTTTTTTTTTTGAGAGAGAGAACACAACTGGTTTTTCTTTTAATATTTAATTAGTTTATTTGTGGCTGGAGTAGAGACATGTTCATGCATGCCATGACCTATGGGTTGAGGTCAGAGGGCAACTCTCAGAAGCCAGTTGGCTCACAGTCCACCACGTGGGCTTCTGGGGATTGAACTCCAATCACAAGGTTTTTGAGCAGGCTCTTACTTGCCGAGCCATCGCATCAGCCCCCAAGCAGCTGGGTGGATCTTTACATCTGTTTCTCACTGGAGCTGGGGGGGACATGCCTAGGTACAAAGCTGAAGGAGGAAAGAGATCCCAAGGGTCCTCTTAGCTGCATATATTGCTTGGCGACACTAACCTGAGCAACACGAGCAGCAATTTCCCAGCGGCTAGCGCCAACACGCAGTTTCCTGACACCTGGCTACGAACCACAGCCGCTTGCCTTGACTCGTGTTTTGTTCCGCACTCGGGGTGGAACTTTCAACTCCTTTTGTAACATTACCCATTGGCCATTGGAAAAATAAGATCGGTTTACTGAAGCACAGAGCTCTTTCAAACACTAGTACCTTTCCTAATATGATGCTGGAAAGGCCAACGCCAATGAATGGCTCACCCAATGGACCACCCGTGTCTTTAGGAAAGTAAGTGGATTGGCAATACAGGTTCCCCAAAATTCTAACTGTACTTGAAAGTTGAAAGCTATTGCTGGCAAGGAATACTGTCAGTTGACAGGCCACATTCATTGCTGACAAAACTACTGAATACCCAAATTTGAAAGTCTAGTCCTTTTTTTTTTTTTTTTTGGCCATGGGTATGTGGGGGTAACAGTTGCTCTTTCACTAAGGCTCCGGGATCAATCACACACACACCCTTGTGTTTCTTCCCAAGGAATGTCCAAAAGCTGTTAGAAGTTGAGTTTTTTAATCATTTATTTTATATACATATATATGGATGTATATACATATATATCATGTGTGAGCATGAAAGTATAGTATACAGGTATTGCTCTATCTCATGTGTGAATATGCGTGTGCCATGGAGTTCTTGTGGAGGTCAGAGGATACCATTCAAAAATCAGTTCTCTCCTTCCATCTTGCGAGCTCTGGGGATTGAACTCGGGTCACCAGGTTTGGCGGCAATCACCATAACCCGCTAAACCATCTTGCTGGCCTGATGAGGAGTCTTACCTTTTACTTCTCATCAAGGACATTAAGTGGTTGATGTGCAAGACATAATCCTGTTATACTTCAGCGGCTCGGCTCATGACAGGAGCCGGCAGGTTTGTTTTTCTTTGAGACAAGCCATTGCTACGTAGCCCAGCCTGGCCTCCTGCTCTCGCTCCTCCTGCTTCTCAGCCTCTGTGTGCAGCATGCACTTCCTTGGGCCTCTCTGGGAGGCCAGCAGATTATAAGCTGTTCCTTTCACATCTTTGGTTCAAATGTCAACACAGCAGAAAGGGTAATGACTGAATTACTACATAAATGGTTTTGACCTACAGACCTTCCTAAAGGATCCTGGAACCCTTGAGATTTGTGACCCCACTTGTGTGTGTGTGTGTGTGTGTGTGTGTGTGTGTGTGTGTGTGTGTCCATGCTTGTATGTGTAAACAAGAGGGCACTTGAGTGTATGTGCCTGTGGAGGCCCAAGGGTGACATCCAGAATCATTCTGGATTGCTCTACTTCCTTATTGCTTTGCTCTGGGGTTTCCCAGACTCTACCTTCCAGGACCAGAATTCAAGGTCGCCATCATTTGCATTTGATGTTTTTATGTGGGATCTGGGGATCTGAACTCAGGTCCCTTTGCTTTAACCCTGAGCCATCTCCCCAACCCAATGTGTTGCCCCACTTTGAGAGCTGCTGATTTGGAATGTTTATCCCAGGCTGTCTGCATACACTTCCCCCTCCCCCCAAATGGAAGCTACTTTGCACCTAGAACCACTGGAGTTTCCTCCCCACTTAGGGACAAATGTCGTCTATTCCTGGCCAGCCCTAGCTGAGTCTGCTAATGAAAATCTTTCTGTTCCTTTAAGACACTATGCAGAAGCTAGCCTCCTTCCGGAATATACATGTTAGTGGAGGTCAGTGTTTCCCTGATCTAAACCTCTGGGCTACTCTGTTATCTTTGTTCAGCCTAGTCTCATTTGTCAGCCCCCGCTTTGGACATATTAGGCCTCCCTGGCTGATTGAAAGGAGCCAAGATATGGTAACTGTGCCTCCAGCCACAGCAGTGCTGATTCCTGGCATTGACCTCCCCGTGGAGGGCAGCCCAGAGGACTGTGAGAGTTCTGCTCTGCACCCCCAAGTTGTGGTTATGTCCTCAAGAATCAGAGGGGTCGCCCTGGAGTGTGGCCTGGAGGAGCGGAAAGATGACAGTTTGACTTTAAGGAAGCTTGCACTGTGTTTTCCTTCTTACTCAGTGACCCAGGCTGAAGTTGCCTGGCAAGTCAAAAGCAGCTACGACTCTGGATACTTTCTGAATTCCGCACTCACCTCCTGGGATTTTTGGGAGGCGACTTGTGAACTTGCATCTGAACACAGCCTGACGCTGACATCCAAAGGTTCCCTGACATTACCCAATAGCCGTTGACATCACCCGATGGCGGCGACATCACCCGATGGCAGTGACATCACCCAATGACAGCACGACTGACCTGAATGTGCCAACATTCAGACATCCACACTGACCTTGAATGCTCTCTCTGCTGTGAGCCAAGGTCTGGCTACCCCGAGAATCACACCTACAGTGTGGGAAACAAGCGCCTTCCCCAGGAGACTAGACTCAGGTGGGCAGAGCCAGGGCCAGGCAATGGGAGGCAAGAGCCCCCTCCCTCACCTGATGTCTTAATATTATGCAGATGTCATTTCCACACCCGATCCATGATCCTTCTTGCGGCCAGATTCTGTCCCTTTAAAAACGCAGGGGTGTCACTGCTGTGGCCCCTGCTCCCCAAGACTTCCCCTCTTTTCTCAGTGGTGGCGATGGTGGGAGGAGTGGGGGGGGATCTGAGATTCAGGGATGTCTGGGGACTGGCCGCCAGGCTTCCTCCTATCTCTGGGTTCTCTGGCTGAGGTTGGGCAGTACAGTGGTCAGCACCCCATGCCACACCCCATGCCCAGGTCGTGCATGGCATGGGCAAAGGCTCCCCCAGCCTGGCCTCAGCCTCCCCTCTCTTGCCTTTCTTTTATGCTTAAAAAAAAGAGAGAGAGAAAGAAAAGAAACAAGTTGAGCAATCATTGTGTTGGATTGGGGAGATGTTATTCCTCGTGACAGACAAGGGCAATTATCTGCAATCCGCCAGCAGTTTTAGCCTAATTTCATTACTGCCGTGCGAGTCTCCCCGAGCTGCTAGTCTATCAGTGTCTTGCAGAACGGATTAGCGGGCACTTTCTTCATCTTCAAATGAATTTTAGCTGTCGTGCCCTTGATGAATGGACAGCAGGGACAGGAGGCTGACCCGGACAGGGGAGTGGCCAGGGGGACTGGACAAATGGCAGGCGCCCCGGGGTCTTGGTGAGAGGTGGTAGAAGGTGAGGTGGCTGCAGGGAAAGGACAGGGCAGGTGCCACCTTCTCAAGACTCTGTTCTTCCGGTGCCCTGAACCAAGAGCTACTTCTTGCTGCCCCTGGTCCTGCTTACTGGGGTCCTGCATATAAATGCCCCCCCCCACCACCATTAAGGACAGATCCCTAGGTCCCAAGCTGAGATGATTACACCCCGCTTCATTAACACTCTGTACCTGTAGCTCCCAGACACTGAAGACCTGACAGCTCCCCAGCATGGTGACCTCCATTTTCATGGTCAGAACAACGACTCTGTTTCTCTCAGTTTGGGTCAGGACCTGGCCCAGGCCTGTTGCATGCCAGGGGCCCAGTAACTATCGGAAGACCTGGCAGTGCCAACGCTCTGTTGGAGACCAACTGCGCCTGATTTCACCAAGGCGGCTGGTTGCCGCATAAGCGAGCAAGCCAAGGAACCCATCTGGCTGACCTCAGAGCCCCTTCCCCCCTGCTCGGTCCCATTGAAGAGCACTGCTTGGGGGCCCTTGCTGAGAAGCGAGAGGGTCTTCTCGTGAGCTGGGTGAGACTTCGGTATCAGCAATGCCGAGTGAGGCCCAGCCCGCTTAGGAGTCCTGGAGTCCACTCTCACCAGAAGCTTCACCCATTAAAAAGAAAAGAAAAAATACCCAGATTCCACCAAGAAGGACTCTAGTAGTTTAGGTGTTTGCTTTGGGTTTTGGTTTTTGAGAGAAGCTCTCACTATGCAGCCCAGGCTGGCCTCAAAGTCCCGCTCCTCCTGCCTGGGACCTCTAGAGTACTGGGTTCCAAACCTGAGCAGGCACAGGGGGTTTCTCCCCTTACCATCTGTTTACCCTGTCCTGCATAGCTCTGCACCCCAGGAAACTGACTTCCCCCGCAATCCTCTCTGCTCTCCCCACCCCGAGGCGCCCTCTGCCACCCAGGTAGGTGGTCTAATGGAGGCTGGGGGGGTGGGAAGAAGAGGAGAATTTGGGGATCCCTGTCCCACCTGTCACCTTCAGGGTGTCAGTGCATCTGGTGTCTCCTTCAGGATCGGGGCTCTTTGCTCCGCCCAGAGCTGGGCGGGAGTGTCTCGCCATCTCCAGACCCTGGGTTCCAATGACCCTGGTTTACCAGGCTGCATAATGAGACCTCAACACAAACCAACTGGGAAAGAGAGAGAGAGAGAGAGAATCCATCCACTTCAGCCCCTCTGGCAGGAATTTGGGTATTTCATGAGCGAGGTGGGAGTAGACACCAGGGGTCCTAAGATTCTCAGGTGGAGGCAGCCAGTTGCCCATTTTACAGGTGAGGAAACTGAGGCAACTCAAAGACAACACAGAGTCACGCAAAGCTAGGAAGCACAAGAGCCTGAAGAACCCTCCTTTCCCCTCCTACCTCCCCGTCTCCTGATTCTGCTCCTTGCTCAAGGCCCCCTGGAGACTCTCCCAAGATATCGATTACCAGGGCAGCCTTGAGTCGATACGGTGCACTTTGTTAATTAATCTCTCCCAGATAATTGCAGGAAACTATTGGTTGGTGTGAACAGAGGATGGAGAGCCAACTCTGTCCCCTGGCCTGCCCCGAGCAACTCCAGGAGGTTCCCCACGTCCCTGCTCCCCGTATCACTCCTCTTCCTCTGCCTTCCCCGCGGGCCGATGAGCTTGTCTCCCTCGGAACCCTCACAGCAGGACCCCCACAGGTTCAGCACCTTGGCACATGTGTGGCTGTGGTCCAGGGTTCAAATCCCAACTCTGATGACAACCGTTACATCTGTGACCTAATCTCTCTGAGCCTTGGCTTTAAGGCAAAATAATAATTTGCAATGTCTGCATGATGGGTTGACATAAGGACCGAACGAGGGTGGCATTTCTATACTGATGTTACATGATCCTCACACCTAGCCGAACAGCCCCATGGAGGCCAGCGCTAAACTGGGCCTTGGTGAATGCCAAATGCATTCAGAACGTCTGATAGGATTGACGGGCTGGGAACATGGCTCAGTGTTAAAACCTTTGCCTCGCAAACAAAGGGACTTGAGCACTTGGTGTGCCCAGATCCCATGTGCCAGGTGCGTTTGGCAACCCATCTGTCATCCTAGCCCTGGAAAGCAGAGCCTGGGAATCCCTAGAGCAAACTTGCTAGCCACACTAGCCCTGGTGTGCTCTAGAGACCCAGTGTCATAGTTGGGCACAGGTGTCAACTTGACAGTGGAGGGTTTGAGCTCTGGGCACATTTGTGGAGGATTAGTGGTTGAGTTGGGCCCAGAGCAAACCTGCAGGAGATTGTCTAGCTGATGGGGAAGACCCAGACTATGGTGGGTGGGACTGGGCCCTGGAATAAAATACAGAGAGCTGGTTGAGAGAGTTGGCATCCTTGTGTACACTTGGCCAGACATGTTGGTCTGCAAGTAAGG
Source organism: Typhlomys cinereus (assembly GCA_023101885.1). NCBI lineage: Eukaryota > Metazoa > Chordata > Mammalia > Rodentia > Platacanthomyidae > Typhlomys > Typhlomys cinereus. Next base: position 7,335,829 of record JALPQD010000063.1, on the reverse strand, counting down.
ATTGTCCCTCCCTCAGCCATTATGTAGAGATGGTGTGGCCAGTTCCCTCGGCCCTGGTGTTGCTGTGAGCTCTCCATCAAGCTGGACTGAGAACTGTAACCGGACTGTCGTAAGGAAATAAACCCTTTGTTCCCTTAAGCCTTTTACTGGTGATTTATCAGCAACCATGCAGGCAAACTGCAACACCCAGGCTCCCAACAAAACCCTATAGACATTGATTCTTTCATGTATATGTGCATGGTGTGTGCGTGTGCATGTGAGTGTATGGTGTGTGCATGCGTGCCCGTGTACAGGTGTATATACACCACCGCACATGAGTGTGTGCCTGTGCAGGCCCAAGGGTGACTCATCCTCAATCTCTCCTCCATTGAGTACCCCACTTCACAGACAGGGACGCTGAGTCACAGCGGCATCAGTGAGAGGTGGAGCTGGATCCCCAATCAGTGAGTGACATGCCGCTGGCCGCCCCTCAATGTCACCTGCCAGCACACAGAGGTGCCAGCAGGAGCCAGCCTTCCACGTGCCATCCATGCTGGGGTGTCACAGGGCTCAGAGGCACCGTGATTTCCTCTAAGTCTCCTCACCCCCAAACTCTGTCTCTGTCCCAAAAGTCCCGACGGAGTCTCTGGGCTCTCGGGACTCAAGAGCTGTGCCCTGGGCCGAGTCACCCTCTTCGGGGTCTCTCGTCCTCACGGCTATCATCTACCCCACAACATGCCAGGCTTTCTCTACCTACTCTAATAAACCTTTTAGACTTTAATGAACTAAATAGCAAATTACTTTTTTATTCAAGAATGAAATTTCATCATATTCATAATTCATATTTTATTTCAGACATCTGCTGCTGATTACATTACATTTAACTAAAATTAGATGATGCTCAGAACGCAATTAGGGCTCTGCCAAATTCTTCGGCCCACCAATGCCGGCGGAGCGCAGCGGGGGCCGCCAGGAACCTAATATGTAATTAGGAGCTATTTTCTAGCTGTTTTTAAAGTCTGAAAATTAGCTGCCTTTATTAATCACACAGACAAATATAAAGTGGAACCAACGCGCGCTGAAATTTCTAAAAGGGATTTTTTGTTTAATTATACACCACCGAGCTCTGGGACTCGTTTCGCATGTTGATTTGTTGTGCGCTGACATTTTGACAACTCGTTCTCAATTTGTCTGTCGTAGTTAGGCAACAACAAAGCCGACGGTAACACTTTAACTTTCAAAACCTTCAGTGTGCCAGGGAGCGGGAGAATGGCAGCCCTCGCTGCGGGCCTGGGGCGCCGGCTCTTGAAGTCAAGGAGACGCAGGGAGGAGGGTTTGGAGGTGGCGGAGAGTCACACATGCCCCCCAGTATTGGCTGGGAGTGTTTGATGACACTGGGCTTGGAGGCCAGAGGCCCAAGCAGCGGGTCACTGCTCAGAGAGAACCCCTTTTGCCATCTCCTGGCCTCGGTATCTTCTCCCGTATCATGGAGGGGTTTGGAGCCTGAGACCTTAAGGAACCTTCTAGAGACAATAATCCTGCCTTGGTTTCTCCATCGGCAGGACCTCTGGCCAGTGCCATTCGGCCTCCCGCCCTCACAAGGGAAATGGCTTGTGGGTCTGTCTGTTTGCCCGTCCTGAGGATTGAACCTAGAGCCTCCGGTGCACTAGTCAAGTGTGAGATCCACGGCCACGAGGAGGAATCTCCTGTCATCCCATGGCGCAGACATCAAAACTGAGGCATGAGATTTGGCAGCTCAGGCTTCAACCAGCAGAACTCAAGCACATACCTCCAGAATCTGTTCTTGTCTGTCCGTCTGTCTGTCTATCATCTGTCATCTATCTGTTGTGTGTGTGTGCGTGTGTAAGAGGGCACTTGAATGTGTACAGCGTAGAGGCCTGAGGGTGACGCTGGGAATCATCCTGGATTGCTCTACCGCCTCATTGCTTTGCTCTGGGGTTTCTGCTTCTGGTGGGAACCGCACCATATCTGCCTGATATTTTTATGTGGGATCTGGGATCTGAACTCAGGTCCTGGGGCTGAAGAGATGGCTCAGGGGTTAAGAGTCACAAGCAGAAGGACCTGAGTTGGGATCCTGGATCCCTTGTAAAGACTCCAGGTGGACATGACAGCAGCCTGCACTTCCGGTGGAGCCTGGGAAATCCCAGAGTAAAGCAATAAGGAGATAAAACTATCCAGGATGATTCTGGAAGTCATTCTTAGACTCCCACAGTGCCCTCTCTCTCTCTCTCTCTCTCTCTCTCTCTCTCTCTCACACACACACACACAAAATAAAAGCAAACACCAAACTCAGGTCCTTTCGCTTGTGAGGCAGAGGCTTTAAGCCACCTCCCTAGCCCCCCAGAATCCATTCTTAGCTCCCCACAGCTGCTCCTGGCTTGGTAGTCCTAGGAAGTGGTGGCTCTGGGCCTTGGCACCCCCTGCTCTACTGAGTCTCTCAGTACAGAGAAACTTGGCCTCTGAATAGGCCTCTCAGCCCCAGAACAACCCTGTGCTTATCTAAGCCTAAGGGGGCTCCTGGGACCACCCTGTTTCTCCCCAGCAATGTCCGCAAGGTCCTCAGCCCAGAGTAGCCACTGCTCTGCCCATGTTTACTCTGACAGGTAGCTTTACCCATGCGCGTGCCTGGTGCCCCGTGGACACTCTGCTTCCTGCACGCCTCCCAGGACCCCCTCCCCCCCGGGCAGGTTCACTGCCAGCTCTGGAGTGTCTGGCCACCCCATCCAGGACGACTGACCTATGCGAATCTCCATCTCCCTGTCGCTAAGATAATATCTTGACGGTGCCCACCTTGCCCAGTTCTGGCAGGCTCTGAACAGGATAACAGTTCTTGACCTGGATTGGGCCACGGCTAACAGTAGCCGTCTGACATTATGTGCAGGCTCCACAGCGGGGAAGGATCTGCCCTGGGTGCCCATCACCGAGTCTGAACCACAGCTTCAACCTCCCCCCTCAGCACAATACCTCCCAAGTGTCCCCGGGAGGGCGGGGACCCTCACCTAGGGTTCCCCCCCTGGGTGTCCATCTTCGGTCCACTCCCCAATACCCCCCCCCCCGTCGTCGCCTGTCTCTCCTTCCTCTTACCTCCTGGAGTTGGTGGTACACCGTCAGGGCAAGGGCAAAGACCATCATGGGGGAGGGGGTGTCTTCCGGTTCAGAGTTCACTGGGACCACCAGTTTTCAGAAGCCCCACCTCCTCCCCACAGACGCACTGGTTGAAAGTGTCAGCAGAGACAAAGAGGCTTTCGGGGTGACAGCGGGGCTGCTGATGAAATGAAATCTGAATTGCGAGTGAGGCGAAGACTGTTCCGCTCGATGGTGACAGTTGAGACCCACTGGAGAGGGAGAGTGACAGGCACACGCTGATGTCAGCACGGTTCTCTCTGTGCACAGCCCCAGGGAGCGGCTTCCCATGGGAGATCTGCCTCGCCTGGGTGCCAAGCGGGCCGTGGCGGTGAGAACCGTGGGCAGCCCCGGGCAGGGGTCGCCAGGAGGACCCACGGCTGGACACCTGACCGTCCAATGGTCGCTCTCTGGATCCTCCCACGCTGACACGTGCCAGATGCTGGGCTGGGGCCTGTGGGTGTGAGCCAATCAGCAAAGCTGCCTGAGAGGGGTACCGGTGGTTGGGCTGCAGGGCGTCCTCACAAAAGAGGTTCAAAGGCCAGGTCCTGGGTTGTAGGCATGACCTCATTTGGAAATCCAGGTCTTCATGGGGGCGTCTGGAGGAGGTGAGCTGCCCCTCGAAGATGGACACACAGGCGACATAGGGGTAGTCCGCAGCGGCGGGGCTCCCGGCCACTGCTAGAATCAAGGAAGAGTCCAGAAGGATCCCGCTGAAGGGAGCGTTTCCCCACTCACATCTCGAGCAGACTCCCTGCCTCCTGACCGTGCGAGTGTCTGTGTGTGCAAGCCGCGTTGTGCCAACACTTTCCCACAGCCAATAGCCGGGAGAAACTGACCCAGACCTTCCGTGCCAACGAGGGAGCAGCCCAGAGCCCCAGGCCTGGCAGGAAGGGTGCCAGAAAGTGGATCCAACCACTCCCCCCAACAGGACTCCAGAGCTGAGCGGCCCCTCCAGGGTCCCCTCCACCAGCCAACACCCCACCTCTCACTCCCCTCGATGTCAGACACTTTCCATGCGTACGCGTATGTTCGCGTGTTTGGGTGAGCTGGACTTACACGTGTGTGGGTGCACGTGCGTGCACGTGTGTGAAGTTGATGGCTGGCTGCTTTCATAGAGGCTCTTTACTTTCAACTGAACCCAGAGTGTGTAGATCAGTGAGGCTAGTCGGCCTGCCCTGGGGATTCTCATCTGCCTTCCAAATCCAAGTGTTGGGCTGGTGGGTGGCCGCCATGTCTGCCCTCTCACAGGTTCTTCAGGGGCAAGAGCCTTATCCACAGAGCCGTCTACCCAACCCGGCACAGAACATTGTAGCATAACGGTCACCCTAGCTTTTCTTTTTTTAAAAAAATACTTTATTTATTTACTCTGTGTGTGTGAGAGAGAGAGAGAGAGAGAGAGAGAGAGAGAGAGAGAGAGAGAGAGGGACACTGTGTCCCTGTGGAGGACCAAGGGTAGCTGTGGGAATCACTCTGGTCGCTTCTACCTCCTCCTTGCTTCGCTCTGGGGTGCTCCAGGCCCCTCCCACCAGGGCCAGAAGTGCAGGCTGCCACCATTTCTGGCTGGTGTTTTCACATGGGACCTGGGATCGGAACTCAGGACCTTCTGCTTGGGAGGCAGAGTCTTAACTCCGGAGCCATCTCTCCAGCCCAGCCCTAGCTTTTCTATCCTCACGCCCACCCTGGCTCTGCAGGGCCCTCACTAGACTTTGCCGAGCGTGCAACCAGACTGGCTCAAACTCACTGTATTGACCTCTCTCGAACACAGAACCATGTGGTGCTGTAGACCCACCCGCCTGCTAGTCCTGTGAAAATGTCACTCAAGAGCTGGTGACATGGCTCAGTGGGTAAGTTGCTTGCCTGGCATGCATGGAGTCCCGATTCCCATCTCAGCACAGTATAAACCAGGTGTCATCCAGAACTCAAGAGATGGAGGCAGGAGGTGCAAGAGTGCAAGATCTTCCTCAGCTACATAGAGTTGGAGACCAGCCTGGGATACAGGAGACTTATCTTTAAAAAAAGCGGTCTAGGGAGATGGCTTAGCAATTAAAGCACTTGCTACGCAAGCAATGGTTTGGAGTTCTGATTCTCAGATCCCACTGGTGAGTGGGCAGCCTCAGAAAGCAGAGAGGGGATCCCCAGAGCAAGCTGGCTAAAGAGACGAGCTGTAATTGGTGAGCTCTGGGTTTGATCGAGAGACCCTGTCTCAACGAATAAGGTAGAAGAGTGATCGGAGATGATTCCTGACATCAGCCTCAGGCTGTGCATGATACATACATTAAAAAGAAAAGGTCACCCAAGCGCCATGTCACTTCAGGCTAGGAAAGGTACCTCTCTCCTCTCCGGAGTTCCCTAGGTCAGTCGGAGCCCAACACTCTGCCATGGAACTGCTGATCTGTGAACGCTGGGGGACCAGAGGAGTCTTGTTCACCCCTGAGATCTAGAAACCAGCTCCGAGCCACCTCAGACAGTGCGTCTCCTTGCCAGCAGGGTTTCAGCCCAATTCAAGACCACCTGGCTGAGATGCTGCCCCTTATCAGCTCAGCCACCCAGAATGGAGCTGTGCCGCTCTAAGACGGTCAGGGCTGGAGGAGGGAACCTGTGCTCACACCCCGCTATCAGCTGACTGGCCTTGTGCAAGTGACCTCACCTCTCTAAGCCTCACCATTACCTTCTGTGAAGTGGGACAGTAAGACCTGCAGCACGGGGCTGCACTGGAGCACTTACTCATGGTTACCATCATTGGAAGGATGGTGCCATGATAATTGTGATGACTGTATGCACGTCTCTTCCCGAGACTCATGTGTCTGTCCAGGTCAGCTTCCCTGTCCATTGCCTCAGATCTGTGAGTCATACATACACCCTGCGACATGCCAGTTTCTACTGGATGCGATCATTGAATTCTTGTCATTCTTTACATATGTATCATCCTCCCAATCCGATGACTTCTCTAGCAGGGACTATGTCATCCTCCGGTGCCCTTGAAAGACTCAATGACTACTGCTTGATCGATACAACCGCTTCATTGCCCACCCAGGGCCTAACAGGCATTTGAAATAATCAGGGACTAGAGCTGAGGTCAGAGAGCTCAGGGTAGAGACCTGCTCTCCCACCAGCCCTGCTTCTGCAGCCTTGACTGTCTCTGAATCCTTTGCAACATGAGTGGCAGAACACCTACTTTCTGGAATGTCAGGAGACTATCTACTGGTTTAGTTAAGGTATTTTCTATGCAAGTATGTAATACAATTGAGCCTCTATCCCCATATTCCATTACCTTCACCATCTCATCCCCTCTTGTCAGTCTCCTTTGTTCCCCTCAACAATTTTACTTCTATTTCCATGTTTTATTTGTACACAGACACTTTTATATATCCACATGAAATCTAAAACTCACATACAAGAGAAAATAAGAATTTGTATGGCTGGAGAGATGGCTTAGGGTTAAGACTGCCTCGCAAGCAGAAGGTCCTGAATTTGGATTCCAGGTCCCACATAAAAATGCCAGGCGGACACAACAATAGCCTGCACATCTGGCCCTGGTTGGCAGAGCCTGGAAAATCCCAGAGTGAAGCAAAAAGGAGGAAGAAGCAAACCAGGATGATTCCTGAAGTCACCCTTGGTCCTCCACAGGGACATACATGCACACGCACGTAAAATAAATAGAATAAATTTTTAAAAAAGAATTTGTAGAAACCAGGGTTTCTGGCTGGATGATTTCAGCACACCCCCGGCACTACTCTGAACCTCTATCTTCTCTTCTGGAAAATTGAGACAGGACTCAGTACTGAGAGCTGTGTCGGGAGTAGAAACTGGTAAACCGAGTCTGGCTGGGGCTGGTAGATATGAGCAGTAGTAGTGACAGAGTTGTTCAATGTTTTAATATTTTATTAATTTGCAGAAGAGAGAAGGGGCAGTAAGTGAGTATGAATATGTAGCAGCATGTGGGTGGAGGTCAGAGGACAACTTTTAGAGATCAGTTTTCTCTTTCCACCACATGGGCTCTGGGGATCGAACTCAGGTCCCTGCGTTTGGATGCAGGCGACTTTACCTATAGAGCCATCCGGCCAGCCTATTGTTTGTGGCTTGTTTATTTGTTTCTAGGTAGAGTCTCCAACTAGGGTGGCCTGGATCTTGCCCTCCTGCTTTAGCTTCTGTGTTTGTTGCACTGACTTTTGTAATTGTCTGACTTGCCTTTCCTGGGGTGTGGTGGCGGTCAGCTCCGCGCTGGGACTTGGTCAGCGCAGTGAAGAATGGGGTGCAGATGAGAACAGGCAGCAGCACCCTGCCCACGGGAGGACCGTTCTTGGTCTAAGGCACCCAGGTCCTCCTTCAGAGGGGACACCAGCCCTGGGCTGCTGGGAGAGGGGAGAACTGTGAAGACACTCCCTTCCCTCTGGGTGAACGGAGGAGGGTACATGCCAGGAAAGCACCCGTCTGTTTACCTTTCTGTGGGTGGTGGTGGTTCTGTTTCTCCAGGCCGCCCTTGAACTCACGGGGCGATCCTCCTGCTGTATCCCACCGAGTGCTGAGCTCATAGGCATGTGCTTCTACACCTGTCTGAACCTGTCTCTACACCTGGAAAAGGGAAATGCTGAGTATCTTGCCGGGTGGTTGTATAGTCGAGTGGGGTGTTCAGACCAAGACCTGACTCTCGCATTCCAACACTCAGCACCCCTCTGATGGGGTGGAGGGGTGGGAGGTCAGGACAGTGGGGTTCCTGAGCCAGCAAGACCACTGTCAGCAAGCAAGACCACTGTCAGCAAGCAAGACCACTGTCAGCAAGAAAGGCCACTTCCTGTTTCTTCTCTCATTCATTCGTTGTCTGTGCAGAAAACTTCAAGCACTTACCATGTGCCATGTCCCAGGCTAGAAGCCGGTGGGGACACAGCGGTGAGTCCGGCAGTGAGTGAGGCCCTAGCCTGGGTGCTAGCAGACAGGGTGGTGGAGCAAGTCATTGACAAGGGAGGCTTGGGGACGGCTGCTTGTGGAGACAGGCCGGACCTGAGGGGGCCAGCGATGGGGACTGAAGCTGCCCAGCTGAAGGGGGCAAGAAAGGTGGTTCCACCTGCCACACTCCCTGCGACTCACGCAGCACCGCAAGACATTCGGTATTACCTCCCACATGGGCTGGAACCTCCCACAGGTAGCCCACCAGTACTTCGCCCAGGTCCCGTCCTCCACTGTTACTGCCCAGTACAGGGGTGTCAGCAAACATTTGAAGGCCCTGAGTTGAACACCCCACTCCACTGTACAAACAACCCATGGTAAGATGCTCACCATCTCCATTTTCCAGGTGTAGAGACAGGATTAGACAGGTGTAGAAACACATGCCTGCGATCTCAGTACTTAGTAGGCTACGGCAGGAGGACTGCCGTGAGCTCAGGGTTGGCCTGAAGAAACACAACCCCCCCCAAGATAAACTAATGAACAGAGCCTCAGAGGTGATCTGGCTTGCTCCACGGCATGCAGCCAGCAAGTGGAAGAGCTGAGCTTTGAACCCAGGTCCATACCCTTGGGCCCTAGGCCAGAGGCCAGGAGCTGCAGCAGCAACCCCTCCCCACCCCCGCTTCTGCAAGGGAAGCAGGTTCCCAAGGGACAGTCCTGTGGCCTGGCCATAAATAACTGAGGTCCCAGGGCCCCCGGCGGCAGAGGCTGTGCTGCGAGTGTGTAATACAAACAGCACTAATCCCCTGTCAGTTTGGCTGCATATCAGAGGAGACAAGCTTCCGAACAGGAGGCCTAATTGAATCGAATTGAAAAGGCAGAATGGGCGGAGGAGGGATGGGAGCTCAGAAGCGGGCGGGCAGCCAGCGAGCCAGCAAGCGAGCGAGCGAGGTGGCCAGGCGCAGCTGGCTGGGCCTTCGTGGGCCAGGCAGGGCCTCATTCCAGCCTCCCTGTGGGGGCCCAGGCTGGGGAGGGGGGTGTGGATTGGGTGCTGGGGGAGGGGGAAGCCAGGGGGCCCCGCCCTGAGGGCCTCCCCTTCATCTGCTGGCTCTGCTGGTTTCTCCCCCTTGCTGACCCTTTTTTTGCTTCCTCTGTTATCTCGAATAATGTCACTGCCTCTTTAGAATCTATTCATCAGAGCAGAAAGAAGGCTGACATTGATAAAAAAAAATACCATCTGTGTCTCCCGGGAGCAGCGCCGCACCTCCTGACCGCTAGCGCTGGCGCCCCCATCTCGCAGGCCACTGAGGGTAATCAGATTACACCCGCCTGCCCGGGGGCCCCCACTCAGGGCTGCTCTCCCCTGACATCTCACCTTGGGGACACGTTCAGGTCTTGGAAAGTTTGGTTTGGCTCTTTTGTAAATTGGCCTTTCACCATGGAAGGGGGGTGAGGGGGAGACGACTCGCAGGTTAACACTTTTGCCTACCAAACAAAAGGACTGGAGTTCAGATCCCCAGATCCCAGATCCCCAGATCTCACATGAGAATGCTGGAATTACAGTGGCCTGTAATTCTGGCCCTGGAAGGCAGAGCCTGGGAAAGCCCTGAACAAAGCAATAAGGAGGTAGAGCTATCCAGGATGATTCCTGAAGTCACCTTGGGCCTCCAAAGGCACACACATTCAAGTGCTCTCTTACACACACACACACACACACACACACACACACACACACACACACACAATCAAAAACCCGAAAATAAAAAAGTAGATAGAAGGCTGAGGCTTGGCTCAGTAGCAGGGTGCCTGGAAGGCACCGCCAGCTAAGTACACAGAGAAGTTTAGCTCGTCCCCCTCCCCCACACACCCAGGGCAGCAGGTGGCTTTGGCAGTAGTGCCTTGTCCTTCCTCAGCCTGGCCAGTGTGTCACCTGATGAGCCTTGGAGAATGGTGTGACACCAACGAGCAGAAAGACTTCCTGAGTAGTGCTGGAGCCATGGAGACCGAGACCAGGCCACAGACACTGCTAGAGAAAAAGCAAGGAGACCAAGGTCCAGAGAGGGCCTGTGCATTCTCCTGTGCTGCACAGCTCTCTGGACGGCTTTCTGCTCCACACTGAGCCCCAGCCCTCCGGAGCTGGCTCAGGTGCGCTGTGCCGGGGGTGGGGGTGGAGATTCTCAAGTGAGTTCTGAAGGCACATTGGCCTTCTTGCTCTTTCTCCACTTTGGATGTATCCTAGCTCCACCCAGTGCCCTTGGACCTTCAGAAATCTCGGTTCGGGCCTGAATTTGCCGCAAACATGACACGTGGCCACGTGCCAGGCGGTTCCTGGTGCTCCGTCCACGGTGTGAATCCCTGCAGTTGTTCTGGGGAGCCATCTCTCAGGCAGCCACTGTCTTTGGACAGACTGGCCTTTTGTGAGACAGATGGCAGATGCCAATCTGCGTGATGCTGTAGAGCCACGCCCTGGCCACCCGGGACAGGCCAGCCCTGGTGTAGAAGCCCCCCCCCTGCAGCCAGGGAAGGCGTGGTGCACATGCGCTATCTTGGCGACAGATGGCAGGTCGCAGGTCCCGGAAGTCTCTTCTCCAAGGTCACATCCTCCAACTCCCCGAGTCCCACAATCTGACAGGTGGGCCTCTCGGTCTTGAGGGTCACAACCCCATCTTGTTGCTAGACCCCTGGGGACTTTAAGGTTCTTCTTGTTCATCTTCAGCAAAACCCAGCCCCACCCTGAGGGAAAAGCAGACGGGGGGGGGGGGGGGGCTTGGCTTTGGAGGCAGATGTTACTGGGTTCAAACCCAGGGACGGCCTCTCTGGCTCCATTTCCTGCGTGCTCACTGCACATCCAGGCTCAAGGCAGCGCGTGAGATGGGTCGAGGAACGCCAAGCTCAGAGGATGTGGCCTGTCCCCCGTGATGCGGGCCATCCTGGACAGCAAGGACAGAATGCCCCAGCTGAGTGACACCTTCACAGGCAGCAATGGACGGGCGGTGGCCGCACAGGCCCTGCGGAAAACAAGTAGCTGGGCCCATGGGGCTGGATCCCCCAGCATGTGAGGCTGTCCTCTGCTGCAGACTTCAAGAGGCAAGCGGGCTGGGGGGAGGCTCAGCCTTTGCTCAGTCTCCCACTCCAGTGCTACAGCACCTTGGGGATCGAGGAAACCCCCCTGTGGCGCTCCATTGATAGAACACGAAGGAGCCACTGAAGAAATGAGTTTTATTAGCGTTGAGGGCCTGGGAGGGGGAGGGAAGACCATAATTTGTGCTTAAGGTGGAAAAGCATTAGCGCATTGGGATAGAAAAGATAGCTTTAAGGTGGAGAGAACAGGGAGATCACCCGGACCAGGGGTATCTGCAGCGCCCCCAGGACAACTATAGTCACAGCTTCCAGAACTTGCTGAGGGGCTGTCAGGGCAGCAGGGTGTGGGGAGTGAATGTTAGGAAGATGAGAGAACCTCACAAGTCAGTCACCAGGGAGGTCGGAACCGGAAGGAAGTTACCTTGGTTTTAGGAATGACTATTATAAACCTGTATCATCGGAGGCCGGAACAGGAAGGAAGTTAGTTACTTTGGTTTTAGGAATATTATAAACTGGCATCATCGTTTTGGGAGCTGCCACCTTCCAGTGAAGATGTAGGCCTGGCTATGGCTAACACCCTCCTCCCCCACCATCAACGCAACCCGTTTAGCCACCCACAGTGCCCCTCCCCCCAGCTTGTGCAAATCACAAAGGGAAGGTAAATCCTGAGGAAACAAGCCTGGGCGTGGCAGGATGTAAGAACCATTGCCAATTTGCGGGAGGGCCGCGCCAGGCCAAAGCCAAGTTGAGGGCAGGCACAGCTGACTATGTGCTCCTGGACTAGTTTGTCTCCTGATCTGTGGGGGGCCACTAGCCACCACGCTGACGGAAGCAGTGCTCGAGAGTGCGTGCACCTGTTTGAGGAGCGCTCGGCAATCATGTGTAGTGTTGTGTGTCACTTTACAGGGCAAGGCAGGCAAACTGGCAGGGACGCTGGGCCTGGTCTCCCCTGTGGCCCCGGAGCACTTGGAAGTGACCCCAGGCCGCCGAGCCCAGCCAGTCTACCTACCCTCCTCGAGAGGGTGCTGGGATAGGCGCCAGCTGCCCCCTAGCGGCCTAGGGCAGACATGCACCAAGCCACTGGCAAATCTTGCCACCCTAGCCCTAGGAGGGCTTCCCACTAGCTGTGGCTCCTGGACACCTTGCAGGTGGTGGTCTGTGGGTGGCATGTTGGCTACAAGATGGTGTGGGCCCTAACTTTCTAGGAGCCGCTGACTGGCAACTCGAGGGGGCACAGCTGAAAGGCATTTCCTCCACCTGGTTCAGTACAGAAAGGAATTTCCTGGAAGTGGAGCAGTGGGTTCATTTCCAAGACTGAAGAGCTCCCACCTCCCACCCCAATGAGTTACACAACAAAGTGAGGAGGGCCGAGATAGGCTGGGGAGGAGGAAGGCACAGCGCCCACCAGCCTCGCCTTCCCCTTGGGCCCCAGCTTTGTTTGCAGTCTCTCATTCCCACAAACCCCTAAGTGCAGAGAACAGTGCTGCTGTCCCTTGCTAGCCTGCAGGTGGGGGCGGCAGGGCCAGGGGAGGGGCAGTCCCTGGGGAGCCATGGATGGCTGGGCAGGAAAGCAGGCCACTTCGTGCAGACCACTCCCCACACAGGGCCAGGGACCAAGGAGCACCCAGGAGGGGTATAGAAGCCAGACCACAGAAGATTCACCATGACAGCCCAGGGTGAGGCCTCCCACTACAGGAGACCATCAGGAGACCCGAATGGCTAGAGATAGGGCAGAGTGCAGACAGGCTGACTCCGCCCCAGCACACTCCATGGAGACACTTCTTTGCAGGACGGAAACAGATCACGTCAGAGGCCCAGAGATCGACAGATGTGATTATCCAGGGACAGGGAGGTGGTCGAGTGGACGGAGACCCCAGGGGCACCGATGCAGGTCTCCTGGCAGTCAAAGCCACAGTCAATGAGGGCCTGCTTGGCGGCTTCCACCTTGGCCTGCTCTATACCTGGGGAAGGAAGGCAGACAGTCCTGGGGCTGGTCCTCACATGTGCTGCCGCTCAGGGAAGAGCCCAAGGTCCAGACCCTCCTGCCCGGACATCCTGCCTGGGACCTCCATTTCACTGCTGTCCCCAAGAGCCACTGCTGAGTCCAGAACTTTCCCCAAGGGGTGGAGTCCTCTAGATCTGGGCTCTGCCATGCGTTTGCTCTGTGTGGATTCAGACAAGTGCCTTCCCTGGCCTGGCCTGGGCCCCCTCATCTGGGAATGAGCCTGATATACTTGCGGCTGAGCTACTGGGAGGCTGGCTGGGGGAACTTGGCCCAAGTGCCTAGCGAGCGCCTGGTGTGCTGGTACGAGCTTCACCGCAGTGTCCACTCAGTCAGGGCTGCTGATATAGCGGGGTGCTTCCGAGGTCTGGGAGCCACCGCTACCGAGAGTGAGGGATCCCTGGAGCCCATGTTAGGGCTCCCCAAGCCTGTCATTAGGTCTTTGTCGCCCCAATGCCAGTAAACAATCGCTTCATGCCCCAGCAGGGTCCGTCAGTCCTCTCTCTAGTTTCTAGGGGACGAAACTAGTGGGGATCAGAACCCACGCTGGTTGTTTCTGAAGCTCATGGTGGGAGACTACAGACAGACTCCACTTGCAGGAGTCCCACCCACAGCCCATCCCTGATTAAGGGAAGACCCTCCACATTCTCGAATCTGGGAACGGTCTTGCAGGCTAGATGCTACTGTCTTTACCGACGAGGCCCAGAGAGGTTAAGTATCTTGTCCAAGGCCACAGAGCAGAGCTCACAGGTCTCCCTTCCTCCGTCCCAGGGTGTTCTCCATGACAGCCTGACTGATGTTCTCCTGGCTAGTAGCTCCAACAGTAGCTCCCATACCTGGTCTCAGGAGCGTGATGCCGCAGCCACCTCCGCCCGCGCCGGTGAGCTTGCTGTGCAGCCCCTGAGCGGCGGTGAGCTGGCAGAGCCGGTCCAGAGAGCTGTGGCCCACGCCGAGCGCATTCAGGTGGTGCTGGTTTATGTCGATCAGCTCCTGCAGAAGGGGCCATCTGTTCCTGCCCGGCCTGCCCGAGGCCCAGTCCTCTGCCCCACCCCCCTCCACTCACACTCTGTCCCTTTCCTTCCTGACGGGGTTCCCGGGGTTCGGATGGAGCTGAGCTCACCTTCCCACCATTGTGGCCGGTCTTGGTTCTGGCCCTTGGGACCATCTGGGGATGGGCAGGCAACCTACACGAGCCAAGCCACACCCCCTGGGAGGTTACAGCTTTCTGTTGGAGCTACTAGCCACCAGCACAGTCCACCTGCCACATGGTCCGAGATCACACCATGGACAGATCCCAGCCACACTGGGTCAAGCTGTGCCTGAAGCCACTGCCACTAGCCGGCTCCATGGGGAGAAAATAAATTCCTTAATGCCAAAGCCCATCGGGGACAGAGTGGTCACTCACGGGAGAAGTCTCAAATAATATGCCACCCTACCGCTGCCTCGACTGATTTTCAGAATAATAACCGGGCGGTTGCTCCAGCTGGGTCACGAGTAAGGAAAGAGCTCAATATTTGTCTAGATTTCTCCAATTATATATAATAAAATTCCTGTTTGCCAAGGATCAACAAGATGCACGTGGCTAAAATGCTAAAAGCAGCTGTGTTGGTCTTCTGTCTGCCAACACACAAGAGCTGGGCCCTGGGGAGAAGCGCCCAGCCAGTGCACTGCCCTCGTGGGCTCCAGGCTCAGGCGGACCTGGGTCTGCGCCCTTGGAAACGAATGGAGAGGGGCTGCCGGTCTCAGGGCCCCATAGAAAGAGAACACAGGAAGTCCTTTGTGCGTTTGTGCTCTGCTGCTAGCGGGTTTAGGTTTTTGCTGTTTCACTACCTCCTTCTACAAAAGGAGAAACTGAGGTCTAGCACCCTGGGAGCCTATCACCAAGCCATCTCTGCTCAGGTCAGGGCAGGCTGGCGCCCTGAACCCCGGCATTCTGACAAACACAGGCGGGGGGAGGGGGAGCTAGCTGTCTTTCACCAGCCTGATGGGTTGCATGTGCAACAAGACTTCTGGGGCCTCCCCCGCGCCTGAACGCCAGGTATCACGCTGCTGAGGCAGGTTCCAGACACCTGTCACATTCTGATCCAAAATCTGTCAAGAACCAGATGACAGGTTGTGACATAGGGGAGCAGCTCACTGGGTGGAGTGCAAATCTGTCCACGAGTGGGGCTGAGTGATTCAGTGGCTGCCATAGCCAAAAATACCCAGGCTGGGTAATCACGCTGCTCCCAGGGCTGCTGGGGCAGGCGCACAGGTCTCTACGATTATTAATTTCCTGCTCAGAGGGACGGCACTCCTTCTTCCTGCATGGGCGGAACGGGGAGCCGGAGGCAAGAGCTGGAGGCTGGGGGCATGTGCCTGGGGAACGAGGATCCTGTGCAGGCACACACAGTTGTGCTCATTAAAGATCTGCTGATGGGAGACATGCTCAGACCAGCCCGGCCACTCGCTAGCTTCAGGGGGGACCGGGTGGCTTTCCCCCATCAGTCTGCCTCGCCAGGCCAGAAGGGCCGTGTTCGAGTGGAGTTAACAGCATGCAGGTGCGGGACTGGTGCGTTCCCTAGGGGATCCTGGAGCAGGCAGTGGGGAGCAAGGATTCAGCCCTGGGCCTGTTCGTGTGCCAAGTGTGGGGTCTCAAGAGCTCTACCAGAATCACTGCGGGTGGTGGTGGCAAGTGGCTGGGGCTGAGCACCTGAAGCCCGCGGAGCAGGGCCCAGGCGGGTGCATCTCCCAGGGAACATGGCTAGCGCGGGCCAGTGTGCCAGGCCTTAGGGTAAGCACGCTGCCCATGGAGATGCTCGCGGCTCTGGGCCCAGGCCTGGAGGTTAACAGTTTGGCCTGTTTTGGCTTCTGGGAGACTCTAAGGAGGCAGCGCCAGGGTGGAGAAGCCGGTTTCAGTGGCTCTTACTTCCAGCATGAGGTAGTGCTCCGGGGTCGGGGCCACCGCCATCTCTCCGAGCACGCGCTCACACTCCAGGGATATGGCGTCGATGGAGGTCAGGAGCGGAGCGACAATGGCAGGGAAACTGTAGGAAGGCAGGCGGCCATGAGAACAGACCCTGCCCTGCAGCTGGCCACCAACCACCTCTCCCTGGGGAGCCTTCTCTCCTTTCAGCCTAGTCTTTGTCCTACAGGTACTCTGACATGGGCAGGGGGGTCCTTGCCACACATTCAGAGTGACTCATGAGCTAGGACCCTTTCAGGATTCCCTGTCCTGCTAACCTGGCCTCTTCTCCCAAGACCACCTTCTCCTGTGCTCGGTGCCCAGCAGTGCTGTCCACCCTGAAACCCGCCCAGCGGGCCCAAGAGTACCCTGTTCAGCCTGCTCCGGACACCAGCCACGAGGGCCTTGGTGCTTCGTGGGACTTTGGTGTTGGTCAGCAGGATCTGGAGAGCTGGGGGCCTGCGGGGAGAAGAGGCGAGACGGAGGAACCAGTATCAAGCCAGGTGCCAGCTGGGACCCCACCCCAGCCTGGTACACAGGAGGAAGAGGAGGCCCAGGGAGCTGTGACGCATGCATGGTGGGGAGCCCAGCTCAGTCTGGGGACCTGTGGGCAGGACATAAATCTGTCGCAAGGCATTAAGAACCAGTCAGGGCAAGGCAGGGGCATGTGTCAAGGGGTAGAGTGACGTGCTAAGCCTCGGGGTACAAGCAAGGCGTAAGAGTTCAAAGTGGCTACCATGGAGGGCAGAGAGGTTCAATAGTCACTCAGAGCTACAGGTTCAGAAAGCAAAAGCCGTTGGACCTTGGGGTTTGGGGGTGTTGCACAACAGGCAGGAGATGCCGCCCAGCTCCCTCATCCAAGGTGCATGGGAGCAGGAGTGACAGGCCTCAGCGCTTTGGGGATTTGGGAATATCCCCACAGATGCCATTGGCTGAACTAATCCGAAACTCTGAAATCTGAAATGCTCCGAAAGGCCAAACTTTCTGAGCATCCTGCTCCGTACTGAGCTACTGTTCCCTCCTCAGAACCCCCTGGGCACCCCATCTAATCAGTCTCTTCTCCCCTACTTGCTGAAGGCACCTGTGACTGTTCCCTTCTCAGGCATCCATGCTCGGCCCACGTGCACTTTCTGGTACCATTTCTGACGTGTAAATAAGAAGACGGGCCCAGTGAGAGAACCCAGTGGGCAAAAGTGTAGTTGTGTAGCCCTGGTGAGTTGAGTTCAAAACCTAGAACCCACATAAAGAGCCAGATGTGGTGGCTCACATCTGTAATTCTACCACTCCTAAGATGAGATGGGCGGTGGAGACAAGATAGCCCAGAAGCTTGTGGTGGCGAAATCAAGGGAGAGACCCTGTCCAAATAACAAGCTGGAGGGGGAGATCATCTCAGAAAAACTGTTCTTAGGCTACCATATTATCTGACTCTGTCTGTGTGTGTGTGTTTGAGAGATGGCTCAGGGGTTAAGATGCTGCTGCTTCCCAGGTAGAAGGTTCTGAGTTCAGATCTCAGGTCCCATGTAAAAACATCAAGGAGAAATAGCAGTGGCCTGCACTTCCAGAAGGGTAGAGCTTGGGAAACCCCAGAGTGAAGCCAAAAGAAGGTAGAAGCAATCCAGGATGATTCCCAAAGTCACCCTTGGTCTTCCACAGGGACATACAGTGCCCTCTGAGACACACACACACACACACACACACACACACACACACACCCTTTTTAAAAACAGTTACAAGGAGGAAGCATTAGGAGCAACTCGCCAAGGCCACCCAGCTGGCAAGTGGCGGAGCAAAGGCTGTAACGCCACAGCCTCTCTGGTGCCACAGGCAAACATCTCTGATCCCTTTGGGCACTGGTTTCTGCCCACAGGGACTCCTGCACAGTTCAGGATACCTGAGCACTGTCCACGCCTGCGGCTGGATGGACAGCCTCACATCATCCATGACAACTTCGGACCTGTTGCCAGCTGCTCTCTGACCACAAAGCTGGGCCTGCAATGGACTGCAGGCTCACAAAGGCAGGAGAGGCCCAGGTGTGTATGAGCCCTGCACTCCTGACCCTGCTCCCAGGGACCCCCGTCCTGTTGTGCGATGGGAGAAGAGCACAACTGCATCCTGGGAAGGACGCATGTGCCTACCTCATGCTACTTCCTTCCTTGATGGAAGAAGGGTTGGCCCAAAGGCGATCTTCTCTCCAGGGACATTAGGTGACGTTTTTATTATCGCAGCTGAGGGGTGCTTTGACACACAGGGAGCAGAGGCCGGTTCGCTACTAGCAAACCCTGACACAGGATGGTGCTGTATAAGGAGGACCCAGCTCCAAATGTCGGTAGAGAGGAGGCTGAGAATCCCGAAACAGAGCTGCGGAAGGGTAGCTTAGCCCCTGGAGCCCAGGAGGGGGAGGACCCCACAAGACAGGCAGTGTCAGGGAGTGGCACCAGCAGCCACAAATGGCACGAGCCAGCCTGTGAGGACAACCAGAAGGCAAGAGAGCTTGCGATGCCGCAGACACACGGACGACCAGGCAGCCGACCACGCAGCCTGCCGCAGCCTGACGGCAGCAGACATCTGATCCCTGCACTTCACGGTTCCGTGGAGGGTGCAGCGGGACCTGATGGTGAAGCTCAATCTGCATGGCTGGAACTCCAGTGGCCAGGGGGTGGGGGTGGAAATAGAGGGATGGGGGATGGAGACATGCAAAGCAGGCCAAGCGCCTCCTGCTCTGAGCCTCTCCAGAGCCCCTACTGTGGCCTCCAGCTGGCCTCTGCCATGCTGGGCTCCATCACGGCACCCCTTTGTTCTGTGATAGTTTCTGCATCTGTCTGCCCACCCCTGACTCTGACCCTCACCATCTCCAAGGGTTCCTGGAGATGGCCCCGAGATGTGTCTCAGGAATAGGAAGACAGTGCCCATGTTTACTAAATGAGCAAACGGAAAAGCAGCCAGAGTTTGGAGAGCAGCCCTGGAGAGACAAGTCGGTGTCCTCACTACCCAGGCCTCACAGCCGGTATCCCTGCCCCACAAAATCACGAAGGTTCAGCACTATAGACATGCACGTGTGAAGACACACACACACACACACGCACGCACGCACGCACGCGCACACACACACACACACACACCTGGGTCAATACCTCTTTAAAGATGACATCTTCCCTTGCTGGTAGCGCAGGGCTCCCCCTAAAGAGAAGAGGGCAGTCAGTGCTGGGAGGAAACACCGTGCCTCCCAGGTGTGGCTGTGGGTGGGTTCAGGGTGGACCTATCAGAGTCTCTAAACAACGCATCTCTCCATCTCCATTTTAATTGCCAAGGGGCCCGAGAGCACTGGTGGTCTAAGGCACTGGCCCTCTGGGCTGTCCAGCTCCCTGCAGGCTGTGAGGTCAGGCTGGGGCACAGGCCTCAGCGGTCCGGCCTGTGAGCCAGTGATCTGCCGAGAGCTGCTGCTTGGGCGGCTGCTAACCCCAGAGCAATTGGCAGGGTGAGAGGCAGAGCCCCCACTCTGCCATTACCCCACAGAGGAAAGTCCTCTTTTCCTCATTATCCAGTGACAGCTTGGTCCCAAGCCAGCAGAGCCAGGGCACCCACCAGCGCAAGGAAGGAGACCCCACACCTACCCCAGGTGCTGACGGCGTTGTCCACACCAGAGGGGTTCCCGTGGATGACTCTCTCCCCCTGGAAGGCCCACTTATCAATTACCTTCAGGTCCTCCTCGGGCCACCTGGACACACAGAGACATCATCTTTATCGTGGTGGTGGTGAAGGAAGGTGGGGTCCCCATGAGCAAAGAGGGCTGTGGGCTGTGCTTGGGGAAGCCCGGATGCTTAGGGTCCAGGAACTTGGAATGAATGAAACCAAGTTGAACTTGGCTCAACATGGCGCTGAGGGCCCCCTCCTCTGTGGAAGTGCAGTGGGAAGCATTAACGTCTCTGAAGCCGACTCCCCTCGGGGATAGGATGGTTAACTCAGGGGCATCTCTGCTGGCCTGAAGCCCAGACTGAACCATTACACCTCTTGGAACCAAAAAGACTCAGTCGAGCTGGCGAGATGGCTCAGCAAGTAAAGGCACCTGGCGCAAACCTGGGCGACCTGAGTTCAACCTCCAGAGCCCACACGGTGGGAAAAGAAAATCAACTTGTCAGTGCTGCCCCCTGACCTCCACAGGCACGCCATGGCATGCCTGTGCCCCCTCCACACTTGCCTCAAGTAAATAAACAAATGAAGATGCCCTCACTCATCGCTTCAGCATGTGGGCGACTCTTACGTGCCCAACACCCAGTTCACGGCAAGGAGCAGACAGACCTGATCCTGACCGAGTTCCTCAGAGGGCAGTAGGACCCGGGCATCCATGTGCACAAGGGCCAGTCACAGCGCCAAGCACGTGGCCAGCTAAGAGCAGTGCAGCTCAATGGAGGACGGGGAAGACAGGCCAATGACGGGGTTCAAGCTTTTCATCTCACCAGTAACCCCTCATCATGCGCATCTGCTCATTATACGGAACAGTCACAGGGTGGGGATGTGGGGGGGCGCAGCAAAGGCACCCTGGGAAGTCAGTGCAGAGGACAGAAGGTATGTCTGCAGCCCCACGGACACTGGAACCTCATACAGACACTAGAACCCCAGACAGCCAAGGTCTTGGGAGCGAGGGGAGGGCTACAGAAGTGACAGGGCAGAAGGTAAGCTCTTGGGCTTGAGATGGCCTGGGTTCAAATCCCTCTGCTATCACTAGCTGGATAGCCCCAGGCCAGCCGCTCTGCCTGCCTCAGCCTCCGATCACTCAGCTGACATCTCTCAGTTCACATGGGGTGGGGGGGAGGGGGGATGAAGCCCCTCCCACAGGTCCTGGTGCAGGAAGGACGAGTCAAGCAAGAACTATGGTTACCTGCTGAGGCTGTCTCCTTCCTTTAGCGGGTTGGTGATTTCCTCACATGCGGTCAGGAGGGCGGCTGCCAAACACACCGAATAGGCTGCACTAGAGCCCAGGCCTGCCCCGGGAGGCAGCTCAGACCATACGGTAATGTCCAGGCTCGGCAGGGTCCTGAAACACACCAGGGCACAGGGTGCGACTCCCTCAGAGGGTACCAAGGTGCCAGGGACGAGGAAAGCAGCGAGGCTGGCTCTGATCATTTGCCCCAGGGCTGAGAACACGGGGGGGACTGTGTGACCCCAAAGCCTGCAGTGTTGCAGGAAGCAGACACTAGATTCACCTGAAGCTGCTCTGCCCACCGCAGTGTTTCTCTCAAACGCCTCCTTCCTGCTCCCCGCAGATGCTCTGAGCACCAGCCGCCCCTCTGCCCTGCATACTTCTACCACATCATCTCACACAACGTTCATGACGTCACTTCCGCTAGGTCACTTGCCATTCCCAACCCCACGTTACCCGGGCCTGCTTCGGAGCACCCAAAGCATCAGTCACTCGACCTTACACGTCTCCCTTACACGAGGCACATCAAGCTCACATTCTACAATTGCCAAGTCCTCGTCCCACTCTCTAGACACATCTGAATAGACCATTGCAAAGTGTGCAGGCCCATCTGACCCACACTGGGAGACTCAGTCCCCCAAGCACTGAAGGGACAGGTGCTCCCCAAGATGACCATCCCGCGTCAGACACAAGACCAACCATTTATAAAGCGTCCTCAGTGCAGGACCTGGTGGCTGGATAGTGTCTGCTGCGGTGTGAAGGGCTGGCCTGCCTTCACACTCACACTTTGTGCCTGTAAAGATGCTTCCAACTCAGGGTTTCTGCAGAACACTGTGTTGGTAACTAATAAGTCAGTTACTTTGGTTTTGGGAGACAGGCTGTTCTAGAAGTCAGTTTTGTTCAGGCCTTGTTCAGGGTCACTTGTGGCGATCCTCCTGCCTCAGCTCCTGAGTGCTGGGATGACAGGCAGCCTGAGGAAGCAGCTTATGACAACAGCTAACATTTGCCCAGCCATGTGCTTGGCTCTGGGCTAAGCACTTTAGACAGATTCAACCTCATAAGCTTGGTGCTGTTGTCATGCCCGTTTTACAGATGGGGAAGCTGAGGCTCAGAGAAGGAAAGCAGTTCCAACCAAGGTGAGTGGCATGGCTAGGGTTTCTGGAGTCACGCTGGGGTGCTGAGCAATGCTGTCCTGCTCTAGGCTCCTCTGTCTCTCTGTCAAGGGGGAAGCAGGCACAGGCTTCCCTCTGCTGACCAGAGCACCCACAGTGGCTAGGTGAGGCACACAGTGCATCTCCAGCCAGACCACAGGAGCCCGTCCGTGGTCCAACGATGTAAGGTTGCCGGTGCCCATCTGAACTACGGCGGAGGAGGCAGGACAGGGTGTACATGCCAGTCAGTGTTCGTGTGAGAGCGAGCGGTTCACATCCCCGCTCTACCGCCAGCCTAGCCCAGTGCTGCCATGGCACACAGTGAGGACAGACCACCCAGCTGCTCCCAGACACCCAGGAGGCGGAGCATTCCCCAGCAGAGCCACACCAGGCCCCTTCCTGTGCCCCAGGTAGGCTGAAACACCCACCACACGCACCTCTGCTTCTGGCAGATGGCCAGGTACAAGTAGAGGAAGGCCAGCACCGCCAGGCGTTCAGCCGCGCCACCGTCCTTGGGGAAGGCCGCCACCTCCTTCAGCTTCTCCACTTGCTCCGGGGTAGGTGCTGGGACATCACCTTGTTCTGTCACACAGGCAAAGAAGAAGCAAGTGTGGGTGGGCGAGAGGGCTAGGGTGGTTCTATAAACCACAAAATACGTTGGAATCAGCTTAAATGCACTTTGGATCCAAAAACGCACAGCTGAACCTACTGTTCACTTGGAGCTTTGGGGGCTGCTGACCTGGTCCTGGCTGTGCCACGCACTGCACCTGTGGCCCTGAACCTCAGTTTCCCTCCCTGATGAGAGAGGGATGACAACGGTACCTCTTGGGGGGGTACCGTTGCAGTAAAGATAAGGCATGGTGTGCAAATACCCTGTGCACAGCAGGCTCTGAACCGGTAGTTCAAACACATGCCATGTGCAAACATCTGCTCACCATCCACTCTCCAAAACCAAGTCAAAAGCAGTATAAAACTCTCCCTACATGGTTCCTCTTCCAAAGACATCCGTTAAGTCCTGGGGATGTGGCTCAGTGGTGGAGTACCTGCCTACTGTGTGCTAAGCCCGAGGTTCCATCCACAGTATTCTGACAAAAACATGACCCTCCACACACTTAACAAGCACAGAAACACACATAAAAACAGTGAACAGGAAGCGCTGCTTGGACGGGAAGAAAGGCAAAGCAAGCCACAGGTCTTTCCCAGGGATGCAGGGCGCCTGGGGCGCTGTGAGGAGGAGGCTGAGCCAGTCTGAGCAGCTCCCCTCCACAATCACTCCCGGCCGCAGGTTGGGTTCTGCAGGGCTGTGGACGTGGCTGTTAGGCAACTTCAGGGCACCCAGGAAGGCTTCGAGAACTAAGTGCACAAGGTCCTCCACAGGCTCGGGGGGCCAAGCCAGGTGTTTGTGGGGAGCCCGGGCATTGCAGATCCTCGTCTCACTGCACAGCCCCTAAGCCTCGACTATCACACCCACAGAACCAGGCTGGATAACATCACCCACTTCCAGGGGAAGCTGCAGAACCCGCAGAGGCAGACACGGGAGACCTGCGGCTGGAGACTGGGCTCCCTGTGTGGAAGACGCCGGGCACTGCAAGGGAGACGGCGGATCCGCCCCGAGCAGCCTCTCCCGAAGGCTCCGTCAGCACCCTGCACGCAGCAGGGAAACCCGCCCTCGCCCCCGCTGCCCCGTGTCACGGCCCTGGGTCCACTCGGCCTCAGCTAAGCCACACCATCCTGCCACCAGATCTGCTCCGCCTGACCAGCAGTCAGTGGGTTCTCCCCAGGGGCCACCACGCCACAGCAGTCAGCTTGCCACGGGCACACTGCCCTCACAAGGGTCTGGCCCCACTGAAAGCACGTCCCAAGCACGATGAGCTGGGGGTGACCCTGGAGTCACTCAGGAACCCCCTGCGAAATACCCTCAGTCACTCCATTACCTACTCTTCACAGCAGAAGGGGAGGCCAGACTCCATCTGTACTGGCCAAAATAGCAAAAGCCTCCCGGGGAGATGCCACGGCCTGGCAGGTGGAAAATGATTGCTATAAATTGTAATCGGACCTACCTTCCTTCCTTCCTTCCTTCCTTCCTTCCTTCCTTCCTTCCTCCCTCCCTCCCTCCCTCCCTCCCTCCTCCCTCCCTCCCTCCCTCCCTCCCTCCCTCACTCCTTCCCTCCTTCCTTCCTTCCTTCCTTCCTCCCTCCCCCCTTCTCTTCCCTCTCACCCACGAGGAGCTACACCCCAGTCAGAGGCTGTCACTCCTGTAGCAGTGGCTGTGGCTCCTCATGGGGACCAGGAGGCAGGTGTCCGTGGTTCAGGAACAAGCTGGAAGATGTCCTGCGAGGACTCCCTGCCCCAGGCTTGCTGAGCAACCCTTGCCAGCAAGCAGGCATGCGCCAGAGAGGAGATAGCAGCAGGTGATCGGGAACCAGGCCCCGAGGCGGGCAATGCCCTGCTGACTGAAGAGAACCAGCCAGCCTGGGTGGGCGTGGGCACAACCCTCCCTGCCCGCAGACAGCCAGGCAATGGCCTTGGATTGACAGCATGGAGACAGTCCTGGCACGCAGAAGGCCAAGCTGCCACAGGCTTGCATCCACAGGTCCATAAGGCCTGACCTCGTTCTGGTTCAAAAACAACATCCCTCTCTTTCTCTGTCAGTCACATGGTGGTCAGAGGACAACCTTTGGGGTCCATTCCTTGTCTTTCCACCCTGTTTGAGATCAAGTTACCTCCTTGCTGCTGCCACATGAGCTTCTGCAGATTCTTGGGTCTGTCTCCTACTTCCGGTATAGAACTACAGAGACGGGATCTGAATTTGGGTCATCAGACTTGCATGCAACGTTGTGCCACTGAGCTATTTCTCTTGTCCTGTTTTTCATAAAGTTTGAAGGGTACTAGAGCTTGAACCCAAGCACCTTACATATACTAAGCACATGTTCTACCTCTGAGCCACACCTGGCACTGTCCTAAAGAATTCTTTTAGTAGACGTGGCATAGGTGTGTGTTTGCATGTGCAGGTGCCTGTGGAGGCCAGTGGAGGCCACCAGGTATTCTCCATCACACTCTGCTTTATTTCCTTGTGTCAGGGTCTCCCTCTGAACTGGGAGCTTGTAGTTCTTTTGGCTGGCAGCAAGCCACCCCAGTGATCCCCGTCTCCACTCTTCCCATCATTGGGGTTCACAGGCACACACAGCCAAGCCTGGGTTTTGACAAGGATGCTGGATTTGAACTCAGGCCCTTGCACTTGCTCAGCAAGCATTCTTAACCACTGAGCCATCTCTCCGCTCCTCAACTTTTAACTGCACAAAACACCAGTTCACTCACTCTCCTTGTTAAAAGCACAAGGGAAGCCCTCCTTGTTTGCTGCCAGTCTTCGGGTCTTCCCAGGAGAGCTAATCGCCACCGACGTCTATTTCGCCAGACTTCCTCTCCTACACACTTACACACTGCTTTACCCCTAAGTAAATGTCCACTGTTTTGCTCCTGTGCTAGTTCATCTTTTTTGTTTTGCTTGCTTGAGACGGGGTCTCATGGAGTTCAGGATGCAAATTCACCACGTAGCCGAAGCTGTCTTTGAATTCTTGATCCTTCCACAGGCCTCTACCTCCCAAGGGCTGAGACTCTGTCTGTGGTGGTTCCCCTGACTATAGATGAGGTGAGAGCTGCCTCGGCCTCCTGCTTCCATGGCTCCCCTGGGCCACGTGCCTTCTGTCTCCATGGCTCCCTGCCATAACAGACTGGATCCTCAAACTGTGAGCCAGAGTCAGCCTCTCCTTCATAAGGCACGTTTGTCAGGTATTTTATCCCAGTGACAGGAAAGTAACTGACACAGCAGTGTAAGGTTTCTACTCAGTAATAGGTTGTGTGTGTGTGTGTGTGTGTGTGTGTGTGTGTGTGTGTGTGCGCGTGCACGTGCCTACGCAGGCTAAAGGATGACATCAGAAATCATCCTGGATTGTTCTATCTCCTTATTGTTTGCTCTGGAGTTTCTTAAGCTCCACCTTCCAGGGCAGAATTACAAGTCACTATATTGGCCTGGCATTTTTTTTTTTTTACATGGGGTCTGGGGATCTGAACTCAGGTCCTTTTGTTTGTTAGACAAAGACTTCAAGTACTGAGCCATCTCTCCACCCCTCAACAACAGGCCTTAATAATCTATCCATATTATAACAGCTCATAGAACTCTAGGACAGCTTTAGCTCTACTAAACAAGTGATGCTCATTTTTTAGGGTCAGGGGGGAACATTCTGGAGCAACTAGTTCCTGGCTCCCTCACGGACAGTTGGAAGAACTGCCCAGGGAATCCCCCCTACTCCCCCCCACCTTCAGAGTGCAGGCTCTCACCACACCTAGCTTCCCCCTTTTCCACTCACCCAGAAAGCTTTTGTCCAACAGCTGAAGATTGGCCACATCCCAGGTCTGGTTGACGCCAATGTTTGGTAAGTTGAGGTTCACTTTCCCATTGCTCTGGGGCTGAAGCCGGAGGAACGTTCTCAGGTTCAAGGCCACAGCCAGTGCTACCTGCAGAACAAAGGAGGGAAGCGAGGATGGACCAGGGCCGGCAAGCTGCGGATCCCAGGCAAACATGTCCCACTGCCAGCTATGCCCACAGCAGACCATGCTCACCAATTTCCTTACTCTGTCCCACTGAGCCAGGCACACCCACAACTGGCACCTTGACATTCTCCGGAGTGCCCCCTGAGTTCGGTCTTCAGACCTCTGTTCCTTTCCACTACAGCTGCTTCCTAGGTGGTTTCATTCAACTTGGGGGGGGCTTCATATACCATCTTTCTGCTGTCTCGCTGTGTATGGCACAGAGAAACGGGGCTCTAGGATTTATTCATAAGCTGTCTAAACCTTTTTCAATTAGTGTCAGGGAGAAGTGGTTTCCAGTTCTTGAAAGTCTGAAGGTTCTGGGAAGTAGTTGGGTGAGAGAGAGAGAGAAAGAGAGAGAGAGAGAGAGAGAACGAACTCCAGAGTGTGGTGTAGAGATCACAGGAAAACTTTTGGAAGTTAGCTCCCTCCGTATGCCCTGTGGGCTCCAGGGATGGAACTCAGGTCACCACATCTGCACGCAGGTGTCCTTTCCTACTGAGTCACTTTGTCAGCCCAACGTAACTTTTATTTCCTGGCAACCCCTCCTGTGCTAGGCACGCACCTTACCACTGAGCTACTTGCCCAAAGCCCTCCGGAGACTTTACCTTGCCGTGCACCACCGCGTGTTCTCCATGAAGGATGACTTTCCCGGGAGCGGACACCACCAAGACTTCTGACAACATGGCTCTTCGGACCCCTGAAAGGGAAAACCAGAGAAAAGCACAAAGGTCTCTAAACTGTCAAGACTTCAGAGAAAGCTGGCTCGACATAGATCCTGACCACAGGACGGGCTACCATCCATCCAGCTCTCGACAGGTACCACGAAGGCCCTGGAGTGTGCCAGTGAATTGCTCAACCAGAAAGACCTGGGTTGGGATCCCAGCCCCTCCACTCCCAGTGATGTCATCTTCGCTACACGACAACGAATCGGTTTCCCACAAGTTCGGCGAGTGCAACGTGGGAGCTACATCAATGGATTTCGAAACGGCAGCCGTCTGTCTGGCTCAAGTAACCATTTGATTGACACTGGCTTTGTCCACGAGCTGACTGCTAGTACTGAAGGCTGAGCGGGTCGCCGGGAGGTCGGCCCAGAGTCTGCCTGGCCTGGGAAGGCACGGCATGGGAGAGAAGGATTTACATGGACTCATGGCACGAGAACTTGCTCCTGGACGTGGCGTCTGCAGGAGACACCTGTCAACGCACGTTCAAACAAGAACCTGGGTCCGCGGGGTGTGCGTACGCTGGATGAAGAAGGACCTCCCTGCACCAGGACCTCCGCCGCGTCCCCCGCGACCCCCGCGTCTCCGGGAGCTCCCCGCTGGGTGGTCGCGGCGCCTCTGGAGGAACCCGCAGAGTTGAGGAAACTGAGTCAAGGGACGTCCTGGGTCCCGGCCCGCACGTCGCCCAGCCCCGCGCTGGTCCCAGCCTCTCCTCACCTGCCCGGATCGTCGACCCTCTGTGCCCGCAGCCCGCGCCGCCGCGCCGCTACTCCTCCATCCCACCCCACCCCCAGCAGCGGTAACTCCCCCCGTCCGATCCAGCCAATCAGAGCGTCCGAACCAGGATTCCTTTACCGATTGGCTTGAGCGTTGGCCAATAGTCATTGCAGCAAAGCTGACCGGGCGGGATTTCCCCGCCTCCATCTCTCCATCATCCAATAGAAAGCAAGTTTCCGGCAATATCCCGCCCTGGTGCGAGAGCCGCGAACCAATAGGGTAAGGCAGCGGAGCGGTGGCGTGGCCGGCGGTGGGCGGAGTCACCCCGGGGCGGGGGAGGGACGGCGGCCGGACGGCGGCCCGAGTGGGTCTGCTCGGGACGGGCCGCTGCGCGCATGACGGCGTGGAGCCTGGGGGGCCGCCTAGGCCTGCGCGCTCGCCTCGGGGCCGGCCGGCTGCTGTGTCCCCGTTTCCAGAGCCGCGGCCCTCCTGGGGGGAAAGACGGGGATAGGTGAGTGTCAGGCGGGGAGCAGGACTCGACCACCTGCCGTGGTGGTCGCCCCGGTGGTGACGTCCCCGGGGGCAGCGTGGGACCCGAAGCCGGGATGTAGTGACACAATCCGAGCTTGTCCGCGTGGGTCAGGAGGGACGTCTGTTCCCGATCGTTCTGAACCCTGAGACTCAGCCACGCATCGCCCGGGGAAGCGTGGGAATCCTCAGACCCCCGCCTCCACCCGCGACCCCAGACCTCAGACTCCCACCAAGACCTACCAATCAATCAATCGGTTAATATGTTTTCTCTCCGGCCGTATAACCCAGGAATGATCTTATCAAATCACATTTTTAATCTTCAGCCAAGTTACACATTAAGATTTGCAAATGCCAATCTTTTGAGCCCTGAGGTCGTGGGCAGGGGATGTGCCCCAGTGAAAGAGTTTTTGTCTAGCATTGTCTATAGGCCTGGGGTTTTTAATCACAGTACTGCCGACAGTTAAAACATATTGAAAAAGTGAAATTCCCAAATTTGTTTTTGCCCCCTTTACATTTCCAAGTACATCCCAAGACTTACAGAATGGAAGAATCTCAGTTTTTTGCCCTTCCCTAGCTTTTGTCATGGGGAGTCAAGAGTTTGAGAAGACCAAAGGCAAGAGCTTGAGGAGGGTAGAGGTTCTACTTTGGCCTCTGAGATAGGAGAGTCGCAACAACTGCCTCTTCCCCCTTGGTGACCTAGGAAGGTGAACCTCTTGCTGCCTCAACAGTAAAGTGGGGCTGGAGACATGGCTCAGGGATTAAGACTCTGCCTCAAAAGCAAAAGGACCTGAGTTCAGATCCTGGATACCATGTGAAAACGCCAGGTGGAAATGGCAGCGGCCTGCACTACCACCTCTGGAAGATAGAGCCTGGGAAATCCCCAGAGTAAAGCAAAAAGGAGGTAGAAGCAATCCAGGGTCCTCCCCAGGGACACCTGGTACCCTCTGATACACACACATTAAAAATAATAATAAAGTTAAAGGGCCAGTGAGATAGCTCAGTGGGTAAGGCATCTTCTTGCAAACTCAACAGTCTGAGTTCAATCCCCGAAAGCTCACATAGTACGTGTACACACCTTTGTCTCTCTACCTCTCTCTGTATCTCATAAAAATGAATGAATACATTTTTTTTTAAAAAGTAAAGCAAAGATGATAGGTGATGGCTAATTTGGGGGCCATGGGGAGAATCCAGGGGTAATTCCAGGAGATCGTGCCTTTAGCCCATTGTGGGGCTAGGTCTGTGGCGACTGATAAGCCAGTCAGTTCTGCTGAGATTACAGCAGCAAGTCTGGCTCTGCTGACTGATGCACCTTCTGTGTGAGCTAGTTCCATTCACCATCTCTCTCCATGTCTGTTTCTCATTAGGCCACAGTCTTCCTCGAAGACCCCCAGGATCTCCAAGATTTACACCAAAACAGGAGACAAAGGTAGGGTGGAGACAGGTCATAGAGGCAACAATACACTTGACAGGTACATTTTAAAGTTCTCCCAGGGGCTAGGGAGATGGCTCAGGGTGAAAGCCTTTGCCTTGCAAGCAAAAGGACCTGAGTTCAGATCCCCAGATCCCATGTTAAAAAAAAAAAAAAAAAAAAAAAGCCAGGCGGATATGGCAACCTGTAATTCTGACCCTAGGAAAGAGCCTAGGAAACCCCAGAGCAAAGCAGTAAGGAGGTAGAACAATCCAGGATGATTCCTGATGTCACTCTTGGGCTTCCACAGGCACACTCAAGTGCCCTGTGGTACACATAAACACACACATACAAGAAATAAATAAAATTCTTCCAGGGCTGGTGAGATAGTTCAGTGGGTAAGGCACCTGCTTACAAAATCCAGAAACCCACATGGTAGAGAGAGCTGACTTTCAAAAACTGTCCCTCTGACCTTCACTTGCATACCATGGGATATAGATACATACCTTCTCTTCCAGCTGCTTGATTGTCAAAAAATAAAATGAGACGGGGTTGCAGAGAGGGCTCAGGAGTTAAGCCTCTACCTCATAAGCAGAAGGTCCTGAGTTCAGATCCCAGGTCCCACGCAAAAAATGCCAGGCACTAACGGCTTCCCAGAGCGAAGCAAAAAGGAGGTAGAAGCAATGTAGGATGATCCCTGAAATCACCCTTGGTCCTCCACAGGGACATGCAGTACCCTCTGGTACACACACACACACACACATACACACATACACAGAGTAAAGTTTAAAAATACATGTATATATAAAAGGATGTGACAGATCTGAAGACCATCATGAAATGTGAGGTGACACAAACAGCTTGCATAAAATGAAAATAAACAAGTTGCAGGAAGCCAGACAAACTGACTGCTGTGAACCCAGCTGTCAGGGGACTGAGGCAGGAGGATCCTGCATTCAAGACCAGCAGGATGATGTGTCTGGTTCAGCCTGGTCCAGGCCGCGTAATGAAACCCTGTCTCCAAGAACCGAACAAGCGAGTTGTGGGGTTGGAGGTGTAGTAGCTCAGTGACAGAGCCCCTAGATTTAATCTTCAGTACTACTAAAGAAGATGAAACACACAAGAGAGGGACTGGTGAGTTGCCTCACCAGGAAAAGGTGCCTGTGTGTAAACTTGGCGACCCGAGTCTGATCCTGGGAACCCACATGGTAGAAGGAGAGAACTGACTTCTGAGAGTTGTTCTCTGGCCTCCACACACATGCTTGTCCCCACCCCCCAAAAAAGACATATTTTTTAAAGACAAATGAACTAATAGCAGGTGCAGAACAGTCTGAGAGAGTCCATTCAGATTCAAAAGTGTCTGTAACAGTGGGCAGGTGCACACATCTGGGACTCGGAACTCAGGAGGCAGAGACAGAAGAATAACTGAATTTGAGGATAGTCTGGGCTGCAGAATTCTAGTCAACCAGGGCTACTAAACAGAGAAAAAGTATGTGCGTGCACATGCTTGCATGTGTGCGTGCGTGCGTGCGCGTGTGTGTGTGTGTGTGTGTGTGTGTGTGTGTGTGTGTGTGCATGTTTTCAGACAGTCTGAAAGCTTTCACCTAGGATGCTTTCCAGAAGAGGGATTGAATTGTGGGAGAGAAGAATAAAAAAAAAATTGCATGCTTTTATTCTTTTTATTTATTTATTTATTTATTTTCTTATTTATTCAATGTGAATTGTGTGTGTGCGTGGGTGTATGTATGTGTGTGTCTGTAGAATCATGGACGAATTCAGGAACCACCATGGACGCCTCCACCTCCTTGTTTACTCTGCCTCGGGATTCACAGGCTCTGCCCTACCAGACCAGAAACGCAGGCCTGTCCCCCGCTTCTGCCTGGCGTCTATACGTGGGGTCTAGGATCCTGAACTCAGGACCTTCCGCCTGCAAGGCAAAGGCTTAACTCCTGAGCATCTCCAGCCCCTCTTTTTATTTTTTTGTAGTGAGCATATTTTACATTGATAGCTTAATAAGCGTCAGAAGCAAGGATGCTGAAGATGTCACTCTGGTAACATTTGCTGACATTTAATACTGTCAGATCAGTAATAGATACTTTTTTTAAATATGCTTTTGTCATAGGTACAGGTGTCAAGTTGACACTTGAGGGTTTGAGCTCTGGGCACATTTGTAGAGAATTAATGGTTAAGCCCAGAGCAAACCTGCAGGAGTTGTCTAGCTGATGGGTGGATGGGACTAGGCCCTGAACAGATGAATCAAATACCGAGAGCTGGTTGAGGAAGTTGGCATCCTTCTGTTCACTTGGCCAGACATGCTGGTCTGGCAAGTAAGGATCGTCCCTCTCTCAGATGTTACATAGATGTGGCCAGTTCCCTCGGCCCTGGTGATAGCTGAGCTCTCCTGTCAAGCTGGACTGAGAACTGTAGCCAGATAATCATAAGAGACAATAAACCCCTTGTTCCCTTAGGCTGTTTGATGGTCATTTATCAGTAACATGGAGGCAAACTGCAACAGCTTTTCATTTTTTATTGTTGTTGTTATTGTGCATATGCGTGTGGTGTGATGGGGGCAGTGTGTGTGTGGAGGTCAGAGGACAACTCAGAAGTCAGTTCGCTCCTCCCATCTTTATGTGGATTCTGGGGATTGAACTCAGGTCATTGGATGTGCACTGCAATCCCCTATACCTGCTGAGCCATCCCACAGCCCCTGAGTCCACACTTTTATTGCAAAATTTTAGACATATGCATAAGAGCTACTTAATGCCACTGTACTGAACAGTGAACAAAAGGGTCGAAATGGTAAATTTCATGTCATTTTGTTAGCACAATAGTAAAGAAATTATGCATAAGAATGACAGATGTGGTGTTAATGGTTGCCCCCAATAAAGATCTCCATTAAGACATGGACCAGGGCCTTTGGCTCATTCAGTGGTCCAACAGTGGACGTGTGTGGTGGCTCCAAAGAAGTCACTGGGCAGGACTTCTCCCAGGCAGGGCCTGTGTTGGTTGGCTGGGGGACTAAGGAAGCAATGCTTTATTCTAGATTGGATGCTGTCAGAAAGCAGAGCTAATTCTATAATTGGAGGGTATGTACTTTTTTCTTTAGAAGATGGGAGAGGCAGGGGGGGGACCGAAGTCGTAATGGATCATGATGCAGCTGTGATTCACGTTAGCCACGAGAGCCGGTGCTCGGTCCTGTTCAGACGTGATCACGTGGTGGCCTTGCTTTGTCATGGTCACAGTGTGGACCTGCTGGTGCTTTGTGAGTCATTCATGTTCTCCAGTACCACCGCCTGTGAGTTCCAGGTGAGCACCTGGTGACACCAGGCAAGGAACCGTGACCTGGCAGAGGTCTAGAGGACTTGCATCTCATGCAACCCACAAGATAGTGATCATGTATCTGTAATGAAATGAGCTTCCTTTCTTTAGCAGCATAGTTACAACTCTCCTATCTTCATGTGTGTGGGGGGGGTGCTTGCTTGTACCTGTGTGTTTGCATGCAGGCGGGTGTACAAATGTATGGAAGTTCTCGTGCATGTGAGTACTCGTGCACGTACAGGCCCAAGGCTGGTGTTAGAATCACCCTGTAGCCATGCAAATCGGCTTACAGTAAGAGCCTTCGTCCATCTTACTGTTTTGAGGCTGGGTCTCTAATTAAACCTAGGGTCTACCCATACAGCTAATCTGGCCAGTCAACTTGCTTTGGGGATTCAGGCTCCATTTTTCCATGGCTGGCAATACAGGCAGACTGCCAGCCCACTTGGTTTTTTACATGGCTGAACTCTGGTTCTTTCACATGAGCCACAAGTGTTTTAACTACAGAGCCATGTCCCTACCCTCGTGCATGATGCTTAAGTTTGAACTAAAAGCGTGTCGGCGAAAAAGTGAGGGCAGGAGTTTCCCATGTGGTTGGCGGCCAAAAGGGGCTCCTGAGGGTGCAGGTCAAGTTTGTTCTTGAGCTGGTACTGGTCACAGGCATGTACAGTCCACAGCAGCAGGGAGCTCGTGGAATTATGATCTCAGTTTGCTTCATGTTGAAATCTTACTTAAAAAGTATATCAGGAAAAATCATCTTAATGTGGGCGGCCAAATCTCTTTCCCAGGGTTTTCCAGTACCTTCACCGGAGAAAGGAGACCGAAAGATGACGTGGTGTTTGAAGCTGTGGGAACAACAGATGAATTAAGTTCAGCTATTGGGTAAGGGAGACAGAATTTGCCTTGGGGTCACATTGGCACAGAAAACCCATGAATGAGTTTGGGGTGGTCCCTGAGGTCTGCCCTAAGTGGACTTGTGCCAGTTACAAGCATAGGTGGGTCCGTTTTGCATGGCTACAGTTGTAAAACCCTCTCTGGCTCCCTCCATGGGAAGCTGCTTCTCCTCTGTCCACCTCTGGCTCCCTCGTGTTTGGGTGAGCATGTGTGTGTTATTGGGGAAAGTAGTACAACTTGGTCCCCCTCATGAATGCTGATTCATAAATAAGCCACTGTACAGAAGGTTTGTTTAATGAATGAGTCAGGACAATCCAGTTCATGCTGCGATAACAAAGAACTCAAAGCTCACAGCTCACACCAAAGGTTTATTTCCTGCTCTGATTTCATGCTGGCTGTGCTGCTGCGCCACACAGCCTTTTCTTGGGGACCCAGACTGATGGGACTTCTGTCTGGAAGGACACCAGGCCCTGGTGAAGCTCACGGTGGTGCTTGGTGCTTCCCAGGGAGTGGCACTGGCCATAACCAGTCACGTGGATGCCCTGGTGTGCTGGGGCAGGAGGGGCGGCACTGATGATGGAGCAGGCCGCCATGCTCAGCCACTAACTGTGAGCAGGGATGGACTACTGATCCTGAGGTCCCTGATGTCGGAGACACGGAGTCATGTGGACCACTGGACCACTGCCCTCCAGGCTAGGTGCCTTCTGAGCCTCTGCTACTGTTCTGTCAGATGGCCATGGTCACGCTTTGCCCTGCTCTTCTGAGGACCGAGTTAGACAAATCCCCCCAGACAGTGCCTTGCATCTGGCAGCATCACTTCCGGGATTCTGGCTGCCATCTTCAGGGCAGGTGTAGATGGTCTCCCAGCAGGCTAGGAAGGCAAGGCCCTGGCATGTACAAGAGAGGGGGAGACAGGTACAAGATAAAGTGGGCTCAGGGGAGGCAAAGCAAGCTCCAACACCGCCATGCCAGATTAGCGATGGTTGTCGTGGGTTGGGAGGTCTGTGGGCTCTTGTCGGAAGCGCTCTATGCACTGGGCTCTACTCACCAACCCGAACTGTGGGCATGGAGGCACATGCCACCCCGGGCTGCCACATGTGGCGGGAGCTGGCATGGGACAAGTGCCCAGGAGGGGCCTGTTGCTGGCCTGGGTCCCGGAAGCATCCAGCAGTGAGCAGTTAACTTCTTGACACATGCTGGGTGCAGGTGTAGGTGGGCTGGGGTGAGGGGCAGCACCCAGCCTGCCCTTAGTTGCCATCAGAGAAGAGACAGTAGGTGCAAAGTTCCTGTTCGTGTCCTTTGTTCTGATTGTGAGGCGATGGGCTGTCATTCTCCATTTGCCCTGCCTGTCCTGCCCCTCCTCTCTACCTGGGCAGCTGACCAGACCACCTGTTGATGACACACCCGATTCCCTTTTGTAAGGGGTGACGATGGGAGGGAGCAAGTGCTGGAAAGTGGGTGAATTGCTCCCCAACTACTCTTGGTGGTCCGAGTTCAACATGTATCACGCCCCCTTCCTGGCCTCTGTAGGCTCCTGTTGTCATTGTCCTTCACATCCATCCTCAGCTCCTGTAACTGCCCACACCTTGGGTATTGTCCCTTGGAGGAGCTGTCAGGAGTCTGTCAGTGTGTCCCCCATCTGGTCCCTGCCAGGCTTTGACGGGTACATGAGTGAAGCGTAGCATCCCCCCACGTGTGGGCTGTTCATTTCTTCTTCTACCTGCTTTACCAGGGCACTCCAGCTCAATCTGCAAAACCTTACCTCTAGCATGCTTCTAACAGGAAGCTGTCCTTGCTTCCTGCTCAGTAGTACAACGGACAGCATGGACGGTCTCCTGCCGGACAGACCTTGTGCCACCTTCTGTGCCTCAGTGACTCCAGGACCAGCCAGGGCCGGTGCACAGAAAGGAATCATTTGGTTGGGAATCACAAGTATAAGAAAAAGCACTTTGCAGGTGAAATCCCGCTGTGCAAGTGGCCTCGGCAAGGGGGAGGAGCCCAGCAGCCCACGGGCTTGGTGCTCACAGCCACGTTCTATTAGCGCCGATTCCTCTTCTACTCCTTGTAGGTTTGCTATGGAATTAGTCACAGAAAAGGGCCACACGTTCGCTGAAGAGCTGCAGAAAGTAAGTGCTCCCCTTTTCCTGGGGACGGGGGTTCTCCCCACAGCCCCTCTGGAGCCCTCTGCCCACTGCCCCCTCCTTGGGTCGCTGGGGCTACTCACTCTCTGGGGAGCCACAATTCTTCCGTAAAGTGGAGACAGATAATTCCCTTCCCAGGTGAGGAGTGAGGGTCACACTGAGAGAATATAAAGCAAGCGTTCTTAGTTCCGGGAGCAGGCTCTGTTGCCCACCCACCCCATGGGCATTTGGCAATGTCAGGGGACATTCGTGGTGTTGTATCTGTATCTGGTGTTGGGGGTCAGTTTAAAACCCATATCGCTCAGGCCAGCTTCTGGACAAGGAAGGGCCCATGCCAGTGGCCACAGCCCCCACTGGGAGCCACGTGCTCAGGAGCCTGGCCTCTCACCTCAGCCAGCTGTGCCTGTGCTTGTCAGCACCCTAGGGTCCCACAGTAGCGGTGACAACATCCTGGCACCCCTGGGGTGTCTGAGGTCTCCCTTCCTACATTGGCCCGAGTCTGCACAGGGGCCAGGCGAGTCGATGCGGACTCGGGGAGCAGACAGGCACTCTGGCAGAGCTCGCCCTGTGCCGGGGGCACCTCACCCTCACCCTCGTGCGGTAGCCACGGACAGGCCAAGATGGCGCCTCTTCACCACCACTGCGGCGCCTGCTGCTCTCTGAGCCTCTTCCTCTCCCAGCCTTTGAGAGTCGTGCCTGGCGCCGCTCACCAGGGCTGGCTGGTGAGGTTAGATGCTGCGGTCAGATGTCCCCCACTCATGAGACAGCCCTGTGCAGACGCCCTGCTGCCGTAGCTGGTGGTATCCCTGCATGTGGAGGTGTTCTGTTGCCTCCCAGCCCGCCCCAAATGGCCTCCATTCTCTCCTCTTGCTCCCCAGATCCAGTGCATGCTGCAGGACATCGGCTCCGCTCTGGCCACGCCACGCTCCTCGGCCAGGGAGGCACACCTAAGTAACTGTCAGCTCCGCGGGATACACAGGGCCCTGGTGGAGGGGTGGTGGTTGGGGCGGGGGTCGTCCTGGGCGTTTTCCCCAGGGCTCTTTGGCAGCCTAGGCAGCCTTGTGGTCCACCTGGGGGAGGCACCTGTGAGGCTGGTGGGAGTAGTTGGTGGGACGCGCTGGCACAAAGTCTGATGGCATGGCTCACGGTCTGCCTTTGACTCCTCAGGACACGCGACATTCGAGTTGGGACCCGTCCTGGAGCTGGAGCAGTGGATCGACAAGTATTCCAGCCAGCTCCCCCCGCTTTCAGCTTTCATTCTGCCCGTAGGTTCTGGGGGGCTTCAACCCAGGTGGCCACAGGGATGTCTTCTCAGGAATACACGGGCCTGTGTTAGTCCCATGCCTGGGCTCGTTCCAGACACAGAAGCTGCCATCCAGCCCCCCAGTCTCTCTCCAGCCCTGCCCACCTTGGGGTAGGTCCCTAGGGCACTGGCCTGCAGGGCTGGCTCCCAGCCCTGTCCCACAGCATCTGCTTTCCCCTTGCAGTCCGGAGGCAAGAGCAGCGCGGCGCTGCATTTCTGCAGGGCTGTGTGCCGCCGAGCTGAGCGACGGTAAGCGGAACCGGACGTTTGGGGGAACCTCATGCTCCAGCTCTTCACCACGCAGTCATCACTGTGCTGGAGAGCCAGACCACCTGAGCCCTTGTCCTCAGAGCTCTTTACTGCAGAGAGGGCGAGAAGTGTAGCGGGGGCTCCCGAGAGCTGCAGGAAGTCAGAATGGGCTCCAGCTTACCTGGGGTGTGTGTGGAGGGGGGGCAGGATGAGGGTTACCTCTTGTGGGAAGAAAGTCTAGGGAAGCTACGTGGTCATGGGGGACCCAGGTGGAAGCTGTCTACAGCTCAGCTCCCTGCTGCTGCCCCAGTACCTCCACTCAGTGTTGGAAAAGGGGTCTGGGGTTGCTTCTGAGAGGAGATGCAATGCCCATGTATAACAGTGCTCCACCAGAATGTTCCCAGCCAGGAAGAGTGGAGCCGTGGTCCCCTGCATGCCGGTCGCTCCGCCCAGTCTTGTGAATTCCTCATAGGAGTCAGGAACAGGCCAGAGAAGTGATGTGACTGGGGTCAGCCAGGCGTCTTTCACAGCTTTGCATCTCGTTCTATTCCAAGCCAACCTGAGCTCTTGCACAGTGTCACATGACAGTGTGGCAGACAGGGCCCAACACCAGCGAGAACCAGCGAGCACACTCCTGTAGTAGGAGGCGCACGGGTAGATGCCTGGATGAGGCAATACTGTGCTGAATGGGAAGTTGCCATAGGCAGGCCTGGCTCTGTGCCTGCCTGAGCCACCAGCTTAGTCTATGACGTTGGATGGGCCAAGAAGCCCCAGGCTAGTTGGGTCTGGGGTGAATACTTCCAGCAATAGTTAGGCATCAGGTGACCTTAGCAGCACAGCCACCGCCCCAGACTGGCATGGCCTCGGGGAGCTAAAACGCACAACTCAGAACTAGTAAGTAGGTCCTTGAGAACTAAGGGTCGACACTTCTTTTTTGAAAGGTGGAGGCTGACCACCCCATGCAGGGAGGTTCCATGCCACAGGCTGGGATGATGGACAGCCAGCCCCCCTCAGCTTGCCCACAACCTCCACATCAATCAGAGCTTGTGTGACATGTCCAAAGCAAGGGGTAGGATGAGCCAGGGCGCTGGATTTTTTCCAGCTTTGGTTTGATGTGTTCGGGTTGGATTTGTACAGCCGAGGTCAGGGGGCGGCACATGCCCAGACCCCATGCGTTGAGCCCTGCTACACAGCCTGACTGTTTGCTGTCTCCCCAGTGTGGTGCCTCTCATCCAGATGGGAGAGACTGATGCCAACGTGGCCAAGTTCTTAAACAGGTACTTAGTGGGATGCGGCGCAGCTCTGGGCAAACCAGGCGTGTTGATGGGTCATGAAGCAGGGCAGTGGGCAGAGGAGCAGGCAGGCTCTCCCTGTGTCAAGCTCTGGTTGGGGGATGCCTGCAAAAGACAGTGAAAATCAAGGGTAGGCCACCTGCAGGGTCACTTGTGCAAGGCTGGTGCCCACAGAAGGTCCTGCCGACCAAGAGCGAGTCCAGAGTCTGACCCTGTGCAGCCACCTCTTTCTAGAGGGACCCAGGTAGCACATGGGCAGGCCAGACGCCCCCTGCAGGCCAGTCAGCTCTGCCATCCACAGCTGGGCTGCTGGTGTCCACCGCAGACTGCCGCAGACAGTGCCTGCGGCAAGCAGGATAGACTCAGGCTGTGGACTGTCTTCCTCCTGGGCTGTGGGCTGGACTGGGGTCCTCATTCGCTCCTTTTCTCCTGGGTGGGATGTCAGCTAGGTCATCCGTGAGGACAGTTCCTTTTCCCTGTCAAAACGGCAGCCCTGGGGACACCTGTGGTGTCACATGGACCAGGGCAGACCAGGGCAGGCCATCCTCTCCCTGAAAGTTTCAGGGGGCCATCAAGAAATTTGGGAGCACAAAGTCCCAGAGCAGAGTCCTGACCCAGGAGAGCCAGCAGTGGACCATCAGGAGTTGGGAGGAGGGGACCCCAAGGGTCAGGGTCTGTGGAGCTGCCTTGGGGTGGGAGGGGAGCAGAAAGGTCTGAAGGAAAGGAGGGAGGTTTCTTGGTGTGAAACCTTCGAGGGCTGGAACCAAGGGGCTTGGTGGACCTCGAGGGCAGGAGTGGCGTCTTCACACTGTCTTGCCCTGCAGAAGGCCTCCTGCCCTGAGCCCCACCAGCGCTGTACAGAGGAAGGGCCAGTGTCTAGGGAAGGGGCCAGGCTCTGGCTGTGAGAGTACCCCAGGCTCTTAGCCGGGACATGCTCAGTGTCTAGACACAGTTTGATGGACACTGCGTGTCAAGGGGTAGCGACTAGCATCTAGTGGGCAGAGACAGGGACAGTCGTTCCTTCACTGCACAGAGCCCTCAGCACAAGAAGCGATCCAGAATGTTGGTCGTGTCAAGGTCGAGACCCTATAAGGCCTCTGTATTCCAAGTGTAGTGCTTGATTCAGCAGTGCCTCGTTCAAATTCAGCCTGCAGGCTCCTGGGCCTGGTGCGGGCCCTGAGTATCAGGTGGTCCCTGTGCAGCACCATTGGGGAAGCCTCTCATTGAGGTGCAGAAATCAGCTCAGAGACCAACCTAAAGTCTTTGCCCCTTTAGGGTCAGTATAGGGCAGTGCCTTCACCCCCAGAACACCCCAAGAGTTGTCCTAGCCCTGACCCCAGGGCCTGGCCTCTGGTTCTCATGGAAGCTGATTCCTAGTGCCATTCATCCTGCCAAGTGGGCGTCATCCGCTCTCCTACTCAGTGCTCTTGGGTGCTGGACTCTGCTCCTGGGCAGGAATCAGCATGGTCTCTCGTGTCATATCTTGTTGCTTCTCTGTCCCTCAGACTCAGCGACTACCTCTTCACCATAGCCAGATATGCAGCCATGAAGGAAGGCATCCAGGAAAAAATATACAAAAAGCAGGACCCATCCAACTCAGCCTGAAGCATTCTGAAGTACTGGAGATGTCTCTGTGGTGACCATGGTGGCCTTTGCTCTTTTTGCGCCCCGTGTTCCAGGTCCAGAAAAGTTCACCACCAAGTGCCGGATGAGGACTGTGCTGTGGACGCAGCTTTGCCTCACATTCCTGCCACTTCCCTAGAGGCACCTGCGAGAGCTCTGCCCGCCTCCCCAGGCTGCCCTCTAGCAAGGGGGGCTGTCCTCCCAGCAAGGGGGACTGAACTCAGTATTGCAGATAAGAAAGGAAAAGCGGGCCAGAGCGATAGCTTGGGTTAATCCTAAGTAGAAGTCCTGAGATCCCATGTAAAAATGTCAGGCAGAAATGGCAGCGGCCTGCATTTCAGAAGGTCCTAGAAGGTGGAGCCTGGGAAACTCCAAAGCAAGGCAAAGAGGAGGTAGAACAATCCAGGGTGTTTCCTGAAGTCACCTTTGGGCCTCCACAGGCACACACGCACACACACTGGCAAAATTAATAAAATTTTTAAAAAATGAAGGA
Source organism: Typhlomys cinereus (assembly GCA_023101885.1). Taxonomy (NCBI): domain Eukaryota; kingdom Metazoa; phylum Chordata; class Mammalia; order Rodentia; family Platacanthomyidae; genus Typhlomys; species Typhlomys cinereus. The sequence goes on along the minus strand of JALPQD010000063.1, from coordinate 7,294,451 downwards.
GCTGTAAGAAAACAATAATAGTGCAAAAGGTTTGAGCCACACACTTGGTGTGTGTGTGTGTGTGTGAGAGAGAGAGAGAGTTCCCACTGTCAGCTCATGTTCAAGGATTTGGAGTGCTACCAGAGGCCCTTGAAATGTAATTGTGATTTACCTGCACCAAAGGGGTTTTAAATGTCACATTTATAAAGGGGAAGACAGGCAGACTTGGAAAGTTAAGCTGCTTCTGAATCGCCTGTCACTGCCACTGTGCAGGGAAGATTTGGGGGGGGGGGAACAGCTGCAGGGTCGCAGGTGGGGACTCTCTCCTTGGATTGAAGCGTGCCATGGGGGTGCAGCCCTCTCCAACAGGGCGAGAACCTGGTAGAACAGCATCCCCACTGCAAACTGGCCCTCCCCGCCCAGGCGCTGGGGCAGAATAAGCTGGCAGAAATGAGATCTTCAGGTTGCGGAGGCTGACAACTCAGGCTTTATCTCTCTGACGTTGCACTTGGCTGGTTTATGCTTCTGAGATCCACACCACGGCTGTGTTTTATTCAGCCTGTCACTGCTGCTCCTGCACGCCATGAAACCACACGGCCAGTGGCAGCTGTGTCCTTGGGAAGAGAGAGATTTATGAAGGGTGGAGAGGCAGCCCCGAGAACCTAAGGATGGCACGTGCTAATTGTACCCAGTGACTCGGAGGGCAGGGCTCACACCTGGCGGCTGGTCAGCTCAGCAGTCATTCGTCTACCCGCCCCACACACCTTCCGCTCACTTGGGGTGGGCAGTCAGAGAGATTCCATTGCAGTCTTGCCCTCTCTACCTTCCAACTGATTTTGCAGGTACGTTTGTATCTCTTCAGCCCTTTGAGGTACAGATGTCCTGGAGAGAGGAACCCCCAGGCAGCTGTGTCAGTGCCACTGCTCCCTAGCGAGACTCAGGTCTGGTACAGGGTCGTGGGAGAGCAGGACTGGACACTGGAAGGGCGAACTCAGGCTGCTTAAGAACTGTCCCATGGCTCAGCCTGGCCAGGGAGGTGATCTCAGAGCTTGGCCTCTATTCTGTTCAGACAGTGCCTGAAGAGGGAGGGAAACCAAAGGAAGCAGCAGCCCACACTCCTGGCAGGGCAAAGTTCAGAGGAGTTCCCTGCCAGGCCTCTGGGCTGGGCTACTGGCCCTCGCCGTTCAGGCCCCAACCTCCCACCTCTGGCTCCATCCTCCCTTCCACCTGCACGTGTTTCCCGAGCGCATCACAGTGCAGGCCCAGTGTTTCTGCATGACTTGGGAAGCACAGAAAGCTGGCTTGGGTATCCCAGAGGGTGGGCTGCATGGTTTGCCTTGTGCTGCCTTCTAAAGCCACTGAGTACCAGACGGGTGAAAAATGTCCTCGAGATACACTGATCAAACAATCTTCTATGTTCTACAACTTGGAAAAACAAATGAAAATTCTGTTGTCAAAAGCCACGAGTTTCTTGGAAGCCGAGTGTTGTCTGATCTGTGTGCATATCGCTGGAAATCCTCCCAGGGGATTGGGCCCATCACACAGCCACACAGTTGCAAAATAGAGTGGCTTCTTTATTTCAGTCCTACCTGGTTCATCATAGATCTCTCTCTCTCTCTCTCTCTCTGTTTTTTGCAAAATTTAATCTTCAAAATATTGCAGGTAAACTGTCTTCATCACCCAGTTCTTGCCGCCCCATACCTTGCATCCAAGAAAATATCTCAACCGTCTCGCCCTAGTGCAGGTGAGGTTCCGCCACCGTGACCAGAGGTGAGCCCCCAAACAATGCCACCACTCGCTGCAGAAGAGCCCCAGCCAAGTGCCCCCTACCTCTCAACAGACTCGGGGGAGGGGTGCACATTTCTACAGATGGGGAAGTTGAGGCTGAGAACTGGCCCAGGTTGCAGTCTTGTGACTCCAGCCCACCAGCACTTGACAGCTGTTTTAATCACTACCCGGGCTGTGGCGCGCAGTGCGGGGCACTGATAGATCTTGCTGTCGCATTTCTCAGCCTAGTTTCCCTTAACTGATATTTCATGGCTATTGTTAATGTGCATTCTTCACGGAGTAATTTCCACGGCCCGAACTTGTAACACATCCCAATGACAAACGTTTCCAGCTCCCGATCTCCACACCCTCCCTCCCCCGTCAGCTTCAATGTCACCCTCACCTCTTCCTGACACCCCCGACAGCCCATCCAGTTTTATGATCGCTCTGTCCCAGCGATCACTACTGAACCTTCAAGAATCCGGACGCATTGCAAGTTTAATTGAATAAAATTCTTTGTATAATAAATCCCGCATGAGCGCTACATAAATCAGTGCCTGGGAGGATTTGTAGCTCATCCTTCTTCCCAGACTGGGTTAGAGGGGCTCGTTGGCAATCCTGCGTCCAAGCTGGTCCTGTCTTGGTGGTTGAGAGGAATAAATTTGCCTTTGTGTTCTGCAGAGGAAGGGTGCAGGGTCCATTTGGTGTGGCCTATAGCTTCAGAGGATTGAGTCAGGTAGGTTGGAAGTGAGGCGCTGCAGGAATAGCCCTCGCTGGTCACCCTTTCCACGGGGTGAGGAATCTTTGGGATTCTGATGGCAGCCATGTGCACACTCTTCCTAGGACAGGCTCACACACATTGGCAAGTTTGCTGCACCCCCCCAGTACATGGAGCCCCAAAGTAAGCATCCCATGGGTGCTGAACGTGGTGGCTTATGACTGTGGACCCAACTATCTGCAAGACCGAAGAGGGTGGTCTGCTTGAGCTTGACAGATCTGCACAACAGAGCGAGACCTTGTCTCAAAAAAAAAAAACCCAAAAAACAACACATCCTCTTTAGGAGCTAAGTGGGGAGCCACAGGGCGCCTCCTTTGGGAGGTTCACATAACCCCAACCTTGATGGGGAGGGGGGAAGGAATGCTTGTGGTTGGAGTCTGGAAGGGCAGGAAGTGATAAAGAGACTGGATCTGGGTCTGAGGCCATCTGCCACTTCTTAGCTTCTGAACTTGGGGCGAGTTGTTTCTTCTTTCTCATCCTTGCTTCACGTCATAGTGTCACAGGGGTTTAATTAGGAAATATTTAAAAGAGCTTAGTGTGCCCTTGGCAAAATGCTGCTGCTATTACCATATGAACTGGGCCATTTTTAAGCTGTGTCACCTTGAGCAACTCATTTAACTAATCTATAGCCATCTTCCTACCTCATCCTCCAGAGTGATGGGATTCCAGGAGTGGGTAGGCCATGCTTGGAAACGTTTTATTTCTTGGGAGCACCAAGGCCCCAAAGCTCAGGGCTGACTCCATGGGCCTGGCTTGTGTTGCCAGATGTCACAGCTGAGCCGTGGGTTAGCCTTTTCAGGACATGGCAGAGGCTCCAGGTCAGCAGGCTCTGGGTTCGACTTCCTGCCTGGAGTGGTGGGAGACAGACAGCCTTCATGGGGAAGAGTGAGAAGCCCACTCAGGGCAGAACAACCCAACTTGAACTGGCCCATTTTATAAGTGGGGAAACTGAGGCCAGAGAGAGACTTAGTAAGTAAATATGGATAATGACCACACACGATTCTGTCTAGGCCATCTGATGAAGAACCGTATGAGTCACAATGCATTTGATTCTGTCATCCCAGTGCTGGGATGCGTCATCTCCAACTCACAGGTCAGCAGAGAGCTGAGCCTCACACAGGAGAAATGGCTTCCTAAGGGCACAGACCTAGGAGGCAGCGCCAGGCTTTGAACTAGTTGCCCTCTGCCTCAGACCCTGGGACCAGTCCTTGCTACAACACATTGTCACTTGGCCAAGTAGCTTCTTTCTCTTTGAAGAGGGGTCTTTCTCTGCCATCCAGGCTAACCTGAATGCTAGGTCTCAGCCCCACCTATGTGCTGCTCTAGTGCTGAGACTGTTAAGTACACACTACCACGCCTGGCTTATTTTATTTTTGCAAGTGTGTGAGTGTGTATCAGAGGGCACTGTGTATGCCTGTGAGGGCTCAAGGCTAGCTTCAGCGATCATCCTAGATTACTCTACCTCCTTTTGTCTTTGCTCAGGGGTTTTCCAGACTCCGTCTTCCAGGACCAGAAGTGCGGGCCTGAATCATTTGTGGCCATTGTGGGCTTTTTTTTTTTTTTTCATAGAGTCTGGGATTTGAATTCAGGTCCTTTTGCTTTCAAGGCAAGCACTTTACTGCCTGAGCTATCTCCCCAACCTTCTGTCTTATTTTTTATCATTATTTTTTCTCAAGGCAGGTCTTGTTCTGCATTAAAACTGCCCTCGAAAGAGGAGGTAGGGTTAAGAAAAAGAAAAACTGTCCTCAAGTTCGAGATCCTCCTGTCTCGCCTTCTGAGTGCTGGAATCACAGGCACGTGCTGCTCTGCCCGGCCCACAGGTGCAGCTTTTAAAACCTTTATGACACAGCTGATGACCCCGAGAGCACCTTGCCTTCAACGGCCCCAACAAACCTTTTCCATCTTTGTATCAAACTCAGAATCTGAGATTCTGGAAGTGGCCCCTTGGGTGGGGCTGGGCAGCGAGCGGCCCCACCGAAGCCTGGCTTGGGCTGCCCCTCCGGCTGCTGTTAGTCTGCACAGTCTGCCCTTGTTCTTCTGTGGGGAACAGCAGAGCCTGAACAAGGACCTTGGCTTCAGATCCCCCCCCTGTGGTCGCCTGGGGACAATCAGCATCGCTGTGTGACTGACAGTTCACAGGGGGCTGCTCCTCTAGGGAAGATAAGAATCTGAGAATCCCAGAGGGTCCTGGGTGCACCATCCAAAAGTGGCTACTCCCAAGGAAAACAGAAGTGGGTGACAGTTCACGATGGCACAGGGGCAAAGGTGACCCAGAGGACCATTCAGCAAATGGTTCAGAAGCACCCCGCTGACATAGGCCCTGGGGGCCAAGGTGACCTCCTGTCTCCAGTCCCATCAAAACAACTCCCAGTGGCTGCTCCCAAGTCGCAGGCCCTTCAGTCCTCGTTGCGTGCCATCTGCAATGCCATGTCCCTCCCCAGCCACCAGGTGCCTTTATTTACGATCACCTTGGAAGGGTCGAGCAGACATATGCTGCTAAGGGTCGTTTATTCTTGTTTATAAAATTTATGGCTTCACCTCGATTACACACTGTCAAAACGGGAAGGATCGGCCCCAAAGCCTCTTGCCGCATGACTGCCTCAGACGTGTGTACATCTGTTAACTCTGTGGGAGCTGTAGAGGGAAATAAGGTTCGCTATAACTCAAACGCTCGCTGTCCCGCCACGAGGCGTGAGCCGCGGGCCCTGAGAAGATGCATCCAGGCACGTGTGCAGGAAGGAAGGTGGGCGATGGCTGCAGGTGGCCAGGCCAGGTGGACAGACACAGGAGCACCCCACCCTGGCTGGACCACGGGCTGTGTCAAGGTGCTTTTGAGCTGGGAGATAGGGACTTCATTTCAATGGCTCCTGAGGGTCCAGCTGTGGGACCCCAGCAGCTGGAGAGTTTGGAGCATGTGGCTCTCCACCTGGTGACTTCAGTAGGGGGGAAATGTGCCTTTCCAGTGAAGGGGGTGGAGGCGGACGTACACTTCAAAAGGACGATGTGTATGGAAGATAGGGGGGTAAATTCACATCTAGTAATTCATATGGAAACAGATCCATCAGTAGGGCTGAAAGCCCTCCCCCATACGATGTTGCTCATTATGTAAAAAATTAGACCAAGGTATAGGATTAGGGAGCCAGGTAGTTAAACAATTATGATAGTTAATAATAAACAGTCATGGACCAGCGAGCACACTACTATCTAGAAGTACCAGGTGAGGAAAGAATCTAGTTACATAATATAAAGGAAACAATAGTCTAAAATCTATAAAATAGATATGTCTGTATAGAAAGCACAGAAAAATTGCAGGGGTCTAAACCAGTCATAGTGGTGCATACCTATTATGCCAGAACTTGGAAGGTAAAGGAAGGAACATTTAAAGTCCTAGGTCATCCTCATTTACTTACAGCAAGTTCAAGGCCAGCCTAGCCTACATGCAACTCTGTCTCAAAAGAAAGGGGCTAGTGAGAGAATCCAGTGGATAAAGACACCTACTTGCAAACCTGGCGACCCGAGTTCAATTCCTGGAAGCCCACATTGAGGAAGGAGAGGACTGACTTCCAAAAGTTGTCCGTTGACCTGCGTCCCTGCGCCAGACCATGCATCGTGTGTCTTCTCCTCCACCTGTCTCCCTCTCGTAAATAAAAAGGGGGAGGGGGTGAAAAGCAAACATGAACTTAGAAAGGAAAACAAAAAGAAAAGTTATAAGGATATTCTTTCTATACATTAACAGTACCTTCTCTAAGTGTTGTGATTGTGGGTGGTTTTAGCATTTATTCCTTATTTATGTGACTTTCCTAATTTTTCTATAATGGATTTAGGCTGGATCTGCAATGGGCTTACTTGTGTAAGAGAAACAAGAAAATGAGCACATTCTCCTCCCTGGGGATGGCTGGAATTCTGACAGAAGCTTCTGGAGGATGACGTCCTTCCCCGCCCTCGCTATCACCCACGGGTGCCCTCTACTAGCCAGCAGGAAGACTAAGAGATGGCTAGCTAGAGTCTGCCTAGTAACACTTGGCTTCCACTCTCAGGCAACAGAGGAGGAAAGAAAGATGTTCCTAGCTCCTCTGAGGTGCCCCCCTGGGACAATCACGTCTCATCCAGCAGCCAAGGAAGGTGTCGTCTCTCTCCTGGTGGTGACGACATCTTTCCCTTGCCTAGCGTCTGAGAATCCACAAAGAACTTTCATATTTATCATCTCACGTATTTGCATCCTGGATCCCCAGCCTAATTCTCCCTGGACAAAGGAACCCGGTGACAGGTGAGAGATGAGGTTCACGCGCCACAGTCAGCAAGGGGGCAAACCAACTTTCAGTTCTGGTCTTTTGTGGCAAAATCTGCCTCCCTTTTTGGTTCTGCAGCAAGCCAGGTAGGGCTTATCCCAGGAGGGGAAAGGGAAGCCAAGTCCAATGGATTGCCAGTCAAGAAGCCCAAGACTGGTGGCCAGATTCAACAGGAAGGTATATGGTAATCCATTAGTAATGTCTGCCTTAGCCTCTGAGGGAGGTAAGGAATCAGTGGTGTACTTTTGATATTTCAGGAGTCATTGGGCAAAGCCCTGGCTGATCTCAAAGGAGGGGAGACTTTGGAGAAAGAAGGGTCAGACCGTTGTCCTCCTGGACCATGGCTCCCCTAGAGGACTAACTAGGAGAGGAGCAATTTCTCTGGGTTTTGAGGCAACAAATCAGGACCACAGATCTGTAAGAGTCAAATGCTTATAAATCTGACTAATTAATGAGTCGGCCCTGACAAGCTTGCCACCATAATTTAGCATCTGAAATTAGATTTCACATCAGAGCATGCAAATTTGAGATTAAAGCCAGTGAGGAATGGTATGACACCTCCCACCCCCTGGCCCCTCTCCAGCGTCTGCCATCTTGCAGGCTCCTCTGAAGAACCCTCCCCTTTGGTTGCTCTGCCTCGCGGGTCCCCTTGGTGCCTTGTGAGGAAACAGTGCCCGCTCCTTGCCTGGCAGGTGGCTGCATTTGGGTGGGGCAAATGTTCCTTCGGGGAACATTCTGGGGCTTGTGGTTACAGTGGCCTCCAGCCAAAGAACCCTAAGAAAATCTGTGGGGCTGAACAAAGTTGTGTGTATGCCGACCTTACGGCCAGAGGACAGGCACCAGTGGCTCGGGAGGCTATGGATTCAGGAAGAAGCTATAAGAAAAGGCTCCCAGGATTTGGCTTATGTCAGGGGACTTGTGAGAACAGACTCTGAGTTGGATAACCTCAGGAAGCAGGGCTGCATCTCTGAGGGGATATTTTTATTTTATTGATTTTTCTTCTTCATTTGCATGGGTATAAACATGTATGCATAGGTGTGGTTACACAAGTGTGTGTCTGCATGTTTGCATGTATTTGGATGCATTTGTGTGCAAGCATGTGGGCATGATCGCATGTGTGTGTGTGTGTGTCTGTAGAGGTCCAAGGTTGACATCTAGAATCATCTTTGATGACTCACTCACCTTATTCTTTCAGGCTGGATCTCTTGCAGACTAGTCTAGCTTGCTCTGGAGATTCCTGAGCTCTGCCTGGGGACAGCTCTGGGGCTGGAATCACACTTACTAGGCATTTTATGTGGAATCTGGGGATCTGCACTCCGGTTCTTTTGCTTGTTTGGCATGAGCTTTAGGCAGCTAGCCATCTCCCCAGCCCCGACTAAGTATTGTAAATAGATCTTTTCTATAAAGAGGAAAGAATGACTTCCAAGGCTTCAAGTCATGTTCTTTCTATACAACGTTTTGGTCAATGAAGGGTCACATTAATGACAGTGTACTCTAGTGACATCATAGCTGTCCTGGGAAGTACACTCTACGATGCTCATTCATGATAAAATAACTAAGAATAGTGCTGATTAGATACAGGCGTCAACTTGATAATTGAGGGCTGAGCCTTCAGGCACATTTGTGAAGAATTAGTAGTTAAGACAAGCTTCAAGCAAGCCTGGGGGGATATTGTCTGATGGGGAAGACCCACCTATGGTGGATGGGCCATTCCTTGGGCAGGAAATGGAGAGACCTGGTTCAGTATATCAGCATACTTTGGCATAGGGGGGTGTAAGCATTCCAGCAAGCAAGAAAGTATGTCTCTCTCCCAGTTCTGTGACTATAGTGTGGACAGTTCCCTTGGTATGAGCTGATGAAGTGTAAGTATTCACACACACACACACACACACACACACACACACAGAGAGAGAGAGAGAGAAAGAGAGAGAGAGAGATGAGCAAGTAGTACAGTTTAGGAAGTGTTGTAGTTCACCTGCATGGTTGCTGATAAATAACCATCAAATGGCTTAAGGGAACAAGAGGTTATTTCCTTACGAATGTCCGGTTATAGTTCTCAGTCCAGCTTGATGGGAGAGCATGCACCAACGCCAGAACCGAGGGAACTGGCCACACCATCACCACATAACAGCTGAGAGAGGGACGATCCTTACTTGCCAGACCAGCATGTCTGGCCAAGTGTACAGAGGATGCCAACTCTCTCAACCAGCTCTCTGTGATTTATTTCAGGGCCTGGTCCCACCCACCATGGGCTGGGCCTTCCCCATCAGCTAGACAATCTCTTGCAGGTTTGCTCTGGGCTTAACTCAACCACTAATTCTCTACAAATGTGCCCAGAGCTCAAACCTCAACTGTCAAGTTGACACCTGTGCTTAACTGTGACAGGAACTTGGTGGTCATGATGTGCTTGGCACTGCATGGTTGACATCATTCGATCTCAGCAACCCCCCTTGGGAAATACCCTCCCCCATTTCCTATGTCTGGAGAAGACTTGCTCCAAGTCATGATCAGGAAATGGTGAAAGTTGACTCAAATTCAGCTGAGATTCCAGAACCTGAATCTTTCCTACTACCCTGGGAGGCAGAGCAAGCTTTGGAAGCCCTGAAATCAATAGGAACCCTCAGGGGGAGACTTGCCATTCTGGGGAGCCCCATCAACTATTCCTTCTCTCTATCAATGTCTCGGCTTTCTTTGGGGAACTTGCCTTTCTTGTGGGTTGTAATCTCAATAGTTGTCTTCTACATGTGTGGGGGCTTGTGGATGGGCACATGTTTTCTAGCCCCTCCCAGCCTCTCTGTCTACGAGGGAATATCAACAAGTGACAGGTGTGATCTTAACAGTCTTGGACAAAATGGCGGGTGTTTGTTTGGAGGAAAACACCAGACAACACTGGCCCGAACCATCAGCTTGTTCTATGGGGGCCACTAACATAACACAGGCCCACTGCTGGAGTCGAGGGGCATGTCCATCAGTCATGACACCTGGGGCTGATAGACAGGCATCTGCAGGGGCCATCCACGGAGCCTTCCCAATGGAACATGTCCTCAGATGCAGCGAATGAGTCACACTTGCTGTGGAACTCGGAAGGAGCTAGGGAAGGGCGGATCCAACCATTCCACCAACCTTCCTCCTCTCCTACTAGTGAACTTCAGAAGGGAGGGCTGGGAAGGGTCCCACAGGACAGGTGCTCAGAAACACCATGTTCAGCGCCGTCATTTGGTGGGGGACCTGGGACCTCTGTTCTGCAGCCTGTCACCTCTCCTGCGCTTGCAGCCCTCGGGACCCCATGGCTCTGTGGTCCTCAGCAGGTCCTGCTGAATCCTCAGGGATGATTACATGTGATCATGTCAGTTTATGGCCTGTGACAGGGACTGAACTGCCTGGAAGGCTTTTCCACACTCTGCTGGGAGGTCTGAATGTGGTGCAGGTGGGACCTGCCTGCCCGGCTGCAAAGGGGGTGCTATCACTGGGCCCTGGCGGGACTGCCCAGGTATGTGATGTCTTCTTCCCTACCCTAGTGAGCTCCATGGGGCAGGGAGAGGGTCTACACCGCTCGTGGGCTGCAGTCCCTATACCTGCCTGATGCACAGTACTTGGGCATTTGTGTATTGGGTGAGTGCCAGCCTGGACCCCCTAGCAGCATGGCTTCCTGCGCTGGGATACCTGCCAGCTGCCCAGCGTGTATGGCACCATCTATGCCAGGGACAAAGCCGCCCAGCAGACTGAGCACCAAGACCCCACTGTGCACACGGGGGGTGCTCCCTCCCCTGAAGCAGGTTATGGGCTGTAGAAGGGATCCCATGAGGAAAGGCTCATGAAGTCCAGTGCCTGGCAGGTGGCCAGACTGTCCATCGGGGAAAGCTTCAAATGGTTTATCCTTGCTTTATCTCTGCCCCAGCATCAGACTCCCTTCCTGAGCCTGGTTCTGCCTGTTTGCTCCTATTGACACCTAAATCCTAGCTTGGAAGATGTGCTTCTTGAGCCCGCACTGCCGTCCAGCACAGACCCTTTCTCAAGGTGCTGAGGTCACGCAGGCTCAGCACCGAGCCTCGCTGTGATGCTTGCAAATTGTGTGACCTCGTGCAATCGAATTCACCTCTCCAAATCTCGGGGTCCTTAGCAAGTCCTTCCAAATCCTCAGGGACGAGGCCAGCTATACTTCCCGTCCCTGGGATCCCTGGGTGGATGAGATGTGACTATACACAGTATGGGAGGGGTCTGGGGGGTCTTGGCCATCATTATCCCAGTTCCCACCGTCATTACCTTCTTGCCAGGGGCTTAGGAAAACCTGTAGGAAACAACTGTCGTATGTAAGTTGAGGGAAGCATGAGGTGCAGCCAGGGCCCTGGGAACCAGAACGACCTGCTGTTAGTGGACACCCCCCAGCAAGGGGCCTGAAAAACAAAAGTAATTCCAGGGAGAATGTCGACTCCAAGCTCAGTACAAAATAATGGTAGCTTTGGCAGCTGTGAGCCGCTGGCTACCATAGATTGCCTTTCAGGTCATTTCCCTGCTGTCTGCAACAACTGACCCAGTGAGGAAACTGGAGCTTGGAGAGCAAGGAGGCTTGGTCTGACTTCTCAGTTGCTGGGTGGCAGAGCTGGGGCACAAGCTCTGCGGCAGGATGCTTGAGGGAGCCCCCAGTTCCAGCTTCGGGGTCACTCCTCACACATGCACTGTTTGCGAGTGACGACTGTCATGAATCCATCGAGGAAAGGATTTCACATGGACCCCACATGGCGAAGCCTGGGGGTGGCAAGTCTGTCCCAGACCTCAGCTGAGGCTCTTCAACATCACTGGGAGTACATACGGGGTAAGGAGCATCGTCAGGTGCATGCGTGAACTTGGAAACTTCAGAGCAGACTCTCTGAACTGAAGCATCTTTGGCTAAGCCATTCAATAGTTCCCACAGCAGCGCTGAGTGGACGTGCCCAAGCCCATGGGCATTCTGCATAGAAATGGCAGGCAGTGACCTTTCAACATCATGTGCTAAGACTTGTAGGGCTGGCATGTCAGAAGCTTCTCTGGAAGCTTTAAACTCGGCAGGGCCACGGGTAGCTCTGAATTCTTGGTTTGTTTCACTTTTGTTGACATGGAGTCAGCTCAGGTTGGTTTTGAACTCACAATCTTTCTGCCTTGGGCTCCCAGGTGCTGAATTGCAGGGATGTGCTTCATACTTTGACTTCTAAGGTGAGTGACAGGTGAGGAGTGTGAGAGGAAGACGGTCAACTCCTGGAACCAAGCCTGAGGAACCTTATGTTTCACACACCTGAATTCTCAGGATGTGAGCGCCAAAAATACACAAGGACACGGGGGTAGAGCTGGGCTTATGAGATTCAGGGCCAAAAGTGTGGGTACAATCTTCACCCCATCTGATTCCAAGGGCTACACTTCACTTCCTTCAAAAGTACATAAAACAAACCTCTTCCCACAGTTTCATAAGCAAGTTTCATAAGGTTCCCAGTGCAGCGTGTGGCACGGACACACCCCAGCACCCAGGAAGCTGAGGTGGGAGGTCACAAATAGAAAACCTGGGCTACCTAGTGCAACCCTGTTTCAAAAAGAAGTTTCTAGAAAATCAGTCTAAGACCTCGGGATATGTGGGGCTGAGCAAACTCAGGGAGAGCTTACATCTTGCCCAAAACTCACCTCTGGCAGCAGAGCACCAGCTAAACAACTAGGACAAGGATGGATGGTGACGTTGTCATCACCTACATCGGGAGACACCATGTTTCTCAGACTCCCACAGGAAATTTCTTTCTGCATGCGCGTGTGCATGTGTATTTTATTATACATGTGTGCAGGCATGTGTGTAAGAGGACACTTGAATGTGTGTGCCTGTGGAGGCCCAACAGTAACTGACATTGGGAATCACCCTAAATTGCTCTTCTTCCAGGGTCTGCCTTCCAGGGCCAGAATTGCAGACCACTGCCACGCCCACCCAGCATTTGTATGTGGGATCCCAGATCAGGCGTTAACTGGGTCATCTGCCCAGCTTAGAAATATTCTTAAACATGTATGTGCATGTTCTGTCAGCATAGGAGAAAAAAATCCGTTTATAGCTCTCGGATCTCAAGACAGACTTTCTTTATGCACTGGAGGTGGGTGATGTATCTTCGGAGCTTTGCAGTATTTTCCTGTCAGTCAGTGGGGAAATGGATCAGCATGAGAAAGTGCCACCTGCTTCAGGAGATGTCTCTCCCTGCCTAGGCAGGGATCCCGGGTTCAAGGAAGCATCAAGAAACTTCCTAGGGTATCCAAGCTTCTCCAAGGGAGAGAAAAAGCCACCCACAGTTTTAGACTCAGAAAAACCACCACATTTGGACAGGCTCTTGGACTAATGGGTTGCTGTCCAGAGCTTGCCAGGCTGGTCCAACGGAAGGATGGCTGCACGTCTGCAGGAGGACCACTGCACGTCTGCGGGAGGATGCTGCACGTCTGTGGGAGGATGCTGCATGTCTGCGGGAGGATGGCTGCATGTCTACGGGAGGATGGCTACATGTCTACGGGAGGATGGCTACATGTCTGCGGGAGGATGGCTGCATGTCTGCGGGAGGACGCTGCATGTCTGCGGGAAGACGCTGCATGTCTGCAGGAGGACGCTGCATGTCTGCGGGAGGACACTGCATGTCTGCGGGAGGACACTGCATGTCTGTGAGGGGATGCTGCATGTCTATGGGAGGATGCTGCATGTCTGTGGGAGGACACTGCATGTCTATGGGAAGATGGCTGCATGTCTGCGGGAGGACACTGCATGCCTATGGGAGGATGGCTGCATGTCTGCGGGAGGACACTGCATGTCTGTGGGAGGACGCTGCATGTCTGTGGGAGGACACTGCATGTCTGTGAGGGGATGCTACATGTCTATGGGAGGATGCTGCATGTCTGTGGGAGGACACTGCATGTCTATGGGAGGATGCTGCATGTCTATGGGAAGATGGTTGCATGTCTGTGGGAGGACACTGCATGCCTATGGGAGGATGGCTGCATGTCTGTGGGAGGACGCTGCATGTCTGCGAGAGGATGCTGCATGTCTATGGGAGGATGGCTGCACGTGTGTGGGAAGATGCTGCATGTCTGTGGGAGAATGGCTGCATGTCTGCAGGAGGACGCTGCATGTCTGCGGGAGGACGCTGCATGTCTGCGGGAAGATGTTGCATATCTGCGGGAGGATGGCTGCATGTCTGCGGGAGGACACTGCATGTCTGCCGGAGGACGCTGCATGTCTGTGGGAGGATGGCTGCATGTCTGCAGGAGGATGCTGCATGTCTGCGGGAGGATGGCTGCATGTGTGCGGGAGGATGCTGCATGTCTGCGGGAGGATGGCTGCATGTCTGCGGGAGGATGGCTGCATGTCTGCGAGAGGATGGCTGCATGTCTGCGGGAGGACACTGCATGTCTATGGGAGGATGGCTGCATGTCTGCGGGAAGATGGCTGCATGTCTGCGAGAGGATGGCTGCATGTCTATGGGAGGATGGCTGCATGTCTATGGGAAGATGGCCGCATGTCTGCGGGAGGATGGCTGCATGTCTGCGAGAGGATGGCTGCAGGTCTGCGGGAGGACACTGCATGTCTATGGGAGGATGGCTGCATGTCTGCGGGAGGACACTGCATGCCTATGGGAGGATGCTGCATGTCTGCGGGAGGATGGCTGCATGTCTGCGAGAGGATGGCTGCAGGTCTGCGGGAGGACACTGCATGTCTATGGGAGGATGGCTGCATGTCTGCGGGAGGACACTGCATGTCTGAGGGAGGACGCTGCATGTCTGTGGGACGATGGCAAACATGGTCATGGGAAATGCTGAACAGGCCCAGATGTAGCTGCAAAGTTTATTCCCACACCTCTGAATTACTTGGATCCCCCCAGTCACCATCTATGCTTTTGCAGCTACTGTGCAGAGCACAAGTTTTCAACTAACCACACCCAATCCTGGAGACCAGCTGCCTCTGAGAAGAGGCAGAGGGACAGACACGCCACCTCTGAAACAAAGCTGGGCGTCTGTGCGACAAGTGGCCAGCACTAACTCAGACCAGACACAGGGTGTCTGCCAGAGCACTGTGTCTTCCTGCCACTGTGGACGCCTCGTGTGACCCGAGCCCCTGGGTTTGATCCAAGTCACCCAGGACTGTGACCAGATACAAAGCATAACAGGGCCATCATGTGCTCAAGTATAAATTTAATAAAGCCGTTGCCACATCTTAATCCATAAATTAGCTACAAAAACAAAAATCCCACGACTTTTAGTGCCATCAAGAGCCACCAGGTGCAAGCGAACACCAGCTGTAGTAGACTTGAGGTGTCGATAGTGCAATGTCACAACTGCTGAAGAGAAGTCAGTAAATTACAAACCAGTCAAGCTGATATTGGTGCATATCACCCACTCTGCCCAAGTCCCTGCCAGCCATGATTCTCAGGCAAGCAGGATCAAGATGGCTTCCATGTTGATGCAGGCTGAGTGTCAACTGGGCAACAGTGTCTGTGGACAAGCTGGGTACTTGGTCGGTGGACATCTTCCCGCCCGAGTGACATATACACTGGTCTCCAGAAGCACAGGAGCTTTTGTGGCAGACGTGGAGGTGACGATGGAACGTGCCTGTCTCTGTACAACTCCAACTGTTCCTGCTGGAAGGTTCCTAGTGCTGTGTCTTGAGCAGACACCACAGAACGGAGGCGACTGGGACTTCCCGCCTCTACTGGGGTCTCTACTCTGGGATGCACAAGCTGGATGAGCTGGAGGGTTACGGCTGCTAGGAGACCACCGACCCTAGGGCTTGCAGAATCTGGAGAAAGTTCTCATAATGAAGGGGAAGAGGAGGGCCCAGGGTCACAATGGACTGGAGGAGGAAATGAAGAATGAAGCAGAGGAGAGGGGGGCAAAGAGGCGGCCTTGGGGTGTATGGAGGAGCTTTGGGCTCTGAGCCTGTCAGTGCAGAAGGCCCCTGTGCTGGGGCAAGGCGGACGGGTGCCAGGGTACAGGCGGCCCCCTCTGGCCCCTGAGCCTGTCAGTGCAGAGAGCTCCCTTGCCAGGGAAGGACGGGTGGCAGGACCCGTGGGCTTCGGCCTCATAGAGTGAAGCATACTGCCCCATGGGGTGCGCCCCTTAGGCTAGTGGTAGGTTTTCTGTTGGGACAAATGCAGAGTGACACACGCCCAGGCTGGGGCCAGACACGCAAGCACTCCTGGGCAGCCAAGACTCAGGAGAGGCCTGCAGTGTGGAGCACGTGACTCCATGGGGGAGCAAGACCCTGAACCTTCCTGCACTCATGTGCCCCCCGGCAGCAGTGGGCCTGGTGGCAGGGTGATTGCAGGAACTCTGCTGCATGCACAGCGCTTACCTGAGACGTGTTTCGGAAGGAAGAGTACCTCTCGGGCTGTGTGCTCAGAGCCCTGCCAGGAAAACCACTCTAGACTCTTGTGGAGGCGGGGGCACGTTCACACAGTTCACGCAGAGGGTAAGGAAGGAAACCTTGTAGGAAGACTGAACTACCAGAAAGCAGCCCTGCTGCGATTGCCAGGTTCTGGCCTTGGGTCCCCAGAAAGCAGCCGAAGACCCATGTGGGCGGGACCGGAGGTTTATTTCAAAGCCCTTCCCAGCCTCGGCGTCTGCGGAACTTTAGTGTCACCTGGGGTGGCTCTAGTTCTTGAGGCCATAAGGGTCTCATGGCTATCGATGAGTGCAGGGGCCTGCTGTGTCCAGGAGGTGAGGGCCCTGGAAGCCTGGGTGCCCTCGAGGGCAGGAGCTAGGAGAGCTCGAAGCCCGTGTTCATGCTGATGGCATAGCGCAGCTTCTCCCGGAGGACACTCTTCTTGCTGTAGTTGGGCAGCTTGAGCAGGTTGAAGCAAGTAGAAGAGGTGGGCAGCCGGCCACCTGGCTCCCGCTTGCGGATGGTGAAAAAGCCGCGGAGGACACTGCCTAGAGTGTCCCCCGTGTCCTGCAAGCACACACCGTAGAAGGGTCAGAAGGCAGCTGGCATGGAGGCCTGGCGGGTGCAAAGTGAGGAGGGGCCTGGGTGTCCCTGCGCCCCGAGCAGGAGGCAGGGGTGCACGTGCTGCTCAGGGTTCACAGGGTCCTGCGCTAGGTCAGCTCTGACTGGGACAACGAGCAGCTAACCAACGTTCCCAGAGCAGAGCTCCACACAATTGCTTTATGGCGTCGAACTGGCTATGACAGTTACAGGGGTTTCTGGGGTGCACGATGTGGTCAGGCTTACAACACACTCTCCTCAACAGGCCAGGCAGCAGGCAGTTTGCCTGGGTACACGTGGACACAGAGGAGGAGCGGGCACTGCAGCTGCTGCAGCCTGAGCTTCACCTGATGCTGCTCCGATCTGGAGCCCTGGACAGACTGACGGCCACTACAACAGCCCTCCCCCACTAGCACCCAGGTGAGCCCCCCAAGAAAGAAACAAGGAGGGAGCAGCTTTGAGGGGGAACTGGGTCATGCTCTCTGGGTGGCTGGCTCTCATGCTCTGAGAACCAAAGGACTTCTTCATTTGGCTCCCCAAAGCCCAGACGCCCGTTTTGCTGAGATACACACAGAAGCAGGGGGCAGATGGTGGGGGCAGATGGTGGGCACAGTGGTGGACACAGCAGAACAATGCCCCAGCTCGCTACCTGATCGTCTGACACTTCCACACAGCGGATGGAGAATGGAGGCTTGAGGTAGGCAAATCCCAGAAGAGGGGGCCTGGAGCAGCTGGTCACAAACTGCAACACAAGGTGGGGTCAGAGGGCACAGGGCAGCGCTGCCCTGCAACAGCCACAGTGTTCCTTTCCCTCCCTGTACAGTTCCCTGGGGTCTAACCAGTAGAGGGACATGCAACACACGGTCCAGGACACATCACAGATCTCCCTCCTCAGGACTGCTGCTTTCTGGGACCGATGCTCATGACTAGCTGGCCACATAGGACTGATGGCTTGTGGGAGGACACGTAGTGACTGGCACCCTGGGAGACAGCTCTCTCTCTCTCTGCTGTTGTTGGTTTGAGACAGGGTCTCATGTATCCCAGGCTGGCCTTGACCTTGCTGTGTAGCTGAGGATGACCTTGAATCCTGATCCTGCCTCTCCCTCAGTGCTGGGATCGCAGGAGTGCGAACAGTAGGAAGAGACTACTAAGTCTGTCCTGAGACGCCAGTATTGGCAGCACAGAGAAAGCCAGGTGGTGCCCAGGAAGTGCTGTGGGGGACCAGGTTTGGTGCTGAAGGGGACTATGACCACAGCCAAGACCAACAGGCAGGTGGAAGGATTTCTAGTGTAGCTTGTTCACTTGGGGCACACTTGGTATCCTGTTGGTATACAGAGCATTTGGGAGAAGGGCTTCATGGGATTCTCTGTGAGAGACTTAGTTTGCTGACAAAGACTAGGTCTCCAGAGTCATTCTGTCTATATGCACTGACATGGGCACTGCACGCAGTGAGTCTACGTGCACTGATGTGGGCACTGCATGCAGTTGAGTCTACGTGCACTGATGTGGACACTGCACTCAGTGAGTCTATGTGCACTGAGGTGGGCACTGGACACAGTGAATCTATGTGCAATGATGTGGGCACTGCACGCAGTTGAGTCTATGTGCACTGAGGTGGGCACTGGACACAGTGAATCTATGTGCAATGATGTGGGCACTGCACACAGTTGAGTCTATGTGCACTGAGGTGGGCACTGGACACAGTGAATCTATGTGCACTGATGTGGGCACTGCACACAGTTGAGTCTATGTGCACTGAGGTGGGCACTGGACACAGTGAATCTATGTGCAATGATGTGGGCACTGCACACAGTTGAGTCTATGTGCACTGAGGTGGGCACTGGACACAGTGAATCTATGTGCACTGATGTGGGCACTGCACACAGTTGAGTCTATGTGCACTGAGGTGGGCACTGGACACAGTGAATCTATGTGCACTGATGTGGGCACTGCACGCAGTTGAGTCTATGTGCACTGAGGTGGGCACTGGACACAGTGAATCTATGTGCACTGAGGTGGACACTGGACACAGTGAATCTATGTGCACTGATGTGGGCACTGCACACAGTTGAGTCTACGTGCACTGATGTGGGCACTGGGCAGTGAGTCTACATGCACTGACGTGGGCACTGCATGCAGTGAGTCTACATGCACTGAGGTGGGCAATGGATGCAGTGAATCTATGTGCACTGATGTGGGCACTACACACAGTTGAGTCTACGTGCACTGATGTGGGCACTGGGCAGTGAGTCTATATGCACTGATGTGGGCACTGCATGCAGTGAGTCTATGTGCACTGACGTGTGCACTACACGCAGTGAGTCTATGTGCACTGAGCTGGGCATTAGACATGGAGCCCACGGGCAGCCAGCCACACTTCCTACAACAGCCCACCACCTCCTGGTATTTTTTAAACACAGCACCTGAGTGAAGGCCTAAAGTGTACTTGCTCTGGTGAGAACATGGGCACTGGACCAACCTGGAAATCCAAGAGGAAAAACCCACCCTTCATCTCAGCAGTAACCAAACATGCTTCTTTTATTTAAGGGATATGTGATATTAGCTCTAAGGTTACACTGGAAGGATCTTTCAAGTAAATGCCATCATACAACGATGTTATAAACAATTAGACAATTTTATGTGGTAAGCTTCAAAGGGCTGTAGAAATATACTATGTTGTTATACTAATATGCTTTACTTACAAAAACCACATGAGTAGCGGCTCATGGAAAGAGGTGGTCACTGTGGCAGCACCAGCCACACTGGATGCTGTGTGTACCAACTGTGGTCAGCTCTGTCTTCGGGATGAGCAGACAGAACAGAGCTTTAGTACGGCCCCCCCAGGCTACCTCAGAACTACTGCCCACTGGCCAAAGGGCTGGTCAAGGCAAAGAAGAAAGGGGGCAGGTGGCAAAATGGTGACTATGTCTTTATGAAATCATATTTGTACATGACCCACAGATGTGCTGTAAGAAAGAGGAAAAACTCTTACAATCAGTTGAGGTCAGCAATTGAAACCAACGCAGTGGCACTGCA
The DNA here is from genome assembly GCA_023101885.1 of Typhlomys cinereus. Lineage (NCBI taxonomy): Eukaryota > Metazoa > Chordata > Mammalia > Rodentia > Platacanthomyidae > Typhlomys > Typhlomys cinereus. Next base: position 7,274,635 of record JALPQD010000063.1, on the reverse strand, counting down.
GGGTTGGAGTGGGGACATCATGCATACCCATAACTCTACTGATACTGTACAGGAATAGTTAGTGTCAGTCACACTGCTTAGGAAAATACAACTGAGCTGGGCATGGTAGCTACTTCTGTAATTCAGCACTTGGGAGGTTGAGGCAGGAGAACTGCCCTAAGTTTGAGGGTAGGTTGGGCTACTTAGTGAATTTCATGATATGGAGAGAGAATCTGACTCAACACGCCCAGTTCCCCTAGTGCAGTACACACTAATAGCAGACGAAGTCATTGTGTTTTCAAGTGCGTGTATGCATGTATGCTATACACATTTCGCAGTATTGAGAATAGGGTACCCTTAGGTAGAAAAACTACACTGTTTCAAACTTTGCCTGTCTGTGTTTTCTTAAGGCACTAAGCCAGCACAGTAAGACAGAGGATGGAGTGCTGAGCCCTTCTGTCCACAGGGCCCTGCCCCACATGAGGGGCAGACCGAGGTGGCACCTACCTCTCTAGTTGTCTGCTTACTTCGAAGTCCATGCATGGGACTGTCCAGGGAAGGGGCCATGCTGACACTCTGAGGGTTTTTAACAACCCTGCTGCATCCACTGGAAGTTACTGCAGCAAGTGTGCTTGTAAGTTTGGAGAACCATGCATTGAGGAACGCATGTGGAGGCGACATATAAAATACCTTCAGAAACATGGCTCTCTCACTGGGCGTGAAGTCGGAGGCCAGAATATCCCAGAGCCAGATGATGACTCTATGACTTCCGTGGAAGCCGCCGTAGTACACCGTGTGCTTCCTAAAACAATGCAGAGAAGGGTCAGCCGCAGGCGGCACTCAGCACCAGGGCAGGCAGGACACTCCTAAAGTGAATGCTTTAGTGACCTCGTCTCCCTGGGAGCAAATGGGCAGTGGGCTCCAGAGCTTGTCCCGCGATTCCCACAACACCTTACTGGAGTCCTAGCCTATCCCAGTACTCAAGGCCTGCCTCGCTTGCTGGTCTCCAGGCAGACAAGTGGTCAAGCTTTAATGCCAAAGCAGCCAATGGCGAGGAGCAGCTGTCCCAGCCCGAGCATTTGTCCTTCCCTCCTCCCAGCCACGTACTTCAAATCTTCTAGATCGATCTCTGCATTGTCACCGGAGATGAGGCGCTGCAGCTCGGGGGTAGAGAACATTCGGATCCACTCAGGTTTGATGATGGACCGGAACCCGCTAATAAGGGCAGCTGTCTGGTTTTTGATTTGGGTGTGCATTCGAAAATGCGCCATCAGATGGATGTAGCTAATTCTGTTAAAGGGGAAGAGGAAACAGAGGAAATGAAGAGCTGGGCAGGCTGCTGCCAAGTGGGCAGAGAGACAAGGCTATTTGCTTCTGAATCATTTTACATAACACAAATAGTACCAGAACATTTTAACAGAACAATGACTGTTCCCAAATCACACACCATGTGCTGCTAAAAAGGCATGGTCTCATTTGCGTGTTCTTGAAAAATCTCCACACTGTATCCTGGGATGACTCCCCTATACTGCTACTAGGAACTAAAGAAACATTTGCACAGGCAGCAAGAGGGTCCTTCTTAGTCCTATCTGCTCTTTCTTATGTATGTCACCATTAAGATATAATGGAGTGTTCCAATAAGCTTACAAGAAAAACTGTTTCATATAGAAAATTCAGTTTAAACCCTGTTAGTCTGGACCAGCATCTAAAGACTAAGGGTATTTTTTTAAAAGATAGATTTGGTAGATTTGGGGCTGGGGAGATGGGTCAGCTTGTCATGCACGCTTGAGGACCTGAGTTCAAATCCCCAGGACCAGTGTAATAAGATTGCAATCCCCCTCCCTGTAAAACAAGGCATCCTTGCAGAAAGTTTTCACAAATGCAGCTGGGTTAAATCTACCTTTGACAGGAAAGTGAGTGACTAACAGTGCATACAAGTGCAGGGTCTTCTGGGTATGTCTTATGCACGCTGTTCTCATCTATGACAATAGACTCTGGCACAAGCCTGTGAGCAGGTTAAACACAAAATCCCCTTAGCCCAGCTCAAGTACAACTGTTAGAAATGCCATGCTGCGTGTGTTCCAAATTACTGTGTTTTGCCCCACAATAAGCAGGTTGATGCTACTGGCCTTGAAAGTATCCCTAACTTAAAAGTATTAAAAACATACACATTAATATGCTAAAATATAGAATTTTCTACTATTGCTTTATGAACGTCACTAATATCATTTTGTGTGTGTATGTGTGTGTGTGTGAGAAACAGATAGAATATATTACATCACCTGCAAGAGAGAACATGCTACATCACCTACAAGCGTGAGATCAGCATCTCCTGGAGGGGAAACAGGCACCTGCGGGCATTTGACTGGTGTGCAGGACCGGATAGCCTTGCCCCACAGGGAAACGCTATGCTTAGACCACGGGAGTCTGTACAACTAGCTTCCATATTAGGTTCTTAGCAGGAATGGAACTAACTGTAGGATTCTGACTTGCACGAACTTACTTCCCTGGTTATTTGCATCTTACCCCCCCTGTGCCTTGGCTCCTGGAGAAGGCAACCTCCCTGGGGGTGGGCAGGCTCTAAGGGAAATGTCCCACATGTGCTGGCATTTACTAGTCCTTCTTTTCAGCTGGACCTCCACAAGCTGCTTTACACATGACCTCCCAGGCTGCCCTCTAAGGAATGGTCATAGATCACATGCAGGCTAGGCTGGGATTCAGGTCCTGTGCTGACACTCAGGTCTGCTTCTTCGCCCTGTGCTCTTTCAATTTGCAATTAATGCCCTGAACTAATCATGTTCACAACAGTGCCTTCTCTGTGCTGTTCTGACAGTTAAACACACAATTCTTCCAAGCACTAGGCTGACCGAGCCCCTGGGTCTGCAGAGCGAGGGTGCACACAGCAAGGGTACACGCTGGATCCAGAAGACTCGCCAGCTGCGCCCGAACCTACTGGTTCTTGTGAGATGGTGTGCTCATGAAAGCTCAAATATCTAAGTGGCTGGTGGCAGAAAATTGGTGGATGGACAAGGGCACAAGGGCCAACGCCCATAATTCTTTGGTCAAGTTCTACTGTTTTAACTAAGAATAGGGCTTGGTGGAGACCGGCATTGAGGGGTTCAAAATGCTGATGTTCGTGACAGACTCCTAAAGTACGCTATCTGAGAAAATAGCCACTGCGTCTCAGCACCTCTTCCAGCTCCTTGTCTGAATAAGCATCTGCTGCAGCTGAGTTCACTGCTGTGCCTTCCCAAGAACCATGTTTTTGACAACTGCCACATGCGATCATTCCCAAGTAGGCTGTCCCTTGGGGTGTCCCAGCTTCCTGGTCTCCAGGGTTCCTTAGCAACCATCAGTCTCGTTAAGAGCCGTTCCTAAGAATGCTGTGGCCCGGATGCCTCTGACCTCAGAAGAGCGGTTGCAAAACCTGAATGGTCTGATCTTAATTTGCAAACTGAATCTAACACAAATCCGGCCTATGAATGGTAACTGGCAAATCCAATTATGATATTTATGACCTCTCTCTACCTCAATCTATCTTAATAAGTTCTTGGCGTAAGCCTGAGAGTCAGAATGAAGTCTTTTCAAGTGGTGACCTTAGAAATCTAATTGCTCTACTCACTTGTTTTCATCTGTAACAGGGATGGTCTTCCCTCCAGGAACTAGTTCATGGCAGACGAGCTGGGGGAGAAGACGGGGAATAATTACTAGACAGAACGCTAGTGGGAAGCAACACTTCCTGAAGACAGCGAGCTGGGTGCACACTCCTGTAATGCTGGAATTGAGATGCTTTGTGTCGGGGAGCGATCGTTTTTCACAAAACCTTAGGGCCAAAAGATCAGAGAGTAGGCCCTGTGTGATCAATACATGAGGCTTCTCATCAGACCCCTGTTCAGCCATTCGCATTAAAGATCCTGTATAGTACAGAGGGATGCATGTTGGCATTTAGAGGAGAGTGGCAGAAGATTAAATGTTAGTATAGTCATACTTGGTAGCATTGTGTAGCTATTTAAAAGTATGTGATGTTGGGCTAGAAAGATAGCTCAGGGGATAAGCCTCTGCCTCACAAGCAGAAGGTCCTGAGTTCAGATCCTGGATCCTATATAAAAACATCAGGCGGAAATGGCGGCAGGCTGTACTTTCAACTCTGGAAGATGGAGTTTGGGAAACTCCAGAGTGAAGCAAAGAAGTGACACAATCCAGGATGATTCCTGAAGTCACCCTTCGGGCTCCACAGGCACAGGCAGTGCCCTTTGATACATGCAGATACAGACATGCACATGCAAAAAAAAAGTATGTGCTTGTTGAAAGGTGGAGAGAAAAAGGAGATAGCACAGCACACATGGTATTAGAATTGCAAAACACTCTTCGCGCAAGTGTACTTGCCATGGAAACGCTGGAAGGTCATGTAAAAGGAGAACAAACTACAAGGGTAGGCTCAGAATTACAGGTATTCTCATCTGTTATATGATAGCTCGATTGTTTTATGAGATGTACCTAGCCTGGTATGTCCCATAGAGGTTCCACAGAACAACCCAGCTGAGCCACTCTTTGGAAAACGGAAGTAAGAACTCTCTCTCTTTTTCTGTCTGGTCAGAGGAGTGGGGGCAACTTGAGATGCACACAGCATCCTACGGTGTCTTTCTCAGGGAATGTATGTCAGCATGTTCAGAGCTGAGAAATGTCTTGTCTGGGATGGAGACTGAGCTGCTCTCTGAGGTGACGCAGGTGGAGTCCAAGAAGACCAAGAAGCCCTGATGAACACGCTAGGGCGTGGCTTCTCCACGGCAGCCCTCCACGTCCTGAAGGTGCTTCCCTGGGCCACAGTGCAGGAAACAGAGGACACGGAGGACATAAACCTAAAGGACATGCCGTGCCAAGAACTGCTCTATTTACCAGTTCCAAGGGCCTTTCTTCCTCCCTGATGGTGTGAACAGGGCAGGTGTGCAGAGGAACCCCGACATTAAGTCATGGCCTGCAGTGGTGGCAGGGACTCCTCGACACGAAATTACAACCAGGGACTCCATTTTGGCCAGGAGCCCCAAGAAGGGATATGGGCAACTCTCTGATGTTGAGCTTCAGAGATCAGGTCAGCAGGACAAGAAAGGGGAGCCTTCCCTCCTAGCCAGATAGGAGGAGGGGGACAGGACAGGACAGGACAGGACCAGGTAACAGACAGACAGATGCTCAGCCTACGGATGTCGCTGAAGGAAACAAGTTGGTTGCTCTCAGAATGCCCTTTCGAGAAAGGCCTACATACCTGACCCATGACATCCTCATCGTAGGACAGTGTCAAGCCCAGGTCAGCGATGTCGCCATCATAGCGCTGTTCAACAGAAAGGGGAAACATTGGGAGCTGGCACAGCCGCCCTTGAAGCTTCAACTCTCCCTCCTCGGGGAGTCACTGCGACAGAGGAAGCCACCGTGCTGCCCTCAGAGCAGGCCACTTGTTACGCAGAGGGAGGAGATTGTGAGCCTCAGCCCCAAAGGTGCAGCCAGAGGGGTGCAGCGGGGCTTTTGAGGTCACAGACAAGGGGTTCACACTGGCATTGATTTATCCACCCATCTTTCAGCCCTCACCTTGATGGAGGTGAGGTTTTTATAGAACTCCGAGTCCAGCGAAGGCAGTTCATCCACTGAACTGTAGAAGACGCTGTGGTGGTGGCCGAGCAGCTGGCTCAGGAAGAAGGAGGCAAAGGGCACGTCCACCACGATTCCCTGTGAGGGAGAAAAAGGGAGTGAGGTCGGCGCTCAGCGTGCGCAGGGAGTGAGGTCAGCGCTCAGTGTGTGCAGGGAGTGAGGTCAGCGCTCAGCTCAGCGCGTGCAGGGAGTGAGGTCAGCGCTCAGCTCAGCGCGTGCAGGGAGTGAGGTCGGCGCTCAGCACAGTGGGCAGGGTGGCTTGAGGGTACTGGCATCTTGGTATTCAATCTGAAGAGCTGTGTCCCCCCAACATCTGCCTGGGAAACTGCCTGGGATCCTTAGGTCACGGCGATCACGGGCATGGCCCCAGGAGCCATGCAGGCAGGGACAAGATCTCAGCTCGGCTGCTGCCAGGTCAGAGCCACCATTTCCTCACTGTGACTGGGGAAGTGTCAGCCTTTTTGAAGCCAGGCTCAGCAGAACAGAGACAGTTCTCATGAGCGGACTGATGCGCAAACCTCGCAGGGGCTTGGGCTCACGGTGAGCGCGGCCTGAGGAGCCGGCAGACCACGAAGCCTGTGCGCATGGACGGAAGGGGGGCAGGAGCAGCACAGGCTTGTAAGGGAGGGACAGAGATGAGGCCCAGAATACGGGGAGAAGCTGAGAAGGGCATATTGCTCGTCTGGCTGGCCTGGACGGCTCTGGGCCTTCTCCCAGCTTCACGCTTGGAGGAAAACCATGGCTATGTTCACATAGGTCCTAGACGGTTGTATGTGTCTGTGACGGGGAATAACTGAGGGCTGCTTCACAGATGAGGAGTCAGAGGCACAGAGAAGCGACCCTAACTACCCTACAACACAGTATAGGTGGAGGCAGGACTCAGAGGGACACATCATTTCATTGAGGCTGAGCACCGAGGTCGCAGGTGGGCTTCCAAGGAGAGCAGAAAGCCCCTGCAGGCCAGCCGTGCTCCCTTCCTGTGGTCCTTTTGGAGCCTCTGGCCTCTTTAGGGCTTACAGGGTTGAGGGCAGACAGGGCATCTCTGGCTGCCACTTCCTCTGAGCTGTGCCAGGGAGACCTGGGCCCCGACTGTCCTAGAGTCCATGGTGTGGGGCCGAGAGTCCTGGTGGGGCTCCACCTCCCTCCCAGGGAGCAGGACTCTCAGAGCAGTGCTCACACACTGCTGTCCACAGATGGGCATCGGGAGTGGCATGGGCTCCCCCGGAAGCCTACAGAAGCCCCCAACGTGCTGACCTCCCGAGCCTGAGGAGCAGAGGCTGGCAGTCCTCTTAGAACAGAGGACAGTGCTGCAGAGGGACGTGGTCACCTGACCAGGCGCTGAGGTGGCTTTGAATGTCTGACACTGAGGCCAGGCAGCTTTGCTGATGCGGTAACAGTGGCTTAAAAGAAGGGAAGTAATTCAGGTGCTGAACTGCTGCAGACTTCCTCTGTTAGTCTATGGGGCAGTTCCCAGGAACCCCTGGTTCCCTCTGAAGCACTCACCCCAGTTAACAGTCACCTCAACACAGGGCTGGGGACATGGCTCAGTGGGAAAGAGTGCTTAGCTTATGAGGTCCTGGGTGTATCCTCAAAACCAAGTCAATCGAACAAAACCCCAACAAAACCTAAAGCCACCGTCAGGACCCACAAACAGTTCCCTCCAGCCCTGAGGCCCAAGCTCCCCCACGGCACCTGGTTGACACATCACTTCCCAGCTTCAGTAAAAAGAGCTGCGTGAGCATCAGGTTGTCACCCTTAAGGAGACTGGGGCTCTAGGGGACCAGTTGTCTCATCCTCAAAGCTGACAGCAATGGCTGAGTCACAGTACCACCGAGACGAAGGAGTGGGACAACACATTCAAAGCACTGAGCGTGAGTCCTCCCTCTTATCCTAAGCACAGCTATTCACCTGACTAGGCCCGGCCACGGCACTGGATGAGATGTTCTCACGTGGGCTGGTGGTTTTTCTTTCTGAGATAAGGTCTTGCTATTTATTTCAGGTTGGCCTCAAACTCAGGATCCTGCCTCAGCCTTCTGAAATGGGGGCCCATCACACCCACCTTTCCCATGCCACTTTAGGCTCGTTCCACACTCCCCAAGTACCCACCTCGTACACAGCCTTTCCCAGCATCTTCCCCACAAACTCAAAGAGCTGCAGGTAATTCTCGTGAATGTAGGATGTGGGTGAGGGGTACAATCTCTCGTCTCCACTGGTTGTCTGCAAAGCAAAAAGACAGGGTGAGGCAAAGGTCACATGGCTTCACTCCATTCTGGTCCCGTCAGGCCTGGCTGCTGCCAGTGCCACCTGTGCCCTCCAGTCACCTTGAACAGATTGAGGGCGGGGTCAAACACCCTCTTGATGATCTCCTCCAAGAACTCCTTGAAGACGCCATCCTGGTCAATCCCGGCCTCGTCCACCCCAAGGTCGTTGACAAACTTGACGCGGATCACACCCTTCATGGCGTGCTGGGAGAGCTGCCAGAGCTGCTCGTAGCCATCCTGCCAAGACAGTAACAACCTGTGAGGAGCTGAGGCCTGGCCTAATCCAGGAGTTACCACGTGTGCAAGCTGAGACTGAGACCCATAAGATATGTGGTTTTCATCTTAATGTTGAGAGAGAGGATTCACTTTTAGGATGTGATCATCTCATTCCCTGGCAAGGGATCGTCTCATTCCCTGGCAAGGGATTTCTGTCTTCAGGAGGCCCCGGGAGCAGCCGGGCACGGAGTACACAGATCACAAGCTTTGGGTCATCAGAGGTGGAGGGAGACAGGATACGTTGCTGCTTCCTCTCTCTGGTGCTGAGGGCGCCTTTTAGCTTATGAAGGGTCACGCTTTCAGACACTGCAAAGTGACAAACCAAGTGTCTCCGTCCCCAGAAGAGGCGAGGTTACATCCCGAGGCCACTGAATGGGAGAGGCACAGGAGTCAGGCAGGGAGCAGTTGACTTTCCGCTATGGGCAAGAGTGCACGAGTGAGGCTGGTCTGCATGAGGGCTGCAGCAGTGAGGAGGTGTGTGATCAGCCCCCTTGAAACAGAGCCATGGTGGAGCCTGGCTCCAGCAGAGTGAGCCTAGCTCGCACCAGGCACGGGGTGTGGTAAACAGCATTGGAGGCCAGCAGCAAACACAGTCATTGAGTAGTTTTCCCTCTCCTAAGCTTTCTCGCTGCAGAAGCCTTTCTGGCACCTGGCACACAGGGTTTTCTTGGTATCTGGGTTATGGTTTTCATTTGGAAGCAGTGATCACAAAGGCCAGGGGAGTCCTTTGGCCTAACACAAGAGTCCCCCACAACTGGGGTGAAACGGATGCCTTTAGGTGGCATCACATAATGCGATAAGGCAGCTCTCACATGCTGAGACTGTAGCGCTGTCACGCTTAACTGACAGCAGACAGACCATCTCCAGAGCATCCACCTCCCCACCCATCTGCCGCTCTTAGTCACTTTGCTACGAAGTCAACGAGCAGTCTACCAGCGTGGTGGACCTGAGCGTTCTGCAGGCGTGTAAGACCCGTGCTATCTGCAGGCACGGTGAGACCTGTTCTGGGGAACTTGCTGCCTTCCTGCTGTGTTGCTTAGTGATCCAGAAGACCCTTCTATGTTGTGTCTGAATCTTGTCAGGGCTAGACTCTTAAGTTAGTGAGACAAGCAAGAATTACCTCTGGGATCTCTGAGGTTACCAGTAGGCAGGCATACCTGAAAAGCACTTTATATGCATTAAAAAAAAAAAAAAATGAGAAGCAGTGCCTAGGAGGTAGAGGCAGAGATGTTCTGTGATTCTAAGGCCAGCTGGACCATAGAGGGGGCCTCAGATCTGTCTGAGTTACAAGGCAAGATCTTGTGAGTATCTGCCACACACACACCATGAGAGCAATGAAGTGAAATGAAGAGGGAGAAATGGAAAGTCTCACAGCTGTAGCAGCCATGAGCCCACTGGCCTAAACCAAGCTCATTCTTGGCATGGCACTGAGACTGGGTGGGCTCCATTTCAGAATGTGTCTCTGTTCTGTTATGAATTTGCAGAACCTCAGCCTGTGGAAGCAGGTGTGTGTGGGGTTGTGGGGATTACACAGGACACAGAACCCAGCCTGCTTGCTCAGTTCCCCCATTAGCCTCTTCTTTGTGAAGCTGGAAGAGGGGCCTTTCCACCTGCTGTTTGATACTTCTGCTCACTCACAGCCTGCATTCTTTCCCCTGCAACCCAGTGAGCAGACACAGAGGCGGTGCCTGAGCTGGGAGAGGCAGACTCAGCTTCTAGGCTGGGCTGCTAGCCTGTACCTGAGGGAGCCACACTGAAGATAGTTTTCTGTGGCCTTATTTCTGCCTGACAGAGCATGAGTTGGAAAGAATATGTCCAAGGGTCCCCCAGTTCTGCGGTATTGATTCCCAGACAAGTTGACCCCGGGAAGGGTTCCTACGGAACCAAACCGAGCACATAGAAACCTTCCAGACGCAGCTTTTCACACAAGCCGGAAGGACTGGAGCATGGGACAGCGAGTCAGACCGTGGCTTGCTGACGCCCCCTTGTGCCCACCGCAAGCCAAGGCCACGGGGGTCCTCACGTTCCAATAACCCAAATACCCGCTCATGAAACCATGACCCTGATGGCCTCTCACTTCCCAGATGACAAGTATGCTCTCGTGGGAACAAAGAGGATAGTGCAGACGCCCTTGATGACCCAGGGGTGTCTCGCGCCCTGCCAGAGCTGAGCTGCTGGATGAACTTGCCAACAGCGATGGCACTGTGGAGGGGTCAGAGATGCCGCTTCTGTGACTCTACAGCCCCAATCACTCAATTCTTCCAGGTGGATGCTGGCCCCATCTAAATGGGGGATGGGGAGCTACATTGGGGTCCGATGAAGAGTGCATTAATAGAGCTTTCAACACAAGGGGCATTTGAGTTAAAGCAGAGACGGCAAACTGGTGGCTCATGGCTTGAACTCAGTGGCAGACTTGGTTTGTGGGTACCTCACAAAATTCAATTAGTTTGCAACCTAACAGATCCGAGGATTTTTACATAAGACCATAGACTGGGGAGGGGGTCCTTCTCTCACACAGTCACAGCATCCTGGAGCCCACGTCTCTACCTGGCATGCCAGGAGACCTGAGTGGAGGCGCATCTTCAGGTGGTAGCTGTGCCACTCACCCATCTACTGCTCCCCAGCATTGAACTGAATGTTGGCCAATATTTACACACTTGCTTGTGGGGGCTGCTTCCCTAAATAGAGGTACAAGATGGAGGTCTGTAGTTGTGAGAGGATCAGGTGCAGCAGTGAAAGTGGAGACATTTCTTCTTGTCTTGCACGCGAACCCAATGTTCCTGTGAGCAGTCGCGCCCAGCTGGCTTCACTCACATACAGGGCTCAGAGCCTCCACGGGCTCTCCAGTTCTTTTTTTTTTTTTTTTTTTTTTTTTTAAGTGGGACCTGGGATCCGAACTCAGAACCTTCTGCTTGTGAGACAGAGTCACAACCCCTGAGCCATCTCTCCAGCCCCCTCTCCAGTTCTTTATCCCTCCTCTTTTTCTTATTTTTCTTTGCTGGGGATGGAAGCCCAAGTACTCATGCATGCTAGACAAGAGTTTTATTAATCATAACTCCAGCCCTCATTCCTACTTTTCTACGACTGAAAACATCAACTGATGGGCTAAGATGGCTTTGCAGGCAAAGACCTGAGTCTGATCGCTAGATTCTACGTGCAACTTCTGAAGGTTGTTCTCTGACCAAGTGTGTGCTCTGTGGCATGTGTGCACCTGCACACTCAAATAAATATTTAAGAATACTACTCCTGGTGTTAACCAGGAGCTGCCTTTCTGAGCAAGTGTGCCGCAGGAGGAGAGGGGCGTGTGCTGTGACACACAGCAGTGGCTGTGTGGGCTGGGCTGCGGTGGGATCCCTTGGCCATCTCAAGCTGGCAGAACATGTAAAGGAACCGAGCCTAGAGTATGATAAAAGGTCTAAAGAACAAGATCCTTGAAGAATGAAGGCTCGTGGTTGGTCACTAATCCCACTGTCTACAGCCACACAGGCAGGACGAGAACCAGATAATCTTTGAGAGTGTTGTATGGACATTGCAGACCCGTGGTGATGTGCTGGTGGCACAGTTGGGTGAGTGGTAAACCTAATTCGCAGTGCACACTTTGAGAGAGGCCTCCTGCTTGCTTCCAATCCCACCAACACACGAGGACTGCTTTATAACTCTGTGGGAATGTGCTTGGGGACAAGGCGCCTATAACTCACTTACATGAGGCCACATCATGGTCACCTGGGACACAAGTGTGGTTTAAGTGGGCAACACAACTTGACTCTCTAAGTTTCTATCTGGAGAGACCTTGGAGCTCTGTGGCCAGAGTGCCTGTGAGAGTGGCTCAGGAAAGTTAACTATTGCTTCATCTACACCTCATACCCGGTGGAGTGCTGTCAGCACACCAGCTCCATGTACTGAGTTCCTATGCTTGCTTCAGAGGCATGTGGAGTCTGTTCGTTAGTCCATGGACTCTCGAGGGGCCAAGGCAGACAGAGCAGGTCCCTAGCATCTGAGAGGAGAAATGACCCTTTTCCTGTCTCAACAGCCTCCCTTTAGAGTCTTTGTACCAAGGAGCTACAGTTTGGAGGAAGAGATCACCCTATAGATGCCATCTGATCGAGCATTCTCTATGACAGGTGTCTGTGGGCCACGTCACTCACCTCCAACATCCGGGACCTTCGGATAGTGATGTGAGTGACGTGAGGGGAGGCGGAGCTGGTTTCCACAAGCCCCAGCTTTTCCTTCTCCTTGGTAACCATATTTCGGAACAGGAGAACTCTCTGAAATGAGCAAAGGTGGGACCAGAAACAGAGTTAACACTTGGTGTTTGGGAAAAGAAAAAAAAAAAAAGCCATCTATGCAAAAACATATACATTGATCAAAGGATTAGAAAAGAGGACTCGGATATAAGCTTGCTCACTTGATTTTCAACAAAGGTGCCAAACATACACACTGGGGAAAGAACAGCATCTTCAACAAGTAGTGTTGGGGAAATTGGATATCTACATGTAGAAGAATTAAAGTTGACTATTGCCTCTCACCTTGTACCAAAATTAACTCCAAGTTAATTAGGGACTTTAGCATTAGACCCAAACTTTGAAACATTTAGAAGGAAGAGTAGGGAATACACTTGACTTGATAGGCCTAAGTAAAGATTTTCTGAACAGGAGCCCAAATGCCCAGGAACTAAGACCAATAATCAACAAGTGGGATCTTCATGAAATTAAAAAGTTTCTGCTCTGGAAGAACTCTCAATTGTACAAAAAGACAACCCACAGATGGGAGACAATCTTTGCTAGCTACGAATCTGATAAAGGATTAATCTCCAGAGTATACAAAGAACTCAAAAAATTGGACACCAACAAAGCAAACAACCCAATTGAAAAATAGGTCCTGGAAGTAAAATGAACTTCTTACATAAAGAAATTCAAATGTCAAGTATCACTTCCCTGACTATAGGAAAATTCAAATTCAAATTATCCTGGAACACCATTATACCCCAGGTAGATTGGCTAAGATCAAAACCAAATAACAATGAATGTTAGTGAGGATGTGGAGAAAAGCGAAACTTCATTGCTGGTGGGAGTGTAATGGATCAGCCCCACAGCACACTCAGGCCACCCAGTTTCATGCTGCCTTTACAACTCTGCACCCCAGTACTCAGCACACCCTGCCACAATGGAGCAGTTTCATCTGGGGATTACACGACGCCATTCAATCGCTTCCAAATCACAACAGAGAAGAGGAGCCTCAGACCACACGGGCAGGCACACACAGGGGCTTAGCACAGCACGACTCACGTTCTTGTGCGGGATGATGTGGGGGATGTACTGCAGGATCAGCTGGGCCCGCTTTCGGTCCTTGTCAAGTTCTTGGAAAAGCACGCTAGGCTTGAGGTCCCTTATGAAGAGAGACATGAGTTTGGGGTTATTAAAATAAGGTCTTCCTTCCAGTGCAGGGCTCCAAACGGGCCTGTTGCCTGTTTCCAAACATCTTCCGGAGCATAGCGTCCCTCACTCATGCCCACCTGCGCTGTCGGCGGCAGCCTTCAGGCACTGCGGCAGAACGAGCACCGTGACAGAGATGGTCTGAGCCGTCTGTTCTGGTGCCGGAGCTGCAAGCTGACATGCTTTCTAGAGCAGGGGCTGCTGGGGAGACTCCCAGCCCAGCCCAGTTCTGCTGCCGAACATTCCCACACAACTATCTATGCTGCTGTTCACCCCTGCCCACGACTCCCGTCCTCTGCTAACTGGCTCCTGCGACAACAGCGCCTTGCAGGAACAGCAGCTCTGCACAGAAGAACGGACCAGGAGAGTGGGCACCCCACTCAAGCCTGCCTGCCCGGGGCTCACTTTCGCAGCCAGTGGTCTTCAGGGGCAAAGCGTCTCCGGCAGTCCCGCTCGTACAGCACCATGAGCCACCCGTGGACGGAGTGGAACAGCTCCAAAGTCTCACCCTTGGCGTTCTCTGTGGGACAAACAAATGGGAGGGTCGCATGCGCACCAGAGAGGGTCAGGACTGGAGAAGGGGAGGTCATCTCACATGGAACTCTCTGGGCCCTCAGGGGGCCTGATTCCTTCACTGTGCCTTTCATGTGGAAGCAAGGAGTCGAGACTGAAACAAGGGTCTTCAGGACCTGAAAGCTTCTTAGACAAGTTGCTGCTGCCTCCCACTAGTGCGCCATCCAGAGGCCCCCTGGCTCTAAGGAATGTGTGCAGAACTACACAGAGCAGGCAGAATGTCGTTTGCAGTGTGAACTGTGTACATGCTTCATCTCCATGGAAATCAGCATGAAGTAAAGGAAGCAGAGGGAAAGGTAATCACAGTACTGTAGACCCACAGTGGGAAAATCCTCAAAGAGCTCCACGCGCCTGTGCTACTGTCCTGTGAAGTCTCTGCCAGTCAATCGGGTAAATGCACATTCTCAATCACTTTTCACAGCAACAAAGCTGAGCACCAGCGAGGCTGCAGGCCAGGCTGCCACGTGGGCACCTTTGCCTTACCTACAATTCCATCCCAGATCATTTTAAACACAAAGGAATTCAGAAAGGAGGAGATGGTGACCAGCTCTTCCAGCTTGAAGGAAATTTGCTCTTCGTAAACTTCGATGTCATCAAGGATCCTGCGTGAGAGGAAATCATTCAGAATTTCCCAGTGAGAAAAGGGAGCGAGACCTCGCTACTTTCCAGACAAAATAAACAGAGCCAGAAATGAGTGCCGTCTTTCCTGGACACTCGCCTACATGTGTGGCTAAGGTGGCACCTGGGAGCTCCACACATAGTCTGGAGAGGGGAAGGTGGGGAAGCTAGGCTGGCTGCTAACTGGTGCCTGCTGGACCTGGTGATGGCACGTGAAGGTCCTGCCTGCCGTGACAGTCTGCTCACAAGGAACGCTGTGGGGTCTACTCGGAATGAGAGGATGAATGAGACTGAAAGAATACATGGATGGATGAACAGGCGAGACACAGCTCAAATGGGAAACCACGTAGACTACGACTCACCCTCGGGTCACCTTGACTCAGCTATGAGGGGTGTTTCTCCACTTCCTACAGAAGCTGCTCTTGCCTCTGTCTCTCACTAAGCCCCTTCTGCAGGATGCTGCTTAGTCTGCCACCTACATGTCCCTGGTCCTCTCTTGCTAAGACCTAGTCTGAACATAACTACCCGAAGTCTACTCTATCTTACAATGCTCCCTTTTGGGGAGAAGTGGAATACAAACAAAACCAAAAATGCAGTTAGAAAAAAAAGCAAAAGAAACGAAAGTGATAACACTTTGCTAATTTTCCACAACGCTGCCCTAACTATACCTTATTTATTTCTTATCACGCTGGTAGTATCATCTCTAAATTCTATCAATAAGGGTACAGAGGCCCAGAGAGGCCAAATGACTTGCCCACTTCAGTTTGAATAACAGTGACAGGCCAACACATCTTCCTGGGCCAGCGACTGTAAGCCCTTGGCCTTCGTGATCGCTTCCAGCCTTCACTACATGCCTGGGCAAAGGACTGACCAGGTCTGGCATCCTGCCTTTCTGACTCTGGGATTTCCTGAAATCCTCCCGTCTCACTAAATGGCGAGTTGTGATAGACTACATCTCCAGGAGACCTCAAAGCCCACCTAAATGGCCCTGACCCAGCTGCCCTGAAAAGAACCAACAGCAGCTGAATGCCTGGTGTGTGCCACCCGCTTTGGTGAATGTTTTATTGTCTCTTTTATTACTTGTTTTTTGCTACGCTGCCTCATCCTCCCAAGTAGCTGAGGCCATATGGCGTGCTGGCTCTTGCCCGATTCTCCCAGTGACCCTGTCATGGGCCCACATGCTTGCAGGAACCCCATCAGCAGTCATGTGCTTCCCAGCGTGGTTGCTGAGCCTCAGGGCCCGCAGCAGTGAACCTACGTGATGAGGTGCCGCGAGCAGTCACAGAACAGCATCAGCATGGCCAAGAGCTGCTTGGACTCTCCAGTCTCACTGCTCAGGCATTCCAGGAAGAGCTTGAGCCCCCCGTGGGGCCCCAGCTCACAGATAAACGCCCACAGTTTGGGCAGCAGGTCATCAAGGTAAGTGAGACCTGGAAAAGGATAGAGAAACCCAAACTTCAGGTGGGGCCTCCAGGTGGTCTGTTATTTCTGCTCTCCACTGAAAAAACAAAAAAAACATTTAAACCAGAGCCCGAGAGAATCACAAGGGCAGTAACGGCTGCCCTACCACATGCTCACAAGGGGCTGCAAGGGACTTTCTCATGCATGTCTCCTTTCTTCTAGGAATCCCACCACAGCCATTTCAAACGCAGCCTCACAGTCTGCCCCACACAGAGCCGGGGCCAGAACTACCCAAGTCTGAATGATCGGTGACTAGATTTTACATCAGGGACTCAGCAAGTTCTTTCTAGAAAGGGCCAAAATATTATTTAGATCGTGTGGACCACAAAACTTAGGACAAACTAAATTCAGTGGTGTTTAATTGAGCAAAGTACGACCAGCCTTCTGCCAAGGGCCAGAAGTGGTTCCGAGGGCTCAACCTCGTAGCTGGGCAGGCAGTGCTACCCCAGCTGCTTCCCTTGTTGAACCTGCCCTGTCAGCTGGCTGCCCAGCTGCCTGAACCTTGTTGCTGTGGTTGGCTTACAGGGAAGCTTGGGTACAATTCACCAGGAAGGAATTTAGTCATGGTGCCCCAGGATGAGTCCTGTGCATAGTCAGCACCCTTCAGTGCCAGGGCTCATGAGCCTGCAGGAACATCAGCTGCTACTCGATTCCCAACAGTCACTGAGCCTCTTGGGCCTCCACAGTGAGCCTACTGCTCTCCCCTGCTCTCCTCTTTCAAGGCTCTTCAGGTAACCTGCCCAATGCCTTCCCCTGTCCTGCTCACACACAGGGAAGGGCTCAAAGCCTCTGGATATCTCTGCCTACAACACCCTGCACCTACTTGCCTCAACCCAACACAGCTCTTAACCTGGTCCCACTAGACTTGTGGAGCTCAGCATATGAAGCTCCCCTCCCCCCAACCCACCCGGCATCCACACTTGATCCTCATGTCCCAAATCCAATCCACCAGTCGGATCTATAGTCTGGGCCTCTGACACACATCTGGAACCTGCCTGCTTCCGTCTTCATCACTTCCACCAGACCAGTGGGGAAGGTTTTGTACCACCGTCCTTAGGGGACACTTGAGACTATGTTTGTAGATGCATCACTGTCACGTGGCAAGGAAGATGCTTCTGGGTCAGCAGCTGGTAAACAGCTTACAAGGTGTAAGACTGGCCCCTGCCACAAGGACTTAGCCAGTCCCAAACATTCACAGTGCGAGCAGAGAAACCGCTGCTGTCTAAGCTAATGTTCTCCCTCCCACTTCACTGAGCTCATGGCTCGGCTGACTCTGCTCTGCTCTTGCGCATGTCGGTCTCCTCACTACTAGGCTCCAGCCTCCTCGGGAGCAAGAGCTCGGCTGTCTTCTCACCTCTGTACCTCAGTGCCCTGCAGAGACAGCTCTCTGAATGGCTGGAGGAAAAGAAATGAGACGATAAGACAGAAACAGCGACGATTCATGGCTTTTTTTTTTCTCCTAATTTGTTGTAGCACTTTCTGTAGTAAACACCTGTCACAACCACAAGGAGGGTCTTTCATATTCACACCTACTTCAATTCACACCCCCATTCTTGTGCTCCAGCTTAAATGCCCTCGGCATTCAGCTCTGTGCGCACTGAAGGGACTTTCTTGCTCCGCTAAAGGGGACATGCTGGGCATGCCCACAGAACGAGATCTTGCGGCAACGCGGATGAGGTGCTTGAAGAATGGATGATGTAAGCAGATGCTGAGAATGAGTGGTGGAGGAAGGGAAATGGTCTATGTTGGTCTGTCACCTGCGGCGCACTGCTTGGGCACGCAGCTGCTCAGGCTGGGGTGATGTATTTTCCTGCTCCTGCCTACCTATCTTTACAAGTGCTCTATAGCTCGATTTCTTGCCTAAAGAGTCAGTGGACCAAAATGGACGTCATGACTAAAGCTGGCTTGAACAATACGGGGTGTTCCCATCTCTAAGAAGAGTGCAAAAATGTCTTCAAAACCTACTTTTTCAGTCAAGGAAACCAAAAAAAAAAAAAAAAAATCAACTTTTTCTAAGAAAAACACCTGCCAAATGGAGATGGGAGCAAGAACTCAAGTCATCCCACCTGTGAGTATCTGTAGGCGGATCTGGGTAAGGGTTGTCAGCGATGTCTGGTAGAGGACGCAGACCTTGCAGACCTTCTGCACCTCCGCAGAGTCAACTCGTTTGCCACCGACAGGCCTGAGGATGTTCCGAACTGAAGCAGACTTCTGAAACGCTCGCTTGAGGAGACCTAGAGATAGACAGCACAAGTCCAGCTGGCTCCTGCTCAGTCGAGGGAGGAACATGAAGCCCGCCACACAGCGGGGCTCTAGGCCTTCCTCTGGGATAACCACAGGTTTTTAGGTAACCTCTTTGGATCACAACATTTTCTGATTCTGACTTGAGATTCTTCACTGTAGCAGCTGATCTCAAGAGAACACACAGTGAAAATACACAGGAGTGGGTGGAAGAGCGCAACCCAGTCCATTTTCCACGTCTACGTGGTGGCACACCCTCAGGTCCTGGTTTTGATGGCCTTAAGTCTTCCTGTTTGTATCTACATGTTCTGAGTCTATGCTCACTGCTGGCCTGGTCTGTGTGACTCAGTGGCTGCTTTATAAGGAGCCCCATGCTGGGCTAAGTCCCTAAGAAGTGGACTTTGTCCTTCTTCCTGACCCATAAACCTTTCATTGGCTACTAGGAAGCTCTCCGCCAAGCTGAAGTTCAGAGCCGGCCAGAGTGGCTCTCGCGAACATGAGTGTCTGGTTCTGTGTCTTGGCCCTTGTTTCCTATCTATGGATGTGTTCTGCTGAATGTGGGCTCAGCAGTGTCCACAGAGCTGTGGGAGAAGTGAGCATCCCATGGGCATGAGGCACGCACATGGGAAGAACTGGGAGCCACCCTTCAGCCAGACACGGCCACTCACTCTTCACTGGGAGCACATTCTGGGGGGACGCTGACTGCGTGGGGGCTGGCTCCGGGTGCTCCAGAAGCTTCTTGCTGAGGATGTCACTGAAGAAGATGCGGATGAATGGCACCCCCCACAGGAACTGCAGCTGCTTGGTGACTAGGTACATGGACTCATTCAGGCTAGGAGAGAGGAGGAGACAGGCACGTCAGCCCCACCTGCCGTCTGCGGACGGTGGGCCCTTCAAGCACAGGTGCAGCATGGGTAGGCATTTGTACGGCAGAGAGGATCATAAAAAACAAGAACCGAGTTGGTCCCATCACTTGGGAGCTGGGAGCACCACAGAGCCCGGGCTGCAGTGAGACCATCTCTTACACAGACACAGAAAGAGCTAGAAGCAAGCAGGGCGAATGAACTGTCACGGAGGGTGGGCATGTAAAGGCACTGAATCTTTATGTCTGTCGCTCTGCCCGAGCTTCTGGTACTGCCACCAGCGCACAACCTGGACTTCTTGGCGCTTCCCCCTCCCTTGGTGGACAAAAGCCGTCTCCTGCCAGCTGGGCTCCTCCTGTCCCCTGGCTAGGCCTCTCACCTAGCCTGGGGACACAGCCAACATTTAGATGGTCCTGTACCTCCTCAGCGCCTCCTCACCCGAGGGGCTTTCACCACTGCAGCTGTACTCTTGGTATTTGCTCAAGACCCTGAGTTGGCCCACCCCACACCCTGCCATGGTTTGAATGTGAGTTGTCTCCCACAGGCTTGTGTGTTTGAATCTTTAGTTGTTTGGGAAGGTCATGGCACCTTTAGGAGGTGGAGCCTTGCTGGAGGAGGGCAGTCACAGGGGGTGGGCCTTGAGGTTGGTTAGCCCAGCCCAGTTTCAGTTAGTTTCTGCTCTTGCAGTTTTGTAGCTCTCAGCCTCCATGATGGATATGACCTAAGTCTCCTCCCGCTTCTGCTGCCAACCATGCCTTTTCTGCCACAAGCTGAATACATCTCCTTTAAGTCACTTGAGTATGACTGCTGTCTCACAGTGGCAGAGCATAGCAGTACAGCTACCACCTACTAAGCATGAAAGCCAGGCCTGACAGTAGCTGTTGCATGGATTACCAAGACAACCTGTCAGAGGGATGATGTCCCCACTTCTCAGATAAGGAAACTGGGGTGATGGGAGTAGTCTAAAGGCCCTCAGGGAAGAGACAGTGGGGTAAGACTGTGCTGTTCACTAAGGGGCTATGCTGCCCCACCTGCCCCTTAAGTACCAAGCACACATTTCATTCTCGAACATGGGGCATCGGACAGGTGTGGATCATCCTTTGGCAATGCCTTTTAACTAGCTAAGTCCCAAAGATGTCACTCAGGTACAAGAGAAGGGGACAAACCTGAGTCTTCCTTTCCTGACACTTAAATTTCAAGGGTAACAGCAAGGAATCCTGTGTCTCAGGCACATCTATAGAAAAACGGCTGGATGTCACAACTGCCCCAGCTAGTGCCATCCCAGGGCACACAGTTCTCGGGGCCATTACTTGATCTCTATTCTTCTACTCTAGGAAGCCTGGAGTTTGGGCTTTAAAACATGTGAAACTCACAGTCCATTTCTTAGAAAAGGCCATGGTGACTTCTACCTCTTTAAATTGTTTCAGCATCTCCAAGATATGGTGACCTGGTCCATCTGTAAAAGTGCTACTGGAGAAGAAAAAGTGTCGGGGTATTGAGATGGCTCAGCAGGTTAAAAACCTGGTGACCTGAGTTTGAGCTCTAGAAACCCACATGTACCTTTGTGCACCTCTCTCTCTCTAATAAGTAAATAAAATATTAAAAAAGAAAAAGTATTGATAGACCAGTCTCTTAATTAGCAAAAAGCACAAAATGAACATTATCATTTCATTTTTGTTTAAAAAAAAGATCAATATAGGGCAAGACTGAAAGCATGTTCCTTTAGATCATTTTGAGTGCGAGAATTATGGCATATTTTATTCTCTTGATTCTGGGGTTAAAATACAGGGTCTTATACATGCTAGGCAAGCATTGAGTCACACCCCCAGCCTGTATCTTTGTTTGTTTGTTTGTTTTTTTATTATTATTTATTCAACTGTGCGCATGTGCGTGTGTGCGTCTGTGTATGTGTAGAACCACGGACGAACTCGTGAACCACCATGGACGCCTCCACCTCCTTCTGCCCCGGGATTCACAGGCTCCGCCCTACCAGGACCAGAAGCGCAGGCTGCCCCCGCTTCCGCCTGGCGTCTATACGTGGGATCTGGGATCCGAACTTAGGACCTTCCGCCTGCAAGGCGGAGGCTTAACCCCTGAGCCACCTCTCCAGCCCCTGTATCTTTGTTTTATTAAACATTTTTAATTTAATTTATTTATTCAACTGTGTGTGTGTGTGTGTGTGTGTGTGTGTGTGTGTGTAGAACCATGGACGAATTCGGGAACCACCATGGACCGCCTCCACCTCCTCCTTGTTTACTCTGCCCCGGGATTCACGGGCTCCGCCTTATCAGGACCAGAAACGCAGGCCGCCTCTGCTTCCACCCGGCATCTATACGTGGGGTCTAGGATCCGAACTCAGGACCTTCCGCCTGCAAGGCAGAGGCTTAACCCCTGAGCCACCTCTCCATCCCCTAATTTTTATTTTTATTATAATAAAAATAAATATATTTTCTTGGAAGTTTAAAAACATTACTGGCAGAATATAAGAGAAGGTACTACAATGTGTTCACATTTTTTTTGTTGTTGTCTAAATGGTTTCTTGATTTTTAAAAGTTTTTTATTATTTTATTTTTCTAGTTTTCCAAGCACACTGAGTACAATCTATTGTTTTTATAGTGAACAAAACAATGGAGGCTGAGGAGAGAAAGAGCAGGTGGAAGGGAGGCAGGAAGGCAGCGACAGGACTTACCCATAGTCCACAGACTGGGAGAACCAGCCAAGCACAGGGTGCCAGTGAGTCAGGTTGGATTTCTTCTGGGACACGTACTTCTGGCAGTAGCACAGCATCTGGGTGAGCAAGCTCACAAACCCGTCCGTCTCTTCCTCTAGCACCCCAGGGCTGAGCGAGCCCAAGTGTAGGAGGTTGCCTGCAGAGAGAGCACGGCTGAGCAAGATGGGCCCGTCAGGCCTGCTGGGGCCGCCTAGGCCTGCTCCCTACTGTGGCTCCAGGGATCGTATCTTACATGAGGGAGCTAGTCCACGTGAGGGGGAATAGAAGGTCTACGTGAGGGATGCCTGTCAGTGCTGGGGCTATGGTGAGAAAACAGGTGACTGGACTTTAAATCCTGGGATGACAGGTGTGCTATGTGGTCCTCAGCCCATCCACTCCTAGAATTTGTTTCTTTGATTGGGAGACTCAAGTGGTGTCCTACCCCTTCCCGTGAGTGGATGTGCAAGTGCCAGGCACAGAGGGCCACCACACTCATTGTTACAGTTTAGCAGCATATTAACATTTAAAAACCAGGAAAGAACACACGATGCGGGACACTTAGTTACTGCCGTGTCGTGTGTAAAGCACGTTGCTATTCCTCATGGGAGGATTCCAGTAGATTCCTCAGGTCAGCCTGGGAACCTTGTTCTAGCAACATTTCTTCTCATCGGCATCTTCCAATGCTCCCGCCCGCACTCCTCCTTCCTCTCCAGTGAAAACTGGGTACAGGTGGTGCCGGTGCTGCTCTGCTGACCACCCCCAGACCCCCCCTTTGGAGTTCTCAAGCAGCACGGGAAATGCTTATCTTTTCCCTGCTGCCACAAAATCAAGACAGAAATCTAACATCCATTTTGTCACATGGCTTTTACTTTCATATCTACTTTAACTGTCTGAAGCTGTTCTTGCACTTAAGTGTTGCAGTGAGCTTTGCTGAATGTTACAAGCAGCACACGATCCATGTGACGCTTGGGCTCGAGCAGCCAAAACCCAGCTCTCGACACTCACCCATTAGACAAAGCGTGTGGCATCCTTCTAAGCTCTCACAGATGTCAAGGCATCGATCCTTTTGTCTGAGAAATACGATGAATTTGCGAAGCATGTCATGAGACTCTAAAACAGTGAGACGCTGCAAACAGCAGCAGATGGTTAACATGGCAACTGACGGGATGCTCCTCGCCACTTACACTTGAGCTGTGCCCAGCATACCCAGCTTACATGCCTACTCAACATGCTGTCAGATGGTCGCTGGGCTACTACCAGGAATGTGTTCCCACTGGAGTGATGGCTGGTCTCAAATGTCAACTTGACACAAGTGCCTCTAGGCTTCCTGTGAAAGATTTTTTTCTTCTTTTTGATTCATTTAACTTATGTGGAAGATCCACCTTAACAGTGGTCATTCCCCAGGCAAGCGGTCTGGGACTACATGAATATGGAAAGCAAGTACACAAGCACTGATCCGTTGCACTTTGGTCTTGCTGTGATGTAGCATGACCAGTTCACTTGGCTCTTGTCTCTATAACTCTCCTGCCCTGATGGACTGTAATGTAGACCTGTGAGCTGGAAGGAGAGTCCCCTATTCTGGTTGGGCCAGGAACTTTGTTATAATATGTACAATGAAACTAAACCAACAGGTTCTTGAAAAAAACACAGGAAAGGAATAGAAATTGTTTGACTTTCTAAATTCTCACCAAGCACAAAGGGAATTGGCCCACTTACCTCGGGGGTCACGGTGCTGAGATGAGTCACAAGAGCGGGCACTGCCATGATATGGACGAGGAACGGCCGCATCAGATTGTCTGAAAACTGTGCAGCAACCACAGGGCTAGACACAGAGCACAAAGTTCAGATGGTGCAGGAGCACCCCGCCATTACCTGTCCCCCCAGGACGTGCAGGCAAACCACAGGCTGGAATGGGCAAGGTTAATCAATGATAGGACAGTCATGTGGTACAATGCTGCCCAGCCATGAAAAACCAGTTTTGACATTTTACTGACTTGAGAAAATGCTCATGCTATTATAAATTATGAAAAGCACTGCACGACTAAAAAACAAAACAAAACTACACTAAACTAAACTAAACTACTAGATGGTTGAGGCAGAGAGGCTTGTGATAAGGGGGGAGGAAGAGGGCTTCTAGTACAGTCTGCTTCTCAACTGAGTAAACCTATAATCCACATATCAAGTACACAGTTTACTGATAATACACAAGCTGGTATCGACATTTGAAACATACATATAAACACTTGAACACTTTTGAATATAAAAAAGCCTGAAAAAAACAGGTTAACTATCTTTGGATTGTAGAATTATAAAAAATGTTTCCCTTCTTCATATTTTCTTTTTTTATGATAAACAGATTTCTTCCACAACCATAAAAGGGTAAACATTAAAATAACATGAGGACTCCTCGACTAGGCATGGAGGCAGGAGGCACTTGCCAACAGTCTCAGCATTTGGTGGCTAGGCAGGAGGATCATGAGCTCTGAGACTTTACCTCAGAACACTAAGGGCTGAGGATGTTAACTCCGCAGTATAGTCTTGTCTAGTGGGCTCAAAGCCCTGGGTTTGATCCAGCACTGAACAAAAAATGAAACAAAAACCCCAAAACAAAAAGATAATGAGCCCTATCTCATATCACATGCATAAATTAGCTCAAAATGATTAATCTAAATAGATACTTCTCTGAAGCAGATACAAGATTTTAATGAACACGTGAAAAGATGGCCATCACCAACCCTCGGGGGACTGCCAGTCACAATGACAGAGAGACACCACTTCACACCCACTAGGCATCTCGGATATCCTGGAGCTCGCCCACACTGCTGGTGGGAGTGTGAAATGAGGCTGAGTGCTGGGAAATAGTTTGGCAGTTCTTCCAAAAATAAGTACCTATGTCCAAGCCATTTTAACTCCTACAAATACTCTCAAGAGGAAATAGA
The DNA here is from genome assembly GCA_023101885.1 of Typhlomys cinereus. Classification (NCBI taxonomy): domain Eukaryota; kingdom Metazoa; phylum Chordata; class Mammalia; order Rodentia; family Platacanthomyidae; genus Typhlomys; species Typhlomys cinereus. Next base: position 7,249,642 of record JALPQD010000063.1, on the reverse strand, counting down.
AACATATGCCTACCCGAGAATTTGTATACAAATGTTTGCAGCAGCACAATTTCAAATGACTAAATGGTGGTGTCGTGGGTAGCGTTACCCTGATGGGATCTGAGCTGAGCCTTTAGACACACCTGGGAGGGAGTATGCTGCTTAGATTAACTGAGGTGGAACCTCCACAAAAAGAGGATAGCACCACCCCTGGCCTTGGACTGCATGAAAAGGAGAAAGTTAGCTGGCTGCAGATTGCTCATTCCTTTCTGCTTCCTGACGTGGTTCTGCTGCCTTCCGTCTGACATAGACATGATGATCTGCATTCTAGAACTGTGAATCAAAACAAATGCTTCCTTCCTTTGGCTGCCTTTGTCAGGGTGTTTAATCAGGTGGAAGAACTCAAGTGTGGTTCAGTCGGGTACAGGATGGTTTGGGCATACAAGTGAAGAGCAGGTTCAGGACAACACCCATAAATGTGGGACACTCTATGCAAATGGAAAAAATTAGTAATAATACAGATGTATCACATGAGTCCACAGGAATTTGAAATGCCCATTACTGGAAGATTCAGAGTGGACAGAGTAGACTGGCTGTTGCCAAGGGGCTCAAGGTGGGGAGGTAGGGAGAGAGGAACATAAGGGGCCATTAATGAATACAGGGTTTCTTCTGAAAGCAACGAGAGGATTCTGGAACTGTACTGGTGATAGCCTACTCTATGAGTAAAACTAAACACCAACAAACTGACTCTTTTAGTGAGGGAGATATGCATGCAAGTTACACTGCAATAAACATGGTACCCTGGGCTGAGGATGTGGCTCAATGACAGAACGCTGACCTAGGCTCATCCCTGGCACCAGAAAACAAAAAGATGTTACTTTAAAAAATTATTCAGAGGCCATGCAAAAAAAAAAAAAAGATGAGAATCCACTGAAGGAAAGCAATTTCCTTCAGTGAATGTGTCTAATGGCAATGAATGGCAATGAACTTGTATCATAAATTTTTACTCTGGAGTGTTATTTTTAGGCTAAGAAAATTTTGTAAGACCGAAATGCTACGTTAACTGCATATTTGGTTACACAATGAACATGCAGCTGTTCTCCCACTGCCACGGCAAGGAAAACAACACAGAGGATATGAACAGACCCGTTCCAGCACTCACAGGCAGGAACTCCAGGCTCAGATGTCTGCTTAGAGACATCAGCTAATAGACCTGTGCGCGCTCACGCACACAGCGGGTACTCCACATTGGCATGGCTGCTTAGAAAACATCAGCTTAAAGAAACCCAAGGGGCCTTGTGCGAACCACAGGCCTTGGAGCACTCAGCATGCAGGTGCTCTGTGCATTGGCTGTGTGGGGCAGGACAGGCTACTCTTCTTCCTCAGCAGGTACGAGTCTTAGTGACCTTTCTTCCAGGACCCCTGACTGACCTCTCTCCATGTCAGTGATCCCCTCAATAGTTTAGGGATGCTCTGGAGCCACTGTGCTGCTTTTCCCACTTGGCAGTTTTCAGAACTGCAGGCCTGATCTCTACAAGGTAACTTTGTTTTGTGTGCTTTCTATTAACAAAGGCAAATGATCGCAATCTCTTTGCAGTTCCCAGTTCTAGCACTTCTTTTTTATTTATTTTGTGCGTGTGTGTGTGGGAGAGAGGGGGGGTACTCTGTGTCCCTGTGGAAGACCAAGGGTGACTTTAGGAATCATCCTGGATTGCTTCTACCTCCTTCTTACTTCACTCGGGATTTCCCAGGCAGTACCCATGGGAAGTGCAGGCCACCACCATTTCTGCCTAGCATTTTTATGTGGGACCTGGGATCCAAATTCAGGACCTTCTGCTTGTGAGGCAGAGTCTTAATCTTTGAGCCATCTCTCTGGCCCCCAGTTCTAACACTTTCAACCCATGGGGCCAATACCATTCCCTGGCCACTCTCCTTGCCCTGGGCTGGACTCCTCTGTCTCTGTGGTTTCCTATGTCAGTTTGGAACTCAAAAGGGAATGTGACCTGTTCTCATCACTGGCAGAAGAAACATAATCTATTGTGAGGGGTCCCCTTGGCTCACACTGTAAAAACACCTGGCACCCACTGATAACTAAAAAACCATGACTTGTCACAATGTTCCACTTTCACTACATGGAATGACACTTCCTGTGAGTCCTGACAGTGAACAGGAGAAGAGAAAGCCCAGAGAGGCGAGAGCAACGACCCCTTAGCTCTTTCTTACCGTAAGGCCAGAGAAAAGGCTGCTGTTAAAGTGCCTTTGCTCAGACAGGGTCGGGGTCTGGCTAGGCCTCGTGTTAACAGTATCTGAAAAAAGAGTTTGGATGTTAAACTTTCTATCAATCTGTACATAAAAAAAAAAAGTAAAATGAACACTTCAGATAAAATCAGTATTGAACATTTCTTGAAAAGGAAGAAAGTTCTGGCTCCCATACCTTCTCTCCAGCTCAAACATTATGTCAAAGACTTTTTATACTAAACAGGTAAGAAAATTAGTACTGCAAGTGTGATGCAGTGGAGTCTGAGTTGAGGCCAGCCTGAGTGGCAGCAAATCTTCTCTTAAAAGGAAAAACAAGACGACTCCTCCAGGCCCCCAAAACATATGAAAACAATAACAATAAAAACCCTAAACCAGCCCAACAGCTGGTAAAACCACATGATTTAGGTATCCAGATACAGTGTTGTTTAACGGCAGCACAGAGCAGAAGACCCATTGTCCACAGGCTACTTTCTCCCAGGGCTATTGGGCAAATGTGAGACAGACTGGGAGACAGACCACCACAGTGCCAGGCAGAAGGACGGACCAGATGAGCACTCCTCAGATCTGTCAGTTCCCAGGGGAGAACGCTGGCACAATACAGAGTGGACAGAGGCCATTGGAGGACACACTGCAGGTACCAATCGAGGAGCCCAAAGGACAAGTCCTGAGGCCTCCTTCCTCAGCTTCAAGGTCAAGACCCTGGATGATCCTTGCAGTCATGAGGTAGGTCATTTTAGGGGCTGAGCACCTGTCCTCCTCATCTGCACCAATGACCTGGTGTGGGAAGGAGGACACTACACAGTCAGTTCTTCCTGCAGGAAGTACTGCTGGGAGGGCCCTAGACATATACACCATGTAGAAGTCCAAATCAGATGTTGGGGAGCCAGGCTAGGAATGGGGTTCCAGACCTGCAACACAGAGTAGAAGCCTCGCTGGTTGAGATGTCCCATTATGTTTGCGCAAATGTGGTTCATGGCTGGTCGCAGGCTCTCACCTACACGAAGAAAGAAGCTTGAGGAAAGAGTCTCTGGCCATGGGGAGGCCTATTTTGTGGATCAGAAAATGATGCCCAAGGCCTTAGGGCAAGGTAACACTCTCTGGCCTCTGTTCTTGGTCCCTTATGACTGAGCCAGAGCACTGGATGAATTCTCATTTCAGGAAGGTCTGGCTCAAGTACCGCCTCACAGTGCTGGGTTCTTTCCTTCCTAGCCGGCTGCTGCCCCTTACACCCTGGGGCACCTCCTTCCCAGGGCTGGCATTCTCTACTCCCACGTGGTGCCACCTCTCCCTACCAGGACACAAGCTCCCTGAAGGGCTCAGGACCCAACAGCTTCAGCTTCTCCCAGAGTTCAGGTGATGCGCACTCACCTGAGGTCTTTGCACACAGCTCCCTCTGCTTTGCATTTCGCCCTCTTCTTCACCCTAAACTGCAACCCCCTCTCTGGCTCTGAACCTAGCCCCCACTTCTTCAGGAAAGCCTGAGCCTCATGGGGTGCCAGGCCTCCCCAGGTCCACGGAGCTCTCATCCCTTAGTCTCTTCCTTCCTAGAACTATTGTGGCCAGCCACGCGTATCCAGAGTTATGCCCAGTATCTGCAGTGGAGGCACTTCACCTCCACTTCCTATTGATACTAAAACCTAAGGATGTGCAAATCCCTTATGAAATGACATAGTACTTGCATGGAACAAACACCCTCCTGTATGTCTTAATCTGGAGGTGATCTCTAGCGCCTTATACAATCAGGGTCATCATCTACTTAGCAGCTGTTCTCCCACAGGGCACCAGATTTCAAGAGTGGGAGCACCTGAGTTTTCAGAGGAGAGTGAACTTTTCTGCTTTGTTAGCTACTGTATCTCCAGTGGCTGGCATAGTACCTGGCACATAGTAGGCTCATGTAGAGATGAAATGCACATGGGAACACTAAGGATGATTTGCCTAAGGGTAGTTTCTAGAAACAGAAGCAACTTTACAAAGCAGAACTTCTAAAGAAATTACTGGCTATTTCTAGACAACAGAATCACTTGCTATTTAATGATTTTACAAATTTGACCAGAGGTTTAAGTGAGTACTGGCATTCACAGGCTGAGGTGAGTTCAGGAAATCCAGACAGGAATGGGAGGATCTGACACACAATATGGCATATTCTGAATATGACACAGGAAATGTCATGTGCATGAGAAGCATCTCAGGTACCCTGGGAATTTGGCACAGATGCTTCTCACACAAGAAAAAAGGTGCCCCCTCCCCCACCACCACCCCCGCAGAGCCCACAGACCTTTTCCTCGGAGAATCTTCCACGTTGATGTGTCTGTGAAGGTGACGAGCATTGTGAGGTACAAGGTGATGAGTTTAGAGTCTTGCAAGATTTCTGGCTGGAAATGAAAAACATGAGATCAGAACATACCCTCCAATCCCATGCAAAGGATGTCTGAGTGCATGCATCCTGGGTAATCGAGGTGAGGTTCTAGGCTTTCTGGCACTTGACTTCGAGATCAAATGCTACTGGGCATGGGGAGCTAAGCATCCCAGAAGGCAGGGTATCAGGCTAACCTGCCATGTGCAGATGTCTGTCAGTTGGGACACTGAAGCTACAGAGCAGAAATGTAACCAAGACTAACTGGGACTCTGGGCACCAACTTTTGGCTTCATCCTTCACTAGCTATGTGATGTTGGGCAGGTTTCTTAACACCTCTGTGTGCCAGGTTCCTTAATGTTGACTGGCACTGCTCTCTTCATAGGGGTTTTGTGAAGACAAATGCATGAACGCACACAAAACAGCAAGGGTAGAGCCAGCACATGGCCAACTCCAGGCACTGTGAGTTCTTGTTATAATTATGGTGATTCTGCTATTTTGCAAGAGAAGGCTGGGCAAAATGCCCAACCACTTTCTAGGTTCAGAGACCCCACAGTACATACACACACACACTGAGGGACCTTGGATACCATCGAATTGAAGCTCCTGAGCTCCAGGGAAAGGAGGGAAATGTGTTGAGGAACATGTGGGTAGTTGCAGCTCCACCTGGCTCGAGCCCAGCTCTTTACTCTCGCACCTGCTTCTGTGTATACCCTTCTCATCACTTTGGACAGTAGAGGGCCTCATCTCAAAGAGGAGCTTGACACAGAGTGAAAATACAGAAAGTAGGTCAGAAGAGCTAGATGTAGATGGCTCAAAAGCATGTAGGGGACCTGCCTGCTGGATCCTCCGGCATTTTGGTGGAACCTCAGTGCTCCAAGGACAGGGTGTCAAGTCTGTTCTGTGCCTCAGGCCTTAAGGACAAGCTGCACAAGAACAACCTGCTGCTTGTGGTGGCAAGCGCCATCCTCAGTACCTGCACTGGGATACTGGGGATGGGTCACTAGAGGCTTGGTGATACCCACCTTGCTACTCAGCTACAATGTGAGCCCCTACCAAGCCTCTGGCCCAGAGCTCTCCTCCCCCATGAACAAAGCAGAGCGGAGGCAGACTGTCTGCTCGCACCCCTTCCACCTTTGCCCGACATAAAGGTGGCCACAGGACCAGGCTGGGCCCACCAGGATGGGTTTAGGACTGAGCTCGGATCTCTACTTAGGCTTCAGAAATCCTCCTGGGTTTCTGAGCTGGCAGGGGAGGCTGTCCTTTCTCTGTGTCAATACAGGTTAAGGCAGTGAGGTCAGAATTACTGGCTGTGTGATTACAGAAGAAGTGAAGTGCCCTGAAAGGAATAGAAATAAAAAAGAACCAGGAGGAGAATCCAGAAGTCTGCTCTAGTCATCTCTAGCAGCCACGCTGAGAATACATCTAAAAAAAAGGCTAGCCTTGCTTAGCCAGTATGCATCAGTAGGTGTGCTCATGTTGGGTTTCTGTATGTCATCTTTAACAAGAGACCTGACTTAACTTCTTAATAGAGATCATAAGGTATTTAGTACATCAAGAGGATAAGAAGGAGACTGGCAGGTGCAGTCAATGTTCAACATGCTCACCAAAGATAGGTTCACCAGTGACAATGACATCTATCTCGCTCTCTCTCAGAACAGACTTCAACCAAAGATCCTCTATCAGACTCTGATTGATCTCCAAGCGTGTAAACAATGAGGGACTGACAGAGCCTCTCAAAATGTACACTGAGAGGCCAAAGGAGGACAGATTTGCTGTTTTTTGGAGGGATGGGGAGAAAGGGAAATTTTGCGTTTACCTTGAGCTGTTGAAGAAACTCACAGCAATACCACAGGATGTCCTTGATCTGCTTAATCCACAGGAGAGTAAGGTCTTTGGAGAGAGCCAGGGATACATACCATACCTACAAACAGCAACAGAGGAGAGTCATGACAGTTATGGGGGTCACACTGCATATGATCTAACCGTGGAAACTAGATCTACAGCTTCTGGGACAGTGAAGAGCAATCATGCTTTTCCTATGTTCCCCATTCACTCATATGAATTGAAGTCCTACACCCAACAGGACCGTCTGGAACCAAAGAAACCAGTCTCAAGCGTGCGTGAGAGATGACTCGGCTCTGACCCCTTACCTTGGGCTCATTTTCCGCATCCATGCTGCTCAGGATGCAACGGCACAACTTCTCGAATCTCTGTAGAGGCAGAAAGGGGAGTCAGAAATTTCCAAGCTAACTGCAATGTGGGAAAGAGGGGGCATGCATCTGGTGGGCACAGTCATATTGAGGTCCTTGTTGGAGATAGAACTGAAGAACACAAGGCTAAAGACAGGTTCTCGAGCTGGTAGCCTCCAGGCCCCTGAGCTTGGACAACATGGCGTGCTTCTTATAAGAATCCTTTTCTGTTTGTGTTTTTTTCTTTCTTTCTTTTTTTTTGAGACTGGTCTCACTCTATAGTCCAAGCTGGTCATGATTTCTAAGTGTCAGAATTACACCTGGCCAGGGTGCTTCTTGTAAATCCATTTGGAAAGCCAGGCTTGAGTTTCAACAGATTAGCAGCTGTCTTCTCACTTGGGCTCTGAAATTCTTGTTCTGTAAACAAAAGGGACACAGCCGAAGGCCAAAGGCTGCTGTACCATCACTTTCATTGTGGGGTGCAAAGAAAGTGGAAACTGAACTCAGGACACACCTTGACCATTCCAGCACCCATCACACCAAAAAAGGGCTGGCCCCAACTTTCTCTGTGATGGGGTCACCCCACCAGCCCATCCAGCCTCCTCGTTGTGATAGTGCGTTTTCCATCTCCTGCTGGGCTAGAAATTCCAAGAGGATGGAGACCCTTGTCTGGGTCCCCTAGGGGCCTCTCTGGTGGCACCTTTAGCCTATTATAGATACCCATTGCCACCTTGGCAGCTCAGTCATTTTGATTCCACAGGTTCAAAGCAGTGCTTTGTTTGTTTTGGATGTAATTTTTTTTTTAATGAAATCAGCTACCAACATTTTCCTGTCAAACCAGGCCTCCAGTATCCGTCTGAAAAATCAGTCTGAGTCCATCAGTGATGAGAGCCTAGCAGTGCTGCCTGCTGTGGATGGGGCAGGAAGAAGGATCCCACTGCTGCTTTCAGTGGCCTCACTACCCCACTGGGCCAAGTGCTAGTGACTGATTCTTACTGCTCACTGTGGCTTACTGTGTGATTCTTACTGCTCACTGTGGCTCAACTCTACTTGCTGTCACTCAAGAACCTCGGCTGCCTGACTCCCATATGCACCTTAGTCCAACTTCTGCCTCTCACAGGCAGTGTGAAACACCCCAGAAGTCTGGTTTGCTCCCACAAAGGGGGTCTAGAGAAAACAAGGGGGCCTGTCGGGCAAGGGAAATGTGGTCTCATAAACGTGCTGTCGGAACCCAGTGCTTAGCAAACACGCGAAGTCCAGCATGTAGAAAGCAGTTTACGTATATGGAATCCTGGCGTGCGGAAGGCAGTGTGTCTGTCTGAAGTCCTGGCGTGCGGAAGGCAGTGTGTCTGTCTGAAGTCCTGGCGTGCGGAAGGCAGTCTGTCTGTCTGAAGTCCTGGCGTGCGGAAGGCAGTGTGTCTGTCTGAAGTCCTGGCGTGCGGAAGGCAGTCTGTCTGTCTGAAGTCCTGGCGTGTGGAAGGCAGTTTACATATATGATCTAGATACATAAAAGCAGTCGGTCTGCTGTTATTACCTCATTATCCTCTTTGATTCGAAATAGGAACAGCAGCTTCCTCGCAATCTTAAAGATACAAAGTGCACTTCTTTTACTGGACTCAGAGTCATCGGAGTTAAAAAACTCATCAATCTCTCTTCTAGGGAGGGAAGGGTAGAAAGAAAGACTTAGTTAGGAACCGGGAGCACCTGGAAGGCTTTTTCAGGACTGTAAAGGAAAACCTGCTCGTTCTCCATTATGAGAAAATATGAGTGTGTGCAGAGCTTCTGGCCTCACCTGATGTCTCTCTGCAGTCGGTTCCGGCAGAGGAAACTCCGGACAAGGGCCTGAATCTCCACAGCCGCGCGTTCCCGCTCCTTCTGCACCAGCCTTTCTTCCCGTGCCTGCCGGGCTCTGTCGATGAACCATGCTCTCGAGGTTTGAGATACGGTGAACATGTTTGCAAACTGGCACACACCCTGTGAAACACACAGAGAGGAGCTGCTATAGATCACTGTGGAACGTGCGCACAGCACAGCAGGCTGATAGGGAGCTGGCAGCAGCAGAGACATGCAGCAGCCTCCAACCTTTGAGGTGCTCACAGTTCTCTGCCTTGAGCCCCAACTTCCTACCAGCTTCTTTCATGTCTTATACTGACCCAGGATGCTATATCCTGTAAGACAGAACCACATTGTCTTGAGAGGAAGAACACAGTGCTTGGCATAGAGAAGTGGGCTCTGTGTAAGTTCAACAAGGGAACAAAACATGACCACTCTCTGTACAAAGTGTAGATTCAAACCAGGAATGCTCTGTTAGATTCCCAGACATCTGAATTCTCTGGTGCAGCTCCCACGCTTAGGGTGCCAGTGAATGACCAATCTCCCTTTTCCCAGGTACAGATTTGAGAAAATGGCCACATTAGTATGTGTTGCCACTCCAGCCACCCAACAAGTGCTTACTCGTGCTTACTGTGCTCAGTGTACACACACACACACACACACACACACACAAAGTCGACAGTAGCATATGTTTTCAGAAAGCGACAGTCCATGAATTTGAATAGGTCTGACTTTACTGGTCACTTACTTGCTGTCCTCACCAGTTCCACGCTGCTAGGGACCCCTGGAGACCTTGCAGCAGAGCTGCGCCTCTCCCGACAGCTGCTGAGAGCCCCTGCAGGCATGTTACCGCACTATCTGGTCACTAGCGACTATCTTTCCTCAAAGGATGGCTTTGGCTAGCAGTCCAGAGCACACAGCACTGAGCTCCTCAGCCTTCCATGCTGGACTGTTTCTTCGGCTGCTTCGAAACCTTGCTGTTCTGATCCAAATACACTACTGACCCAGCTAATCAAAACACTAAAGTAAATCACAGAGAGATCCAGATTTCTGGAAAACCATCTCTTCACCAGATTAATCCATGCAAAGTAACATCCAGCATATCACCTGGATTAAAAAGTTCTTGCTAGATTCGAGCCACATGAACATCCTGTCACCCCTGTGGTCCCTTCTCCCACACTGACTCCCGCCTCCGAAGCAGCCAGAGATTTGCCAATATGTGGAATTCCTGAAGACAATATTGTTTGGTTTTACTGGCGGTGCTGGGGAACAAGCCCAAAGCCTTGTGTCCCTTAGACACATGCGTCACACTGAACTACAATACAGCTTGCCTGGCCACAGAAGGACAGGAAGACTAGAGTGAGCCGAGCAGCTGTCTGCTGACTCAGGCCCCTTTCCAAGGAGGCCGCAGAGCTCACCTGGGGACCTGGCTGTGCAGGAGAGACGCTAGGTAACCATCAGGGAGCTCACGTAAGACACACGGTTGAAGGCAGCCTCTCTTGCTTCCAGGGACCTGGTTGTTCTGGAAGAGGCAAGAGGAAAAGAATCTGGATTGAGGGCTGTTTTACAGGTGTGGTGTTGTTGCAGTCAGGCTGTGTGGTTGCTGATAAATCACCATCAAAAGGCTTTAGGGAACAAGGAGTTTATTTTCTCTTACGATTACTGGTTACAGTTCTTAGTCCAGCTTGATGGGAGAGCTCATATCAACACCAGGATTGAGGGAACTGGCCACACCATCATGGCTGAGAGAGGTACGATCCTCACTTGCCAGACCAGAATGTCTGGTCAAGTGTACACAAGGATGCCAACTCCCTCAACCAGCTCTCAGTATTTTATTCACCTATTCAGGACCTAGTCCCACCCACCATGGGCTGGGTCTGCCCTATCAACTAGATAATCTCCTTCAGATTTGCTCTGGGCTTAACTCAACTACTAATTCTCTACAAATGTGCCCAGAGCTCAAACCCTCAACTGTCAAGTTGACACCTGTGCCTAACTATGACAGGTGTCATGATAGTTCTTGGCAAATATAAGAAATATAGTCAGGCTGGAGAGATGGCTCAATGATTAAGCCTCTGCCTTGCAAGCAGATTGTCCTGAGTTCGGATCCTGAATCCTATGTAAAAATGCCAGGTAGAAATGGTGGAGGCCTGTATTTCTGGCCCTGGAAAGGCAGAGGCTGGGAAACTCTAGAAAACAAAGAGGAGGTAACGAAATCCAGGGTGACTCCTGAAGTCACCGTTAGGCCTCTACCAACACACACAGTGCCCTCTGATATACAAAGACACACATGAAAGAAAAAGAAAAAAAGGAAATACAGTCACAGTTTAAAAACCCGTTAAGGGCTGGAGAGATGGCTCAAGGTTAAGCCTCTGCTTCACAGACAGAAGGTGCTGAGTTCGAATCTCAGATCCCATGCAAAAAATACCAGGCAGAAATGGTAGTAGCTGGTCCTGGAATGTGAAGCAACTCAAAGAGGAGGTAGAATAATCCAGAGTGATTCCTGAAGTCACCCTTGAGCCTCCAAAGGCACACCGTGCTCTCTGACTCACACAGATAGACATAGACACACATACACAAATGCAAAACAAAACGAAACAAAACAACCCTATTAAGTCCTCTTTAGTTAATGACCTATCTAAATGGTGGCCTGCATCTCAAGTGACCCTTACAGGGGACCAACTGCAAAAAGAAACTGCATTTCACATTTGTCCTAAATGTAGAAAGATGTTTTGCCTTGCAATGGACAAGTGGCTGCCAGTGAGCCAACGGGAATCCAATTCACCTAATGGAAAAGAAAAATCAGCGTGCATGCGTGGACAGCAAACTGCACTGGAGTATGCGAACAGGTGAAGTCTAGGAAAGTGTGAGGCTCTGGGTTTCAGCCCCAGGATGACGAGGGTGAAGGGTCAAAAACAAGCATGAAGTGGTCATTTTAACACAGAGAGCACAAGAAAAGATGGGTTGGCATGGGAGAAAGCATAAGGCTGTTGAGTCCACTGAGCTCAAGTCAGACCCCAGATCTGCCAGGACTGCTGGCAGGGCGTCTACAGTCTTTTGTCACTGTCAACTGGCTCAGAGGTCTGTCCTGAGACACGAGGTGATCTGTATAAAGTTCCCATTGTGTTGCTCCTGATAACAGAGCTGTCAGTAAGCCTAACAAATGCTTTTTTTTTTTTAAGTCTCTTCTAAGCTCCTTAGAGAAGAAGTAACACTGCCTCCCTGACATTCCTCGACCATTAAGCTTTTTCCTGTCCTTGAATGAACTGACAGGTGTCTGTACTTGGTTCTATAATTTCAACGGTGAACCAGCTGCAAGCTCCTGACAGGTGGAAGCAAACAGGACCCAAGCCAAGAGTAGTGTTGAATTTTCTCAAGATGCCCATTATGGGCAGGCAAAACAGAACATCAGGAGAGGGCTCTCTTCCCAATGGGAAGACACTGTTGCACGCAAACTTCTAAGTATCTGTAAACACTATCTCAGAACTTTCCTTGTCCCAGGGAATCACCCCTCAGCAATGTTACAAGTTGGTTTCTGTTAATACAATGTTGCAGTTTGTCTTGTCCTTTTCTGTTTACCTCCTCCACTTACAGAGTTCATCCACTTACAGAGTTCATCCATCAGGCAACCACACATTGAGTATCATTGAATATGAGGGATTTACTCTGCTCAACAGCACAAAAGAATCAAAAAGAAGATTGCAGGAAAAAAAACTTGGATGAGAGAAAGCAACCCTCAGTTCTTTTTAATCATGATTCTACCTTTCATTTCATTATTATGTTTAAGTATTGTGGGCCTCAGTTTTCTTATTTATAAATTGAGGAAAATAATATATCTACATTCTAGGGTTGCTAAAAGGATAGCCTGTAATCTTTATCTTTCTTGGACCCCCACTTAGTCACATAATGTTCTGACAGGAATGAATGGTAATATATTCATATCAGATATTTGAAAGTAGGGACATAAAAGGGAGTGTTGCAGTATTGTCTTAACAAAGCTTACAATCTACTGTGAGAGATAAGAAATACAGATATAAAGATTACAAAATAAGAGGCTGTCAATAACAGACCACTGTGAAAGGAAAATAAACCCAGTGTCCCTTAAATGTCTCTTCTAATAAGGCTAGCTACTTTGAAAGAAGATTGGTTCATAATTCCCCATAGGAAGCAGGGTCAAGCTTTCAATGCCAACAGACAGGATTCAGACTCTACAGTCCCATGAGATTGGCTTGAAAAAAAATCTTTTTTAGATAAGACCAATTTCAAGGAGAACTACAAAAGTTCACAACAGGCTAGGCAGATTATTTTGGTATCATATTTAATAACCATGTAAAATAAACATAGGCTGCTGGGTGATTTTTTTTTTTTTCCCCGCATGATGGGAACAGTTGGGTTGCCATCCTTTTCGGAGCCAATTACCTAACAGACATTGTACAGATATCTAACCAACCTTGCCTTTCAACAGCTCTACCCTACTAGCCTACAATACCATAATTTTAAAAATTCAAGAATAGGTCTTGGAGAAACCATTAGTAATACTAGCTGTCAGTTACTGACAGTTAAGTCCTACCTAGATAGGATCTATTATCAGTATGCTATCGATTACGCTTAGGAAAAAAAAATGCAATGCAGAAGGCACATGACTTGCCAGACTTCTCTGGGTCCCTGAATTTGAACACCAATATGATTACTTATTGACAAGCCAAGCAAACAAATTCCAAAATAACCGACTCAACAGAACGGCACAATAAAGAGGAGCTGAGACACTAAGGCCACCCTTGCTAACTACGGTGCAGTCAAATTTTGATCAAGTTTTTCTTTAAGAGCCGAGTGTCACCGTATTAAAACATATACTAAATATTCTCTGTGGAACGATTTAAACACTGTTTTCCAGCGGAGAAAACTGGGGGTCAGAGAGATGAATGGACTCACCCAAGGTCACACAGCCAGCGAAGAGGACTCGAGTTCTACTTTGGGTGTCTCCTGAGGCCCAGCGCCTTTTCTCGGCATCAATAACCACACTAACAAATCCTTTCCGCCCAGCATGAGTCGGTTATTAAAGGCCTATTGCCTTAAAAATGAAAATCTGGCAAGAATCACGGACAGATCCCTGAAGCCGCAAAGTCAATCCCAAGAACCCGTCCCTCCGGCTTCAACAAGCCGGGTCTCGGCTCCAGACCACCGCTTCAAAGTCCCTGGTCCACCACCCAAACGAGTTTGTTCCCACTGGCTACCGGCAGGCCGTAGGTCTTTATCCTTTCGAGGCCCCCTCACTCGGGGTCCCGGGAGTAGATGCCTCTGCTTTAGCCCAATACCCCCGAGTTCTGCCGAACCCGGGGCAGCGGCCGAAAGCAGGCCGCCATCTTGCCCCGGGTGTTTGTTCTCCGAACTCCGCCCGGAAGCAAGTATCCAGGCAACTGTTGTTCCGGGAAACAATGGTTCCTCAGAGTTTCCCTGACTGCAAGAAAAACCTCCCTACATCGTGTCCTCTTCTTTGGCAACCGAAAAGGAGAAGCAAGCAGGCCTGGGAGAAATGCCTGACCCAATGGAGAGAAGGAGACACTTACTCCAAACGGAGAGGTTGGGAAGAAAGAGATAGCAGTCTAGGGACGCCGGCGGACACTTTAGAAAGGTCCCTCTGCGGGGCGGAAGTAACGTGCGTGTCAGCGGAAGTGCCCGCCTCCGTCCCGCCTCCGCCCCCCGGCTTGAGTAAGCTGGGTGTTTCCTGTCTCTCAGTCCGGATTTGGAGACTCCGGAGTCCTCCGACTTTTCATGGTGAGGAGGGCGGTGCCCACCGTCCGGGGGTCTGAGCGGGCGAGGGTATCCGGCTCTGGCGGAGTAGAGGGGGACGGGGCTGGCAGGACGGGGCGCCATGCCGAGCGGTCGCGGTAGTGAAGCGGCGCCGGGGGTTCCGAAGGGGGGGCGAGGTGGGGGTGGGGGAAGGGCTTTGGGCTAAGAGTTGGCGGGGGGAGGGGGGGTGGCAGTTCTCGGGCTAATGGGGTCGGGGAAGGGGCGTCTGGACCTGCGGAGCAAATGAATGGAGGGGGGCGAGTGGAGGTGCGCAGAGTGTCGAGTGGGCGATGGGAGTTGAGCGTGAGAACAAAGGTGTCATCAGAAACGCGCTGGAGGTGAGAGGAGGACGCGGGGGCGTGTGCGCGTGTGGGGGGCGCTAGGTGAGGAGGGGGGACTGCCTTGCAACAGAGCGTTTGGCATCCTGGAAGTTTATAGAGCTCGAGTGGGTGGGTTCCAGGCTAGAAGGCAAAGGACTCCCTCTTTCCTTTGAACACAGTCTACAGGGCGCCTGCAAGAGAGAAACCATTCAGTGCCTTTTGGAATTCTGGGGCAGGATGCCAGGGGTCTGAGGGCAGAGTACCGTAGCCACTGGCAGTCTAGCCTCAAGTGGCACCCAGGACCTATGTGGTCACCTCCAGTCGAGGCTCTGGGGTGGTCACACCTTAGCCCAAGAGATCTCTGTGTTGATGTCTGACTTGTGGTATTATGTCTGTCTACTTGTGATACTTGAATAGCTTTTTGTCGGGAGGGAATGGGCAAAGATCAGTCTAAATCTGTAGAAAAAAAATGGGCCAACTGATTTTGGTCTACTATTTTATGCAAAATAAGGACCACCATGGTAGAAAAAGGCTCCCTAAGCCAGTGGTTCTCTAACTGGTCCAGGCCAGTCAGTAGCAGAAGCATCTACTGGGAACTTGTTAAGAATGGTTTTTTAAGCCCTGACTACCTGTGCCTGAGGCTCATGGTTGTGTTTTTACACTCTCCTGCAGGGAATTAGTGACTTCTTGATTTTAGTCATGATATATATATATAAAAAGCTTGTGACATTAGAACCTTTGAAGTTGTGATTCTTTGCTTTCTTCCCTTAAAAAAAAATTGAGCTGATAATAACATCTCCCACAGTCTAGACTGGTGAGAGAAATGGACAAGTTTTTTGTGGGCTAAACGGATGGAGAATGCTGTTTAGCTGGGCACTTGGGATTAGCAGTAACTGGCGTATATGCAGCTTTGGGATGCAAAGTCATGCTACAGTTTTTGCTTGCAGTTTGGCTTAACTGGAACCACTGATATTATGAGTTGGCAGCAGGGCCCTCAGTGTAGGGTCTCTTCCCTGCGGGAAGAATCAAACCTCCAAGCTCATGTTTGCTCCTCTGGCTCTTAGACAAACTAGTTCAAAAACACCTTACCTAGCTCAGTGGTTCCCAGCCCTGCGGCACACTTGAATCACCCTAAAAGATTTTCAAATATTAATTACTGAGCAGCCAGCTGGCCCTATCCCCAGGATTCTCGTGAATTAGCTTGGGTTGGAGCCTAAGTGGGCAATAGCATTTTCAAGTACAGGATGGAAGCAAATGGTTTTATGACTTTAGGGATGGAAGGGAAACTGAGGACTGGGTGGCTTGTGCTTGGTGTTATTTGGAAGATTGAGGTTTAATGCTCCATTTTGGAAGTCAGGAGACTGTGCGAACATCTCACAGGAAATGGTGGAACCTCAATGGTAATCTAGGTTTACCAGGTTCTCAGTTCTCCTTTCCCTTCTGTGTGCTGGCAAGATGGTCCTACAGGGATCTGGTGTCTCTTGTTGGGTTTGTTTGGGTCTCCCTTCAAGTCAGCAGTTTTCTCCTTTGGGCTGATTATTATTTTAAGCATTCATTCACTTGCTTCCTACCTGTGGTTTTGAAGCTGTGAAATGAGACATTTTATTTATGATGCTTTAATTTTTTTTTAATGTGTAGGTCAAGAATCCCTGGGCCACAGAGCTAGTTTGGAGAGCTGTTTCAATGCCCCAGCTACTTACCATCAAGTTAAGACCTACAGAATTTTTTTTAGCATGGTGTTTGCCATGTTATGGAACCAGCTGGGATAATTTAAGGAAATTCTGTAGCCTAGGCCACATCCCCCAGACCAGTAACATTAGAGTAGGGCCCAGGCCTCCATTTTTAAAGCTTCCTGTGATCCCAGCGTGTCTAGAATCAGACACAGTGTCTTCAGGACAGATGGGTAGAAGAGAAGGCAAGGCGGACCCATCTCCCTGAAACAAACTTCCCACTGACTCAGCATCCCAGTGCATGGTTTCTTGTAACCAAGTTGCGCTCATTGGCTGTTACCCATTCTCATTAGTACTGAAACCTAGCCTTTGAAAGGGTACAACGGGCCTCCCATACTAGTTCATCTACAGTAGGGAGAGGCTTTCTGTCCTACTGCTTTCTGTCCTAAGTTCACCATCATTGAGGTGAACTCAGGGGCATGAACACAGCCTCTCCTGGCACTGGGCTGACCAATGGAACTTGAAGAGGAGGTGAATTCCAGGGTTTCTCTCTCCTAAAGTCTCAGATTCCATCATGATGATTTGTGCCTTTGTCCCTTAGTGGTTCAGAGCTGAAGACCTTCTCCAAAGAGGAGATGATAATCTGAGATTTTGAGACAGTCCCACATAATCCTGGCTGTGAGTACCGGCCCTCGTAGTGCGGAGGAGAGACAGGCGTCTCTGTTTTCTAGACAGGACTGGATTGAGGTTTCTCATTCATGATCCCACAGCTAAGTGCAGGGTTGGGGGCTTAAACACAGGTCTGGCTCTTAGCTCTTTAACCACTCATTATTTCTCTTTTTTTTTTTTTTTTAAAAAAAGAAGTAAGGTGGGGCTTTCCTTTCTTCTGTGTCGTGACTCTAAATGCACCAAGCTTGATGACCAACTGTGGCCCAGGTGTTTTGCTTGCTTATCACTGTTCTCTGGGCTTTGAGAAGTGACTTTCTATGGACTGGGTTTTCTGAATCTACAAAGAAGAAATGAAATGACCGTAGCTGTCTCCCAGTGGTGTGTGGACTTTGCAGTAAGAGTATTGGTAGAAACAAAGTGATAATTAAGGGCCTGGAGTTAGGGCTTCTAGAAGTGTTCTTTCTCTTGATTGAGGAGAGACTGCACAGATGTACAGAGTCAACCCAGCCAGCTGCACACTTCATAATTACCTCACTACGTGCAAGTCTCCTGTACAGAAAGCATTAGGACACTCCAAAGCACAGGATATACTTTATGATGTACTCCTCTCCCCCCACCTTATGTGCTTTGAAGTAGGTGCCTTGCAAGATATTGGATGTGCAAGATGTTTTCCATACACGCATTGTTGCATCAGTTTAGATCTAAAAGGAAGCTAAAAATGGGCAACTTTTGTTAACACCCCTTCCAGACACCACACCTCAACCCTGCAAGGCTCTCCTTTCCTCTGCAGGCCCCAGGATGTGGGGACTCTAAGCCTGTAAGCCACTTCTCTGGTGCCTGGACAGTTTTCCTGGAGCTTAACTCAGCCAAGACTGTTTGTTTCTGGGTGTCTCTGGGGACTGGTGTCAAAGAAAGCCCGGGGAAGGGTCTGGTTTCCTCCTGGCCTCTTTTCTTTTGTGCTTGTTCAGGCCTCAGAGACCCCAGGTGAGCTGGCCCAGGGTCAGGAACTTTCCTTGGGCTGTTTTCACTTGAGAAACAGGAACCAACCTGAGAAAACACTTCCCTGCAGGGCCTTGACCTGAGTTTTCCAGCTGTGATTTGCAGGGCTCCCTGGGAGTGTGTGTGGGGAGTAGAAGCTGGGAGGTCCTGCCAGAAGATTGGGGAATCCTGCATAGAACTTTACCTGTGATTGCTGAGCACTTACTGTCTGTGCTAGTGCACATAGCTACCTGTCGTCCCCTGCTGGTGAAAGCACGACATCTGTGTTTAACCATCTGTAGTGTAAAAGCCCTTGTTGTGGAAACTTTTTGGGAAGATGGGCGCTGAGAATATAAAACACTCTCGCTTCAGAATAGTTCAGGAAGCTTTGTGCTGCCAGTGTCTTCCAGCCAAAGATTGCGAGAGCACAGCTGCCCTCGCATGGTCAGGCCACCTCCGGGCTGCCCTGGGGAGAACAGCAGGCCGCTCAGAAGAGGCTGGTGGGAGGGTTTAGAGAAGAGGACTTTGCTCTGTGTGGGTTGCTATAAACCCCAATTCTGTGCTTAGGGCTCAGTGACTGCCATCCTAAGGGCAGGAGAGTAACCCAGCCGGAGGAGTTACGTCAATACACGGGGTGCATATGGTCATGGCTGCGGTTCACATAGTGTTTGTGTTCTTTGGGTGCTCAGACATGGGGGAATGGTCTTGTTTTTGCCTCAGGGCCAACATGGCTGCCAGAGTGGCCTTGGGGGAGGGCGGGTTGGGACCCCCCTGGGCCTCGAAGTGATTATGGCTATTGCAGTCCTAACTTGTATGGAGTATTTTGCATATCGTTGGTCCTCCCCATCTTTAGGCTCTTACAATCTTTCCGCCCCCTCTTCTGCAAAGTTCCCTGAGCTTTAGGATGGGGAGAGATTTGGCTGGTCTGGTTCCATGTGAGTAATGTAGGGTCTTTGGTGTTCTGAATTATGGTTTGTTGTTTTCAATTTTTGCTTTTCCTGCAGTGCCCTTGGCTGCATTCTGGTTGGTATCAAAGGTCACCTAACCAAAGATAAAAGACTGTTTAAATGATGATCTTAATATTAGAGGTCTAGACTCAAAGGTAGATGGAATAGGAGCAGGACACAGCAGTGGAGGGGGGTCAGTGTCCCATTTGCTGGATGGTTTCCATCTATTTGCCAGTCCCTATACCCTCTCTGACTATTGACATAGAACCTCGTCGGTTGCAGGTGACCATTAAGGGGAAGTAAGAGTGAGCTTCACCAGATATCTTGCTATTTACATGCAATACTTGACAGTGACCTGTTTTCTCTACTGAAGCATGATCCTTTCTCTCCTTTTCTTGGGAGGGGGGAGGGAACTGTCCTTCCTCTTCCCTCCTGTTTATAATCTTTGCGATTACAGTAGGTATTATAGAGATTTACCTTTGAATATGTCATCAAGTGGGTTTGGTACTTGTCATGGTTTGAAATGTGTCCCCCACAGTCTCATGTGTTTGGCAAGGTCATGGTACCTTGAGAGGTGGAGCCTTGCTGGAGGAAGACAGTCACTAGGGGTGGGCCTTGAGGTGGATTAGTCCTACCCTACCTCCAGGAGAAGTCAGCCTTTGCTGCAAGCAGTCTGCAGCTCTCAGCTTCCAAGATGTCTGTGGTGACTTAGCGTCCTCCAGCTTTGGTCAGCCAGCCATGCCACCTCTGCTTTGAGAGACTGTCCCTTCCCTCTGGAGGAACTGTAAGCTGAATAAACCTCCCTTTCTCCCTTAAGTTGATTGACTTTGAGTGTTCTCTCACAGCAATAATTAAGAGTAACTATTACAGAAATTGGTACCCGGGTAGTAGGGTGTTGCTGTGATATTAAGAACAGCTGGTATCACAATGTGAAGTTGTTTGTGAAGTTGAAAGAAGTTGGTACCCAGGAGTATGGCCAATGCTGTGATGTGGCTAGTGTGCCTTTGGAACTGTTTGTTGGGAGAAATAAGGAGAACTTTGGGACTTTGTGCTGGGAAAGTCTTTGCATCTTGGCGGTTGGGCCAAAGGAGCCTTTCTCGTGAGAGCTCAGAGGAGAGCAATGCTGTGAGAGATGCAGGCAGTGGAAGCCCAGTTTGTGATGGTCCAGAGGGGAACAGAGACTCTGTTTGCAAATGGACGAGTGACACATGGAACCATGTGTTGGCCGAGAGTTTAGTGAAGTTTTGCCTTCGTCCTAAAAGCTTGCCTGAAGTTAAGCTGGAGTGCTTGGTAGAGGAAATTTCAAAGCAATGTAGTCTTGACAATGTATGACTACTTTTTAGTTGTCTTCAGAGTTATGAAAAAGAGCAAAGAAAAAGGCAGGAAGAAGCAAAAACTGTAAGATCCAATGATGAAAATACAATGGCAAACTTAAAGAGTTGAGCCAGGAAGAAACAGAGAACAAAATGGCTGTTGAAGAGATTAGCTCCATTTGTAAATCAAAGTCTGCTCTCAATTTAAATAATAGGAGAGGCCCTAGCTTGAGGGCAAGATCCTCAGGGAAGGCTCCCACTCTTAAGAATGCAAATCCTTTCAGAAGACTAGAGCTAAAAGGTGGAGTTCCAAAGCAAGAGTTGGTTTTTCTTACCAAGCAACTGCCCAGGAGTGAAAGAGATGGTCAGCATGGAGAAGCAGAATCAGCTGTGATTCAAGGAGGCCAGTCTTGGCAAAGTCGTCCACATGTTCTGGTTTTAGAGGCATCAGTGATGCAAGAGGGAGGAGATCATGGAGTTGTCCTCCAAGATTTCAAAAATTGGCAGAATCCAGGCATCATGAGGCAAGAAGCCTGCAGTTTAGAGGCCCAAGAAGGGCATTTTGTGCTGTGGAATTAAAGCCTGGTTTGCCATTCAGAAGTAAAGATGTTAGAGATGCCAGAGACAACGTGGGACACCTGACAAGGAGAGATGTATACCCTGGGAAGCCAGCCCAAGAGAGCAACGTATTCTATGGGCAGCTGCATTGGAGGGATGGAACCAAAGCCCTTTGGAACTGAGATGATTTCAACAAGAGGCTCACTTGTTGGGCTTGGAGCTACAAGATTTGGAGTTTGTCCTGCTGGTTTTCGGTCTTGTTATGGACCGATCTTTCCTGGATATGCCCCCATTTCTTCCTTTTGGAATGGGAATGTTTATTCTGTGCCATTGTATGTTAGAAGTATGTTACTTGTATTTTGATTTTATAGGAGGCTTTGGACTTTGGACTTTTGGACTGTTGGGACTACCATTGTAGTCTATGAAGACTTTTAAAGTTGGACTGAGTATGGTTTATATAATGAGATGGCAATGAGCCTGTGGGGGAGGAGTGGAATGTCATGGTTTGAAATGTGTCCCCCACAGTCTCATGTGTTTGGCATGGTCATGGCACCTTGAGAGGTGAAGCCTTGCTGGAGGAAGGCAGTCACAAGGGGCGGGCCTTGACAAGGTGGATTAGTCCCACCCTACCTCCAGGAGAAGTGTGCCTTTGCTGCAAGCAGTCTACAGCTCTCAGCTTCCAAGATGTCTGCAGTGACTTAGCCTCCTCCAGCTTTGTCCAGCCAGCCATGCCGCCTCTGCTTTGAGAGACTGTCCCTTCCCTCTGGAACCGTAAGCTCAAACCTCCCTTTCTCCCTTAAGTTGATCGACTTTGAGTGTTCTCTCACAACAATAGTTAAGAGTAACTGTTACAGTACTAGAATCCACCTATTAGGGAATACATAACGGTGTCTAATTTTCTGTGTCTGGGATACTTCAATCAATATAATTTTTTCTAATTTCATCCATTTTCCTGGCAAATTTCATTAATCCATCTTTTTGATGGCTGAGTAGTACTCCATTGTATAAATGTACCACATTTTCCTTATTCACTCTTCAACTGTCGGGCATTTGGGTTGATTCCATGACTTTGCTCGATTCCATGACTTTGCTCTTGTAAATAGTGCTGCTATGAACATGGTTTGCTTGTATCACTGCAATGAATTTTCGCGTTATGGGGGATTATTTCCAGAAGTGGTATAGCAGGGTCATATGGACCTTGGCTCTTTTGAGGGCAGCCATTTCCCACCATTGTCCCTGCTGCCCGCTTGGCCTCAGACTTGAAGCCAGAAATGGAGATTTTTCTTAGCTCTTCTGAGTTGTCAACATTGGAAACTAAGTTTCAAATGTAGTCTATGATGTCTAAAGACTGAGTTCAGCCTGGGGCTGAAGGAAGTAGACCAGGCTGGGTGGTGACTGTCTTCTCCCCTGGCAGGAAGAGATGTCAGGAGAAAGCGTGGTGAGCTCAGCGGTGCCGGCAGCTGCTACCCGCACCACTTCCTTCAAGGGCGCCAGTCCCAGCTCCAAGTACGTGAAGCTGAATGTCGGGGGAGCACTCTACTATACCACCATGCAGACGCTGACCAAGCAGGACACCATGCTGAAGGCCATGTTCAGTGGGCGCATGGAGGTGCTCACCGACAGCGAAGGTGAGTCCACCCTGCCGGCTATCAACAGTTGGTTGTGCATTTGACCCTGTGCCAGGCACTGAGGAATGTTTACGACTGGGGCATCCATCTGTTCAGCAGAGCAGCATTTGAGGGGCATCTGAACATTCAGGTGTGCTATCTGGCTGTGTTCTGTGTGCAGGAAGCCCCAAAAGTCTCAGGGAGATGGGATCTTATCTGGGGGGTTTGTGGTCCGTGTGGTGTCCTGAGAGTGGATCCTGGCAGCAGGGACCTACTTGGTCCGGGGATCTTGGTCTTGACCTAGCAGATGTGCTGCTGACGTTGAGAAGTCCCTTCCTTGGCTTGAGGCCTTCTCTGCAGCGGAGGGGTTGGCGTCCCCTAGGATGGGTCTCAACAAGAACTCGCAGATCCAGAGTTAAGCTGAAGCGTCACATTTAGTAGCTGATGATGTAGCTGGTGTTCCTAACCAAGTGGCTTATCCTTTTTTTTTTTTTTTTTTTGTATTTTCATTCCTTTAATGTTACACAAACATAGTGAATATGTTATTTTCACCCCTTCATCCCCATTTTCATCCCCCTCCCCTTTCCCTTGCAATCTTTCGTCTCGTCTCCCCTGCCAGATTCCCTCCTATTTTCAAGTCTTTACGCATGTGTGGCTGCTGGGTTTCTTCTGGTTTGCTTTTGATGACATGTGTCTAAAAACTTGCTGATCAGTGGGGTTACCAATGAGGAAAGCATCTTCCTCTTCTTCTTCATCAGTCTCTCAGGGAGGCATGGAGCCCCTTGAGATCGGTCCCCTTCCATGTGAGATGTTGACAGGATCATTCTGTGCAGGTCCTGTGCAAATACACATAGCTGTAGTGAAATCATGGATGTACCGGCCCTGTCATGCATGTCCAGGGGATAATGTCTGACTGTACCTCTGTCCCACTTCAGGCTCTTGCAATCTTACTGATGCCTTTTTAGGGGTTGTCTTCTGATGTCACATGATTGTCCATTTTGTGAGGCTGTCAGCACATAATTGATGTGTGTATATTCATACATGCACACACATACATATGCATGTATATATTTCATGTGAAAAGTTGTGTTAGCAAAAGATAAAGTGTTGTTTTAAAGAGCCCATGCCCATCTCGAACCATCATAGAGGGCATGGATGCCCCCTTAGCTGGTCAGGAAAAGGCAGGTCCTATTCGACTTAAACACCACCCCATTGGTTCATTCCTTGCCTGGACCCTGCTGGTCCTGCCTGTTTGAGACCGGCCTTTCCATGCCATAGCCCCCACCTTCCAGGGACATGGCCTTAGAGTGGGTGACCTGACACACTGCGATGGGATTGGAGTCTAATCCCTGCGTGCCGGCTCCACTCCACCCTGCCTCTGATCCTAATGATGGCTGCTTGTTTTCCACTGCATCTGGAGGGGGCTAGCCCAGGGCCAGTGTATGTGGGGGTGTGGTCTTGTGTATGTGTGCCTGTGACCTTGGGTTCCTGGTCAAGCAGTGTCCAGTTCAGCGAGGTCAGAGCAGGCGCTGCTGCCCTGCTTCCCAGGGAAACTGTGTTGATGCCTGGGCGGTGCCCCTCCGCTGCATCACACCCTACGTGCCCAGTATTGTGGAAATGAGACAATGGCATCCAGGACTGCAGAAGGACCATGTTACCTAAGAACCCAGGATTGTTGTGGTTTTCACGCTCCCTGTCCTGACAGGCACTATGTCTCGTGTCTGTCTCTGTCCCTTCCAGTAGTAACCATAAGTCTGACATTGGATCACTACGTGTACCTCACTTGTCACCTGAGGACTTAGAAGGTTAGGCAGCCAAGTTGTTGCTCAGGGTGTTGGGATGGCAGAGCACTCCAGGGGACACCAGGGCTGGGAGCTGCAAGTGTAGACCTTTCTAGGGATAGTGACACAGCTGTGGGTCCCCAATCAGTGTCCTGTTACTGTGATTTTCTAAAGGATGCTATACTTTGACTTCAGGCCATGAGTAAGTTGTTGTAGCGCACATATTTCCCCGTGATCAATGCATATTTCCCCACTGATGGAGCCACACATGGCTGTTGCAGTAGAGATGGCTTCCAGGGTCCATGCTTAAGACATTAGTCTTGAGCATGCTTCCTTGGTGCCTGCAAGTGTTTCTAGGACTTCATTTCCTGATTTGTACCAGTTAGTGCACATAGTCAAGTGAGGAGGCTTGGACTCCCACCTGCCTCTCCAGGGTCTAAGGCATTAGCATTTAATGGTTTCTTTTGATGTCTCAACACATGCTTTTACAGTTAACTATAAAAGTCTCTCTCATTCTCTCTCTCTCTCTCTCTCTTTCTCTCTCTCTCTCTCACACACACACACACACACACACACACACACGTCTGTCTTTCTCTCTTGCTTTTTTGCAATGCTGGGAATAGAACCCTTAGCCTTGAACATGCTAAGTAAGTATTCTATCATTGAGCTACAGCCCCAAATCTGTATTTAACCTCCCTCGTTTGTTCTCAGATAAGGATTTATTTTGTTTGGTTTGTGTGTGTGTGTGTGTGTGTGTGTGTGTGCTGTGCTGCACACACATTTGTACATCAGCATGTGTGATTTGTTCTCCTTTTGCACCTTTTTGTGAACCGCAGGGATTGAGTTGAGGTCTTCAGTTGGGTGCTAAGCATCTATTTGCTGGTCATTTCACCAGCGCTGTGCATCAATGCTTCGAGATGCCATTTGTAGAAGAGGAAACAGTTGGACAGCGAGCTTAAGTGAAGTAGTGACGTGTGTTACAGCAGCTTTCTGATCAGCCCCGGTCCTTCACCACTGGCCATGCTCTGAGCTGTCCTGGAGCCCATTCCACAGCCTCCTGGCCTGCACCCGCCCACCCTGCCCTCCTAAGGCTCAGTCGAATCCCAGCTGCCCAGAGGGAAAGCCTTCCTAAGTGATATGTGCTCCACAGCATGTGGTCAGTGCCCCAGCTGGGAGCCGCTTGATGTCTATCTGTTGTTCTCCGTGCAACGTTTTTGAGGGATAGATTCCTGCTTTCAAAGCAACCAAAATATTTGAAAGTCATAATACTAATTGGAACCTCGTGGAGAGCCTGCCTGATCCTTTGCCCTTATTTGTCCAAAGTATGATTCTCTTGCCACAGGCATTTCCTGACGGCATTCTTGAGCTGGAGCCCAGTGTCACAGTCCGCTGTTCGTTTATGGAAACTCTGGGCCGTCACTTGGGGAAAGGATTCCAGGCCTTTCCTTGCTCTTTCTCAGCAGACTGTTGTCCGTGCATCAAAGGCAGGAGGTGGACAGTGCTGTCCTTGGCTGCTGAGTTGACTTGGCTACTTGATTTTCTCTTCGTGACCAATTGCTGCCCTCCTGACTTTGAAATGTCACTAAGCCTTTTGGGAACTCTCTACCTGTGGAAATGGGGGAAGCAGCTAGCCCCAAAAGAAGAGTTAGATGCTAACACTGTCATTCTCCAGCTTTTGTTCTAGGGAACACCAAGGTGTAGGCTGGCAGCCTGCTGCCAAATTCAGCATACACATATGTTTTATTTGCCATGTGATGGGCTGGTTTCTTTTGCAGTTAGGTTGCCATCCTTTACCAATGAAGAGATTGATAGAAAAATCTGAATTCTGGCATTGCTTGAAATATCAGAGTAAAGGCAGCCAGCCCTGGGCCCACATCCTCCTCTGCCACTGTTGGCTGGAGCAGTAGAGGCCACTCATTCCTTGAGGGGCAGGGCATACCCTCCACCAACCACTGCCTCAGCTAGTGGGGGGAGATGGCCAGGCTTATGACTTGATATATGTAAAAGGTACATTTGCTGTGCTTGACTCGTTATTCTCTGCCTCTGGGTCTAAAGACTTGGGACAGGACAGAGAGAGGCCAGCAGTGAAGATGTCCTCCCTTCTTCTCCAGGCAGGGAGCAGAAGGGAAAGACTGTGTGTGTTCTGTTTAAAAATTCCCACCATACTGTGTTGGTGTTTTCTAAGAGGTGAGTCAGAGGTGTGATGAAGCCCCTTTCCCTGTGTGGTCAGAAAGGTGAGACTTTCTCATCTGGCTGCTTTTGATGCATCCCACGGTCTTCCAGGAGGTCACTGGTCTTTGTTCTACCTCTGCCTGGCTTTGGCGCTTTTCTTTCTTCCAGGCTCCAGGTCTAGCATCTCCTAGTGCCACTTTGAGATGCCGCATTTCAGGAGAGGAGGTTTGAAGTCTCATGGGCTCTTGACCAGAGAAATAACACACCAGTGATGACATTGGAAAGGACACTGAGAAGCAGAGGGGTGCTTCCCCCAAGAACCTGCACTGTGCCTGCCATTGGTTGGCAAGTAGGGTAGTTTCCACCTTCTTGTGCTGACTGAGCTGCTTGATGGCAGGGTCTGCAGTTCAATTGTGGTCACTAGCCAGTGAGAGCTCACGGGCAGGTCACTTCCTGTGGTGGCTCCTGTAGAGTTGGAGGACACTGTCTGAGGGTAGGTAGAAGAACTGCTGTTACTAGAGTGGATGTAGCAGTGTAAAAGGGGATGACAGTATTTTTGCCCCTAAGGGTTGGTCATAGGTTCCTCAGAAATGTGCTTTAGGCTTTAGAGGCCTTAGCCGAGACCACAGGAACCTAGGTAGGATTGTATCCAACCTTGGGCAGTGGAGGTATCTTGAGGAGGTGGGCAGCTGAGGCCACAAGGAGAGGGAGCCAGGAAACATCCCTGTTTTGCTGCCCATGTCTGTCACACGAGGAGACCACATCACTACCCTCCCTTGTTTCCCCTCCAGGCTGGATCCTTATTGACCGCTGCGGGAAGCACTTCGGGACGATACTCAACTATCTTCGAGATGGGGCTGTCCCCTTGCCCGAGAGCCGCCGGGAGGTCGAGGAGTTGCTAGCAGAGGCCAAGTACTACC
This sequence comes from Typhlomys cinereus, assembly GCA_023101885.1. Taxonomy (NCBI): domain Eukaryota; kingdom Metazoa; phylum Chordata; class Mammalia; order Rodentia; family Platacanthomyidae; genus Typhlomys; species Typhlomys cinereus. The sequence goes on along the minus strand of JALPQD010000063.1, from coordinate 7,222,301 downwards.
TGGTGCAGGGCCTGCTCGAAGAATGCCAGGCGGCCCTACAAGTAGGCACCTCCTTCTGACCCTACAAGATGCCTGCCGTCCTCCTTTCCCTTGCTGCAATATTGGCAGACATTTGGCAGAGTTAGCCTTGGAGCTGCCGCTACCCCACACCCCCAACTTGGCCCTAGGAGCTGCTGCCTCTCCTGCCTCCCCACAGCCCCTGACCTCGGCCCCTGGAGCCCTTGGAGCCCCTGGAGCAGTGACTCCTTGAAGACTGTCTGTGCTCCCCAGGGGTCTGAACATAACAGTGGAGAGCTATGTCCCTGTCACTGGGATGTGGTCATTTGTACCCATTGTGTTAATATCCAGGATGGGGCGCTGGGTCTCACTTGGGGGATGCTGTTGTCTCAGAGACCTTTAGGGTATTTCAAAAACACGCCAAAAGGCTGTCCTGTATTGCAAGCTACCTGACTGCACTGACTTTTAGTCCCTGCTGCACTGGGTCATCGGTGCAGTGCAGATTGTAATATTCAGTGGCGAGTCTGTTTCTGGTCTGTCCTGGGAATGACTCTGGTGCATTAGTCACTGTCGGAAGCCCGTCATCCAGACACCCTTCACTCCTCATTTGGACTGGGGCAAGACCTTTGAGACCAAGCGTAGTGATAGTGAAACCATGAAACAAATGCTTTTAAATGTAGCCAGTAGCCCTTTACTTTAGACTTAGTTCCAGCATAGTGGAGAATCAGATTTCTTTGGGCCGCTGTAAGGTCATGATTTGTGCACACAAGGAGCCTGTTTGTGCCTTTTCTGAGCCACATGACTGGGTCTGGCTCCATGTGCCTGGCTCCATGCGGCTGCATCAGCTCCCATTGTGCTGGCCTCTTCACACACGTCTGTCTCGAGAGCTGTAGCTCCACGGTTCTCACAGCATTGCAGCATTTGCACTGTTCTTGCGTGTTGTTTATTGATGGAACTTATGCGTGTCACTTGGGAAGTCTACAGCACCTAGCTGATATCAGATCCACCTTCCCAGCCACCCTCAGTTCCCAGGTGTTCTGCTGACATCTGTCCGTCTTGGTTTTAGACGTTGTCTACTGACATTCTTAAAAATATATATAGTTAGGCTTATGTCTTACCTCCCCTGTACCACCCTCAGGCTCAGCCATATCACCAGGTGCATAGACACACACTTCTGCCAGGGGCACTCATCACAGCTTTGGTTAGACCAATATTCAGTTTAGTTTGTGATTGTCAGTACTTGTGAGCCACTGGGTGTTTGGTTGCTTGGTTCCTAAATATATGTCCCTGCTTCAGTCCCAAGTTCTCAGAATATGGTCAGTCTCATGCTGGACTGTTCAGACACATTAGTGTTTCATCTTTGTCTTGGAGATGGACCCTCAGCGTTCCGTCTATCCATCTGAGTTTCAGCTTGAACCTCCTCCTTCATTCTATTTCTCAGAATGTCTCAGTCTGTCTGCTTTCTTAGAGTTGAACTTTTTCAGTTTTATCTTTGCAGCCCTATTAAGTACTCCGTTTCTGCTATCAAGCTTCCACTTTCCTTCTCTTACTGTCTGAAAGCTTCTTTCATAGTATGCTGTCTCATTTCAGGAGCTCCAGGCCTGTCTTTGTCTGTCCGGTGAGTGTCACTTGAAGTGTTCTTTCCACCTCTGTGCCAGGTTCTCCTTGCTTTTGGGCCCTTGCTTTTGGGCCCTTTGTGTTGGCTCCAGTTTCATGTTCAAGAGGCTTCCTGGATCCAGGATGATTCCTGAAGTCACCCTTGGTCCTACACAGGGACACACAGTGCCCTCTGAGACACGCGCGCAACACACACGCACACACGCACACACATATACACACACATACACACACACACACACATACACACACACAAATAGATAGATTTTTAAAAAGGCCTTCCTGCACATAATCTAATGGCCTGTGGCTTCTGTTGAGATGCAAGAAGCTACGTATGTACGGTAGGTAGCCTTTGCCATCCAGGGAGCTTCATGGGGACCCCAAGTGTCTGCCTCTTGCATGGAAGATACTGTCTTGTAAGAAGTCCTGCTGCCAGGATGGTGATGCACACCTGGAACTCAGCACTCAGGAGACAGATGCCGGAGGGTCACGAGTTTGAGGCCAGCCTTGGCTACATAGCAAGGCCCTGTTTTTTTTTTAAAGTTGTGGTTGTAGTTCAGTGGTGGAGCTTTTGCCTAGGACTCAAGAGACCCTCAGTTCAATCCTCAGTGCAGCCAGAAAAACGGACGCCCTCCACTCTTGTGGGGTGTAAGCATGGCTATTGGACTAGCTATGCCCCCTTGTCATTTGCTCTGCCAACCACTTTGGGAATGTGATCTTTCTCTTGCTAGGTGACTAATTGGGCTCAAATGTGGGGCTCTCTGGAGCCTGCTGATGGACATGCCTCCCTTGACTCTCGCCTTGTTGCACCAGCCAGCAAGTGGTCCTCTGTGGACTCTCCAGGGCCTCTTTCTACCCTCTCACATGGCTTTGCTTTCTCTAGCTTCTTGGTCATTGTTCATCTGGGGTTTGCTTTCCAGTTCCACATTTTGACAGCTTTTGTCTGCTGGGCTCCTGTCTCATTCTTTCTTCCTGTTTTCTTCCTCTGCATCATTAGAGTAGGGCTATAGGAGCTTTCGCAGACAGCATGTTTCATTTGTCATGTTGAGGTTTACTTTGGGTGGCTTCTTGGGCTCAGTAGTGTTTACTGGGCATCTCTGGGATCTACCCATGGCAGCCCTACACAAAACAGAACACCGGAAGATTCCACCCTTAGTCTTGCTGGTCCTGACTCATAGGTGGAAAGAATCTTCCTCTCCTACCATGAAGTCCTGTCTCCCCTCACCAGAGCCTGTCAGCCTGTGGACCACCTGAAAGAGTCCAGAGCTAGGCATGCCTTTCGGCTGAAAGTGTGTTTTGTTCCAGCAGAACAAAGATGCGTATGAACCCTTCTGCAAGGTGCCAGTCATCACCTCCTCCAAGGAAGAGCAAAAACTTATAGCGACTTCAAATAAGGTATGTTGGCAGCTTCCTCGAGAATTTCTTTTGCTACCAAAAGTGGTGGAGACTTTAAGTTTTGAAATAAGAGCATGTATCGTTACCAGAAGCAGTGGAGAGTCCTGCCTAAGCTTGGAGATGGAGGCAGGATGCCAGCTGCCCCTTGGCTCATGCAGGCTCCCTCGTGGCAGGAAAGCTGCCTGTCTGCCTCTGACCCTCGGGGCAGTGATGGCTGATGGCATGCAAAGTAACTCTGTTTCTTTTCTTAAAACACCCAACAGCCAGCCGTGAAGTTGCTGTATAACAGAAGCAACAACAAGTACTCCTATACCAGGTATGAATCCTTCCACAAAGATCTACCCCACCAGTTAGGCTGACTCTACTTGCTTCTTCACATGGGGAGATCCACCCATACCTCTAGATGGGGCAGATAGATGGGTGGTTAGAACTTTGAAATGGAGTTCACACATTCCATGAAATTTATCTTTTTTAAAGTTGTACTGGGGAGTGGTTTTGGATATATTCATAACATTGTATAAGTACCATTACTTTTGAGTGTTATAGTATTTTCATCTGTCCAGTAGTTGCCACTTCTGAATTTCCTCAACCACCACCCCTGACTGTAGGCAGCCATCAGTCTACCTTTCTGTGTTCTATCTCCATCTATGTTCCTGTTTTGAATACTTCGTGTGAATGCGATGATGTCACATGTTGCATTTCATGACTGGTTTTCACTTCATGTTTTCAAGTTTTGTTCTTGTAGCATGAGTAGTAGTTCATCCCCTTTAATGGCAAAGTGATAATTCATTCTATGAATAATCATTGTATGAACTCACCACATTTTATTCACCCATACATTAGTATGGCTCTTTGAATCTCTTCTACTTTGTAATGCCGCTATGCTTGTTTGAGGACTGTGTCTGTACGTGTGTGTGTGTGTGTGTAAGAGAGAGAGGGAGAGAGAAACCTGTATGTGTCTGGAGACCCAAGGAGAACTTTGAGAATCATCCTGGATGGCTCTACTTCCTTTTCGCTTTGCTTTAGGGTTTCCCAAGCCACTTTCCAGAGTCAGAATTGCAGGCTGCTGCCTGGTGTTTTTTTTGCATGGGATCTAGGGTCTGAACTCAGGACCTTCTGCTTGTGAGGCAGAGGCTTAACCCCTGAACCAGCAGAGCAGCCCTACATTTGGGGACTTTTTTGTGAGCACATGTTTTTCTTTCTCTTAGGTAGATGGGCAGGAGTGGGATTGCTGTGTCACATGGAACTCCGGGAACAGAGATCCACCAGTGTTTTCCAAAATCAGTGTACTGTTGGGCATCCTGCTAGCAATCTGTGGAGGTTTCTAGAATGCCTTCCAGTTCTCTTGGGAACATATAGCTGTGAATCAATAACTTGAGGGTTAAGGGGAAATTTAATGAGCTCATTAAAGACCCATAAACTGATATGGGATCAAAAATCTTCCCGAGCATCACTGTTATACCCCTTTTGGGCTTGGTGGCATGTCCTTCCCACCCTCCAGTGGTGCCTGTGCCCCAAGGCATCTTCATCCTGTGCAGGGCAGGCATTGCAGCTCGCTGCTGAGGAGCACAGCCTTAGCGGCCAGGGACTGCTATTTGTTAGTTTGGGGACCTGGACAGTTACTTTCTTCTCTGAGAAATGAAGACAGTAGTGTCTTTCTCAAGGGATTATTACAAGTCACCATTAGACAGGAGAGAAGAGGAACCTAGGAGCGTCTTGTGTGCAGAAGCACTCAACAAATAATAGCAGCTGTGGAAGCTGAAGAGGTGGCTCAGAGGTTAAGCCTCTGCCTTGCAGGCAGAAGGTCCTGAGTTCGGATCCTAGATCCCACGTATAGACGCCGGGCAGAAGCGGGGGCGGCCTGCGTTTCTGGTCCTGGTAGGGCGGAGCCTGTGAATCCCAGGACAGAGTAAACAAGGAGGAGGTGGAGGCGTCCATGGTGGTTCCCGAATTCACCCGTGGTTCTACATACACACACACACAATTGAATAAATAAAAAAAATGATAGCAGCTGTTAGCAGCTTGCAGTCACCTGTTTTGTTTTGTTTTTTTTTGCAGCAATTCTGATGACAATATGTTGAAAAACATTGAGCTGTTTGATAAGCTTTCTCTGCGCTTCAATGGAAGGGTGCTGTTCATAAAGGATGTCATCGGGGATGAGATCTGCTGCTGGTCCTTCTATGGCCAGGGCCGTAAGATTGCCGAAGTCTGCTGCACCTCTATTGTCTATGCTACTGAGAAGAAGCAGACCAAGGTGAGAGCTTTGTGGGGTGGCTCTAAGGGGCTGCCTTGGCCTAAGTGTTTGTAGCGCTTTTGTCTGCTTGAGCAAAGCAACATCTAAGAGGGGGGTCCTCTTTCCATGCCTTAGGGTTGCTCGTGGTGAAACATGCTCTTTGGAATCCTAGAAAGATCTCAGAGTATGTCTTGGCAAAATGGCATTCCTTTCTGCCATAGCTTCGCCACCTCCTAGTGCCTGAGTAGTACAGATGGACTCAGATTGGTTCTTGCCATTGACATGAATGACTTTTGACCCTACCTGCACTGTGCTTCGTTGTTCTCCCTATGACGTCGTTTCCCAGCAGTATGACTCCATGAAGGCTCACTCACCAGAGGACTAGTGCTGCCATCCAGAGCTGGCCCTTGGCTTTCTCGCCGTGACCTACCATTTACTTTGATCTCCTGCTGCCTTCACTGCTGTGGGACCATATGTCTTTTTTCAACTCCTATCCTTCCAAGCACACTTGATGCCTTCACTGAGCTGAATTCTAGGTTCATCATTTCATCATCTTCCCTCAGCCATGGTCTTTCTCTCCCTTGTCTTCTACTGCTGAGCCACGTAGAAAGCTAGACCACACAGAAAGAGCCGAGAGTGCCAGTTCTCTGTTGTAACCACACTTGACACTCTCCAGATCTCCGCTTGTCCACCTGCTTGGACCAGGGCAGGCCCCGCCTCCTGCCTTCCTTCTTTTCCCTGGTGCTGTGCTGTGCATTCATTATTCCTCTCTCAATCTATGCAAGCAAATCTGATCACCTGTGGCACAAGCAGATTGCCATCCAATCGGTCACTTGTTTGCAGCCTGCCAGTCACCCATTAGGATGACCCTTGACCCTGTAGCTTTAGGAGGACATAGTTCTGTGAGATTCTGGAGCTGGCCTCAAGCAGAACACAAAGAAAAGCAGACCCCAAGTAGAAACAGACATTACTTACCTTGTGTGTGTATTTGAGGGTATGTGCATGTCACAGCCATGTGTGTGGAAGTCAGAGAACAACTAGCAGTAGTTGGTTCTCTCTTTCCATGATGAATTACTGATTGAGTTATTAGGCTTATTTAGTTATTAGGCAAGCACCTTTATGCACTTGCCAGCCCTTTCTTTTTTTAATTATTATTATTTATTCAACCGTGCGCACGCGCGTGTGTGTGTGTCTGTGTATGTGTAGAACCACAGACGAACTCGCGAACCACCATGGATGCCTCCACCTCCTTCTGCCCCGGGATTCGCAGGCTCCGCCCTACCAGGACCAGAAGCGCAGGCCGCCCCCGCTTCCGCCTGGCATCTATACGTGGGATCTGGGATCCGAACTCAGGACCTTCCGCCTGCAAGGCGAGGGCTTAACTTCTGAGCCACCTCTCCAGCCCCTTGCCAGCCCTTTCTAACTTTATGAAAATTCAACACAAAAACAGATGCCAGGCTAGCTTCATGACCACCAGCTGCTACTCCAGCACAGGATTAACTTGCTAGCCTGCTTTGTGCATATGCATTGAGAATATACCCTGAAAAGTAGGAGTTGCTGAGATCATCAGGAAGAGAATGCTGAGGCTCCTGTTTCAAGCAGGGCAAAGGGAGAAGAATCCCTGCCACACTCGCCAGCAGCTTCAGGCCTCTCCTATGAACCTTTTTTTTGTTTTATTATTTTTGGGCGGATATGACTGATGAGTTCTTTTATTACTAAACTTCATCTTGCTGTGTCTTTTTTTTTTTTTTTTTAATGTACCTGGGTTGCTTCTGCCCTTGGGTATTAAAAGGATAATCATTATATTAAGTTTTAAAACATTCACACGTCTCACTGTCAGAGCTTATTAACTCACTGTCAGAGCTTAACGTGGTGCCAAGGGATTTAGAGTGCACCCCAGAGTTCCTAGATGAGTAGATGGCTCCTGGAGCAGGTCTGTGTGTGTGCTGAAGATGGTGGCTGAGCCTAGATGGGGGCCACGGTTAGTTGTTGTCTGTGGCTCCTTAGGCTGTGCAGCCCACTCTGCAGATTTCTTCCTTCTCCAGAGCCACCCAGTTTTTCCAGGCAGTTGGTGACAGGGAGTCCCACCTCTTCCAAACACCCTGAACCTGGAGGTGCCTGCATTCTTGCTTTGTTATTTCAGTTGACTCGCATGTATACTGTACACGTGTTCCATTGGGACTTTTTGCATAGTCGGTAACTTTTTTGATGCAACTTTCCAAGTGCATTAATGGATTTTTTAATCATCTTTAACTGGCCCGTGGTTAATTTGAAAAGGGTATGGCTTGCTGAAATTGAAACTTAAGCAAATTGAAGTTTGCTGAAATCGATAGGTAGATTGTTTGGTCTTTAATCCTCACCGAGCAGACAATAATCAAGAGAGATGGCTGCTCTTTAGTCTGGTCTTTGCGATCAGATTGCATTCCTGCTGTGGATTTCAGTTTTAAAATGTTTGTTTTCCATTCTGCCTCTGTCCTGAGATCGCCTAGGCTTCCTTTTGCCAGAAGAGCATTCACCCTTATTTGCTGGGACAGTTTTCGTAACCATTGCTTTCAGGTCCTCGTCAGGTAATTCCAGCCACTTGCATCATCTTGGCACTGGTGTCTGTCGATTGTCTTTTTCCACAGGAATTGAGGTTTTCCTGGTTTTTCGCATGCTGAATAATTTTGAACAGTGTCCTTAACATCTTGTTCAATTCTTAGAGAACACGGTGGTATTTTTGTTGTTTTTGGCTAGCAGTTGACATGGTTGGTTTAGGCTGCACGTTCCAACAAGCCTTCCATGGTTTGGGGGTCTGTGTGTTCAGTTCTTCTAATCTCTGTAAGGTTAGGAGAGGCTCCTGCTGCAGGGCTGAATTGAGACCCTCATGTAAGACTCCCAGAGCTCCCCTCCCTTCACAGTACTGGGCCTTCGGTGCCCCTGCTCATCTCTCTTCAGTTGTCAGGCCAGAGAGCCCCGACTTCAGTTATCTCAGCTGCCCCTGCCTGGGCCTCAGGCCACCTGTTGTTGTGAAGCTGAAATAAAAGCCTCAGGGCCTTCTCCTGAGTGCTGACTCCTGCAGGCTTTGCTTAGAGCCCTAAGGGTGCAAGAAAATAGAGGCCAGACAAGGGAATTTCTGTCTGTTCTGTGTGTTCCATACACACAGCAGTCTGTCATGTCTTTGCTTTAAAAGTAATAGTGACAGTCTTCATTGTGACCCAGGAGCCTGTTTTTACCACACTCACTTACCTGCTCTATATTTTGTGGGGTCACAGGTGGAGTTTCCTGAAGCCCGGATTTATGAGGAGACCCTGAATATTTTGCTGTATGAGGCCCAGGATGGCCGGGGACCTGACAATGCCCTCCTGGAGGCCACAGGTGGGGCAGCTGGACGCTCCCACCACCTGGATGAAGATGAGGAACGAGAACGGGAGAGGATCGAGCGTGTGCGGCGGATCCACATCAAACGTCCAGATGACCGAGCGCACCTCCACCAGTGAGAAGGCAAGCAGACCCAGCCGCCTTCCTCCACCCTCCTCCTCACCTGCTACCCTCAACCCTGTGCAGGCTTCCGGGCGCCTCCATTCCCCTGGAGTCTGGAGATACTTTTGTAGCAAGCCAGATGATTATTTTGGTATTTTCTGACAAGGTGGATTGATGCTCTCTTGACCCAGGTGTATGCACCCTAGTGACAAACTGTGCAAGGTCCTTTTCGTGAGAATCCCAGAGTCTGGGTCCAGGCGTACTTGGTTCTTGGTAGGAGTCTGAATGAGGTTGTTGTTGTGTGTGTGAAAACTTTGCTTGCAGTATTTATTTTGTGGGTGTTGACTACCTAGTAGGACTTCTTGGGTGACACTCCCTTAAGGGTTCGTTTTGACAGTTCTAAGATGGGTTGTGTGGTTGGTGGCTGCTGGAGTATCTTGAACTGCCCAGCTATAACCCTCCAGCCTCGCCCCACTGGCCGCTGTGCGTTCTGACTTGGCGGTCTCTACTGCTTTGCTAAAGACGTTCTGCAATGTGGTTCTGGCCTAGAGCTTTAGGTACAGTCACACCTTGTAGTGGGGGTAGCAGGACTGAACACACCTCTTGTCTTTACCCATGTCAGCGTGGCAAACCTCTTGCCATCTATAGTCCGGGACCTACTGTGTATGGCAAGGAGCAGAGCTTCACCCTGGTGGTGGGACTCTGCTGTCTCCAGCTCCTTCCCCACTTCCTGTCCTTGCCCACCTACTGGGAAGGTCATCTGATCACCTGCGGTCCTAGCTGGCAAACTCTGCTCTAAGGGACCTTCTTCCTTCTCTTTGGCTTTTTCCTTTAGGGTGGGCTCGCTTCAGCAAGTAGATGCCTTGTCTTTTGGTTAGAAATTGTATGGCCCCAGACACGGTTCTTCCAGCCTGACTCCAAGCAGGGCCACCACCAGATCCAGGCACGTTTCCGTGCTGTGAGCCCTCTGTCACCCGTAGACCCTATCGCATCTGATTTCTGTGTGGAATAGAGTGGCCAGTGTGAGAGGACGTGCAGGTTCTTTTGGTAAAGGAACGTGAGTGACTGTTGGTGGCAGTGTGTGGTTGTGGAGCACAGGTGGCCCCGATGGGCTGTGTGTGTGATGCTGTAGGAAGATGTTCTCATTACCTACCTCCTGGTTCCTCTGCAGGAACGAGTAGACTTGGTAGATAGTTACAAGGAGCTGTGTGTGTGTTGGGTATTAGAGGGGTTTTGTTTACTTGGCAAGGGGAGTTGTTACTATTTCAGACCAAAGGTATTAACATGGGCAGCCTCTGACACATGTTCCTAAAGAAACGCGTTTCTATTCTGTGACGGTTTTTCCAGCTCAGACTTTGTCCATATTGCTGTACTTGTGACAGTTGTTTGCCTTTCTTTTGTATCTGGCAGCAGAGCGTATGTCTTTCAAACAATCATGATCGAATCTAAGAGCCATGTATCGGACAGATGCTTTTTTAAATGATTGTGTGGGAAACTTTTGTATTAGCCTCCTTGGATTTTATTACATGCTAAGGAAAGGGGCTTACAAAGGGCTTACAAAATGTTTCATACATATTTTATACTACTTGTTTTAAATGCTAACCCTGCCATTGGGGTTAAACTTTTTAAGGAAGTTAAGCGAATGTCAGTTCTGATGTTTTCTGTAGAAATGGAAAAGCCATTGTATAAACACCTGTTTTCTAAATGCTTGCGTGCAGAATGTGTTTGTTGAACAATCTGTTTTGCTTTGGGTTTTGCGCCTTACGATCAGCTCTCTTCTCCCTTTGCTGCAACTTTGTGCCTGTAGTTTTATATATCTGTAAAACATTCCATGGCGAATGATGCTGTCACTTGCTTCCGGCCAGGAGCGCAGACACTCCCCACAAAGCATTGGCTCGCCTAGTAAAGGTTATGAACAATCTCAGTGAAACACTGGGCTTGGGTAGAATAAGGTTTTATTACACCTTAACAATTTAGTTTTAACAGTTTTTGGTCCACAGTAGAGTAAATAACCAAGTCCAGTGTTTTTTGAGAGTCCACTGATAGTTTCTCAACACCGCCTCCCTGTGGTGGGCCATCTGACCTCCGTGCAGGTCCTACTAGGTGTATCCTCCTCTACCAGCTGTTCGGCCCCTGCGCATCAGTACCCTTCCTGGAGCGCGTTGTCTGTGCAGCTCCACCCAGTCACATATCATTAACCTTCCTGGCTCGGCGCATTTTAGAGGCGGCCACTGTTTCCATCTTGTTCCCGTTGTCGACACACGTTAAATAAACGTTAGACTGTGCTTCTCTTCACACTTGTCTTATGGTCTTTTCAGAAATTCTGGGCTCAGCAGAATGCCTGCCTGCTGCTCACAGCTTGAACCAAGGCAGCCATCTTTCTACTTTAAAGGTGCTCAGAGTGGAACGGAAACATGAGTCAGTTTTTGGCAGGGAAGTTGGGGTGGAGGTGCTGTGTGGCTCGTGAAAATGCAGAATGAATCAGCTGGTATTTTGCTGAGTAGGGGCCCATTCACCACTTAAGACCTACGGAGGCTGCCAGGAACTTCACCAGCCTCCTGAACAACAGAAGTTCCATTCCCTTGAAGCACAACGTATGAAGCTTCATTTGCTTATCCTCAGACCATGGCAGAGATGGAAAATTTGTTGCCCACTCTGCAATGACACCATGAGTGTGGGTCCTGTTGGAAATTTAAAATTGCCTTTGGGGGTGACTCGAGGTTGGCTCCAGAACAGATTAATACAGTGCACTGGGTGCCCAAGAAGCTGAGGTCCGACTTTGGCACACTGTGCCAGTCTGCTTCTTCAGATGGACCCCTTTTCCAAGAGCTACCACTCCTTGATCACGGCGCCAGAGCCAAGCTGGCCCAGTTGTCCTCGGTCGGAGCAGAAGCAGCAAGTGTAGGTCCGACAGCATCCTCTATCAAGACTTCTTCCGCACTGACACCTGGGGAGAGTCACGGGATTTAGAGCCCTCAGCTCCCTGCCTGGTGAAGGGGGCAGTTACACTGGATCTCAGGCCAACTTTAGAAAATAAGTTGCAGAGGCCTGCCCACATGGGAACCGAAAAGTCACCTTGTAGCTTACGTGCACAGCAATCTTCTCCCTCGTCTCTGAAGGGAACCGTGATAGCATAAAGACGTCGGGGTACTATTTACATCCTCAAGCCAATTTTACAGATAAGACATACATTTAAATGTACAAGAGACACTCTGGTTGCATTGACTTTAGTAGGCAGGCACCGCTGCATGCTGGCTGGCCTGACAATTCATTCAAATATTAATCCCTGCTAGAAACGGACATTTTAGAGCCAGCTCTGCCTGTGAACAGGGGATGAAAGACATGTTTGGTGGTGGACTATTGGGCTCAATACACTGGAATGCAGCCTCTGGTTCTCCTGAGAGATAAGTCCCTGTGCACCCTTAGACCTGGATCTCAGAGCCCAGGACTTGAGCACAGAGCCCAAGGGGGCAAGTTGGGGAATCCTTGGTCACCCAGTGAAAAGCTAGGTCTGTACATTTAAGACTGACAAGTACTTCAGGTCAGTTTTCCTCTGTGTCACGCAGCATTCATGTTCATGCTTGCGAGTATCCATCTTCCTGCCTCTTGGGTGTAGGAACCAGGAGTGAAGGGGGGACAGGAATTTCCTTCCCTAACACTGTCTCTCACCCCCCCCACTTCCCCGACACCACCTAGCAGCCACTCACCACTGTTAACTGTCCATTTTTATCTTTATAGACTTGTTCTTCAGGTCCAGTCTCGAAAACGATTGTGCCACTTTTCCCAGGGCTGATGTAAAACTGCAAACTTAAAATACACCAAGGAACAGTTACTAGCAGGCCCTTTTCAGCCCTCTGCCTTGGGTCCGCAAAGGAACCTCACCCAAGAAGCAATCTCAGCTTTACCAATGAATCTCTGATTCCACATTTGAACAATCAGAAGAAAAACAAGTGAGCGCTTGTGCTTCTAAAGCCAGCCTCAGACCAGTTCAACGAGTCTTCAGGCATGCTGAAACTCTTGGAGCAGCCTAAGGATTCCCTTTGAGTTTTGGCATAGCGGACTCCGCTTTTAAAAGTATTCACTCTTCTTGGGGCTGGCAAGATATCTCAGCAAGCAAGGCATCTTGTTTGCAAACCTAGTGATCAAAGTTTGATCCCCCAAAGCCCACATGGTGAAAGGAAAGAACTGTGAACTGTGAACTAACTGACTTTGTTTCCTAAGTCCAAGGTCAGGTTGAGTATGGACAAAGGTTCTTTAGAGGGGCAGGCAGACCCCAGAGGTCCGCTTGACTCTCTGGTAAAGGACTCTTGCTTTGAGGGGGACAGGCAGGCAGAGGTTCATTTTAGCTGTATTTTAACTAATGAACAGAGTAACTTCCCATGCCGAGGCCACCTACCTCCCTTGAACAACACTGACGGCATCCTCTTTCTTGGCCAGCATGGCGAGTTTCGTGACCACCTCGAACACGTGCTCACACTGTAAGATGGCATCTCCCTGTGGGCAGGAGGGGACAAGGTAGGTGGCTTCGGTCCTCGAAGTGTGCTCTCCTCCTGAGCAAGCTGAACCTGGCTTCCTTCTTAGAGTCCAGGACATCAGTTACCTTTTGCGGCTTGTCCTCTGGGGAAACATGAAGGACCAGGATTCCATCCCTCAGGCTGCTGGTGGACACACCTGAAGACAGATCCAGAGTCAGCGGCTCCACATGACCAGAGAAAACGGGAGCCAGCAAAGCGCCCACGGTGCAAGCATGAGCACCCTGTAAAAGCTGGGTGCAGTGCTGCCTCTGTAGCCCCCCGCTGAGCGTAGCAGGATCCCTAGAGCTCATGGGCCAATGCCGTCAAATCAATGAGCTCCAGGTTCAGCAAGACCCTGTTTGTTGCAAAAAGTATGGTGTAGACCACGATTGAGGAAAGTGACTGACACTGACCTCTGGCCTCCACACACGCGCACCTGCGCGCGCGCACACACACGAGTGCAAAGTACACAAATGGAAGAGATGCACCTAAGGACTCCCTAACCCCCTTACTCTACTTCTAGGTCGGCCAGACCTGGGGACCCGGGAACTGCCCCATCTCCCCATCGTGGCCTCTAACTCTAGAAAGCTTGCCAACTGTTCACCTTTGAGGGCCGAGTACTCTATCGTCTGCTTGATTTTGGCAAGTTCCACCACGTAGGCCGCTTTCTGCGTGAGGAGGAGTTGCCGCTGCCGCGCCTTGAAGCCTTTCCTGTCATACTTGATGACCGGGATGCCATACTGCAAGGAGGAGAAGGCCGCCTCCCGGGAGGGAGGGCAGGGCAGAGCGGGCCGCGCCGCTTACTTACCATCTCACGGCGGACTGTGTACAAATTGCCTATGCACTGACTCTCCCCGAAGATTTTGATTCTCAGCTCTAGCTTACCACTCTGCCCTGTGAGGAATCGCGAGGTTGTGGTGCCAGCTTTGCACGTCACTCTTAAAGTGTGCCTGGTTCCCCAGCCCTCAGAGTCAGAAGGGGACCACTCAGTCACCCATGCGTCTCTTCTCCCAGGAAACCAGGGTGAGAGTAGCCACCGAGCACAGGAAAGGCCCGATCCACTTACTGCCTCACGAAGGCCTTGCTCTCCTATCCGTCACCCCATAAGAATGGCAAACCCAAAGTTCAGGAACCTGTCTGAAGTCTCTGGCTGTTGTGTTGAGAAGCAGGCTCTCGGACGTCCACTGCCCTTCATGGTGTCTCAGCATCATATTAAAACACATAAAGATGGCAAAGGCACCTCTAATTGGCATACACCTTGCAGTAATCTTACTAACGCTCAGAGAGGCACAGAGGGAAGCTAGGCCCACTCAGCTGCACCCCTGCCTTTACGTCATACTTCCAGGTGCACATGGAACATGATAACAAGGGGCCCAGGTTGGAGACATGCCCTTACCTGAATCTTCTCATTGCCAAGAAGTCGAAGCACCTTGGGATTAACATCTCTTTCATCTGGGGGGAGAGGGGGACCATAACAGTGGGAATCATCAGTAAACCCCAGTCCCATGGGTGAGGCCTGCAGGGACTTACTGGGAAACGCCAGCGCGATGGGTAAGGCCTGTGGGAGCTACCCAGCCTCCTGAGGCCTCATCTGATGACACAGCAGCCCAGAAACTCCTCGGAATCTAGCATCTTCCCTCTACACTTGGGTGGATCGGGAGACTTGAGTGTATGCAGATAGAAGACACACTCACCTAGTCGACTGTTAGCAAAGGGTTGGTTTAGAGTCTCTGCGTAGCCTTCTTTCTTTCCCCGGAACATTTCACTCGCAGCTACCTTTTGCTGCATCTGATAATACAGAAAGTATAGACATGGTAGTCCTGGTTTGCCTTGGAGGTTGAAGTTTAGATGCATGACTTCAGATGCTTTGCTGAGTGTGACGTAGGAACCTTATCTCACTTTAGTGAAGTCAGAACTGTCATACCCAAATACCCTACAATCTACACTGGTAGACACTGGGGTGACCCTTTGGCGGGTCCTCTTACTTTGCACTGGCTTCTCTCTTTTATAGCAGCACTCTGCAATAGTCACCTGCTGCCTGTTTGTAAGCACAGTGTTTGGGGGACAAGGGCTGGCTGTTCGCTTACATGTCTCTGGCTGCTCTCCATGACAGCAGGTGAACTGAGCACACACAGTAGACTGTAGTGGCCCACAAAGCTCAGGGGTTCAGGTTGGGGAGATGGCTCGGGGTTAAAGGACCTGAGTTCAGATCCTCAGATCCCATGCTGGGGTAGAGGATACGGTAGTGGCCTATCATTCTGGTCCTGGGAGGTAGAGCCTGGGAAATACCAGAGCAAAGCAATAAGGAGGGAACGCGATCCAGAGTGATTCCCAATGTTATCCTTGGGCCTCCACAGACACAGACAGACAGACAGACACACACACACACACACATACACACTGCAACCTTTCCCAGAAGACAGCAAGGGCCCCTGTCATCTTTGCAGTGCATGGGCCAGTTCTGTTCCCATGGTAACATCACATAGCAGGGATGTGTAGGATTAGTGTGACTCTTGGCTCATAGGTAGAATAGTAGACATAGACTTTTTTTGGCACCAATCTGCCTTGCGAGCCTGACCCCCACCATCACCCTCCTGCAGATGCTACATCCCCACATTCCCTACCATGACTTTCCACTCGGCCGAGACCCCGTGGCAGTACTTGCGCACCAGGTTCCTTGTGCACATCTTCCTGAGCAGGTCAGAAGCCTGTGTGGAGAACACTTGCACCTCACTGCCAGTCCTGGGGCTGTGATGACCAAAACAGCAGCTTTTGCAGCACCGTGGTGTGTTTAAATGCAACGTTAACATCGTATCGTCCATGTTAGCTAGCAGCTGGCCTTCCAGGCTGCCTTGAGCATTTCCGTACTGCTGAACTGCCAACGGTAGTATGGTTACAAGTGACTTTGCGCATGAGGAAAGCTGTCAACTGCTAGGGAGCTTGATGTGGTTGGAGTCGGGGGACCCCAGGAACCTTAAAGTCTGCCTCCTGACCATCCTTTGGAGGAACCTTGTGGTTTTTATCGAGCCTCAGGACTGCCACATCAAGGATGGAAACCATTCAGAGTGTTCTGTGATGGCATGGTGGTATACCCCAGTAATCCCAGGCGACCCTTGTAATCTTAGTGCTCGGGAGGCGGAGTTGGGAGCGTTGCTAATTCAAAGCCAGCTGGGATATACAGTAAGATCCAGTCTCACATAATGACCCCCCCCTACACCCAACAAATCTACCACCACCCTTCAAAGAACAGATGTCTGTGGATTTTATGTTCCTATCTAGGGTATCGTGAATTCCCAGGCGTTCATTTCTTGGGTGACACTTTCGCCAAGAAAAGGCTTTGCAGAGCGGGTGTCTGGAGCCAAAGGAAAGCCACCCGGAGATGCACAGCAGCTGAGCCCTCTGCAGGCCACGTCATTTGCAACCTGAGGGTCCCAGTCGCAGCTTACGTTTTCCAAGATGCCGGGAGGCCTGAGCCAGCTCTTGTCCAGCACATTCTTTGGCACGTGGTACCGAAGATTCAAGATGTAGTTCTTGCGCACGAACACCACAAACTCCTCGTTGTCGGGGCAAAGGGGCTTATTCCGATGGATGAACCCCTTAATGAACCTCAAGAGGAAAGCGTCTTGTGAGCTTTCTGATCCATGTCCCCCCAAAATTTGTGCTCTTTCTCTTGCTTTATTCCAAGAAGGCCAAAAGGATAGCGGCTGTTTATTATGACCACATAGGCTGGGAGCAGTAATGTAGCCCGAGGCCAGCCCTCTGCACCCAGAGTGCTCTCCACACAGCTTTCAACTAGCTTGAATTGGTTGCCAATTAAAACAAACAAACCTGTAAATACCAGATTTCAGCTTTCCTTAAAAGTGGAGCCATCTGGTACCACTGGCTAGGCACACCGCCATAGCAGCTGGGAAGAAGAGCGATAGCTGGTCCCCTCAATTGGTGGAGTCTGCCCCACACCCTGTTGCCTGAACTCAACTCCTGAGACTTGCTCTCTTGATCTGCCTGGATTCAGAAGGCACCTGATTGTGTGACTTTGAACTAGGCTATGGCAGATCATAGCTGTACTGAGCTATGATCATAATTGGGTTCAGGACCTCAGAACCAAAGGGGGCCTGAATTCCCAGCAGCACCCCAAAGGGGTTCCTTTCTGTACAACTCGAAAATCACAGAAACTCAATCGGCTCCCCCTAGCGGGCTGCTGGCCACTTTTTTTTCCCTGGCACACAGAGTCCTCACCTCCTTATGATCTGAACGGCCCACCTTCTCCTCTTGATCTCCTTGCGAGCCAGGGCCCCACGCCAGTGGGCTTCCAGCTTGGTGGCTGAAAGAGTCCACTGCTGGCATTAGAACATGACATGATCACACAGAAATACGGAAGACTTTTCCAGAAGTATCGATGCGTTCAGTCCACCAGAGCACTGTGCCAGCCCAGAGGTGCAAAGCCAGATGCATGGCATCAGTTCATAACCTGGTGCTCAGAAGACCTAAACAGGGGCCCAGAACCAGCTGCTGTGGAAACCTTAAAGCCAGAAGTCATGTGAGGCTGTTTGTCTCACTCAGTGCTTTTGATGTGTTTTGCATGTGAGTGTGTGTGCCTGTAGAAGCCCAAAGGTGACATCAGGGATCATCCTGGATTGTTCTCCCTCCTTATTCCTTCGCTCTGTGTTTTCCTGGGCTTTGCCTTCGAGGGAAGGGTTACAGACCACTGACATATCCACCTGACATTTTACCTTTATAAAGGATCTGAACTCAGGCCTTTTGGCTTGCCATCATTAAGATTCAAGAAGGCTAAGACGGTAGCTGCTGTTATGAGCACATGGGTCAGGTGGGTGTGGCAGCCTGCCTGTAATTCTAATTTTGGAAGATGGAGATGGGATCCCTGGTGTGAACTGGCTAACCAAACTAGCCACATCAGTGAGCTCTGGGCTCAACTGAGAGACCCTGCCTCAAAGAATAAGGTAAAGAGGGACTAAGAAGGCACCTAGCATCATCCTGCGGCCTCCACATGCATGTACACATATGCGTGCATGCACACACATGCATGTGTGCAATACACACACACACGCACACACACACGGACAACAATAAAGATTGGAATCCACACACGAATTTTTATGTTCACAAATTGGGTCCTGCTTTATCTCCCATTTTTAATTTTTTTCAGATTTTTTTTTCTTTGGAATTTCCAAATGTCATTTTTCTCTGAGAGTAGAAAAAGATTGACTACTGAAATAACAGCTTCTCACCAATATTCATGTCGTCAAGGAGTTTGGAAGACCACGTTCTGAAGATCTGTTTATAGACAATTTTATTGCAATACAGCATGGTCCATCACTCATGAGCTGTTTAAATCAGCTTCTTATACAGTTTGAAAAGGGACAGAAACATATGCCTCCTGGTAGGTTTTCAGAAATAATCCAGAGGGCAAAACTCTGGGCATAAAGTGCACCTGGCAGACTACAAAAATACCGTTTTGATGATGTGTCCATACATAGTAAAACTGTAAGAAAAATAGAGGAGAATTTCCGAATTCAGCAGTGCTCCTAAGAAATGCAAATGTGCCATCGCTTGGAAACGTGTCTCTGTGGAGATGCTTCAAGGGTCCTGGAGTGTGCGAAGCCTTTAATAAAGTCATTCTTAGGCGGCTGAGGAGATAGATGGCTGTGCAGACCTGAGCCCCTGAGTTTGGACCCCAGCGCCACCTATGAAGCTAGGCATGGCAGGTTGGGGAGATTCAGTCATTAAAGCACTTGTCACAAATGCTAAAGGATTAGAGTTCTGATCTCTCTCCCCAAATCCCATGGAAGATGTGGGGTGGGTATGGCAGTACACCTATAATTGTAGTACAGGAAGGTGGCGCCTGGGAATCCCCAGAATAAACAGAGTAGCACATTGGCTCTACAGGCGAGTTCTAGTTTTGATTAGAGACCCAGTCTCAAAAGAATAAGAGGGAAGGGCAATCGAGAGTGACTCCCAGTATCAACCTTGGGCCTCTCCACACACGTGCGTACCTTATCCAGACATACATGTGGAAAAGAAAAAAGCAAGCCAGACGTGGTAACAGGCACAACCCCAGCAATGGGACGCACCGACAGAAGGTTCTTTGGGACTCTTGGGCCAACCAGTCTAGCCAGTAAGTGAGCCCTAGCTCCAAAACTAAGTTGGGGAGCCGCTGAGGAAGACACCCAGCACTGACCTCTGGCTTCTATATGAGCTCACGTGGGTGGGCACCCCTCACATGTGCATGCCCTGCATATACCATACAGGCTCAAGTTATTTTTTACATGCAGACACATAAAACATGGCTGTGGAAGAAGAGGAGGTTAGTAGGTTATAGCTTCAGATCCAGACCCAAGGCAGCCAGCCCCCCAACTCTGTTCAACAATGAGGGCCCAGAGAGGGGCCAGCACTCCAAGGGGCCAAGTGAAGAGAAGGGAAAGAGTTGCCAACGGGTGAGTCTCTGTCCGTACCTGCTTGTCTCTTTCTCACATATTCTCGCCGTCCTAGGCAGCCTTTGTATGTGGCCTTGGATTCTCGCAACTTAAAGAAAAGCAAAGGTTTGGTGAATTAGCTTTTGTCCCTGCCCTTGTGGTTAGGACTTCCAGATGGGGGAGAGACAAGAACAGTCAGTTTCATCAGGCCTGGTTCCCAGCCATTGGGGTACCCCCCACCCCGTCCCCACTTCCCCACAGTGAGGAAGAAGCCTAGAGGTCAGCACACCCAGTTCCATCTTGGCCTGACCCTTCGTCCTCACACCCCACCCAAAAGGCAGGACTGCCAGCAAACACAGCTTCAAAACACAGGCTGGGCTCCAGGCAACTGAGGAATGTGAACCCAGACACCCCATGGCTCTAGTCTCTGTCACCCAGAGGACCTACGAGCAGCAGCACATCCCCAGGGAGCTGAGGTGTGGGAGGAGTGGGGGGGTCCTCTTGGGCTCCTGCAGGGGAGCCAGTGCTGTATCTCACCAGCTTGGCGGCCACGGGTGCCTGCTGCCTTAGGGGTTCAGAAGTGCAAACACCAGGGGCCGATGGAATGGCTCAGTGAGTAAGGTGACTGCTGGCAAACCTGGAGACCTGAGTTCGATCCCCTGAGCCCCCGTGATGGAGAGAGCTGACTCTGGAAAGTTGTCCTCTGGCCTCCACCTGTGTACCATGGCGCACATGAGTATTGTCTCTCTTTCTCTCTGTCTCTCTCTGACATAAACAGGGTGACTCAATGATAGACAACTTGCCTATCATGTGCGGGATCCTGGGTTTTTTCCCCCAGCATGAACAAAAAGCGAGAAAGTGAGCTCATGAAGCAGGAGATAGGGATGAGTCACAACAAGCCCAAGCCTTGATACAAGACAGACCCAAGTTCAAGCCTCGGATCCGCCGCTTACTGGCTGTGTGTGACCTACAGCAGCTTAGAAGCATCTCTGTCTCATTTTTCCTGAATGTGAAGTGGAATGTAGGTGTTTTATGACCGAGACTCTGTGCACACAGCAAGTACCTCAGTGGCCCGGGTGCAATGGTTCTTGAGCTGCCTTGGATTTCCACGTAGACTGCCTCACCATTTGACTTCTGTCAGTAGCCATTCACCACACACACCACACATACGCACATACACACACACACACACACACACACACACACACACACACAAGCACACACGCGTACTGGCTACAGGCTTTAGAGATTCTCTACCTGCCCCTCTCATCGTGGTAGGAGGCTGTAAACCTAGGTGGAGAGGGGCTGGACTTCACTAGTTTTACGTCCTCCCATCATAAGGGGGTACAACCTGAGCGGACCCTGGGCACGTGAATGTCTCCCTGCACCCAGCCTGTCCCCAAATGCCTGTTTGAGATATGAATTCTAACCTTATTCCTGGCTTCCAAAGGGAATATTTCTACCATACCAGACGCTTGAGATTTTTCCCTCCCCCAGCTAAGCTTGTTCATTTCTGTTGAGATGAGGACAAAAAAAAAAAAAAAAAAAAGGAAAGAAAAGAAAAAGAAAAAGAAAATCGTACCTAATTGATGTTTACTAAACTCAAAGGCATCTTCAGTAGCAAACAGGGTTCTGGGAAAACGAATGAATATTTTGGTTCTAGAAGCAAAAAGAGAGGTCTCTATTAATTGGTTTGCTCCCACCTCGAGTGGTTGAATAAGTGCCCGTCCCCAATTCATGCCCAAGCAGAACTGCAGACGTGACTATTTGCAGATGTGATTAAATTAAGGGTGAAGGGAGATACTGGGTTGGGGTAGGCCCTAAAACCAGTGACAGGGGTCTCCTTATTAGAGACAGGAAGATACACAGGGAGACACCAGGGACCAGGTCTTGTGAACACAGATGCGAGGCATACCAGGAGCCTGCAGAAGCGGATGGAGGTGGGGAAAGGATCTCTCCAGAAGAAGCAGGCTCTACCTATACCTCCATCTCGGACGTGAAGCCATTGCACAGAGAGAGTGTTTACCTCTGCTGTGCTAACTTGTCGTGTAGCCCCAAGGGATGAATCCACCATGCTAACCTGAGGTCGCTGCTGGACTTTAAGGGATGGGGATGATAATAACGGGTCTATGTTTAAAAGACCCCACATTGGAGGGCTGGAGAGATGGCTCAGGGGTTAAGACTGTGTCTCGAAAGCAGAAGGTCCTGAGTTCGGATCCCATCTCCCATGTAAAAATGCCAGGCTGAAATGGCAGCAGCCTGCACTTCCGTCCCTGGTAGGTGGATCCTGGGAAATTCCAGAGTGAAGCAAGAGGGAGGTAGAAGCAATCCAGGATGATTCCTGAACCCACCCCTAGCCTTCATAGAGATTCACAGTGCTCTCTAATATACACACACAATAAAATATTTTTGAAAAATTAAAAAAAAAAAAAAAGACCCCACGTTTGACCATTGAGCTGTCTCGCCCCAGCCACCATCACCTAGTTCAGGAAACTTCCAAAAGCAACCACTGGAGGAAACAGTGTGCTGTGTTCTGTGATCTTACCGCCCCTTCCACGGTTATGGAAAGGGGACATTTCTGCAGCCTCCCTCTTCTCCCTCCACCACCACTCCTCTTTCTCTCCCTCCCCCATCCCCCCAGTTCAGGAAGCACCTCAGGGATCTGAATGGAATATGCAACAGAGCCCAAAGGGGGAGGGGTGAGCCGACCTATAGAAGCCACGAAGGAAAGATGCAGGTAAGGAGAGCCCTCTGGGAGATTTGAATGGGTCCTCTTGCCGCCCGGGCACTTTCACTTGTAATCAGATTAATCCTGCCAAAGTGACCGGACAACACAGGCTCGGTGACACTGATGGGTCTACTGAGGCGTCAGCATACAGGAAGGATCTCTGCTCAGGGATAACTGCACCTCTAGTAACAGTACTTACTCCACATTCTGGGATACCACTTTCTAGGGTGCTAAGGATGCTCACCTCTGGGAGGTGTTGTGTACCTTTGGACAGTGAAAGAAGCTAGACTCAAGCAGGTAGGGACCCATCCTGGTCCCCTCTTCCTTTCGCAGAGGCTCCACCTCGCTGCTGAGGCAGATTTAGAACACAGGGCTTCTTTGGTACCTCCTCCCCTTATTCTGGTCCCAGAGTGCTGCATTTAAACTGAATGGAGGGCTGGAGAGGTGGCTCAGGGGTTAAGCCTCTGCCTTGCAGCCGGAAGGTCCTGAGTGCGGATCCTAGACCCCACGTGTAGACGCCGGGCAGAAGCGGGGGCGGCCTGCGTTTCTGGTCCTGGTAGGGCGGAGCCTGTGAATCCCGGGGCAGATAAACGAGGAGGTGGAGGCGTCCATGGTGGTTCCTGAATTCGCCCATGGTTCTACACACACACACACACACACACACACACACACACACATAAACACACATATGTACACACACGCGCACACACGCACAATTGAATAAATAATAAAAAATTTAAAAATTTAAAAAAATTGAATGGAGGGCTGAGAGAGATGGTTTAGTGGTTATAGCACTTGTCGTGCAAGCAAATGGGCGTTTGTTCAGATTTCCAGATCCCGTGTGAGATGCTGGGTGGGCGCAATATCCTGACTGTAATTCTAGCCTTAGAAGATGGAGCCTGGGAATCTCCAGGGCAAGCCGACTAGTCAGACTAACTGCATTAGTGACCACTGGTTCTACTGAAAGACCCTGCCTCTTAACTTAGGGGAAAGCGACTGGAGAAGGTACCTGATATCAACTTCAGACCCTCCCGCCATACGCTTCTATACATGTACAACCCCCCCCCCCGCACACACACTTAAAAAGTTAAACAGTAAATGGAAGAACCTGCTGGAAAATCTACCCAAGTCCTGAGAACAATGAGGCTCTGTCTGGTAGGTCCAACCTGAAGGCCTCACACAGCCAAGAATTGCCACAGACGTGGCCCAGAACAAAATTGCAAACTTATTTAAGACATCACAGGCTTATTTGTTTTTGAAGCTGACTGCACAGTTCTCAAGTGTGAACTTGGGAGATGATATGGGTTTGTGATGTCTGTAGGTCGGACGCCCCTGTTGGCTGCAGAGCTGCGCACGAGGCAGGTGTGGCCATTTCCTGCCCACTTACTTTCCTAATTTGTACTCGTCCGGTTTGTAGCCGATGTACTTGATCAGCCGTTCCACACCTTCTCCGGGAGGCCCGTGCCAGTGTGGCCAGGTGTCTGGGCACAAGGACTTGTACCTGCCGGTGGCAGAAAGGACACGTAGAAACCATTGTGGTGTCTCCCAACCACCCCAAAGCTCTTCCCCACCCCCAACACACACCCCTGTGACTTCTCGGCCACTTGGTGCCGGGTAGAGGTCTTATCAGTGACACAAAATGAGCCGGAAAGAAATGAGAGAAATTGGTTCAGAAGTAGGAGATGTGATCTGCATCCACAGAACAGTGACATTTTGGGACCAAGTAACTCGAGCCCACTTCTAGAAAAAGGCAAGACTGTCCACACAGAACCAGTGTATCATCGTTGCTTCTGATAGACAAGAGGTAGACAGTCCTAACGTCCATTGGGTGACCCCCGGACCAGCAATCGATACACTTGTATAGCAGAAGAAAAGTGGTCTGCTCAGGGACGAAGAGACATTCCTTTAAGGGTCAGTCTGCTCCGGTAGTGGCTTAAGCCGATTCCGGCATGAGTCTCCTTCTAACAGAGCCACGGCCCTGTAAGGAAGGAGGGAGCCTGGCACGCCCTCCCCTCACCCAGTCCACTGTATTTTCAACCCCTGCTTTGTTATATCTCATCATGGCCAGTCTCCCCCACCAGAACGAAACACCCCAAAGGCTGGAAGGGGTCACTCCAGCATGCAGGATGCTGCTAGCTCAGGAAACACCCTCTCCCAAGTAGCCACGGGCAGAACAGAGGTGCCCAGAGCGCACCAAAAGTTCAACAAAGATACGAGATGCTCAAAAACTGAAAGATGGCTGAAAGGGGTGTGGCCGGCGACAGCTGTGGCGTCACCCGCCACCTCCTTCTCCCTGGATGCCTGATTGGGGAAAGCATGTGAGATGAGCATGAATTCACGACAAGATAGTGGGGGCAAGACAAGTTCATGCAGGACAGGAGGGGGAAAGGGGGACTAGGCGGATAGCAGATGTGGCGGGCGATGCTCGCAAGCAGTTGGCTCAGAGCACGGCCACTTGGTAACTGTCTGCGCTACCAAGGAAGTTGGAGTCCAGGTGACCACAGGGTGTGGCACAAAACCACTAAACTCCCTGAACCAAACAATGTAACCCTCCCATCACAGGTCGGGACTAGGGGACAGCTTAAGAAGACATGTTAGAGACCTGGCCATGTCTGGGTGTTCCAAAGCTTGCCCGCTGTGACAGTTAAGCCTGGGTGTCAACTTGACACACTAGGTATTAACTAAGATGGGCTGAGATCACATCTGCAAGGATCAACTGAGATCACCTGATAGGATTATACCCACCCCCTAGATACTATCAGAACCTCCAAAGCTCTCTTAGGATTCTCCCAGTACTGCATCATATAAAAAGGAGCCACCAAAGAGAACAGATGCTTTATTGCAGCTATGCTAGGAATCGATCTTCCTTCCAGCTGCCCAGTATCTCAACCCTCTAGCCTTCCAACCCTCCAAGTCCTTGTCGCCTAGACTAAGACTCTAGGAATTCTCCAGCCTTCAGCCATCACCCACTAGACTACTGAACTGAGCAGCTACTGGCAGCCATCGTTGGACTACTTCGGCTACTGGCAGCAATTGTTGGACTACCTCAACCATACTATAAGCCAACTCAAAACATTCCCTATATTATATATATATATATTCATATATTATATATATTCATTGTGTCAATTCTGCCATCTCTAGAGAACCTGACTAATATACCCGCTAACCACCATATATCCTGTTCTTGATACCCTGGGGCCAAGGCAAAGACCCAGTTCTAAGGGTGACACAGATGGGGCACTGCCAATCTGCCCTTTGACCTCTCCCTTCTGACTGTGGAAGGAAAGTCAGGGGCTCCCTGAAAGCAGTTCAAGATTGGAAACTAAGGGCTTTTTTTTTTTTTTGTTATTGTGGTTGTGTGTGTGTGTTTTAAGCGTGTGCTCGAATGTTAGTGCTTGATGTTTCCACAGCTCCTGCAGCTAGGGAAAGGCCATTTCCTTGGCCACCCAATCCCCAATTTTCACACATGCTGACCCATTTTACCATGCCCTACCGTTGCAGGAAATGCTCGTACTTCCTCCGGTACGCGAAGCCGGCCCGCCTCACCCGCAGGTGCTCCATCAGCCCGAGGTACTTGATCTGATGCCGGATGAGGAAGTCATCAAACTTGCCTTTGGAGCAACAGGAGAAAGAACAGCAACACTCTGTGCTTTTACGTCAACCCTGACGGCCAGAGCTGGGGCTGACGCTCCAGGAGCCGAGTCTAGTACGGGGTTATTTCATCAGGCCCGAGATGTGTGTGTGTGTGCGTATGTGTGTGTGTTTTTAAAGACTGGGGGATTTTGGAAGAAACACTACTTTTTCCTAAAAAAAAATCACAAACTCTGGTCTGGGGAGATGGTTCTGGAGTTAAAGGGTTTGCTGTGCAAGCAAAAGAACCCGAGTTCAGATTCCCCAGCTCCCAAGTAAAATGCTGAGTAGGCATGGTGGCCTGCTTATAATTCTACTGCAAAGTGTGGAGATTAGGAATCCCCAGAGGGAACTGACTAGTCTGACTATCCCTGTAAGTGAGCTCAGGGTTTAATTACTCAGCCACAAGGAATAAGGTAGAAGAACCAGAGAGAATGTTTCCCAATATCACCTTTGGCCTCCACCTGAATGCACATATACATACACACACCTGTACACACATGCAACCATGCAACACACACACACACACATACACACACACACACACACACACACACACACACACACACACACACACAGACACACATGGAAATGGAAAAAACAAAATCTGGGGTCAAGCTGTTAATGTGTTAATGCCAGGCCTGGAGTCACACGTGATAGCAACTGACTGACAGGGCTCAGTGTTGCAATCTTTCTAGAGAGGAGAGACCTGTCACCTTACATATCATCTGTTTGCCGGTGCTCTGCCTGCCTGGCCTCTGGGAGCCTCTGGCTGCTCAGCTTCCTTCAGTGGAAATGCTGACTAAGTCCTGAGTTACCACCACTTTTGAAAGATGGCTCACTGCTGAAAAGACTGCTGAAAAGACCACCCGCTGCTTCCTGTCATCTCTGATACCTGCCCAGCTTAGCAACTTGCTTCTGTAACTCACCAGGCTCAGAGCAGCATCTCCTCTGGACCACCAAGAGAAGCCCCCTCCCCCTGCCTCCCAGTGCATTTACCGTCCATTGTTAAAAAAAGAAAATGGGGGCTGGTGAGATGCCTCAGGGGTTAAAGTCTCTCAAGCAAAAGGACCTGAATACAGATCCCAGATTCTACATAAAGATGCTAGGTGGATACTGCATTGACATGCATCTTCAGCCCTGGGAGGCGGAGCCTGAGAAACCCCAGAGCAAAGCAACAAGGAGACAGAGCAAACCAGGGTGATTCCCGACGTCACTCTTGGGCCTCCACAGGCAAACCCCACCCCCGAGTGCCCTCTTGTACACACACTGAGGAGACCTAGAATCCGATTTTGGTTTTCTTTTAGTTCTTTTTAAGTATGTTTCTCCCCATGTTTATAGCTTTCATAATATGGCCCAGTCAGAACTCCTATATGGCTCAGTTGGAGCGCAGCCATTAGCTCTAACTAGAGACAGGCTTGGGAGTTTGGAACAAGGCCCCACCTGCCTAGCCGAGTACCTGAAAAGAATGTTTCATAAAAGTGTATGGGCTGCCCCAGGGCAGCGCCAGCCTGGACACAGGCCAATCAGAGGCCGGCAACCATTTGTCAGTAACAGAAGAGAAAATCTCAGGTGTTGTGGATAGTAAGGTTGCAATTCAAACTGCTCACAGACAAGGGGAGGGGGGAACCAATCCCAGGCAAAACTGTTGGCTGTTAGCCAATCATGTAACTACTAAGTTGGAGGGTCCCTCCCCCTTGCCTGTAAGCTATAAAACTTCACCCAGACAAAGGGCCACACTTGACCCTGCTGTTTGTCCATTGTGAGCCCAGGTTGGGATCTGCTAATAAAGCCCTCATGCGAACTGCAGCGGTATGGCTCCTTGCTGATTTTTGGGACCCTAGAATCTGGCCACAATAACACCTGTACACACATATACATTCCCACACACACACAGAAAAAGAGAAGATGGATGGTGTACAAGATGAGGAGGTGGTGGTACTTTGGGCTTTTAACCCACGGCCTCCCCGCGTCACTTCTGGCCTCCCCCCAGCTCGGGGCTCAGAGCCGCGCTGACTCACTGGGTTCCTTCCTCTCATTGGGCTTGATGCAGCGGATGTACGAAGGCTCCTTGGAGGTGAGAATTTCCAGGAGGCTGCTCAGACTGTTCTTAAACTGGGTCCCCACCTGTGGGGCGAGAGACACGCACAGGGTAGACACCGCTGCTTCCAGCCCACCTCAGAGGAGAGGGGGACAGAGGCGCCAGGCTCCTCCCCAGGCCTCGGCTCTGCTGGGTAGCGTTTTGCCCACCTAAGTGGAAGCTTTGGATGTCCCCGCCGGAGATGCCCAAGATTGGTCCAGCCAGGCGTCAGCTGGAGACTTGCTTTGCTGAGGGGGGACGGATGTCTCCAAAGGCTGGGGGGAGAAGGGGGGAGTCCCCCCATGCAGCAGTGCTCACAGATGATTAGACTCCCACCTCACCGATGGGGCACTCGCTGGACAGATTCAAGGCTGACGGGGAATGGTGGGAGTGGTGGGTTCTTTAGGGGGCGGGGCCTAGGTGGAGGAAGCAGGTGGGGGGCTGTACCTTGAAGGTGTGCTTTGTCCCATTCCTTTACGCATGTGCTCTCTCTCTGTCTCTCTCTGTGTCTTCTCTCCCTCTGCCTATCTCTGTCTCTGTCTCTTTCTGTGTCTATCTGCCTCTCTGTCTCTCTGTCTCTCTCTCTCTCTCTCTCTCTGTGTCTCTCCGTCTCTCTGCCTGCCCCCCAACCTCCCTTCCTGGCCGCTGTGAGCTAAGTGGCTTTGTTCCCACACCCTAACAATGGGGGGGAGGTCAGGTGACCATAGAACCAAGAACCCCAAAGAACCTTTGCCACCTTTACATTGCTTTTGTGGGGCATCTTGTCATAGTGCTGGAATGCTGACTGACATACTGGGGTGCACCTCACAGGAGTGTGGCCCCCTCTTGGCGTCCTCCCCTGCAGCCTTCACAGAGATGGCTCTATTGCAAATTCCTCGCCAGGGTGGCGCTACTTTCTTTTGGCCCCTCCCACTAGACTGTGGCTCTTCCTGAACCTCTGAGCCCAGGGACAGGGTCTGTATTCAGGGGTTCCACGGTTGTCTACAGACAATGAACTGAGGCCCAGCTTGGAAAGAGCGTATCTAGTGGGGTCTCTTAGAGGAGAAGACTTCGGGGTCAGGGTGGATGGAAAAGATGTAGGTAACTAGAGGTCGCCAGCCCGGAGAGACTTCTGTTCCCCTCCCAAGCCCATGGGGGCTTGTGAACCCTGCTCACCGTGGGAGGCCGCCTCCGGTTCTCAAGCTCGGCCACCAGGAAGCATTCCCTCAAGATGCTGTTCTTGGACTTGCACAGCACCTGCAACAGACGAGATGTGATGGGGCGGCGGAGGTTGCTAGAGGCCTTCAGGAATCTCACAGATGTGTACCAAGAAGATAGTCAGCTGGGCGGGGCAAACAGGAGTCCCTTTACTACCCTCAATCTGAAGATCCTCACAGAGGCACAGCCTCAAAAGCCCACCATTAGTGTAAGCCTTTGTAATCTGAGCTGATTAAGTAAAATTTCTAACAAAACAGCTCTTTCAACACAAAATAAAGGCTTTGTTGCGATTTATCTGCCGGTTACTGGATAAATTCACAGCCACAGACCATAGGGAACAAGGGAGTTTTATTCTTTCTTCCAGTTCTAGGTTATATAGTTCTCAGTCCAGCTTGGCAGGAAAGCCTACGCCACAATCAGGAGCCAAGGAAAGCGACCACATCCTACCCACAGGACGGCCGACTTCACTTGCCAGACAGCATGTCTGCCCAAATATGCTGCAGAACACAATCACTGGACCAGCCCCTCATTAGCATGGTGCCACCCCCATGGGCTGGGTTTTCCCATATCAGTCAGACCATCTCCTGAGGATTTTGCTTAGGATTTGTCTTAACTATCAATTCTTCATTGGTGTGCCCAAAAGTTCAGCCTTCGACTTCAAGTTGACACCTACGTATCTAGCTAGCACAGGATTTAAAAACCAGCTTTCTCTAGTGTCTTTATGGAGAGACTAGGAACATCAATGGCAGATCCCAGAGCGAATCCCACTCCAGCCCCATCTCTCTATGTGACCTTTGGGCAAGTTTGGCCTCCGGGTCTCGGTTTCCTTACTCTTGGGCCATGTTGCTCAGTGAATTTTTACCAAAAGTCCCTGAGCCTCCCTATGAAGCCATGTAGCTGAGTTCACAGCCCTTCTCCTAGCATTACCCCCCTTGTTGCACACTCATCTGGCTCATCTGAGCCACAGGACCTTGGTACATACTGGTTCCTGTCCTGGGAATAGTCCCCAGTCATCTGTGTGAGTGTACGTTCAGGTGCGTGGACGTGTCAGTTGTGCATTTGTGTGTATAGCACGTGTGCTCACACGTATGCCAAGGCCAGGAGACAGTGTTAAGTGGATTTCCCAGGAGCTGTCTACCTTTTTGAAACAGGGTCTCTCGTCCCCCAAGTAGGCTAGACTGGCTTGTCAGGGAGCCCCAGGATTTACCTATCTTTGCCTCCCTAGCATCGAGACCACAAACATACCACCATGCTGGACTTCTTTAAAAACATGAATTCTGGGATCAAACTCAGGTTCTCAAACATGAGAAGCAAGCACTTTCTCAATCGAGCTATTTCTCTGGCCCAAACTTGATCTTCCTTTTTTTAAATTTTTTTTTTATTATTAATTCAATTGTGCATGTGTGCGCAGAACCACAGGCGAATTCGGGAACCACCATGAACGCCTCCACCTCCTCCTTGTTTACTCTGCCCGGGATTCACAGGCTCCGCCCTACCAGGACCAGAAACGCAGGCTGCCCCCGATTCCGCCTGGCGTCTATACATGGGGTCTAGGATCTGAACTCAGGACCTTCCGCCTGCAAGGCAGAAGCTTAACCCCTGACCCACCTCTCCAGCCCCCAAACCTGATCTTTCTGTGATCAAAATTATTTTCATTCTAGTTTCAGCTCAGCAGCTGTCCATTTATCTCACCTGAAAGTGTCCTTTTCCATCCCAACTCCTTTTTTACTTTCAGTCTACTTTTTTTTATTGATTTGTTATTTTTTTTGCATGTATGTGCATGTGTTTGCAGGTGGGTGGGTGTACATATGTGTATGTATATGCACAAGAAGGCGCTTGAGTGTGTGTGCCTGTGGAGGTCCAAGGGTGACATAGGGACTCATCCTGGATTGTTTTATCTCATTATTATTTTGTTCTGGGGTTTCCTGGCCTCTGCCTTTTAAGGCTAGAATTAATAGGCTGTTGTATCTGCCTGGCATTTTTATGGGGGATCTTGGCATCTGAACTCAGATCATTTTGCTTGTGAGACACAAAGGCTTTTAACCCCTGAGCCATAATAATTTTTATTTTTTCTTAGTTTTACAAGCATATTGAGTATTTATCCCTGCCTCCCTCCTTCCTCTTTTTTTCCTCATCCCCCCTCCCTTCTTCAACCCATCCCACTCCCTCCCACCTTCCTGCCTGTCTGCTTCTATGGACCCCAGGGTCCTCTGGCTTATCTACTCCTATGGTTGTTCAGGTCTCTGTGGCATACCAAGTGGCTGTCCTCAGGCCACCCCACTGATAGGGATATTGCCCTTCACTCATCCAGCCTTAGTCCCCCAGCTTTCCACTGTATGTAATCATCTCTCCTGAGATCCTCGATAGTCTATGGGGGGGAGTTGGTATGCTGGTCTTTATGCAGGTCTGGTAAGGACAAGTCTCACTGGGCCGTTCTCTGCTGTCTAGGTTAGCTTCAAACTCTTTAAAAAATCCTCCTGCCTCGGCCTCCTGAGAGCTGGGGTGCCAGTGGCAGACGATGCTGCCTGCCCCACTTGTCAACCTTCTCTTTAGTTCTTGTCGTGGATGACTAACCTGTGCATCTGTTTATCCTCCACCCTGCTCCCCTTCAATCTGCCCCCCCTTCCCTACCAGGACTCAGCAGCTAACTGCTCAGGCTCCAGAGCTTGCCCCCCAAGGGGCTCCTGAGGGCTCCAGCCAGACTGCTGGCGGATGGTTTGCACGGCTGGCTTTAGATGCCTGTTTCAGCCTTGACATGCTGAGGGCGGAATGTAACACACGGACGAGAACCATGCAGAAGAACCCAAGCTCCCCCTGACTTCGTGCCGTGGGGTGTCCTAGTCACCAGCAACAGGTTCAGTTTCAGACTTACTTCTTTCAGGTGTCTGTAAAGGAGGTCATTGTTTTTTTCCAAGAATCCTGTAAAAATAAATAAATTTCAATTTCAAAAGATCTAAATAAGGGTTTTCTTCTTCTCCCCCATTTTTTTAAGTGTTCGTGTGCTGGGACATGTGAGTGCATGTGGGATTGATTGCATGCGTGTGGGTGCATGTGTGTGTGCATGCATATGGTCCCTGAGATTGATATCAGGAATCACCTT
The DNA here is from genome assembly GCA_023101885.1 of Typhlomys cinereus. Lineage (NCBI taxonomy): Eukaryota > Metazoa > Chordata > Mammalia > Rodentia > Platacanthomyidae > Typhlomys > Typhlomys cinereus. The sequence continues at coordinate 7,189,914 of JALPQD010000063.1, read as the reverse complement.
CGATCTCTCTTCCACCTGATTCCTTTGAGACGGGGTCTCTCATCAAACCCAGAACTTCCCTGTAAGGTAGGGCTAGTCTGGCCAGCTAACTTGCCCTAGGGATTTTCAGTCTTCACCTTCTGGGGCTGGAATTAGAGGCAGGCTGCCATGCTCAGTTGACACTTTATCCTGGTCCTTTTGCTGGCATGGTAAGTGATTTAACCACTGAACAATCTCCCCGGCCCTGAACAGCATTTCCTCAAGGAAGATATGCAAATGCCCAGGAAGTGCATTAAACATGGTCAATCTCACCTGTCGCCAGGGAAGGGGTACCCAAGCTGAGAACATCCTCATGACTGTGACCAGACCCCAACCACTCACCCTTGGTGCAATAGGTGACTTCTCCTGCATAGTGCCGGAGTCGAAACTCCATCCAGCCAATCCTCTTCCGGCCCTTTGGACCAGCCAACTTACGGCTACAAGACATGGACAGACACGTGACGTATGCCTTCTCCTCAGAGAGTGAGGAGTAAGTCCCGGGAAAGACTCAAGCCAGCTACACAGGGACATGATGGCCAGCGAGCCTTGCTCCCTGTCCTGTGGCTGTCAATCAAGGTCTCTTTTAACGAGAACCTTCCTTCTCCCAGGATGGAGAGGAAGAACGTCATATGTGAGCCACAGAAAACATACGTGTTTTTAAAATGAAATAGTTTGGGGCTGGGGACATGGCTCAGTATACAGTGCTTGCCAGGCAACCATTCCAAGCACTCCAAAACAAACAAACAAAAAACAAGAGAGGCGGGTCAAGATGAGATTCAAAACTAGCTCCTTTTTTTGGGGGGGGGAGCGGGGAGAGAATGCTAGGGCTCCGAACAAGGGTCTCCTGTACAGATGCACTTGATTATTAAGTATATACCAGAACTCAAAATCAAGTTGTTGCCTTCCCAAGTTCATTTGTGTGTGTATATGCATGTGCATGCCTGTATATGTGCATGTGTGCGTGCATGCATATGCATGCACATGTGCTCGTGTGTGCCTGTGTGTGCATGCATGTATGTATGTGTAATGCGTGTGTGTGCATGCTGGTGAGATCGTAGTGAGTAAAGCATCTGTTCATAAACTTCATGTCTTGAGTTTGATCCCCAGAGTATACATGATGGAATATTGAATAAAGTAAGATACAAAATCTTAAACAATGTGCTCTTTGGACTGTGAGAGGACTTAGTGGGCAAGGTACCAACTGGCAAATCTGGTGACCTGGGTTCGATCCCAGGAAGCTGGCATGGTAGAAGGAGAAAACCAATTTATCATGTTCTCCTCTGAACTCCACATGTAAGCCCTGTCATATATGTGCATGTCTCCCCACCCCTGTTAAGAAAATCCCCACACTTTCTTATGTTTGAAGTAGCTGCCTTCCTGAGCCGCTTATCCAAGACAGATGAGACGGCGATTCCCCTCCTGCCCCCCAACCCGCACCAGGCTGCTGCACAGGGCACGTACGTTTGGAAGTGCGCATGTTTGCCCACTTTCTCTTCCAGCTTCTCCAGGAAACTCAAGTCTGTAGCTGGCCCGGGACGGATGCATTCCTCATCCTTTAAAACAACAGATTCATCCGTCACAGCATGTGCTCCATTCATTTCAAGTTCAAATGCTGCATCAGCGGCGGCGGAAGTTTCTGGACCAGGCAAGCAGCTACTACATGTGCTCAGCGTCTGAGACTGGCCGAGAGAAGCTCAGACACAGAGATGGAAAATTCTGGGTGAAGACAATTCATCTGAGCCATGGTTACATTGCTTTACCTTCTTTTCTTTTTGAGACAGGCTGAGCCAATCCCAACGGCCCCAGGTGTTACATTTTAGACATGTGCGTGTGCGTGAGAGTCCCGCCAAGTAACTCAAATACAGCCAAGAAGATTGACAGTTCTTAGGAATGACACCCCAGGTTGACTCCTGATCTAGGAACCCGCATGAACGCTGAGTGTGTGGAGTCCCGCTCCCACCAGCCTCTGCTTTCTAGAACATTCCATATGTCCACAGCTCCTTCAGGTTTTGGTTGAGATATCTACTTTCTCCTGAGAGCCCCCCTCCCCGATACCTGCACACCCATTCTCCATTTTCTACCCAAGCAAGTATCACTGGGTGGTCTATAGATCACATAGCACAATCAATGTACTCCCACACCCCACTACGCCATTGGTCAGCTCAGAGCAAGTTTCAAGCTTCTGAAGGCCAGGTTTGGACTGTATTGTCCACATGTGGGCCTCAAAGCGCACGGCACAATGTTGGCACAGTCAACAGTAGGTAGGTATTTGTTGAATGAATATTTCACATGCTTGTCACACACCACCCCTGGTTTCTGGGCACTGTGTTCGAAACACCTTAATTCCTCCTTTCAATTCCTCTCTGAGGAGAGTGCTGCCATCGCCGTACCATTCAAAGGTGGTGGAATTGGAGCTCAGAGAGGTGGAGACGCTTGCTCAATGCTACACAATGTCTGTAGGCGGGGCTTGTGCTTCTAGCATCTTTGGTCACCACCAGTTCGGTTTCAGAATGTTGAGTGCATTGAGTGGTGGATGGATGTGTTGGGTGTGGAGTCACGGGGTGCCACAGTTTGAATGTGGATCGTTCCCCACTGGCTCATGTGTTTTAATACTTCGTCCCCAGCTTCTCTCTTTCTCTCCCTCCCTCCTTCTCTCCTTCTCTCTTCCTTTCCTCCTTCCTTCCCTCCTTCCTTCCTTCCTTCCTCCCTCCCTCCTTTCCTCTTTTTTCCCTCCTCCCTCTCTCCCTACTTCCTTCCTTCCTCGCTCCCTTCTTCCCTCCCTTCTTCCTTCCTTCCTTCCTCCCTCCCTTCCTTCCTAAGAATGGGTACAAGGCAACAGCTGACTTCCGGCTTCTGTCCGGTGCTTCCCCATCATGACGGACTCTTTGCCCCCTGGAACCTCAAGCTGAAATAATAAATCTTTTCTCTCTTAAGATGCTTGGGTCAGAGTATTTTTACTACAGCAACAGAAGAGGAACTAGAACACAGAGTACAGGGGAGGCCAACAGTGGACCCCTGATCCCAAGCGAGAAGACAAGGAAATCATCCCTTCTTGCCTCTACGAAGTAGTTTAAGGGATGGAGAGATGGCGCAGCAGGTAAGGCTCCTGCTTGCAGATTTGGCAATCAAAACTTGACCCCTGGAAGCTCATGTGGTAGCAATAATAGAGTTTCTATTAGACAGCTGGAAGATCACGTGGTAGCAGTAATAAAGAGAGTTTCTATTCCTAGCTCAGAGTAGGTAGGAAGGTCTACCACACAAGCCCAGGAATTGTGTCCCACCTGGAACTCAAAACCCCACCTGTCACTTTCAAGAGGAGATGATATTCCTACTTTTCAGAACAAGAAACAGTCACCAGAAATCCACCCCCAACATAAACAGAGCAATCAGACACAAAAGTACTAAAAATTCCCATTTACCGAAATTAAAACTAACCGACTGTGATAGTTCAGCCTGGGTGTCCACTTGACACACCTGGTATTAACTAAGCTGGGTTGAGGCCATCATTGAAAGGGTCAACTGAGACCACTTGATAGGATTATACCCGCCTAGATCCTATCAGAACCTCCAAAGCTCTCATAGGATCCTCCCAGTACTGCATCATATAAAAAGGAGCCACCAAAGAGAAGAGATGCCTTATTGCAGCTGTGCTGGGAATCGATCTTGCTTCCGGCCAGCCCGGTTTCTTCGACCCTCTAGCCTTCCAACCTTCCTAGTTGTCGGCTAGACTGAAGACTAGGAATTCTCCAGCCTTCAGCCATCACCCACTTGACTACTGAACTGAGCAGTTACTGGAAGCCATCGTTGGACTATCTCGGCTACTAGCAGCAATTGTTGGACTATCTCGGCTACTAGCAGCAATTGTTGGACTACCTCAGCCATACTGCAAGCCAACTTAATACATTCCCTGTATTATATATATATATATATTCATTGTGTCAATTCTGCATCTCTAGAGAACCTGACTAATACATCAACTAACTAAAAAGTCACCTTTCAAGTCTGCCCAGCTCTGTAAGAACTCTGACCCTTGGGAAGCTTCCTTATTCCTCTTGGACCAAGGGTCTGAAAGCGTCTCCCTTTCCTTCAGCCGCTGGGAAATCCTGCTTTAACCTCTCCATGTGTTCTGGTTTCAATCTTCAACTCCCGGACACAAGAACCCCAGGGAGCAAACCCCGTTTCTAGGGGAAAGACCCGACTCTGCCAGGGGTCCTCTCCACCTGCGTGCCATGCCATGCATGGGCACACCTTCTCCCTCTAATAACAAATAACATTTTCAAAGAATACATTTCAAAAATGTATTTGGCTTCTATTTGGCCCAATTGTGGACATCAGGACTTTAACATTTAACTTTAACATTTGCGTAAGTTGCAAGAGTTCTTAAGAGTCGGTTTAGGTGGCTCACGATCCGTTGCTTTCTGGCGAGCTGCCACCTCTCAGAGGTGCCACTGCCTCCTGGCAACACTCTCCTTGGAACTGTGTTCCCCACATATAGACTTGTGGGGAGCTTTCAAATCATGTCTGAGTTGTAGCAGTCACCAAACGCCTCTTTAATGGGCTTGCCACTGTCTCTCCTGAAGACGGACACTCGTGTGCTTGTTCACAACCACACACAAGGTCTTTCCTTGCTGTCTACCAATGGGCTTCTCCTTTAATACTAAGGAGCAGAGAACTCCATCTAGGGTGCCAAGAAAGGTTCAGTGGCAAGCTCTACCCACCCCTGCAACACCTGGTAGATCTATCCTCAACCTTGCCCCCCACCACCACCTTTTGGAGACAGGGTCTCACTCTGTAGCTCAGGCTACCCCAGAAGTCCCTGTGTGATCCAGGCTAGCCTAGAACTCATGGCAACCCACCAGCCTCAGCCTCCCTCCCAAAGGCTGGGGTTCCAAGCTCCACCCCCCCCCCACATCTGGCTTTCTGAACCTTTAGTCAAGGGAATGTTGGTGCAGAGGATCTTCAGGTTGTTTCTCTTTTCCTCACCAGAATGGAGATGATTCCTTTGTGTCTCTCTTCCACTAAATCACAGATGATCTTGTTGTTGAAATACTGAATTGGCTCCCACTGGAAGCAACAGAGAGAAAAATGGAAGCACTTGAGGTGCCCACAAAGCACATTGGTTTGATGGTGATTTTTTCTTTTCAAAATCTGATTGTTTTTATGTCCAGTCTTTAAAAAAAGTGATACGATAGAAATATAAAAATACTTCCCAGCATGTAAGCATTTTATAAAGTCCTTGACATTAATCACAAAAATCTCCACTGTGCACCAATGAGATGGCTCGATGGGTAAAGGTGCTTATTGCTGGACCTGGAGATTTGAGTTCCGATCCCGGGAGAGAGGAAGCAGATGCTTGCAAGCTTTTTTCTGGCCTCCACACATGCACCATAGCATTCGTGCACGAGCAATAAAGCAATGTCATAAAAATGTTTTTGAAGTCCCCTTAAGCTTCCAATGAAATATTACCTCTCAAGCAAATGTCTTTGTCTTTAGCTAGAATAATGAATCCAATGAGGAGGAACGTCACTCAGTGGTATAGAGCCTCACCCACGTGCTGTCAAGGCTTGGATCCATCTGCACACACACACACATGCACACACACACACACACTCTCTCGCGCGCACATACACACACAATGCAAGCCCATGTGCACACGTGCACACACACACAATGCAAGCCCATGCATGTGCACACCACACACGCACACACTATTCAAAGGAAGCAGCACAAGGCTCACCTCGATACCTTCCATCTCGTACTCTGCCTGCTCAGCCTTTAGAGTTCTCTCTATCAACAACTGCTGGAGCTTCTCATTGCAGTAATTTATGCAGAATTGTTCAAAGCTAGACATGGGAGAGGCACAGTAATATAAGTGAGAGAAATGACCATCTTTTAAAAAACATTTAAATATTTATCTATGAGAGAGAAAAGGGGGAGGCACGTGCATGCCAAGGTGCACAGGTGGGGGTCAGAGGACAGCTTTCAGAAGTCAGTTCCCTCCTTCCACCATGTGGGCTTCCAGGGATCGAACTCAGGTCACCAGGTTTGCAAGCAGCTGCCTTAACCCAATGAGCCATCTCTCCAGCCCCATCTTATAAAACAACTGTGTTTTTTTCCATACTCAAGGTCCTTGGTGATAGAACAATTGACTCAATGACAGACACAAATCAAGTCCATATGTGTCTTTTTAAAGTTATTCCACTTGTGGCACGTCTACAAGGGCTGGAGATGAAGCTCAGGGGCAGAGAATTGTCTAGAACAGTTTGTGAATCAAAGCTGGGTCCACCCATAGAAATTCTAGGGGCGTGAAAAACCAACCTTGCTATCAATAAAAGCAACTTCAGCCTTGCCTGAAACCCCAAAGACAGGCAGGAGACAGGTAGCGACCACTCACCCATTCTTGTCAAAGACTTCAAAGCCGTAGATATCCAGCAATCCGATCACGGTTTTGGGAGTGAAATCCTAGATAAAGGACATATGCCGATGCGGATATTAGTTAGTGCTGTGGTTTGGATTAGTTAGTGCTGTAGTTTGGATGTATAGTGCCACCTTCTAGTGGTTCTCTTGCTGAGATTTAAGCTCTTATTGTGAGGTTAGTAAGAGGTAGAAACCTAGTGGACTCTGGAGCCCAAGGTGGGGCTTCTGGGAGATGGTCAGAGAGATGCACCCTAGATTGAATGTGGGTGGCTAAGGAGAGAAAGAAAGAGACTGGAGGAGACACGTGCGATGCTCTGTGCCGTGCTAGGATCCCACCCCTGTGCATATGATTACCTCTAGCTACATACACCTCGTTTTCTTTGAAGTCACCCAGCCTTGGGGGTGTCATCATAGGAATGGAATCCCATAGCTGTTGCCCCCTCATCCCCAAAGCTGGGACTCGGCCGTAAGGCTCATGCCCGCTCTTTCTTCAACAGTGACCCATGAAGTAACCTCCAGCGGCTTGCCAACTGGCTGTGTCCCTCCTGTCTGATCCTTCAGGTCTGTGCCTGTCTGCCCCCAGGTAAGTGACGCCTGTCCTTCTGATTAACCTCCTTGACTCCACACTTCCTCAGCCTCCAAAGCTTGCGTTCACTCTCAAATGAAGGAAGCCACCTATAGATGTCTCTTGGAGGGGCCTGCCTGGGTGAGAGGCGGGGGCGTGGGAACTGCTCTGTGCACCTCCCTAGCTGTAAGGCCAGCGTGGACGTTCACATTAACATTACGATTTCAATGTGAACCCCCCCAAGTCTGTCTAAACATAGTCCCTAAACCCATGGGCGATGGTTGATATTGACTGTCTTCTCGACATAGTCTAGGATCAACCCCCTCCCAAGGGACAAAAACCTCCGGGTATGAGGGATTATCCAGATGAGTCCGGCCTGTAGGTCTGTCTACATGATCTGCACCAAGGTGGAGAGACCCATCCTAAATATGGGTGGCATCCTTCCCCGCGCTCAGGTCTCGGACAGCACAGAAAGGAGAAAGCGAGCCGATCACTGATCTTTGCAGATGCCACGTGACCATCAGCCTTCCCCGCCATGATGGGATGAGCCCTTCAAGCTGCTAGAATGGGCCCTTCTTCCTCCCTTGCATCGCTTCTTGTCACAGCCACAAGAAAAGTAAAGGACAATCTCATGATATTAGCATTTGGAGTTGGGGCCCTTGGAAGACATTAGATGGAGTTACGAGACAGGGCATTGAGAGAGACTCCAGCTTATACATTTGCCCTCCCTCACCATGGGGTACCCTTGCCATGCCAGGATCCATGTATGAGGTCTTTTCATACGTAGCACCTTGTTTTTGACCCCCCCACTCAGAGCCCTCAGCCAAGTAACCTCCTATTCTTTACCTGTTGCCCAGTGTGTGGCCTCCAGTTATAGCAACAGAAAGTGAACTAAGAGGACATGCTCATTATTTTTAATGAGACTCGGCTGAACTTTCTCTGGGAATGTTCTGAGCTGCCGCCTCCCCGACCCGTGTTCCAATCCCAAGCCCCAAATCAGTCCTCGATTTCCTGCTGTGAATAAATTCCCACCTGGACTGGAGAGATGGCTCAGGGGTTAAAGTCTTTGCCTCACAAGCAGAAGGACCTGAGTTCGGATCCCCAGATCTCATGTGAAAATAAATACTGGGTAGAACTGGAAGTGGTGTGCACTTCCTCTTAAAAGTGCCACAATCTTCATTGATGCAAGAATGCATCTAAGGATGCAAACACATGAACCCGTATGTGTGTATGGGGGGGGAGATACTCACAGTCAAACCACTGCATGTCGCATTCTGATGACTTCTGATTAATTGTGATGGCTGTCACACGTCACCACTTTAGCAAGAACGAGCCATTCAGAAGTGTGCTGACCCACCTTGTTGACTAGGGAGGAATTGATCTTGTTGACCAGCCAAGTAAACGTCCGTCCATAAACAGCCTTAGCCATTGCAGTTCCTAGCGTAGACAGAGAGTTCTACCGTCAGGGGACAGATCACCTGTGAAGAATAAGACACTGTGGCAGAAGGAGAAATCTGCTCTGCCATCCCATCTTCAAACTCATCTTTAATACTGAGTAAGCAGAGGTTATATGTTGTGGAATCATGCTCGAGACACACACAGCCCTAGTCTTTGTGAGCTCATGGTTCAGTCAGGGGGAGGGGGGCAGAGGTGGGGAGGGCTGGTGGGATGATCTGAGAAGGCTCTTCGCTTCGGGGCTCCACAGACAGAAGTTAAAGAAGAGACCATTAGATAATGAATAGGGAGCTGCGTTCCAACAGAAGGAGCAGCATGTGCAAAGGCCCTGTGGAGGGAGACTATACGAGAACAAGACATGAGCTGATGTGGTTAAGGTAGGAGACCCTGACTCAAGCTGGCCCATTTGGGGGGGGGGTTGAGGGGTTTTCCTCACTAAAAGGTCACCAGTGTGCTATCACCTGAGGCAGGCAGGTGCATCTCCACCCAGAGCCATTTTTACCTCCTCCGTCTTGGCTTCAATCTTTCTGTGGGTGAGCGCTTCCAGAAGAACGGACGGGCTGACCCCCAGGAGCTGAATGAAGGAACCCACGTGCCAGTCAATGACTGGGTTTCCCTGACTCACCTCTGAAGAGTTCAAGGCATGTTTAGGACCGGGGTCACCCACTCTCACTCCTCGGCATCCTTTAGGACAAAGGGACTTCCCCAGGTAGGCGTGGTGGTGCAGGCGTGGTGGTACACACCTGCCATCCCATCCCATCCCGGCACTCGAGAAGCTGAGGCAGGAGGCTTGTCAGATACAAGGATTGCCTGCATCCAACCCAAACCAAACAAACTGAACTGACAGACCTCCAAGTCGCCCCACCCTCCTAGCACTAGTGAAGAACGTTGCGCCGGCCTGGTTGTGCGCATGCAAGGGTCCGACTTCCCCTCTGGCCATCTGCTGCTCGGAAGTCCCCAGCCTCCCTCTGAGCATGTGCAAAGAGGAGCGTCACCTTGGCGATCCACTTGATCTCGTGGGTGTCCAGGACGGTGGCGCAACCTTGCTTGTTCTCCTCGAAACAGATGTTCCCCATGTGCAGGATGCTGGCGAGGATCCCAAAGAGGTTCTGGGCAGCATGTGGGGTGGGCAGCAGAGCCTGGTTAACAAAGTCCCAGGGAAAACCACCGCTCCGCCAAGTCCCCGTGGCCTTCTTCCCCGTCCTCAAAGGTGGGAGGCCTCTTCCCCCTCCAGCAGAGAGATTGCTTTTATCACGAAGATAGATACACACAGAGAATGGTTGAAAAGCATTTCATAAATCAAACCCCAGCGGCTGGGGGGGGGCACAAGCCCTGTAAGCCCAGTATTTGGGAGGCCGAGGCAGGGGGGCTGTAAGTTCCAAGCCCAGACTCAGCTCCACAGCAGGAAGCTGTCTCAAAATGTACAACCCTCCATCAGCAAGTCACTTCATTTCTACATGCTGCAGTTTCATTCATCATTATCATTTTCCGAAACTACATCTTGGGCTGGGGAGATGGCTTGGGGGTTAGAGGCTTTGCCTTGCAAGCAAGGGACCTGAGTTCAGATCCCACGTTAAAAACCAGGTGGATATGGGGGTGAACTGCAATTCCAGTCCTCGAAGGCAGAGCCTGGGAAACTCCAGAGCAAAGCAATAAAGAAAGTCATCTAGGGAGAGTCCCGATGTCACCCTTGAGTCTCCACAGGCACACACACTAAAGTGTGCTCTGGTACACACAAATGCACACATACGCACACAATGAAAAACACATTTTGGTCCCTGAGAGATTAATAGTTTAATAATGACAAAATGATGGTGGGGTATTTATCGATGTAGCTGAAGCCCACAGGAAGCCTGGAACGCTGTGGAGGCTAAACTACTGGGATGGGTCCCGTCCTGGGGAAAGAAGCAGGTCACCTCTGGGACGCAGGCCAGGCCGCAGGAAGATGCCGCATGGCCTGGTGCCTTCTGAACCGCAAATAAGCCGTGGCCGACCTTTCACTTTTTTTTTTGGCTTATATGCAGAACATTCTTGTATTAAAATATTCATAATTTATCTCAAAATGCCTGTGGAACATGCATACATATGGGGTTTGCAAGTACATGGGAGTGCGCACACGTATACAGGTATGTGGGGACAAACTCGCAGCAGTCCATGGATACTACCCAACTTTTAAAAAATATTTTATTCATTTATTTTGTGTGTGTGTCTCAAAGGGCACTGTGTGTCCCTGTGGAGGACTAAGGGTGACTTCGGGAATCATCCTGGATTGCTTCTCCTTCCTTCTTGCTTCACTCTGGGATTTCCCAGGCTCTGCCCACCAGGACCAGAAGTGCAGGCCACTGCCATTTCTGCCTGGTGTTTTTCCATGGGACCTGGGATCTGAGCTCAGGACCTTCTGCTTGCGAGACACTGTCTTAACCCCTGAGCCATCTTTCCAGTCCTACCCAACTTTTTTTAAAATTATTTGAGGAGGTGGGAGGCAGCGGATACATCCACGCAACAGCGCACACGTGGAGGTCAGAGGACAGTTTGTGGGAGTCGGTTCTCTCTACCATGTGGGCTCAGGTCTCCAGGTGTGTGCACGAGGCACTTTAACCCACTGAACCGTCTTGCTGGCCCGTTCGCATCGGCTTGAGACTGGGTCTGTCACTCAGCCAGAAGCTCACTGAGTGCTGGATGCTCAGTGAGCCCTGAATCTCCTCTTCCTGTCTTCACCTCCCCAGTACTGAGATTACAAGCACTGAGCCCCGCTTTTTCTATGCGGGCTCTAGGGATCAAAGTGAGGTGCACATGCTTGCAGGCCGAGCGCTGAACTGAGTGAGCTCTCATCAACCCCAACCTGCCTTCGTCTCCTCCATCAGGCCATATGCAAACCCCAAGACAACAGGATTGTTCCCCCATCCCAGCCAGAACCCCTCAGGCCGATACCTCGAGGTCAGCGTCTGTAAAATCAATGACAGAAAAGGCTCCGGAGACAGTTTTCCAGTCGTTCTTGTCGTTGATGGAAGACTCGGTGGTACAGTGACCCTGTGGCACAGTTGGAGGACTCAGTACCATCTTCAGGACAGCTCAGCATGGCCACACCCACAGCTACGCCCACGGCCACGCCCAGGCCCACCTGTCCCTGCCAAATGGTTTCTATATTTCCATCTCCGTGTGCTCTTTTTTCCACCTTTCATATTTCCTGGCCCCAGAGCTGCTTCGTGGACGTGACACATTTAATGGAATTTTATTAAGATTAATGGCCGGCCATGAGCTTCAGCTAGTTGGGTAAAGTCAGGGACAAGTAACGGCTTGTTTATTTTGTTGGTACTAGGATTGAACGCAGGGTCTTGCACATATTAGATCTCTACCCCTGAATTCCTAAAAGATTCTAATTCTGCCCAGGCTGTAACTAGACAGTGGGTTCTTTTGCCAGGATGATGTAGCCAGTCAGTCACAAAAGGGCATGGGTTAGTTTGCTGCCAATTAGATGCAAGTGTGTCCACCTGACCACTGAGCATTTGCCCTCATTTATGAAGAATTAGTAAAGTCTTGAGCAAAGTGGGAAGACTTAGCCCTCGGTGGACCATTGCTGGACAGGTGGATAAGACGGAGGGAGCTGGGGTACTTTGGCTTAGAGGCACGTTGGAAGCAAGGAAGTATGTCCCTCTCTAATTTTGGTGCAGAGTATGGCCAGTTCCCTCGGCTCCCGATGTTGGCATCAACTCTCCTGGCAGCTGGTCCATGAACTGCCACAAGAGTCCTAGGCAAGAATAAAGCCTTTGTTCCCTAAGTTGTTTGAGACCCGTATTCATTCAGGACCAGGAAGATGAAACCAACACAGCTTGCTTGTGACAAGTGTCAAGAAGTCACCCAGGGGCTGGCAAGATGGCTCAGCAGGCTAAAGATGCTTGCCGTGCAAGCTTCATAACCTGAGTTTGATCCTGGAACCCATGTAAAGGTGAACTGACCCCATAAGGTTGTCTTCTGACTTCCACATGTACAATATAGATATATACATGAAAGAAGGGAAAAGAGAGAGAGAGAGAGAGAGAGAGAGAGAGAGAGAGAGAGAGAAGGAAGAGAAGGAAAGGAAGGGAGGGAAGGGAAGGGAGGAAAGAGAAGGGAGGGAGGGAAGGGAGGGGATGGAAGGGAGGGGAAAGGAGGGAGAGGGGAGGGGGGGAAGGAATAAGCCAGAAGGTACATCTAGAACAACAAACTCCCATAATCCCTCCTTCCAAGGTCATGAAATCCAGGGGTCCCTCTGACCTGGGACAGGTACTTATACAGCTGGGGGTCTTGCTGAAGTCCCAGGGCAGTGAGGCGCTCTGCTTCACCCCCCGCAAGTAGCTGGTAGAAGATGTGGAAATTCCTCTCGCCATGGTTCTGATAGACGACCCGGGACTTTTCTATCAAGTAGCTGATGATGTGCCCACCGACGGGAACACCCTGCGAACCAGAGCAGAGTGCGGGGTCTTCACTCACATGCCTGCCGCTCCCCTTGCAGTGTTTCTGGACCTTTCTCTCTCTTTGCTCCAAATGAAGGTTTTCTTGGCTAGTTTTGCCCATCTGTGAATAAAACCTCAAGACCTAGAAACACAGCCCAGACTCTGACCACCAGTCACACCAGTGCATGTCTCCAATCCGTGAGCCTGTACAGGAAGGCAGGAGGCAGAGGCGGGGGATCCTCAGATGCTTATGGGCTAGCCTGAGGTACTGACCAACGAGTAAGAAATGACCCTGTGTCAAGGCGAAGGCCAAAGCTAACACCTGAGGCTATCTTCTGATCCCGCATGTGTTTTATGGCACACATAGAGGTATCTATTCACACACATGACCACACACATGAACACAGAAAAATTAGCACCGATTGGGAATTTTCAGCTCTTTGGGCCAACAGTGCCTTTCCCCTCTTAGGTTGCTTTGAGTTGGGGAGGGGGATGACTCCATGAACCCACAGTAGGAATTTCGGCATACCTGGAAATCGAACTGTATGTCCATATATTTTCCAAATCTGCTGGAGTTGTCATTCCGGAGTGTTCGGGCATTTCCAAAAGCCTTGGAACACAAAAGGGTCTCTCAGTGTTGCTTTAGCACATCAAGCTGGGGCACGCCCCCCATCCTAAACATCATGCTCAGTATCAACACAGAGGGGAGAAGGGGGAGAGGGCTGGGAGGATCGCCGTAGTTTCTCTTCTAAAGAAGAGTTTTTAAAGCAGAGGATTCCAAGTCAGTGCTGCAGTTGGACCGGAACCAGTCAGGTCAAAGACCAGGTCAGGGACTTAGTAGAAGCAGCTTAATGCGAGCTGGGGAGATGGCTTGGGGTAAAGCTTTTGAATCTCACAAGCTAAAGGACCTGAGTTCAAATCCCAGATCCCATGTAAAAAATGCTCTGGCTGCCTGAGCAGGTCCAGCTGATAGTCGGGTCACTGGCCTCTTGCCGTGTCAAAGGGCCTTCCAGGAGATCCCTGCAGCCAGAAACATCTTTCTCAGAAGGTGTGACAGAGGGTGTGACTTGTTCAAGTTCAGCCAACAGGTTGTCATGGTAGAGACAGTCATTGTGATAATTAATCCTGCGTGTCAACTTGACACACCTGGTATTAACTAAGATCAGCTGAGACCACCTGAAGAGATTATCTGAATAATACAAAGACCAGCCCTAGATCCGATTAGAACCTCCCCAGATCTCATTGGAACCTCCCAGTAGTGGACCAGATAAAAGGAACCATAGATCAGAAGACAGAGGAAGAAGAGAGACTCTCCAGGAATCCTCCAACCTTCAGCCACGTGGATTGGTGTGACTTAGCCTGTCAGCCATGTCACCTCTGCTGTGAAAGACTTATCTCCCCTCTGAAACCCTAAGATGAATAAATTTCTTTTTCTCCCATAAATTATTTGACTTTGGATGTTCTCTCACAGCAATAGTTAAGAGTAACCATTACAGTCACCCAGATGGTTGAGTGACAAGAAAAACTCTGCTGCTGCCCTTCCTGGACATTTGTCTCATTGGCTCCTCACTGTTAATTATTAATTAACCCTCTTGGAGGGTAGGCGCTCTGAGCAGGTCTGTTCTGCAGCCTCCAGGGACAGGCTCTGGGCTCCGGAGGACTCGCTGGATTAAAAGGTCCAACTCGTGCCAGGTTTATTTCAAGGTCACAGCCTTAAGCTGTCACGCTGCCTCAGAGTCCCCTCTCTTCTCAGGGGTGAGCCCCCCTCCTTCAATGGCCGTCACCAAAGATTCATGGAACTCCCTTTGAGGGTCCCCAGAGACCCCCTTCTTACCTCGAGCACGGGGATGGAGAAGAGCAGCCTGTCTCGGGCTATTTCGAGGGACTCAGTCATGGGGCAGGTGACCGCGAAGTACTGGAGAATCTTCTTGGAGGCCTCCGTCTTCCCCGCCCCACTCTCCCCAGAAATGAGGATGAAGTGGTTGTTGAGCTCCGAGCACATCATGCGGTAGGCGTTGTCGGCGATGGCGTAGCTAGACGGGCAGCGGGCAGAAGTGCACGGTTCTTAATGCTACCTAATGCTCCGCTCTGACGGCCACCAGAGCAGAAGACAAGGAAGCCACATCGAGCCTGTGGGACCTCAGAAAGCCAGTGGCCTTCCGGCTGGGACCGGCTCAGTGACCGGACAACAAGTATTCTAAACAGCCAAGTTCACTTAGTAGAAGAGAGAAGGAAGGCGGCGAACTCAACGGAAACCGTTTTGAGAAGAATTAAAACGTTGGTCAGCAATGGCAAGATTTCTACCGAAGTTAAATTAACTTGATTTTGGGCATCAAACTGCAGGACCTTGCACACACTAAACAAAACATGCATTGTACCACAGTCTGCCCACACAACGCATCCAATTGACTTGGCAAAACCCACTAAATCTTGTCCCTAACAGATATTTTATTAACTGTAGGTAGACACAGCATCTTGTTGAAGTATGAAGTAATTCAATTAATATGATGAAATCTCCCACTTTGCCCACCCCCCCCAAAAAAAACCTTGCAGAATACTAAGACTACAGAGGCAAGAAACCAACAGTGAAAAATGAGGATATTCTTAGGATAAGAGGTGAGATTATTATGAGGATTTTATCTCCAGAAGCAGAGAGCAAAGAATGAAGTTCTCTGATGGGTTGGTCAGTTGAGGACTCTGATGTGGGAATGCTGATATATGCCTTAGAAAGTGGAATAGCCAAATCTCCCAGATAGACGTGGGCAGAATCTAAATATTGGCCCAGAAGTTAACCATAGAGAGGAGAGGGAAACTCAGCAAAGCCCCACCCATCCCAAGACTAGACAGGAAATTGTTGAGAAAGGTTTTCTCCCTGGGGTCCAATACATGACGCCATAGCAACTCACATCCTGGAAAGTCTACCTTTCGTCTGTTTAATTAAGCTAGATTCTAAAACGACCTACTGACATTTTCAACTACTTTCGACTAGTTTCATAAGAAGGCAGTCGCTTAACAAACATGCATTAACATGTTAATGAACATGTTAGAAGGCAGAATCTAGTGAATATACACCAAGGATTTGGACAGCTGGATGGGTGGAATGGTAAGTGGATGGATGGATGGATGGATGGATGGATGGATGCATAAGGTGAGGTGGATAGATTTGGGTGGAAGGCAAGTGGGTGTGGATGGATGGTTGAGTGGGGTGGATGGACAAGTGAGAAAGTAGATGCCATAGTTGGGCACAGGTGTCAACTTGACAGTTGAGGGTTTGAGCTCTGAGCACATTTGTAGAGAATTAGTGGTTGAGTTAAGCCCAGAACAAACCTGCAAGAGATTGTGTAGCTGATGAGGAAGGCCCAGCCTATGGTGGGTGGGACTAGGCCCTGGAATAAAAGATGGAGGACTAGTTGAGGAAGTCGGCATCTTTGTGTACACTTGGCCAGACATGCTGGTCTGGCAAGTAAGGATTGTCCCTCCCTCAGCCATTATGTGATGATGGTGTGACCAGTTCCCTTGGCCCTAGTGTTGGTGCGTGCTTTCATACCAGTAATCATAAGAGAAAAAAAAAATCCTTGTTCCCTTAAGCCGTTTGATAGTGATTTATCAGCAACCATGCAGGCTGACTGCAACAGCGGATTAATGGATAGGTACATGGATGGGTAGGTGGATGGGTGGGTGAGTGGTAGATAGGTGGGTGAATGGATAGTCGTTTGAGTAAATGAGTGGATGACCAATAAGATGGGGTGGATGGAGGAGTAGATGGAAAGAAGGGGAGTGGAGGGAGAGAAAAAGAGAGGAAGGGGGAGAAAGATACAACAAAGAAGATGGGAAAAATAGAAAAATATTTCTAGTGATCACCCGAGGAAGTTACTTACACATGTGGTGGTAATTCGAAGAAATTGACCCCTTGATAAAGTTCCATCTGACTCACAGTGTAAATTCCAAGCTCCTGGTATGGATTCACAGATACAAGGAGTGTCCCGATATATGTCTAAGAGGAAGGGACCACAGAGGGAGTGAGGAATTCTGGGGACAATTCCTGGCACACACTGTGACCCCCGAGTGGCGATCCCATGCTGGGGCTGCGGCACAGCGACATGACTGGTGTGTTCCCTCCTGCCACAGAGCCTGCATGGGGAAGGCTCCAAACACCTTCTGGCAAGTGTTTGGAGGTGACTGGATGAGCAGGAAGGTCCTTTTAGTTACTGGTCTCCAAGGGAGTTGCTGTGTGTTGTAAAAACTCGAAGGGTGAAGAGTTAGTTGTGAAAAAGGATGTTGCTCAGAGGCCGGTGCTATGACTGAGTGGGTAAAGGCGCTTGCTGGTGCAAGCCTGGTGACCTAAGTTTGAACTTCAGGACCCCAAGCCCATGTGGAAGGAGAGATTCTGATTCTTCAGATGGCTACGCGCCTTCCCCACCGCTACAACAAAATAAAAACAAAAACAGAAGGGAATTTGAAGGTCCAGAGTGCAGTGCAGCAGACTGTCTGCTTTGGAACCCGTGCTAGAATTATCTCCTGGAAGACATTGCTCCATTCCGGGAACCACGGGCAGCCCAGGACGCAATGTATTGGTCAGTATCTTTCCACTGGGCAAAGAGAGACTGTGCCAGGAGAACTCAGACGCAAGATGGAGAAAGCATCCCACCATTCGGGATGTGCCTGAAACCCCAAGTCTGTCCCCTGGTCCTGTAGGTCAGGGAGGTGGACTTAGGATGCTTTAGGATGCTTCCTGTGGCTTGGGATGGTTTCAACATTTCTTCCCCACCCTGGTCACGACGAGGGAAGGATCAGCATGCAGTGTAGTGCGCCCTCTACAGCGCCCCCGTGTGGCCACGCTAATGATGAGCCCCTTTCCCAGCCGCCTAGCCTGGAGGCAGGGAGGGGTTTGGGGAGGGGACATAGAAGGAAAGCAGCAGAGAAACTGAGAAAGGGAAACTTACATAGATGAGGTTCTCGCTGAAGCGTTTGCGAAGATTGTCCACAAAGGCGGATTCGCTGGTGTAGGCATCCAAGAGCACAAAATCTTGCACCCCGACCTTGTCCCGGGCAGGTCAACGCCCCTTCCATGTGCAGACGGATGTGTTTCCTCCTTTTATCCTCTTTCTACAACACACAGAAGAACGTTCCTCAGCGGCTGGTGTATCTAGACATGACTATCACGTGTCTAGTGCGTGGACCTAAGATGCTAACTGGGATGGTGGAGAGCCGGGATTAAGATCCCTACTGTGTATTTTCATGGTACCTTTACTGTGTCACAGTTACTCTATTTGTTGATAAATTCACAATCGAACAGCTTATGTGAACAAGGGGCTTTGTTCTGGCTTACAACTACCCACTTACAGCTGTTAGTTCAGCTTGGCAGGAGAGCTTTTACCAACACAGAGAGAACTGGCTACACAGTGTCCATGGGTTTGCTGCAAGAGGGGCGAACCTGTCTTGCCAGACCAGCAATGTCTGGCCAAGTACATGGAAGGGCGCTGATCCTTAACCAGCGTCCTCCATCTTATCTGCTTGGACAGGGACGAGTCCCATCCACCATCCCTGCAACCTCCTACAGAACTGCTCAAAGATAAACTCAATCACTAATTCTTTACAAATGGGCCTAGAGCTCAGGCCCATTTGTAAATCTTCAGGTTGACACCTGTGTTTAACTCTAACACCAGGCTTCAGTGTGTTTGGATTTGCGCTTACTTACTATTGCCTCGCAATTGACTTGAATATTCAGTATGCTAATGCTTTGTTTGGGCAGGTAGCTTAAGGAAGAAAAGACCATGTACCTTACAATCCACGCCTGGAATAGGCTATAGTCTCTAGGTTTATGATGGTCAGATAGTGATAAAACTGCCTAATTGTGAGTTTCTCAAAACATATCCAATGGTAGAAGACACATGACTCAGAGAGAGAGAGAGAGAGAGAGACAGAGACAGAGAAAGAGAAAGAGAAGCGATGATGGACTACAATAGAGATCAGTGTCTTTTGTATCAGGCATTCTTCTAAATGCTTGGCTTATATTATCTCTTTTAATCTCAGATCCAATACCATTATGCTGCTTATTCTACACACGTGGAAATGGAGGCACAGGGATCTTCCAAAAGGCAGAGCCAGACCATAAAATCAGCCCAGGAGCTGAGGAGATGTTATTTGACAAAGGACTTGTTGTGCAACCACAAGACCCCCAAATTTCTTCCCCAGAACTCATATTAAAAAAAATGGCGGCGTGGTGGTATGTGACTGAAATCTCAGTGTTGGAGAACTGGAGGTGGGCGGGTCCATGGGATCTCTGGCCAGTCAGCATAGCCTGCTAGTGAGCTCAAACCTAGTGAGGAATCCTGACACCCACACTTATGCAATCCAGATGGATGACTCTTGGAAAACAATATCCAAGGTGGTCCTGTGACTTCCACTCACCCACTCACACCTAGGTATGTGCACCCACACACACGAATACGTGCACATGCACCCACACACATACACACACACACAATTAAAAATCCCACAAACAAAACAAAATAAATCCAAAAGACGGAACAACAAACAAAACTCAACCCAGGAAAACCCAGTAAATAACTGGGCAGTGAAGGGAGCCAGAGAAACTCCAAGGACTGCAATGTGCCTCTAAGCGCCCTCTAGTGATAAAATAAACTTCAAGGACAAATGCTTGAGACCCGTTTTCTTTATTTCAGAGCAGGTAAATTTGGAGCTGAGAGGCAACACACAGAGAGCTGGCACTACAAGGTCTCAGAGGGGCCAAAAACCCTCGTAAGGAAAAGCAAAGTCAAAGGATGCATACTCTTGCTTTTTGGGTAATCAAGACTGCATGCGTATGTGTATACATATATGTAATGCATGCTAAAACATGCACGTCAATTATGAACCATCTTGGATTTAAGTGTAAAAAATCTTCAAAGTTGCTACAAGTAAACAAGGAGGAGAGCTTCCAAGTAGAAAAAGGCAAAAATTGGGCAGGGAGAGATGGCTCATGGATTAAGCCTCTGCCTTACAAGTAAAAGGTCCTGAGTTCAGATCCTGGATCCCACATAAAAATGCCAGACAGAAATGGCAGCAGCTTGTGATTCCATCCTTGGAAGGCAGAGCCTGGGAATCTCCAGAGCAAAGCAAAGAGAAGGTAGTACAATCCAGGGTGATTCCTGAAGCCACTCTTGGGCCTCCACAGGCACACTCACACTCCAGTGCTCTCTTGTATATACACATACATAGCACAGTCACAAATGATTTGCATCTGGAATAAAAGATGCCTACAATCCAAAAAGAAGACAGATCTAGTTTAAAAAAAAACACAGGCAAAGGACGTGAGTGGACCTATTCCAAAAGAAGTAGGTAAATAATCAATGAACATATTTTCCACCATTCATTATGGGGGAGAGAAATGTAAATTTAAACCATGAAAAGATACTACTCAAAGAGGTCAAGGTCAGAAGACTTGAGCTGCCCAATACCGGGAAGGACGAAGAGTTGACTGATCCCAAGTTCGTTTACAGCAGGAAGGGAGCCACTCGGGCAAGGAACCAGTCTAGCAGCTTTTAATGAAGTTAACCAAGTCTCTCTTCTTTGATAAACAACTCTACTCCTAGGCTACACAATAGAGATGTAAACAGATGTCCGCAAAAGGTTTGAACATGAATTTCAACTCCTGTGCAGCCCCCAACTCCTGAACGGCCCCAAACTGGAAGCCATCCAAAGATTTATCAATCCTAGAAGTGCTGGGGGGGTCCATGTCCACTTCAGAACAAGCTGGGGATCAAAGGGAAGTGTTATGGTTGCATTTCGATGTCAACTTGACAGTTGCAGACTGTTTGGGGGCAGCTGTGGAAGGTTAATGGTTAGAATGGCCCCTGAACAAGTCTGCAGGTACTTGACTGATTGCTGTGGAGAACCCAGCCCATAGTGGGTGGTACTTTCCAGGGGTGGACCGGATAACAGGAGGAGGTGCAAGGAAGACAGACTTGCTCTTCCCTTATCTGGTGTCGACTTGCTGCGCAGTCCACTCTCGTGCACGTTTGTCTTTAGAGTGTCGTGGCCTTCTTGGTTGCTGCTGCTGCCTCCGTCCTTGGCTGAGTTGGAGCTTCACCTTTTCCATCATGTTGTTGTTTCCGCTGCCTTTGGAGCCTGGTCTCTGGGCCTTGCTGCTGTTCGCTGTTCATTGCAGACATCAGAGCCCAGCTGTTCTTCACCGACATCGGAACCCAGCGTCTTCAGCCCTCCAGAGGAGCAAAGGCTTGAGACCTTCTTGGGATCTTTTGGCTTTGTGGAACATTCCAGCCAGGAAAAAGGCTACTGCGGGCGGCTACCTTGAAGGACACTATTTTTATTGTGAGTTATTTTTTTTAATAAACTTGTTTGTATATATACTACATTCTATAGATTCTGTTTCTTCAGAGAACCCTGACTAATACAGGAAGTAAGGGATGTGTGATAACACTGAAGACTCTCCCGGACATTGGGCTGGTGGAAGGACCCACCTATAAAGAGCATGGTCCATGGGTTTCCACGGAGGGAGCCAGTCCCCATGGGACAGGCAAAGCTAATCCACAGTGGAAAATCAGAAACATTGTGGGTTCTTGTTGAGGTGATGGGAGGGAAAGAACATCTGTAGAGCAATGGGGACATTGTGTACATAGAGTTGTGAGTTAAAGAGTCAAGATACATGGTGTCATAGTTAGGCACAGGTGTCAACCTGACAGTTGAGGGTTTGAGCTCTGGGCACATTTGTAGAGAATTAGTAGTTGAGTTAAGCCCAGAGCAAACCTGCAGGAGATTGTCTAGCTGATGGGGAAGGCCCAGCCTATGGTGGGTGGGACTAGGCCCTGGAATAAAATACAGAGAGCTGGTTGAGAGAGTTGGCATCCTTGTGTACACTTGGCCAGACGTGCTGCTCTGGCAAGTAAGGATCCTCCCTCTCTCAGCCATTATGTAGAGATGATGTGACCAGTTCCCTCAGCCCTGGTGTTGGTGCGTGCTCTCCCGTCAAGCTGGACTACAAACTGTAACAGGACTATCGTAAGAAAATAAACCCCTTGTTCCCTTTAGCCGTTGATGGTGATTTATCAGCAACCATGCAGGCGAACTGCTACACATGGTTTCAGGGCTAGCAAATTTAACCATCTTTATTTTAATTAATTTATGTGTATGTGTATGTTCACCTATGTGTGGGTATCTGTACAAGGGGGAGAGAGGGAGAAAGAGAAAGAGAGAGAGAGAGAGAGAGAGAGAGAGAGAGAGAGAGTGAGTTTGTTCTTTCCCTTTATTGCTGTGCCCTGGGTTTTCCCAAGTTCTGCCATGCAGGGTTGCGTTGCATCTTTTTCTCATGTGGGATCTGAAGATCTGAACTCAAGTCTTTTTGCTTGTGTGAGGCAGAGGCTTTGACCACTGAGTCCTCGCTCCAGCCCTGATTTTTTTTAATTACAAAGAACCACGGAAGTAATGGTGTGAGAGGATACAGAGAACAGTATCTAAAAACAAAAAGGCAAAATGCTGTCGTCAGTTAAAATCAGAGGATGGGACGGTCATACTTTTGACTTTGCATAAATCTGAGTTTGGATCACAAAATGTTTTCAAAGCAAAGTGGCCACCAGATGTCTCCCTACACCAGGTGAATGGAGCACTAAATCCAGGAAATCTCTATCTTAAATGAGATCTTTGATTAGCTGTTGACTGAAATCGGGACCCAAATGAGATCCACAGGTGACCTATAGTACCCTCTCTCCAGGGTCTTCTGTTCTTGGTTCTCTATCTCTTTGCTTCTTGTTTTTGATTGGGGGGGGAAGGAATCAGGCAATGTGTTTCCCTTTATAGACAGCATAATCCCCCAGGTAGGAGGATTGCAACTGATTCCTGTTGATTGTGTTCATGTGGGGTTATTTCACACGTTCTCCTATGTTTCTGCCAAACTTGTAGTTAGATTTGGGGGTTACAGGAGAACACTGGATCAGTTTGTTTTGGTACGTCACAGGTAATGCATGCTTGTTAAGATGTCTGTGCTTCTAACGCACACTGCTTGGATCCATTTTCTCAGGCTTTTGTGAAATGGAGATATTCTAGTTCAATCACACCTTCATTAGTTATCATTAGTGTGTGTGTGTGTGTGTGTGTGTGTGTGTGTGTGTATACAAGAGGACACTTGAGTGTGTGTGCCTGTAGAAGCCCAAGGATGACGTTGGGAATCATCCTAGATTGCTCTGCCTCCTTATTATTATGTTCTGGGTTGCTTCTCAGACTCTGCCTTCCAGGGCTGGAACTGCAAGCTGCTCCCACTTCTACCTGACATTTTTATGTGGAATCTGGGAATCCAAACTCAGGTCCTTTTGCTTGTGAGGCAAAGGCTTTAAGTCCTGAACCATCGTCCCAGCCCATAGCTAGAAACTTTCTACAAAGGGAAATGTACCTTATCATTTTTCTGGCTGTCCCACACTATAGTTTGCAAAGGCACAAACAGGGCAAGTATTAGCAGCAGGCGCTGGCACCCCCCTCCCCCAGCATCCTCAGAAGGTGACAGCAAGTCCCTCCCTCCCCCATCATAAGTTTATTGGCTTAACCATGTTCAATGTTATAGCAACGATTCTTCTGGACGCTTAAATTGTTCCATTCTTGACAACTGGGAACCTACTCAGTGGGTTCCCGAGCCCTTTGCCTGGCTTCAACCCTTCCTTGCTTACAGAGACACCAAGATATTTCCATCTATTTCACACTCCCAACTCAAGCCTTGAATCTGGCTTCTCCAATGAGCTCCGGTTGCTCATGGGGAGGTGGTAGATACCTCAAAGGGCCGCTAGGGGCACTCGTTGCTGGGGGGGGGCAGAAGAAAAGGATTCATTGTTTCTTGTTGTTTTCAACAGGATGCAAAGATATTCTTGTTAAAATATATGTTATGACCCCATTGATTCAATAACCAAAGGCGTGCATTTAACCTTATTTTTCTGGTATTTCTTTCCTTTGCTGCATGCATACTGCACATACACAATAGTCTCAAACAGGCTCAACATTGTCACCAACACAATTACTGAGACACTTCATTTTGTTTCCTGTTGAGCATTTTGAGACAGGTTCTCATTGAGTACCTAGACTGGTCTTGAACTCACAGCCCTTCTGCCTCAGCCTCCTGAGTGCCTGGATTACAGGCATGTACCATCTAGGCCTGGCAGCAATTTGAGCTCTTTGTCCTGGGTCATACGTCACTGGGAAGAACACATACCCATGTTTTCTTTTTCATGTATGTGTGTATGTATATATGCATGCATGTATATATGTATGTGTATGTGCATGTTTATGTATGTATTTTGCATGTGGGCAAGCATACATGTGTGTGCAGGTGTGTGTACGAGAGTGTACTTGAGTGTGTGTGTCTGTGGAGGCCCAAAAGTGTCACTAGGAATCCTCCTGAATTTTTAACCATGTTCATTGCTTTGCTGTGGGGTTACCCAGACTCTGCCTTCCAGTGCTGGGATTACAAGCCATTGCCATTCCTGCCTGGTGTTTTGACATGGGATCTGGGGATCTAAACTCAGTTCCTTTTGCTTGCAACTTTCACCCTTGAGCCATCTCCCCCAGCCTGATAGTTAATTTTGAAGATTACTTATGCTGGAATGTAACACAAGATGTCAGAGCACTGCAGAGATTTCAAAATATTGCAAAGTACAACAGATCAATCCATGGGGGCAGGAGGCAGGAGGCTTGCTGCCATAGACTGCTGGAGGTGCCCCCCAGGGAGAAACATCTTAATGCATGAGGCATTTTATTTTGCAGCAGTGGAAATGGACGGAGGCAGCAGCTACCTAGTCCTTAAGTTGCTAGCTGCCACTGAGCGGTCTTTTTTATGCTCTGGGAATTTCATCTCAATATTTTCCTATTTTCATATGTAGGCACATGTATGCACAAGTACATGTGCATATAAGTACCCAGTGCACATGTGTGCTCATGTTAAGGCCCAAGGTTGATGCCGGGAATCATCTTCGTTTGCTCTTCCATCTTACTCTTTTGAGTGTGAACTCTGTCAAGAAAGTCCTCACCGAACACAAGGAAAACTACAGAGTACAAAAAGGGCTGCAGGAAAATGCACACACTATGAAGAGAAAGATGTGCAATTTTGACCACGTTAAAATTAAGAACGTTTGTGTATCAAAAAATACGGAAGATCATCAACACCCACTTGCCTTGCCATTCACCCCCCTGCAGATCAACGGGTCTCCATCTCTTCTGTTTGCTGTGGGAGGACCCTGGAGCTTTGACAGCATCTGTCCCACGTCCTGCCCAGGACAGCCCAGGAGGTGATTAGGGCTACACTGACCTTGTGAGTTGGACTGGGGACATTAAAGGCGATGGAAGAGGCTTGGGGACCAGGTCCATCCAAAGCCCTGGCCATCGCTGAACATCCTGGTGATTTCAGCCCATGTCTCTGTCCTTTTTGACTCGGGGCAGGACAGACGTGCCCTCCTTCACCCCGGCATTGAGTCACTCACTCTCCTGTGGACCAGGGTCTCAGCTGGGGGGAGGCGGATCTAAACTGAGGCTGTATGAGTCTAGGGCTCTGGCTGGGGGACAAGGGGGTTCTCTGAGGCTTGATCCATGTTGGGCTAAAGAAGAAAGTTCCAAGATTACAAACCTGGTGCCGGTTGTGGGGTCTGGCCAGGGATACGCAAGTCATGATCTGCAATCTCAGAGGCAGACAGCAACCACCTTCCTGCCAAGTTCTTAGTCCTGGTTAAACCTGCCATACTTCTTGCAACATGCAGTGTGTGTGCGTGTGCGTGTGCGTGTGTGTGTGTGAATATCCTTTGTCAGACCAACAGCATTTAAAACCAACTAAGATACACACCTCAGTCCTACTGCGAGGGTGTTTCCAGAGAGATCTAACTGAAGAGGGAGGACCTACCCTGAATGTGTGCAGTGCCATCCCATCCGCTGGAGTTCCAGATGCAGTAAGAAGGGGAATACGGGGCTGGAGAGGTGGCTCAGGGGTTAAGCCTCTGCCTTGCAGGTGGAAGGTCCTGAGTTCGGATCCCAGATCCCACGTATAGACGCCAGGCAGAAGCGGGGGCGGCCTGCGCTTCTGGTCCTGGTAGGGCGGAGCCTGTGAATCCCGGGGCAGAAGGAGGTGGAGGCGTCCATGGTGGTTCGCGAGTTCGTCCGTGGTTCTACACATACACAGACACACAGACACACGGACACACACACACAGACACACAGACACACACTTGCGCGCACATACACACGCACATGCACACAGTTGAATAAATGATAATAATAATAAAAAAATTTAAAAAAAAGAAGGGGAATGCTAGCTGAGCAGCAGTGTTCATCTCTTTCTCTCTCTTTCTCTCTCTCTCCCCCCCTCTTCTCTCTCTCCATCCCGACTGCTGACACCATGTGACCTGCTCCTTCCAGCCCCCTTGCTCTAAGGATTGACACCCTCCCAGCAGCCCAAGCTTGGCAATTGTCTTCCCATGTTTTCCCTCTTTTTTGTGGAGCTGAGGCCCAACCCCAGGGCTTCCTGCCACGGAATTCCACTCCCCAGCCCTTGGTGGATGGAGATCCTGGCATGCACTACTGCTTCCCCTTCACCCTGCTGTGTCACCCAGGCAGGCCTTGAACTTGTGATCCTCCTGACCCGGTTGAGTGCCGGGATTGCAGGCGTGTGCCACCATGCCTGGCTTGTTGCTTTGCTTGGTGCCTATTACAGTACACCGGTGGGCATCTTCATGCTAGACCTGTGAAACTGGTCTGAATTCTTTTTGAAAGCCTGTGTATGTATTATGTGCATACGTGTGCACACACACATTCACTCTCGCATACACTCAGCACTCAGCAAATGACTCAAAAGCAAGCAATGAGAGCTGAAGAAGATGGCTCAGGGGTTAAGCCTCTGCCTCCCAAGCAGGAAGACCTGAGTTCGGATCCCAGATCTCCTATGTAAGAACACCAGATGGAAACGGCAGCAGCCTACATTTCTGTCCTGGAAAGTGGAACTTGGGAAACCCCAGGGCAAAGACACACACACACTGAAGTGCCGTCCTGTAACCCCTCCAACATACATACATGCATCTCATACACACGTGAAAAGGAAAAAAAAAAAAAAGCCCACAAAGTCCTGTGGGCTTCTCATGTATAAAGTTTAAAACCTAGCACAATTTCACGTACCACCTTGCAACCCAGACTTATTCTTTTGGTGGCCCCAAGTCTGTAGAGGAGGAATGTATGGCTTGTCCTTGTGCAGACTTCAATATGATGAACGTTTTGAGTGGTTGGGAGGAACCGGGGTGGGGAAGGTAATAAAGCAAGACTGAGGTCGTTTGTGGCTTGTGAACTAAAGTTCTCAGGAAAAAAAAAAAAAAAGCCTTGTTTACGTGGAAGATTTTTACCATGCTCAGACTTGTCTGTCATCTTGGGCAGATGACCAAGGAGTTAGGAAAGGACACACTTCACGACAGTAGCCTGTGAGTGAGTATCAGGAGACTGATGTAGCTACTCTTCCCTCTGGCTCCCCAGCAGAATCCGTGGAGAGAGGGAAGGAAAGGAGGGAGGGAGCCAGGAAAGGAGGGAGAGAAAGAGAAATGGGGGCAGGCTAGACTCTGTGCATGTTCATTGTCTAATTAGCCACAACTAGATGGGATCGGAGGAATAGCTCAGTGGTTAAAGCTTTTGCCTTGTAAGCAGAAGGACCTGAGTTCAGATCTCCTGATCCCATGTAAAAATGTTGAGTGGAAATGGGAGCAGCCTGCAATTCTGTCCCTGGAAGGGGGAGACTGGGAAACTCTAGAGCAAAGCAGAAGTAGGTAGAGCAAACCAGGATGATTCAGGCACACATGCTGACGTGCCCTTTTGTACACACACACACACACACCCTGAAACACACAGCATTGAGGTGCTAAAATTGGCACCTTCCTGACTCATACATTACTGTCAAGAGACAGACGAGATAGCGGGTCGACCCAAGCATCGGGGTTCCAAAACATCTAATAGCCAGTGGAATCCCAGTGTTTGGGCAAGAGGAGCCACTGGGGATTTCTTAGTGAGTTCCTAGCAAAATAACCACTTGACCTTCCCCTGCAGTCTCTGCTCGTCCGAGCACATCGGCAGAAGGGCTGGCTCCAAGTGCCTTCCCCCCGAGCAGGACAGAGGTCGGGGTGCCGCTTGGCGTTTCCCAAATCAAAAGCGGGAAAAGTAAGTGAGAAAATCTCCTGAGTTCAAACACCCCTTTACAACCCGCAACTTTAAATACTAAATGTGTTTCATGGCTGCCATCTTGAAAAACATTAGTTTCCCAGAGGCGCCCTTTGATTCGCGTGGGGGTGGAGGGGCCGGCACATCATCCATTCAAACAGGTCCCTGGCACAAAGGCCTCTCGTAACAATCATGGTGCTTGTGAAGGACAACATTTTTGTACGCAAAATAAAACATTGTAACGCGCTACAATCCATTACACATATAGCCCTCCATTTCTTTTCAGTTAATTATTCATTAGAAAACATTTAACGTCACTGTAGATTTCACACTGGGCGTCTGGACACAAAGAAGTAGAGATGGCCCATTTATAACGGGGCCGGGGGCCTTCTTTTCTAATCTGAGAAACTCTGGGGAGGTGGGCCCTCATGACACAGCAGGCTGGCTAAATTGTGCGGTTAACGGTCAAAGCCCCCCTGCCTACTTTGACATTCCAAGATGACAGGAACAATAGCCATTTGTCCTCCACAATCCTTTCTTGCTGCGCGCCAGTCCCTCCCCAGCTCCCACTTGAAACTGCCCAGCGCTGCACCCCACCTGCCTCCCCCTTCCCGCCTGGTCCAGCTCCCTCCTCCTGTGGGGCTTTGGCTGCTCCCCCTTTAACACAAAGAGACAGGTAAAGAATATCGCTAAAAGGCGGCCATTCAGCCCGTCAACTTCTATAATACAATCGCCTGTCAGGTTCCCTAGGAGCGCTCAAGTGTCTAGGTTCAGGACAGACACCCTGGCTCGGGAGCTAGGTTAGTTGGCGGGGAGGGACAGCTCCCTGGCCACCTCCTGTGCCCCCAGAATGGAAAGCCACCTCCCAGGGTATGCAGACCTCGAACCATCTCTAACGATACCAGCCGTTACCAGCGTTTGCTGTTGCAGCAAGCGATCGCCTACCGCACCATTGTGTTACGTGTGCATTTCTAAACTGATATTTGAAGGCCCAGAACACTTCTTATGGAAAGGTTGGAAAGTGTTCCTCTCAGAGCCTTTTCGGAAAAGGTTTTCAATGACGTCTTTCCCAAAACTAGGAGGGAAAGAAAAGCAAAACTCTGGAAAACCTCCTCAGAGCATTGGATAGAGGGCTGGTCAAAGGAGAGCCACACTGAAATGCTTCCAGTGAGCTTTGCAGGCTGCATGCCGAAGTCCATGGCTTCCCCGGGATGCTTTCAGAATGCTCTGGAGGAAATCGGTGGGCGGCGCCGGCTGTGGCGACACACACCTGGAATCCCAGCGCGGGAGGCTGAGGTGGGAGATGGTGAGGGACAGTCAGCGGAAGGGCAGCTCGGGTCACATAGCGATGCCTTGTCTCAAGGACACAGCATAAAAATGTAATTGTGAGGAGGAGAAAGGAGAGTGGGAAGAAGCAGAGGAGATGGAGCAGGAATAGGAGGAGGTAGAGAAGGAGGAGGAGGATAGGGGAAGAGGAGGAAGAAGAGGATGACTTTGAGGAGGGAGGGGAGGAAGGAAGGAAAAGGGAAACAGTAGAGGAGGATGTTGAGGAAGGAAGCCAGGGGCATACAGCAGCATTGACTCCAAGTGTCTCAATAAAGCCTCACACCTCTGTGTTGCGATTATTCCTGTACTGTCCCTTCCTGTCTGGTACACTTGCTTCTAACGATTTTCATCAGGAGTTATCCCAAACTGCCTGTGGTCAGACAGCAACCCGTGTGAGTCCATCAGGTAAGATCTGCGAAAGCTCAAGGAGGAGAAAACTACGTTCTCTTAACCCTGGCGTGGAAGCTCAGCTCTGGCCAGGGACATTCAAAGGCAAAGTGAGTCAGGGGAGCTCACAGCCTCTGGAGGCCAAATCCAGATGGCTGCCAGTTGTTTGAAAGGCCCTTGAGCCTAGAATAGTCATTGTATTTTAAAACGATGAGGGGAGTTGTACCGGAACATAGCCACGCATGAGCGTGGAAGTTTTGGTCCCAGAGCCCATAACAGTGTGGGCCACTGCAGCGGAAGTGTGACCTGCAGCTACGTTGTCTGTTCCCCACCAATTTCCCCGAGGACCTCCTCAATTCCCAAATCCGTGGCACATTACCATGGCACACACTCACACAGAGGCAAAGTGGAATTGCAGGCGTAACCCTACTCATAGGCTTGTCTAACGGTGGCTTCCTTGTCCCATGCCCTTGGAATTGTGACACCCTGCATTAACATCTCAGACAGGTTGGGTGGCACGAGGCTATGTTCCTAGGACTGGGGAGGCTGAGATAGAAAGAGCTATATAAGTGACACCCTGTCTTGGAAAAAGGACAAAAACAAACATGTTTTTTACTCTCCGCACCCAACAAGTTTAAAGCCCATCCCGTAGAGCTGAGAGGCCATCCTTCTAACCCATGGCTCCAGCAGCTAACAACAAACAGCTGAGCTCAGCGGTCTCAGCTAGAACTGAACCCAACCAGACAGGCTGAGTTCTACCTATGTCTTAATGCCAAAAGCTAACATGGAAATACAAATGTGTGTCAAGGAAGCAAGAATGATCTGTTTCTTGGATTCCAGGAGAGAATCAACTCGCACATTTCCCCCGCACCAAATGGTCCCAGGGCTGACAGTATTGCCGTTGAAATGAAGGATTATCTTTTAATCTAACGACCCAAAGACTGTTTGGCGTTTTATTATCCCCAGCCACCGTCTCTTAATCACCACTGAATGAGTATAATTATGAATATCAGCAAACGGAATGCTTGCTGCTCCTAAATTATCTCGAGGATTAGAGGGGCGGAGCACAGTTCACCAGTCTTAATTGACCCCCGGGGTTCCAGGTGGAGATGCAAATATTCACAAGGGCACAGCTGTATTTCCCTGGCAAAACCTAAATGCCTCTCACCGATTCCTAATACGTTTTGCTAGGGGAAAAAATGTCTTTGGAGGTTTATAGTCTCCTCTTTAAAACTTTTAACTGTGTGTGTGTGTATACATGCATGTCATGGTCCACACATGGGAGCTCAGAGGACAATTTGTGGGAGTGGTTTCTTTCCTTCCACCTTGGGGGTTCCAGGAATCGAAGCCTGGCCATCAGGCTTGGCGTAAGTGCCTTTACCTGCTGCGCTATCTTGCTGGCCCTACAGTCTCTCAAATGGAAGAAGGCATTCATGGCAGCTCCCCTTGACCACCCTTGGAGTTCATGGAGCATAATCATTTAGGCTGCAGTTTGCACATGAACTTGAGAAAGAAGCACTTTCTAGCCTGAAGGGCCAGCTTCTTCAAGGATAGAAGCCTTACTCCTTGGCAGACACCAGCAATGTGGTATAGTAAAAGCTGTTTGGACCAACACATGTGAACACTTTAACCAGGTTTGGTTATGAGGAATAATCACAGATTTATGCATGCATGTGGCAGCCAAGTGTTGGTGTTGGGTGTCTTCCTCTATCATCTCCCACCTTATTTTTTGAGACAGCTTCTGCTGTTGAACATGGAGCCGCGGATTCAGCAGGATTTGACTGGCCAGTCTTTGCCTTCCTAGAACTGGATAATAGCCATGCCCCACTTTTACACTTGGCGCTGGGGATTCAAACTTGGATCTTTATGCTTACACAGTAGGCACTTCAACGAGTGAGCCATTTCCTCAGCCCCAGACATCATAACTTTTATCTTTGCCTTCAAATGAGTCCCCATTCGCTAGGGGTTGGTCTGCCACGTTACAGGGGGTGCAAATGGCTGTGTTGTGGCACACTCAGATCTAGACTCATGTTACCTGAAGCACCCCTTATCTGAAGTGCTTGGAAGCAGAATGCTTCATGGCTTGGAATTTTCTTCAGAGAATGGCGTATTGTGGGGATTGGTTTCCAGTCTAAGAACGAAGTTCACTGACATTTCAGACCCACCCCATGTCCAGAGCATGAAGTAGACGTCAGACTGTTCCCAGTTACTGTGTTCTGACTGATTTATCACATGGCCCAGCCATGAACTGTCTGCCAAAGGCATTTTAAATAGGTCATATGTCAAATAAGTCAAACGCGTCAGCTCTCAGAATGTTGTGGGTTTTCAGATTAGGAACGTTCAACCTGCCACGCTCAAATTTGAGTACATAGGATGAGAGAGTAAATTTCAGGAAAAAAAGGAAATGCTAGACACAGGACTCTGTGTTTTAGAAGCACAGTGGTCACTGCGATGAAAGAAGCCAGAACCACAGGTACAATCCACTCCTAGAGACCTCCGGGCGGTCCAGCATACCCCCCCACATACCCCCCCACCAGACTCTGCATTTTAAGGCACTCTCTGGAGCTTTGTATTCATGTCCCTGCCTTTGCTCGCTGGTGGAAACCCAGGCTCATGACTAAGGAAGATTTCAAAGTGAAATCTGTGGAGATTAAAAATGAAGGAATTGTCGCTCCCTCTACCAGACTGCACGAAAGGCAAAAGCCAGAGAGATGACACCAGCTATTCCTGCCACTGCCAATTGGAATACAGGCTCACAGAGGAGGGAGGAAGGAGGAGGGCAGAGGAGGGAAGAGGAGAGAGGGAAGGAAGAAGTGGGAGGAGGAGGCAGGGGTCAAGTGCCCAAGGGTCCCAGCTAGTTCCTGCAACCAGGAACTCCATGGCTGGGTAGACGGACTAAATCATAGAATCCTCTTTCTATTCCTCCAACTAGAACTTAGTAGGAGTTTCCCAACCCTTCTCTTCCATCTCAAATGGCAGCCATGGAGGATTTGTTTTTTGTTCTTCAGTGGCTCTGTCCAGCAGGATGGTTCCCC
This sequence comes from Typhlomys cinereus, assembly GCA_023101885.1. Classification (NCBI taxonomy): domain Eukaryota; kingdom Metazoa; phylum Chordata; class Mammalia; order Rodentia; family Platacanthomyidae; genus Typhlomys; species Typhlomys cinereus. Next base: position 7,157,101 of record JALPQD010000063.1, on the reverse strand, counting down.
TCCTGATCTTTTTGCAGAGGTGAAGGGCCCATCCCACTCCCCAATCTTGAGAGAGCCCACAAGGTCATGGTTCTACAGATAGGAAAATGAGAACCACCCAGCAGCCCTCACAACTCCTCCTCCTGGATAAATGCACTTTCTCTGTCCCCCAAGCGCTTAATAAAAAGTGAGCTTAGGGGCTGGAGAGATGGCTCAGGGGTTCTCTGTCTTGTAAGCAGAAGGTGCTGAGTTCGGATCCTAGGTCCTACATTTAAAAAAAAAAACACCAGGCAGAAATGACAGGGGGTCTGCACTTCTGACCCTAGTGGGCAGAGCCTGGGAAATCCCAGAGCCAGGCAAGAAAGAGATAGAAGCAATCCTGCATGATTCCCAGAGTCACCCTTGGCCCTTCACAGGGACACACAGTTCTCTCTCTCTCTCTCTCTCTCTCTCTCTCTCTCTCTCTCTCTCTCTCACACACACACACACACACACACACACACACACGCATAAAATAAATAAATAATTTTTTTTAAGTTAGCTGTTCAAGCTCTCTAGCTAGAACCTGGATCCTCTCAGTGCAAACACTCCCCGCCAATGGGAAGTTTCAGGCACCTGCTCCCCCAGCCAGTGGTATTTCAGGGCTGAAATTTTTAATGGATTTACTTGGGGAAGAAAAAAGGAAGAGGGAAAAGCCTCACACAAGCATCCTGAGGAACAAGTATTTTTAAAATGGGAAAAAAGGCAAATTAAAATTGAAGATAAATATGTCCAATTATTTTCAATTTTCACTTTTTTTATTTTTGCCATTCTGAACAATCCGTGATGGTGCAAACCGAACAAGATGAATGGGACACGCCCACTTGCTCACAGCAGCTGCTAAGCACCCCAAGGGAAAAACTTCTTTAATTGTCTTTTTTTTTTCTGGTTCAACCATAAAAGAATTATGCATTCATTTCGTATATGCCAGGAAATACAATGAGGAGAACAAAAATTATCTACAATTCCACAACTCAAAAATTACGTACAGCTGTTTATGAATGATGCGGAGCATGTGATGATTACTGGTCTTTTCTATAAACATAAAGACATATATATATATATATATATATATATATATATACATACACATATACATACACTATTTTGCATGCACACCTGTGCTTGTGTCATACTGTGTGATTTCATCACAGCCCCCAGCTTCTTGGAGCCACAGTGTCAGTGAGATACAGAATTGGTCCCCCATATCCCACTGATAAAAATGATTCCTGCTCCAGCAAGTACCCGGGCATGTGTCATCAAAAGTCAAACAGATGAAACCTGGCGGGCCACACCAGCAAAAATATTTGAAAATGGGAGGAACTCTGGCAGGAGAGAAGGGTTGTCAAGGGGAAGATAAGGGGGGATAGGATTGAGGAATAAAGTGTGAAAATATAATTCACAATATTCATGGATGAAATACTGAAAGGGTTTTTAAAAAAGTAGCCAGGGGAAAAAGTGTGTTGGTGTGGGTTAGCCTCTACAGACATATGGTCCCTGTCTGCCAGCCTCTCTGTCACTCCTGGCAATCAGGAACCTATTCTACACTCTGAAATCGTGTCATTTTGAGACAGGGAGTCAGGTAGCACTACCCCCCAACTCCCACGCACTCAGCATCGTGGACCGGAGGCGGTCCAGCCAAGTTGCCGGATATGTCAATCCCATTTTCCTTTTCACTGCGGACCAGTATTCCATCTGATGTTTTTTCCCCAAGGTGCAGGGATGAGAATGCCCACCCCCAGCCCCTGCCACTCCTCCGTGGGCTTTTTAACTGGCCGGCAGAGCCCAGCTAATACAAGAGCTGACCAGCAACCAGACAAAAACAGCGAGAGAGTCTTATTAAATCTGAGCATATGTGGGGGAATCTCACTAAGAGCAAAGTTGGAAGAGGTGTCCGAACATGGTGCATTTGGCTAAGTTATAAGCCCAACCGAGATGACCATCCACAGAGAGGACAAAGAAAATGTGGTGTGTGTACCAGGGATGGCTTTCAGACGTAAAGGTACGTGGTTTGCTAGAAAACATAAGCGATTGGAGGTCATTGTAGTAAGTTAGAACTTAACTCAGATTCAGAAAGACATTAGTGTGTTTTTCACATGTGTGGCTCCTAGATTTTACCTAGATGTACTAAGATTGTGCATGTGTATCTGATGGGAAAGTAGAAATCAAAGTATTCAGGGGTAAGCAGTAAGTAAAGGGTGTGTGTATGAGAGGATTTAATGCTCAAAGCCCATTATGTATCTTTTATGTACCATGTGCAATGAATATATACACCAATGGGAATACATACATTTCAAAATCATGCTTTTATGCTTTTTGGACAAGAATAACACATCTGTCAAAGGACCACAGGATAAGTGGGCTTCTAATACAGGAAGGTAAATTCTAGGGATGTTCTTAAGACATGCACAGTGCGGTAGAGAAGCTTGCAGAAGGTAAGGCTGACACTTGGTGGATTCTGGGTCACTAACACCAGAACACTGGGTTCTGATGATCAAAGCTATCATTTAGCTTCGTTCGGTGAAGGTATTCTCCCTACGAGTCTACGCGGCTTGCGCATGTAGGAAAAGATGGGGCCACAAACTTTTCCAAACGTACAGGTTCTTAAATGATTTCAGCCTTAACTCCGTCTAAGGGGATCTGGAAATTTGTAGGAGAGCTTCCTCCATTTAAAAGGGGGGGGGGGAAGGCTCAGGAGTTAAAGCCTTTGCCTCCCTAGCCAAAAGACCTGAGTTGGGATCCCAGATACCAGATAAAGTGCCAGATGGAAATGGCAGCTGCCTGTAATTCTGGCCCTGGAAGGGGGAGCTTGGGAACTCCCCACCCCCCAAAAAAGCAATAAGGAGGTAGCCCAATCTAGGTTGATGCTTGATGTCATCCTTGGGCCTCCACAGGCACACACACTCAAGTATCTTCCTGTGCACACACACAAAGTGCAACAATAGATAGACCGGTCTAGAGTTTATCTTGAGAATAACCTCACACAGCCCAGACAGTAAAAATGCCACCCTGGGCCCCGCCTACCCCCTGTAAACTTCCTCTGCCGGGGGTTTTTGTACACTGAAAATTCCTCTTTACCAAGCGGCGCAACTCTCTTCTTCTGATGCAGCCTGGCTTCCTAAGAGTTAACTTTTGGAGCTGTGCTGCAATAGTGATATAACCAGACCCCGGACTTGGGGGTGGGGGTGGGGGTTAGATGACTTTCCCTGACCAGGTCAGGGTCATTGTGAGTTCTGGTTGCCAAGATAATGGTATTCGGTACTATAGAAATGGATAATTGGTTGAATGGATCGATGACAGGCTGTAGCTAGAGTTTCCTGGTGCTGTGGGCGGCTGCTAAATTATTCTGACTGCGTAGATACATGTTTCTGGACCCCTCTGGGTCGTCTAGATGCATCACAAATCATGTGTTCTAAACGGATGGCAAACCAAGTAACAAATAGAACAATCCTTGCAAATACATTGGAATTCACTGCTGAAAAAAAAAAGCAGTAGACACGACATGGGCGTTCTCTCTCGTTACTGTCTGCTTGAGTCCTTCCACCAACTGTAACTAGGATGATTTGGGGTTACTGCATTTACCAAAGTGAACAGTGTTTCTGGGGTGGGGAAACGCACTGCTGTGCTTCTGCAAATAGGCAACTGTTACCTACTATGGTTGTCTTCATGACAAGCATCTCTAAGATTCATTCATGAACATCAAGTGACATAACCATTGGTTCCCTAGGGAACTCATGTCTAGGGAGTCTGTCACCTGTGGCTGTCATAAGCTGCACTGGCTATAGGAGAGAGAGCATTGTATCTCACAGCACTATCCCAGGGCAGTTTGACATGAACAAGACCCCCTCCCTCCCCTCAAACAATGAGACATCTACTTGAACACTTTAAGTACAAAATTTCACTAACCTAATTCAGAACCTTAGCCCACCAACCCAGTCCTTTCTCCATGACTATTGGAAGCCCAGCAGTTATGCTCATGTGGGAGAAGAGGGGTCCCCAGTGAGACCATGTCCAGTCTGTTACCTTAGATCCCATGGTTCCTGGAGGGAGGGAGATGGCTTGCACTATTCCACTCAGGCCATGTAGACCTTGCTTCCCTCTGGCTGGCGATCCTGTGACACGCGACACTCAGCCCCGAGGTCCGTAGCGATTCTAGCTGTTCGGGCAGAGCGTGGTTAATAATTCACAGCAGGAGGCGGGGACAGCGCCCATGTCTGCCTACCTGAGAGTGATAAGAACCTGGGAATCCGACCTCCCTCCAGATTATGTTACAGCCACTGCTGATCTTTGATTGGTCTCCAGGTGTCGCCGGCCGTTAGACAAAGTCAGGACCCTCAGTGAGTGGAGCTACAGACAAAAGTCTCCGAGCTTCTCAGTCCATCCCCAGCACCACAGAAAGCCCGATAGAATGTTCCCTCCACATCCTTGAATTTGGAGGAACTGAGTCGATCCAGCAACTTCAAGGCTCCAAAGCTACACAGGGTGCTCTTGTTTACATTTTTTATTACTTTTAATTTTCAGATGTCAAAGTCATGCATGCATCCACGTTGCATGGGGGGGAGGGGGAGGGAGACAAGTTAATCACAGATTGTTTTGCCAGGAGCTTTGCTTGGCGCCCATTCCATCCAGGCCTGGACCTAGCTTTTGGATTTAGAGAGTTATATTCTTTTTAAAACTTCCCACCCTCCACCCCTCACACTGGTTAAGTCCCGGGATCCCCAACCTGAGCCTGCTGCAGAACCAGGGATGTAGCTAACAATATTCAGTGTGAGCAATGCTGGCTCACGCACCAACACGAGCTCACACTGTTCTACATGTAGGGGTGTTAGCATGTGTACACGCATGTGAGGCGATCGAGAGCCATGTGAAGTTCTGTCATGTCTTTCCCCTCAGCTATACAGCTTGGAGATTTTCGTTTTTCATTTCTGTGCATACTAGCTTTGTACCAAAAAAATGCTCAAAGTCTCTCTCTTTTTTTCCCCCTGTGCATGTGAAGTCAGAGGAGGACATCAGGTGTGTCCATGATACATGGATATTCCCATGAGACATCCAATGGAACTCCTGACTCCATGCCCTCTCCCCTCACAGTGCTGGAGTTAAGGTGTAGGCATGGCCACACCTAAAATTCTTATGCAGGTGCTGGGGATTTGAACCCAGTTCTCCATGCTTACACAGCAAGCACTCTTGCCCACAGAGCCATCTCCCCAGTCCCTCTCTGCTTTTATTTATTTTTTAAGACAGTCTCAAGTAACCCAGTCTGACCTCCTACTTTCTATGTATCCTAGAATGACCTTAGATTGTAATGTGTCTAGCCTTGGCCTCTGAAGTATCGGGATTGTAGACATGTGCCAACATGCCTAGTCTTAAAAACCCTGACTGGCTCAGATGCCAAACAAAGCAGCTTGTGACTCAATGGAGCAAGGATCTTTTCTTGATGTACTCAGTATCATCAAAAGAAAATCTTGAAAATTTTGGAGACAGGGTTTCTACAGAGGTGCTATAAAGAATACTTCAGACTAAAGAGTACAAATGCACCCAAGAACCCATGGGGCAAGGGGATAAACAATACCAGGGTGATTAATCAAAAGAGGTTCAAGAAAATATCACAAAACACCACCCTGTCAGAATTAACACACATCTTTCAGTAGCAAGGGAATGTTAATAGGCTTGATTTGCCAGTCAAAGAACACAGACCTGCAGATAGTACTAGAAAATAAGATCCATTTTTGTGTTGCTGCTAGGAAACATATCTCAACGTTGACAGGACACCATCTTGGGGGTGGAAATGGCACACTAAGCAAATAGAACTTGGAAAAAAAAAGGACCTATAGCTATTTGATACCTTATAAAATAGGTTTTAAACCAAAATGAGTCACAAGAGACAAAAAAAAAAAGCTACTTCATGCTCATTAAGAGATCAACACTTCAGGAATATTACAGTATTACAATTCTAAACATACTTTAACAAGCATAGTTGTTACTAGTTTCATAAAATAAATGCTACCAGGCACAAAGATAGAGACTAACTCCAATACAGTAATAATACATGTCTCTCCCAACAACAGACTGTCATCCAAAATAAATGAATAAACAAGGAAACGCTGGAGTTAACTGCCATCATAAATCAATAGGACCTAACAGGACATTCCACCTAAGCACTGGGTGACATTCTTCTCCATAACCCATGGAACTATTGTCAGAATAGATCACATATAAGGGCACAAAGACAGTCTCAACAAATATAGGAAAATTGAAATAGCATGCTGCAGTCTATCTGAATGCAATAGAATACAGCTAGTAATCAAGAGTGAGAGAAACAATAGAAAGTACAACAGGCTTATGGAGACTAAATGACATATTTTTTAATATTTTTAAAATTTTTTTATTATTTATTCAATTGTGCGTGTATGCATGTGTGAGCATGTGTGTATGTGTGTGTAGAACCACGGACGAATTCGGGAACCACCACAGGACCTGCCTCCTTCTTGCTTACTCTGCCCCGGGATTCACAGGCTCTGCCCTACCAGGACCAGAAACGCAGGCCACCCCCACTTCCGCCCAGCGTCTATATGTGGGGTCTAGGATCCGAACTCAAGGACCTTCTGCCTGCAAGGCTGAGGCTTAACCCTTGAGCCACCTCTCCAGCCCCTAAATGACATATTTTTAAGTGATTTGGATGGGTTGCTGAAGAAAGCAAGATGGAAGTATAAGGAAAAAGTTCCTAGGATTGAATGAAAATACGAAAACAGCAAACACAAACCTACAGGACACAATGAAGGCGTGTAAGTTGTTGCCGGCAACAACTCAAGAACACAATGATGGAACCTTAAAGCTTGGGAAAACAGGAACTAGCAAAATTCAAAAGGAATAGATGGGGAGAGCCCTGAAGATTAGTGCCAAAACTAGTAAAATAGAAATGAAAAGACTCGATGCAATGAAAAGTTCTTTTGTAAAGATAAACAAGATAAACCCTTAGCCAGAGAAAGACAGAGAGAGAAGGCCTGAATCAATGAAATTTGAAAAGGAGTAACAAACAACAAGGGATTTGAAAAGGATACATCACAACAGACACCAATGGATCAGAAAATCAGAAGGACATTCCTTCAAAACCTCTATTCCATCTTAAAAAAAGAGATCAATCTCTAGACGCCAATGACCTACCAACATTAAACTCAAATGAGATGAAATAAGCAACTGAAACGTTTATAATCAGCAATAAATCAGTAATAAGAAAGTCTCCCAACTGAAATACACAAGCAACCAACAAAAATCCCTAGGTCCAGATGGATTCATCCCAGAATGCTACCAGACCTTCAGGAAAGAATGTGGATGCTACTTGAATTATTTCATAAAATAGAAAAAGTAGGGGAAGCTTCCAAATTCTTTTTATGAAGCCACTATTGTCTTGATACCCAAACCAGGGAAAAACACAACAGAAGAAAGTCAGGTAAAGCTCCCTGATGAACACATGGACCTTCTCTGTTGCTGTGAGAAAACACTGAAAAACCAGTTAGGATAGAAAAGGAGACTTATTCAGCTTACGGTTCCAGTGGGGCGATACAGTCTATTATGATGGGAAATACATGGCTGGGCTAGCAGAAGCTGGATGTGGCCCAGGTCATATCCATCATAGAAGCTGAGAGCTGTAAAATTACCAACTGCAAGAGCACAGTGACCGACTGAAGCGGCACCTCACGGCCCTGAGCAGCCTTCCTCCCGCAAGGCTCCACCTCCTGAAGGTGCCGTGACCTTCCCAAACAACTGAAGATTGAAACACATGAGCCCAGAAGGAACAACTCCCAACTCAAACCATGACAATACAAAATGCAAATTTTTTTCAATAAAATACTTTGTGAATGGACATTTCCCCTTTGGTTTCTATATCTCTCCTGTTCCCCTTCCTTATCAAATCCTTTGAGCTACCATTATAACCTCCCATAGCTTTCAATCTCTAACACTGTGACTCTAAGGAAATGTTCCACTCTTCTCCAGTTCCAGCCACTTTACCCATCCTTTTCTTTTCAAAATCATCCTAACGCTTAATCCTAATCTCATCCAGAACTCCTGCATCTCGATCCCAATTTTATCAACTAAGAATCTGATCACAGCCACTGCACCCCTGAATCAGCACCCTAGTAGCCCCAGGTTGACTGCAAGATGACATCCTCCAATCCAAACCCAGTGAAGCATGTCAGTAACCAGCAGACACAACCTCAGCTGAGGGTACTAGAAACGCAGAGCAGAGAAAGATGTCCAAGTCACGTTGTAAAAATATAAATCACCTCCCCATACGCCGCGCACGCGCACACACACACATCAGGGGACATGTCTCCTCCACAACCAATCTTGCAGTATTTGATCCCAATCAGGCTAACTGTTGATAATAGTCAAGAGCGCTAACGGTTGCCGTGGTTTGCGAAGTTCACGCTCATGTGGCATCCTTGGCTCATGTTAATGTCTGGGAGGCGGAGACTTGCTAGAGGAGGAAGGTGGGTCACAGGGGTCTGGCCTTGCCCTACCTCTTCTAGCTGCTCTTGCTCTCTCTCTCTGCCTCACGAGGATGCCTGTGATACCCTGAACCAGCCTTCTGCTTCTGCCTCTTGCCATGTCTTCTGCTGTGAGCAGAAGATAATGGACTATCTCCCCTCTGCACCCATAAGCCAAGTACATCCCCCTTTCTCCCTTAAGTCATGTATGAGTTTTGTCTCACAGTAGGAAAGAGAAGGAACTGCAATGGTAGGGGAGGGCACTTGATACTTAATGTGGAGTTTCCTCAACAATTTTAAAAGAGCTATGAGCCGATCCAGTTCTATCCCTCCTGGGAATATTCCCAAAGGTATTTATATCCCACTACAGAGATACTTGCATACCCATGTTTATTGTTGCCTGTTCACAATAGCTACTGAATGAAATCAGCCTATATATCCATCACCTGATGAATGTGATGAAGATATGGTGTATATATATATATAAAATTATGTGCATATATAAAGTCATGTATATATACACAAATATACAGACTTCATATATAAATACATATAATTAATATATAAATATATATAATACATGGGGCTGGAGAGGTGGCTCAGGGGTTAAGCCTCTGCCTTGCAGGTGAAAGTTCCTGAGTTCGGATCCTAGACCCGACATATAGACGCTGGGCAGAAGCGGGGGTGGCCTGCATTTCTGGTCCTGGTAGGGCGGAGCCTGTGAATCCCCTGGCAGAGTAAATAAGGAGGAGGTGGAGGTGGTCCATGGTGGTTCCCGAATTCGCCTGTGGTTACACACACACACACACACACACACACACACACACACACACACACATGCACACATGCACGAATGAATACATTTAAAAACCTTATAAATATAATTCATATATGTAAATTTACATAATTCATATATATACATAATATATATAAATATATAATTCATATATATAATTATGTGTAGATGGTAGGAAAGAAGTGAATCTGTCTAAGGAACATAGGATACTGGGTACTGTTGGGAGGGGAAGGGGGATAAGATAGATTGTAAGGGGTGGAGATTGTGCTCATGGTACAATATGTACTGTCATATAAACTTTTTTTAAATTTTTTTATTTATTCAGTTGTGTGTGTATGCATGCATGAGTGTATGTGTGTGTGTGTGTGTGTGTAGAACCACGGGCGAATTCGGGAACCACCATGGACCGCCTCCACCTCCTCCTCCTTTACTCTGCCCCGGGATTCACAGGCTCCGCCCTACCAGGACCAGAAACGCAGGCCACCCCCGCTTCTGCCCGGCATCTATACATGGGGTCTAGGATCCGAACTCAGGACCTTCCACCTGCAAGGCAGAGGCTTAACCCCTGAGCCACCTCTCCAGCCCCTGTCATATAAACTTTAAGAAGCAAAAAGTATTTAAAAATAAATTAGATCATATAATAAAACTTTTAGATATCTAAATGCAAAAATTACTTGCTTCTCAGGGATTAACAGTCACAATAGTGTTCCTATACTAAAGGGGAACACAAGAAAGGGCTCTAGGCAATGATACTGGAGTCCTTACACCTCATTAGAGTGGAGGACCCAAAAGGAAGTTTGACATTCACACTAAAGGATGCTCCAGAGATAGGGGGAGGGGGAACTGGGAGAAAGGGACAGAGGGGGGGAGGAAAGAAAGGAGAAAAGGGGGAAGGGAGCAAGGAGGTCTGGGGAGGGGTGGAGGGAGGGAGGGAACCAGGGTAATTAAGTTTGTATGAATGGATAAAATAAATTTAAAAAGATTACTTGCTTCTCGAATGGCTTAAATAGTTGGGATTACAAAATTATGAATATTAGTTTCAATCCAATTTTGAAGTTAATCGATACTTTAATTCTTAGGATAATTGTGTCAAGACAATTCCAAATTCTTCATGAAGGTGGAGAAAAAGGGGAGCCAGTGTAATATTTCAGTGGGTAAAGTGCCTGCTTGAAAATCTGTAGACCTGGTTTGATCCCCGGAAGCCCGAGTGGTGGAAGGAGAGAACTGACTTCTGAAAGTTGTCCTCTGACCTCCACCTGTGTACCATCCCATGCATGTGCTCTCTCTGTGAATAAAATGCAAGAAGATAAAAAGACTGGAAGCTGTGGGTGGGTGATGGCAAACACTTGGGATCCTCCCACAGGAGAGGCTGGGGCAGGAGGATCTAGAATTTGAGACCAGATGTAGACCACCCTGGACTACACTACAAGGCTCTATCTCTGAATGAGTGTATGAATGAATGAATGAATGACGAACGAACGAAAGATAAATAGATGAAGGATTGTGGGTGTCCTGCCTCTGTTACAGACTGGCGGTTGAGCAATCAGGACAGCAAAGAAAAAGAAATGCCCGATAGAGTCTCCCCTTTTGGAGTCTAAACTAGAGAAAATGAAGCCCCTTTCAACAGGAAAGGTTGATTGGAGCCAGGGCGCCATGCCCACAGCCATATCTACCCGATGCTTCATGGAGCAATCCGTCAAATTGCCAAAGACTGTGCTATTCACTGAAAGCTCCGCCCACACAAACATGGCAAGGCTCAGTTCACCAGCTGGCCTCAGCCTCACAACCCCATGGCACCTCTGGGTGATGGAGGAGGGCCGAGGGCAGGGTGATTTCTTGGAAGTCCCGCAGCGCTCTTTGAACTTGCACGCAAACACCATTGGGCAGGCCTGATCTGCGTAAGGCTGGGCGGAGTTTCCTTCCAGAAATGGGCCCCAATTAAAAATAACGAGGCCCGTCTCCCTCTGCCAGGCCCAATTAGAGGTAATGAGGACTGAGTACTACCAACGTTGTTTCGTTTTTCTCTGACAAAGTGAGTTAGGGTCACTGAAATAGGTCCTACCACAAACTGTGGGTCCTCAAGCTTTCAAAGCCCTTATGAATCTGATTACCAAATAAGGAAGTAGGAAGTCCTGCCCCTTCCCTCCCCATCTGAAAGCTCTGGAGACATCCCCAGGAGATGTCCACAACCCCCCAGCACCTCAGAGACCCTAATGCGGCCTGTTAGCCAATTGGTGTGTCTTTCTCCACGAAAGCTTTTAAAATCCTAAAAAGATGGAGATGGAATGTGACTTATTTTTACCTGACGATTATGCATTGCATTCATGTTTCTCAAATGATCTCCATGCACCTTGTACATATGTACAATTGTTAAACATTGATTAAAAAAATACAGAAGAGCTGCGATTCTGAGCCTATTGGTAAATCACACACTTAGCACGTGTGAGGTCCTGAGTGCCAATCCTACACCTCAAAAATAATAAAAGTGGCACGGTGTTTGCACACCCATCCGTACACTTTCAGTCACCTTTACACGACTTGCAATACCAGACCCTGGCTTAAGTGTAGTGCGGTGACTGTTACCGTCTTGCTTAGAGAAACAATGGTTAAGAAACAGCAGTGTACAGGTGATCAGTAAAGACTGTTTTCTTTCAAATATTTTCTGTCTGTGGTTGCTTGGACCTGGGGATACAGAACCTTAAGCTACCAAAACTGACCTACGGTGCAGTTTCCATGCATCTGCAATCCAGGTTCCTCTGAGGTTTTAACATCTTCTCTGGCCTGTCGCAGTGATCATAACTAAGAATGGAAATTAGCATTCCTCAGCTTGCAAGACAGCTCAGTGAGTAAAGGGACTTGCTGCCAAATCTCATGAACGGATTTCTATTCCCCTGATCCACGTGGTAGAAGGAGAGAAGCAACACCTGTCAAGCTGTCCTCTGACTTTCACATGTGTACCATGGCACGTGTGCTCCCACACTCACTGCACATGTGTTATGAACACATGCAATAAGTAAATGTAAAAAAAAAAAAGTTGTGACACTAGATTCTTGGCGTGATTAAGGTTTTACCAGTTTTGCCATAAATATTTTATTTTGGTCTCAGAAATTAACCCAGCAGCATTCCCGCTGACTGTTTTCCTGTCAGTTTCCCTGGCCTCTCCACATCCCCTCCTTACTGATCCATCAATGCCACAAGAGTAGATCCCCTCGCACCATCGTTGTGTGGCCTTGTCCCCAGCATTTAACTCTGGGACCCAAGCACATACTTTCCTCTGGACGAGGAAGTGGCCCCAGCATTGGCCCTCCCCCTCGCTGCATGCAGTTGTTAGAGCAAGCAGAGTCCAGGGAGACATAGGAACGCTCACCTAATGCGTGCTTCGTTTATGCAAGGAAAAGGCCTTTATGCAGAGGTGGCAAGAACTCAAAGAGCCATAGGCAGCTCCGGGTTCAGAAGCTTCCACCACCCGCCAAGCCTGGCTTCGGGGTCACCATCAGCGTGCAAGGAAAGGTCCACCCCTCACCCAGCATCCATGTGTACCGCTGGGTGAGCTGACCCTGTGCTCTCCCCAGGCCTGTGGTTAAGATCTAGGCATGCAGACATTTTATCCACTAGCCCCTCCTTCCTGATGTCCACAGTGCACCAACCGACTACGTGTTTGCATTTGGCACTTTTTAAAGCTTCAAACCTGTTGGAAACGCACTTCATCCAAGGAGTTGAGTCTTACACTGCTGATGTCACTCTTGTCAGTGGATAATAGAGACGAAGCTCTGCAGGACATCACCTAGCCCAGCACCCGAAAGACAGTTGATGCATTGGAAAAGCAGGCTTTGCCTTAGTCTGAGGCGCTTATAGGTGACCAGCAAGTCAGAGCTGTAAGCCCCTTTTAGGGAGGTAATTAACTAGTCGAGTGGGCAGGACGCTGCCGTTATTCCTGAGCTGACCCATCACCGCTCCAGACCTCTCTCTTCAGGGATTAAGTACCTAAGTACCCCAGGGAAGGTGGGGGAGGGGAGACACAGACTTAAAGACAGAATTTCCTGACCAGTCACAAACACACACACTTCTTCTTCTTTTTTTTTTTTTTTAAACATATTCAGGTGAACAGAAGCTCTTTAATTTCTTTTTAAAAATTATTTTATTTATTCAATTGTGTGTGTGTGTGTGTGTGTGTGCATGTGTGCGTGTGTGTAGAACCACGGGCGAATTCGGGAACCACCATGGACGCCTCCACCTCCTCCTTGTTTACTCTGCCCCAGGATTCACAGGCTCCGCCCTACCAGGACCAGAAATGCAGGCCGCCCTCGCTTCCGTCCAGCGTCTATACGTGGGATCTAGGATTCAAACTCAAGGCAGAGGCTTAACCCCTGAGCCACCTCTCCATCCTCGCACACAGCACTTCTACGTTGAGCTCTGAAACAAAAACGTGAATGGAAGAAAAAAAGGATTTGGGACAAATGATAGTTTATTTGAATAAAGTACTGGTTTTGTTTTTGAGAAACAAGCTTCCAAAAGGTAAGTGAAGTGTGCTGAGTTCTTCTAAGCACTTTGATTTTTTGAGAGACAGAGTAGCCCCAGCTGGCCTTGGACTTGCTATGCAGCCAACGTTGACTGTGAACTCATTGATTTTCCTGTCTTCACCTCCAAAAGGTGGGATTCCAGGCATGTGCCTAGCGTATGCCATGCTGAAGACTGAAGCCAGGGCTTTGTGCCTGCCAGGTGGACACTCTACAGCTCCAGTGCATTGTGAGCTCAGTGTATTATTCTCCCAGTTGCAAAGGCATGCCTCACTGTGCAACTGAGATCAAGCCAGAAATCAGCATGGAGGGTTTGCATGTGGCTAGAAGTTGCACATGAATAAAAATGATCATGGAAATGGTTATTCTGAGCTCAAAACTGAGTGAACAATTGTTTTTTAAACAATGAGATATGGGCTGGAGTGTAGTACAGTGGTAGACCACTTGCCTAGGATGAGCAAAGCACTAGGTTTGGGTTCCACCTACATTGCTGTATCTGTTACCCACCCATTACCTGCCCCTACCCTCTACCACCTAGATAACTTTCCGTCCCTCCATCCCTCACATTTCCTATCTCAAGTCCATCCCTCCTTCTCACTAGCCCCCTCTCTCCCTCTCAACTTTCCCCCACATCCTCTTTGTCTACCTGTCATCTCGCTCCCATCTCTCCCTCTCCATCTCTCCATCTTTCTCTCTCAGAACATCTGTCATCTACCTATACACCTTTTTTCCCCCAGAAAGCAGCTTTGCTTGACTACAGTGTCCCCGGTACATGCAGACCAGTGACTATTGTAACACAGAGGTGTGTCACATCCATTCAGTTCCCAGGCTCTGTCTTCCAGGGTAGGAATTACAGGCTACTGCCATTTTCTGCCTGGCATTTTTATATGGGACCTGGGGATTCGAATTCCAGTCCTCTTGCTTGTGAAGCAAAAGGCTTTAACCCGAGTCATCTCCCCAGCCTGCCACACTCATTCTTAACACCGGGAGCACCTATTGGTTAGGGACTCAGCTGGATGACACTCTCAGAGTCAGGCACTTGGGCTTGAAAGCTGTTTTTATATCAGACACAGATTGCTTTTTGAACCACAAGCCCCCATCTACTGGGTGCACGGGGCACCTTCGTCCTGATCAGTAGAACAGATCTTGGTTCCCACAATGGGCCGTCAACTGGGCACATCTTAAAATACCAAGTTCTGGGACTGGAGAGATGGCTCAGGGGTTAAGACTCTACCTTGAAAGCAGAAGGTCCTGAGTTTGGTCCCAGGTCCCACATTAAATAAACATCAGGTGGAAACAGCAGCTGCATGCACTTCCAGCACTGGCTGGTGGAGCCTGGGACATCCCAGAGCAAAGCAAAAAGGAGAATGATTCCCGGAGTCACCCTTGGTCCTCAACAGCAGCATACGGTATTGGTACCCTCTGATACACACACACACACACACACACACACACACACACACACACACACACACTAATAAAAGTTAAAAAAAAAAACAATTCTCATGACTCCCTTGCACTCCTTCAGGAAGCTGCTCTTAAAACATACTGCAAAAGAATTCAGAAGAACCGAAGCGAAGACCCCCAGAGAACACATCTGCATGTGCGCATAGTAGGTTTCAGAGACCCTAAACCTGGCTGCAGCCTGAGAGTGTTTTGGGTGTAGAAGGAGTGTCCCAGTGAATCAGACGTTTAGGACATCCACCGTTACTCCCCAGACCTGAGATTGGGGGGGATGTCTTTCTGTCCGTTACACCCATGCATGTAATCAGCAATCGTTTCCATTGTAAATCCCAGACCCACCATCTGCAGGCTCCAAAGGGCTAGGAGATTGTGAATGCCCTGGCCCCGTGGGATTAATCTGCAATTTCACACTAAATGATTTTTAAGTGTAATTTGTTACAATGATAACAACATTGCCCTCTGCAAAACAGCCCCCAGAGCAGCTCTGCGGGAAGAGGGGAGTCCTGCCCAGTGCTATGGGAAAACAGCCTATTTGCTTCTGTTTACATTCGCTTTACTTCAGCGACAAATGGGAAAGGGTGGGGACAGCTCCTGCTTGAACCTTGGGAACTGGCCGTTAGTAAGCCTACTTTTTTTTGTTACAAAGGAACCCCTCTGATCAAACAGGCTGAAAAGCAAGTTCTGAGCCATTCTTCAAAACCACTCGGGATTGTTTGGTGTTTGCAGAATAAAACTGCTAGCGATGAAAAGTACCAGTTTGGGTCGTGTGCTGAGCAGAGAGCTATTAAAGGACCCTTTGTGGACAGGGGTGGGGGAACGTGGGTGGGGAGGTCCCCAGGAAATCACTCTGTAATAGCCCAGAGAACTAGCTGCTCTGAGCAGAGAGGAGCAAATCCTCTCCTAAGACACACCTATTTCCATGGTCTTCACTCATTACACAAGTAATCAGTGTATGTCAAAGTGCATTATGCGAAAGAGCCTACGTGTCTAATATCAAATCAGGCACAGCAAGAATGCAAATACTGGGCCATGCACTGACACCCACAGAGCAACTGCATTCTCCTAAACTGCCCACAGCCGGTTCAGATGTTCCTTTGTGTGGCTCTTGTGGCTGACGAGTCAATTGACAGTTAGAAAGCGGGGTTTAAATGGCTAGCCTTCTCAGACCCAGTTTTAAAGATGAACTAATGGTGTTTCCTCTACAGAGCCAGGGCAGAGAGAGAATGGCAACACCCTGCACACAGCTGCGCCTGCAACAGTCCTGAGATGAGTGCAGTAAGAAAGCTGTGGAGGGTCTGCAAGATGACTCAGCAGATACAGGCGCTTGCTGAGCAAGTCTAATGACATGAGTTCAAGTCCCAGACACCGTGTGAAAGTGAAAGGATTGATTCCACAAAGTTGTTCACTGACCTCCACATGGACATACCTAACACCTACACCCACATATGATAATAGAGATGCCGAAATGTCCTGCCTACCAGAAACTACTCAATGTGAAAAAAGCAGGAGGAAGGGGTTCTACCTACACGTCTCCTCATGCCCTGGCAGTGCCAACTGGAAATAGGTCTGACATGCCAAAGAACACAGGGACTCAAGCCAGGGCTACAATGTCTGATGCAAAAGCATATTCTAGCACATTCTAAGAGGGCAGCAAAAACCGAGACTTCAAGGGATGGGTTCTGAGGAATGGTGGGGGTGATAGCATATTGGAGTCATGGTAACCATTGCTGGAAGATGGGAGAAAGGGAGTGTCTGTGCTTACCCTCCACTGGCAACTGAATTGGGGAACTGGGGGTCTTACATGGACAAGTTCCCAGATTCCTCTTCAAGAAAAGCTAGAAGTTCCAATTTGAGGTTTGTCTTTTTTTTTCTCCCACCACACACCACACACACACACACACACACACACACACACACACACACACACACATATACAACACACAGAAGGTGGGGGGAGGCAGGGATGGGACCCTTCCAACTTGGATTCTGTCTTTTGCAACCCAAGTATGTGGTGTCTTCAGCAACAGGATTAAAGAAACCAAACATCAAAGTAGGAGGGGCCTTGGTGGGAAGGAGGAGGTTTTCAGAGGTGGGGGTGGGAGGAAGTAGGGGTAGGCTATGAGGGATCATAAGAGGAGAGTGAAAGGCTCCCACAGTCTATATATACACATATGAGGTTGCTAAAGAATTAAAAATAAGAAAGAAAAAGAGAAAACGGAGCACAGAATTCAGACTCGCAATCACATTGACTCAAAGGAGACATAGAAAGAACACACAAGTCACAGGTCTTCCAGTTGCACCCCCTGGGAGGACAGAGTTACTGGATCCATTAAACAGTCTGGAGACCAGAACAGAAAGTCTGGCATGACAGGAAAAAAAAAATCACACCATGAAACATACACAAAGTGGCCAGGTTAAATCACTTATGCACTGGGAGCTGGGAACAACTGAATGTGATTTCCTGACGCAGACGGAAGCTTGATGGGATGAGATTACAGAGCTGACACACGAAGACAGGACCCCCAACGGTTTTGCATGCATGAAGCATCCTCTTGAAGGGCTTAAGCTGTGTTTCCTTCCCCTTCCCCCCAGTCAGGACAAGGTTGTGTCAGACCCTTCAGGTCTCTAGAACTGTTTAGTGAATCCAGACTTGATGATTGTAAAGGTTGAGACTGATTTTTCAAAAGAATTCATCCATTCCTTGCTGTCTCTGACATCCCAGTAACAGAATCCCAAGAGCAATTAGGAACGGAGAGTCACCTCCAAAGGCAGCCCTCACCTGCTGAGTGCCCGCTAGACAGCAGGGGCTTCCTTTCCTGCCCCAACCCTGCAAGAAGAGTGCTGTCCTTCTAGGAAGCCACACAAAACTCCCCAGAGCCACACAGGGCTTTGTGGAGACTGACATATTCACTTCCTCAAAAGCTTGCCCTGTCTTTGAGGATCCAGAAGGAATCTCAGGGGCAACAGTGTAACAATGTGCATCGATACTTAGTAACATCCACCCAGAATGCTCCCTCTTCCGTTCTAATCTCCATCTTGTGTGTTTTGCACTTTTTAAACAGCCAGACAGGCTGACTGCCACGCTCCCCCAGTGAGGTCATCTCAGAGGATATGTCCACCGAATCTGGTACTTTAGGCCCCGCCCCCCCACACTGTTGTGTGAATACTTTTCCTGGGGAGATACTACCCAACTATCTATCCACACCAGACAGGAGTTCTAAGATGGACCAAAGGAATATAGACCAACAAGGTCTGACTTGACAAAGAAAGAAGACCGAGGAAGGAAATTAGTCTTACTTACAGGATTAGGGGTGGAGGTTACTTACTGAAGAAACAGGGAGGCCCTAGCAAGGCTGGTGGCTACCCCATGTACTGCATAGATGGAACCCCAATGAACCTTCCTCAGCCTAGATGTGACCTAGGAACCTTCTCAGACCTCAAGATGAGGGCACCTGTAACTAGTGCCCCAGGTGACCCTATGAACTGCCCTGTCGCTGAAGGAGTGTCAATGGCCAATAGGTGTGATCTTGAGGTTCTCAGCAAAGACAGGGATTGTTTGCTTGAAGGAAAGCCCCATAAAACACCCCCTCCCAAGTATTTATTTTTTTAACTCCTCTCTACATGCAAATACTTAACAAAAGCCACAAACACGACTTGGCATTCAATACAACATTTGCTATCTAAGTACAGGGACTTGGTATTGAACTTCGAGATGATAATATAGATGATATCACATTTTGTTGGCTGGGGGGAGGGGTCTTACAGGCCGAACAGGATCTGTTTCTGGCTTGTGACTCCGTGGCCCCCGTCTCACAAATCAGGGCAGAGAAGACATTCAGCCTAGAATTACTGTAATTCTTACAGAATTTTTCCTTATATGGAACCAAATGAGTCTTGGAACTTTCAATTCAGCCATCTGAGCACTGTTTCGAATCTTTTTGTTCTTCAGGTCTTCAAAACAAAAAAAACTCCAAAGAAACTCAAGAGCCAATAACAACATCATAGAGGATCCCTTGTATATACTGACAACAACGAAATGAAGTGAGGTTATCATAAAAAGAAGGAGAAAATTCCTAAAAATAAAATGAAAATTCCAGCCAGTCACCTGGTGTGTTTCTGAGTCCCTCCCCTCAGCAGGAGCTAATTATAAATTATCATTATTCTGATAAAGACCCTGATTGTAGTGGGTTCAGGTGGAGACACAGTCTAAAATTCCCTTCCCTAAGGCTTAGCATCCTGGTTTGTTTTGTTTTGCTTTGCTTTAAAAAAAAAAAACCGAGATGTTGGGAAGTCATTTACCAGCTACTCCTGTGCTGACGCTCCCAACACGAATCCCAATACACAGATGCGTCACACTCTGCAGCCAAGGAGATCAGTCGACTTCACAATCTCCCACAGAAATTACCGGTATGCATGCCGGAGAGGATATGAAATACACGTTTCCCATTGAGAAATTTCTTGGCAGAAATATGACCCGACTGGCAACTGATAAAGCAAAGGAAAAGAAATAAGCTTGAATCTCAAGGGTACTGCCATGTGCCTGACACAGCCTGACTGGGACCCTGGACGATTCTTCCACCCCATGAGACACTTCTCCCTTTCAGACACACCATGTAGCTTGCTAGGTGGGTTCTGCTGCTTTGTTTCTAAGCACCGCAAAAATCAAGACAACTAGCAAAGCAAAAAAGATCTTAGGGAAACAGAGAAGGAATTGTGTCCTGTGGTAATATTTAGTCCCTTGGTTTCAGAATACTTGCTTTCTCATTTCCCAAGGGAGATCATAGATAATATTTTAAATCTCTCAGTACCAACACTGTCCAAACATGTTCTGTGGCATGAAAGAGTGCTCCTAGCTACCCACTGAGCTGGGTACAGGTTCAACATTAACAATATAGGCAAATATTTCCTGCCCTGCCACAGGCACCCTAAGTCCACACAGAGTGAACTATTAAAATATCAAAATCCAAGAATCAGAGTCGAAAGTTTGAGCCAACAAAAGCTACCCACCTATTGGTCCTTTTCCCTTCTCCAAGATTCCCAGCATCTCAGATCTTGGGTTTCTGCCAGATCTGTGGGGTTCTTGTTGGCAGCCACCCCCAAACTACTTTGAGAACCGAGACCGGCGCTGCTCAGCCTCCTCCTTCCCGTGAGCAGCAGCAATGAAAACCAAAGGTCCTGGAGCTACAGAAACAGGTGAGGAGCAGGTGATCGTATTTAAAAAAAGAAAAACAGGGCAGCATGATGCTAACCTGGTGACTTGAACTCAGCTCCCGGAACCTATGTAAAGGGGGATAGGGAGTCCTCAAAACTGTCCTCTGACCTCCATAGCATGGACACTCACGCCCACCCTCACACCTGCTTCTAATTGTAACAGACACTTTAGAAAGAAAAAAGCTGGAATACTGTTGGCTCAGTATGGCTATGGCCTAGCCCAGGTGCCCCAACTTGCTTGGTGTTGGAATCACCTGAGACACTTGTTCCCCAATACTCAAGCTCCAGCCCCAGGGACTGACAGTGGAGAGGAAGCCCCGTAGGTGGGAAAAGACACAAGGAGTGGGAAAAGCATCAGTTAATCACTTGAGCTCTGAGTCACCCTAGCAAGGGTGTTCTCCTCACTGTGTCCACCAATCAAACTCAAAGCAGAGAATTCAAATTGCAACTCTTTAGGAAATTAAGAGAACACACAGTTCCCAACCAAAAATCCAAGCAGAGAAGTCATTCCTAAAGATACTCTTAGCGCCCTCCTTCCTTTCTTTCCTTTTCTATCTCCTTCTCCATCTCCTCCTCCTCCTCCTTATTTTGCTCCCTCCTTTTTCCTCCCTCTCTCTGTCTCTTCTTTTCTCTTTCTCTTTCCCTCTTCTCACTTCCTCTTCTTTCTCTTCTCTGGTAACTTCCCACTGTGGGGGATGCAGAGCCCGGGCGCCAGGCAGGGAGCAAAACCTGTGGTTTCTCCTCTTTCCCTTCTGTTTCTCTATCTTGCTCTCTGTCTCTCTTCTTTCTGCCCTCTCTTTCTGCCTTCTCTCTCTCTCTGCTTCTTTCTATCTCTTTCTCTCTCTTCTCCATTATTCAGTTTTATAGGACCCGCCGGTTCCTCCTTCAAAACATAGGTTTTCTTTTCAAATCTTTCTGAAATACGTAGCATCGCACCTTAATGGAAAGGACCAGCCACCTCAGAGGGAGGTTATATCGGTTATATCACCTCTGCCCCCCTCCACTCCGTGCAGGCACAACTCTAATAAGGATTAATAAAAATTAGGCCCAAATGCTTGGAACGCTTTACAACTAACTCAACGCGTGAATTAATCCAAGGTCGTCTGGAGACACTCAGCAGATGTGTGAGAACTTTTTACCTGGTCAAACTCGGGTTTTAAATACTTACCCAAATTGACCTTAATCAACATTTGTGAGCTGTGTCCCACCCCACCCCCATCCCCCGTGAGTGTAAACCGGTCTTTTTGCTCCTGGAAAACAAGAAGAAAATCCCAGGCGCCACACAAGGCCTTGCAGGCAGTGTGGCCCAGTGCCAAGATCACAGCCCACCTGAATGAAAACCCAAATCCAGGCATATCCAGCTGAGGGAGGCGGGTGGGGGGAGGCTGGGTGGAGGTCTCCCCCGCCACAGGTGCAGGGACGCCTTCCAATGCAGGGTGCGCAGCCTGAGGACAGCCTAGGGAAGCAAGGCTGAGGCATAGCTTGGGGGCAGGGATGGTGCAGGGCAGGCTGCGTCCGCACGGGTGGCGGGGTGACCCCGGGTTTGGCTCCCCGCCTGAGCCCAAGGCTCTGCGTCCCCCACAATGGGAAGCAAGGTCCTCCTAGCCCCCAGGAGGCTGGGGTGGGAGACGCCGGAGCAGCCGGCTTTCCCCACTGTGTGTGTGTGGGGGGGGGGCTTTGGTGCCTTGACTCTAGGGCAGCTGCAGAGTTAGAGACCCCGAAGTGCAGAATTTTTCCCAGGGGACCACTTTCCAGCGCTCCCCCACGGGCCCCGGGAGACCTCTGTGCGCGCTGCGTCCCGCCGTCGCCCGCGGTCGGCGCCACCTTTCCCGCGGCTGGCGCGCGGGGCGGAGCCGGGCGGGAGCGCGGGCGCCCGGGCGGGCCACAGTCCCCAACGGTTCCGCCGGGGGCTCGGCCCTCGGCGAAGGACCCTGAACGCCCCATAGTCCACGGCCGCGTGAGCGCCCCCCGTGCCACCCGCAGCGCGCAGATCCGGGACCGGTTCCCCTGACTGCACGCGGCAGGGGGACCCGGGCGCAATCCGGGGCGCACTTCGCTGTCTCCGCAGGTGGCGCCGCAGCCCCTCCGCCACGCGGGCGCAAACTTTCTTAAAGGGACAAGTGGCACCATCCTGAGTCTACCTGGGCTTCACCAGAGGCTGCTCCCGGAAACCCCCCGCTTTGGGAACACAGTGACCAGCAAGGCTCACTGTGCGCCCACCTCCCTTCCGCCTAGCCCAGGGACCCACTGCCATTTGCAAACCACCCCCCACCTCCAGCATCTCCCGCGACTTAATCCTGCCATCCGCAAGCTGGAGGGCGCGCGCTGGCTGCAATTTGGGGCAGAGTTTGACAAAGGGGGGTTCCCTGCCCTGGAACTGTCTCCCCATTTTATAGAACCCCAGGGCGTGCCAGATTGCTGGAGACAGCCCCTTGACCCTGCCCTGTCACGGACCCTTGTGGGGAGTAAGGCGCCCCCCCCCGCGGAGGCTACTGCGCATGCTCCGCGCTGGACAGCTCCAGAGAGGGAAATTTAAAAACCGTTCGAGCTGCGACGGCGGCCAAATCGCTGATCGCGAGGGGCGAGCGCCAGGGCGACCCCTCCGGAAGCCCCCCGCGTCGCCGCGAGGACCCCCTCCAGGGACGCAGCGCCGGCTCCGCGCGCTCCTGCAACCCGGGACCCCGGCGCACGGGCGCGGGGCGACCCCGTCCCCGCCACCACCCCTCGATGACTTTGGAAGAGGAACTGAGCCGAGACTGGTGGGTTTCTATGTTCGGTTCCAGCCTGGAATGTGAAATAACTCAGAGGGGGGGCTTCATGACTTCTTTTTTTAAAAGTCCCTGTCTGCTATGGATACCGTGGGCGGGTAGCAGAGGTGGGTGGATTGGTTTCCCAGAACCTAAGCCCAGGGCAGGTGGCTTTTCTGAAAGCGTCTCTAGGGCGGCAGCCCTGTGGGATCGTTCTTTCTTTGCAAGTGGGAATTTGGCTTCCCCCAGAGAATCCTGACTCGTCAAATTCCTTTTTTTCCCCCTGTTGATGTGTTTCCCCCTACACACACACACACACACACACACACACACACACACACACACTTGATTATAACTGAAGGAAGCTTGGAAATATGACTTGGGAGGGAATAAAATTAAGATTTCCATTTTGGGAACGTACAGATTCCAAAGCTTGATGTTTTCATTTAAGAAACGTTTCCTTCCTTTTCCTCTTCCCCTTCCCCCTTCAGTTCCAAAGGGACTAGAATCCCTTTCCCTTCTTCTCAGCTTGGCTCTAGCTAAAAGTCCTTGGGTAGGATTGCCTTGGAATTGTGACCGGGACTTCTCTGTCCTGCTGGTGGTCTGAGTTCCAACCTTCTTAACTCTGGGGAAACTGTGTTTCTGTGCTGCCCTCATCCTGGGTGATGGACTTTGTTTTCTGCTTGTCTCTGCCCCGCAAGGAGGTGACAGAAAGTGACATAGATCCATAATGTCAGGAAGGATCCGAAGCTCAGGCCAAAGTCGACACCCCTCCCCGAGGGAATACACATGAGGATTTAGGCAGAGACACACTGTGTGGAGGCTGAGTGCCTTAAGGTGTTGGCGTGCCCTGTGGAGTTCGGAAATGATCACATCAGCTCTGTGGAGTTTCTTCCAAGACGGGCTTGATCTTCAGAGCGGCTCTGTCTGAGGGGTTCTGGGCTTGGGACCTGGCACTGTGTACCCACTGCAGTTTCTTGCCCCCTCTAGAAGGAGTCCTCTCTTGGGTTAGCGGCTGTAGGCACACCGGTGGCCACAGCAACTGTTACTCTGAGATATAATCCCCCAAGCTGCCTGGCTTCTCTCCTGTCTGCGTGTGGGTCAGCTGTGTGATTCTTGGCCAGTCTGTGGCCCTCTCTGGGACTTGTTTCTGGTCATGTAAATGATGCTGCTGATAGGTGGTCTTAGGGTCTCTTTCAGATTCCATAGGTCCCAAGAGCCGACTAGGCGGCAAGTGAGCCCAAAGCAAAGCATCCCTTGAAAACAAGACAGAGCAGAGTTCAGTGAGAAGGTTTGGGTGGAAGGGTTTATTCTTATATCTTGTCTTCTGCCTCACAAATGGGAAGCCATTAGGGGTTCAACCAGGGCAAACCCCTTCTTTTCAGATGGGAGAATTGAGGGTTGGAGGGGAGGGGCTTGGCCAAGGTCACACAGTCACCGAAAGATGAGAAACAGGAAGAGGAGGAGGGGAAAGAGGAGGGGTGGGGAGACCCAGGAGGGAAGGGGGAGGAGAAAGAGGGGAAGAAAGAGGGAGAGAGGGGAATGAGCAGGGATAGGAAGAGGAGGACGAGAGGGAAGGAGAAGGAGAAGAAAGAGAAAAAACTTGGAGTCCTCCCCTAGTCTGTCTTTCTTGAAGCGGGGTGGTTCCCAGCGTCGCACACCCCAAAGCCATCACTGTGTCTGGGTTGAGGTCAGAACAGGCCTGTTCACCCAGGGGCTGTCTGTGGGCTCCCCCATCACCTTGCCCCTCCACTGCAGCATGAGCGGTGGCTGCCAGTGTACTGAGCAGCCCCCAATTAGCGGAATGTTGCCTTCTAGATCCAAATGAGGCCACAGAATGGCAGGGAGCAGCCATTCACCCCCCTTCCGGGGGGGAGGGGCAGATGCAGGTGCCCGGGAGGCTGCTGTGCTGAGCCCCACCACTCTAGGGAGAGAGCTGATGCTCCAGAGAGAAACCAAAGGGCTTCTCTGGGCATCACACAACTCAGGATCCCCGGGCCTCTTCCACATGACTAGGGTCTTAATCATGATGGGGAACCATGTGGGCGCTGTCAGCTCGGGTATAGACAGCTTCTCTGGCTATTTGGGGCTCTCAGTTTCTTCATCTGTAAAATGGGGGTAGGACAAACGCTCCCCCCATGGCATGAGGTTGCTATGGCAACCACATTAGCATTTTCGACTCTGCCACTTGCCAGTTGTATAACTGGGCAGCATAGCCTCCGAGACTTCCTTGGTTTGTACAGTGGGAATAAGAAACTACTTATGGAAGTACTGGGCACTCAGAAGGCACTGGATAGACCCGGGTGACTGTTCCTCTGCCCTTTAAGTAGGAAGCCAACGAGAGAGCTGGCTGTCCCTTGAGGGGCTGGCTGTAAGTGCTCAAGACATAGAGTCACACACACACACACACACACACACACACACACACACACCCTGAAGAGCTCCACAAAAGCCTGGGGGAGTCACTGGCTTCATTTGCCAGTGGCCAGACTTGGATGATTTCTAGCGCCCGCTTCAGATGGGTCCCGTGGCTTGTCTGCTGGTCTTTTAAGTCAAGTATTAAAGCTGGCAGAACTGGAACTTCTCAGCCGGTTGTCAGCGTTACAGTTGTCGCTGAGTCACACCCTCGAGGAGGGTGGGGATGGAATCTCTGGATCCAGGTGCCCACGCACTGCCCAATGGGTGGTTCCCACCAGTCTTGGCCGGCATGTTTAGGCCAGCCCAGTCCACAGATTGCCTGAGGTGTTGGGCGCTTGCCCCTCTCCCAAAGCCAGGCCAGGGTGGGCAGAGCGCTCCTTCCAAGGGCTTGGCAGGGTGTACGCATCTCACTGACCAACTGGCAGGCACAGGGCTAGGGCGGGCAGGGGCAGGGCAGCGGACCCGTTTCGATCTTGAGATGATGTCTCCCCTGCCTGGCATGTGCTTGTCCTGTTTGTATCCATTTGTTTTCTTGCATGGAAGAGCTAGAGCATTCAGAAGGCAGGGGGGAAAAAGCGGCAATCAAGGGGCTGGCGCAGGGCCATCACCTTGTGCCTCCCTCTCTCACGCACCAAGTTCTCAGCTGAAGTCCTGACCCTCTGCCCTCGCACCATCCCGCGAGGATGGTATTCTTACGCTGATTCAGTAGAGAGGGACTCTAAGGCTCAGCCAGGTGAAGTGCTTAGGAAGGTGACACAGTAGTGATAGGCCAAGTGGGGGCTCGCGCGTGAAGCTGTAGACCCCAAGAGCATTGTGCCCACATATCACGTCCCATGGGAAGCAGGGAGGGAGGGCGAGAGATGAATAAGCACGCCATCACCTTACCACCGGGTGTCCCTGGACAACTTGCTCCCCTCTTTGGGCCACAGTGCGTTTGCCCGTGACATGAAGCTGTCAGAGAACCAATCGTCAGGTTGCTGGGAGGATTCTGTGCCCGAGGTGGGGCAAGACACTCAGCCATGCTGGGATAGCGGTCGCCCCTGGAGGGGAGGGGTCTCATGATGATGTGGTGAGTCCCTGCTTCCAGCCACGCCCATTTTTCTCCCGGAATAATGGCTCACGAGAAGTTTATGGGCTTCTCATTTGCCCTCCTATGCCTTCAGAGAATGCACCGAGGACCCGATCACTGGGACTGCTGGTTCAGCTGCCGTCCCCTACATTCTCCTTCCCCTCCTCCTCTCCTCTCCCCTCCCCCCTGCTGTGCTCCACCATGCAGCCTGGAGCAGCTGCTGGTGCTCCATTCCCCGGGGGAGAGTTCAGCCGTTAACTTTCAATGGCCCGTGTGTGGCCAGCTGCAGACCACCGGACCTTGCTCTGGGGGAGCTTCAGGAGCCCACAAGGGCCCAGACAGTCAGTCGTCACCCACTATGGCAGGGACGAGCGGTGGTTCCGTGACTGACCGCCCCCTGCTCCGTGTGACAGAGCTGGGCTTCTTGGCTCAGACAGTGGGAGGGAAGCCCAGCCCCCTCAAAGGTGCTAAAGAGGGTTTAAGACACCTGCTCAGCCCTAGCAAGTGAGTCACCCAGCATCACCTTCCAGCAGCAACACAAAGACTCCCAGGCACGGAGGGCAGCACTTGCCGGGCACACCTGTGGTGGAGGGGGCAGCTGCCCCAGCTGAGTCAGGCAGGTGGTGGCTTCCTCTCCACAGGAGAAGAAAAGGAGACCTTAGAGAGAGAGAGAGAGAGAGAGAGAGGGAGAGAGAGAGAGAGAGAGGGAGAGAGAGAGAACACAGACATATTGAGGGTCCTTGGACCCTCAGTCTCTTGAGGTATTTCCACATGCTCCTTGCCTTGCATATTGACTTCCCAAACTTCCAGGGTCTCCCTTAAAAATAAGGGAACTGGACTGAAGAGATAGCTCAGGGGTTAAAGTTTTTGCCTTGTAAGCAAAAGGACCTAAATTCAGATTCCATGTAAACATGTAGAGCAGATAGGGCAGAAGCCTGTGATTCCAGCCCTGGTAAGGTAGAGTCTGGGAGACGCCAGAGCAAAGCAATATGGGAGGAAGAGCAATCCAGGATGGGCCCTGATGTCACCCTTGGGCTTCCACAGGCACACAGGCACACACACTCAAGTGCCCTCTTGTACACACTATTGCACATACGTGTACACCTGTCCACATACCACACACCTATACACACACGCGTACACACACACACACACACACACACACACACAGGTGACCTTAGGGGGATATTTGTCCTTCTCTGGAGGTTTTCTCATGTTGGAACTGCTGTTTTGCGTATACAACAGATAGTTAATTTTGATCAGGTGAATGGATGCTTGCGTGCATAGATGATGAATGATGGATAAATGGGCAAGGGCTACCTTGCAATTGTGTGCTCATCCCAAAACTTAAGCCAGCTATTCTAGAAAGTAAGCCAGCCTTTATTTTAGAAAGGAAAGGCACATGCCTTGCAAACTCCTAATTAAAGTCTCCGTGTACCCATCTTGGTGCCACTGGGACACTGAAGGATTCTCGCTGAGTAGAGTTCATGTTCTTGCTCCTGTAAATGGCTACGAAAGATACGTTAGTTAAGTCCTCACTTCTGAAGGGCTTGATCCCTCTCTGTGTAACGCGGAGCTTGGAAACAAGAACGGTTTGTGGCCACGTGGGCCACGGCGGATGGCACCTTCTTGTCAGTGGGGTGCAGGTGACAGGGTGGGAGCTGGCAATGGCTCTGAGATCCAGAATGGGGATAGGTCTCCTCCAGGCAGTGTCTGCCAACAATCTTGAACCTCTAGCACAGGCGCATGGGAGCCCATGGATGTGTGGACTTCCATCCTGTATACTTACGCATCGTTGCAGGAAATCAGCCATGTTCAAGTGCATCTGACATACAGGAGCATCCGGTATCTGGGGGCTCACCTGAAGGCTCAGGGGTTAAAGAAAACAAAAGTCTCGTGTGTGTGTGTGTGTGTGTGTGTGTGTGTGTGTGTGTGTTCCAGATCCCTGCTGTTTGGTGATGGTGAAGACGTGGCACCTCTCTGGCCGTACGTGGCTACTGAGTACTTGTGAAAAGTGGGAGGTGAATCAAGGGCAAGCATCTGTAGAATTCGTCCCTTGTGAATGAATTTAGAATTAAGTCCAGGAGCTGGAGAGATGGCTCAGAGGTTAAGACTCTGCTTCACAAGCAGAAGGACTGAGTTCAAATCCCAGATCCCATATAAAAACTGCAGCAGTCTACACTTTTGACTCTGGAAGGCAGATCTGAGAAGTCCCAGAGAGAAGCAAAAAGGACATAGAAGCAATCCAGGATGATTCTCAAAGTCATCCTTGGATTTGCTACGGGCACATACATTGCCTCCTGATCTCCCCATACTTATAGATAGATAGAAGATAGATAGATAGATAGATAGATGATAGATAGATAGATAGATGATAGATAGATAGATAGATAGATAGATAGATAGATAGATAGATAGATAGATAGAAAGAAAGAAATTTAAGTGGATATAGCAGCAGCTGCATGTGTCCAGCAGTAGTTGGAGAGCGTGGTGTTAGGATTTTCTAGAATTCACAGAGCACATTTCAAACAGGAAGGATGGATGCAGGGAAGGGGGACTGGACTAGGCAAGTCCTAGGATATGGCCCTGGGTGTCCTGCTTGGGTGGCCCTGGACCAGCGAGCAGGAAAGTGGCCTTTATGCTTGCTTCCCGCTCGCACCTGCCTGCTCAGACTCTCTGGATGAGTTCGCAAGATCAATTGCAAACATGTCTTCAGCCCACCTGGTCACGTGTGAAGGGCTTGTTTGCCATGGGAGATGTCTCCAGAGGGGACACCTGGGCCTCCCTTGTCTGGCCCCAGGAGAAGAGGAGCTGAGCATCTAGAAAGCAAGATGTATTTATGACTATTGAATACCAACTGTGTGTGTGGCCCTGCGCTGGGTCTGGGGTTTTGGCTCTTCAGAGGAGACAACACTCCCCCTGTTTCGACCCTGGGGATCCCAATCCTGTCTTGTCAGACCCTCAGGGTCCGCAGCACCCTGGGTGGATACCTGTTTTGGCTGGGGGTACTGGCAGGGATCAGGAAGGGGGAGGCTGTGGTCAATGACAGGACTCTCTGAGGCTCAGAATAAAAAGGGGGTCTGACAGACACATGTTGGGCCATGCAGAGAGACGAGGGAAAGGCACCCACAAGGAGAGAACCGAAGGAGCGGAGCCCCTGACATTGAGGTTATTGGATGCAATGGAAATGGCATTCATTCTTCCCAGAGCCCGCAGTGCATCCCATTCCCAGGGCTGGTCATATGTTGTTGCTGGTCAGAGTGGGTGCAGGGATGGGCAGAGGGTGTAGAAGGTCATGGGGTGGGGGTATCATCCAACCTGCTGGAAGGCGACATGGGATGTCTCCCTAGTTTAAGGAGCATGGGAGTCAGTCAGGGGTGGGGCTCCAGTGTCACAGGTAGGCCCCCCTTGCCACTTTAACTGGCTCCCTGGAACCAGCTGATTTACACACCCTGGTTAAGAGCCCCAGATTCAGGTGGAGGGGGAATCTCCCCTCAGACCATATCTACCTCTCTGCTGAGACCCCCACAGGAGTGACTTAAAGTGTAACTAACTAAAAGACCCGATGCGAGTCCTCTTAGCTCACCTCCATGCAAAGGGATTTTCCCAACGCCGCTTTACTGTTGTGTGTGCCTCAGTTTCCCTAGCTGTCAAGCAGGAGGCTCTGTCTCCTGAGCCCCGATCCGGGGCTTTGGCAAATACTGCAGCAGGTAGAGGACAGCTCAGGCCTGACAGTCAACTGTCACATCCAGCTCGGGGGTTGGTGACTTGGGGACCTGGTTCAGCCTGCTTCCACCCCAGGTGAGCATTTAAAGGGTACAGCCCACAGTTGGAGGGCCCTGAGTTCTTGATGAGCTGCAGGTCGAGGAAGCATGAAGCTTCAGGCTGCACTGGCAGGGCGGCCAGGAGCCTTGGCAGGGCCCCCGCGAACCACTGCGTTCCTGTCCGCCCGAGGCCGGGGACGCGTTGCCACACACTTGCTTTGAGGATCAGGTCAGGTGACCTCTGAGAAGACATCTGAGGTGAAGGGACTGGAAGGAGGCTGCGACATCCAGCGATAAACCTGGCCTTGCCAGCGATAAGCCTGGCCTTGGGGAGCCAGGAAAAGAAGCGTAGGTCCGGCAGGTAATCAGGAGGGCACAGGGGCTGAGGCGGGCTCACCTGTGGGCAGGTAGCGGCGGGGTTGACAGCCGGCGGCTGAAGGAGGCGGCTGTTCCTCACAGCATGAGGAGGGTCCACCCTGCCCCCTCTCAGGCAGCCCTCACACTCCGTGCAAAAGGTGCCCAACGACAGTCTCCGGAACTCAGTTTCTCCATGTGTAAAACGGGGATGGTGTATAACCCAGGATCTGACCTCCAGGGGGTCCTCAGTAAGTGGTAATGGTTAGTAACTCTCTGTGCCACATACCAAAGGTTCCGCATGTATGCAGCCCCCACCCCCCAGCCCCGGGCTGGTCATACTAACATCCTTAATGTTAATTACCACTACCTCAATGCTCATTTTACACTGAGAACAATTTGCTGTTCAAAGTATTTCATGCTCAGCATACGGCTCATTATCAATCTTACATATGAGAAGCTAAGGCTCAGAGAGGTCAAGCTTAAGGGGAACCAGGACTAGAAATACAGACTCCCGAGCGCCTACTCGGACTGCTTCTTGAATCCACCACCACAGGAGAAGTTTGCTTCATGTCGCTGCTCAGGAGCGCAGTGGGGTCTCCATCTTGCAAGCCTGCCTTCGGGGACTGACCTCCACAGCACTGCAGCAGGGGCAACTGAGAGCTAACTGGGGCAGGTTCTGGAGCAGAAGTGGGGCTCCTGGGAGCTGGCTGCCTACCGGAAGGGGAGGGTCGGTCAGGCACCTTCCACAGCAGGTGGTATAACAACCCCGCCCATCCCCTTCGCCCCATGATCTCTCTGGGAGCCCAGGAGACAGATGGCACGGCCCAGAGGCCGGGGCTGGAGGGGCTGGGGGGCAGATAGATGAGTTATGAGCAGACTGCAGGGGCGGCAGCCAAGCGCCCCACAGTAACAATAGCACCAGGACCCCAGAAACAATAGGTCACGTGCCAGGGGGGCAACAGTCGTTTGGCTTACAAAGGGCTCCCGGGGGACAGCAGTCTGGCCAACTGTTGCCTCTGACATGCTCCAGGCAGTTTTCAAATGGTCTCCAGGCCACGTTTTGCTAGGAGACAGCTAATGGGGGTGTGAGGCTCGGGACAACTGGTGGGTCACCTGATACAGCAGCCAGGTGCAGGGGACCCTCCCCCCAGGCTGAGGTTGCTCAGTGGTAGTCTTCCCCACTTCCTTCCCAGCTCTCTGAGACCCTGTCTCACCTGGTTTTGAACTCAGAACTCAAGATGTTAACAGTGAAGCAGACAATTACTGGCTTAGGGGTGGAGGGGAAGACGGGTTCCCGTCCCCCAGATGCATCTCTGGTACCACACCCAGCAGGTGCCTTCCTCTTTAAGGCCAGTAGCCAGGGAGTTAGTACCTAGGACTTTGGGAGTACCAGGAATTGTCACCCCAAGGATCCCTGTCTGGCGTCCTCGGAAAGCAATGCACGTGCTGGTCAGCCTGTTGAAAGCTGGCAGGCAGTCTGGGTCCTAGAAAAGGACATCGCTTGCTCCTGGCACTGCCCTCTATACCCATTGGCTCAGTATCCTGAAGGGGAACACAGAAAATCCTTATCCAAAATGTTTGGGTCCACAAGTGTTTCAAGTTCCAATCTGGGGCACCCTGGAATATTTGGATACCCACAGTGATCTGCCTTGAGGGGGCAGCCACACCGTCCCCTGGGTGCTGGCTACACCCAGGAGGACTTACATATGTTGTTCTCAGTGCTCCTACATTTTGACCGTGGTAGCCCTTTGAATGACCAAGGCATGGAATAGTTCCATTTCCAGGTTTTTGAGTTTTGGGGTTTTGGAACAGGGTCCTTCCCGTGTAGCCCAGGCTGGCCTTGAACCGTAGCTCTCCTGCCTCGGCCCTGTAAGTGCCGAGAGAGATCACAGGCATGCCTGCCTGGTAAGAGTTCAGATCAGGGATTCCTCAGTCAGAATCTCTAAACATCCCTTGCCTGGCAAGGTGGCCGGGGTGTTGCATGAGTTCAGATTCAAAGGACCTTGAATGGAACCGTGAGCAGTAGATGCTCCGTCCATGTCAAGGCAGTCCTTTAGCAGCATCTCGAGGGTCAGCCTCACTTCATCAGAGGTGGCTGCCTGAGATCCTGCCGGTGCAGAGAATCTAGGATGGATTGGTCATGTCTGCCACAGGCCTTGCACACAGTCAGTGCTCAGCAAACGTTAACACTGCCCAGTGGGGAAGGGAAGGGATGATCTGAGCTTGCGCCATCTGACTGCTCAAGAGGGATCCTGTGCCCAGCTCCTAGGAGGGGCAGATTGGTAGGAAGCCCCCAGAGCCTGCAGGGGGGCTCCTCCCACCTGCCCAAGCTCCTCTGCTCTCTTCCCAGGCTCCTGCCTCCCGCTGGTGACGATGAACTCCCTGGGGACCTGCAGTCACTGTCGTGGCTCACGGCCGTGGATGTGCCACGGCTGCAGCAGATGGCGAGTGGCCGGATGGACGTGGGCCCCAGCTTGCAACATCTGCACCCAGGTAGGCAGAGGCTGTGTGGGGAGAGTGAGGGGCGTGGTGTGGGTAAGGTGACTCCCACCTGCTGTCTTTCCCTGGGTGTCTGTCTGTATCTATCTGCACAAGGACAGGAGTCCCACCTTTTGCAGAGCAGAGGATGCAGTTCCAGACCCTTCCAGGCCCCAGGCGAGCAAAGGCTCGTGTGTGTGTGTGTGTGTGTGTGTGTGTGTGTGTGTGTGTGTGTGTGTGTGAGAGAGAGAGAGAGAGAGAGAGAGAGAGAGAGAGAGAGAGAGAGAGAGAAAGACAGGTCTGCTGCTCCCCGGACCATCTTGAACTTCTTCCAGCAATGGGCCCAACTCTGTTGTTGGAAGTGCCAAGAATGTTCTCCACATTTTCAAAGACCGTAAGGAAGGGAAGGAGACTGTTGCAGTTCGCCTGCATGGTTGCTGATAAATGACTATCAAACGCCTTAAGGGAACAAGGGTTTATTCTCTCTTACAATCCTGGTTACAGCTCTCAGTCCAGCTTGACGGGAGAGCACGCACCAACACCAGGGCCGAGGGAACTGGCCACACCATCACCACATCACAGCTGAGAGATAGACAATCCTTACTTGCCAGACCAGCATGTCTGGCCAAGTGAACAGAAGGATGCCGATTCTCTCAACCAGCTCTGTGATTTATTCCAGGGCCTAATCCACCCACCATGGGCTGGTCCTTCCCCATCAGCTAGACAATCTCCTGCAGGTTTACTCTGGGCTTAACTCGACCATTAATTCTCTACAAATGTGCCCAGAGCTCAAACCTCAACTGTCAAGTTGACACCTGTGCCTAACCATGACAGACACCAAGACAGGATGGCAAAGCCTCATGTATTTGCTGCCCGGCCCTTAGCTACTCCCCAGTTCTAGAAGATTCTAGGAGAATCCTGGTACCCAGGTACCCAGAAGTTCTCTGTAGGAACAGGTGGCTGTAGTCACAGCTGCGTGTGTGTGTGTGTGTGTGTGTGTGTGTGTGTGTGTGTGTGGTTGTGATCACAGCTTATGGACAGAGTGCTGAAGGAAGACAGTAGCAAAAGTGGCATCATGGTGCACAAATCAACCAACAGTGGGGGAAAAAAAATCTGTGTGTGACAGGGTTCCTTTCTTTGGTCAAAGTATTCTTGAGCAAAACGTGTGGGCACTACAAGCTGTTTCTGCAAAGGAAGGGAAATATTTATTCTTGAGATCCTCCTTGAGATCAGCCTTACGAGTGCTGGGATTAAACGTGTGACCCACCACGCCTTCCTGAAAGAGTCTAGACTTTGTAATGCATATGGTCTGTGTAGAAACTGTTCACCCCTCCCCTCTCCACCGCACCCCTTACAGAGCAAAACCAGCCCTGGGTGGAATGCAAACAAATGGGTGTGCCTGAGTGCTAATAAAACTTTATTGACAAATCAGACTGCAGGCCAGGCCTTGGACAACTGGCCAGTCTCCTCCCTGTAATCTAGGACCCTGGGGACAGAGGTGTGACTATAGGGGAGCTTTCCCCTCTGAGCAATCTCCTCCTCAGCAGGGAAGTGAAACAGCATTGCCCTTTGGGGTGTTGTAAGGGGAGGGGGTCAGGAAGCACCTTAAATAGTTGATGTTCGATAACATGGTAAATAAGACAGGCCCTAGCAGATCAATTTGACTTTGTTAGAAGTGGCTGCCTAAGATCAGGCTAGTACAGTGAGAATCTGGGGTGGATTAGTAATGTCTGTTACGGATCGGGCATGGGTACAAGTTTGCATTTGCTATTCCTGGAATAATCAGAGGAGCAGAGTTTAGCAGAGCCAGGAGAAGGCACTAAGGTAATTGCACCTAAGCATAAATGACTTAGAGGAACCAGGGGATGCTTTTTTTAAAAAATTTATTCAATTGTGCATGTGTGCATGTGTGTGTGTGTGTGTGTGTGTGTGTGTGTGTGTGTGTGTGTGTAGAACCACAAATGAATTCAGGAACCACCATGGACTGCCTCCACCTCCTCCTTGTTTACTCTGCCCTGGGATTCACAGGCTCCGCTCTACTAGGACCAGAAATGCAGGCCGCCCCCACTTCTGCCCGGCGTCTATACGTGAGGTCTAGGATCCTAACTCATGGGGTCTAGGATCTGAACTCAGGACCTTCTGCCTGTAAGGCAGAGGCTTAACCCCTGAGCCACTTCTCCAGCCCCCAGGGGATGCTTTAGAAGGGGAGAGATTAATAATAAATTAGTGTTTTAGTTCATGAAAAACAGGAACCAAGGTATATCACCATCATTACCATCATTTATGACTTATATTTATTGGGATTTTATTTTGTTGCTCAATAATGTACTAAACACTTGATAGCATCTCATTTAACTACCATATGTTTTAGGTAGGTAACAGGTAAGTAGATGTGGAGGAAACTGAGGCCAGTCCAGTTTGCGCAGCTGATAAGAACCTCTGCTACTGACAATCACGCCTCAGAATGGTGATTTGCAAACACTTGCTGTGTATCTGGTCCCCCTACTGTATGCTCGGTTCTCCTATTGTGTGCCTGGTCCTCCTACTGTGCACCTGGTCTTCCTACTGTATGCTTGGTTCTCCTACTGTGTGTCCGGCCCTGAGAGTGGAGTACCCCACTCTGAAAATGTCCGTGTACTGGATGGTCTTGTGCCAGGCCTGTCATTTCCAGCCCTGGGGCTTCTCTGTGCCCCCTTCCTGCAGGTGCCTTGGCTGCCTGCAGCTGACCTACGCCTGAGCACTACCCGGCACATGGGTGCCACCCCAGGTCCCATGCTCCGCGGTCCTACTACCATGGTCCCTCGAGGAATGCTGCGCCTGGACCCCTTGGCCAGCCACAGAGCCAGCGTAAGCGCCCCCATGTGGCTGGGAGGGAGGAGCCGGCCCGCTCCACTCTGACCTTCTATCTCATCCTCTGCTGGCAGCAGATGAGCCAGTTCCCTGCGGGGCGCCAGTCCTCATCCAGTCTGCAGGACACATCACTGCTTTACTCGTCTGCCACCCAGCTCCAGTTCCCGCTGCCCACCGGGGCCCAGCAGGTACTGCGGGGTCAAAGGCAGACAGACATACCTGCCGGGACCCACCAGGGACCACGCTGAGCCTGGGGGATAAGATTGCCCACCACGAGTGACACAGGCCACTCTTGCTAGGTGGGGGGACATGAGGGATCTTCCTCCGCTTTCAACCATGCGCTATGCTGGTAGTAATCGGGGCTGGGGGTCGTGACTGACTGTGCTGTGTCTCACTGTTCTCTCTCTCTCTCTCTCTCTCTCTGTTACCTGATGCCTTCTCTCCCGAGAAGGTTCCTCCCCGGGGTCTCTACAGCTCTCCCTTTGGAGCCCGGCCTGCCTACCCCCAGGTCCATGCTGCGGTGCATGCATCTCAGGAGCTGTACCCCAAACACTACCCTAAGCCCATCTACTCCTACAGGTGAGATGGTTCTAGCCAGAAGGGCGTCAAGCGCCCCCTGGGGGGGGACTGCATTCAGGGTACCTCGGGCATTTAGGAGAGGTGACCCGATTCCAAAGGGCATGGAGCGTGAGAATGGGGGACCCCAACCTGCTCTTGGGAGTGGCCAGTGTATGGTCAGCCAAAACCCTGGGCTCAGAATCCACTTCAGACGCTGACACTCATAAGCGGTGTGGCCGCGGGCAAGTGATTTGGCCTCTCTGAGACTGTGTCTTTAGATGTAAAATAAATAAATAAATAAATAAAAGTGGTAGTCACAGTAACAAACATATCAAGTGTTTGAGGAGA
Source organism: Typhlomys cinereus (assembly GCA_023101885.1). NCBI lineage: Eukaryota > Metazoa > Chordata > Mammalia > Rodentia > Platacanthomyidae > Typhlomys > Typhlomys cinereus. The sequence continues at coordinate 7,120,020 of JALPQD010000063.1, read as the reverse complement.
GGGGAATGACCTAGGTAATACTGAGGTTGGCTTAGGGGTTAAAGCCCTTGCCTTGTAAACAGAAGGACATGAGTTCGGATCCCAGATCCCACGTAAAAATGCTGTGCAGGTATGGTGGAGATCTGTCATTCTAGCCCTGGAAGGCTGAGCCTAGGAGACCCCAGAGCCAAACAGTAAGGAGGTAGGGCAAATTCCCGAGTCACCCTTGGACCTCCGCAGGCACACACACACACATGCACACCCACGTGCATACGTGTCTGCACACATGCATGCACACATGCATGTGAATAAAAGATGGTGTCACTGAGAGTGCAGGGGAGCAGGGGCCAGTGGGGGCAAGCAGGGTGAGCTTCCCGGCAGAGGAGACCTTAGGCTGTCACCTGAGACCTACCTGTCTGAGCTTGGCCAACTGCCTCTCTTGTCCCAGCTGCCTAATCGCTATGGCCTTAAAGAGCAGCAAGACGGGCAGCCTGCCCGTGAGCGAGATCTACAACTTCATGAAAGAGCACTTCCCTTACTTCAAGGTGAGGCCTTCTAGCCCAGGGTGGGGGTACTCTTGCCATGCTGCCCCTCGCTGGCACTGCCAGATTCCAAGGTTGTCCCTGTACCCTGTGCCACCTTCTGAGACACCCCCCCATGTCTGTATATCTGGGGAATGGACACGTGCAGATACACCCATCCAGATGCACTTCACAAAGAGAAGGGGCATTTGAACTGGGCTCTGATGGATGAATGGGAGTTCACCACGCACCTCAGGGGGAGGGAAGAATAGAGAGGGTCCAGCACAGTTACTTAATACAGACTCAGTAAACAGAGCAATGCCAAGGTAGGAAGGATTCTGTGCAGAAAGTTCCTGCCAGATGCTGGTGTGTGGGCGGCCAGTAATCACGCTGTCCTGGCCAACGTCAAACACACACAGCAGCAAAGTCCCCAGGAGTCCCAGGCTGCAGGGTTCCAATTCACAGAGCTATAGTCAGAGGGTCCCAGGCAGAAGGTCCCAAGCCTGAACTGTGTCAGTACAGAAGTGGGTGGGCTGAACACCAGTATCCAGTTGCCTGGCAACAAAGGATGAGCTTTTGAAAATGATTTGCACAGAATGAACTTGAGAGAAGCAGCAATCCCATTGGGAGAGAAGAAAGGTGGATCCTGGGGTGTGACCTCCCAAATGCTGAGCTTCCCCACTCTCCCTTTTGAGTCTCCCCCAACTTGCCACTATCATGCCTGGCCCCAGCAGCCCTGAGTTTGAGCAGAACCAGGTAGGGAACTGATGCCTGGGAGGGTCACCCCTGGGCTCCTTGGGGTGTCCGCGCATCTTCCCCCACAGACGGCTCCCGATGGCTGGAAGAACTCCGTTCGCCACAACCTGTCGCTGAACAAGTGCTTTGAGAAGGTGGAAAACAAGGCGGGTGGCTCCTCGCGCAAGGGCTGTCTGTGGACCCTGAATGTTGCCCGCATCGACAAGATGGAGGAGGAGATGCTCAAGTGGAAGCGGAAGGACCTGGCCGCCATCCGCCGCAGCATGGCCCACCCCGGTGAGTCCCCACGCCCGCCTGGCTCCTACATACCACCCCTGTTGGACCCATGCTACACCTCAGCCCAGCCCGGGGTCACAGGTCTAGTGGCTCCCCTGCGCCTCTGGTAGAGTGGACCTCACCAGAGACGCAGAGAGGGGTCAGATCTGCCGCCCTCTTCTGTGTGTGTCTGTGAACGTCATCTGTAAGAGTCCAGAGGACAACTCTAGGTGGGATTCCTCAGTACCCGTTCACATATGTGTATGTATGGGGGGGGTGTATGGGGAAGTGCCTGTGGAGGCCCAAGGGTGCCACCAGAAATCATCCTGGATTGCTCTGTCTCCTTGTTTACTCTGCTTTGGGGTTTCCCAGGCTCCGCCTTCCAGGGCCAGAATTACAGGCTGCCACTGTATATGTCTGGCATTTTTACGTGGTCTCTTTGCTTGTGAGGCAAAGACTTTAATCTCTGAGCCATCTCTCCAGCCTCCTGGAATTCTTTTTAGTGTGGGTGTGTATATGCAACGAGCCTTATTCGTTGAGGCAGGCTCCTTTGATGAGCCCGGAGCTCACAGATAGGGCTAGTGCGGCCAGTCAGCTTGCTGTAGATTCCCTGTCTTCTTCCTTCCCAGCATTAGAGTTGTGGGCAGGTTTCTACAACCTTCCAGCATTAACATGGGTTCTGGGTTCTAAACTCCAGTCTTCATGCCTGTATAGCAAGCGATTTATCTGCTGAGCCATCTCCCTAGTCCTTATAGCACCACGAGAAATACCAAACTCTGAATCCATGGCGTGACACTGCTTCCCTATGCATTGGTGAGCGCAGGTAACAAATCACATGACACGTGGTGTAAGACTGGGAAATGGGAAAATGGGACATTACAGAGGGTGGAAATGTGTGACCTGCACATGACCCCATAAAGGTCCAATTACTCTAATTCTGACAGGGTGGCCGAGAAGAGATTGGAGGGAATGGGGGCTTTGAGCAAAGACATCCAGAACAAAGTTATTGGTAAGAGGAGAAATATAGGGGCCAGCGAGATAGCTCAGCGGGTGAGGCGCCTGCTCTCAAACCCAGCGACTTGAGTTCAATCCTCAGAAGCCCACATAGTGGAAGGAGAGAACTGACTTCTGAAAGTGTCCTCTGACCTCCACCTGTGGGCCATGGCATGTATGTACACAGACACACACACACACACACACACACACACACAGAGAGATGAAACAAAAATTAAAAAGATGGTAGAAGTACTGAAAGCAATCTAAGACCCCATGATTAAATAAGTCAGTGGTCCATCATGCCAGTGTTTAACCATGAAAAATGTTTTTAGTTACTTTAGGTATAAAGAGACACTTCCAAGCTGGGTGGAGTGCGCATGTCTATCATCCCAGCCTGTGGGAGGCTGAGGTAGGAGGACAGAGAATCTGAAGCTACACAGAGAGACCCTGTCTCAACAAGGACAGAGAGAGAGAGAGAGAGAGAGAGGGGAGAGAGAGATGCTGGGGTGGGGCAGAGATGGAGCATGCAATAAGGGGGCAAAGGGACTAGGGCAAGATCTAGTGAGGACCCCACACAGCGCCCACCTCAGGGCTCAGCAGTCAGCTCCATCTATCTTGAGCAGGCTATCTGGTCTCTAGATTCTAAGCATCCTCGCTTCTCAAACAGGTGCAACCCGAATAGATCTGGGGCCCCTCGTGGTCCATTCCTCATTGTTATTAAGGATGGGGAGCAGCCAGACATGGGTGACTTCTCTTCTACACTTGCTGGCATCCCAGAGTCCTAGAGGGCATCCGGCTCCTATCCCACAGCGAAAGGCTTCCCGGGTTCGCTTTCGTTTGCACGTTGTCGATCCGGGTTCCCTGCCGCAGCTCTCTGTCAAGGGTCTGCGCTGAGCTCCAGTGAAGTCCCGGTGCCACAGGCCTGTGCCATGAGGCGCTGTCTGCAGAGCATGGCCCGTTGCTAGCTGATGGCTCCTCCCATTTCTCGAAGGCCCTGCAATCATTCCAGGTGGCATTGCGTCCCCATGGCGACTTCTGGTAGAATGTACGGCGCCGCCTCTCAGAGGAAAACACGGAGGGTCAGCGAGCCCAAGAGGCTTGCTAAGTTCACGCAGATGACGACGGCCCAGGGACTCGAACCCCGGCCCCGGCGGAAGAGGGTTCTGACTGACCTCTCTCACTTGTCTGCAGAGGAGCTGGACAAGCTGATCTCGGAGCGGCCGGAAAGCTGCCGGCGTCCTGACACATCGGCAGAGCCCGAGGCCTGTGTACTGACTCACGCGGCCCGAGGCTGCCTGGCCATCTCCCAGCTCCCGCCGCAGCCACTGATGACCCTGACCCTGCCGTCAGTCCCCCTGCACCACCAGGTCCAGCCCCAGGCACACCTGGCCCCGGACTCCCCAGCGCAGGCCCAGACTCCGCCCCTCCATGCCCTGCCGGATCTGAGTCCCGGACCCCTCCCCCAGCTGGCCATGGGCAGGGCTTCCGGGGATTTCCTGAACATCAGCACCGACATGAATACCGAGGTGGACGCCCTGGACCCCAGCATCATGGACTTCGCCCTTCAAGGTGAGACACGGGGGTGAGAGGACAGGGTCAGGGGACAGAGACAGGGGAGCATCTGCCTGTAGCATCATTGCCATGGCAACCACCTAATGTGCTCCTGTTCAGCATGTTACCAAATGCTTGACATGCATCCGCCTTTATCTTGGCCCTCAAAGATGGGCGTTCTGATTATATTCTGAGGCCCAGTCACCAAAACGCTTTTCCCAAAGACACACAGCACTGGGACGAGGTCAGGGCCTACGTTCTCTTTTCCCACCATGCCCTTCTTCTATAGTGCATGAACTTGAACACCCCACGTGGTCTTGGTCTCTTCCCTAAGGGGGCTTTGAACTCAGGGCTGTTCTACCTGAAGCCAGCTCACTCAGCTCACGCTTGTCTTTGCAAGGGAACCTCTGGGAAGAGATGAAGGAGGACAGCTTCGGCCTGGACACCCTGGGGGCTTTTGGAGACTCCTCCCTTGGCTGTGACCCGGGGGCCTCGGGCCTGCCCCCCGTCTCTGGCAGCAGCAACCAGTCCTTCCCAGACGTTCAAGTGACGGGTCTCTACGCCGCTTACTCAGCCCCAGACGGTGTGGCCTCGTCGGCGGCCATCTCCACTCAGTACCTGGGGGCCTCAGGGAACAAGCCCATCGCTCTGCTTTGAGCTAGTGACCTCACCTGACCCTGAGCACCCAGCAGCTGGTTGGACTGGGACGTCACTTGGGCACAAAGGCCCCTCATTCCCCACCGTGTCTCTCAGGATTGTGACGAGGCTGCAGGCTGAGTAAGGAAATAACCCCTCTGGGACTGTTGCTCCTTTCACGCCTTCCAGAGGATACTTCTGGGGCCCCCTCAGTCAAGGAAGACACCCCACTTCTCATCCTCCTGAAGGACTTGAGACAGAGGCCTTACCATGCTAGGGCTCGACTTTCGGGATCTGACTCCTGACGAAGCCCTCCATGGGATACACATATACACCATGAAGAAATCAGGGTGGGGTATGTAGAAGCCCCCAAGCTTGCTGTATTGGGAGAGAAAACTTTGCCTGTGCCATAGCACAGGGCCCAAGACTGGAGCAGGTCAGACCAGCCTTGGACATTCCCTGGACATGACATGTCTGGCTTCTGCCTCGCGCTATCACCTGACCACCACCCCATCGCCGCCTCTGAAGGATGCTAGAGAATGTCACGTGGCGGCTTCCAAGCGCTGGGCACGGTGACCCTGTGTACGTTTATTTCTATTTATTGCGACCAGCTCGCCGCCTCTGCCATCACAGTCGAGGTGTCTGGAATGAGGCGCTTATCCCTTCTCCAGACCCTAACTTGGGCATGGTGCCACGTTACATCTCAAGCTGGCTCAAGCAAACCCCCTCCCCCACCTGCCCAGCGCTTCCCTTTAAAACAAGCACACCCCTCTGATACTCTGATCCTGTTGTTTTATTAGACCAGTTGATCTTTTCCTAACTGTCCAGTCGTGATTCAGACCTCTTCCCGGGAGCATCTAAGAGAGGAGATGCTATAGTGTTAGGCTCGGGGGACCTTTCCCAAGATGCACAGGGCTGAGAGCTGTTTCGACGCTGGAGGGTGGGTGGGTGGGGGGTACGCTCCTGATGGAAAAATGGAAAGCTGCAACCCACACAGCAAATGCGACCATGTGGCAGGTGGGGCCCATGCAGGACATTGATCGACCCTCCTGGCCTTTACTTGCCTGTCCATTTTTACATCTTTTCTCTGGACCAGTGACTCAGTTTCCAAGCCAGCTGGCAGGTGGAGAGAGGAGAGAGCAGTGCCTACCTCCTCTCTCTATCACCTGGATGTTTGCCCCTGTGTCTGGCACCATGGCCCTGTGTACAAATGAAGAATCACCAGGCGAGCCATGGGCAAGAAGGTCGACATTAGGCCTCATCTTAGAGGGTCTTACAGCCTCTCTACTGCAGGAACTCTGGTAAGCATCATCTTTTGGTTCATGTAGCCCCTTTTGTTTAGCCAGACCTATTCAGCCACTGTGCGCCAGGACCCCCAACAGAAGTTAAGATGTTCAAGTGACTCTTAAGACCATGTCTGGACTTTGTAGATATGGTAGCGAAGGTCTCCTGTCAATAAAGGCTTAACGGCAGCTGTGTGGCTCAGGGTACGTGGAAAGTGGGAAGGGGAAATGACGTCCCCCATGGTAGTGGGCTCTGGTCTGCTGGCACCAGGCTCCCTTTGGGTCTGGGGCTGGGGACAGAGTTGGTATCGAGATCTTTTTTGTGGAGCTGGAGAGATGGCTCAGGGGTTAGGCCTCTGCCTTGCAAGCAGAGGGTCCTGAGTTCAGATCCTAGATCCCATGTACAAATGCCGGGCAAAAAAAAAAAGGAGGTAGAAGCAGTCCACAATGATTCCCAAATTCACCCTTGGTTCTACACACACACACACACACACACACACACACACACACACACACACAATTGAATAAATAATAATAATAATAATAAAAGGAAGAACTATTTTGTTAGAGTAAAGGCTGAGAAAGGTGGGCTGGAACTGAACTCAGATCCCTGAGTTTGGGCTAGAGCTGGACCTTGGATCCAAGGGCTCTCACGCTCTTCCACACCTGCGATGTGTCAGGCTCTGGCTAGTTACTGCTGTGAGGCCAGTTTCTCGGGGTGACCCTGGGACATGGATCTGACACACTGAGGCTGGGGTAACCCAAGGTAACAACATGGGGTGCACCAACCCAGGGTGCCCACTTGGGAATTGGTTCGCAGCCTTCCTGAGAGACCAGATTCACACGCGCAGGGTGCTGAGTCACTGAAACAGGGTGGCTGTGGCCTCCCTGGGCTGGATTTCTCTGCTCAGTATCTGGGACCCCCCCACCATGTCTTGACTCGCCCCTCCAAGGGGCCTTGTGCCGTAAGCTTAACCAGGAAAGCATCACCCTTCCACTCTAGTTACCCCCAACGACTGGCGGAAGGGCCTCCCGTCCTGCTGACACTGATCTTAATCCAGCGAGACTCTGGAACATTTGTCCTCTTGTGGGTAAACTGAAGTCTTGTGCGACTTTAGAGGGGTAAAATGAGGCTCCGAGGTGGCTTAGGTGTGGTTAGTGAGGGAAGGTCGGAGCCTCTCACCAGCCTATCCTGGGACTCATCCTTGGCCCACAACCTCTCTGCCCTTCACCAGCCGAGAACTGCCTGTCTTGGTGCCGACTCCCGCTAGAGGCTGGTGATGTGTGTAGATGTGTGTGTGTGTGTGTGTGTGTGTGTGTGTGTGTGTGTAAAGACTGCCACAGTCCCAGGTGGGGTGGCAGGGTCAGGATGACCTCAGTGGACAATGCTGGGTATGTGGGTGCTAGAACTTTGCATCTCCAAGTCCAAGCCTCTGAATTCGGGGACCACCGGACACAAAGGAGGAGCTGACCTGCCACATGGAGAGTGGAGTGTTGGGGAGACACGCTGAGGGAGCAGGTCTCAGGCCCCTCCCAGGGAGTGCCATGTCTCTGGGGCGTGGCAGCTCAGACGCTCCTGTCCCTGAGCCCCCTTCTCAGGCTGCACTAGCAGGAGAGGGGACAGCTTAGCTCACCGCAGGGACCTGCATCCGGCCGGGTCCCCGAGGAATGCTGGACCCCTCACAGCGGTCTCTGCCTTCGTGCTTGCTGCCCACCCCCCGCAACTGACCACTATGGGAACTGGCCAGGCCTGCTGACCACCTGCTATTCCCCGGGCCTGGCTGGCTGGGGTGAGAGCTGCTCTCTGATTCAGTGCTGGGTGGACAGGTGTGTATCACCCGCCCAGCTCACCTGATGTTTTCATAAGAACCTCCCACTAGACAGGCCAAAGGAAGGGAGAGAGAAAAGGTTAGGAGCACAGAGGGATCGTGGACCAAGGCAGATCCATAATTAGAGTCCAGGAGGGGCTTCCTGGTATCTGTGTAACTCAGGGCAGCTGCGGAGCGGCTTGGGGGGGAGGTGGAGTTTTACAGGACGGGATCATAGATCGAGGTAGGGAAGTGGATGGACGTACCTGAGGTTGCTCCTTGTGAGAATGAGTTCAGTTGCCCCCCCCCACTGTCTGCCACCACAAGACTAGGGGTACGCTGGGAAGGAAGCGCTACGGATGTGCACGCAGGGGGGTGAGCCCAAGCTCCGCCTATGGACGAGCTGTGATGGGACACGGCAGAGGTGGGAGATGGTGGGGGAGGGCGTGAAACACGGTTCCTGTATGATACAAGAACTCTTCTTCCTAAGTTAGGGGGAGCTGCCCTGGAGACCCCATAATTCTATGTCACAGCAGGAAGGGGCAGGGCTGTGCAGCCAGCCAGGGGGGCTTCACTTCTAGGCCCGTCCCCATGTGGTGGTAGATTCCTGTCTCACTTCTGAGCTCTGTTGGCCTCACCTGCTAAGAAGGGATGGAAACGGACATGAACAAAACCCCACCGCCTCCGCCATTTTTTCCCCCATCTCTAGAGACAGTCACAACCACGACCACAGCGTTTCCTTCAAAAAATAGTTTATTCTGCAGATTTCCCGGCAGGCTTCCTCGGCCCTACCTGAATGTACTGGGCAGCAGCCAGTCACGGGCTTGGCTTGGCTTCAAACCCAAGAGGACTCTGCCCGTCCGGGAGAACCCTTCATTCTCCAAGGCAGCAGCTGCCCCCTCGACTTGCTCAGACTCCAAAGTGGGAGGAGGGACCGTGCAGCCCTCCAGCCGCCCCGCCCCCACGCCTTCGCCTGTCAGGGCTGCCACTGGCTGGCAGCCAGATGTTTCTGTTGGACCCCCTCAAGCATCCTGGCTGGTGGAGAGTTCCCCGACGGCCTACGCAACTGCCTTATCAGCCTGGCGAAGTGTTTGCTTGTCCTCCTACCCTGCCCATGAAGGCAGTGGACGGCGTCGGGTCCCCCTGGCCCCATCCACTGACACGGAGCGCCTCCCTGTCTGTGGGAGCTGGTAGGGACGTCACAAAGTCTTCCTGAATCCTAGGCCCCCACCAGCCCTGCCCTTAGGCGCTAGGACCCTCTGCAGGCATTGGGAACACCAGAGTCTCGGGGGTTGGGAGGACCCTTGAGCTGTGGCGTGGGGCGATCGTGGAGGTGACATTCACTGTGAGTCTGAGACAGTTTCCAGCCCCCTCCGCATACTCCTGCAAGGGCCAGTCCTTGGACACAGGAGCCCTGGAAGTCGCCAAGACCCCTCGGGCATGCTGGGCCCGGGGCCCACTGTTGGTTTCGCTTTCTCTCTGAAGAATCTCTACTCATGGGCACGGGCACTGCCCGCCTCCCAACTCACCAGGGCTCCTTAGAGCGAAAAAAGCCATTGTCCTCTCTTAAGACAAACCACCCCTACCCCTTCCTAGGTGCCTAGGAAGCATCTTTAAGCCTCGTTACAAAGGTAGGTTTTCTCTGTATTTTCCTCGGCCCGTGCACTCTGCGGAAAGGTAAAGGATGCGGAGGAGAAACAGAAACAAAACTTCCCTTGGGTCTGCAGAGACACTCCAAGAAGGTGCCAGAGGACGGGAGGCCTCTCCCGTCCGGGTGGTCCACGGGCCTCTTACTGAGGGACCAGCAGCTCCGCCCAGCGGAGGCCCTCAGCATGGCTCTGTAGCTTTTCCCAAAGCAAGTCCCCACGGTGTCGCCGGCCTGCTGCATGACCACGCGGCTCCTCTGGCCTTGGGGGGGTGGCTCGGGTGATGACCAGAGGGGCTCAGGGGGAGGCTGGGCTCTCTGTGGTGGACAGCAGCTGAGCCACCTGCATCCGCTGCGCAGGGCTGAGGTGCTGGCTCAGGTGCACCATGCAGTCCATGGCCACCTCGGGGTTCTCCTGAACCAGACTGCGGAGAGGAGAGAGCAGAGCGTCGCGGCGCCGCCGAGTCCCGCCCGTCCCCGGCGGCAGCCTCCTGTGCCAGCGTCTTTCTCCTGGGTGGGTCAGAGCCCAGTGCCTCCCACTCTCTCCCGCCTAGCAACTGATGGGGACGTGGACCAGGCCTGGAGGGAGGGGCCACAGTGCCTCCAGGTAGCACAGCCCTGGCCAGTCGCTGACTGCGCGGTGTGATCCCGGGCCTGCGGGAATGCTGGCTCTGCCGTCTGGCACTGAGACGGGCATGTCACTCACCCTTGGATCGTCTTGAGCACTGAGTCCCGTTTCAGGCATTTGATGTTCTCGCGGAGGGTGGAGCGTGGCCCGTCCCCGGCTGGCCAGTGCTGCTCCAGCCACTGGACCGCCACCTGGTTGTTGTCCCACAGGTAGGCCTGGGGAAGACAGAGCAAGGCTGCCTCAGGCAGGGATGCTGCTGCTGCTGGCAACCTCTTTGCTTCCAGAGGCACCCGCCCACCCCCACCCCACCCCTCAGGCCCACCTTGACGGCGCCCTCGGTCTCCACGAACCAGCGGCGCAGCATGGACTGCATGTGCTCGCGACTGAGCTCGGCGCTGGCGCGCAGGATCTCTTCCTTCACCTGGGCCTCCAGCAGCAGCCTGCGAAGCCGCCAGTAGAAGAAGGTGCGGGCCGTCCTCCATTCCAGCACGTCCTGAGCCCCAGACGGTGGGACAGGGAGGCAGGGAGCGAGGGAGGGGACGATGGTCAAGATCATGCCCCAGGCTCAGGGGAGGTTGACTCCTGTCTGGGGCAACCCAGCAATGCCCGCTCACTGGCCAGTAATGTCCCCTGAGCCAAGCTGACAGCCACCACCACCTCTGTTGACAGAGTGCGGCTTGGGCTGGTTCTCACAAGAGACCTGAGCCAGCCAGCCGTGGGCACAGGTAGGTGGGCACGGGATGTCCTCCCAGAGCCCGTCAATGCCAGTGCGAGCAAAGGCCTTCAGGCTTTTCCACATGCACACTGGTGGAGACGTCCTAGTACAACAGGTCAGACTAGACATGTTCAAACCCTGGGCCTGCTGGAGTCTCCTGGGAGCTAGAGAGGTGGCTCAGGGGTTAAGACTCTGCCGCGCAAGCCAAAGATCTTGAGTTCGGATCTCAGGTCCCACGTTTAAAAAAAAAAAAACTCAGGTGGAAATGGCAGTGGACCTGCACTTCTGGCCCTGGTGGGCAGAGCCTGGGAAATCCCACAGCAAAGCAAAAATGAGATAGAAGCGATCCAGGATGATTCCCGAAGTCACCCTTGGTCCTCCACAGGGACACGGACACACACACACACACACACACACACACACACACACACGCATGTGCACATATGCAAAATAAAAATAGATAAAAGCCTCCTGGACAATTCCCACAGAGAAGCCCATATGGCAAACCCTGGGGTGCGCACCCCCAGCCCACAGCGGGACGCCCCTGGAAGGTCCTTACGGAGATGATGCCCTTCTCCAGCATGTGGCCGGGAGTGTTGTGCAGGTCAGCAAACTGCACTGCCACCTGGTGGTAGGTGGGGAGCAGCAGGTCCTCTCTAGCCTTCAGCCTGGCCTCCAGATCCTTCCTGTCCTTGTCCAGGAGCCCGGATGCTCCTGCAGGCAGGAGACAGTGGGGTCGAGACTTCAGGATGGGGAAGGTGGGGTGGGACTGGGGTGAAGCTATGCTAGTGCTTTGCTTTGCTTTAAAATGTGACAGAAAAGAAAGGGCTTGGCCCACAGAGGTCCGGCCCACCACAGCGACTTCAGTGGTGAATGGAGCTGCTCAGGAATGGGCTCTCCACGCCAGAGGGCATCTGCATGCTGCCCTGGACCTGCGCTCTCATTGTGGTCACTGGGCTGGGATGCTCCATCGGCTGCTGAGTTAACACATAACACCCTGTCCGTGCAGCCCATGGGTCCGTGTAGAGGAAAGAGATAGGTCCCTTGAAATCCACAGACCCACACAGCTCACCCAAGAGGAAATGGGAACTGGTCCACAAGCATGAGTTTGTAGTCAGGAGCCCCTGAGCACAGATTTCAAGACTGAATACAGAAGCTACACAAACCCAGAGATGGACACAGACTCCCCAAGCCACCCCATGTCAATCCGAAGGAATGACAGGCACCCTGAGACAGAGCCTGTAGCACAGCAAGAAACCCTGTCACCAGGCCGACACGGGGAAGAGACTAACTCTCCATCTCCGGCTCCCCTCACTGCCGGGAACACCGAGCATCATGGCCCGGGTGCTAAGGATGTGCATCCCTGATCCAAAAATTCCAAAATGCTTCAACGTCTGCAACTCTCTGAGCACCAGCCCAAAGCCTCTAGGGGAATGCTCTGTGTCTGATTCACGGAATGGGTGCAGTCAAAACCCCAAATCACTGTGTGAAGTCACCTTTGGGCAGGCTGTGAGTACAAGTAATGATGAAACGCATGCGTTCCATCCCCAAGACCTCCCATGACAGGCATGGGAACGAACCAAAGTTGCAAAATCTAAAAAGGTCTGATGCCCACGTTGCTTCCAAGCCAGCATTTCTGTACCACATGAAAGGGACAGAGTTGAAAATGTGGGTGTTTTTCTACATCTCTAAGGTTTTTTTTTTAAAGATAGGTTTTTAATATTTTATTTATATATATATTGTGTGTGTGTGTGTGTGTGTGTGTGTGTGTGTGTGTGTGTGTATCAGAGGGCATTGTGTATCCCTTAGTCCTAAGGGTGACTTTGGATCGCTTCTCGGCCTTTTGGCTAAGATCAAGCGTCTAAGGGTGACTTTGGAAATCATCTTGGATTGCTTCTACCTCCTTGCTTTGCTGCCATTTCTGCCTGGTGTTTTTATGTGAGACCTGGGATCCAAACTCAGGACCTTCTGCTTGCAAGGCAGAGTCTTAACCCCTGAGCCATCTCTCCAGCCGTTTATCTCAGTTTTGATGGCTGTGTTTGACATATCTTCGACTTTCAACACAATAGAAATGGCTAAGGGAGGGGGCACTGGATCTCTGTCTGGCTAGGGGTGGTGCCTTGGAGACTCTCTCTCTAGCTGTTCCTCTGTTCACCTAGAGGTGGCGCCAGTAGGACTCTCTCACTAGCTGTTTCTCTGCCCGCCTGAAGGTGGCGCTGCTGTGAACCTCTCACCTAGCTGCTCCATGAGCTTCCTGCAGGTCGGGTCGATTCTTCTCATGGTCTTCACCAGATCCTTCTTTCGGAACTTAATCTCCACGGTGCCCTCTGGCTCCAGAACACCCCCCCTGAATGAACAGGAGAGAGGCAGGGAGGGGGCTTGAGAGGCTTTGTCTGGGAACTGATGGCTAGTGGTGGTGGCAGAGCTGGAGGGAGAGATGGGAGTCACTGGCTCTCCCCAAAGAGCTGTGTGTACCCTCAGGCAAGTCACCTCCTCTCTCTGAGTCTCTGTTCCACAACTACAGAAGCAGACATGGAGGCGACTACTTTCTCCTTTCTCCTATGTGTATTTCTTTGCCTTTCTTTTATTTGTGTGTAGGTGCGTGTGAAGCACGTATATGCACGTTTGTATGTGTGCATGTATCTGTACACATGTATGTATGTACATGTAGAGACTTGAGGTCTCTTCCTTGAGTGTCTTCCTTTCCACTTTAATTATTTAATTATTTTTTTTCCTAAAATTTTTTTATTTATTCAATTGTGCATGTATAGTGTGTGCATGTGTGTGAGTGTGTAGAACCATGGACGAATTTGGGAACCACCATGGACGCCTCCACTTCCTCCTTGTTTACTCTGCCCGGGGATTCACAGACTCCACCCTACCAGGACCAGAAACGCAGGCCGCCCCCGCTTCCGCCCGGCGTCTATACGTGGGGTCTAGGATCCGAACTCAGGATCTTCTGCCTGCAAGGCAGAGGCTTAACCCCTGAGCTACCTCTCCAGCCCCTAATTAATTATTTTGAGACAGGGTCTGCTACTGAACAGTGGCTGGCTGGCCAATCAGCAAGCTCCAGGGTTCATCCTGCCCAGAAGCCACCTGCTCAGTGCTGGGGTTACCGATACACGATGCTGCACCAGCTTTTATGGGCAGATCCGAACTCGGCGCCTCGTGCTTGCCTAGCAATCTCTTACTCGCTGACACGTCTCCCCCACACCTGAGGAAGCTTTTCAAAACAGTGTTTTCTGACCTCTGGCAGGCCTCGGAGCTTCAGAAAGCACAGGACTTTCTCCAGACAGTAGAACTGACTTGTTCTCTGGACATCCTGACAGGCCTCATTTCTGATCTCCAGTGGACAGGTGGTTTCAGAACTCTTTGACGGGGCGCTGTGCACGATGGCACGGCTGGGAAAGGCTTCCGAGCACAAACCTGGAGACCTGAGTTCAAGCCCTGGATCCCCATGGAGGAAGGAGGGACTGACTTCTAAGTTGTCCTCTGACCTCCTGTGCAGCACCACATGTTCTCTCTCTCTCTCTCTCTCTCTCTCTCTCTCTCTCTCTCTCTCTCACACACACACACACACACAGGAACTCCTCCCATTTCCAACCTCCCTCCCCCAGTGTCTCCCCACACTGCTCAGTGCAAAGCACCCCACACAAAAAGGCTTGCTCCTGTTTCAACCCTTGGCTTCTGCCTAATAATGTTGTGTGGGAGGCTGTGGAACCTTTGGGGGTGGATCCTGACTGGAGGAAGTGGGTCTTGGGGGGCAGGTCTTGATGTTGATAGCCTTGCCCTATTTCCTATCGTGCTTCTGTGGAGCTGTGAGGAGATGCGCCCGGGCTATGTGCCCCCTCTGCCTCGGAGCTGTTTGCTCCCATGCCTCCCCCACCATGGCGGACTGAATCCCCTCCCACCATGATGCGAATCCTTCCTCCTTTATACTGATTTTGTAGGTGTTTTGCCACAGTGAGGAGAGAATAGCACAGAAGCCCTAGGGATCTTTCCAGCAGCTCTGAGCTTTCCCGGTGGCCAGAGTGAAAAGTTAATGGTGACAGCATTGAAGTGTCACTCAGATCTTGAGTCCTCCTGAAGGACTTGGGCAGTCCTCCATGACGGCGAGGCGCAGGACAGGTGTGGCTCACTATACTTTCAAAACACAGTGCCCAGCAGGATGCCTGGCACTTAGTACATGGTGTGGATGTACTTGGGGTAGAAAACTGGTGAGGCCTTTCTAGCTCCACAGCGTGTGGCACAGAATGCTTACTTTGAAGGTTGTGGACTGCGCATCGTCACCCCTTCGGGAAGAACTCCTAGAATAAGCTGCCCCCACAGGAAGTGCCGAGGTTTCTGTCCCGTGAAGAAGCAAAGCAGTACGCATCACGCAGACGTTCCTCCTGCCAGTATTTCCTGACTGCCTTGGCCAGGAGATTTGCTAACTCACCCGATCTTCCTTTTCATCCTGGCTGCCAGGAAGCTCAAGGGCTTTGTTTGTTTTTGTTCTTGCCTTTGTTTCCCGCTGCAAACTTCCCTGAGAGGGAGGTGAGCGAGTGACGCCGGAAGAGCCGGTGCATCTGTCTCCCCTGGTGCGGGCCACTCACTGCCTCGCTCGCTCGCTCGGGGTCTCAGTCAGGGGCTCAAAGGTGAGGACTCGGGCAAGGGACCCACCTGCTCTCTTTGTCCGCGTACATCTCTATGCACAGGGGGTTGATGGTGGCGTCCAGGACAACCCAGGAGCCCCCGCGGAGCTCAGCGTAGGGGGGGATGTAGATCAGCACCGGCTGCTGGTAGTGCCGGAGGCCGTCCACGATGTAGGCTCCGAACTTCAAGACTTGTTCATACATGTCTGCGGAGTGAGGCCTGCTTAGGCACCCGCAGCCTCTGCAGCAGCCCTGGGTTCTAGTGCAAGGCATGGAGAATCCAGTGCCTTCTCAGCAGCCATGGGCAGGCCCCCACCCCAGTCATTCTGGCTTAGCTCCCTGTCTGCATGGATGTGAACGTTTGGCTGGTTGTTCCACAGGGTCCTCTGAGACCCCTTTGCCCATGTTTCCCATACAGGAGGCATTCCCCCACTATAGCACAAGCTCCTGGGCCCTGTCTGCAGGTAGCTGAACCCCTGCACCCCACCAGGACACACTGCAGGGCAACAGCACAATAATGATGGTGGTAATAGCTCCACGGGTGAGACTAGTACTCAGGGGTCCTGCTTTCCCACTTTCACATAGGAGGGGCACCAGGCCCCAGAGAGGTCACCTGACTAGCAAGGATGCTCAGCGGATCCCCCCTGCATCCCACACCAGCCCTTCTCAGCAGCCATGGGTAGCTTCCCCCCCCCCAGTCTTTCTGAGTGACTTAGAAGGACTTGTGTGACTATGAGGGTCAGCCTTCGGTGGATGGACACAGTCCTCGCCATCCAACCACGAGGGGAGGTGACCGTCTAGGTCACCCTGCAACTTATGGGCCACAGTGCGACCCCAGGAGGACCCCTGGCCTCCCACACTCAGTGCCTCATCTGTAAACCAGGCGGCATTAACTGACCTACCTGGCCTTAGGTCATTGAGGGGTGCTGCTGATGGCGGGGTGATTGGGGATGAGGAAAAGGGAGGAGGAGGAGGAGGAGCAAGGACATGGGGAAGAATTAAGTACAGAGGAGGGGCTGCAGAAGGGCTGGCCTTACCCTTCATGCCGCCAGAGAAGCCCCTCCAGTTGGCGAAGATCATCAGAGGCAGCCGCTCCTGGTTGAAGTCTCTCATGACCTGCGCTGTTTTGTAGGCAGAGTCCGGGAACCACACCTGGCCGGCCTGCTGGATAATCTGCCACACAGAGCACCCCCTGGTGAGACGGTGCGCCCCCCAACACAGGAGCAGCAGCCACGGCCTCACGCTGAGAGCCAGATGTCTGATCCACATGGCTGTCCACGCCAGCATCGCCGTTCCAAGAAGAGACCCAAACCCGCCGGCTCAGCACGTCCAGGGAAGCCACTGTCTCCCGGGCCGCTGGGTACCGCAGCGAATGGGTCACACTGGGTCTCCCATAGCAGGGCCAGCATGCAACCTGATCAGTTCTGGGATGCTGGGTGGGGTCTGTCAGTGCCAGCGGCAGGCAAACGAGGGTAGGGGTGAGGGTAGTGGAGGGGTGTGGGGGGGAGACATTGTGGGGTCTCCTTCACCTTCAGGAAGAAACCTGGTGTACAACCTCACACATCCCTTGAGCGAGTGAGTGTCCGGGGGGGGGGGGAGGTGGGCGGAGCCTCCAGGTTGAGGCTGGGGCGAGGCTTCTCTGAGCCGAGGGGCTCCTGTGGGTGGAGCGAGCCGCAGGGTCCCTCACCTTGGCCTCAGAATCCAGGTTGGCGGGATCTGCGGGGACGGCCATCTCCACAGTCCGAGTCTCCACAGCGATCACTCCCACGGGGATGCCCCCCAGCCTGCGAAGGGCGAGCACACGTGAGCTGGATGTCAGGCGGCACCCCAGCAGACCTCTGGATTCTGGGGTCCACCCAGCCTGCTGCAAGGGGGGGGGCACTTGGGGGAGCCGGCCGGACTCAGCGTGGTGGAAGATCTTGGTGGGAGGGAAGGTGGAAGGTCCCGAGTGCTGAGCGCCTCACAGGCAGGCGGAATGGAAGCAGAGACAGGCGCCCTCGCAGGGCGAGAACCATCCCATAGGGCTGGTGGCCCGGGACCGTGGTGGCACCACCCATGAGAAGCGGGTCTCTGTATCCAAGAGGACAGTTACATGCCACACGCCCGACACCCAAGCAGTCCACGGGCCTCTCCTACGTCAATCCATTTCAACTTCAGATGTCCTGGGATAAAACCCAGGCAAGTGCTAGGCCACGGAGACACTTCCCCGAGCCTGGATTTCAACCTGAATCATCCCACGTGCTGGGCAGCGCAGGGGGTCAGCCACCCGGGAGCCCCGGGCAGAGGATGAGGAGGAGTTCAAGGTGTGCCCGGGTTGGGGTTACAGCTCAGTGGCACGGCACTCACTCACCTGGAAGCACGAGAACCTGGACTCCCGTTCCCAGGACATGGAAGGGAGAGGGGCTGAGGGACCCCACTGTAATAGAGGGACATTCACAGGACACCCTGACATCAGTAACCACCACGGTCACCGCGGCTCTCAACGGCTGGGCCGTAGGCATCACGGGACTGCTGTCCTTCCTCCACACAATCATCTGGGAGAGTGGTCTCCAAAGGGAGGGTTCCGTGTGGGAGGAACCCCGAGACCACTCCAGGATTTCACAGAAAGTGTTTTTAAAGCAAACACTTCAGCAAGAGGCTCCGGATCAATGCTAGGCTTGTAATTTATACATATGTACCGCATGTGTTGTATACATGTGTGTGTCTGTGTGCACATGTATACACATGTATGCACACGTGTGGCTTGTCTAGACTCTGCTTCTCTCCAGCTCGCCAGTGCTGGGGTTACCGGAGCCTTCGCCCCTGGTTGTTTTATGTGGAGACTCAGGATTCAAATTCGGGTCCTCACGCAAGCGCTTTACTGACTAGCCACCTCCTCTATTCTTCCAAATAGGCCTTTGCTTTCAGAAGCTCTAGGGACCAGGAAGGAAAGGACTCCAGCGGCACAGGCCTGGTGCTGGGCGGGGCCAGCGGGGGCAGCCCCACCCTCTCTGGGTTACCTTGCTCGCCCGGTCACCACCGTCTGGGCCCAGGGCGCCATGATCTCCTTGAAGCTGCCGTGGTCAAAGAATCCGCTCTGCCAGGCCCCCTTCAGAGCTGGGGGCAGAAGAGGGAGGTGCTGGTTGAGTGTGGAGAAGGTGGGGCTCTGCTCGGTGGGGTGCCCAACTCAGCAGTCTCTCTGGATGACCTGGCTTTGCCCTTACAGTCTTATATCCTTGTCCACTGAAAACCACGCTGGTTCCACTCCTTCACCACCACTACCACCAACAAAAACCAAACAGCCATATATCCACCGCTGTGAAAGCAGCAGGAAGGAAGCTGGGAACTCAGTAGGGAGTTCTGACTTTCCAGTGGCCCATTCCCACCAGGCATGTTGGCATCCCAACCACAACTTCCACCTGCCCTTCCCCAGAGAGAGGAGAGAGGCAGGGATGCCTCCTGCCACAAGAGAGGACCTCAGAAAGAAATCACCTGCTCCTGCTGCCTGCAGCCCACAGAGTTCTGAAGAGGACGCAGACCGCTCGTCTCCCAGAGCCCAGAGAGAGATGGACTAAGCTGTGCTGCTGGGGTCACAGCCAAGGGGGAGTGCGGTGCAACGGCTGCCATGTTGGCCACATGAGGAAGGCTTGGCAGTAGGAAACGGCTCAAGGGGCAGATGTGAGAGGCTGCGGGCCTAGGAATGAAACCCCCCACTCCAGCCTCCATCCTGGGGCTTGGAGTGGGCTCTCAGGATCAATCGCGCACGGTGGGTACAAAGCTGGAAGCTCTGAGTCAAGACACAGCTTATGTCTCCAGGAGGGAAAGCTCCAGAGAAATGGGGAGGGAGGAAGCAAGCAGGGGAGATCTTTCTGGAAGCAGGCAGGTCCCTGAGGGCCTCGCTTCCCACACCGCACAGTTGGACAGTCATAGGTGAAATTCTAGACGTAGACTACAGTGTGTGTGTGGGGGGGGAAGCTCCCCTTTCCTATCTGGGTAGGTGCTCAGAACACTAAAACAAACCACCAGCAGGTCAAAGGCATCCCTTTGAAAGGGAGAGAACATGCATGCTTGCGTGTGCATGTGTGTGTATGCACGTGCATATGTGTACAAAGTCAGCTCTCCTTTGTAAAGGTCACCCAGACAGAGAAAGAGAGGTGGTAGGAGGCGTGACCACGGAGCAGTTCAGGGTGGGAGGCGTGACCCTTGTGAGGCTTACCTCCATCTCTCAGCTCCAGAAACTGGAGCTAGCTCAGCCCTGGCTGGCCCTCGACTCAGGAAAAGCAGAGAACGCAGCTGCTGTCCTTAACTCCCACCCCCCACTCCCCAATCTGTGCTCACATCTACCCGTCCAGGAAGTGGGAAACAAACGTTTTCACCCTCTTCCCCGCCCCCACCCTCCACCCACCCACCCCCAAAAAGGAAACCCAAGTCCCAGGGCCCTGGCCAGCCTCTTACTTGGGTGAGGCCTTCCGGCCAGCAGCCACCGGGGGTCATAGGGAGCTCTGGATGGGACGAACTCAATTTCTCTGTCAATGGGGTCCGTGGGAGAGACAATAGGGATGGGGCTGCGGTTGTCCTAGTGAAGCAAGGAGGGGGGTCCTCCGCTCAGTCTCTGCAGAGCACCAGTGAGACTCACCAGCTATCTGTATGAGCCCCCCCACTGCCCACCCCACCCGGTTACTGTGCACCTGCCCGGTGGGTGCATGAAACCTTGTCCCCTGGGGCTTGTCACGCCTCAGTTTTGGCTGGAATATGCGAGGCCCCCTCCTGTCGGCACACTCTTTTGAAATTTAGCTTTCAGAGAGCTGGGTTTGGGATTCTGGTTCATTCAAGGGAAACGGGAAGAAAAAGGAGAGCTCTTGGGAAACGCTCACGTTAGTGATTCTTGACTTGGGGTTCTTGGCAGAAGGTTCGAGACGGGCTAAGATCTGCACACCACTCTAGAACATCATCTTTGGGCAATAATTACAATGACAAGGAGGCCTGTCATTCATTTAGGGTTTCCCCCTCCATTTCCACAGGGATGTGCATGTTGGGTATGTGCACATGTATTTGCACACGGAGGCCCAAGGAAATTCACCCTTGATTGTTCTTCCACTTGATTCTTCTTCGAGACAAGGTCTCTCTCATCAAACTCAGAGCTCGCCCATAGTGGTAGTCTGGCTAGTCATCTTGCCTGGGAATGCCCAGACTCCACTTCCACAGCTGAAATGATGGGTGGTTTGTCACACTGCCCCACCTTATACGAGGAAGCTGGGGATCTGAACTCCAGTTCTTCTGCTTGCCTGGCAAGTGTTTTAACTGCTGAGTCTTCTCTCTAGTCCCTCATTTGCGTAGAATGTTTCCGTCACCAAGAGCCACATCTGCTGTGACCTACTCCTCGCACTGTCATTCAGTGGGTCCCCCCCGGGCAACTGACAGAGCTGACACTCAAACACGGGCCTTGTCACGGCCTGGTTGAAGAAGTTCCCATGGGAACTAACTAATCAGCACTGCCAGGAGCAGCCGTTGGCCACTGAGCCCTGGTCATGGGAATCCTTCGTTGCCATGGTAACACCCTTTCACAGATGAGGAAATGGGAGTTGACCAAGGACAAGAGACGATTTTGCTGAAGACCCCACAGACCAAACGCCCAGGTTGAGCGAGAAGCCAGAGGCACACTGCTGTTCAACGCTGCTTTCTTGAAAGCAGAGGCAGCCCCGTGACACGTCGGAGCCACCCCAAGAGCAGCTAGGACCGTGTACAGTGGGTAGGTACAGGAACCGTTACGCCCAGCCTGGTCCATGGCTCCCTGCTCCCCACCTTCCCACACCACCAGGAGGGAACAAGAACGAACTAGCAGATGCGCTTGAGGGTCTCCTGGTCTAGGGGCTGCCGGGGGATACCATACCTTCGGTATATACGAGAGCCACTCCAGGATGGTACAGACCCCCTCGAAGTCATCCGGCACGGTGATGTGGGAGATCCCATTGCTGTACATGATCTGCACACCACCCAGCTGGTTGTTGGACGTGTAGACCTCTCTGCCCAGGACCTGCTTTGACACAACACAGTCAAGTTCTGGAGGGCCTGGGCCCTGTCGCCGGCTGGGAATCGCCTCGCCTGGGCGCATAGTGGGGTTCACCTGGGAGCTTTCAAAACTTCTGAGACCCAGACCTACATCTAGACCAATTCTTCCAGCTATGTGTGTGTGTGTGTGTGTGTGTGTGTGAGAGAGAGAGAGAGAGAGAGAGAGAGAGAGAGAGAGAGAGAGAGCCAGAGGAGGATCGAGGATGTCAGGTACACTTCTCTGTCACTCCCCATCTTATTCCTGCAAGACAGGGTCTCCAAGTGAAGCTGGCCAGCCCCCTGCAATCCTCCTGTGCCCCCCTGACTTCAGTGCCGAGGTTACAGGTGACTGTGCAGTCATGCCCAACTTCTTACAACGTTGCCAGGGATTGGAACTCAGGTCCTCATGCTTGCGTAACACCGAGAGCTCCTATGAATCTCCCCACACCTAAGGAGGACCTTCATGGGTACCATTAGGCATTGGTGGCTCCTACATGTTTAAGATTTCCAGATAATACGCAGCCCAGCGTGGGACCCACTGATGCCTCCAGCAACCGGCAGTCTTGAAAAGTTCCCGGGACAGTGGCAGGTCTTCAGCTGGGCTCAGGATTGTGATCTCTACCCAGGGGCGCTGGCCCTGTGGCCTCTTGGGAGAACCCCACGCAGAACCCCACAGCGCGGCCTGAGCCGGCGTTCAACATGGGGCCCACACACAGCAAACAAACTCTTGCTGTGAACTGGACCAAGTCCACTACAGGGGTTAACGCCACGAGGGAGAAGCGCACCAGAATCGGGGGGCTTTTCCCAGTTTCCATTCTTTAAAAATGTAAGCTGGGGAGAGAGGGGAAGGGTCCCACTTGAAGAACTCAAAACGCATTTTTATTTAGACTCATAAGGACTCCTTAACAGAACTGGGGGAAAAAAAAAAAAAACAGCTCTTGACTCAGCTGAATGAAACTAGTTTCACACTGGGAGCCCTACCCCTACCCCCTGCCCCATCTGTGGAAGGTACAATGCTGCTCCCCCTGGTCTGCCCCCCCCATCACCTTGTTGAGAGCGCTCACTCCCGTGAGGATGATGTGGGAGTTCTCCACTTGGATCACCCTCTGGCCCAGCCTCACCAAGTAGGCCCCGATTCCAAGGGCGCGGCAGGTCACCTGCAGAGACAGCCCCCCCCCTTTTCTGAGTTCCTGAGGGGGTGGGCTCACCCCCACTAGAGGATGCGGTGCATCTGCTGGGCACAAGTAGAGTCACGTCTGGGTCAGCGGCAGACCTGACTTGGGGCAAACAGCCAGGCAAGAGCCCGCTCATTCCTTTTTGCTGAGACAGGGTCTTGCTGGTTGGCCCTGGGGGGCCTGGAACGTGGGAGTGAGACCTGACTTGCCGTGATCGTCCTGTCTCTGCCAGCCGAGTGGGTATGCACCACCAGAGTCTCCTTGGAGCTTGGTTTCTGCTATTATTCTCATCGGAGGGACCCCAAAAGTCGCATGTTAAAAATATGCTCCCCCACTTCCCCGCTGTGGTGCTTTGGGGAGGTGGTAGAAATTTGAAGAGCTGGAGGCTGGTGGGAGGTTCCTAGTGGATTGGGGGCGTGTTCATGCAGTGGACCAAGAACCCCCAGGCCCTTCCCTATCTCTGGTTAGCTTGCTGAGCATCAGGCAAGCAAGTGTGCTGCCTGTTCCCTCAGCAGGACCCAGAGTTCACCGGGTGGAACCTCCAAAACAGGGAGTGCAAATCAACCTTTTCTCTGCAGAAGTTGATGACTCCGGGCACTTGTCACAGTGATAAGAAGTTTTCAACCCCAAATGAGCCTAGTTAACAAAGAACAGCCCACACTGTCTGTCTGGCAGTTAGAAGGCGCATGTGCGTAGATCTGTGCTCAGCCACGATGATGTAAAGGAGGCTGTGATGGGAGGGATCGCAGGTTTGAGGCCAGCATGTGCTGGATCCTCGATCCTACATAAAAATGCTAGGCAGAAATGGGGGCAGCCTGCATTTCTGGATCTGGAAGGCAGAACCTGGGAAATGCCAGAGAGAAGCAAAAAGGATGTAGAAGCAATCCAGGATGATTCCTGAGGTCACCCTTGGGTCTCCACAGGGACACATAGTGCCCTCTGACACACACACACACACACACACACACACACACACAAGGTGGAGGGAGAGAGGTGCTGGAGAGATGGCTCAGGCAACAAAATGCTTCCAAGCATGCGGATCTGAGTTCAAATCCCCAGCACCCACGTGAAAAGTAAGGTAACGCGACGTATGTCTGGAATCTCCACACGGGGAGGCAGAGGCAGCAGTATCTCTGGGGCTCGCTGGCCAGCTGAGCTGCATCAGTGAGCCCCGGTTCACAGAGAGACCCTGTCTCAAAACACAATGCAAGCAATTGAGGGACAAGGTGACATTGACCTCTGCCCTCCACATGTGCGTGCACCTGTACACACGGGAACGCAGGGATGCGCACGTCACACACGGAGAAGACAAAGGAGAGGAAAGCGAAGCGACAGGGCCTCACCAGGCTGATGGTGACGATCTCCTCGTAGGCCAGCGAGGCCTCCCCGGCGATCATGCCCGAGCCCCTCAGGTTCTCCACGCCCAGGCTGCTGTCCTTGCCGATGATGTCCGTGATGACGTACCTGCAAGGCCCCGGCGCCGCTGAAGACCAAGCTCCTCCCCAGACAGTCCAGGACCCTCAGCAGGAGGGATCAGCCCCCAAAGCAGTCAGAGGGGACATGAAAGCTGGGCGGGAGCACCTTAGGTAGGGGCTAAATGTTGTGGAAGGCCAGAGTCAGCATCCGCGAGGCCCGAGGCTTCGGCCTCTGCTCATCCGGAGGCTCCTAGCGAGGTGCCGCCTCGCCCACACCCCCAAAGCAGCCTTTGCTCTTAGTTCACAGGCAGTCAGCTAAGATCCTGTGACTTCAGAAGGGGTGAGCTATGCTAGCCAGATCGCTGTCAGAAATACCCAAGGCACCGAGCGTGTGAGCAACTCCGAGCAGGTCTGTAGGAAAGAGGTTGCATCTGACCCCATGTAGCCTGGTGTTCCCCAAACTGACTAGACTACGCGAGTGTTTCCAGACGCTCTTCCAGGGATCATGAACATTCCAGGCAGTCACCTGGGGAATTGACTTGTCTGTTCCACTAAAGAACAGCATGCTTTGCCCTGGAAAAGACAGATGAGGGGCTCTGACATTACTAAGAGCAGACCCCTGTCTCGTTAGGTCACCAAACGACCGCTGAATTGGTTTGCTCATAAAATGTGAGGCTCTAACTCCTGAGGAAGGGAATAGAGGAGGGAATGAGGGAGGAAGAGAGAAGAGGAAAGGAAGGAAGGAAGGAAGGAAGGATGAAGTGAGAGATAGAGGAAGGATGAGGACAGAGGGAGGGAGCGAAAAAGGAAAGAGAAGAGAGGAAAGGAAGGAAAGGAGCGAGGAAAGGAAGGAAGGAAGAAAGGAGGGAGGGAGGGAGGGACGGAGGGAGGGAGAGAGGGAAGGAGGGAGGGAGAGAGGGAAGGAGGGACGGAGAGAGGGAGGGATCCCTTGGGGCTAACCAGCATTTTACCCCGTAGAACATCTCAGAGGGTTGATCCCCGAGTACCCACATGGAAGCTGGGGATCTCCCACGTCACCACCACCCTCAAGGCTGGAGGCTGAGGAGCGAGGTTAAGGAGCACCCCGACGGGTTTGTTTACCTAGACTCCCCTCCGTCCTCGATGTGTGTACAGTGCACAGAGTTCAGGGAGCTGATTTGAGTGTAGTCTTGGGGGGTCAGGTACAGGTACTTAAATCCCTTTAAAAAACAAACAAACAACAGACTGCGGTGAACCTCTATATCCCAGTGTCCATGCTTGACAACTGCCATCTTTTACCGTCCACACTGTTGGGTGGATGTCAATTACGCATCAGTACCACACTGGCACAGCCGCGGTTGACAATCGTAAACCATGGGTTGGCTTTGAACATCTGCACATCTAGGTGGGAAAGCAACCACTCTGCGTGGCACTTGCCAAGGGCTCTTCACACACAAACTCTCTAAAGTCAGGTGTTACTCATGTCGGATGCTCAGCGTTCACCACGGTAGCTTAGACCATCAACCCCCTAAGGAGTCTCTCTAGATCACCCCCCTCCCCAATCATGATGTCTCAGTGCACTCATTTTGCTTGTTTGGGCCTTTTTTTTTGGGGGGGGGAGACAGAGTCTCGCCTTGTAGCCCAGGCTAGCCTTGAGTTCTGCATCCTCCTGCACGCAAGGATGGAGAACGTGAGCTGCTATGCCTAACCCAGTGAGTGTTAATCCCACCGATACCCGCAAGGCTGTTGGTGCTGATCCGTGTGTGGTGTCTGTGGTCTGCCATCGAGACACAGGTTGGGTATCTTGGAGTGGAGTATTTGCATGGTGTAATCAGGTGTTCTGGGGGAGATGCCGGTCTAGACACGAAACTCAACTATATCATGCATGAACCTGACACCCAGATAACTGGCAAAGATCTTCAATGCCCCGGCATTTGTCATGTCTTACCATGGGAGGGGAGAGTTAGGTGTGATGGAACTTTCTACTTGGGGTGTCATATGAGCTCAGATAGCATTTTGGGTTCGGAGTTTTCAGACCACGGAAGCTGGAGCTGTAACTAACACATCCACCACCCCTATTCATCACCTACTTTGTGAGGGTCTTCGGGGTCTACCCAGGCCACTTGGAATATGTGTTTGATCTCCTCGGCCAGGCCGATCCGGGCCCCACTGTTGGCTGCCAGATAGACTTTGGGGATGCCCTCGGCCCGGGCCAGCTCGGATGCCCGCAGGTAAAGGAGGTCTTCCTCAGTGCCGAAGGAGCCAATGCGGAAGGTGATGTCGTTGCTGATGACAATCACGTCTCGCCCTTCCGGGTACTCCGGGGTCTTGAACGTCATTTTGAAGGCCACCATGCCCACCTGGGGGAGAGATGCGTGCTAAGGGGAAGTAGGGTAGATTCTTCCGGGAAACACCTGACGCTAACTCCAGCCGGGGGAGGGGGGCTCCTCCTCCGGGCTCCCACCTCATTCCCACCAGGAAGTCTGTTCATCTCCACCAGCTGGCCCTGAGAGTCCAGCACCAGCTCCGTGTAGGCCAGGATGTCTTTGGGATACTTGTCCGGGGAGCCCCACATTTTAAACAGAGCCTGGAAGAGAGGAAAGAGGAAAAGTGTCTAACATCATCTATAGGGAAGCGCTGTCTTTCCCAGCCGAAATTGACTTATGATGCAAAGGTGAAATTGCCTACATCCTTCCCTTGTTTGTTTATTTATCTAGTATTCTCATGTAGCCCAGGCTAGATCTGAATTTGCCGTGTAGCCAAAGGTGACCTTGGACTTCCGATCCTGCCTCTATCTCCTTGGTGCTAGAGTGACAAGCGCGTGCCACCAGTTCCTCATTTATGTGGTTCTGGAGATAGAACTCAGACCGTGGTGCACGTTAGACAAATACTCTACCACATATACAGGCCTCATACTTTTAAAAGCATGAAATAGTTAAAGCAGAGAGAGAGAGAGAGAGAGAGAGATAACCCTCCAAACATTCATCTGGTAGTTTTTCCAAATCTTAACTTTTTAGAAGGGCTCAGCTCTCCCCTGAGATAATCACTCCATAATAAAATGTGTCTCATACGTACACACGCTCGTGAACTTAAACACCTCCTCTCCATGGGCTGCCTAGTCCCAGAACGGGGCGTGGCCAGCAGCAATAGTTTAACAAACAACATTACAAAGACCCAAAGCCGGAGCCAGGAGACGCCTCAGTCAGTAAAGTGCTGGATGCATCGGGGACTTGAGCTTGATTCTAGCACATACTGTACAGCTGGCAGCGGTGGCAGGAAGCTCCCTGGGGCCTTCTGGCCCTCGACTGACAAGCTCCCAGTTCAGTAAAAGACTCTGACTCAAAAAATGTGGTGGCGGGTCAGCAGGTGAGGGGGCTGCTCGCAAACATGGCGACTTGAGTTCCATCCCAGAAGCCCACATGGTGGGAGGAGAGAACTGACTTCTGAAAGTTGTCCTCTGACCTCCACCTGTGCCCCATCCCATGCAAGCAATTTCTCTCTGTCTGTCTGTCTGTCTCTATCTCAGACACACACACACGAATGATGAATAAATTTTAAAAATACAATGAAGAGTGATTGAGGGAGCCACCTAATATCGATTTTACACACAGCTACATATACATAACACACAAAGGTAAATAAATAAATAAATAAAATACAAAGAAAGACCAAAAGCAAACATCAAAATATTAAGCAATATATCAAGATTCATGGAACTAACTTTTTTCCATTTTTCTTTGCTTTCCAGATTTCTCTATCACGTTACTTATCAATGGGATAAAATTAGGTCTGTTTGGGGAGGAGATACTATGACATCACTCCTGCCTTAATTAGGTTTTCTCCGGAAAGACCTTGCTTAGAAGGGGGTCTCCGGAGCTTCACACGGCTGAGGATGTGATTCAGTTCTGGTGGGGTCAGGTGAAAGGACCCCGGGGAAGGGGGAGATGAGGGGCGGTGCACCTCAGCCGCGGAACTTGCCTGCCTGAACATTTCGGGGAAGTCGTACACATAGGTGGTCCCCAGGGACTGCGCCTGGAACCGCTTGGCCTGAAGCAGGTCCTTGGTGACATAGGGGGTGTTGATCAGCATCCCGTGCTGGCTCCCTTGCTTGTCCCCGAAGGAGTGAAACATGATCTGGACCAGGAAGAAAGAGGGTGAGGCAGGAGGAGGCGGGGCCGGAGCCAGCTCGATCCTGCCCTTTCTCAAGGAAAACATGGGGTCTGTGGGCGCATCATGTGACAACCGAGGATCCAGGGCACTGTATGTTCTTCTCTACTCCTGTGGCGACCAAAGAAAGACGGGTCCTTGGGAAGCAAAAGACTGATGACCCAGGAGGCGCCACCCTGGGGTGTGCATGTGGAAACCAAATGAGGTCTCTTTTGAGTTCAGAGTCCCCTGTGTCAGCTTGTGGGTGTGGAAACACACCATGGTTTAGCTATGGGGGTCCTGGGATTGGGGCCAGGGGAGGGGGGAGGGGGGTGCAGACACTGAACTCTCTACTGATGTTACTTTTGCAACCACAAGCTCCCGTCTCAGAGGCCTGCGCAGGGCAATGAAGCCACGTCTTACGTTTCCGGATCTGGGGTCGGTCACTTCTTTGTAGAGGCTGATGTCCAGGTAGTAGCCCGACTCGTTGGTGATGAACAGGCGGATGGGAACAGCGTTGTCCGTGGTCGTCTGGCGGATGTTGATCTTGACCTCTGCCTGCAGCACACGGAGTTTCCACAGCCGGCTGCCGTAGCGCATGACCATGGAGCGCACGGACTCCTCGATCTGAGGACAGGCAGGGCGGCGTCAGGGCCCGCGCCACACACCGCGTCTCTGACGGCAACGGGACCGAGAGGCGTGCTGCAGGCGGGGCGTCCAGGATCCAAAGCAAGGACCAGCGACTAACAAGCACAGGAGACCTGTGGGTACCCACCACCACCCCACTTTGTCCTTCAAAGTCCACAGTGAAGCAAGAGTTTCCTTTGTGAGGCTGTGTGTGTGTACACGTATGTTGCATATATGTGCACATGTGTGGTACGTGCACCTGTATGTGTGATGCATACGCAGAAAAGCTCATGGCCAGAGGACACTGGGTGTCCTGCCTGTCACTCTCCACCTTTACTCACTTGAGACAGGGTCTCTCACTGAAACTCGAGCTCAACTGGTAGCCAACAACCCCATCCATCTCCTTGCCTCATCCCCAAGAGAAGTGGGATTACAGGCAAGCCTGTGACCGTGCCTGGTTTTTACATGGGCGCTGGAGATTTGAACCTGGGTCCTCAGGCTTGCACAGCAAGCACTTCTACCCACTAAGTCAGCTCCCCAGCCTGAGGCACACATCTTTCTTCTCTCTTTCCTTTGCAATGCCGGGGGTGGAACCGAGGGCCTCGTGCGTACCAGGCAAGTGATCCAGCACTGAACTATGTTCTCCAGTGACAGATGAGGAGCCACGTTGATGAGGGACAGAGTGAATGGTTCCCCCCATCCGTGCATGGTTTCTTCTGGAACTGATGAACTAGTAATGTCAGGGCGGCCACAAGGGTCCTGTGTATCCGTCTCACAGACACCCTGGATTCCCTCTGATCCCAGAATCAATATCATCAAAGCCTGCTGCTTCAGCTCCAGATGAGATGCCCGGGCAATAGACTCCAGGCTCTCATTCCTGCCCACCTACCTTTCCCCAAACTCAACAAAGCCTAGAGTTGGAAAAGACACGGGGCTGGAGAGATGGCCCAGGGGTTAAGCTTCTGCCTTGCAGGCGGAAGGTCCTGAGTTCAGATCCTAGACCTCACGTATAGACGTCGAGCGGAAGCGGGGGTGGCCCGCGTTTCTGGTCCTGGTAGGGTGGAGCCTGTGAATCCCAGGGCAGAATAAACAAGGAGGAGGTGGGGGCGGTCCATGGTGGTTCCTGAATTCATCCGTGGTTCTACACACACACACACACACACACACACACACACACACACACACAATTGAATAAATAATAAAAAAAAAAGGAAAAGGAAAGACAAGACCCTGTTTAGCTGGGCACTCCGGCACGCATGCTGCACTCTGGGCAGGCCATGGCTGAAATCAGGCTCTAGAATTGACTGACAGGTTTGCTCTCCTCTCAATGCCCAGCCATTCATGTGTGCATCCTGGAACTTGGACCTCAAGGGTCGGGAGACACGGTCCCAAAGCAGAACTGCGCACAGCTATGGGATGGTGGGACCAGGGTCCAAGAGGGCTGTGGCGGCGTGACCTTGAGCGGGTCCATGATGACAGTGGGCACGAAGTTGAGGAAGATGTGGTTGCAGTCGGTGCGCACGCTGGTGTTGTTGAACGCCACCTCCAGCTCGTCCATGGCCTCCAGCAGCAGCCGCTCGCCCTCATTCTGCAGGTACTCGAAGGACGCCTCCTGCCAGAGGGGAGGAGGGTGGCCTTAGCCCTGGGGGGAGGGCAGGCTGGGAGAGGAGCATTCCCCTCCTCCTTGTGTGCCTGGTGAGATGGCACAGTCCTGCTGCGAGCCCGGGGGATGCCCGAGCTGGTGACGCAGTCCACGTGTCTCTTGCTTTCTGCACCGTGACACTGGGGATGGCCTGCCCCCTCCAGGGCTGTCCTCGCAGACATGGCCAAGTCTCAGCTGATGGGCTTGGGGGCACACTGCTCATGTGCAAATTGAACAGGGGGCTTCACCCCAACAACCCCGCTCAGCACACTCAAGACCCAAGCCCCTTGTCCACTGGCTCCCTGTCACCCCAGGCTGGAACCCAGCCTGCTATGAACAGCCCTGTGCTGAGGGCTTCTGAAACTATTCAGGAGTTGCTGATCCTCTGCCCTTTACCTGACCTCGCCCATTGCTTCCTTCAGAAACCACCATGGGCTTCGCCATTTTCCCCCTGTGCCTTCTACTGCCTAAGCGATCCCCATGCTTCCACATGCACTGCCGTGGTACGCCGAGTGCCTTCTTAGAAAAGTAGTAGCGGACCGTTCCCCTTCCTTCCTTCCTTCCTTCCTTCCTTCCTTCCTTCCTTCCTTCCTTCCTTCCTTCCTTCCTTCCTTCCTTCCTTCTTTCCTTCCTTCCTCCCTCCCTTTTTCCTTCCTTTCCTTTTTTCCTTAGCATAGAAAACAGCCTAGAAATGACTAACCAATAAAAGTCAAGCACTTCCAAGTGCCGTGTCCAGCCAGGACTCTGACCCTCAGCATTCTACCTCCTGCTCTAGGGATGGATTATCTCTGGAGAAGTCACCAGCAGGACTGGTCCCCCAGTAGCCAAATTTTGGGTCCTTCCACTTGATGTTTAAAAACAGTTTGTGGTAGTGTCTGAAATTTCTGCCGTAGGACCTGGGTAGTCACTCATCAGTAAAACAAATCCCATAGGAACCAGCAGGACCTCCTCCTCCTTCCCTTGCAATCCTCTCGTGCAGAGGGAACCACGGGATGTACAGAATGGTCCAGGCACCACTAGGCAGTGACAACAGGCAGCTCCGTCACCCCCCAGCTGCAGCCTCACAAGGGCAGGAAGGGCAATGCTGCGCCAGGGCCGAGCTCAAGCGACCACACGACCCGTGCCACCTTACCTTGGTGATGAGATCCGAGTGTCTGATGATGGCGCGGATGAAGAATCTGTGGTCCGTCACCTCCAGCCCCTCCCTCACCTTGGCCGCGCCCAGGTACAGGTGCATCTTGTGGTTGGCGCAGGGTATGGCGGTCAGGGCGAAGTTGCGCATCCGGCTGAGCTCCAGCTGGAAGGCCAGCGCCGGCTCCAGGTGACGGTAAATCCTGTCCTCTGCGAACTGGAGGCAGCCAGACCGAGGTCAGGCTTTGCCAGGTGCAACGTGCCTGCAGGGGCCAGGCTTCCCCCATGGCCTCCAGCAACGCTCCCCCCTCCCCTAGCCTCAAGGGACTTGGAGGTCACAAGCAAGATGGAGGGCTGAGGAGCCTCAGGGCTGCTGTCGGAAGCACAATTCCAGGAAGGGCTGGAGCCCACACCTCAGGTACACAATGGGCACTGGGAGGCACATGTCCCACGGGTATCAAAGATGCCGAAGGAGCAAGAACCATACTGACACTTCAACCATCTCGACACTCGGGCCTCACCTCGTCTCTCGCTCTGAACGTGAAAAACTTGGGAAATTCTTTCTGCGAAGAGAAACGGATGATGACTCGGTACACGAGAATCACTTTGCGAGTGGGAGCCAGGATGAGCCCCTGCTTCTAGATGAATCGCTGGCAAAGCTTCCTCTTTTTCCACGACTGGCTGCTTCTACCCCAGCTTAAAGAATGGACATCGGATTCCTGGCTCTGAGGTTTGGGCAATGGAAGGGCTCACAGGGATGAGCAGAGAGCTGAACTGACCTCTTGGGCGATCAAGAATGTGATTCTTCGGAGTCCATAATCCACAAGGATGTGTTTCTGCATTTAAAAAAAAAACACCACAAAGATACAGAGGAATATTATTGGGTCACAGAAAAGGTATGTGGTCCAGATACCTATTGCTTTCTGGAGGAACTAAGCAAACATACTTTGTGGAAGAAGCCAATCAAAAGCTCTCCTAAGTGGGTGGGGGAGATGGCTCAGTAGCTACAGCGTCTGTCCCTGAAATGAAGTGTGGTCCTCCCCCTCCCCCTTCCCCCACCCGTGTGATTGTTAGTGATTTTTAGTGAGGCAGCAGTGGCTTCATGCGCCATTCTGGAAGAGACGCTTCACCTGCCAAGGGGCAGGCAGCTTTGTACCTTCAGCCACTTTCTCCCCAGGGACTCTGGATTTGGGGACTTGCAAAGAGCTAGGCTGGGGTGCCAGGTCTGTGTCTTGGAAACACCCACCAGGCCTGTCTCTCCAGCTCAACTGGGGCATGTAGCACCCTCGCCAAACCTAGCTCTTCTCTTCCCAGAGACCTGTCCACGTACCTACCCACCCATCCGTGTTCTGGTCACTACAGAAACTCACCAGGAAGCTTAGCTCCCCACTTAAAGGCTTGGAGGGGATGTACCCTCAAGCAGGCTGTGGGGTCATGGGTCATCCTCCCTCATTGTGGGGGGAGGGAGACTAATGTTCTAAGGCCTGCCCACCCACCATCTCTTACACACACCCTCTTAATGTGACACCAGCTGTGTGTAAAGGTGTAGGTGGTAACCACATGTGGTTACTGGATGCAGTCTTCAAAATTGTGAGCTCAGCAAACCTTTTTACTTTATGTCCAGCCTCAGGTATTTTGTTATAGCCACCCAACGTGAATCAAAACAATCTGCTTCTCCAACACTAGAGAAGTACGACTGCAGTACCTTGGACTGTACAAAGGTCCGAAAAATCGGCACCAGTTCCTCATCCTCCAGGTGGTCCGCACACTGGATGGCTACATTCAGGATGTGGATGGGCTCTTCTCGGAGGCTCTGCAAGAGGAAAATAAAGGCTTGTAACAAAAGAGTGGGGGCCCCTCCCCCACCCTGAAGATGCCTCCTGGGCTCCCACACTTACCCTTTGGTCTTCCTCTGAGTACAGGGAGGTGCGGGCCTTGCTGATGAGGGGCGTGTCTGCCGGCACGTTGGCAAAGCAGGAGATGACTTCATCAAAGTTCCTGGGGACACGGGGTAGAGGAAGGCTGATGGGCGGCTGTCTCGGGAAGATGTTAGTCAAGCTTTCCAGCTGATGTGAGCCCTGTCCCCCCCCCTTCTTCTGCCCAGTGCTGTGACCTCATTGGCTCTGCATGGGGCTCAAAGAGTTCCCCAGCCAATGCCAGGGCAAAGCTCACACCCAGGACACAGAACAGACACTAGGTGGGAAAGCGTAGCGAGGTTTGCACTGATAAACATGTCATTTACACATGAACCGCGCTTTTGGTGCCCTGCATCACTACACCAACTTGCTTGGCTACATCTATGGCACCCTCTGGTCCTTCTCTTATTCCATTTTACAGACAAGAAAACTAAGAGGGATTAAAGAATTGACTTGCTAGGGGCTGGAGAGATGGCTCAAGGGTTAAAACCAAAGGACCTGAGTTCAGATCCCCAGATCCCACATATGTCAGGCAAAAATGATGGCAGTAATTCTAACACTGGAAGATAGAGCTAGGAAATCCCAGAGCAAAGACTAAGGATGTAGAGCAATCCAGAGTGATTTCTAACGCTATCCTTGGACCACCTCAGGCACACACATACTCAAGTGCCTTCTTGTATACACACACACACACACACACACACACACACACACACACACACACATACACATACATACACGCATTAAAAAATCTTAGAATTATTTAGTCTAGCTCAGAATTGTAGAGCCAGGCTTCACATAGGAGTGAAAGGACTAGGGATTCCCGCTCTGGCTACAATGTCATCATGATGCTATTATTTCTCACAGGTATGCATACATGCAGGCATGAATGTATTATGCATGCTTGTACTATGTGTCCATGCATTCATCATGCAAGCATGCCCATATCATGGATGCACGCATGCACACATGAGCACATGCACGCATTATGGATATATAAAGTGCATATATTATTTGTGCATGTTTTATGCATGTATTATGCATGCATGCATGTATGATGTATATGTTTACCTGCTTTGTGTGGGGATAGAACCTAAGTTGATCTACCATTGAGAGCTTCATTCCTAACTCTCTTCTAATTTATTTTTAGCTAAAGCAGAAGCATATGAAAAATTCTGGACGAGGTTAATGCAAGCAGACAGCAAGCTGAGACATGAGGATTTCTAGTTCAAGACAAGTTTGGGGGGCTGGAGAGAAGACTCGGGTTAAGCCTCTGCCTCACAAGCAAAGGACCTGAGTTCAGATCCCAAATCCCACGTAAAAACGCTGGACAGAAATGGTAGAGGCCTATACTTCTGACCCGGAAGAGGGAGCCTGGGAGGCCCCAAAGCAAAATAAAGAGATAGAGCAATCCAGGATGATGCCTGATGTCACCCTTGGGACTTCACAGGCACATGCGTACCCTTTGTTTTACACACGTGTGTGTGCATGTGTGCATACACACACACACGCGCGCACACACACACCGCATATATGTAAAAAGAAAAAGAGACCCATTTAGTTACATAGTGAACGGGAGACTGACCCCCAGTGAGACCTTGTCTCAAAAAACAAGAGAAAACTCTAAATAAACAATAAAAGAATCATGCAAGCTAAGGAGGTTCCGCGTAACAGTCCAACACATGCACACACTGTGCCGATGTTTAAATCAGGTTGAAGGACCGTCTCCTCAAACATGTATCATTTCCTTATGGTAAAGATGCTCCAAGTCCTGTCCTGCCGCTCTCGATGCTGGCCATTGTTATTTATAACCCCCCTTCCACGTTAGCCCCCTCCAGAACTCCCCAGGACCACGGCCAATCTTTCCCATCACTCCCCAGGGAGTCTCGTTCTTAGCCTCTGCACCTCGTGTCTGGTTGGGTGGGGTTGGGAAAGCTGTGTGGATGCCCCCCCGCCCCCATGCCCACCATACCTGGTGAAATCTTCGAACCTCTGGAAGGCCACCATGGCGCCCATGCGCTGGCACAGCGGGGAGAAGCCGCTGTCCATGAAGAGCTCGGTGCTGTGCCTCAGCAGGTCGGGGTTGGTGACGCTGATGGGCACCGCCATCCTGCGGGGGGACAACAGGGGATGTTGAGGCAGCCGCCTGTGGACTCGGTCAAAGAGTCACTCCCGTGTGAGACACTTTGGGGGAGCCACGCGGGCTGAAACAGGGTCAGGGGACACTAAGAGGATCACGGGAGCTGAGGGATGTATCTGATTCCTCAGGACATGACGTTGAGTAGGATCCCAGAAAGTGAGTGAGTGAGTGAATGAATGAATGATGCACATACGCGTAAGAAAAATCCAGTGCTGACATGATCCTGAGGTTAAACCTACCGTGGGAATAAGGCAGATAGAGAACCAACACTCCCTGCCTCAACTTCCTCTGGAAAGCCGCAGCTCTGGAGAGCTGGTGAGGGGGTGGGCTTTGTCCTGGGGTCACGCCAGGCCTGCTCCCCTGTGCCTCGCTCCATCACAGCTCTCTTGGGACAAAGCGGGCATCTGCTGCGCACAGGAGCAGATTCGGTCAACTTGTGTGGGAATTCTGGGATCAGGTTGGGGGGCACATGGTAGACAGAGTCAGCGCAGAGATCTGAGGGCTCACGGCTGTGAGGAGGAGGCCCACCTCCAAGGCTGGCCCTTGGCTGGCCCTAGGAACTTGGATCTGGGGAAGGTTCCCCTTCTCTACATGATGAGGGACGCCTGGCTGGTTACGTCCTGGGTAACCGGCAATATGGCATACGACGACATGGCATACAGCAAGCAGCATCACTTTCTGCTGGGAGCAGGTGTCTTTCCTCTCTTCCTTTGTGGGAAGGAAGTCTTGCTTTATAGCCGACTCCAAACTTCAAAGTGATCCTGCCTCTGCCCCGAGAGCTGGGAGGGCATGTGTGTACTACCATGCCCGGCCTGGAGCCCCGGGGGAATCTTGGTGCTAGCCAGGAGATGCCGCCATGATCAGAGACCAGTGAGAAGACCAAGTGCTGACCTCTAAGAAGCCCACAGATACCTCCCAAAGTCATTGCGGTGGTTGATCTTGGTTGTCAACTTGACTGGATTTGGAATCATATACCTTGGGTGTTCCCAGAGAGTTAACCGAGGAGGGGAAGACCCTACCAACGCAGAGCCTGGGGCCTGACAGAAAAATAGGGGAAGGGGAGGGACGGGCTGAGTCCTGGTGTTCTTTCTCTGCTTCCTGCCAGTCGGCACGTGAGCTGCTCCACACGCCTTCCCCACCATGGTGGACTAGACCCTCTGAAACTCTTGAGTCTAAAAAACCTCTCGTCAAGTTGTGGCAGGTTTTAGAGCAACAGGAAAGCCAGCCAACACTATGTCACAACCCACTGCTGGGGAGTACACAAAGAAAAGACTTGCACCCCATTTCTTCTAGACTCCATCCTGAGTCTCTGGTCTTGGTGTCTTTGTATCACAGTCCAGCTGTGCACCAAGTCCTGTGAGCTCTCCTGTCAGTGAACACAGGAGCGATCCCGGGGACCTCTCGATGTACGGGTGCTCCTATTGGGCATCCCCAAATAAGGATCCAAGTACAACTAAATCCACAGGTCACACATTGGCTGTTGGCGTGCCTCAATTCTGATGGACATTGGTCCAGACACGAGTTAGCTGCTCTCTAAAACTCAGATGGAGTTCAGACAAAGTAAAATCTAGACTTCCAGCCTCTGCTGGACACACACAAGGAAAAGTCCACCTGATGGCCACTGTCCTGCAGAGCCGCGTGGGTGAGGCTAGAGTGCATACCCTCTGAAGACACAGGGCCAGACGGTGTCCCCAGCTCCTAGCCAACAACACTTACAGCCCCCTGGGGCGAATGACAGCTCAGGCCCAAGATGAAGTCTCCCCTCAGGGCTCAGGAACCCAAATCCCATGCCTGCCTCTATCGGCAGGGGGTAGGCCTGCCCTGCTTGCCATTCCTGGCCTTTCCCAGAGGACTTGAAGGGTGGGCTGTGGGGTTAGCCCCACGCCCAGAAGAAGTCGTGAACATTAGCATCCCGTAGCAACCATGAGGACCTTATACCTCTGGGATTGTCAATATCTTCCTGGGTCAAAACAGCATCTGGTGCTCACACTGGGGTCACAAGCAATGACTTGGGTATATGTGTAGGTCTTTCATCAATCAAACACCCTGCAGACTCCATGACGCTTTAGGGAAGCTCTTTTCTCAGAACTAACTGCTCAGACAATGAAGTCAGGAGAGAAAAGAACATCTCTGGGACAGACAATTTCAAAATGAAATGCAACACACACACATGCTCACACACATATACATGCACACACGCATGTGCATACATACATGCACTCACACACATACATGTACACACTCATGCATGTGTATGTGCATGCATTCACAAACATGTCACGTGTGCACACATGTACACCTATAGCACACACACACTTATACACACATTCACGCACATACCACCATTCTCAAAATGATACCAGGCTGAAGCAGGGTAAGATTTCTCTCACAACTAGGCAGAATGGCACGATCCTTGACCCAGGAAGAAGAAAGGAAAATAAACCAATCGGGACAATGGGAGATGCCTCGTGGAGGGGCCTGCTTATCTTTATCCACAAAGCTTTTGTTCCCCCTAAGACCACCAGAAAAAGAAACACTTCCAAAATCCCAAGAGACCAGGAAAACCGCTGCTCAGGAAAGCATGAACCCCACCCAGTGCCTGTATACCCACGAGATCCGATTCATAGAACCCCAAATCATAACTCCACCATCTAGTCACAAGCAAGGCCTCTGGGGGGAAAAAAAACCCTAAGAATCCCAAACAGAGAAACCAGAAGAGTGGAGGAAGCCCTTCGAATCCAGCAGGACATAATTACTTTCTAGAAGGTATTGTGCTCCACTGGAGCAGAATGGGACTTCAGCTTCTGAAATAAGATGAGTTAGAGAAGAGATCATAAGCAGGAGGAACAGGCCAGACACCCCCAGTAAGAACTCTAAACCAGGACACAGACGGCACACGTGCAGGCCCCGCCCCTACACAGCTGCCCCAGCTGTGGAAAGAACTTTCGTACAGCCCGGGACTCTCTAATATGGGGATGTGCGCGCTCTCTGGGCCAAGAGATGACAAGGGCTGAGTGAGATGAGAACTCGAGGCTCTTGACACTGCAGCTGGTGGCCGTCACCAGACGGATAGAACATCTCTTTCAGTAACTGGTCAGGATCATTGCAGAAATTGCCAGCATCGAGGACTTCGCTTGTAACAGGCACCGTCCTGAATGCCCAATATGTCTTAGCTCATTTGCTCTTCACAGTGATCTAGGCATGGCACGGTCCACTAGACTTTTCAGTGGTGATGGAATGTTCTAGAACTACCTTATCCAATATGGCGACCAAGAGCCACATGCGGCTATCGCGCACTTTAAATGCAGGTGGTATGAGGGGGAGCTGACTTGCTAATCTCATCTTCATCCATTTTAATGTAGCCAGGTGCACATGAGTCGCTGGGGAGGGGGGGGCAGGAGATGGATGCTGGGTTGTGATCTCTACAGTGACAGTTCAGACCTGGGGGGGGTGCTCCCTGATGGCCCGCCAGCCGTGCTCCCAGGTATGTATGCTAGGTCTGGCCAGAGACGAGGCCAGTGGGGGAGCCTTGTCGTACCGGTTGGGGTGGGAGGAGGGCAACATGAACTGGAATTCCACCACGCAGGTGCCGTCCGGGAGCTCTCGGTGCTGCAGGCTGTTGAGCTCGTAGGCGATATACCCTCTCCTCACATAGACCTGGCAGGGCAAAGCAAGCACAGTGGGCACTAGAAGGGCACAGGGATGTCCCAAGGGGTGCGGGCAGTCTCTGGAAGCCACAGGAAGGGGCCGCTCCACAGAGCTGGTCTCTTCTTCTGTTACAGACTAGAGAGGAAATACCAAGGCCCCAAGAGACCTTTCCTGTCCTTTGTAACAACTTGTTTTGGCTTTCGCGGCAAGGAAGCAGTCGTGGAAAATGAACATGGGGTCTATGTTCCAATAAACACAAGCTGTGTGACTTTAAGTGAGTGGCTTCGCCCCTCTGAGCCTTAATTTCATTTTTTCCTCTATAAGATGGGGTCATTTGAAACAAGCGCCTGGTTGGAGAGAGTTGTCACAGAGGCGGGCCAGGGCCAGGTGCATGGTGGGCAGGCAGCGAACGGCTGCAATGGGCGGGCTCACTCGTGCATCTCCCCCAGGGCTCCTCCTTACCTCCAGGGACGCCATGCAGACTACTTTGTTAGCGTGGTAGAAGAAAGTAGGCAGCACGTCAAATATGGTGGTCTCCGAGAGGATTAACTTCTGCGCGAGCGGGGAAGGGGGAAGAGGGAAAGCCAACATGAACAGGTAAGAACCACCGGCTGGAGGGCAGCAGTGGGCACCTGTCCTGTGTCCCTGTCTCTCTAGCAGCCAGAAGTCCCCAGTTCAGAAGGTTCTTCCCACGCAGCCTCAGATGTGACAGTGAAGGGATTCGGGGTGACCACCCAGGGCAGGGCTATCTGGTTCAGATGTGGAAGGGGCGTCTGGAAGCTCTTCTCTCCCTCCCACGTTCTCGGGGTATGGGCGCTATCCAGCACCTAGGCTTTCTTTTTCTTGTTTACCTCTTTCCGTTTTCAGGTGTATGTGTGGGAATATTATGAACGTGTGTGTGTTACGAGTGTGTATGTGTTTACATGTGTGTGTTTGCATGTGTGTGTAAATACTTTGTGAGCATGTATGTTGTGTGTGTTTGTATGTGTGTGTGTGTTTGCATGTGTGTGTGTGTATACGCCGTGTGTGTATGTTGTGTGTGTGTTGTGTATATTTGCATGTATGTGTGTGTATATGCTCTGCGAGTGTGTATGCTATGTGTGTGTGTGTTTGCATGGATGTGTGTGTGTTGTGTGTTTTCACGTATGTGTGTGTATATGCTCTGCGAGTGTGTATGTTGTGTGTGTGTGTGTGTGTTATGTGCCCACTGGGAGCATGAGAAGATGAGGGTCCCACAGCATGCTCCATCACACCTGACTGTCAACCCTTCTCCAATAGAAGCCTTGGGTCTGTCATCCTTGTGCAAAACAGTGGATGAGATTCCTACACCAGCTTCCCCCAGAACCAGCTCACATTCTTCATCATTCAGCACTGAATAGCACCAATCTGGAGTCACCTTGAAAACAAGGAGAACCCATGGCCCCTGAGATTACTACCTGGGTGTGAGTGGATGCTCAGAAGATGCTGGAAGGAGACAGCTCACCTTGAGGTTTTCTGGGCAGAACTGGTGGCCGTATATGTCGATGGCGGACAGGAAGATGGATTCCACCTGGTTGTGCCGCAGTTCGTAGGAAGGGAGGTGGGAGGCGATCAGCACCTAAGGGGAGAGGGACCATGAGGGGCTGGGCCAGGAGATGCTGGGCGGGAACCCTCAGGGGTGCTGAGCTTCGAGACCCACCTGCCTGGCCCTGAGGGCCACCTTGCAATGCTCACTCCTGCTCAGCTGAGTGAGCTCGTTGAGGATGGCGGTCAGCTCGTCCGACAGGTTGGGGTCGGGGCCGCAGAGCTCATCCTTTGGGGTTAACAACAGAGTCGTGCATGTTACAAGGACTGACGGCAAATCTTCCCTCCCACGTTCTGGTGGCCTGTCCTACCCATCCCGCAGTCATGGCTTCCAGGAGACCACGGGGTACGGTACTTTTTCTTTTTCCTTCATTTTGTTTGCACATGTATAGGGGTGGGGGGGTGAGTGTGTGCATGCCTGTTTGCCTGTGTGAGTACACCTGTGTGCGTGGGGAGGCCCGAGGATGGTATTGGGAGTGAGTGTATGCATATTCATGCTTGCCTGTACATGTGTGTGTGCGTGCATGTGCATGAGTGTGCATTTGGTGGCCTAAGGATGATACCAGGAGTGAGTGTGTATATGTGTATGTATGCATGCTTGCCTGTGCATGTGCACCTCTGCATGCAAGTGTGTGCATATGTGTGCATATGTGCGCATGTGCACATGTGCATGTGGAGGCCCAAGGCTGATACTGGAAATCATCCCTCATCACTCTTCCTCCTTATTCTTTTTTGAGGCTGGGTCTTTCATCAAGCCCAGAGCTTGACTAACAGGGTTTGTCTGATGAGCCGGCTTGCTCTAGGGCATCCCAGGCTCCACCTTCTGGGACAGAGCTACAGGCAGGCAAGTAGCTACCAGGATTTTAGCTAATTGCCAATCCTGTTCCCCTCTGATACACACACACACACACACACACACACACACACACACACACACTCATACACACCATCTCCATCTGAAGAACGATCTTATTTTAGCCATTTCCCCCCAGTCCCTTTGGGCATAAATTTGTGGTCCTGGCTACATGTTATAATCATCTGAAGGAGCCCCGCTCCCAAAATTTGAAAACCTTCACAGCTGCACAGGTTCTGAAGATTTGTATGTGGGGAACCATGTCAGGTCATGCTGATGCTCTGGCTGGTGAACTCCTGCCAATGTCAGTGCATTTGATTTTGTGCCAATATGCAAATTACCCAGAGAAAAAGATCCATTGTAAAAGACTGCTAGTTACTATTCATAAGAAGAAAATAAGAAGGGAGAAATGTTACACTTCTTCAAGAAGGCAAATGAGACTTAGCATGAGATTTGGGGGCCAGTGTGCCCAGACTAGAGGCTCATGCACTGACTCTGGCTTGGCACTGCCAAGCTGGGTGACCTGAGGTAAATATCTGCCTCTTTCTGCTCTGTCAGAGGGGGTGAGAACAGATCTATTCTCCTAAGATTGCTGTGAGATCTTAGTAATTATGGGGTATGGTGGTCCAAGCCTGAGCCCCAACTTCTTGGGAAGCTAAATCAGAAAGATCACTTTACCCAGGAGTTCAAGACCAGCCTGAGCCACATAGCAAGACTCCATGTTTAAAAAAAAAAAAAAAAAAAAAGGAGAAGGATGAAGACAGGAAAAGAAAGAGGAAGAGAAGAGGAGGAAGAAGAAAAGGAACAGGAGGAGAAAAAAAGATTTTGATTAAATAAATTTGTTCTAAAAAAATTTAAGGGGGGGTTGGGGATTAAAGAAACTACTGGTATTTTTGGCATACTTTGGCACACAGGTAGACTGGTAAGCAAGCAATTCCTGGTGTGACAGTTTCTTCCGCTCTCAAGGTTGGTATGAACTCTCTCCTGCTATGTTGACGAAGTGTAATCAAGAATCCTAAGCAAGAATGAAGCCCTT
Organism: Typhlomys cinereus; assembly: GCA_023101885.1. Lineage (NCBI taxonomy): Eukaryota > Metazoa > Chordata > Mammalia > Rodentia > Platacanthomyidae > Typhlomys > Typhlomys cinereus. The sequence goes on along the minus strand of JALPQD010000063.1, from coordinate 7,077,315 downwards.
GCTCCCTTAAGTTGCTTGGGCATGAATTTATATCAGCAGCAAGAGAAGCTGCAGTAGCAACACAAGGGGGGTCTGGCACAGAGTGGGCGCCTGTGAGTGTTACCTCCTGCTGCTACAAATAAAGTGTTATTGGAGTGCATTCATGCCCACTAAATAACGACAGTCACGTGGTTAGGACAGAGACCTCACTGCCTGCAAAGTTAAGTTTGTGCTTTCTGGATCTTTCTAGGAACCATCGGGAGCTGGGCTAGGGTATGGCTGGAGGTAAAGTGCTTGTCTAGCACACACAGGTACTGGGTTCTGTTTCAGAACTGAAAAATAAAGGCAAGAAAAGAAAACATTTGGGGGGGGGACCCTGCCACACCCCACTTTGGGGTTGGGGCGCCGTCCCCGCTTACGATCAGCATGATGACCAGCTGGTTCTTCTTGGCCACCTGCGCGTGGGAGAAGATGCAGTTCAGCACCTGGGTCATGTCGGGCTTGAATCTCTCCCTGAGGTTTATCACACACTTGTCGTAGTGCGCTGCCGAGAAGATGGGAGGAAGTGGGAGAGGTTTGCACATGCACACACACCCCCATGTACACACACTCACTTTACACCTCCCGCACAAACACACTTTACATCCCTACACACACACTTCACATCCCCCCCACACACACACACGCTTTCCCTGCCCTGAGCACACAACCAACACCAGCAAGGCGACGCCACCCGCTAACCTTGCTGGAAATGGTGCTCCACGTGCAGGTATCGACGAAGCAGGTCCAGCACCACCGTCTTCATGTAGCCTCGGGTTCCGCTGCGGTATCTGCCGACAGCAGAAGGAGCTGGGTTAACGTGACTGCCCTGGGTGCTTTTGTAGCTTTAGAGAAGGGAGCTGGACCACGCGCCTGTCATCCGGCGCTTGTCTCCAGCACTGGGAGTTCCAGGGCAGATTGTACTATAAGGGAGACCGAGGGCTTAGGGATGTAGCTCAGTGGTAAAGTACTTATCTGGCGTATGGTTCAGCAGTGTGAAGAGGAGGAGGAGGAAGAGGAGGAGGAAGAGGAGGAAGGATAAAGTATCTGGAGGGCACCCTCGAATCCTCAGGCACACGAGGACAAGGAGCAGGCTTTGGTGCAAGCTGAGCAAGCAAGAGCCATGACCTGCCCATCAAGCAGAGGCCAAGCTGGGCTGGTACCCAGGATGAGGTACACAGCACCCGCCCAGTCCAAAGAGAAGGAAACCCTTCAGTGTTGGGATGCTACAAGAAGAGATCCAATTTTAGTGTATTTTAATCATAAGACAAAGATTTCCAATTACCTAGGCAATATATAAAGGGGTTTGCAAAATATGGATTTGAAGATATTTTGTCAAGAATTCCCATGTACGATTTGCTTCCTTTTAGAAACTAAAGTTTTACGTGGGTATTCCCCAAAACATTTCCTCCTGTACCTTATTCAGGACAGAGGGTGCGGTTTCCTTCCTTTCCTTCTTTCCCTACCTCCTCCATGCTCCCTCCCTCCCTTCCTTCTTCCCCTCCCTCCCTCCCTCTCCTTCTCTTCTTTCCTTCTTCTCTTCCATCCTCTCTCCCTCTTCCCTTCCTCCTTTTCCTTCCTCTTCCTTCCTTCCTTCTTCCTTCTTCCTTCCTTCCTCTTCCTTCCTCCCTTCCTTCCTTCCTCTTCCCTCCTCCCTCCCTTCCTTTCTTTCCCTCCTCCCTCCCCTCCCTCCCTCCCTCCCTTCCTCCTTTCCTTCCTTTCTTCCTCTTCCTTTCTCCCTCCCTTCCTTTCTTTCCCTCCTCCCCCTTCCTTCCTTCCTTCCTTCCTTCCTTCCCTCCCCCTCCCCTTCCTTCCTTCCTTCCTTCCCCCTCCCTCCCTTCTTTCTTCCTCCCTCCTTCCTCCCCCTCCCCCCCCTCCTTCCTTCCTTCCTCCTTCTCTTCCTCCTTCCTTCCTCCCTCCCTCCTTCTCTTCCTTTTTTCCTCTTCTCCCCCTCTTTCCTTCCTTTTTCCATACTCTTACTCCTTCTCTCCCTTCCTTCCCTTCCCCTCCCTTCCTCTTTTCTTTCCTTCCTTCCTCCCTCTCTTCCTCCCTCCATACCTCACAGTACTGGAGATTGAACCTAGGACTTTACACGTGTAAGTCACAGACTCCACTGCTGCGCTCTGTCCGCAGACACCCTGCCAGGAGGTGCAATACCAACTTTCAGCAAAGCAGAAAACATCTGAACCTTGGTCTCACTAAAGGACAATGAAAGCCAAGTGGATGCTGAAGCAATCACCGATGGAAAACAAGTCTAACGCCCACACTGCACAGGGCAGACAAGGTGTTAATATTCCACATGGAGACTTGACTATCACAGAGCGACGTGGTCACTTTCCCCCGTGGTTCTCTGAAGCTTAAGGGAGGGGTTTAAGTTTACAGGCCCAGCAACTGGGACTGGGGAAAGGACGCCCCGGCTAGCCCTTGGCCACCACACTTCCTCAGCTGCAGCTCTGCATGAGCCCTGGAGTCTGCAGGCGTCTCCAGCCCCGCCTTCTGGGCAAAGGCTTCTCCCAACTTCCTAGACCCCAGGATGCTCCCATTCGGCCCCTAGAAGCCAAGCTTTCCTGCTAGGTGGGTTCTTCACGCTCCCGAAGATGGCAAAAATTCTTTTTTTTTTTAAACGTCTAGCTAACTAACGTAAGTTCAGTAGTGCACCAACCCTGGTCGGCAGCTGCCTGGGACTCAAAGCAAATTATCCATTGACTGAGGCCCATGGCCGCGGCATCCCTGATGGCTACTGCCCTTTCCCACACACAAAACTGCTTCCTCCTGCTGCCCCAAGCTAACCCAGGCGTGAAGCCAACGCACAGTCACCATCACCCTGGGCGCCGGAGCTTCACAGGGAACTGGCTCATCTGAACCTTTTCTTCTGAAGTGCCTTTGTCCCCATTTCACCGCCTGGCCAGCCACTCTTGCAGAATCAAGCCCAGGGCTCCACTCTCCATGTGCCGGGACCAGAAAGGGATTGTTGTGGCTGTTGTCGGGAGACTGCCCTGGAGAGAGCCCCCCGCCCAAGCAGTTCTCCACAAGTGGGGTGACTCTTTGATCACAGCCCCCCTGGAGAGCCGGGGACCCATTCACCTCTGGACCAGCTGCACGATGCTTTGCGTGTTGATGAAGAAGGCCTCCCGGTCGGCCTTGCGCTGCAGGGTGGCGGCGTGGCAGTCCAGGATGGTGGCTATCTGGATGAGAAAACAAAGACAGGTCTGCCGGCTGATGGCCACGAGGACCCACTGCGGGCTCCCAGGCAGACCCCCGATGCAGTGTGTTCAAAGGGCCCAACGCTTGCCCCCAAGTCACCCGGCCACCCTGAAGCAATCCTGTTCGTTACTCCTGTGTTACTCCTCAGCACTCCAGAGCTGAGGATGACAGCGGTCACATGAAGAAGAAACGCACACAGGAAATGATACCCACAGACAAGGGGAAAGGGCAGGGAAGGTTCATCCAAAGTGCAGGTGGTGGGGGGTCCTGCTTGTCTAACTACTAGATCTTATGCTTTGGGCAACAAAGATATTTTCAAAGAAAAAATCCTGGAAACTCTGACTGCAGCCTTTTCTCAGTGGAAGGGGGTGGTGGCTCCCCTAGAGCGGAGCCCTGGCTATGTCTGGTTGAAAACCCCCTGCCTACTGCAGTACACCGGCCCCTCCTCTGAAGTATGCGCGCAGGGCTCATGGCTCCGCTGTGCAGCTGTCCCCAGGTACACATTTCTGGGACATTCTCATTGACCATGAACAGTCACTCCTCAAACCACACCTCCCAACTCCCCCCAGCCCCTGGAAGCTGCTAATCTACTTGTTGTCTAACTGGTATCGAGCCTCATGCATCACGTGGTCTTTTGACCCGTTTATTGTTTTTCCCCTTAGAACCATAAGGGTAGAGTGAGTCAGTACTTCATCCCTTTATGGGGCTGAACAACATTCCAACCTTCAGGAGCTGGGGGTGTAGCTCAGTGGTAGAGTGCTTGCCTAGCATGTCTGAGGCCCAGCACTGCAAAAACAAAACAAAGAAGTCCAACCTTTAGCGTCGTTGACCCCTGGCAGGGACCTGACTTCCGCTTCCCAAATGACTAGGACCACATGCGTGCGTGGGGAGAGACAATGAAGGCAGGCAGAGGGGCTCTCCGGACACAAATTACCTTCCGAATGCTCGGCAGTAGCCAAGGGAGAGTCAAGAGCGCTATTTTGAACTATGTGGAATGATTTCCATTTAAAAAAACATAGGTGTGTAAGAAGCCCAGGACTATCTCGGTTCTGAAATCTATGGCCTGTGACTCCCCAAGGATTCTGGGTAGCCTCGTTCTGACTGCATAAGAAGCTTCCTCCTGGAGGGAGGCCTGGGGACTGCGATGTGTGTGACGCCACCTGGTGCTTGGGAGAAAATGGTGCTGCAGAGAAAAGGCTCAAGAGAAACCCTGGGCCCTCGACGTGTGAGGCTGGGCGAGCTTGGCGAGAGGCCAGACACAGAGGGGGCTAAGCTGAGCATCCGTAGGGCTGGCTGGTGGGGGAGGGGGGCACGTACCTGCTGGCTGGGGAACTGGCACAGCACCGAGGTGATGTTGCTGGCATACTGCGCCATCACCCTGCGTACGGCTTTCTCCACGGGGGCGGGGATGCGACCCGCCACGCTGGTCATGATCTCCTGCAGCTCCAACAGCGGCAGCGTGGGGTGGCGGAGGGTCATCATGAGCTTCTGCACCCACTCCTTGAGCTGCAGCGACACCACGGAATCGACCAAGGGCCCCTGGTGGACACTGCCACCTGGCCAGCTCCACCCACCCTGGCCCTGCCCTAGATCTAGACTCAGGAAGGAGTGGGCAGCGGACCCCTGAGTGTGAGTGATGAGTGACAGATGGAGTCCGCACAGTGTCACGAAGAGATTATTTCAGCCCTGCCCACCTGTAATGATCCCAGCACCTGGGAGGCAGAGAGAGGGGGCTACACAGTGAGCTCCAGGCTGGCCCGGGTTACACAGCCAGACCCTGTCTCAAAAGAAAACGAAAAGCTCGTCCACACCAAAGCCTCCCCTCCTCGCTTGCTTGGCTTGGCTGGCTTGCGCCTGCTCAGTCCAATGCCACTGAGGTAACGAGAATCTGAACTCAAAGGCAGCACCCCCACCCAGATAACCTACAGCAGCGTTTGGCCCAGGCGGACACTCCCACCACAGGGGTCCTGAGAGCCGGTCCTGAGCTGCTTCTTGAGCCTGGCTTCCACCAACACCCCCCCCACATCATGGCGTGAACCTCCCCAGGCTGCGCACACCCTGGAGCCCATCTAGAGCGACTTACCTTCGTGCTGAAGAAAGGCTCCGGCAGGCAGTAGCCACTCATGATGTTGGTCAGGTTCTCCAGGACGCTGTGGAACACCTGGTGCAGTTTCTCCCCAAGGATGGGCAGGGTCTGCAGGGCAGGGAGCTCCCCTGTGAAGGGCTTGGCCTGGAGACACAGGGGGATGGGTCACCTGTCAAATATGTATTAAGCACCTATTGCATGGGGCGGGTCCTGCTTCAGATGCTGGGATGCAGAGATCTCTCTCTTTGCGGTGCTTCTGAGCTAACAGAGGCCAGACAGCATGCTGACAGGACGGTCAACCACCAGGAGGGATGACTGCGAGTGCTGGGAAGGAGCAAGCAGGGAGGCAGGCTGGGGAGCGCCCAGTGAGCTGGGGAGCACAGGGCAGGCTGGGGAGCGCCCAGTGGGCTGGGGAGCACGGGGCAGGCTGGGGAGCACACAGTGGGCTGGGGAGCACCCAGTGGGCTGGGGAGCACCCAGTAGGCCGGGGAGCACGGGGCAGGCTGGGGAGCTTGAGGCAAAGCACGTGTGTTTACGTGCACATACAATTTTTTTGCACGTGTTTTGGTGTGTGAGTTTCACGTTCACCTGCGTGTGTATGCGCAAGTACATGTGCATACATAGGCCCATGTACACAGAAGCCCAAAGGTGACATCAAGCATCTTCTCAATGGCTGTCTACTTTTATTATTAAGACAGGGACGCTCAATTAAACCCAGAGCTCACTGATTGGCCAGATTGGCCAACCCTGGGGATTCCTTGTTGCTGGGTTTACAAGTGTTTGCCATTCACATCTGCCCAGCTTTGACGAGGTTTCCGGGGATCCGAACTCCAGCTCTATACTTTTAGGACAAGCACTTTCTCCACTGAGCCATCTCCCTAGCCTGTAAACACAGTTTTCAGAATGGTAGCTTAGCTGGGCATGATGGTACACACCTGCAATCCAACACTCAGGAGACTGATGCAGGAGGATTAGGACTCCAAGGCTAGCCTGGACCACATAGCAAGATCCTGTCTCAAAAATAAAAAGGAGGCTACCATGGCAACAGGTGACCACCAGTGTAATAGTGGCATGGCAACCGACAGCTTTCTGATTGGACTTAAAACCTGCTTGTCAGAATGGAGCACACTCCTATTACTAGAACAAGAACCTAAAAAAGGGAAGAAAATAGATCAGTAGGGAAAAACAGTCGATGAACCTATAGGTAGGAAGGCGGTGCATCAAACTGCTCTGTAAATAGCTATTATATTCATATTTGAAGAACTCTTAGTACTCAGCTTAGAAGTCTTCTTCCACAACAGAGTTAGAGCTGAGAGGACGCAGCCTAGGGTAGTAGAAGAGCAGGAAAGCGGACAATGACCAGCCACAATGCAGAGGACCAGCGACCCAGCAGTGCTCACCCAGAATCAGGCCCACCTAATCTCTCCCCATCCTAAGGCTTAGGGAACCTTGAGGAAGAGGGGACAGTGAGATTATGATAACCTAAAGTGGGACAGTTCACTGTTGGACAAGACATCCCACTCAAGGCAGGACTACTGCATCTAGGAACTCACTACAGTGAGACTTGTCCTTACCAGACCTGCATGATGGCTGACATACCAACATCCCCCATAGACTATCAAGGAACTCAAGAGAGATAATTGCATGCAGTGAAAATCTTGGGAACTAAAGCTGAATGAATGAAGGGAAATGACCCTATCAGGGATTGGCCTGAAGAGGGGCCACTTGGTATGCCACAGAAGCCTGAACCCCCCACAAGAGTAGATAAGCCAGAGGGAACCCTGGGGTCCATAGAAGCAGACAGACAGGAGGGTGGGAGGGAGTGGGATGGATTAATGAAGGAAAGGGAGGGGGTGGGAGGGAGGGGGTTGAAGAGAAGCAGGGATTAGTACTCAGTGCGCTGGTAAAACTAGAAAAATAGATAAATTTTTTTAAAGGAAGGTGTAATCAGGAAACATGCAACTACATACAATTTGTCACCTGGGTGGAATCTTGGACAGTAGGTTGAGAACTAAGGGCCTGTGTTCATGCCTATTGCTCACAATGGGCAAAGCATGGAGACCTCCCAATGCCCACAGGCGGATGAGGGAGAAATGCGAAGTACTGGCTCTACTTTAGGGCTCCAAGGAAAGAAGCGCTTGGGTGCCTCACACTTCTCAAGGATCCCCCACATCGCCAGCCGAACTGGATGTGCCCGCGAGTGAGGCTCGTGGGCAGAAGCTGGCAAGAGCCTCCAGCAGCTGTCTCTGAACAGGAGGGCACTGTGGGTGCCCCTAGCAGCAGCCAGGGCAACTGGCAAAGGGTGCCACATACCGGGCGTACTTTTGAAGGATCGTCGAGCTCCAGCCTGGCCACCACGCAGCCGGCCTCCAGCACGACCCCTGGACACTTGATGTACTTCACCCGGCCACTCTCCTGCACGTTCAGGGACGCGATCATTTTCATCACCTGCTTTGCAGAAAGAAGAAGTAGGGCAGAGCTCCCCAGGACTGGCACCCAGAGTCACCCAAAATAGTGGGGGGGAGCGCATCAGGGAAACGCAGCAACCTCTGAGCAATGAGACCCCTGTGTACCAGGCACAGCACCACCCAGGAACCACCAGCGCAACCCTCCAGAGCCAGCCCAGGAGACAGGAGCTTATGACGCCCATTTTACACATGGGAAACTTGCTTTTTCTTTTTTTTTTTTCTTTTCATTTATAATGCTGAGGTTGAAACTCAGGGCCTTACGTGTGCTAGAGAAGCCGTACCCCCTAATCTTCTTTTAATGTTGATTTCCAAAGGAAAGCCCTTCTGCACCTCGTAATGACATATGGGTCAGTAAAGATTGCATACAAAACAGCAGTGCCAAAGACTGATGAGGATGCTGACCTAGTGACCTAGTGACCTATGACCTAGTGACCCTGTAGCCACCCCAGCATTGTCACTCGCTGTGCCCACGCATGTCTGTGGATGAACCTACTATGACTGACAAGTCATGTACAAGCACAGCAATGTAAGAACGTACATTTCAAAACTCCCCACAGTGACAGTCAACCACTCTGCCACTGGTATGTGTATTTCCCACACTATACTTATCACCCCTCTGCCACAGGGTTCACCTTGATAAAAAAAAAAAAATGACAAGGACCCAGTCTTCACAAAGCTCATGTCAAGCTACTGACCCAACACCCTCCAGGGCACCAGTCACGTGGCCTCCCACTTGGCAATTCCCTGCTGGAGCAGCCAGACACTGGCTGGTTACCCAAGACCCTCCTTCATCAACTCTGTGACTTGTCTTCCCCTCTCTGAGCCTCAGGGTCCCCAGTTGTAAAGGGGACTAGTAAGCGTCCCCTTAGAAAGGGCAGCCAAGGCGAAGGCCCCCCGGCTTGCAGGAGGTTGGTCCTCCTTAGCAACTACTGTTCATCTCCCACTGCTGTGCTTTTGTGGATCCGGCATGCTCCTCTCTGCACAAGGAATGGATCAGTTTGAAGCTTGGTTTTGTGTGATCTCAGCCTCCTGGATCTGATTGCCTTGCCTGTGCACCCATCATGCATTGCTGGGAAGATTATACGAGCCAAGACAGGGCCAGAGCTCAGGAGCAGCACACTCGCCTGAGGTACTTGAGGATTTAGAGTTTATTCCCAGAGCCATTCAAAAAGAAAAAAGAAAAAAAAAAAGGAAAGGGAAAGGAAGGAAATGCTCAGATAAGCTGTAGAGTCTTGGGGCGCAGCAGCCAGCTCCTCATCAGAACAGCTGTGGCACTCAACGGATCCTACGGCCCTGTGGATTGCTGGCATCCCTCATGGGAGTAATGTGCAGGGAGAGTCCCGGGATCCCTGAGCGCCTGGCTGCTTCCCCCTGCCCCTCCCTGCCCAGCTGTGTGCGATTCTGCCCTAATTGCATATGGCCAGTGATCTCAGGTGTTAGATTGTACGGAGGGTGGGACTCCATCTACGCAGCTATGGAAAAGGGTGGACCCCGTTGGGGTGAAACTGGGTGATGTGGCGGCTTTGGGGTTACCCACGCACAGGGGTTACCTGTGCTCTGGAAGTTAGTCCAGAAACTCATTAGTTTGCCATGCTGGACTTTGGTGGAATCATACTTTGGTCTGTCTTTGTTGAGGAGATGATGATGTGAGTAGATGTGGTGAGTGGACGTCTGTTGACATCTAGCAATGCAAAGACCGAGCAGGTGTTACTGCTCACGTTGCCTGCCACTGTGATTACCAGTGGGGACCTCCGCATTCTCTGAGGCTTCCCTCTGAGCATTGCAGACCTGGGGAGAGGTAAAGCCGGCGGGTCTCGGGACAGAGCAAGCCAGGGCAGTGGGGCTCTGCAGTCACCTCCATCTCCGCATAGCTGCTCCCGGCTTCCACGTGGCCTCCGTCCTCCACCATGTACTGTGTCAGTTTTCCGGCCGAGGGGGCTCTCAGGAATGTGGGGTCGTTCTCTTTTTCAAACACACACGTCTTGTTGCCGATGGTGATTCGATAACTGGGCAGGAGGAAGAGCGGGAAGCAGGAGAGGGATCAGGCCCTGAGAAGGGTGACAGATGCTTTGGGGGGCAGGGACCCTACCTCGGGGTGCTCGTACTGTCACCCTCGGTGTAGCATGACAAGGAACAATTATCACAGAGAAAACTGAAAGTGCGTTGGAAGAGCAAAGCATGGCTTTCCTCTGGCTGGCAGACTAGTTTCTTTTACTGACCTAATCCCGGGGGCCTGAGAGGGCAAGCCTTTAATAAATACTATTCAATAACCTTAATGGATTCTAAATCTTCCCTTTCGACTGAACTGGAGAGAAAGGGCCATTGGGGAGAGCCTACGGTCATCTAGAATGTTCCCGGCAGGAAACATGGATAGAAGACAGACAACAGTCCCGCTTAGATTCAAGTCTAACCTGCCTTTTCCCTGAGGCGCCGGGGACAGTGAAAGGCTGTGAAGGGAGCCTCTGTCTCTGGCCACAGCTGCTCAGGCGTGGGGGGCTCTGGAACACGCAGCCCACCCTCAGGTCTCCGTGGCTAAGGTCTGAGCTGTCTGCTGAGATCTCGGCAGGGTCAGATGTACTTAGAGGCATCTGGACCTGTCTTGCAATGCCCCGTCCCTAGAGCTTTTAAAGACTCCTGCTTTCACACATCCCCGGTCACATGACAACTCTCTACCATCGTCCGTTGTTCTGTACACCATCTTCCTTCCTTCGAAGGCAGAAGCTGTGAGTCCTGACAGCCCCAGCCCCAGCCCAGCGTGTGCCTGGAGAAGAGCAATGACCAGCTGCTGCTTGGCACACCTGACTCCATGCCCGTCCACCGTGGCTCAGAGCCAGGGCAGCTGGTTCCTCCTCACACGCCCCACAGGCTGGAGCCGAGAGCCATGCCCGGCTCAGCTCTGAATGTTCTGCTCACCACACAGGTAGCCCTCCCTGAATGCTTGCTTGCCGTGTGCAGGGGAGTCCAGCCAGGCAGGGGAACCTCTCCGGACATCCCAGGATGCACCAGGGAAGGCCTCGTCTAAGACCTCAGGCCCCTGCATGGACCAGCTTTGCATTTCAGCTCCTAAGGAGAGGAGCTGCATGGCGTGCCCGCTCTCCGCAGGGCCCAGCGCCCCACACACCTGTCCACCTCTTCCTTCATGTACGTGGTGTAGCTGTTGCCATTGTAGGAGAGCAGCAGCCCCCCGTCATTCAGACGGTGGGCATCGATCTCGATGTGGCTGCCAGTTCATGATGAGCACGAACATGGTCAGAGACTGCCGGGCCACCTGCGGAGACAGGATGGCATCAGCTCCAGGAGGCAGGCTGACTCCCATGATGGTGGGCAGGAGATGGCATTCCACCACAGGGTGCGGGGCGAGACCACCCTTGTCCTGTGGGTGGACAAATGGCTACAGACTACCAGTCCAGGCCCTGCGTGGCTCCCACTGAGCTGGGATGGGGGTGGGGGGGGGCTTGCTTAGCATTCTTATCGCCAAGCATCACTCCTGAGCAGGACCACCAAGGCTGGTGGGGATGGGGCCTTGCACTTCGGGGGAGGTAGTCCTGTCAAGGCCTCTCTGAAGATGCCAGAGGAAGATGTAGAGCCTTGGAGGGTCCACCAGGGATTCAGTACGCTGAACAGAGTAAGTGCCTCTCGGCCCCTATGCTGAAGCCTACCTTACGGGTGTTCTAAGAAGTGGAACCGTTGGTGGCGACTATGAGGGCGGACCCTCCTTTGTGGGATTAGTGCCCTTAGAAAGGGGATCCCAGAGAGCACCCTTCCGTCACCTAAGGGCACAACAAGGGAAGGTGCCAGACGCAGAAAGTGGCTGTCACCGGACCTTTCAGCACCCTGATCGTGGGCTTCTCGGCCTCCAGAACTGTGAGCACTACCATCTGTTGCTTCTAAGTCCCTGGTCTATGATACCTTGCCAGAATAACCTGAGCATGGACTATGGCCTCTGCCCGGGGCATCCAAGAGATTTGTGGCACTGGAGAAAAACATGCTCAGTAAGACTGTTGCAGTTACTCTTTCTGCTGCTGTGAGACCACCCTCACACGACCAACTTAGGGGAGGAAGGAGAGATTTATTTGGCTTATGATTCCGGAGGAGAGATGTAGTCCATTTGGCAGGAAAGGCATGGCTGGCTGGCAGAAGCTGGAGGTGGCTTAAGTCTTGTCCATCACAGAGGCTGGGGCTTCTAGCAGGAAACAGGATGGAGCTAACCAACATCAAGGCCCACCCACTGTGACATGCCTTCCTCCAGCAAGGCTCCACTTCCTAAAGTTGTTACAGTCTTCCCAAACACAGACACCAGCTAAGGATTCAAACCCATGAGACTGTGGGGGACGATTCACATTTCAAACCACTATGACAGGCTCTGGCCCAGCTCTGTGTTTCGAGCCAACCGAAATGTCAGCCCAAACCCGCCCTCGGTTCATCATGTCTGCATAACTTATGCATACGTGTTGCATCACCCAAGTTTGTGTGATTTAAAAAGAAAAATAAAGCTAGCAAAAAAAAAAAAAAAAAATAGGGGGTTGGGGATTTAGCTCAGTGGTAGAGCGCTTGCCTAGCAAGCGTGAGGCCCTGGGTTCGGTCCCCAGCACCCCAAAAAAAAAAAAAAAATAGAACAACGTGTATTGCGACTTGCTTCATGGTAACACCAAGAGCTGCCCAGTAGCTCTGTCATGGATGACTTCAGACACACACATGCACGCGCACACACATGTACACGTGGTACAAGCCATGTGAAGACAGGCAGAGACTGGAAGGGTGAGACCTCAAGCCAAGGTCAAGAAACACCAAGGTCTAGCAGCAACCACTAGAAGCCATGGGGGCTTGGAACATCTAGATCCTTCCCCTGAACCTTCAGAGAGACCTTGGCTCAGTCACCACCTCGACTTGTCGCTGTGGCCTGAGCAGAAATATCTGTTGATCTCGGCCACCTGTTTGCAGCGCTTTGTCAGAGGCCAGGGGAGAGTGCTGTTCTAAACACAGGTCAGCAGCTGCAAGGCAGGTCCTTAGGAACATCCTCCTGGGACCGCGGCGTGAGAACTCCATCTCATCTCCAGGGACAGGACACGGAAGTAGTGAAGCAAACCCCCCTCACTCCCTGCCCCTTGCCCTCTGCCAGGCTCCAGAAGGTCAGATCTTGGGAAAAGCCGCATCCTTTACCTTGAGAATGTACTTGACGCCTCCGTAAATCAGCTCCACATCTACGATGTTCAACAGAGAATCGGCCGGGAGGACTTGGCCCCTGAAAGAAAAGGAGGACACTCCATTAGCTCCAGGAGGGGCTGAGATCCCCCACAATACCTCCCTGGGCTCAGCATCATCTTCTGAGTCCCCACCAGCAAAGCGCATTGTCGTAAAAAGCTAAGTCTGGCAAAGCCATGGGATAGATTCCCGTGGAGAACCTGTCGTTTTCCAGAGCACTGAAAAGTGGCACTTGCTACGGGATGTGAACTTTTTATGCTCAAAGTCCTTCAAACCCATACTAGCTTCTTAGAGACAGCCTCCCCCTTGTCCCCCATGGAGGCCAGGTGTGGCAGCACAGGCTCCTCATAGAGGCTGGGGTGGGAGGCTCTTGAGTCTGAGACTAACCTGGGCTACAAAGCAAGACTCTCAGAAAAACAAACAAATGGAAAAAAATTCCTGGTACGCAGTCTGCCACCTTCTATGAGAAACACTGGTACGGAGACCCCAAAAGCTTAAGCAAGCGCTAGCATTTGTCCTATTCTCTCCATGTGTTATTTCAGTTGTGCTCAGCAGAGGGCGACTTTGTTCCACCCCTGAGACATTCAGGAAGCAGGCTGCCCCAGGCATCTAGTGGACAGAAGACGCCCTACAATATCAGTGTCCCCACCATGACCCAGGAGGACCCCTGGTCTACACTGACCCGCAGCAGCTGGTCACTTCCTCCTGTGATCCCGGTGAGAAAGAAACCATGGGCAGAGATGACTTGAACTCACTTTGCTTCTCCTCTGGCCCCTTCGGACTCCTGAGTGTTACCACGTCCCTCACACACATCAGCAAGATTCTACACAAGACCACCAGGCAACTGCCGCCTGACCTCCAGCAGGACCTTCCAAATACCGGGGACCCTCCACACCGCACCACTCTGTACGCCCACTCTCCGGAGTGGCCCAGGTTTATTCAAGGCACGTTGGAGGCGAGCCCACGGGAGAAGCTCCACAGCTCCTTGGAGACGTGTCTCCCTCAGATAAAGCCCAATCCTGCCAGGCATGGCGGCCCACGAATGCGATCCCAGAGCTCTGGATGCCGAGGCAGGAAGATTACGAGTTTGAAGCTAGCCTGGGCTACACGGTGAGAAGTTCTGCCCACAAAGGACAGTTACCATAACGACCACCGCAGCATTAGCAGCAACAGAGCCGGTCCTGCCTGCCCGCTTCCCCCCCCCCCCCGCCCCCACCTTCCCGTACGTCACATGGCATGCGTTACCTTTCTAGGGAATGCAAGAAATCTGTCATGCAAGTTCTGAACATCGCATCTGCCACGTTCAAGGCCCCGCACACCACCCCGAGCATGATGTCCGGCTTCTCCGCCTAGGAAAGACTCCAGGTCTCAGTACCCTATGGGGAGACGTGGATCTCAGCCCCCCCACAGGGGAGGCATGGTGGTTCCCTACCTGCACCCTCTCCGCGATGAGGTGGTCCAGCCACCCAGTGTCAATGTCATTGGTCTGGAAGCTGTCAGTCTCCAGAAGGTTCACGAGATACTCCACGGTGGTCCGGAAGTCACCCCGGATGGACAGTTCCTTCAATGCCACCACCATGTTCCTAAGACATGTGTACAGAGTTCATAGAAGACCAGAAAGCAGAGGCGACAAGAGGGGTTTCTGGGCTGGAAGGCCAGGGTCTCTTCTCTCCCTCCAGCTTTCCCTCCATCTCCATCTCCATCTCCATCTCCGTCTCCGTCTCCGTCTCCGTTTCCGTCTCCGTCTCCATCTCCATCCCTCCCCCTACCCCTATCCCTGCCCCTACATCTACATCTACATCTATATCTCCATTCCACCAAGGACTGGCTGAGTGATCTCACACAAGTGACTTAGCTGCTCCAGGCCTCGGTGGCTTTGTCTGGAAAATGGGGGCATGACCCTACCTCCATGTAGACCGCAAGGACACACTTCGTGTAAACCACTGGCCAATGTATTAAACCTCGGTCAGAATCTCTAACCACTCTAGGTAATCACCGATAAAGAAAGGGCCAGAATCTCTGCTTGACAGCAAGTTTGCTTCTCCTGGACCTATTCAAATATTCTGTTCCCAACAGAGCCTTGGCTTCCTGTCCCCTGGCTGCTCAGCCTAGAAGCTTCTTCTGCCCCTGCAGATGGGCCCACCGAGACTTGGCTCAGCAGCCTGGCACCCTCTGCCAATGCCTCCCACACCATGGCCTCTCAGTGAAAGTTTAGGGTGAGAGGTGGAGTACTGAATGTGTTCATCCCGGAGAGGAGACTTTTCCCACCTGTGAGATGCGTGGGTACCAGGGGCAAGACTAGGAGTAACCCCACTCCAGAGGCAAGAAAATGAAGCTGCAGTGACCCTCAATGAGGAAATGAAGTGTGGAGTCGGGACCTGGATCTGATAGTGGAGCCCCTTGACTCAAGGGGGAAACAGCTTGACCTCACTGCTCAGAGCCTTGCCAGCGTTAGCACTGGCATGGAAGCCCCCACCACAGCATCCCCGACACACGCTGACTCCAACAATGTAAGAAAAGCTTCAGTTTCCCCTTCTGGTTCTGGTAATGCCACAGTGTGGGAGAAGCTTCAGGTGATTTCATTTGCATTGGGCTAACCCACCTGGCAATAATTCAGCCTCATTTGCCACAAGTAACTCCCCATACTCCACATTGTCCATTCATCCCCGAATGTGGTTAAAATGGGCTATTCTAAACTGGCAAACACGTCTTGCCATCACTATAGCTAAATTTGCTTAAATTAATTCATGGTTAAGTGCCTAGGCCAGAGTCTAATATGTTTTAATAATATGTCTCCGACACTTTGGGGATTTATTTTTTTTACATTGAAGAGTACTTATCCACCTGTGTGCAAGAATGTTTAATTTCAAAGTAACTGGATTGTGCTTTTTTTCTGGGCCTATATCAAGGTGGGGGATACGATGGGGTACTGCAGAATTTGGAAGTCCTTGCTCAATGTGAGTTTCTCGGCTCAGCAGAAACTGTAGTGTGCAAGTCAGATACAAGTGTCAACTGAGTCTGGGTACATCCGTGAACAATTAGTAGTTAAGCAAGTTCATCACGGATGGGACCATACCTTGGGCAGATGGATAAAATCAAGAGAGCTGGTTAAGTACTTGGACATAATTTGGCAGGCTGGCAAGTGAGAACATTTGTCCCTCTCTCAGCAATTCCTGTGGACATAGCGTAGCCAGTTCCCTCCACGCCCACTACTGGCACGCATTCTCCTGCTGTGCTGAAGAAGTGTAACCAAGACTCATAAGCAAGCATCAGCCCTGCTCATGCGTTTATCAGCAGCATGCAGAGAAACTGCAGTCTAGGGTGACCATGGACTTGGCAGAGCAGGGAAACATGGGCTGCTGTCACAGGCCGGTGGTAGAAAGCTGGGGGGGGAGCACCCCAGAAGAAACTGCATCTTGGTGTGAAGGGAGTCCATGGAGGGGACAGTCCACCTGTTGTGGAGCTGCAGTCCCTTTTTTGAATCTAGCAGCAGCTTTTGAACACTTTTGACTATTCTGAGTAGGCTTTGCAAGTTAGACCTCGTGTGAGCTTAGGATCAAATAGCTCTGGTGAGATCACTGCATGGAGCGAGTCTCCAGAAAAGGAGGACTTTAAACAGAGAGGTGTTGGACTTAAAAGAGAGGTACTGAAAACGGGGTCTCCCTGGGACTTGTCCTTGATCTCCCAAAAGGCTACAGCAAGTACTGCCCAGAGGAGGGTCTGGTTGGTAAAAGGAGGAGGCAAGCAAGGAGGGAGGGAGAGAGGGGGACGGGGGTAAGAGGGGGGACAGATGGGCAGCAGATACTGACGAGATGGCCTCTTCCCGGTTCTCGCCCCACGAGAAGCAGTGTCCAAACTGGGAATCGGCAAACTCGTGCAAGCCTCCGGCAGCGGCCACGCTGAAGTAACCCCACACGTTCTTGCTGCTGCGGAAATTCAATTCCTGCACAGTCCCCGAGCTTGGCTTGAACCCCTGAAACCCAGACAGGAAAAAAGCAACACAGAAAAAAAAAATCATCACTCCAGGTATGTTATGTCTTCCATTCCGGGAAAGCCCAGGAAGTTGGGGCTCACTGGCCAGCCAGCTTTGCCTACACAGTGATGTCCATCTCAGCTAGAGACTGTCTCCAAACGTAAGGTGACTGTCACCTAAGAAACCACAACTAAGGTTGTCCCCCCCCCCCCGCAACATGTGCACACACGTACCTGCATGAGCATAAACACACAGAACTAAAAGCCAAATGTGGCGGCAGCTGCCTATGGGCCCAGCACTGGGGGGCGTGGGGAGGGTGTGGAAGCAGCAGGATCGAAGTTCATCACACGTATTCAAGGTTCCACAAGAAAAGTATCACTTAACATCCATTTAATTAAAACAGCTAAGTAAAGCACAAGTAAATAATGAAGCCAGCTCAGACTAGTTTGTCCTGGACAACCAGCAGCCCCGGAGGCATGTGAGTAACCATGCCAACCAGGTCACTGTCAAAACCTAAAGGACAAGTCACAGGGGACCATCCAAAGGATTCCATTACTACTACAGCCAGCGGGGCTGGGAGATTCCCCAACGCTCACAGATCACAGAGCCTGGATACACGATGCACAAAAACAAGTGGGAGACAGGATGGACACCCAGGATTGCCCTCGGACCTCTGCACACGTGATGCCCGTCGGGTTCATGACTGTGTCACATACACAAACAGATACATGGTTGGAAAAGGAAGATGGGGTGTGCTAATAAGGGTGAAAACGACATGAATTTATTTTGTTCATGGATGAAACTCTAGGAGAGTAAAAATAAAATAAATGGACAGTCAGGTTTGGAACCATAAATCCTTGGGCCCCAAATTGACTGGTCATCCCCACGGAGAGTCATGAGTGGGTGCAGCTGGCCTCAGCAAGTCCCTGCAAGGCCTGATACCACCCGGTAGCAGTATGATCAGGTGAGTGAGAGATGGATGAAGGATCATAGGTGCAGTAAGTCAACAGTCTCCATGTGGCTTCCATACCTAGCTTCTGAAGCATAAACTGACATGTCTCAAGGATGCACGCTGATGTGTCCTCTATGGTAAAGCCCAGGGCCCCCTCTGGGAGATTGCGGCCAATGGAAGTACAGGCCCCGCCCCTTACTGATAGATTACAGACAATGCTAGCAAGGCTCCGTCCCTCTCTGGGAGATTGCAGCGGACAGAGGTCTGGTCTCCGCACCACTCTCCACTAGGAGACTTGAGGCTGACGCCTCCACAGGCCCCACTTACCTCATCTGGATTCTCGCTGGTGATTCTGGCAGCAATGACATGGCCTCGGGCGAGAGGTGGACTCAGAGGGGTCTCAAAAGAAATGGATGTCGCTCCCCAGGGCGACTCTCCATACAGAAGCCGGATGTCCTTCAGCCGGTGCAGCGGCACCCCCATGGCGATCTACATGGAAACCCATCCTACAGGTCAGTTCACAAGTGTCCTGGTCCTGAAGTGTGGGGGTGACTGATGGGGGGGACGGGAGGAGGAGACAGGCTGGGCAGTGAGTTCAGGTGCACCCAGGCCACGCTGTCCAGATCATGCCTCGCTAAGGGGCAGCCGGAAAGGCAGAGAAGAAAAAGACTGGGCATGTTGAGCACACATCTATAATGCCAGCACTGGGGAAACTGAGGCACAAGTTCCAGGGTTAGACTGGGACAAACAGGAGACCCTGTGTGGAAGTAAGGAGAAAGGGGAGAAGGAAGGAAGGAAGGAAGGAGGGAAGGAAGGAGGGAGGGAAGAAAAGAGGGAGGGAGGGAGCCCTAGGCAACACTTGGCTCCCACAGAGCAACAAGAGGCTGGAGAGATGCTGATTGGGTTAGGCACCTGCTTGTCAACCTGATGATGTTGAGTCCCACCCCCAGAAGCCCACATGGTAGAAGGAGAGAGCTGACTTCTGATCAACACCTGCATATGCCATGGCGTGCATGTATGTGCCTTCTCGCCTTCAAAGAATTTTTAAATTTTATTTATTTATTAAACCTATATCTGGAAGAGAGAAGACAAGTACTATGTGGGCTTCCGGAGATCAAATTCAGATCACCAGGTTCGTGAGCAGGCACCTTACTCACTGAGCTCTCTCACCAGACCTAATTTTTTATGTGTGTGTGTGTGTGTGTGTGTGTGTGTGTGTGTGTGTGTGTGTGTGTAGGGCACTTGAGTGCATGTGCCTGTAGAGGTCCAAGGGTACATCTGGGATCCTTCTACCTCCTTGTGGCTTCGCTCGGGGGTTTCCCACGCTCTGCCCACCAGGGCTGGAAGTACAGACGCCTGCCATATCCAGCTAATATTTTTACATGGGATCTGGGATCCAAACGTGGGTCCTTTTGCTTGTGAGGCAAAGGCTTTATAACCCCTGAGTCATTGCTCCAGTCCAATAAATTATCTTTAAAAGAAATAAAAGAACCGGCTGAGAATAAGCAAGGCCCAGTTGTTCCCTGGCACCAGCTTGGACGGTTGCTTAAGTTTAATGTCCTGCACCCCAACGGGGAATGCTAAGAACACGGAAGTACCTCTGAGATGCCTCTCAAAGTGGTCAGCATGACTGTGAGGGAAATCCAAGCCATAAGGCATTCATAATGAGCTCTTCAAAAGCACGGGGGGGGGGCATGATTTAATCCCTAGTACCCCCAAAAAAGTCAGGGTCAAGAATGGACAATAAGGTTGGGGATGGTAGTTCAATGGCAGAGCACTTGAGACCCGAGTTCAACCCCCATTGTTGCCAGGGAAAGAAGAAAAAGGCTGGAGAATGTTCTGTATTCAAATGACCACAGAGAGAGCAATGGAACAGAATGTATTGCTTGGGTTTTTTTTTTTAAACAAGATTAGCCAGGTTGAACTTCTTTTTTTTTTTTTAAGCTTTTTTTTTAATTATTATTATTTATTCAATGCATGTGCGCGTGTATGTGTGTGTGTGTGCATGTATGTGTGTGTAGAACCACGGACGAATTCGGGAACCACCTCCTCCTTGCTTACTCTGCTCGGGGATTCACAGGCTCCGCCCTACCAGGACCGGAAATGCAGGCCGCCCCCGCTTCCGCTCTGGCGTCTATACGTGGGGTCTAGGATCAGAACTTGGGACCTTCCGCCTGCAAGTAACCCCTGAGCCACCTCTCCAGCCCTCGCTTGGGTTTTTAAGAGCAATAAACAGGCATAAAGAAACATTGTTGGGACAAGTAGGAAGACATTTAAGGTAGAGAGAATAATAAAAATACCTTATGTCAAAGTAGTATATCCCAAAGGCTACAGCTACCTTGTGCGATTGCTCCTGATTATTGTTGTCGCTGGGAAGTGTTTATATTGCAGTATCTAAGAGTCACCCACCCCAAAGGTTCAACCCAACCACCTCTCAAAGATTTGCCCCCCAAAACTGAACAGACAGACAAACTGGAAGAGGGAAAGCAACTATGAGACTGGCGAATGGGGGTGCAGAGTGGGGTGTTAGTTACACTGGGCTTGCACCCCCTTGCCATACTGCCTTTGATAAACCTTTCAAGGGTAATTTTGCCATATTTTAAATTAAAAAGCATATAAGCAGGGAAGGGAAGGGACAGGACACTAATTTTTAAAAAGTGCATTTTCATTAACAAAAGGGTCATAACTGTGGACCACATATCCACACAGAGTGAGACACTATCTATGGAGTGGGTGAAAAAAAATCATGCTCTTTTTACATAGAAAGGGGGGAGAGAAAGAAAAAAAGAGAGAGAGAGAGAATATAAACATAAATATTTAAGTGACGATAATTTCACAGGGGAAGTATTAGGTGTTTGTCAAAGCTGCTTAAAGGCCCCAGGACACATCTCTGGGCCTGAGAGTGGGCCCTAGGGTCCCCAGTGAAATGTCTTTTCCCAAAGACAAAGGCCATAGCCTTTACCTGTTTTTCCCTAATACTTCTTAGCCAAAGGCAACAAATCATTTCCTATAACGCTTTTATTTTTCCTGAATCCTGACATCCATGGAAAGAGAGAGGAGAGGGGGAAAGAGAGAGAGAGAGCGAGAGAGTGCGCGCGCGCGCGCCCAGGGCTTGGGCCCGGCTGCTCACCTGCAGCTGTGCCGCAGGCAGGTTGATGTCCGCGATCATCTCCGTACAGGGATGCTCCACCTGCAGCCGTGGATTCAGCTCCAGGAAGTGGAAGCTGCCGTCCTGACTGTAGAGATATTCCACGGTCCCAGCGCTCACGTAGCCCACGGTCTTGGCCAGGCGGACGGCACACTGCCGAGACAGACAGACAGACAGACAGACAGACAGACAGAGACCCAGGGCGTCAGGCCACTAACTCCCAACATGATGAGAGGTGATATTTCTTCTTTCACTGGTCCACACTGAGGGTCTGTTGTGTGGGGGGACCCCAGAGACCAACCAATCCTCACCGCGGGGGATAAAGCTCCATGCTCCTCTCTGGCGCCTGCTCCATATTGGGGGTCCCCAGCTTTGCCGCTGCCCCCCTCCCCTTCCCCCTGGTCTCCCTCTGCAAAGTGCACCTGCTCCATGAACTCGAATACGGCCGGCGTGGCGATGGTGGCGGGAGCCTCCTCGATGATCTTCTGGTGCCGCCTCTGGATGGAGCAGTCTCGGCCAAACAGCGACACGGCGTTGCCGTACTGATCTGCCAGGACCTGGACCTCCAGGTGCCTCGCATGTTCCGCCAGCTTCATGAGAAAGACCGGTGAGCCGGGGATCTCGCTCTGCACCTGCAGGGGGAGCACAGGCACTGGCTATTCATGGGGGAGACTGATTCTAGAAGCTTCTAGAAGCTCTCAGTGATGTGCATATTTTTGCTGATGTCTTTCACTTTACCTCTTTCCAAGATAATTCTCATGGTTTTTAAGCCAAATATTGTGAACGGGGCAATATTTCTGCATGATTCTATATTCTAACTATAACCTATGTTGGGGCTGGTGAGATAGCTCAGTGGGTTAAGGTTCCAGGTCACAAAACTGGTAACCTAGGCTGGGGAGATGGCTTGCTTTGCAAGCAAAAGGACCTGAGTTCAGATTTCCAGGTCCCATACAGAAATGCCAAGCAGAAATGGCAGCAGGCTGTAATTCTGGTCCTGGAAAGTGGAGCCTGGTAAGCCCCGGAGCAAAGCAATAAGGAGGTAGAGCAATCCAGGATGATTCCTGAAGTCACCCTTGGTCCTCCACAGGGACATGCACTTGTCGTGTAGGTACGAGAACTTGCATTTGAGTACCAAGAGCTCAAGTAAAGCTAGAAGCTATAACATGAATGTGTGATCCCAGCAGTCCTACTGTGAGATGGGAGGTGAAGACAGGAGACACCCTGGACGCTCACTGGCCAGACAGCCTGGTGTGCACAGCAGAGATTCATTCAAGCTGGAAGGCGAGGACCGCATCTGAGGCTGTCCTTGGACCTCCACATGTACTGTGGTCTGTACACGCATATACATATCATATACACACATATGCACCATACATATGCATGCATCACACACACACATCGCCCATACACTGCACACATACACACATACACACAGTACGCACTTACATTCATCATACACATGTGCACATCACATATAAACCCACATATCTGTAAGTGTACAGCAGAATAAAGCCATTCCCAAGGACTTGGAAAAACACACTGTCATAGTTGAGCACAGGTTTGAGCTCTGGGCACATTTGTGGAGAATTAGTAGTTGAGTTGAGCACAGAGCGAATCTAAAGGAGATTGTCTAGCTGCTGGGGAAGGCCCATCCTATGGTGGGTGGGATTAGGCCCTGGAATAAATCACAGAGAGCTGGTTGAGAGAGTTGGCATCCTTCTGTATCTTGGCCAGACATGCTGGTCTGGCAAATAAGGATCGTCCCTCTCTCAACTGTTACGTGGTGATGGTGTGGCCAGTTCCCTTGGCCCTGATGTTGATATGAGCTCTCCCATCAGACTGGACTAAGAATTGTAACCAATAATCGTAAGAGAAAATAAACCCCTTGTTCCCTTAAGCCATTTAATGTCATTTATCAGCAGCCATGCAGGCTGACTGCAGCACATGCAATCCACTTACTTGTCTGAAGAGCATCGGGAAGTCCTCGGCACACTCGGCCTTGCGGATCCCTTTCCCGCCACCACCTTCAGAAGCTTTGATCATCACTGGAAAGCCGATTCTTTCTGCCACCTGGCCGGGGACAAACAAAACAGACCTCTTCAGAGTGACATTACAGACCAGTACCAGCGGTGGGAGAAGGTTCTGGTGCCCTGAACCTGGTCCACTCTGCAGGTGGGGGAAGGTTCTGGAACCCCTGGCCCTGGTCCAATCTGCAGTTACCTCCAAGCCCTCTCCCACATCCTTCACACAGCCCTGCTCGTAAACGTCTTCTGGGACAGTGATCTTGCGGCCTTGCTGTAGACCAGCGTCCTCCGTCCACTCCACCGTGAGACCTAGAGAGGCACAAAGTGAACCTGTCCCCCAGGACTCGGAGGCGGAGCCCAGCGGACATGCCCACACTGCGGGGACCTTCGGCCTTGCCCTGCCTTCAGGAAGGTTCTCCCTGCACGGGCCCACCACAGCTGGGCATCAAGCTGAAGAAATCTGCAATAGGCAGTGTGATTCTCCACTCTACCCTGGGGGTCTCTATCTGGGAATCACTGCTTCTGACAAATACATTTTCAAATCACAGTTTTCAACCTTAGAGGAAAATTCTTCCATTGAGTAGCAAAGACCTTTTACATTTTTTTTTTTAAAAATTTGATCTATAATTTTGCCAAAGATGTTTAAAATGTGCACGTGAGACACAGCAATAAAAGATCAAAGCTCTGCCTCTTTGAATACTTTTAAGATTAAGAAAAACCAGATTTGGGGACCAGGAGACAGCTCAGTGGGTAAGGCATCTGCTTGCAAACCTGGCGACTTGAGTTCCATCTCAGCAGTCCACATGGTAGACAGTGAGAAGGAGTCTATGACCTCCACCCATGCACCCTGACCTGCATGTGCCTTCCCTCCCTTTCTCTTTAATACATAAATAAATAAATAAATAAATAAATAAATAAATAAATAAATAAATTTTTTCTTTAAAAAAAAAAAGATTGTTAGGTCTGGGGAGATGGCTCAGAGATTAAAGCTTTTGTCTTATAAGCAGAAGGATCTGCATTCAGATCCTTTTCCAACAGGGTCTGGAAAACCCCAGAGCAAAACAATAAGGATGATTCATGATGTCACCCTCAGGCCTTTTTCCACAGATACACACTCAAGTGCATTCTTCTATACATAGCTACATGTAAGAAAGAAAGAAAGAAAAAGAAAGAAAGAGAAAAAGAGAGAGAAAGAGAGAAAGAAAGAGAGAGAAAAAGAGAAAGAAAGAAAGAAAGAAAGAAAGAAAGAAAGAAAGAAAGAAAGAAAGAAAAGAAAAAGAAAGAAAGAAAGACAGAAAGAAAGAAAAAGAAAGAAAAGAAAATTATAAAAGCTGCTAGAAAACAAATTAGGAAATGGTCTAAGTGGTTAACTACAGAGGATTATGAAATAAATAAATTATAAGACATCCACAGGATAAAAGACTGAGGGTACCTCGAAAGAAGAAACTAGCTCTCTCTTTCTCTCTGCTTATGTCCATCTCTCTCTGTCTCTCTCTGCCTGTGTCTGTCTCTCCCTCTCTGCCTGTCTATTTCTCTATTTTTGTCCATCTGTCTTTCTCTCCCTCTCTCTGACTGTCTCTGTCTCTAGCTCTGCCTCTCTCTCTGGCTCTCTGGCTCGCTCTCTCTGTCTCTCTCTCTCTGTGTCTCTCTCTTTCCCCACCACGTAGCCTTGGCTGGCCTAGAACATGTGGCAGGCCTGGCTTATTCTCCCAAGTGCTGGGATGACAGGCATGGAACCAACACACTTGGCTTTTTTCTTCTCTTTTTGCGTGTGTGTTTGCATGTGTGTGGGCACACATATGTGTGTGTATGTGCAGATGATATGTATGTATATGTGCATGGGGAGGCACAAAGTTGGACTTCAGGTGTCTTCTTCAATTCCCCTTCACTTCTCTGCTTTTATTATTAAGCAGGGTGTCTCTCAATTGAGAGCCCAGAGCTCTCCAATCCACTAGGCTAGCTAGCCAGCTCTGCCTCCTGGGTGTGGAGTTCAAGGTGGCTTTTATAGGGGATCTGAGGATTCGAACTCTGGTCCTCATGCTTTCCAGGGACGTCCTGCCCCACAGAGCCATCTCCCCCGCTCCTGTGTTTCCTTTCTGTACTTTCTCATATTTTCTAAATTAGCTATGATGAAGCTGAATACTGATTTAAGTATTTAAATTTTTTTCTTTTAAATAAGAGATTTTTTAGAGGTTACTCCTTTCACCCCAACTTGACCTAGAAGTTCCATTCTGAGGTCGGGTCCCTTACCGCTTCCGCTCCAGGGCAGGGTCGGGATCTGTAGCGTCTGAGCCACGATGGTGGATGCGATCTTATCTCCCAAGGCCCACATGGCCTCACTGGGGGGCCCTGAGGGTCAGGAGCAGAACACAGTCAGCCCCAGACACGCATTGCTGAGCGCCAACCAGCCACGGCGACAGACCAGAGGATGCAAGCAGATGATGGAGGGTCCTCAGATTCCCCCACACATGATATGATGGGGGTCCATCAGTCTGCTACTTGTATGGGTCAGCTCTCAGTGTCTGAGTTACAAACCTGACCTCAGGTTTAAACAGTCAAGCTGTGAAAATCCCACTTTGTGGAAGCGAGATGGATGCAGGAGGCAAGTCAAAGAGTAGACTCTAGGGTGGCGACCGCCCCTCTGCAGACTAGCTGGAGTAAGCTGTCAGTCACTTGCGTGGAGCACTAGAAAAGCTGACCACAGGCAGAGCGCTTTCTTTTACTCTAGCCGTACTGAATCGTGCGGCTTTTATACTTGTCAGTAGACTTTAAATAACCCGGCCAGCCATGGCGCCAACACTGGGCCGGGTAGTCTCCATAACCCAGAACCGAGTTCAGGAACACAGGAAGTTGGCTGCAAAGCCACCTCACTTTCTGTAAGGGGCCTGTGAGCATCTGTCACTTTCGATGTCTGTGAGTGGTCCTGAACCCACCCCCTGAAGACACAAGGCACTAAGTTAGCAAACAGGTGCTGCCAGACACTTTTATTTAATGAATTAGTACCAGTGAGCAGCCCTGGTCATGTGGAGTTGGGCTTGGGACAGTCTACAAGGCCAGACAGAGATGTGACTCTCTCAGAAATGTGACCCCCCCTAAATCTGGCCAGAAATCTGAACTTGGTTGATACTTTAATACCAAGATGGCTAAATACCCCCATATATCCCTGTATACGGCGGTAACCATGGCAACGGCTCCTGTTTCCACCACCATCTTCCAGTTCTGCTACTCTCTTGCTCCTCATAAGGAATGGGAGAGGCGAGAAGGCAAACTGACCCCCCCACACACACACACTTTACAGAATGGCATAAGAAGGAGATGTTGGCCCAGCAGCACCCCGATCCCCACATATAGATGGTGCTCACTCTACCTAAGAAGGCAATCTCATGCTTGCGCAGCAGCTCCGGAAGTTTGGGGTTTTCAGAAGCATGGCCCCAGCCAGCCCACACAGCCTATAGACACAGAAAGGGATGAACAAAGACCCTCTTTCCAGGACCCTCCCTTTCCCCATCTATCACACCCAAGCCCCTTTGCTGAGTCCTCTCAGCTGGCCGTGGGCCGCGGTAGGACGGGGCGTCTTCCTGCAGCGGACACCCTGCCCATCACCTGCACCGGGATCCTCTTGGCAATGTCTACGATCATCTCCACGTTGGCGTAGTTGTTGTTGTTGGGCCCTCCTGGCACAGGGACATACTGGTCCGCCATCTTGATGTACTCTGCATTCAACAAGGAGGGAGAGGGGGTCAGTGACCGACAAGTCAACGCAGACACCGGCAGCGCACCCATGGGCAGCGTCTGACGTGAGGAATACACGGAGCTGCGCCCCACATGCGCGGAAGCTGAAGAAGACTGGGAAGGAGTTTAATTATTAATTAAATTGTCAACTTAATTATTTTAATTATGGGAACACAGGTGCTCTGAAAGAAAAAAAAGAAGTGGTCTACAGGATCAGTCAGGAAGGGGTGTTCCTACTTCAAGTTCATCTTGGGCTGGAGAGGTGGTGGCTCAGGGGTTAAGATTGTTCCACAAGCAGAAGGTCCCGAGTTCGGTTCCCAGGTCCCACATAAAAAAAGCCAGGCAGAAACAGCAACGGCCTATACTTCCAGCTCTGGTAGGCGGAGCCTAGGAAATCCCAGAGCATATTGAGGAGGAGGTAGAAGCAATTCAGGATGATTCTCGAAGTCACCCTTGGTCCTCCACAGGGACATACAGTATTCTCTGATACACACACACACACACACACACACACACACACACCCCTAAATAAAATATATTAATAATAAAGTTCATCTTTCTGTGTGCACACATGCACGTGGTTATGGTTCGTGTATGAAGATGAAGGTCAGAGGTCAGCATCAGGTTCTTAATCACTCCAGGTCATACTCCATGTGAGTGTGAGTGTGTGTGTGTGAGTGTGAGTGTGTATGTGTATACATGGTGTATGCCTTGTCACTCTCTCCTTTACTCCCTTGAGACAGGTTCTCTCACTGAACCTAGAGCTCATGCAATGCTCCTGTCTCCACCCCTCACAGCACAGGTGCATGTGAGCCATCATGCACCTGTGTTCCCATAATTAAAATAATTAAGTTGACAATTTAATTCCCATGGGTGCTGGAGATTTGAACTTAGTTCCTCATGCTTCCAAGGCAAGTGCTCTTACCCTTGAGCCGTCGTCCCAGCCCTCGCTTCACTTTTGAGTCTCTCATTAAACCAGGAGCTTACCAACAAGCTACACTAGCTGCCTAAGAGAGCTCTGAGGATCTTCCAGCCCCCCCCCCAACCAGCCCCAGCACTGGGATGAAAAGCATACCGCAGTGTTGGGGGATCTAAAATCAAGTCCCCATAAAGTGCATCGAGCACTTTACTGAGTCATCTCCCAGCCCCTAAAGATCATCTTAATCGTGTTTTACCATTATGTAATGTTTCCTGAGTGGGCAAGAGTCTCTGATGTATGCTTGTGTACATATTCATGTGTGTGCGCATATACCGAAGGCCCGAGACCGATGCTGGGTGTCTTCCTCTATTGCTCGCTGTGTCTCTTTCGCTTCATTTAGTTTAGTGTTCTGAAAGAGATTTTCCTGCTGAACCTGGAGCTCACCAATTGGCTAGACCAGCTGGCCAGAAACCAATGTCTCCCCCAACCTTCCCTTGTGCACACCCCAGCTCCAGCATCCGGGTTACACATGCGCAGCATGCTGGATTTTTACGTGGATGCTGTGGATCCAGAGTCATGCCCACGTGGCAAGCAACTGACCCACCAGCCACCTCCCCCGCCCCATCATGATTTTTTTTAAAAATAGTTACACATTAGAGAAAGATTAGAACCCAAACCATTTTTGAGTACACAGCTCCATGGAATTAGTCAATTCTACATCCCCACGAGACAGATCTCAAGCACCGCATGTTCCACTCCACGAATGAAAAGCTCCATACGCATGAGCCGACCCTTGCCCTTCTCCCTGAACACCCTGGCATGGCCTTTCCTCCCCGTCCCTAGGGAGTCCCCTGCTCTAATCAGCTCTTTGGGGTGGCCTTGGTTTTCTGCACCTGGCTGATTTCATCTAGCCTAAGCTCCCCAAGAAGGCCTGGAGGAGGGGGGGGACTAGTGCTGGGATTCCAGACGCGAACTCTATGGCCAGTCAGGAATTTCCCTCCCTCCCTCCCTCCCTCCTTGCCTTCCTTCCTTGGCTAGATAAATTCAATTTTTATTTTAAATTATCCATGTCTATTTCTAGACCTATGTCCCAGAAGCCCATTGGCCAAAAAGGTCAAAGGATGATTGACAGACTGACCACCAAGATGATTGGACAGTCCGTGCACCAAGCAGTGTTTAAAGTGTAAATTCAGGGCTGGAGAGGTGGCTCAGGGGTTAAGCCTCTGCCTTGCAGGCGGAAGGTCCTGAGTTCAGATCCCAGATCCCACGTATAGACGCCAGGCGGAAGCGGGGGCGGCCTGCGTTTCTGGTCCTGGTAGGGCGGAGCCTGTGAATCCCGGGGCGGAGGAAGTGGAGGCGTCCATGGTGGTTCCTGAATTCGTCTGTGGTTCTACACACACACAGATACACATGCGCGTGCACACATACATACGCACACACGCACA
Organism: Typhlomys cinereus; assembly: GCA_023101885.1. Lineage (NCBI taxonomy): Eukaryota > Metazoa > Chordata > Mammalia > Rodentia > Platacanthomyidae > Typhlomys > Typhlomys cinereus. Next base: position 7,048,144 of record JALPQD010000063.1, on the reverse strand, counting down.
ATTGAATAAATAAAAATTAAAAAAAATAAAGTGTAAATTCAGGTTCGATCCAAAGCTAAGGTTGGCACATCCTACACTGGGATTCCCTACAATCCCCAAAATGACCATGGTGGGATTCGCACCCATGAGTACACATAAAAAGAAAACAACCAACCGTTTCTTCTGGTCCGCCTGTTTCAAAGTCTATCAAACCACATGTGGATCAGTTTGGGGGATTCTGGCGCTAACGTGGCAGACCATCAGCCAGTTGTCTTGTTTTGTTTTTCATAAGCATCAGAGGAGATGAATGAAAAACACAAGTACAAACTGGCATCGGCCTCCACAAAGTCTCCCCAGAAAAACATGGGGAGCACAGACTCAGAGGGGCAGCAGGGGCGGCCACACAAAGCGCCCGGGGACAAGTGCCATTATCAGCAGGATTTTGCTGTGCTGAGGCTCTGTGATAACAAAGTAAGAGACCCCAAGGAGATGCCCCGAGCTCAGGGTTGGGCTTAGGGCAGCCTCACATGCTGCTCACGGTCGCCCATCACTCTGGTCTCTGTGCTCCACCGTGGCATCTGTTGCCCGGGCGCAGGAACAAGGAGGGCCGTGTCTGCGCAGAGCCAAGCCCTGAGTGTGTTCCAGAGAACTCGGGAGACTGCAAAGATCATTGGCTCGGGGGCATTTGGGGAAGGGGCGAGGGCAGAAAAGCACTTGCTGCGAGTTGAACGGAGTTTGGATTTCTGGAGCCCCTGGGAAAGCTGGGTGGCCTCCTGTGATTCCAGGAAGCAGAGACAGGCGACCCCCCCTGGGCCCAGCTGGTTAGCTAGACTGGTTGCATCGACAAGCTCTGGGTGCAAGTGAGAGACCCTGAATAATAGAGATTGATCCAGAAAGACACCCGGTGTCCGCCTCAGGCCTCCACACACATGCACACACATGCGCGCCTGCAGCCACACACTTGTGACCATGCACCCACATCCAGAAACATGCAGCTCAGGCCCAACGCGGACCTGCCTGGGAGGCCGCAGGAGGTGAGAACAGGCCGAGACCGAGCATAGCGCGAAACCGAGCATAGCGCGAAACCGAGCATAGCGCGAGGGGGGAAGGGAGGGGGTGCGGGGAGAGACGGAGCTCATCGGGTACCCGCGTTGGCCTTGAGGTCCTCGGGAGTCACCATGACCACAAAGCGGATGGCGCGCTCGTTGCGGAACATCTCGTAGGCCCAGCGGCGGATGGAGCGCATGCACTTGACCGCGGCGATGCCGTTGTTGGCGATGAGCACCTGAGGACGGACGGGGAAGGAGCCGGAGCTGCGGATCCACTGCCCCACAGGAACTGCGGGGCTCCTGCATGGCGCTTCCACAGCCCGCAGCCCCGTCCAGAGCCAGAACTCCAAGTGGCAGCCATGTGAAGGGGCGACCCAGGGAATGGCTGAAGGGGCCCCTTTCTTCTTTTTTTTTTTTACTTAATTTTTAAATTTTTTTCCTAGTTTTACAAGCATATCGAGTGATTATCCCTGCCCCTCTCCTGTCCCCAACCTCCCCCCCTTCTCTCCCTTCATTAATCCATCCCACTCCCTCCACCCTCCTGTCTATCTACTCCTACGGGTCCCAGGGTTCCCTCTGGATTGTCTGCTCTCGTGAGGACGCAGGCCTCTGTGGCAGACCGAGTGGCCCTTCCTTGGGCAGACCCCTTTATCTGTCTAGCCCTAGCCCCTAAGGTTCCCACCACATGTAATCATCTCTCCTGAGATCCTCGCTAGTCTATGGGGCATGCTGGTATAGCCACTGTGAGGTCTGGTGAGAACTCACTGCGGTGAGTTTCTGGCTGCAGCAGCCCTGCCTTGAGTGGAATGTCTTGTCCAGTGGTGGACATCTTCAGGCTCTTAACACTCTTACTGCCTGCCCCCTCTTCTACAAGGGACCCCTTTCATCTAAGAAGCTCTAACCCCAGGAGGATGGAGATAACTTTGTGTTTTCCTGGCAGTATCCCAGAAAGAAGCCCCAGTCCCGAAAGCACCCAAGTGCCTGACCACACACAGGGTCTCAGTTTCCTCCTCTGAGAAATGGGGTAATGAGCCTGTTACATCAGACTGGGGGAAAAGGAGATGTTCCTCAAGTGTCCCAAGAGGGCAGCGTCAGGGGGCCCGAAGGACCTCCAGGCTGGAAGAAGGGGCCCCAGCACAAAGGACCCTTCTCTACCTTCTCGATGACCCGATTGCCCCCAAAGCGGGTGACGAACTCAGCTGGGGACGCCACGGTGAAGTCTCTGTGCAGGTCCACCTTCTTGTGCTCCCGGCCTCTCTTCACCAGGTGCAGTCCGGACATGCTCGGCCTGCAGACAGGAAAGACAGAACCATGGGGTATGGGGCAGTGGACAATCCTTCTGGGAAGCTCAGCGCTGCACAGGTAAAACCAGTGTCAACAGGGCCATGGACACACACACATTCACAAACACATACACTTGAATACAAGTATACACACATTCCAGAGCCTAGGCAGGAATCACTGATTCAAAAGGCCCATGTTCTCAATCTACCCTGTCTCAATTCATTTGTGTGTGTGCGTGCGTGTGTGTGTGTGCGTGTGTGTGTGTGTGTGTGTGTGTGTGTGGTCAGAGGGCACTGTGCATGCCTGTGGAGGCACAAGGGTGACATCAAGAATCATCCTGGATTGCTCTGCCTTTTTGCTTTACTCTGAGGTTTCCCACGCTCTGCCATTTCTGCCTGGTGTTTTGTACATGAGCTCCGAGATCTAAACTCAGGTCCTTTTGCTTGTGAGGGAGAGGCTTGCTTACTCCTAAGGGAGGATTAGAGCAGCTATGCTGGGATGGGTTTCTAAAGTCTCTAAAGTCTCTGAAATTCCTGAAGGCCTCCCCCACTGCTGGGATCACCCCGTAAGGAACACCCCTGCTGAGGAACTGACTCCAGTCCTCCCAGAGATAAGATGGCCAACTTCCCTATGAAAGAATTATGGAGATGAGCTCTCCACATCCGACAAACAACTTGGTCTCTAGCCCAGGAGCAACTGGGTTGGGCCCCAATGGGGCTAACCAATGAGAAAAAGCCAGTTTTCCCAGGCTAGCCTAGGTGTACAAATATGCCTGGCCTTGGCAGCCATCTTTGGCACCCTAGCCCCTCATGGCACTCGGGGTGCCATGAGTTCATTTTCAGCTTCAGGCTTCTCATGGATTCCATGCCTGGAGTCCATTAATTCTCTGACGTCCTAGTCCCTCATGGCACTCCACGTCTGGAGTCCATGAGTTCCGTACTTTCTCTCCTCTAATAAACTCTACCTTAATCCTTTACACGTGTTCTGCTTTCAATCTTCCACTCTGGAATGCAAGAACCCTGCAACATTGGGACGGTCATTCCTGTAACATTTGGCCCCTGAACAGGGTCCCTGTATCATCTGGCGACCCAGATGGGACTATCCTGTAAGCTTTGATAACCCAGAAGGGACATTTGAACAAAGGAAGGGAATGTCCTGCGTCACTCCCTAGCTGGCAGTCCAGCCCCTTTAATTCAGCTTTCACTTAACACATTCCTAACTTCGAAACTTTTTTTAAAATTTTTTTTATTATTTATTCAATTGTGCATGTGTGCATGTGTGTGTGTGTGTGTGTGTGTGTGTGTGTGTGTGTATGTATAGGTGTGTGTGCGTGTAGAACCACGGGTGAATTCGGGAACCGCCATGGACGCCTCTACCTCCTCCTTGTTTACTCTGCTCCGAGATTCACAGGCTCCGCCCTACCAGGACCGGAAACGCAGGCCGCCCCCGCTTCCGCCCGGCGTCTATACGTGGGGTCTAGGATCCGAACTCAGGACCTTCCGCCTGCAAGGCAGAGGCTTAACCCCTGAGCCACCTCTCCAGCCCCCCTAACTTCAAAACTTAACCAAACATTAAAACCTTACATCCAGGATGGGCGTTCTCTGGTCAGGGAAGGAGTTCGCTCATTCATTAACAGTTGGTTCTACTGTTTGTTAACAGTGCATGTACCTTTCCTGTGCTTTTCCAATTGCACATCTCAACATATTTCAATACTTTCATGTATTTTGTGTGTGTGTGTGTGTGTATATATATCAGAGGGCACTAGGTGTGTCTGTGAAGGCCCAAGGGTGACATCAGGAACCATCCCAGATTGCTTCTACCTCTTTTTTGCTTTGTTCTGGGATTTCCCAGGTTCCACCCACCAGAGCCAGAAGTGCAGGAGGCTAAAGGGGTAGGGCCTGGAGGTGACTTCCAGGACCTGTCCTGCCAAAGGTCAGTCTTCGATCTTGTACCCTGCTAAAAGCACCCAGGGGAAGAGGGACAGTGGCCGTCAAGCTGAGCCAGGAACCCTAACTTTCCTGCCTCTTGCTAGTGGTAAGGGGCAATGTATTCTTTCTTAGCTACTTCCTGCTGGATGGGGTCGGCATGGGAAAAGTTACAGACCGGAGTGATGGGGTCCTGTTCTCGCCACATCTCAACATTTTACAAAGCTTCGAACAATTTAGAAACCTCACAACAGAACAGAAGGTCCCCCCTCCCTTGTGACCCCCTGCCTGGAGAAATCACCATTGCTTCGTATCTGCAAGGTTCCATTAACAACAACAAAAAAAGACATGCACGCATAGTCACAAGTTGTTTGATGGTGAGGTGTGCGCTGAAGACCCCATAGCTAAGTGATTTCATAATGTGGGAATGTCCTAGAGTGTACCTGCACAGTACTGAGACAACTGTGACATCATAGGACTGTAATCTCTCAATCTCTCGCTCTCCCTCTCTTTCTGAGACTGTGTCTGACAGTGTAGTCCAGTCCAGCCTAGAACCTTCGATTCTCCTGCCTCAGCCTGAGTGGCTAGAACCTTCAGGTGCGTATCACCTCACCCAGCACTACACTATTCTCTTTTTTGTTCCATTTTTCATGTGCATGTGTGCACATGCACATAAGTACACACGTACATAGAGGTCTGAGATTGATACCTGACCAGTCTCAATCGCTCTTTCACCTTAACTGTTGAAACTGGGTTTCAGATTAAACCAAGAGAATCAGAGCTCATCTGATGGGAGGCTTGCTCTGGGGATTCCCGGCTCTGCCTTCTAGGGCTGGAATTATAGACGGGCCACCATGCCCACCACCAGTATTTTGTGTGGGATCTAGGGATCCAATGCTGGGCCATCTACCTGTGGGGCAAGTGCTTTAACCAGACTGAGTCGTCGTCCCTAGGGATCACCATCATGCATGTAGTTGCTGTGTGATCAAAACATGGGTACATGCCACACTGCTGGCAACATCTTAGGAAGTAAGTCTTCCATGCGAGACACCATCCGCGGCCTTCCCAGCCTTTTTCTTTTGTATGTGTGTATGTGTTTTGGATTGTGTGGGGGTCATCAAAGCCCAAGCCTGCTCTCTAGAGAACTGATGCATTAGCATCTGGAATGGACAGTTGTTGGGCTGGATTCCTCCTTGGGAATTGAGTTTGTCTCCTGCCTATATAGACAGTGGCAGAGGGATTCCTCCCTCTGGGAGTTGAGTTGCCTCCTATCTGTTCTTAGATCGCTTTAGTTCTTCTCAGAACTGGCAAGACTGAAACTTCTCCCAGCAGTTTCTTTCCTGTGCATTTGAGACATTAGAGATGTTAACACACGGGTCACAAGATTATGCACACATCACAGTGACCAGGGGATTCTGCTTTGAGACATTCACTGTCCATTCCCTTTCAGCAACCAAGTGCCATGCCTGCTTTTAACTCTACCTGGAGACATCCTAGGCTCCCTCTGACCCAATACCCGATCGATTCCTACTGCTCCCACTTCTGTTTCCTGCATGTGAGTCTGGGTTTATGGTGGTTCATGGGCCCGGGCAGGATGTGCGTGAGCGGGTGGGTACATGAGTGAGTACGGGCATGTGTACTAAAGGGCACTTTTCTGCGGGATCTGGGGATTTGAACTCAGGTCCTTCTGGTTGCAGGGCAAAGGCTTTAACCCCTAAGCTATCTCCCCAACAGGCCTTTCCATCTTGAGGAATGGAGTTTAGCCTTAAACAGCGGCCAATCTGTTTCCTAAACCCAGCCTCTCCACAGAGCTGCCCGGCCTTGTAGTCTAAGAGGCACTCTGAGTTTTATTTGCTTTGTTCGCAGTTCGTTTCCACAAGTAAGACTTGTGATAAGCCAGGCTCACTTCCTCTCTTCCTGGCTTTTCCCAGAGGTAATGATCTCCCCCTCCCCCTTGTTTGTCAATCACCCCGCCCTTCCGAGGAGACTGCAGGTCCTGGATAACCCATTGGTTCTATGATTTACTTCCCACACGCCACATCCCTCATGGACTTTTTCCACTCCTTCCTCGGGCCTCACTGTTCTGAAATTCCCACACCCTAATTTTTTTTTGGGAGGGGGGAATCCTCCAGTAGTTTCACATGATTAACAAGACATTGGATACACCAGGAGATGCTCTGACTGAGAGCTGGCTGGCCGGCTGTGTTCCGTGCTGCTGCGATTCCCTGTTTTACCCTATGGGCATCTTCCGCTGCTTGCTAAGAAAGGGCATGTGGACACGCATACAGGACTAACCCGATGCCTAGGCTGGAGGTGGTCACGCTGTTTCTGGGAGCCGAAACACCTTTCCTTTCCAGCCTTCTAGCACTGAACGGCAGGAGGAAGCAAAGCCTTGGAAAGGCAGCGCCAACTTGCAAGAAAGAGCCGATGATGTCCTTGGAATTCCACCCCAGACCAACACTTTGGGCTTGTTTATAAAAATGAGTAGACTGTGCCTGAGGGCTGGTCCTTAGCAGATCCCTGAGGGAGGGACATTACACCCAACAGTTCACATTGAATGGGGGCGAAACAGTAGGGGTGGCTTCTCTTTTCCTCCCTTTGTCTGACTTTTAAAAATATATGTGCAGGGCTGGAGAGATGGTTCAGAGGTTAAGACTCTGTCTAGCAAACAGAAGATCCTGAGTTCGGATCCCAGGTCCCATATAAAAAAAATGCCAGGCAGAAATGATGGGGAGAGAGAGGAACACGCTTCTTGTCCTGGTGGATGATTCCTGAAGTCACTCTTGGTTCTCCACAGGGACACACAGTGCCCTCTGGCACACATACATGCTTGTGTGCACGCACCACACACACACACACACACACACACACACACAATAAAATTATATATGCAATGGCAAGTCATTTTCAATAAGAAAAACAATTCCTTTTACAACAAGGGCACCCAATGCCATAGCTAGCCACTGTCTCACAGGCGAGACCCTCAGTTTCCCTGCCTAGAAAATGAAGCCCCTCTCCCAACTCTCCCCACTTGTCCGTGACCTTCTTTGACTGGTTAGCTCAGTGCTGAACTTCCGTAATCCCATCTCCAAACACCTGGACATTATGACTCTTAGCAATTCAGCAGAAAGTTCAGGATAGAAAGCCTCCTCTTTGACACCTAGGGGTCTTTAGTGAGGTCATTTCCATTTCAGAGCCAGGACACAGTCCCTCCATCGGGCAAACCTGGCACAGGGACAGGCAAGGCCACTGAGGGCACAGGTTTAGAGAACCAGCCTTACGCCATGACAGGCTTCACCCAGGTTCCCCAGACCTAAGTTTTGCCAGGAACAGACTAACAAGACTATAAAAGTCCCTGGGCTGGGGCCAACCAATCAGGGAAAAGGCCAATTGAGATAAGGACATACCAAAGAGACCACAACTTACATTTCCTGCGTTCAGCACATACAGGTAGAAGGGACCAGTGGGGTTTCTGCAGGTATACATGGCTATACTTGGGCCAATCATCTCAGGCAGATAGCACCCCTCCCCAAGAGCTCTCCTTTAGGGCTATATAAGCTGTAACTCTTTTGTTCTCAGGGTCGCCATTTTCTCCGTTCAATGATGGACCCCAGCGTGCTGGATTGAATAAAACGCTCTTGCGTTTGCATACGTGCCTTGGCTAGTCTTTGAGAGATATGGGATCCTAATAGCCACGAGGCCGCTTTGTCTCAGGCCCTGTGTCCAGACTCTTTTCCGATAATATTGGAGGTCGACCAGCGTTGGCTGCAGACAGCTTGACCTTCCGCTGCCACTTGCTGCAGTTGAAGGAGAGCTGTCCTCAGTGTGGTTCTCTTTAGCCCAGCACTAGGCTCTGACTTCACATGGTAGGACAAGGGTGACGGCTGACCTGTTCCCTAGTGACTTTGGAAACGGCTTCCAGTAGCCATCAACAACAGAGGTGCCGGCCAAAAACACCAAGCACAGTCAGCTGCTAGAGCACAAGACCAGACGGAGCTGTGCCCACAAGAGAGGATGTCAATGCTCCAAGTCCCCAGTGGACCGAGCCCAGGGGCTTCCTGCGGAATTCCCACCGCTCTGAGTGAGGAGGCTGACAATTCCTGGTCTTGATGAGACTGAGGTTCAGAGAGACCACTTCCCTCGAATCGCATCGTTGACGAGCAGAGAGATAGGTAAATGAATGGAGGAGCCTGTTGTGGGACTGAAACCAGCATTTCACATATCCTATCCACAGTTCTCAGGAGAGGGCAGTCCTGCTCCCCAAGGGGCATTGGCAGCACCTTATTGCTTGTGTGTCTCTACCTGGGGAGTGTGGAACGCGCACTGAATGGGAAGGGACCAGAGATGTTGCTTGATGTCTGGGCAGCATTCCAGTGCAGGCTGAGGCACCCGACCTCCCCAGTTCTAGGCACAGGTCCCACAGCAGGACAACTTTCAAACCGGGGAAGAGGGAAAGGTTTTGTGGAATACACTGTAGCCCAGATTCTCCTACCTCTCCTCCCTCAGCTAGATCTGATCCCATTCAATCCAAGTCTCTCCAAGAAGCCCTTCTCTACTCGGATCCCTTCTCTGAACTCTGACCCCATTCACATGCCAAAGGAACCGGGCAGCGCTGGGGACGCACATCCAAGTCCTGGCAACTTAGAAGTCTCAAGTCTGCTGCAAGGATCCCTATGGTCTCTCCAGAACCTATTTGTACTGGTACTGCCCTTGCCGTTCGTGCTGGCCGGGCCAGAATCTCAGTAATTCTACTAAGGTGTGTCAGGACCTGGTGACAGACAGGAATCGAAGCTCCGTGTCTCGTTGAAGGCAGTGGTTACACAACTCAGTGGCGGAGTTGGACTAACTCCACCTTCCATGAACTTGAAGCTAAGAGAAGAGCTAGTGTTGCCCAACACAATGGAGTCACACTGTGGCCAATGTGGGGACCCCCATGCCCTGAATGTGCTGAGACAATTCCAAGTTCTTACAAGTTTGTTATTTTTCCCAGACAGATGTGAAGTGTATCTGTGTTGGGAATCAGTATGCAATTACCTGCGATTTAATATGGATCTTTGAAACTTCTCATGTGAATAGTTTCTCAGGTCAGAAGGGAATGTAGCCTGCAAGTGGCTCAGCCTAATTTGGGTTCACTGTAGGCCTGGGGTATTTTTACTACACGAAATAGATTCAGGCGGCCAACGGGGAGACAGATACCCTCATGAAGGACTTGGTCCACAGGGAGGTAACCCACACCAGGGTCCTTCCCGCCGCCCTTCACAAGACACAGCCACTGTAAGCCTTTGGGGGACTCTCTGAAGGCTGGCTTAGTCTACTCTGCAGACAGACCCTGGTGACCAGAAAGCCAGGCTCCCTCCTGGCCATGGGCTGAAGGGATGAGACACATCCCTCACGCTTTCTTAACCTTCTCCCATGTGGAGGGGCACTTCCTGCTCCAAGAGTCTTCACGTCCTTTTGATAGGAGCCACACTACACAGTTTGATGATGAGAGCCACAGTAGTGAGGGGTCTATTCTTTCTTGAAGGTGTCCACTCAAGCAGAGTCTCTCAGCCCACAGAATAGACCCTCTGGGCAATAGCCTGGGTTCGAATCCCTGTTCTGATCTCACTTTGCTCAAGACCACAGTTTCCTATGTATGTAAAACAGGGGGTGATAGGTTGGAGGGTGTGATGGTAGAGCACTTGCCTCCTATGTACAAGGCTCTGAGTTCCGTTCCAAAGCTACAGGAAGGGAAAGAGAAAGGAAAAGGACAAGAGGAAATCAGTGGTGAACCCACAGCAGAGTCGCATAGCTGGTATGAAATCCCTCCCACAAAGTACGCCACGTGTGACAGCGGTTACATCACCAACCCAGACCTTGCATGAGAGCTTTGGTAGACCTGCAGGGGACACCTTCAGAAATCCCCGTAGGGGCCTGAGGGCGGAATCAGTCCTGAGTGTTGTATGTACTCTCTTACACACGCATAGCTGTGCCAGAATTTACTGTACAAACTAGGCACAGTAAGAAATTAACAACAAGGGGGCAGATGTGGCTCCGTAGGTAAAAGCTCTTGCCCTACAGCCCCATGACCCGAGTTCAATTCCCACTGTCTACAAGGCAAAAGGATAGAACGGACTTGCAGAAGTTGTTCTCTGACCTCTGCACACACACATCTGCACTTTCACACACAGAAAATTACAACACTAATAACAGACACTCATCATAACAAGATACAGTAATAAAGCTTGCAGCATCCTACCCTTGTGCTTTGAGGCCATTATTAGGTACAAGATGCATGGTGCGCCATGCTGGCCAAGCTGATAACCAGGAGGCTACTGACGACTGACACACAGGTAGCCTATACAGTATGGACATCCCAGACAAAAGGATGACTTGTGTCCCAGACAGAAGCACACAAGGTTTCTTCATGCTCCTCAGAGTGGTGATCAGCTTAAAACCTGTGAGTCATTCACCTTCGTGTTTCCAATTCTAACTATTCCATAACTGACAGACAGGAAGCAAAACCATAAAGGAGAGACCGTTCAATTGACAAGATGTCCACTGACTTGCTGGGGGACAGAAGTCCTTCCCAAATCTTTTTGTGGCTCTTAATGCTCCAAACAGTGAGCTTTATGCATAGGGAGATGTCTAGGGGACTCCATCCCAAGGAAGTCCAGATGGCAAGTAAAAGGAAAACAGCTTTGAGAGCTAGTGCGTGCACTGAAGGTGCATCTGTGCCCAAGAATACACTGGACTCTGCGAAATCACCTTGCGTGGGGCAGGGGTGGGCAAGCTTCTTATGCCAAGGGTCAGATACTCCAGATGTTACAGACACAGTCTCTGTTCTACCACCCACACCTTCCAACGAAGCACACAAGCTTTACAAAGACTAATGGGCATAGCTGTGTGCCAATAAAACTTTATTGACTGACGGACACAAAATAGTATGCTTGGTCTGATCCTCCGCCCTCCCCCCAAGTTATTTAAACACATAAGAACTATGACTCCAGGGCTGTTTGACAAAAACAAGAAGTGGATCATAATTTGCTGTGCCCAATGGACATAGAGAATACTAGAAGCAAGGTACAATGCCATTATATTTGGTGCGGTTCAGTTTCATAAGCTATCCATCTGCTCAGAAAACAAAAGACTTGCTTGTAACTGGTGCCAGTCTCAGGGAGGTGGAATTACAGTGGTTTCTGTTCCTTTTCTTTTTTTCTCTCTCTTTTTTTTCTTCACCTATAATTTCAGAGGTTGCCTGTTTGGGTTTTTTTGTTGTTGTTGTTGTTATTGTTTCTTTGTTTTTGAGACAGGATCTCACTATGTAACCTAAAGCTGACCCCAGCAGTGCTGGGGCACTGGGGGTCCCCCCATACTTCTAGCTGATTTTCCCCATTGACAACAGAAAGCACAGCATCACATTGGTTATTGTTTAAAGGTGCAGTAAAAGACAAAAAGGATAAGACACAAAGCAAAAGTAAATGGGGCTTAGACCCTCTGGCACACAGCATGCCCCCCTAGGAAAGTGACCTTAAACATGAAGCCACCAGGATTTCAGCTTCAAAAACAAGCCTTGCCTCCCACAAGCTCAAGGCTAAAGGAAAAGAGGGTTCAGAAGGGTGGCTCAATCTCCAGGCTCCCCTGTGCTGGGCAGCGCCAGCCAGCCAGTGTCACAGGGTGCCAAGCCTGCAAGGACTCCACCCTCCCCCCAGCCGCCCAAAGTCAAGCACGCATTCCTGGGTGGGGAGGGAGAGAAAGGCAGGGGGTGGGAGGGACAGGATAAGTTTGTGAAAAGTCATTAAAATCGCAGGCTTACTTACTTCGGTGTGTGATCAGGGAAACAGATCTTACATTTGGCAGGACTCATGTTGACTGACCTACCGGTCGGTCCCCCCCTGAAGCCTGCAGGGGCACAGAGCACGCTCCCCTTAGTCCTCTGAAGCAAACCCTGGTCCCAGGACAAGGCGTAGTAGCCCGGTCCCACGCCGCCCTAGCGCGCCTGAGGGCTTGTCCTGTGGCAGCCAGCGGGCACCCCACTCCAAGCAGGGCGAGTTCCATTCCGAAATGCACCCTGTGCGCCGGGATGCCCTGAGCTGAGGGATACCCTCAGGCGCCACCTCCCCTTGGCCCCGCCCCTGGGCAGGCCAGCGGTGGAGGACAGCTGACCTTGAACTTAGGAGAAGAGCCAGGTGACACCTTTAAATAGGCTTTTTCCCTTTGCGTCCCCAGCTTCTCACAACTAAAGATCCTGTACCCCCTTGTACAGTGCTCCCCAATGTGCTTGAACATGCGCCATCAGGGCGTAATGGAAAACACGTGAAATTTAAGTGAGAGGTCGCGCCTGTGCCCAGGAAGCCCTGTGCCCGGTCAACCTTGGCTTCCTAGTGCCTGTTTTTATTTAACCCTTTCAGCTCCACTCCCAAGGGCAGGTTTACTGCCCACCCCAAAGAGTATTATGCCCCCGGCGTCCCCTGGAAGTCCTAAATTTAACTTGCTGGTACCGAAGAGGGAAATCCAGGTCAAGGGTAAGACCACCCAGAGTCAACAGCAGCAGCAACAACACGCTGGCAGGTGACAGCAGTGTGGCTGGAAGAGCCCGCAGACCTGTGGACTCTCCAAGGTAACTATGGGCACATCTCTTCTCTCCTCTCTCTGGCCTGTGAAGCACCCGTATGGATTGCTTTCATCACCAAAAAGAAACAAACTGAGGAGACTCCTTTTCAGCATGAGAAACAGATGGGAACCGCTGATAGGGATAGGGCCCGTGAAGCCCCGAGCCAGGGGCAGGATTTTTCTACATGCACACAAACAGAACAACTTAAACACCTCTCTCCTGAGCCCTCAGAAACATTTCAGGCGCTGAAGGGATTTGAAAATGGGGTTTCTGCTAAGCCCTTCCTGCATCAATGAAGGAATACATTAAAACACTGTAGAAATAGTCCTGACATTTTTTTAAAAGACACACAAAAATATTTAGAGGGCCAGCAAGATGGCTCCGCGGATAAAGTACTGTTACACAAGCCTGATGACCTGAAGTTCGATTCCTGAAAGCAAAGGGAGGAAAGGACGGACTCCACAAAATGTCCCCTGACCTCCATGTGTGCATTATGACATGAACACACATACACTATATATACAGGTACATGTACACAATAATAAATATCTTTAAAGTATTGGTTCTTAATTAAAAATATTTAGCCACAACCTAAAGTTTCACAGCCTGCTCACTCCTTGGAGCTGAAGTGGAGATGGTGAGCAGGAGCCGAGGGAACCCTGTGGGCAGCTTCCCAGGACAGGGAGGGTGTGCCATGACCCTGGTGCCAGTCACTCTCTTGTTCTCTATCTGCTGGGCCCCATGCCCAGATCCCCTGGCACACTAGATATGGTAGCTCACTCTTCCCCACTTTGGCAGTCCCAGCATGAATGTACATAGAAGCAGGGGAGAAGGGCCCCGGTATGTGTGTTCTGCTATCTATCCATCTCTCATCTCCCCACTCACTCATCCATCTACCCATCCATCCATCTATGCACATATGTATCCATCCATCTTCCCATCCACTCATTCATCCACCCATGCATCCACCCACCCATCCACACACATACATCCATTCATCATTTATTCATTCATCCATCCATCCATAAATGCATGCATTAACCCATCTATCCATCACCCACCTATATATTCATTCATCTGTGTATTCATCACCTGTCTATCCATCTACCCATCTATCTACCCATCTAGTCCTCATCTATCTATCCACCTGGTTGGGTTAAATCCAGAGTAAACCTGCAGGAGATTGTCTAGCTGATGAGGAAGGCCCAGCTTATGATGGGTGGGATTAGGCCCTGGAATAAAATATAGACAGCTGGTTGAGAGAGTTGGCATCCTTGTGTACACTCGGCCAGACATGATGGTCTGCAAGTATGGATTGTCCCTCTCTCAGCCAATCTGTAGAGATATGTGGGAGTTGTCAGGCCTGAGCCTGCTCTCTGGAGAATGATACATTAGCATCTGAAACGGGCAGTCGTTAATGGCTCCTTCCCTTGGAAGCTGAGTTTGCCTCCTGTCCGTTCTTGGATTCTTTTGTTTTTCTCTGGAGGCTGGGCTGTTACCTCCCCCGAAAATTCCTTCCTACAGATTTGAGATATGCTAATGCACAGACCAAGTAACTGTTTTGAGGCATACATTGTCCATTCCCTTCTAACAACAAGGTGCCATGCCTGTTTTACTCTACCTGGAGACATCATGTCTGGTTGCACAGCAAGTAGATGTCACTCCTGCCTTTTCTTTGTTAACTGGAATGTATATGTTTTACATAATTCTGTGAAGAATTTGGTCTTGCTCTTCTTTGATGTTTTCCTGAATTTGGCCTGCTCCTTGATTGTTTCCTATAAATACTCACTTTATGCTACAATAAAGTTGGCTTAGATGATGGAGGACATCCTAGGCTCCCTCTGACCCAATACCTGATCAATTCCTACTGCTCCCACTTCTGTTTCCTGCATGTAAGTCTGGATTTATTCTGGTTCGTGGGCCCGGACAGAGATAGTGTGGCCAGTTCCCTCGGCCTTGGTATTGGTGCGTGCTCTCCCATTAAGCTGGACTGAGAACTGTGACCAGTAATTATAAGGAAATAAACCCCTTGTTCCCTTAAGCCGTTTGATGGTCATTTATCAGCAACCATTCAGGGGAACTGCAACACCACCCAACTACCCATCCATCCATTCCCACATTCATCCAAGTATTTTCCATAACCCCAGAATGCAGAATTCTGTCTGTGGCAAGCGCGTGTTGTTCATTTCATTTAAGCAATTAGCAAACATGCATTTGAAGTCTGCCCTGAAGTGCCTGGAGACTAAGCAATGGAGGGAACAGACCTTTATCAAATGGTCCTGCAGATGGGAACCCACCATCCAGTGCAGTGAGACCGGCAGCAAGCCAGAACCAAATAAGGACATAATTAAGAGTGGAACCGACAGAACAGAGTGAGCGGGCAAGAAACTGGGAGGTGGGCGGAGCGATACTCCAAAGCGGGGACAGAGACAGAGATCTGGAGAAGGTGACTTTGATGGACAGCGCGATGGCAGGACTAGCTGCGGAGTAAATAGGGCCCAGTGCAAAACGGCAAGGAGCTCGCTCCTCACGGTGATAAAAATCACCAAGCACTACAAGCCGGTGCCGGCGGAGCGACACAGGCTGTAGCAGCCTGGGGGGAACAGAAGAACAGCTCCGAGCCATCCACAGCACAAAGGAGCCTTGGCTTAGTGGTCTGTGAGGATGTTGCAGGAGGGGATGAAGGCCCGAGGAAGAGCTTCCACGCGGGCCATGGGCTTAAACTCATGACCTTCTCTCCAGGCTCATCAGTCTCTGGCTAGTGGCTCCACAGGAAGAAGCCCATGGGGAAGAGGAACAGAGCAGAGGCCAGAGGGTCACTCAGAAAACCAGGAAGGGCAATGAGGCCTCCCCGTGAAGGTGTCTCCCAGGTCTCCCGCAAGGACACAAGGGCTGGCAAGATGGCTCTGTAGGTAACTGTGCTTACCGCACAAGCCTGACAACCTGAGTTCATTTCTCAGCGCACACACACACATGCACACACACACGCACACGCACATGCACATAGACATGCACACACAGGCACACACAGACACACACACAAACACACACAGGCACACACACACGGACACACACACAAAGACACACACACAGACACGCACACACAGGCACACACAAACACACACACACAGACACACACACACAGACACATATACAAACACACACATACACACACTCAGAGATACAGGGATACACACAGACACACACATATATAAACACACGAACACATACACACAAACACATACAAATACACACATAAACACACACACATAAACACACACACACACACATACACACATACAAACAGACACATACACGCAAACACACACACATACACACACAAACACATACATACACATACACACACACTCAAACACACACATACACACAAACACATATACACACAAACACACACATACACACACAAACACACATACATTATATATACACAGACACACACATAACACACACACATACACACAAACACACACACATATACACACACAAACATACACATATACACATACACAAACACACACACACACACATACACAGAAACACATATACACACAAACATACACATATACACATACACATACACACACACACTCAAACACACACATACACAGAAACACATATACACACAAACACACACACATACACACACAAACATACACATATACACATACACAAACACACACACACACACACACAGCTGTGTGCAGTGGCTCACATATGTGATCCCAGCACTCCTACTGTGGGAAGGGAGGGGAAGACCCATAACCTATCCTGAAGTACGCGGCCGCAGAAGCAAGAGAGACCCTGCCTCAAGGAGGTGGGAGGAGAGAAGCAGCTCTGAACATTGTCCTCCGACCTCCATGCATCCTGTGGCACACACCCCGCAGCACACACAGACACACCTCTGACACCCGCACGCTAAAAATACTGTGGCACACACAGACACACACACCTGATCTCCATGTACCCCATGGCACACACAGCCACACATCCGACACCTACACGCTAATAATAATTAGCTTTTTTTAATATTTAGGGAAAGCCTGAAAGAAACCCTGCGTTCCTTTGCCTCTAAATATCAGGTGTGTCTGAAAACACAAACTACCAAGTGGCTATTATGGTTTCAATGTGTCTCCCTGAAAGTTCATGTGTTAGGAAGTTAATACCCAAATTCACACTCTGCTTAATAACTGGAGGTGAGCGAGATGGGATCATGAGGGTGTGACCCCCCACAGGGACACAGATGGCATTCTAAGAGAGAGCGAGACCTGAGCTGGTTCACCCATCCCGGGCGGCCATGTGACACCTCCCCCATGTGATGGTGTGGCCCAGGTCCTCATCAGAGTGACCTCGGGACACCTTAAAGAACAGCCCGCACATGTCTCCCAGGGCTGGGGGAGCAGCGGCTAGTGCCTCTCTTCCCCTCTCTGCCCCCCAGCATTTCCCAAGCTTTCTGCCTGAGATGGCTGTATTCCACTGGGGATTTCAGTAGGGGAGAAAAGAAGGTTGAAAACAAAATAAGAGAAACACAGACCGAGTCCCTGTTCCACCCTCTGGGACCCACAAGTTCCCAGCGGTCAAATCAGTGGCAAGGGGGACAGGTGCTAGAATCTCTTGTTTTCTGACACATCTGTGGGAGAAAGGCTAGTTTCCTTGTCAATCACCGGCCGAGTGAATGATTGACTGTCTCTGGGAGGCCCTGTCTTCCCGATTTCACCCCTCACCCCCTGCCTAGGCACTCCAGGTAACTTGTGGCTCTTTGGTTTAAATGGGTATCCTACAGGGGGATCTCTGGCGACTGGGCCGGGAGCTCTAGGAATTCACTTTCCCGGCATGAGCCCCCCACGCTGGGAGCCTCCATAAGTCACGCCAAGAGAGGGCACAGGAGAGCTAGGGTGGGGATGTTTACCCCTTCTGCGCTTGATGGATGGATGGATGGGAGGGTGGGTGGGGGAGGGAGGCACAGCCCAGATGTTCCCCAGCCCCCATTAGAGAGAGAAAGGTGTTTTACCTGATGGTGGGCTTGAGGGACTCACAGTCGCCGCTAGTCGGAGCAGCCTCCAGGGACAGGGCGCCCAGGCTAGCCCGGCTGCCCTTCCGGGAAGAGTCCCGAAACGGGCCTGCGCCCGGGTCCTCATCGGACGAGTTGTCGTCGAAGGAGCCCAGGATGAAGTTGGTCATCAGCTGTCTCTTGAGGTGCTCCTGCTTCCGGTCCTCTCTGGAGGAGGACCCGGCACCCTGACCGCAGGGCCTGGCATCGGGAGAGTCTGAGTCTCGGACCCCTGCGCCATTGCTCTGGAATCCCGAGGAGTCGCTGGCCGGCAGGGGGTTCCTGGGGGGCTTCTGGTGTGAGGGTGGCAGGGGGTCTCTCAGCCGGCAGGGGTCTCTGGGGCATCCGTGGCAGCCCGGCTCTGCTTGGCCAGGGGTCTTCAGCGGCTCCTCTGAGCCGTCCGAGGCTGGCAAGGGCTCCTGGCTCGGAAGGCAGCTGTCGCCCGACTTGCTGCTGGAGGCCGCCTCGGAGTCCGCCATCCTTCCCCAGAGTTTGAACCAGGAAAAGGTCAGGTAGGAGATAATCAGGCAAGATAGAAAAAGAAGCAAGACCATTCAGAAATCCTGCAAAGAGAAGAGAGACAGTTGAGGCTACATAAAGGAGAGATCTTTCGGGAAAGATACATCTGTTCTTCATACGTGATCAGTCTCACGAACCCTCGTTAGAGTCCCACAAGCGAGGGTCATACAGAACACATGTCCAACCCAAATTACAACATGTCAAGTTAAGTGAAAAGCCAGTCATGAAAGAACACAGTTCACGTGATCCCACATAATATGAAATGTCCAGGATACGCAAATGCATAGAGACAGAGATGACATAAGCTTTAATGTCTTTGTATTTATAGGTGAGGCATGGTCAGCCTTGGATCCTTGGTAGGCTACTTCCAAGAAACACCACCAATATCCACATCTTTTCCTGTAATGGCTGCATGACCGGCCTCTTTCATGTAGATGAAATGTTTTCACATTCGTCCACGTGGCTGTGTGGATCACTGCTCCGTTCCTTCCTTTTTGTGGCTGAATAGTATTCCACTGTGTGGCGGTGCACATTCTGCTTATTCAGCAGTTAAAGGACACAAGAGTTCCTGGCCGGGGAGGGGGGGGAGCACAAGTCATAGTTAAAGGGTGGATTGCTGCTGTTTGGGACAAGATGATCAAAAATTCTGGGGATTATGCTAAAAGCATAGATTTATCTTTATACAAACAGAATGTATGATGTCTAAGTGATATTTTTTAAAACACATGGTAAGCTGTTTTGGACTATATAGTGAACCTTCTGTGCCCACATGGTCCACATCAGTGGGGCTGACCAACCGTGGATGAAAAATATTTGGGAAAATAAATTGTATTGCATATATGTGGACTTCTGTCATTTTCCCTTAATGATACAGTGTAGAAGTTGGGGCAGTAGCTCATTGGTGAGTGCTTGCCTAGTATACCTGAGGTTACAGGGTCAAGCCCTAGTGCTGGCAGAAAAAAATATAACATACATTTTAGATAGACACATGGAGGGATATATATATAAAATCTTACATTGTATATATAATATTTATGTAACTTACAGTGCATATAAAAGTGCTTGTGTCATTTATATTGTATCTGTAACTTGTGCATACAACTACCAAATTACTACAGTATATTTACAATGTATTAGGGACTATAAATCACCCAGAGATTAAAGCACGCAGGGGGCTGTGAGTGGGCAGCAGGGAGATGCGTCACTTTATGTCAGGATTTTGGTATCTGTGAGCTCCAGGGAACCCGTCCATTGAGGCTGCCAGGGTGACTTTGTCCAGCCTCACCATCCTCACCAGCCACTCTCTGTTGTCTTCAAGGATGATGTCACTTCCTGCCTTCCTTCCCAGTGCTCCCAGCCCAGCTGCTCACAACTAGCTGGAAACTCAACAGGGAGAGAGAGAGAGAGTTGCAGCCTGTTGCAAGTGCAGAATGCTGTGTGCAAAGGGCTCCTTCGCTCCCAGCTGTGAGGGAATGCCAACACTCTGGCTTCTTTGTACTGCTTTTTTTTTTTTTTTTTGCATGCTTGAGTATAGCATTCATGCATGCATATGCATGTATACATGTGCACGGAGAGGTCAGAGGTTAACAGCAAATGTCTCTCTCAGTCACCCTCCACCTTATATGCTGAGGCACATCTCGACTGAACTCAGATCTCACCTGTTCCGCTAGCTAGCTCCGGGGAGCGCTTGTTTGTACCTCCCTCGAGGAATTGCAGGGTTTTACGTGGGTGCTGAGAATCATGCTTAAACAGCAAGAGCTTCACATGTTGAGCCATTTCCCCAGTGCCACCCCCGCCCCGCGCCTGGCCGTGTCTCATGTGGCATCTGGGATCTATCTTATCCTCAACGTCTAGGTGACAAACACTTCATCCCCTGAGCCATCTTCCCAGCCCCCCAGATATCCCAATTCTTAACCTGCCTTTGAACAGGTAGACCATTGCTAATTAAAGGAAATGCCCTTTTTAAAAAAAATGGGGGCTGGAGACATAGTGTGGTGGTTAAGATGCCTCTCGTAAACCTGGAGGCATCCTCAGAAGCCTGTTTGGTAGAAGGAGAGAGCTGACTTCTGAAAGTCGTCCCCTGATCTCACCCGTGGACCATGGCAAGTACGCATGTGTGTGCTTGCCTTTCTCTTTCTCTCTCTCTCAAATAAAAATAAACTTAAAAAAAATGGGATGTGGGGGCTGGTTCCAGCCTTCCTGGGTGGGGCCTTTTGAGTACTGACCAATCAGTAACAAGATCAGCAGTTTGAACTTCTTCGTTCCTGCCCTTTTGTCCCTTTGGGAGATTTTGTTCATGCTGTGGCCAGCCTCAGGTGAGACGAGATAGTCATCATAATTTAGTTTCTCATCGAATGTCCTCCTGTTATTTATTCCTTACTTCTTTTTTTTAATAAAAATATGCTACTCTTGCTGTTTTTGCTATCATGAAGGACTTTGGATGGTTGCCCAACTTTCATGTATAAAACCTGAGTAGTTTAGAATAAACTCATCTCAGTCTCAGACTCAGAATTACTGAGACCCCCTTCTAACCTGGCCTGGTTTAATTCCCACCAATCCCCATCATGGAACTCTCTGGTAAATGCAGGCACTTACGATGGGACCTGAGCGTGTTTCACAAAGTGTGTGTGTGTATGAGTGCGGGTGTGTATGATCAGAAGGCACTGTATGTCCCTGAGGAGGTCCAAGGATGACTTTGGGGATCATCTTGGATTGTTTCTATCTCCTTTCTGCTTCACTCTAGGATTTCTCAGAGCTGGAAGTATAGGCCATTTCTGCCTGGAATTTTTACATGGGACCCGGGATCCAAACTCAGGTCCTTCTGCTTGTGAGGCAGAAACTTAACCTCTGAGCCATCTCTCCTGCCTGATGTTTCAACAATGCTAAGCTGACGCTGCATGCTCAAGCAGATCCATTCAGTATTTAAGCAGCACCGACCTGCGTGATTTCAGCACCAGGCTCTGAAGGGGTGTGGGTGGGAGGGAGTGTGGGTGGGAAAGTTCTCAGGACTTCCTGGAACCACAGGCCCAAGGGCTGCTTGGCTTTGGGCCGTGGCAGTGGCTGAAAGGCTGGGCCGGGGTATTGTTCCAGGAACAACGGGGACAGTCAGTATTTTCTTTTAAGATCATCCAGCTTCTTTTGAAAGAAAAACTCCTCAAAGATGACTCAACGTCAAAGCAACGTGAGACTGGTCGGTCACAGAACCCAACAGAAACCACAGGGACAGGAGAAGCATTTGACAAACCAGCTCCCCTTTCACAGCACTCAGAGAGCCAGGAGCTGGAGAGAGCCTCCTAGGGAAGTCCACTGATGGACAGCTGGTGTGAGCAGGATGAGGGACACCTGCTCAAGGCTGGACTAGGCAGTGAAAAGACACAGAGGCAACTGACAGCGGGCTCCAGTGGAGAACTTAACTGAGAACTGAGCCTTTGGATACACTTGTGGAGAGTTAGTTAAGGCCTCTGAGCAAGTCTGTGGGACATTATTTAATTGAGGTGGGATATCCAGCCCATGGTGGGCGGGAGCATTCCCTGGGCAGGGGCTAGAGCTAGTTGGCTTCAGCAAATAGCCAGACAGAACGTCTTCTCCTCTCTCTCAGCAATTCCTATGGATACAGTATAGCCAGTTCCCTGGTTCCTAATACTGTGTGACCTCTCCTGCCAACATAATGATGAATGATCACTTGGAATCATCGGCCTTAATAAAAACGTCCCTTGTTCCCTCTAAATTTCTCAGGTCATGTATTTTTTACAGCAACAAAAAATGAAATGAAGACAACAAGTGTGTGAGAGGGAAACCCCCCATTGTGCCTGCATAGGTATGACCCTACGCACAGGAATCTTAATGTGGGGCAGAAAGGAAGAGAGAAACTCAATGTCGAAGCATCCCCGAGTTGTAAATAAGCAGATTGCTGTATAATTAAGTGCATGTTTTTTGGAAACACTGTTCCATATTTTGTATATTGGAATAAAAGCTTCTATGAATTATCATACAGGAAGAAACTATTTATTAGATAATTAAACTAAGTCATGTTTCTTTTTTTTTTTTCATGTATAGGAGGTGTGTGTGAGTGTGTGTGTGTGTAGAAGGTACTGTTATGTGCCTGTGGAAGCCCAAGGATGGCATTGGGGACCATCCTGGATTGGCACTATCTCCTTATTGTTTTGTCCTGGGGTTTCCCAGGCTTTGCCCTCCAGGGTTGGAAGTGCTGGCCACCACCATTTCCCCCAAAAACTTTAACCCCAGAGCCAACTCTCCAGCCTACAAAGTCATGTTTCTGTAGAGCAGCAGCTAGTAGGCTGAAGGGGAAATTAAGAAAATAATTCAATTACCGGTAACATCTAAAAACCAGGGACGGAAGTCAATTTAGCCAAAGATCTGAAAGTGGTCTTGCTGCACGGAGAAGAGGGTGCTCACAGATTGGAAGCCTCATGGTTGCTAAGCTAGCCACACCACCCAAAGCACTGTGTGGATTCCCAGAAGAAAGCCCCGCCCACACTGGACATTCCACAAAGGTTGGCGGACTGATTTAGAACTTCGGAGATCCTGGAGAGTTGGAATGTTGTAGATCCAGAGCCTACTTATCTTGGGTCACTCATAGGTCACTTAATGGCCAGTCATTTCAACATCTGTGTCTAGGTCCCACCAGACACTCTCGTGACTGTCATGTAAAACTTTTTGGGATGTATTAATTGACCATTAGCTTCCACCAACGTAAAACTAAGAATGTTCTCAGCTAGCATGTGAGGCCTACAACAGATCTTGCTTGGCTGTAACACGCCTAGGATGCTCCTACCAATGTATTTGAATCTTGGATTGATTTATGACTTTCTTTGTTCTGTTACTGTAAAAACTGCATGAGAGGTTGAGGAGATGAATCAGGGTTAAAACCTTTGCCTCGAAAACAAATGGACCTGAGCTCAGATTCCCAGAATCCACGTAAAATGTCAAGTATGTGTAATTCTAGCCCCAGAAGGCCGAGCCTGGGAATCCCCAAAGCAAGCCGTGGACACACTAGCCCTAATATAGAGCTCCAGGTTTAATTAGAGACCCAGGTACACAACAATAAGGCAGAAAAACAATCGAAGATGAATCCCAATATCACTCCACAAACACACATGCTCAAGTGTTCCACTGTACATATACCCGTTTGTGTATGCTCACCCAAACACACACACACACACACACACACACACACGCACACGCACGCACACGCACGCATGCACACATGCACACACGCATCACATACATACATACATATGTGAAAAAAATTTTTTTTAAAAACTACATGGAACTGTTCCCATATTGGAACATGGAATTCAGGGTCACTGAAATCTGTATTCCCAAACCATGCCTACTCACATTTGACTCCCAAATAAACAATTTCTTATTCCCTTTGGGTTAGAGATACGTTTTTTATATTATCAACTTCTGTGAAATTGCAAGGGGCCCCAACCAGACAAAGCAAATTTTAAACAGAAGAAAGGCTGAGAATCCGCTCAGTGCATAGAGCGCTCACCTAAAAAACAGGAGACCAGGGGCTCGATCCCCAGCACTGCACAGAACTGGGGTGGCAACGCAGGCCTGTGACCCAGCACTGGGAAGGAGGCCGAGGGGATCAGAAGGTTAAGGTCATCTATTGCTCCCTAGAGTTTGGGGCCAGCTTGGGCTATCTGAGACCCTGTCTCAAAAACAAACAAAAAAAGGAACAAAAACTAAGGTCATTTTCTAAACTTACTACTACAAGGCTGGAGAGGTGGCTTAGGAGTTAAGACTCTGCCTTGCAAGCAGAAGGTCCCAAATTCAGATCCCAGGTCCCACGTAAAAATGCCAGGCAGAAATGGCAGCCCGCATTTCCGGCCCTGATGGGCAGAGCCTGGGAAATTCCAGAATGAAGCAAGAAGGAGTTAGAAGCAATCCAGGATGATTCCTGAAGTCACCCTTGGGCCTCTATAGGGACACATAGTGTCTGTCCTCTGAAGCACGTGCACGCACACACACAAACACAAAGTAAAGAAAAAAATCAATAAGGAGGTAGAGCAAGCCAGGATGACTCCTGATGTCACCCTTGAGCCCCCACAGGCACATACACGCAAGTACTCTCTTGTACATAGGCCCACACACAAACATGTGAGACCTGTCTCCCCAAACCAAAAAGATAAACTCAAACAGGCATGAAGCCTTTTAAATGATTTTAAACCATTGAGAAATTAGAAGATAAATCTATAGAATGGGGAGAACATTTGCAAGGTGAGGTTAGGAGGCAGCTCAGAAGTCAAAGTGTTGGTTGTACAAACAAGAGGATCTGAGTTCAGATCCCCAGATCCCACATAAAAAAATGCCAGGTGGGAGAGAAAGGTGGGAGAGAACTGACTCCTCTGACCTTTGCATGTGTGCTGAGCAAGCACCTACCCACCTACCCCACAGGTCATACACTAATGGGTGTGGCAGCCTGCAAGTCATTCCAGTCCTGGAAGGCGGGGCCTGGGAAATCCCAATGCAAGCTGACTGGCCAGAGTACCCCTAACAGCAGGCAGGCTCTGGGTTTAGAGACTGAGGCTCATAACAACAAGGTGGAAGAACAGTTGAGGCTGATTCCCCACATCTTCATAGGGACACACACACTCAAGTGCAGTCCCGCCTCTGACCTCAAGTTCAATCCTTGGCTACAGGGTTGTTCAAGGTCTATCCTTGGCTACAGTGAGTTAGAAGCCAGTCTGGGCTCTAGGAGACCCTGCCTCAAAAGACAAAGACAACGAAGTTGAACACAGAATTCCCACAGATCTAGCAATCCCATGCAAGGTCAAAAGAACTGGAGGCAGGCGCTGAAGACCTTGGCAGCACACCACCACCGTTTGCTTCCTTCTGGAAGCCCGAGCCAGCTCCTCCACCGGGACTTCCCAGCTGCGGTGTGACTGACCCTTGGGGATGGAGAATTTCTTGTGGCGATTCCTGTGGGGCTGTCCTATGCGTGGCAGATGCGTCCCTGACTTTGACTGTGAAGTTAGTTGTCTGCAGTATCTGCTTTCTTGGTTGTGACAACTGAAAATGTCTCTGTAGGGCGGGTGAGATGGCTCTGTGGGTGGGGCTCTTCTGCTGCTCTAGTCTGACAACCTGAGTTCAATTCCCGGATCTCCCTAAAAGGTGGGAGAAAACTGACTCCTCTAACCTCCAGATGTGTGTGCTGAGGCGCATGCACTGACCCACCCCCACCCACCCCAGATGTCATACACACGCTAATGATATCTTTTAAATATTTTATTTATTTACTCTGTGTGTGTGTGTGTGTGTGTGTGTGTGTGTGTGTGTGTGTGTCCCTGTGGAGGACCAAGGGTGACTTCAAGAATCATCCTGGATTGCTTCTACCTCCTTCTTGCCTCACTCTGGGATTTCCCAGGCTTCACTCACTAGGGCCAGTATACCTGGGATCCGAACTCAGGACCTTCTGCTTGCAAGGCAGAGTTTTAACCCCTGAGCCATCTCTCCAGCCCCACTAATAATATCTTTTAAATGTCTCCAGAAATGAACGAAAGTTCCAGAAGGGGCGAAAGCGCCCTGGGACGAGAGTCACTGACCCCGTACAGCAAAGGTTCTCTGGCTCCTTCCTGCTTTTGGAAGGTCATGATCTGGAAGCTTCTGGGGGCGGGCTTTGCTGCCTCTTTGGTCAATTCTCGGGGCAGGAAAAGTCACTGTCTTGAAGCTGCCGGCTCAACTACCCCCTCGGGAAAGCTTCTGCAATGGGTAATTGGTCCATAGCTTTGCTAAAACAGTTCCAACAGCTGTCCTGGCATCCCTCAGAGGTCCGACAGGTCAGCAAGAGGGTACGTCAAATTGCGAGGCCCTTCTAGCTCTGATTCTTGTTCAGTGGCTATGGCCACACTCACCAAGCACCATCGAGACCACAGCTGCTTCCTCCCTGGGGCATCTCTACCCAGCCCCCTTCCCTCATGGGGACACGAAAGCTACAACAGGGAAGTCCCTGGCTACTATTCCTCTCTCGTCATCCTCCCAACATTCCCTTGTGGATCCTCACGCACAGCATATGGTAGGGATTGGATGACTGTGCTGAATGAATGAATGAATGAATGAATGAATGAACCCAGGCACACACATTGAGCACTAAGCAGTGGCTTAAACCAAGCTGGAATTTTGACGTGAGGGCTTTGGTTTCTGAAACCGTCTTTGGGAGCATTACAGGAAGGAGCCTGGTGTCCCTGTGGCCGCTCCGCACGAAAGGACCAAGAAGCGTCTCCTACACAAGCATGCTCTGTTATAGGCAAATTCAACCAGCACACCCTGAAATTGTGCAAAATAAGGAATTGTAAGACATGCAGTTGATATGCTGGGTGCCCCCCAACACCCAACAAAACACTTGTGCTGCTTCAAGAAAACAGTGGATCAAAGCAGCTGGCCAGATGGCTCCGGGTGTGTGGGGTGCCTGTTGGCCAAGACCAGAGTTCAATCCCTGAAACCCACAGGGTGGAAGAAGAGAGCTGTCTCTCCAAGTTGTTATTTGACCTCCACATGTATACCACGACATGCGTGCCTGAACCGTCCCTTTCTCTTTCAAATAAATAAATAAATAATATAAAAAAATAGCAGATCAAAACAAGACTATGTGAGACCAGAGTGGGATTTAACAGCTCCAAGAGGGAGCCCCTTATATTAGAGACTTCTACCAAAAGGCCAGATAAGTTCTCTGAGATGTGCATTATACAGAGAAGTTGCTGGGGAAACCCTGGCTGGTTGGCAGAATCACGGCACTGTGGCTTGTGTGCTCCCCCGCCCCAAAAGAAAAGGTTCACACACTAGGCGCTTGGTCTTGAGGTGAGAGGGGGTTCACGCATCAGGCATCCGACCTCAGGGTGGAGTGGGGCACTGTCAGGAGTCAGTGGATAGTTCAGGTGGTGGTGCTCAATGCCAGCTAATCAACCATGAAGATACCGCCCTTGGAAGTGACCGGTAAACCTGGCTCCTGCACCCCCTGGCTTCCTGTGTGGGTCCCCCAGCATCCTGCTGTGCTGTCATCAGAGAGCCTTCCCCAGAGCTAAGCAGAAGTTCCTGAGCCTCGGAACCCTTAAGAAACGTTTTTCCTTTGCAAAGGACCCAGCGTTGGATACTTTGTTACAGTAACAGGAAACAGATAAACACAGATGGGGGGTGATGGGTAGACAAGGTGGTTGAGTGGAAAGGCAGATGGGCAGATGGGTCATTAGAAGGCCGCAGGCCAAGCTGCTGAGCTCAGAGCTGGAAGCTTAAAGAGTGGCGTGACTGGCCCCTTTGGCCCTGCTGCAAATCTGTTCCTATTCTGATAGGGACCAGTGGCGCTGCACCCCACACCTACCTTGCCAGGATGACTTGCAGGAAAAAGTTCAGACCGTTCTTTTTCCCTTTTCTTTTGGGACTTACAACATAGGACTCATAGCAAATATTTAAAAAATAAAATAGCAAGTCAAAACAAGTATTATCTCACTTCTGCTTTAGTTTGGTGAACCAGGACTTTGGGAAGCTCAGTCACTCACCCAGGCTCCCCACTTAAACTTCCCCCACTCCATGACACTGCAAATGGTTATAAAATAATTCCACATGGCCATAGGTATTACAGGGTGTAATCTTGAAACCAGACGGCCATTGGTTGTACCTTTAAGAAGGAACAGCAGCTCAACAAGTAAACTACCAATGCGTAGACTGGACGGATGGCGGCTCAGATGGTGGATGGCTCAGGGGTCTGAGTCCTTGCGTGGCCGGCCCTGGGAACCTCCGTCACACAAGCATTACCCTTCACTGAATGCTAACAGGGCCAACTCGAACACTGGAGGCCGGTCACGGCTATTTTTGTTTCTTCTTCTCAGGCATAAGGGCGGAACCCAGAGCCTAGCACATGTTTGGTGAGTGCTTTACCCCTAAGTCACACCCCTGGACTTATTTTTGTGTCCTGCAATTTGAACTCGAGCAACAGCTGCTGGGTTCTAGCAAGTGCTGGCCAGAGGCCAACGCAGGGCAGCGGGTGTTTGCAGGGGGGGAGGAGGGGTTTACAAGGGGGACCTTTAGTTCTCTGCTTCCCCTAGAGACTCACGCCCTGCCTTTCTTCTTAGAGGGACAGGGGGCACCCGCATGTCCAGCAACCCCCTCCTACACTTGGGACTTTTCCTCTGGCCCAGTTTAGCTCAGGTCCTGACTGCCGCTTACCTTCCCTGGGGACGTGGCCACCAGTTCTATTCACATGTGAATCCGACAGGCGCCCACAGGGTGACTAAGGGAACCCAGACTGCAGAGTGTCACCTTTCAGCAGAGGCTTGTGGCTTGCTGCGTCCGGCTGGGGGAGGGTCTGACTGGCCACTGACCCCTCAGTCACCGAGCTCCTCAAGTCAGCTACGGCAGACTGGTATCTGCCGCTGCCAGGCTCTGGCTTTCCTCTCCCTCACCTGACTTCAAGTTCAGGTACTTGTAGGTCTGCCGGGCACGGGGCCACCTCCCCGACTTGCCACATCGTTGTACTTAAGCCTACTTCCCGTTCACGCCACCCAGCTCCTTGCCTAAGCCTGCGCCTCGGGATGGTTTTAAATGCTCCCCCACCAGCAGGACAGGTGGCTCAGGGTGGCACAAGAACACAGGACCTTCTCCTGGTCCAGGAGGGAAAGGCAGCTGGAAAGGAGGATCCAGATAGAGGGAGAGCGGGTGACCAAACATACACGGCCACCAGGAGGCAGCACAAAGCCCTGTGGCTGCCAGGGATGGGAGGGGGGAGTGGCCCAGGAGGATGGTGAGTCTGCACTCCCGCCTGCCTGCGGGACGGTGGGGTCACAGGTCCTAGGGTTCCTCAAGTGGCTCCGACGAGCTTCACTGCCCACCACAGGGCAACGTGGGGTTGGCACTTGTTTTGCACCTGAGACAAAGTGCGAAGTCATGGGTGGCATCAGCAGTGGGCACGGGCCAGGGTCCCAGGCTTCAGCATGGTGTCTAGCTGACTGTGGAAAGGGACATGTGTTCCCACCTGGGCTGTGCTGCTCCCCACAAGCAGGTGAAGCCAAACTCCCCGTGAGAGCCCTGGGTCTCCCGTGCGTCCTGTGCGGTGGGTAGAAAGATGCTCTGCGCGCAGACCCCAAGCACAGACTGGATCAGCATCTGCCTTTAGTCCTCTCAGTGGTGGCCCTGGGTCACCTCCCCTCAGATCCCCTTTGCGTGGGGGTGTGGCGCTCTGCCACCCACAAAGTGCCTGACTCCACACAAATCACATTCCACATCTACAAAAGACAAGGAGATACCAGCCCCCACTCACTCCATAAGATTATTGTGAAAACCAACCAAGATCTGTCTAGACTCTTCCGGCCAAACTTCTTGGCACCTTAACAGAATGGTCCAGGGGTCTCACACCCACACGGCTTCCTTTCACGGCGAGACCCCTTTCCACCAACAATCAGAAATGAGTTCACTCTGAGTTCACTGTCCTAGTCTCATAATTAGAGCCGCTCACTAGGGGACGGGCTGGCCCAGACACGTGAGGGAGCCCCAGAACGCTTCAGCTGTCAGGTATCTAGCTGCGGGCTGCTGGGGAGGGCCAGGTCGGGAGGACCCCACCGGGACTGAGCATTTTGCCCCATCTCTGCGCCTGCAGCAGGCTGAGCTGGAGTCCCATCTGCTCCCTGACCCAATGGGGCTGCACCGGAGAACTCTGCATTTGCTTAGCCTTTTAGGTGAGTTAGAGAAAGGAGGGGGAAAAAAAATAGGTGAGTGGCAAAAACTGGGATGCCAAGGGGTGTAGGTGAGAGAGGGAGGGATTCCTAATAAGGCAGTTTCCTATAGCGTCACATATTTGACGTCACTGGCTTCTCCCCCTTCCCCAGCCTGTATAACACGTGTCACTTTCTGCTCTGTCCCTACGGAAGAAACTGAGGCCTAATGGCTCCCTAAATTCTCCTCCGTGGCTCCAGGGGGCCTCACTCTTCTTCCGCGTGGCCTTTCCCTGTGGAACGCCATTCCAGGCATGGGTACTACGATGGGCTGCTGTGGCGATGTGCACCTGCCATCCCACCCTCAGGAGGCTGAGGCGGGAGGATCTCGAATTCAAGACTTTCCTAGGTGACACACTGTCGAAAACAAACGGGAGTTGTGTGGTTGTTCCTGGTTTGTTGGGGTTGTGGCTTGTGTCTTTAGCCAGTAAGGAAGGCAAATGCAACCAAGAAACATAACTTGAGAGTCTGGGAAAGTTTTCGGTAGACGGGGCGTTCTGTCCAAGTAAGGAAGAAGCTCCTCCCTCTCGGCTTCTTTCTCCATCTGACCTTGAACTCAACAATCCTGCCTCAGTCTCCAGAGAACTGTTATCACTAGGGTGGGCTAGCGTGCCTGGCTTGGCGCTGTGACCAATACAACTTAGGGAAAAGAGGGTTTATTCTTGGCTTATAGCTCCAGTTTATAGTCGGTCCCTTATGATGATACGAAAATTCACACCAGCCTGGGGAGCCAGTCTGCCAAAGCCAACCAGCTCTCCCCACCTTACCTATCTAGGGGACGGTCCCACCCACAATGGGCTGGGTCTTCCCCCATCAATTAGATAATTTCCCACAGGTTTGCCTCTAATAACTTTTCACAAGTGTATTCGAAGACTCGGTTCTCATTTGTCAAGTTGATGTTTGAAACCAACCGCAACACCTGGTTTAAATGACGTTCTGGGTCATGACTGGAGGATTCTGTTCCTTTATGTACTTCCTCAAGGCCAGCCCAAGGAGACTGAAGTCTTTTGTGCAATGCTTTTCTCTGACCTCAGCTCATACACGGCGGCGTCTCTTCCACCAAGTGGCTCTGGGCATGCTGGCAGAGGCATCCACCCAAGCTGTCCTGGTGCAGGGAAGGGCCGCAACCAGTCTGCTAGGAGTGGAGTCACTTGCATAAGTCAGACTGAGAAGACCCAGGGGTTGGATTCTGGGAGTGAGCTGTCCGTCCCACACAGATCTCCATGCAGCAGTCTGGCCACACCATTCCCATAGCAACCTGCTTCTTCCGTTGTCAGAAACTTGATGCCAAAGCTGAGGGAAATCGGGCTGGAGAGGTGGCTCAGGGGTTAAGCCTCTGCCTTGCAGGCGGAAGGTCCTGAGTTCGGATCCCAGATCCCACGTATAGACGCCAGGAGGAAGCGGGGGCGGCCTGTGCTTCTGGTCCCGGTAGGGCGGAGCCTGTGAATCCCGGGGCAGAAGGAGGTGGAGGCGTCCATGGTGGTTCCCAATTCGTCCGTGGTTCTACACACACACATACACACATGCGTGCGCACATACATACACACACACACAATTGAATAAATAATTAAAAAAAAAAAAAAAAAAAGCTGAGGGAAATCGACTGGACTCCTGAATGACTTGTCTCCCTAAAAAGGTTCAGCCTGTCTCTCATCCCGCCCCTTCCTGTCACAGAGTCAAAACCAACTTTCCCCGGGGCCTGAGGTCCATCATCTGCCAAGAAAATCTTCAGCTGGCTATGCATCTGCACCTGGGAACTGAAGGTTTGCAGCTGTGAATAAAGCCAGCTGCTGGGGCGCCTGACGGAGACCATGTGTTCAGGACGGCCGCAGGGTACCTTGGGGACACTTCAGCTTGCTAAGGCTGGGAACGAAGAGGGGGTGTGCAACTGGTCCAATCTACAGAAGCAACCCACCTCACCAAGTGGCAAGAGGCGGACCTTACTGAGAGAAAAGGTTCTGACAAAAACCAAGAACCCGGTTGGGCATGGCGCACACTTGTGATCCCAGCAGAACCTAGAAGCAGATCACAGTGGAGCCGGTCCGGTGTTTGCAAATTGAGATGAGCCTATGTTACATTAGCTCCTGTATTAAAAAAAAAAAATCATACCCACCCAATTCTCCCAAGAACCCCACAGACAATGCATTCTCAAGTTCTGTTCTGTCTCTGTGATTTGAGTGTATTTCTTAGAACACACACACACACATACACACACACACACACGCTGAGGACCCGGATGGCTTCCTTGAAGCTTTGCTGAACAGAAGAGAAGCAGTTTCTTCACACCCCACGATGTTCCAGACACCACTCAGCATGATCTCAGATCAAATTCAAGTCACAGGTGATATTCCCTTGGGCCACGACACACACCTGTGAGCCAACTCCCTGCCCCTGGCCTGTGCCTCCAGCCTACTGTGTATAGAGAAGCCAGAAATACCTTGTGAGAAAGTGGCAAGCTCAGTGTGGGAGGCTGAGGAAGGAGAAAGTTCAGGGTCAACCTAGGCTGCAGTGAGATCCTGTCTCAAGAACAAAGCAGAAGCCCACCACTCAGAGAGGGCTGGGCCCAGGCACAGAGCAACTCTGGAGGTTTCCCTCTATTGCTGTCCACTCTGAACCCAGAGGGGATCAACTCAGGTCACTGGGTTTCTGTGCAGGATCAGGCCTGACGTCCTTGTTCGAAGACTACAGTCACCTAGGTTTCTAGGAAGAGCGAAGCCTCAGGGGACAGAGACCCTGCCAGAGGAGGGTAAAAACCCACGGAGGCCAAGCTGCACCCCGCCCCTCAGCAATAAAGACTTTAGACCACCGTGGGGAGCTGAGGGCAGACTATGACCCAGCTGCACAGGCCTCTATGACTGGCTGCTGAGCTGAGAGCACATCTTGGCGAGCCCTCCTGTTGGAGCCCAAGCTCATGGCAGGCCCCGGGTCATAGTCTGCAGCTTGCAAATGGCACCGACTGAACCTGCTTTTCAGCACCACTCACTTGATTGACATGGGTGAGAGCGGCCAGGGCTGGGCTCCGTTCTAAAGCCATCACAGGGGCAGATGTCTGCATCCAGCTCAGAGGCTCCTGGGAGCTTGCCCTCCTGCCTATCTGAAGGAAGTCCCCCAAGCAGGCAGGATGCACCACGAAGTTCTGGGCGACCACCTGCCTCAGCCTGTCTGCTCTCTCCAACTACACCACCGGGTGCTTTCCACCCGTGACCCCTGGCTTAAACTCTGGGATTGCCGATTGAGGTGGCCGTGTGGGTCCTTGCTCTGTGGAGGAGTCTCCCAGGCAAGGAGGTAAGCTCCGTGGCCACACAGGACACGAAACCATCGCCTCCTGCCTTCTCTTGTCCCATCCTCCCTGGCAAATGCACATTTAAAATACAATATTGGGAAAGTTCCCTTTGCAAATCCAGTGTATTGTAGACAGAGATAGAGGCTCAGAGCAGATTCTCCACAAACCCAGAAAGGACCCTTGCTAAGAAAAGCTGACCTGGAGAGATGCTTAAGGGTTAAGACTGACTTGCAAGCAGGAGGACCTGGGTTTGGATCCTGAATCCTACATAAGAACACCAGGAGGAAATGGCAGCCGCCTGCACTTCTGGCTCTAGAAGGCAGAGCCTGGGAAATCCCAGAGCAAACAAAAAGGAGGTAGAAGCAATCCAGGATGATTCTCAAAAATGCCCTTGGGCCTCTTCAGGCACAAACACAATAAACTGAAATATTTTAAAAAGGCAAAGCTGACCTGTGCTGAGCACATGCCATGCAATCTTAGGCATAAAACTTTATTCTCCCACTTTAATTATCTGTAATACGGGGTCGGCAGGTAAGGTCCCTACCTGCTCACAAACCTGGTGACTCAAGGTCAATTCCCAAAAGCCCACGTGGCAAAAGAAAATTGACTTCTGAATTGTGCCAACCTGAACTGTGCATTATGTGTGTGTCCTCCCCTCAATAAATTAAAGTGAAAAACACAGACACATTGTACTGGTAAACTTCCATGTGCTATTGCACCTGCTGCTCAGAACAAGCAGGCAGGCTTATTTCAAGTGTCCTCCAGGACCCTGTCCCAGAGCAGGCTGGCCTGCGGGCCTGTAACGGGGAATTAACACACTTCAACCGAGCAGCCCCAACATCATGCTCTTGAGGAAACCACTCCAACAAGGTTACTATCCTTGCCCCACGGGTAACGATGCCTGTGGTGGGACGGAGCAGCGGATGTCACGAGGGAGTCTGCTCTGCCTGTCAGAGGGAGCTCCAACTCGGGGTTCAGAAGGGCTCCCCAGTCCACTCCTGCCAGCTCTTGGAAGCACACAAGTTGAGAATTTGCAACCTGCTACTTTTTTTTTGTTTTAATTGATTTGCTACATGTTTAGCAAACTGGCTCATTTGAAGTCAAAAGCGCAGCTATTGTGGGCCATTCTCCACACAGAACGTCCACAGACTCTGACCCACATACTCGGGAACATGGGATGAGGCCCAGAGGTGAAGTCTGCTCCCAGGGTTATGCTGTAACTTGCCAATGAGAAGCAGGTGGCAGTGGGAGCGGCCTGCTGGGAATAAGGCGGCATGGGGCTAGAAGTTCTCACTCCAGGAAAGGATGGAAAGAGCTGTCAGAGCAAAACCCATTGCTGTCTAGCTTGTTTTCTATAAAGATTAGCACAGTGGAAATCAGATTACCTCTCCCCCCCATCCCGTTTGACCAAACTATAAATCCATTCCCCTTACCAGTTGCTTCTAGTTTCTTTTGGAATACAAAGAAAGTAATGTGATGACTTCCGGGCCCGAGCTGGTCTGTCCATTCTAGTGTGCATGTGTGCACACACATACATATAATGTATTCTTTATTCCTTTCCCTATACCCACACCCGAGGCGGTAAGCTTCCCCTAGTCGGATTCATCCAGAAACCCAGAAGATTTACCGACACACCCATATCCCCCCTTGAGCTCCTGCCTTCGCCGTCAGCGTTCCACACTCCTGTCTCAGCCCTGTGTGGAAGGTGTGAAGTGAAATCTCAAGGTTTCTCAGCAGGTGGCCATGGAGCGCTGGTCCTAGATGATCCCTGTCTCTACCAAACAAGTCACCAAGGCTCAGCATGCAAAACCTTTCAGCGTGGGGACTCCACACAGCCAAGACCGACAGGGTTCGCAGACTAGACCAGGAAACCCCTGCCTGCTCAGCCTTCACTGGTTCATGCTGTTGGGACGGTGGACGAGATGGAAGAACCTTCAAGGGGGGATGGGGTCACCTCATGAGCTGAGGGCTGGCCCCACGCTTGACTATTCTCCAACACTGGTCTGTCCTTGATCCTAAAAGAAACTTGACGTCAAAGGCTACGGTTTGGGACAAAGTGAAAGACACTTTCTGGGGTGTGGCTGCTCCCAGGGACTAAGCACAGGCAGGGGGAGGCTAAGCGGTCCACAGAGCAGGATTTGGGAAGCGGACAGACCTGGGCAGGATCTATGCAGCATGCCACCTGACTGGCCTGGCCCACGCTGGACATCTTGGACTATGGAAGTAAGGAACGCCCCCTTCCTGGTGCTGGCCTCGGGATCTCGTCCCAGACAGGTGAGGACCCGTCTGTCACTTCCCTGGGTGCTCAGCCCGCACTCTGTGAAGACCGGAGGCCCTGGGTTCCTGGCATAGATGCACATGGCTGCCACACTCCATGGCGGTGAATTTCCTGAGATGAGAATAGACTGTCCAATGCGCTTCCTAGGTCGCTGTGCACTTCTGCCGGCTTCCCGTTTTCTCTACCTACAGATGAAACCCTCCCCCCAGCTACTGGCTCACTCAAAATTCAGAGGAAGTATTAGAACCAGACACCCCGAGTTTCTCCTGGTGGTAAGGCTTGAGGGACGCCTCCACCTCAGGAGATTGAGATGTGCTGGTCTCCATGCGGCCCAAGAATCAAACGCAACACTTCATTTCAGTCCCCAAGGACCGGAACAGGAACTGCTACAATGTCTTCCCAGAGCTTCTGAAGGACCGGAACAGGAAATGACACTGCCAATCATGGACCGGCTGGGTCTACACTGCTGATCATCGTGGAATGTTTCTGATTCTTGAGACTAAGGACTGGCTGGGTCTTTCCATGGTACACTCAGAGAAGCCAATTAAAAACAAACAAAGGAGGGGTCAGAGGGCACCTATGGATCTATGGTGGCATCTGCTACTCACCATTCAAGAATCCCCAGATCCCCAGATTTGAGCCTTAGAATCACCCCCCAAAAGAAAATAAAAGGTCTCGTAAGAAAGCAAATTGTAGCCCCAGAACAAAAAATTTCTGTGCTGTCTGGTTGGGGGCCAGGAACACAGCTCAGTGGTAGAACACCGAGCACGTGCGGCATCCTAGGTTCAATCCCCAGCACTGAGGGCAGGAGGACCCACTGCGTGGCAGCTCGGCCTGTTGTCCCAGCATCCTGCAGGCTGAGACAAAGCTCAAGGTCAGCCTGGAGTTTCAGGACAGACAGCCTGAGCTCAAAACCCAACAGAACATTTTACCCAGGAATTACCGTTTGGGACAAATTGGGAGGGTCGCCACCTACAGCAAAGTCCACTTGTGCCTCAAACAATAGTAGGAACAGCTGGAGGACGAGGGGAGTCAAAGGTCAGGGAGTTTTACCAACCACAGCAGCTCCCTCAGCAAGTTCCCCCAAGTGTCCACTCTTGTCTGCTCACCCCCCTTCCCTTGTCTCCTGGCTGAGGCCCACAGCCCGGGGAGGGTGGGCTGACTTACCCCTTCAGCATCTCGGCCTTGCTTCCCCCATCGTCTCAACTGTGTGCTCAGGTGACGTTTTCCAACTGTTTGCTGAGGCCTGAATCTCAGCCTGCTGGCAGCTCCCAGTGGTGACTGTAAATGTCACTTTCAGATTAACCGGCCCCTGCTGTTTAAAAATATCCCAAAGCACTTAACCTTCAAGCACCGGGCAGCAGCGATTCCACGCCAGCCCAGAGGGGCGGCGCTGGCCACTCCGGGGACAGTGCCCACAGCTCCCGGCAAGATTCTCAAGAGACTTAACAAGCGCCATCTAAAGTCAAAGGTGTCGTAAACAAAAGGAGGAACCATCTCCGCCTGTGGGTGAGAGGCTGCACAGGGTGCTGTCGTTTGAGACGCGAGCCCACGATGGTGGATTTGAAGATGGCTGGGCTCCTATCCCAGGTTTGGGAAAACCCTCTGGGATTAAACCCTTCGTGGAATGTTTCTGATTCTTGAGACTTGGGGTTTAAAAGGCAAGGCTGCCCAGTTCAGAGGAGGCCGGCAGGTGCTGCACACAGTGTCCCAAGACATGTGGGGCAAAGGTCACCTCCGGGCAGAGAAGCTGAAGCCACACACAGGCGCATTGTGCTCACGAGGAAATGCGCAGGCCCGAGAGGAAGCAGCAAGCTGCCAGGACACCAGATCAGTGCCAACTGTGAGCCGCTGCCGCAGAGCCCCCGCCAGGTGCTTCACCTGTGGGCTTATTTCCCTATAGTGAGAAATCAACAGATGTTTCCAGGAATTGACCTCGTGCCTGTCACTCGTGCCCCTCAAAGCTGTCACCCGGGCCAGCAGTGACGGGCAGCCGGGCTGAGGAGGCCTGAGGTGTGTTCTCTAGACAGAGTGCCAGAACTTTCCAGAGGATAGCTCTGC
The DNA here is from genome assembly GCA_023101885.1 of Typhlomys cinereus. Classification (NCBI taxonomy): domain Eukaryota; kingdom Metazoa; phylum Chordata; class Mammalia; order Rodentia; family Platacanthomyidae; genus Typhlomys; species Typhlomys cinereus. The sequence goes on along the minus strand of JALPQD010000063.1, from coordinate 7,010,376 downwards.
CGTCCTCGGAGCCCCTGGGAAAGGACAGCACCTGGACATGAGGCTCCCAGGCAAGACGCGCTCAGCTCTCCTTGCCCAGCACGTGGGAGGCCCTGGGCTCCGTTCACATCACACGTGCTCAGAGGCAGCCTGACACCTCGCCAGCGACTCCGTGAGCACACACCAGGCGGGGAGCCCACCATGGCAGAGGAGTAGGCTTTGCAATCCGGCTCCCCACCCCCACCCTGGTGTGCTAACAACCCTCTTCCTCCTCGCTGTACAGAGGCTAGCCTCAAAATTGTGATCACCCTCACTCAACCTCTGGAGTGCTGGGGCGACAGGCCAGGGCCACCGCACCCCCCAGATCCCTCTGAGAAGGCACCGCGTGCCGCCCAGGTGCGCTGATACACACCTGCCACAAGGGAGACAGAGCTGCAAGAGGGCTGCTGCAAGCTCCCAGCCAGCTGGGGACACCCAGGGGACCTGTCTCAAAACCTGACAATGGCAAAGGGGAAACTCGCTCATTTCCCAGACTTCACCCAGATGAGGAACTGTCCAGCTCTCCCTCAGGTTTCCCTAAGAAAGCGCACTGCACACACACACGTGGAAGTATCACAACAAATCCTTATTAATTAATGGGAAACACGTCTTCAACTAACTGCTAGGTTCAAAGTCACACATACCAAAGCATTTACCAAAATGAAAACACCACTACCAACCACAGGGCAGAAGGAAACTCGGCACCTGGAAGAAGCTTCCAGTGCCACCATAAAGCAGAGAAGTTCTGGGGCCCAGATTAAATGTCAGAACTCCAGAGTCAACGTGGTCATGTCCAACAGCAGGTTCCAATCTTCTCTGCTTGAGATAGCCAAGTGTACACTTGGGGCCCCTCCAAGCAGTTCTATGTCTCCCTGTTTTTCCCTGTCATCTGGACGGTTTGGCAAGGATGGAGCGCACCCGACCACCACTCACCCACGCCCAAGGACCGCCTGTCCCCTGCAGACTCGTCCCGAGGCTGCTGCCAGGAGGGAGCTGAACCAATGGCACAGTGAAGAAACCAAACTCAGTTCCTGACTTTGTCCTGCTGGGCTCAGGTCAAAATTAGGGAGTGAACTTTCACACAATTATTTTACAACTTGGGGTTCCCAGGATTGGCATTTGCATAACTGACTTCTCGGGTTATCCAGCAGGAAGCCCAGCCCAATCAGACACTTGCCTTCTAGGATGCACATCTTCAGTCAGCCCCCCCTTCTCCCATGCCACAGGGAGCACCCCAGGACATGGAGCCTTAGCCACCTCTCCCCTCAATGTCGCTCCCCGGGGTTTATGTTTGTACCCCACTGATAGGAACACACGTGAATATTCTAAGTGAGAGATTTCTACATTTCTTAAAAGCTCAGGAGAAAAGCCAACACCCCTGTGACAATCATGCTGACCATAGTTCCTTATACTTCGATCTTGGGCTATTTCACTACACAACTCCAGCCACGAGTTCCCAGAGTCTGAAAAGCTAAGAATCACTCCGCTCACTTCTGTGGAGCGCAGGGCAACCTTGAAACGTGGAATACAACTGTCACCTGCTTGTTATTCAGAGGCTAACTTGTTTCTTTCCAGAGGACCATAACCCCAGGACTCAGGAAGCTGAGACAGGAGGATTACCCTGAGTTGTCACCCTCCTCTCCTCCGCTCCCGTGCTGCTCTGTAAAGCTTCTGCTTCTAAATATCAACATCACCCGCGATGTGGGACTTGCTTTGCGGGCCAGCCCCAGTACGGATGCGGGTTGGAACTTTCCCACCTTGCAGTATAGTGAATGGGTCCACCGAGTGCCGCTTGCATGTGCTGCGCTTCCTGCACTCGTGGTTGCCATGGTGACCACAGAAGTAAAGGACATCTGCCAACATCAAAGACCAGTCGGGAGTCAAGCCAAAACTTGGCATCTTTTATTATGAAATTTGGGCAGGGACTAAGCTTTGACCTCGGTAACAGCAAAAACAGCATTGAAATGTGGACTCCATAAAGATCGTCTCTTAAAAAAAAAGATTCAAAGTATATTATCTGCCTGATAACGTCATAAAAATATAGTAATACGGTACTCTCCAGTGTTGCAAAAAAATACACATCTAAGTGATTTCAGTCCATTAAAAAAAATAGCCCCCTGGGATTGGACTCCCTGGTAGCTCAAAACGAAAGAGCACTTGGCAGCCAACGCTGGCTTAAAACTCCAACTTTGCTCAGATCTTGAAAAAAAGCACCCACCCCCTCATCTAAAAACCAAACTTGACTCCCCTCTGCTCAATGCTAGGGAGTCACTGGAGGAAAAGACCCCAAAACCAGCACTTCACCAGCTCATACAGTCAGGACACAACCCTCCAAAGCCCCTCAGGGAGGGGCGCCAGAGCTCCTGACATAACCAGGCACCTTGTAACAGAAAGATGTGACCTATTAGGCAAAGATAAACAGCAGCCACCAAGCTATCAGCTGACCAGAAAGGTGCAGACCTGCCTCCCCCTCCTGTCCAAGTGGAATACAGGGGTTCACGCAGCTGACCGCGTGGCTTGAGAAGCGGGGCATTTGGGCCACGTCACTTGGCTTCGGTAGCACCCCACTTTCTCCCACCTGGAGCGTTCAAACCCAGAGCCCAGTGAAGGGGAAGAGGATCTAGACCAGAGCATTGCGGGGGCCGCAGCCTGGCTCCCGCTGCTTTCCGGAAGCTTTCTCCAGTTATGCAGGGTACGTGACAGGGACATTCCAGTGACTTCCACCACACAGGCAGGAACAGCTCCCCAGAAATGGATGGCCACCTTCTCGGGGCTCACAGCTCCTTCCAGTCGATGGGCTTCTTGCCAGACTTTCGCAGCAGCTCGTTGGCTTTAGAGAAGTGTCTGCAGCCGAAGAAGCCTCTGTACACTGACAGCGGGGACGGGTGGGCCGTCTGCAGGACGTGGTGCCGCTTCTGGAAAGGAGCAGAGTTAAAGGTGGCGGCGGCACTTCCCAGCAGGGACAGGGCAGCTGTTTCCAAGACTGAATTTGAAGGTTCCTCTGCCCACCCTGTTCCCCATCACATCACAACGGGAAGTTCATGAGTAGCAACTTCCTTGGACGACTCTAGCATCACAGGACAGGTTCCGTGCACCCGCCAGGTTGCAGGGAACCTAATTCCATCCAGATAGGGTCCACTAAAGGATGCGGCCACATGCGCCTACACAAGGTGCAAGATGGACTCCATTGGAAGAGTAAGGCAGTAAGGGCCTGAGGCCAGCATCATGGGACCATTTCCCAGTCCTCCCAGCAACTCCCACACAGCTGTCAGCTACATATCCTGACAGAAGATTACGTTCCAGATTTGTTCTTAAATGTGGCTGTTGTGTTTGAACCCAGGACCTTGCTCATGATGGAAAACTCCAAAACGCGTCTGCTTTCTAGAATTTTGGTTCAGGAGGGGTGAACATTGGAGGGAACAGCCTGGCCGCCTGATTGGGTTAAGAGCAGGGCCCGAGTTCAACTCCAGCTCTGCTCACAGGGCTGTGGCCTTGACTCTCTGGTGCACCTCCGCTTTCACCTGTTCGTGGGGACACCTGGCCGTGAGGACGGAATGACCATGAGATGGCACGCCACGCCGAGGCAAAGCCATCCTGCCTCCTACAGACCCTGCAGCACTCCATCCAAACAGGCACAGGGTGACAGGGTCAGTCAGCAGGCTTCTGTGGCCAGTCAGGGCCGACATCCCCAAACAGCACCCCTCAAAACCACATTGTCAGCCCAAGCCCAGACTTCCCAGCAGCACTGCTCCAGGCAGAGAACAAGGCAATCGTCCCGGATGGAGATCATGTCGGGAACAAAGGGGAAGAACCACAGGGCAACAGGCGCTCACGAGGCACCAGTGAGGAGACGCTGCATGTCCAGCGTTGAGAGCGGGACAGCCCCAAGCTGGTGGTCGTCACCAAGCTCCTTAGTAAACTGCTTCGCCTTTAATGAGCCCAAAGCACAGTTCCGAACATCGAAGCCCGTGGTCACTGAGGAAGCGCCCCTTCTCTGAGGTTTGCACACTCTTCCTCCCTGAGTGACTGCAGCGCTTCACAGGTCAGATCGGGGACATACAGTCCTGAAAGAGCCTCTCACACTGGCGGATGAAGCAGTCCCTTCCATGAGACCCGTGCCTGTGCCCGCCCTTTGCCGCAGTGGAGCAGAGCGAGGCTGGGTGACTCCACCTCAACTCCCGCTACGAAACTTAAAAATACAGAAGTCTACTTAAAAGACACACAGACACGTGGACGACACAGCTGTGCATGCCTGTCACTCCAGCACTTAGGGGCTGGGGGCAGGAGGAGCTTGAGTTCAGATCCTGCCAGCATTACCAAGGGGAGACCCTGTGTGGTAAGGGGAGAGGGGAGAGAAGAGCAGGTGGCTGAAGACGAGAGCGAGGGGAACAGGAGAGAAGGGAGAGACAGCGAGCGCCCAAGGGATGCTGCTGTGCAGCGTGGGGCAGGTGCTACCCCCAGAGGGCTCGGGACCGGAACCCCAAGCTCTGTCAGGCAGGCTGTCTGGTCCTACTGCTCGCTGCTACGTGGCAAGACTGTCTCGAGCCACCGGGGAATACGGAGGCTCATGAAGAGGCCGCGCTCCATGTTGATGGGCGTCATCTTGGGCAGGACGCCTATCATCCAGGACACCGCACAGTCCCCTCGACCAGTCCCCACCTCTGCCCCCCCACCTTCACTAGCCCACCCTACTTGTCTGGAAGAGGGGCGCTGGAGTTTGGTCCGGGGGTGGAGTAGGGGCAGCTCTGAGCAGATCTGGGGCACTTTGAGGGGCAGAGGTATGTTCACTCGCCCAGGGTCAAATGGGAAGAGGAAAGAGTGAAGGGTGCACGGTCTAGGTTCGTATCTGAGGTGCAGGGGAAGGTGTGGGGTTGAGGGGAGTCAGTGTCTCGGTCATGGGCGCTGCACGTTCACTGACAGGCGCCTTGTGCACAGAGGGGCCAGCGTCTGCAGCTCTCCTTCCTTGCCACGGGGAAGGAATCCATCTGCCACGACCTGCTCAGAGGGAACCCAAATCTAATTGTAGCAGTTTCTTGCTGCTGGGATGACAGACAGGAGCCAGCACAGACCTCCAGAATCTAAGCGGACCCCTCAATCCTCCAGCCCTTGAACAGGAGGAAGCCCACATACCCTATCGATGGCGCTGCCTTTCTTCTGGGCGTATGAGCCCCAGAGCAAGAAGACCAGGCCATCCAGGTTCTGGTTCAGCCAGGACACGACGGCGTCGGTGAACTGCTCCCACCCCCTCTCCTTATGGGAGGTGGCCTGGTGAGCCCGGACAGTGAGGACGGCGTTGAGAAGCAGGACACCTACAACACACAAGCAGGTCAGGCAGAGGATCGTCGCAGAACTCCGAGGAGTGTGTGTGTGCACACGTGCGTGTGACTGACCCTTCACCTAGCAGGACCCAGAGCAGAGAAGGAGAGCGGGATGTAAACGGCTGTGGCTGACCAGCAGTGACCTCAGTGAGATCCAGAGGGCGGTTTACTTTACCTCTGCCCTCTGGCATTTTCCAGAACTCTATGAAAACATCCTACAGGACAGGAAATGATCCCAGCAAACAAAAGCTGCAAAGAGCAATCATTTTCCTACCCTAGTGCTGGAAGGGCTTACTGCAGACATGTCACCATACATGTTGTGAGCATGGGCCACGTATGCACATGTGTGTAACATGAGAAGGCAAGAGGATGATGTCAGATGTCTCCTGCTGCACTGCCTTGACCCAAGGTCTGTCATGGTGGTGTTCTGGCCGGCTGGCCAGCACGCTCTCAGAATCCATCTGTCCCTGCCCTGCGATGCTGGAGTCACAGGCGCAAGAAGCCATACCTGGCTTTTAGGTGGGTACTGGTGATTTGAACTCAGATCCCTGTGCCAGAACGAACGCTCTCACCCACTGGGCCACCTTCTGAACAGTCAATCAGGCAAAGACGATAGGCTTGCAACACTAACAAGGAAGAAATGTACTGAAGTGCAACTGAAGCCCAGGGTGAGTGGGTGAGCAGGATAAGACAGTGTGTAAGACATGCTTTGTCAGCTCTCTAGGACTTCATGACAGCCTTTTAAATACAAACAAGATGACAACTGGCACTGGTCCAAGACAAGCCCAGCCAGGCCTGGCTCACCTTGCTTGGCCCACCCAGACAGGTCTCCATGGCCAGGGTGAACGAAACCATCAATGTCTGTAGACAGCTCTTTATAAATGTTTTCCAAACTGAAAACAAAACAAAAAGAATGTTCAGTATAATTTTGCAAATTAACTCCAACATCGGCTTTAACACTAGGCCTGGAAAGGGACAAGATCTAAGGTATCATATAGTGAGATAAACCTGCAACTTGAAGGGTAAATCTACCCAAGACCTCTCCTGTGCTTGGATGTTCGGGAAAAAACTAGCGTTTAGAAGGGCCTCAGTGAATAGAGCGGCACTTACAGCCCACCTCCCTGCTGCTGCTTAGAGGCTTCGCTGCATTTGTACCAACTGTGCAAACCCCCCCTCCCCCAGTGGTTCCCAACTAGGGATAGCTAGCTGTGCAACACATGGACAGCTCCGATTCTCCGCGATGTACCCCACAGTGCCGGGTCTTGACACCAGGCTCCAAAGGTTAAAGTCCCCCAAGAGAGGGGACAGATAATCTGTGAAGCGCACACCTAAAGTGGTAACACTGCTGAGCCACTGTACCTGGGCGGAGGCGGGACTGGTCTCCGGACGCTAAAGCAGAGCCCGTGAGCTTGATTGGGCCCGTGATAGGGGTCCTGTCCCAGGATGACGACCTTCACCTGCGAACACCAGGAGGTAAGGGATCCAACACTGTGGCACTCGGTCAAAGAACACTTGGCTGATAGCCATACCCACGGCAGCAAGCAGGGGAGCCCCACACCAGTCCATCCTGCTCTCATGGCCTGCCTCGAGGCGACACCTCTTCTGACACCATGATATGCACGGGCTGACTGGGTTTACCCCATTCCCTAACAAGCATGAAGAGGGGGAACTGTCTCCTGATCATCCTATTCCATCACCGATCTACCTTTTAGGGGGCTTTATTTGCAGGTGTGCAGATCAAGCTCAAGCGCCTCACGTGAGAGAGGCAAGTGCTCTTGTGCTGACTGAGCTGAGCCCAGCCCAAGATACCCACTGCTACCCACCTAGGGGACCTCCCTGCAGGCCATAGGCCCCTGGGTCCCAGAAGAGCTGCAGGCCATAGGCCGCTGGATCCCAGAAGAGCAGCTATGCGCTCGTAGAAGACAATGTCTAATCGCATGTCCACATGTGGGCCACCCCTGCACCTAAGGGTTGCAGGCTGCTGCTGTGTGCCGTGGGCAGCCTTCACCCCCTCTCCAGTAATCAGTCACTATGGGAAAACACGGCTGTGGATGCCTTGCAGATATCCCTGTGCTGGTACTTGACTTCCTGATGGAGGAGCCGTCAGTCAGAGAGCAGCATCTTGAGGCTGCACTCAGGGGCATTTCGAAGAGCCAGGACGAGCCAATCAGCAGCCACAGAGGAGCACTTTAAGCTGCCCCAGATTCAGGCCCTTTCGCTCGCAAGGCAAGCTCTGTAAACATCCTTGGTAGAGGGAAGATACATCTGCCCTTGTGTTACTTGCTTTTTTTGTTTTGTTTTTAGAGTTCCATGTAGTCCAGGCGAGCCTTGAACGCTTGACCCTCCTGCCTCCACCTCCAAAGTGAGGGATTATGCATGTGAGGACATATGACTGCTTTTTTGTCCACTTCAACCACATACAATAAAATGTGAGTCTCCTGTTATTCATAATCAACAAGATTAAAAAAAAAAAAAACCCAGAACTAACCTTGGAGCAATATACAGCAAAGGAATAATATGCTTAAAATGAAGGCATGGGAGCACATGGTCAACATACTTTTCCTCCTGCTAATAAAAACAGCAGTATGCAATTGGGTAAGTCCACACCCACCCTTTTGGGTGTATCTTTTATCCTGGACAGCTCTCTTTTAACTCTCATGTTTAAGTCTATATTAAGGTATCTTTAATAAAAACCAGATTCTGCCTTAAAAGACAGCAAAGCTGTAGCTAAAAAAGAGTAAATATAGTTGGGGGTGTAGTCTGGTGGAAAGTGTTGACCCAGCACATCACAGGCCCTTTTGTTTTAATACTCTGCACCACAAACCGCACAAAAATAAGACAATAAAAGGCAAATCTCCAAATAGAAGAGTTATTTCTACTAAATTACCCATTGGGGTTTAACTTCTGTGTTCCTAATTAAGAAATACCACGAGACATCCTTGTCTTCCCTCCCCCAATAAAATCAGCAACTAAGTACTCACATCTCTTATGTCACACATTTGGGTCCACGTGAAGACTTGGTCAGGGGGTGGATAAACAGTATGACGTTTTCTTTCTTCCGCAACGAAACCCATTAGCTGATTTAAAAGAAAAACAAGACTGAAGACCAGAGTCTCACTAGAAACCCTGAGAATTCTGTGAGAAAAGCTCACAAGAGCCGAATGAAGCCTAATCTAGCTCCTGGCCATGTTTTAAATCCAAACTCTTTAAAAAAAAAAACTTGAAAACCTGGTGACCTGACCTTACTTAGTTCAATCTCGGGAATCCTGCAGTTCATGTGCTCTCACGCCTTAAAAAATAAATCAATACACTAAAACACATATGGACTGGAGAGATGGCTCAGTGGTTAAGACTGCCTGGAAAACAGTCTCTAGTTCAGATCCCACATAAACATGCCAGGCAGAAACTGTGGCCAGACCCGGTGCGCAAAGCCTGGGAAATCCCAGAGCAAAGTAAAAAGGAGGTAGAAGCAATCCAGGATGATCCTGCAAGTCACCCTTGGTCCTCCACAGGGGCACATGGTGTGCCCTTTGATACACACACACGCAAGATAAATAAAATGTTTTTTAAGAAAGTTTATAAACTTAAAAAAAAAAAAAAAGAAAAAAAAAAAAAAAACGAACCCTAGACCCGGTTCCCTTCTAAGGATTCCCAACCAATACAATTCCTTTATTGGACCAAGGCTGATTTGCCTGACTGCTTTAACTTCTCAATGATGCCCTGCCCCTCTCCCATCCCAACTTTATTTTACTTTTTTTTTTTTTTTTTTTTAGTGAAACCATTAAGTTTATTGAGGTTTCTAGTAGGAGTATGAGTAATGGATTACTTACAAGAGCAAGGACAACTTAAAGGCAACGACATCACTGAAAATCCAACCCCAACATGGGCAACTATGCACTGCAGCTGCATTGCTGGAGCTCCCTGCAGATGTGACTGAAAAGTGTGTGTGTGTGTGTGTGTGTGTGTGTGTGTGTGGCTTTTGTTTTGTTTTTGAGAACAGGGTCTGGTACAGCTCGGGCTAGCCTCCAACTTCATACACACACGCACACGCGCACGACATACCGGCCTGTGCTTTTTTTCTCTCCCCTACAGAACAAGTCACGCCTGGGGAAGCAAACATGGACTGTAACCTGCTGCACCAAGTCGAGCCCTCTGAGAAAGCAGACCCCCACCCGCGCCTACCTTTACGAAGTACGGCTTCCCGAACTCTGCACTGAGGGGCTTCTTCCAGCTCTCCCCGAAGCCCGCGGGCACGTTGCGGGCGGCGAGCCTGAGCAGCGCCGCGGCCTTGTTCTTCTGGATCCGGAGCAGCTGCTCGGCGCTCAGCGGCGAGGAGGGCGGCGTGCCCGCTTCGTCCTGCCCGACGCGGGCCTTCTTGGCGGGGCTGGCCTGCGGGGGGTCGCGGCCCAGGCGGGTCAGCAGCCGCAGGGTCCCGGGGCTGCGCAGGGTCCCGGAGCTCCGCGCCCGCAGGCTCCGCGCCACGCCCAGGGGCCGCCGGCCCAAGATCCCCATCGGACACGCAGGCTGGCACCGCGGCGATGGAAGCTACGGCCCGAGAGGACCCGGAGGAGACGTCGCCGCGGGCGCCCCGAATCCCGCGCACGAAGAGTTCCGCCCCCTTTTCCCCCCACCCCGCGTCCCCACGTGGCCTTTTCGCGGCAAAACCCCTCCCGGCCCCTGCGTCCTGCGATTGGACGGCGAGCCTGGAAGGGGCGGGGCCGAGCGCGCACCCATTGGCGCCGCAGCCCCCGAGGCGCGTTCCCATTGGCTGGCGCTCCAGCATGGCGGCCTCCGAGGACCCCCGCGCGGCTGTGCCGAGCTCGTGAAGCGGCCGGCGTGTCCCGGGCCAGCCGCGCAGCCCCGTGCAGCGCTCCGTCCCGCGTGCCGCGGCACCGCCGCGTCCTCACCGCCGCATCGCCGCTGTCCTCCGCCGCGGCCGCCACGCCGGTCCCCGCGCCGGCCGGCTCGGGGCTGCGGGTGCTCCGCTTCCCGGCGGGGTTCGGGGAGAAGAAAGCGTACAGCGTCTTCTGGCCGATCATCCCGGGGCCGGGGTCGCGGCGGGGTCGCGCGGCACCGGGACCCGCGAAGCCTCACGCGCCGCGGCAGGGATTGGCGCCCAGCGCTCTGCGCATGCTCCAGGAGGGGGCTTGGCCCTGGGGAGGGGTGTCTGCGGTGAGGCCCAGTGCGCATGAACGGGGAGGGGAGGTGGGGGCGAGGCCTCCGGGGCAAGGGGCGGCTCTTGGGTTCCCCACCCCTCCTGGAGAGCGAACGCTCGAACCTTGTGCCTCCTCAGCAAGCTCTTCCCTTGTGAGGTCCGCCCCCCCATCCATTCTCTCCTCCCACATTCAACCGTGCAAGCTGCTCTCTTTTTCTGCATTTTTTTGGCATGTAAGTGACACCAGGGGTGGGGAGGATCTTCTGTGGGGTGCACCCTTGTAACCCCCAGCAATTGGGAGGATAAGGAGTTGAAGGACTGCTGGGCTACTTGTGGACCAGAGGGGAGGGGAGAAGAGGGAGAGGAAAAGGAGGAGGGACAGAAGGGAGAAGGGAAAGGAGAGGGAGGGGACAGGAGGAGAGGTTTGAGGGGAGAGAAAGGAGAGGGAGGGAAAACCCTGCTGGGACCTCCAAATCTTTTGATTGATTCTCAACGCCTTGCCCACTTTTCTAGGCTGCTTCCTGTCCCACAGAAGCCTCCCCCATGTGCATCTTGTCCCCTACCTGCAAAACTTCAGCCTTGGCTCAGCCCCTCCCCATAAAAACTTCTGCCCACCCTAACTTCACTACAGTCAAATAACCTCACTTCCCAATTAGTCCTTTCTAGTTTCTAGCTCCACAATGTAGCCTGGGCGAGGCATGACCAGGAGTGCATGGTAGGAAAAGGGCAGCTGGTAACAAGACTGGCAAACAAGTCAGTGGTTAGGCCAGTGGGGTGGGGGGAGGAAGAATGGAGAGAAGCAACTTGGACCACCTGGAGGCCCATGAACAAGCTGAGAAACTGGGAAGAGGAATTTATTTAGAACTGGGGGCCTATTGGCCTTGGGAGCTCCAATTTAACTGTAAGGTGGAAAAACATTAGAAGAGGGAAGCTTATGATCAGAGGGGACAGTGAGGGCCTGCCAGGTGGAGGAAGAAGGAGTGGTCCTAAGACAGGTTTAGAGCAGCTGTGCTGGGACGGTCTCAGAAGGTCCCAGAAAGTCACCCCCCACTGCTGGGATTACCCTGAAGGAACACACCCTTCGCCAACTTCCCCCAACCCTTTGCTTATGAAAGGATATGGAGATTAGCCCTCCTTTCCAGAAACAGCCCCACCTCCAGGTGGACACAGAATCAACTGGGTTGGGCCCTATGTGAGCTGACCAATGAGGAAAAGCCATTCTTCCCGGGCTCGCCTAACCAATGGGGAAAAGACATTTTTCCCAATCTTATCTAAAGGCATAAATGTACCTGACCTTGGCAGCCATCTCCTACGCCTGCCCCTCATGGCACTCCACATGTGGGGTTCATTTCTAGCTGCCTGCTCCTCATGAGTTCCCCGGGGCCCAAGCCCCTCATGGCACTTCACATCCATGAGTTCCATCCTGTCTCTCTAATAAACTCCACTTAACTAGTCCAACCATGCCTCAAGGCCTCACTTTTAGTCACCCCCTCCCAGGCAACTTCCTAGCAACGTCTGAGATCCCAAAAGATTGTGGCCTGCTCAGGTCTCTCCCACTATTGTTGTGGGGTTCTTGTGTTTGGAGTCGAAGTGTGGAAGATTAAAGGTGGAGGCTTTGCAAAATGGCAGCTGTCGCTGATTTTATATATATGAGCACAGTTCTCTATGAAAAAGCGTTGTGCTCACAAGTGTGTGCATTATCACAGAGATAATTTCAGTCACTTGAAATTTTGGGAAGTGTACCCTCTAGGGGACAGTGGACAAATCAGAGGCCACCAGAGGTTGGGAATGTGCTCAAGTTGATACTTAAGAGCGGGGAATTCATAAGGTGATGCAGTTGCATCCTTACTGTGTAGAAAGGCAATCCTGTACCTTGCCAAGGTTGAAGACTTGCACACTTAAGAAACTTCAAGGGGCTGGAGAGGTGGCTCAGGGGTTAAGCCTCTGCCTTGCAGGTGGAAGGTCCTGAGTTTGGATCCCAGATCCCACTATAGACGCTGGGTGGAAGCAGGGGCAGCCTGCGTTTCCGGTCCTGGTAGGGCGGAGCCTGTGGATCCTGGGGCAGAGTAAACGAGGAGGTGGAGGCGTCCATGGTGGCTCCCGAATTCGTCCGTGGTTCTACACACACACACATGTGCACACACATACATGCACAATTGAATAAATAAATAATAAAAAAATTTTAAAGTAGAAAAGTAAAAATAAAAATGTTTTTTGAAAGAAGAATTTAAAAAAAAAAGAAACTTCAAGGGAAAGCCCCTGACTTGGTAGAATTCATTGTCTGGTGTAGAGACAGACGAGAATTAGGAAAGACAGTGTCTAACGCTTTAGAGTAGAGTTGCTTCTCATGCGCCCTCTTATTCTAAGTCCTCAATCCCCGTTTTACAGAGAAGTAACCTGTGGAAGCCCACACAGCTGGAAAGGACCAGACAGAGATGGACGCCATAGGATGTGCCCGCAAAGCTCGTTCATCCAGCTGAGACGGTATGCTGCTTCGCCATGCTATGCCTGTGTGGCTCAGCTCTCCTGTCCCAGTGAGAAGTGTGACCCCCAAGACAGGACCAGAGAACAAACAGCCTCAACCCTGCCCGGGATCACAGCAGTAGCTGCGAGGCGCAGAGGGCCCACCAGGGGGCGCCTTTCCCAGAAGCCCATTTGCAAGCACAACATAGCGCTTGCTAGATGACATCCCTTGCCACCCTCACTCGCTCTCCCTGCACCAGATGCAGCAGCTTTCTTTTCGGGGGGGGGGCAGAGGCCTTGTCAACGGGGCGCCTTTAGACCCCTAGTGGCTGGGCCACACTTTCTGGTCTTTTATATCGACCTGGGAGCTTGAGGTCTAGGCGCCCAAGGAGTGGACCGCCGGGCTTTTTGGGTGACTTTTGGACTAACCCCTTGCCTCTTCTGGACATCATTTTCCCCATCTGTAAAATGAGTTTTTGAGTTGTAGTTTTCAGTTAAAAAAAAAAAAAAGATTTGCGAGCAATGCAGTGTGAAGGTCAAAGGACAACTGTCTTCCACCTCGTAAGATTTCAGAGATTGGAACTCGGGATGCCAAGTTTGCAAACAGGCACCTTACTCTCCTTCCCCTAGTTTGGCTGTGACATGGGAATTCTGAACATCGATTATAGGTCCCCAGTGTGATGGTGCAATATCTGGGATCTCAGCACCCAGGACCAGCCGAGGAGACTCTTGTCTCAAAACAAGGAACACCCGGCAAGACAGCTCAGAGGTAAGGCACCCTCACTGGCAGACTTGGCAACCTGAATTGGATCCCTGGAAGCCCATATGGTGGAGGATACAGCTGATGTTAAAAAGTTGTCCTCTGATTTCCACCCAACCACAGCATGTGTACTCCCCCCTCAAATAAATGAAAAGCCAACGAGATTTTCCAAGAGCTGGAGGAAGAAGTGGAGTATATCACAGGTGGGCAGAGATGTGTGTGTGCTGAAGGCCAGAATGATGTACCATGAACCCCAGAAGTATCTTTTTAAAAACCTAGCAAGCTTGCCAGCGGGTCCTAATAGCCACCAGACCCTGGAGGGCCCTTGCATCCTAACGCTTCCTCTTCCTTTGCAGGCAGTGTCCTTAGACTTTGAAGTGGAAACTTACAAACAGACCCACACTGTGGGGTGGACTCGTATCACCATAGACAGAGCCTGAGGGGCTTCCTTTGTCTTCACCTCCTGGTTCACTTTGTGGATGTGGAGCAGCAGGATGGAGAGATTCCTGGAGAAGCGAACCCTGGGAGATCTTATAGGAAAGAGGAAGGAGAAAGAGAAGACTGAAGAAGAGCCCACTATGCTGGAAGCAGACCAGGGGAGCACAGGGAAGAGGCCCAGGAGAGAGGCCTCCAGGGGGGCTGGCCTCAGCTGGAGGCATATTCGTTCTGAAGGGCTGGACTGTGATTACACTGTCCTGTTCAGCAAAGCCGAGGCTGACGAGATTTTCCGAGAGCTGGAGGAAGAAGTGGAGTATTTCACAGGTGGGCAGTGGTGTGTGTATGTGTGCTGAAGGCCGGTATGATGTACCGATGAACCCCAGAAGTTCTGTTTGGAGAAATGTTGACTTGGGAATGTGCAGTGGCTGAGAGGCTCTCTGGGGGTCTCAGCTTAGGATGCAAACTAGACAAATCAGGACTGGATGTTCCTGGGTACTGGCAGGTGGCTGGAATGATTACCTGGGTTCAGCTGGTGAAAGTTCTTAAAAAGGTAAACCGAAAACACACTGGGTTCTTTGTGAGGCTGTTTGAATCGGAATAGGTGGGGGTGGGACCTAGACATGATTGATCGATGACTGATTGATACTGATTGAGGGAGGCTGTGAAGATCGAACCCAAGGCATGTGAGGTGAGCACTTTACACTCAGCTATACAACCCCAGCTGTGGTCAGCAGTGTTTTAACAAAACTGCCAAAGCTGTAGTCAGTAGGGTGCTTCCCGAGCCTGCACAAGGCCCCAGGTTAGATCCTTCCACAGCGCGAAGGGAGCAACAGATGGGGGAGAAGAGACAGGCTACAGGCCGTCCTTTGAGCGCGAGTGAAGTCCTAACCTAATGCAGAGTGGGTCTCAGCATCACACTGCTGGTCAGAGCTTGGGTGAGGCCCAGCCTCCCGGGGTCTAAGAGGTTTCCAGGGGGTGCTGATGCTGTTGCCCTGGAGACCACATGTTACGAGGTGCTTCCCCGGGATGAGCACAGGGAGTCAGGACCAGCCTGGGCTACATAACCCTCATGTTTCGTGACTCCATCACCTTAGACATTCTGTCAAGTGAGCGTCTTCAAGCTCAGAGTTCAGCCTCTTGGTTCTGTTCCTGCATCAGTGAAAGTGATGAACTCTGTGTTTAAGGAAAATTGTGAACCTAGGAAGGAAACTGGGAGGAGGGGGGTGGGATTGGGCAAGATGGCAGTGACAAATGACAAATCCATTGTTTCCATGTATGAAATGGACAAAGAATAATTTTCAAAAAAAAAAAAAAAAGCAGAAGTAGAAAAGAAATATGGACCCAGGTGTGGTGGTGCATGCCTGTAATCCCAGTGGATCTTTAGAGGCAGGATCAGGAGGTCAGGATAGCCACAGCTACATGGAGAGTTCAAAGCCACCCTGGACTAGATGAGAGACATATAGTCCAAAACCAGAGAGAGATGAGAGAGGAAGAGGAGACCGTCCACAGAGGGAGGAATACTGTGTGGCAGGTTTACACACACCAACCAGGCACTAGGAGTGGCTGGGCTCACATGTCATATCTTTCTAAGTATAGAGTAGTCATCGTCATTTTTCGGTCTGTGTTAACCTTGAACTCGTGATCTTCCTGCTTCAGTACCAGAGGACTAAGATTATAGATGTGCAACGGCACATCCCGCAAGGCTGTGTATGAACACGTGAGGCCAACCACATATTTGAGGAAGAGCCCCCATTGGGGTATCCTCAGCCCCGAGTGGTGGGAGTGTCATTTCTGTCTTCTATAGATCAGGAATGCCCTCCAGAGTGGTGGTCCCAGAGGATGGAACTGCCGTGTCCTCTGTCCAGGTGCCCTGGCCAGAGTGCAGGTGTTTGGGAAGTGGCACAGCGTGCCCAGGAAGCAGGCGACCTATGGCGACGCCGGGCTGACCTACACATTTTCTGGCCTCACGCTGAGTCCACGGCCCTGGATCCCAGTTCTAGGACGAGTTCGGGATCGAGTCTCCGAGGCGACCGGACAGACTTTCAACTTCGTGCTCATCAACAGGTAACGCTTTCTCTGGCAGTGGGCCAGATTTTGCGTATCCTCTGTCCCCACCAAGAGGGAGGGTTAGGACATGGCTCTCTGTGCGATGCATGAGGGAGACAGCTGTGAGAGCTCAGGGTCTTTGTGGTGTTCACACAGAAACGAGGTTGATTGGGTCCCGTGTCTCCGGAAAGATCACCAGGCTGATAGAGAGAGAGGCTTGAGTGTAGGGCAGTGACTCCTAATGGTAGCGCAGTGCAAGGCCAACCTGTGCACCCCAGTCCCACGCAGCAACCAATTGTCTCCCTGGCCTGAGGCGCTCTTACATTTAGTGTCTGTGCGTTGTGTGTCTGTGTACATGCCAGGTGCCTGTGTGAGGTCAAAAGAGAACTTGTGGGAATTCTTTCTTGCTGTAGTTTCTGAGGCCCGAGCTCCGAGCATCGGGCTGGGTAGCAAGCACCTTTACCTACTGAGGCGGCCTTGCCAGGGCAGTCCTGCTTGTGCCAGCTGCAAAGCTCCACACAGACACCTAGAGGAAGCAGAGGGTACCCTGAGTGTCCCCAGAGCAGGAATCCTCTAGCGTGGCTGCGCAGGAGGGAAGGGGGAGAGAGGAGTGTGGAGGGCAGAGCTAAGCTGTGGAAGAACAGAGGTTTCTGTCCACAGAGGGAGGAATACTGTGTGGCAGGCAGGTTTACACACATCAACCAGGCACTAGGAGTCGCTGGGCTCACATGTCGCTGAGCCCCTGAGGCCTACAGTGCAGTCTCAGAGCCAGCAGGGAGGGGTGGTGCTCTTTCATGCCACGCTTGACTTCCCGCTGCAGGTACAAGGATGGCAGTGACCACATCGGGGAGCACCGAGACGACGAAAGAGAGCTGGCCCCGGGGAGCCCCATCGCCTCCGTGTCTTTCGGGGCCTGCAGGGACTTCCTCTTCCGCCACAAGGACTCCCGAGGGCAGAACCGCCGCCGGACGCTGGAGGTGGTCCGGCTGCAGCTGGCCCATGGGAGCTTGCTGATGATGAACCACCCCACCAACACTCACTGGTACCACAGCCTCCCCATCCGCAAGAAGGTCCTGGCTCCCCGGGTCAACCTGACATTTCGGAAAATTCTGCCTGTGAAGAAATAAACTTTTTTTTTAGCAGCGGTACATCTGTGCTCTTTCCCTGTCTATGTGGAGGGAGCTGGTGGTCCTGCGGAGAACAGCTACGGGCCGGGTACACGATGCACAGCTGGAGAGGGTGTTCATGAGATGAGCAATAAAAGCATACCAGTCAGTTTCTTCCTAACAAAATGATCCTTTTACTACTGTCCACAGCAGATACAAAAGTACCTTCAGCGAATACAGAATCAGCATTGCACGACAGAAATGACTAGTTTAACTTAGAGGTCTTTAGAAAGAAGCTACCGGCTTGGTAAATAACTTAAAACTAGAAATCAGATTATTTGCTTACTACCTAAACACCTAATAATTTATGAAATGAGGAATGAGTTAGCGCTCAGTCAAGTTAACACAATTTGCGTCCTTGTTCAAACCCTGGGGCCTCTAACTGCTAGACCTGACTTACAACCTAGTGTCCTGGGCCTGGCCTTTCACCTGTCTGCTGCACTCTTGAGTTCAGCATGAGTGGCAGCAGAGGGTGATCGCTGGGACCTGCCACTCCGTGACATGTTCTCGGTCACACGTGATCTGCACCTGTGTACCCACTCAACTCCAAGCCAAGGTCTGCAGGGCCAGCCGTGGTGGCCATGGTGGGTCAGCTGCTCCTTTCACTCTGGTGCTGTGACCTGGGCCCCTTTTGCCATTGGCAGAGGGTCACCAAGTCCCCAGGATGCGGTCCGGCTAGTCGACCTGGAGCTGAGGCCGAGGCACATCTGGAAGTGTCTGCCAGCTCCCGCCAGCAGGGAACAGTTTTTAGCCTGGCCTCAGGCAACCTTCTGGACAGGTCCCATTCCCAATTGTATCTCTGAAGAGTCAGTTTGAGTTTGATAGCTTTTTTTAATTATAAACCTAGCTAAGCATAGGCACTATTGTGTCTTCAAAACTCCTTCAGTCCCGGGCTGCTCGGTAAGATGCATCCGAAAAGGGAGAAAAATGCTCGAGATGTTTGTTCTCTTCGCCTTGGGCTGTGGAGACAAGACATGTAGAATGTGGACCTACGACAGGACGCCATCCCAGGACGGCCATGTCAGGACGCCACGCTGGGCATCTGGGGTGGTCCTGTGTGTAGAAAACATCTGGGCTTTGGCTTCCCTTTACTGTGAAAGGCCTCATGTGAGGCTCAGCCTGCACCCTGGGCCAGCACCTCCCTTCCCACCCCGCCTCTTACACCACTGGAGGAGCGCCGGCCTGCAAGCGGTAAGGAATCTTCGTGAGCGGTGGTCTAGAGAGCAGCAGTGTTAGGGCTGTCGCCCCCATCTGGCTGCCACGGTTTATGACAGACCACAGCCACCTCTGTGTGGGACCCTCACGACCGCGAGGCAGCACAGGGCGGAGAGCACGCAGCGTCCACCCACAGAGCAGCAGGTGTCCCCTGGATAGGCCACTGCAGGTGAGCTCTGACCACTGAAGGACGGGGGATTACAAAAGACATACAAACAGGTGGCCGAGTTCTTGAGGCTTTTTTTTTTTTTTTTGGCAGGGTCTCGTGATGTAGTCCAGGCTGGGCTGTAGCTCCCAGCCATCCTTCTGCCTCAGCCTTCCCAGCGTTGGGATTACAGGCATGAGCTCCCACGCCCAGCTTTGCTGTCTGCTGACGGTCCTTTGCGTGCGCTGAGTAGCTGGGAAGGAAGAGGCTGTCCACACTCATCTCACCCAGGGTGGCATCCGCTTATCAGTGTGGACCAGCTACGAAAGCAACCTGGAGGGAAAGGCACTTTTTCTTTTAAGGTGTTGCCTTTAATTTCACTAATTTTTCTGTCAATAATTCTAAGGGCCTCCATACTAAAAATGAAAATATGCTGAAATGTCAGAGGATTAGACAAAGGCAGCTCCCCTCTGAGAACACCTAGCATATTACAGTATAGAAAAGGTGGCTTCCGGAATCGGGTTTCCTTTAATTACCTGTATCGGATGAATAAAAGACGCTCTAGACACAATGAACGCCGTCCTAGCACGAGGACACCTGGCGCGCCCTGGCAGAGCTGCGTGGGACAGGCTCCCATTCGGAGCCTGCTCTTAGAACACACGAAGGCTGAGGGGTGCTAGAGGGGCCGGCCTGCGTGCACGTGGCACACCTTTGCTTTGCTGCGGCTCAGTGGGACTGCCTCATGGGCCCTGGCTCCGGACGGGCCGCTCACTCCTCAGCCCGGTACTCCCGGCCCTGCTGCTGCACTCGCGACAGCACACGCTCGTAGAACAGCAGGTAGGCGCTGGAGGACAACACCTCCTGCAGGCTGGCCTTGCGGACGGTGTCGTCGGAAATCCACAGCCACTGGTTGCTGGTCGAGAGGGGGTTCTTGGCTGAAGGTGGGGACCTTCTGTAGGTGACAAAGTGTCCCGAGTGCATGTCTCCGTGGTGGACGACAACAGCCATCAGGCGGAAGAGGTATGTCGAGGAGCTGAAGGATGGGAACGAATGCCAGGTGTTCACATAGAACAAGGCCTTGCGTGCAAAACCAAAGGACAAAGGAGGAAGATGCCGTGTGCAAACCCCCACTAACACACAGCTCTGGGTGCACACACACATGCACATGCATGTACACACATGCACACATATAGGAGCGCTACATGTACATACACGGGGACACACGTGTATATGCATGCACACACATACAGGAGCTTGTACTGGGGAGACACACTCGAGCATGCATGCATACACATGCACACATACAGGAGCACATACATGGACACGCGCACACACACTCTATGCTGACGACTAAAGTGTGGTCTGCTTGCTAGGGTGCTATCCCAGGCTTTTCATCTTTACACATACACGCATGCACAGACACCTTTATGGGAACACTTCATAAACTTTCCCACTTCTTATCGTTACAGTTACTTCCATGTGGGGCAAGAACAAGTAGAAATGTGCAACAGATAGCAAGATTCTACCTTAAACATGGAAACAAATAAAGCCAGGTTTCCATTAGTTTGCTTCAGTGGAAAGCTAATTTCAAGCCAGGCGGCAGCTGCTCCAGTGAGTGAAGGGTGGACTCACCTGTAGTCGGGCACAACCGGGAATGGGAAGGGCACTGGAGCGGGCAGGGCTGGCAGCAAAGATGGGGAGCAGGTGCCATTCATGAAAACCTGTGTTTGGGAGGCCCCTGGCTGATTCAAGACTGTTAAGAGGAAAAGGTCGGAGTTAATGAAAATCAGCAGGAGTTTCAAGTAAACAAAACATAGTCTTGTTTTTTTGTTGTTGGTTTGTTTTGGAGACAGGATCTTGCTGTGGAACCCACACTGGCTTTGAATTACTGATTCTCAGTCTCCTGAGAGCCAGAGGCATACCCACTCTCAAAACCTGCATTTGATAACCTTGAAAATGAACTCTCCCAATACTACACATTTTTCTAAAAAGTCACTTCATTTTATATTCATTTGGCTCACAAACTGTCCTATCTTTTGGTTCGCACCTATTTTAATTCCAAATAGGAACGGTACACCTAGCCCCAGAGCTGACCTTCCCGTCTCCAGCACTCTGCGGTTCCTAGACTCACTGAACGGCATGCGTCAGAAGTAGGTTGTAGGAATGTCAGGTTCTGACCCAAACTGGCCTCTCCCCTAGAAGACAGTGGTATCCCTTCCCAGATGGAGCAACCAAAGAATGTCACCTGACACCGCCCCCAGCTCCTGTTACTGCACATTGACAACCATCGATCTGTCTCTGCAGCTCCGACAGTCTCTAGCTTCCAAGGACTACACTAACATAACAGGGGCGACGCACCCCTTCCCGTTCAGACATCACACCTGGGGCTTCACAGATCAAGCAGCCCACTGCTCGCATTTTTTGGTCACAGCCACCACACTGTGAACATCGGGGACCTGAATCCCCAGCCTGGGAGAGGAGAGAGCCGGGGTGAAGGGGTTCTCAACCTAAACAAGTGCCAGGGGCTGAGGCCTCTCCTTGCCTGAGCCAATCGTCATGTGAGTCTACTGAGCTAGACAGCAAATGGAGTTTCCCTGAAATGTCAGGCCAACAATCGTGAGAAACACTAGAAGGACTGACGAGATGGTGGCTAAGTGCTTGTCCTGCAAACAAAAGCCTGATCCCCAGGAACCAGGCAAAGCGGCGTGACCTTCCAATCCCCAAGCCGGGTGGTGGAGACGGGGCCAGCAGCCTAGTCTATTTGGCACGTTTCATGCTAGCAACAGACTCTGTCTCAGGAAGCACGGTGGATGGTTCCCGGAGAACAGCACATACAGGCCTCACACAAAAAGAAAGGGTCTCCAAACCAGGACCATGTGGGGGAACAGGAAGCCAGTCCTGAATCTCTGGGGGCCTCGCATAGTTGAGCCCGTTGTCAGAACCCTGCATAACCAATGGGTTTCCCTCGTCTAGAACTCTACAGCGCTCAGAGGGCCACCGAGTACCTTGACGACACCCTCACATGCCATTCCAGGCAGCTCTCCCTGGCTGCGTGTCCTCAGCCAGACGCCTCACTGACGCGGCAGCAGCTGCCTGTCAGGTGGCTGCCTAATGACCTCGCCAACAATCGAGCCCAGCAAGGCCAGCGATGGGCATAGACAGGGACTCTGTGAAGAGCTGAATCAAGACAGGAAGATGTTCCCAATCACCAGCTGGGACACCGACTCCCTGCGTTCCTGTATAACTGAGATGACCGTAAGGGGAAACGTCACTAGCATGACTCAAGCTGCCTGTGCTTGCGTCAAAAGACCAGAAAACACCGCGGCAATTTTGGCTTCCCCCAGATGCTTTCTCTCAGCAGTGGAGCCTTTAACACCAGGTTTCATGGCCATGTCACTTCGGCCTTTAAGAAATGTGGGCTGGGATGCCACTCAGAACCAGAGTGCCCGCCCAGGAAGAGCGAAGCACTGAGTTCCATCCCAGCACTGCGAGACAAAGAAACAGACAGAAGACCCTCTCTTCTGCCCCCAATCCTGTCAGCATCCAGAATTGCAGTGATGGCTGCTCGGCCCGACAGGCACATCCTGTGGATCCACTCCGCTGGGCAGTGCCATCAGGGACACACACCTGGCTTGGGCGCGGCTGGCATGTCCTGCAGTTCCAGCACAGGCCCCGGGTTCTCGCTGGGCTTTGGGCTGTGCTGGCTGGGCTTGTGTCCCAGGAGGCGGTACTTGTAGATGTCCATCATCAGGAACTCGTTGAACTGCACGTGCTCGTGCCGCTTCAGGGGTGTGCCGTGGCTGGACCAGCTCAGCCGCTGCAGGTGGATGCAGAGGCACTGGGGGAGCTGTGGGCAGGCAAGAGGACAGCTAAGGAGTTTCCAGACAGAGGTGGGGTCCCCAAAAGCACAGCCAACTGGGTGCCAAGCGTGGGCTCACCTTTCCTAGTTTTAACTGCTTAACAAATGTGGTCCTCTGATGCTCCACCTTTTCCCCGTTCAGCGTTCCTTTAGCTTCAATCTGCAAGGAAGCAACGGAATGCCTGCAGAATCCCTGGGGCTGGGCGCTTTGGGGAGCAGCTCGCCTCGGGGAGCCTCGCAGGCTGGCCTCACGGCTGCATTGACTGGCACTTGGCTGCCGCTGCTGAGATGAGCTCGGTGACCCATCACCCCGGATGCTTTCAGGGTACCTCTAAGTCATTTAATAACGAAGCCACAGCGGGGAGCAAACCCTGAAGCCTTATGGCCTCTTCTTCCTGCCTGTCAAAAACGCTACCTGCAGGGTTCTTTGGGATTCGAGGTGTGGTGGTAGGAGCAGGGGGAGGGAAGGGAAGAAAGGGAGGGCAGAGTTGGGGGGAACGTGGGATAGATGCACACCTTAGTACAGTTGTCACACACGACGTCCCTCACTGATTCCGAGGAGATGAAGTGGTGAAGGCAGTGGTCCAGGGTCAGCGGGTGACCCTGCAACAGGAGAAGAAAGTCAGAGTAGCTCGTAGGAGAGCCACACGGCCACTCCCAGCCGTGGCAGGGGACTTGGGCCGAGCTGCGGGGTGCGTAAGTTATGAAAATTCCCAGAGTCAGCTGGAACGTTCCTAAACAAAGGTGGCATTCCAGCCCCTGCCTCCACTCCTGACGCATTCCACAGTAAAAGGACAGAGGAGTGGACAATGAGGGTCTGTCCCACAGTTTTGATGTGGATTTTGAGATGTCCACACACACATGTTCAAAATGCCTGCATTTTGGGGGTAAAAAAAAGAACTCCCCCCCATACTTCATCTGTCCCATAATCAGAACAAAGTTCAGATGGCTTAGCCAGTCATGTGTCTCAATGACCCGAGTGCCTGGTTCATACGAAAATGTCCCAAAGTCCCTCTGCACTGACAGGTCTCCAGGACAGACCCTCATAAGTCACGGGCCATACATACCCAAGCAGCAGCTGGAATACTGAGAGAAAGGCTGTCAAAGGTGTCAAACCGCACAGGACTCTGAAACACACAGTGAGGAAGCTGTAACATTTGCTCGCCAGATGGAGACTTGGGTCAAGGGACAGTTTAGCATCTGTGCATCTGCTATGACCACAATAACACCTATGTGCTCAGAAGCAAATTCTAGAAAAGCAACTCTGCAAAGGTAAGAGCGTTCTTGAAGATATAAGACTAAATGCCCAATCCTGCTGTCATAGCTAGGCACAGGTGTCAACTTGACTGTTGAGAGTTTGAGCTCTGGGCACATTTGTGGAGAATTAGTGTTGGGTTAAACCCAGAGCAAACCTGCAGGAGATTGTCTTAGCTGATGGGGAAGGCCCAGCCTGTGGTGGGTGGGATTAGGCCCTGAACAGATGAATAAAATACTGAGAGCTGGTTGAGAGAGTTGGCATTCTTGTGTATACTTACTTGACCAGACATGCTGGTCTGGTAAGTAAGGATTGCCCCTCTCTCAGCCATTATGTGGTGATGGTGTAGCCAGTTCCCTCAGCCCTGGTGTTGGTGCGTGTTCTCTCATCAAGCTGGACTGAGAAATGTAACAAGACTGTCGAAAGGAAATAAACACCTTGTTCCCTTAACCCATTTGATGGTCATTTATCAGCAACCATGAAGGTGAACTGCAATTTTGGATTTGTTTATACCTATCATTTTTAGCACAGTGCTGTTTCTAACACCAAAAATGTGAATAGGTGAAATCTCAGGAATTACAAATATCCTCTACAACCTGTGTGCCAATCAGTGCAGTACGACATGTGGTTGCATGGTGGCAGACATGTGGAGTGTGGTAGGGTATGGCAAAGGCACAGGAACTTGGACCTGCCCCTCCCCAGAAGGACTTTAAAATCTGGACCAAAACAAAACTATGTGAATGGCTACCACAGGCAGGCAGAAGGGGAACGGAAGTCAGCTCTGAGGAAAAGGACTCTTGGGTGAGATCTGCCTGTGCGTGACATTTCCATCCACTCTACTCAGTATGGGGGTGGGGGAGCCCAAAGTAGCCATCGCCCAGGCTAAGGTGTCCGAAGGCAGAGCTCCGACTGGCAGGCAGACAGGGCAGAGAGGATGCGCTCTGGCATCTGTGCATACCATCTGACTGATTCCAGGGCTGCTCACAGAGGGACCCCAAAGGAACCCAAGGAAGCCAGAAAAAAAAAAAAACAAAACACTGAGCAGAACTGACCATCTCGGGTGGGAATCAGAGTTCAGAATGGAAGCCAAGTTAACCGCCTGTCAGAACAACATTTGCTTTCTCTCTTTTTATTTTTGAGGCAGGGTCTGGCCTTGGATTCACGATGTAACTGAGACTGGTGTAAGACCAGACACTCCAGCCTGCACCTGAGGGCAGCACGTGGCACCTCACCTGGCCCATGGCGGTGCGTGGCACCTCACCTGGCCCCACAATCCCCTTTTTCTCAGGAAACAACCGACTATAGCTTTCCGCTGCTGTAACACAGAATATGCAGTATCACAAAAGATGGTGACGAAGGGAGTCGGCCTGCAGGCAGAACTTGGCACACCAGAGTCCCACAGATGAGTTGTGAATATGCCCGAGGGCAGAAGGGAAAGCAGAGATGGTGAATGGACAGGTGCAGAATCTCAGCCAAGAAACTGTTTAAAGAGAAGGAAACACAAATCTTATGCCCTGAAATGAAACACTGGCTGGATAGGCAGACAGATGTGATGGGGAAGGCGCCAGAGAACCTGAACTCAGAGGAAGACTGAGCAGGAGGAGCAAGGCGTCAGCAGCCTGTGAAACGACACCAGGGACTGGAACGGACGGGGAACGAGCATCAACTCTTTTCTGAAAAAATACTGGCCATAAAACTTCCCCATAGGATGCAAAACACACTGTGCACACTTGAGAAACCTAGCGCAGGAAACAGGAGAAATCAAACCTATGCAGGACGGACCAAGTAGGAGAAACCCTGCAAGCGAGGAAAACGTGGTGCTCTGTGCATGAGCAGAACATGGGCGATACTGGCTCGGAAAAAACCTGGGAGCTAGAAGAGAGCAGCACAGTGGCCTTGAAATGATAAACTGAAAACAGGCCGCAGCAGCAGCCTCGACTCCAGACACGGCTCAGCGATAGCAAGTCAAGGCAAAATGAAAACATCCAGGGGAGGGGGGATGGCTCACTGGATAAAGCTCTTGTCACACAAGCATGAGGAGCTGAGTTCTAATCCATGTAACCCATGTAAAATAGCCAAGGGAAC
Source organism: Typhlomys cinereus (assembly GCA_023101885.1). Lineage (NCBI taxonomy): Eukaryota > Metazoa > Chordata > Mammalia > Rodentia > Platacanthomyidae > Typhlomys > Typhlomys cinereus. Next base: position 6,984,453 of record JALPQD010000063.1, on the reverse strand, counting down.
CAACCACATCATAGCCACAGGACTGCTGCGAGAGGAACAAACCTCATTCACCAGACACACGTCTCTCCAAGTATGCCAAAGAATGCCAACCCACTGGACCAGCTAAAGAATGACACCCCTGGGCTCGTGATCATATAGAATCACGGTTACCAGCCCAGTTCAGGAGCTGAACAGCTCAGCAGAACCAGTCTGTGCTGAAGAACATCAAACTTGACTAAGCTAGTTTCTCCCGTCTCTCACTACCCTAGGCTATCTTTCCTTATCAGTTAAGACAGCCCCGCAGGCTTGCTCAGGGCTCAACTACACAGTCTTAGCTGGAGCCTTCAATTATCAGGTTAACACCTGCATGTGATGTCACATGGAGGAAAACAGACACAGAAAGCCCCAACAGGGTTTGATTTCACTTCCAGGAAATGGCCAGATTAGGCTAACCCACTGGATGGAAAGCAGATCAGTGGTCCTCAGGTGTCCAGGGCGAGAACCAACCAATGTTTATGCTTTCTGGTGCGGAGGTGGAGGGAATGGGAAAAACGTTGTAAAAATGGGCCAGCAAGATGACGCAGAGGGTAAAGGCACTGCCTATGCAAGTAGTAAGCCAAGTTTGATTCCTGTGACTTGCCCAGTGAAAGGAAAGAAATAATTTCTGGAAATTGTCTTCTGACTTCCACATGCTAACTCTGCATGCTGAGCATATGTGTGCACATGCACAAGTGCAAATACATACACACACACACACACACACACACACCATAAATACAATTTTTAAAATGTTCTAAGATTAATGTGACAGTCGTAAAATTCTCTATTTCTGTGATGTGCTAAAATTCTTCCATAATAAAAAACTTCTAATGCAAAGAAAAAGACACCCCAACCCTGCACTCTGCTGTGCCCAACCTTAGGACCACAACCCTGTGCTTCCGACAGGTCTGCCATGGCTACAGCAGACCCCACCTGGGGGTCAGACGACACCCAGGCACTGACCAAAGGGGCAGCTGGCACGCCGAGCCCAGGCAATCACAAAAGCCACCCGCTGCGGCCAGCCACACCCTCACACACTCTAGGGTGACCCCCGAAGATCCAGCACGGACAAACACTCACCTGGTGCTCACAGTGTTTGCAGACCATGTTACTAGTGAGTCTCCCATGGAAAGGGTGCTGAGACTTCCAGTGATTGGACGTGGGCTGCGGAGACCCTGGAATGCAAGGCATCTTTTAATACGCCGCATTAGCCTCGGGACCAACCCTGAAATTCACCTTCCTTCTTAGTATGTTTAAAAAAAAAATGTTCTGGCAAAGTGGAGCGAAGGGCTTTCTGCAGTGACTTTCATCACAAACACTCCCTACTGGTCACAGGACATGCTCATGGGCTCACAACTGACTTCTATACAATGGAGACAGCCATGCGTTACAAAGGATCTGTGTCTGAAGACACCCCACGTGTTAGAAAGGGGAGTCCATAGAGCAAGGAAGGTGTCTGAGGTGACCCCAACACACACGCTCTGGAGAACTGATACCATCTTGGGCTAGGATGAGGGGGGAGGTAAAATCAGAAATCCCAGTCCTGGAGCCAGCCCCAGCTGTGTCCCCCCTCCTCCCGCTGCTGGCTATCTATGGAAAGTCACCCCATCTTTCAAGGTATCTGCCTCTCTCTTTTTTGAAACTGCCCCAGAATTTGGAGGCCAGCCCCCAAATTCAGGAAATCGAGCCTCAGCCTCTCAAGAAAGGGCTTGGGCATGGACCCCGTGTGTGGCTGCCGTGAGTCCTCTTTGCCGGAAATGGGATAACAATGATCCCACTGTGCCCAGCACCCTGGCACAGGCTCTGAGGGTATCTAACCTACTCCTACGCAAGCCCAAAAGGGAATCTGTCAACTTTCATTTCTTCAATTCAGGCCCCAGGAAAACAAGAACTGTGATAATTTGCCTTCAAAGTTGGCCAAATGGTGGGACAGAGCTGGCTCACTGGGCCATGACCAGATGCTAGAATGGAGGAGGCCAGAAGCAGGCCCTTGGGTGCAGCAGCAGGAGGCTGAGCAGGGCGGGGCGGGGGCCTCTCAGACAGTGTGACACAGCCCATCCCCCTCATATCTAAAACACCCGCATCTTATATGAGACACATCAACAGAAGCGGCTACCTCGCACGTGGCAGGTTATCTGCTTGGGCGTCATTTCTGACTGCTCCTATGGGAAGAAAGAGATTTAGCACCCCATCTTCACGCGGCCCTCGCCACCCTGGAATCTTACAGAGCTGACTGCATCATTCAAAATCTACTGTCAGCACAGCCCAGCTCTGGAAGCAGCCTTGGCTCGCCTCGGGGTGGGTACCAGGTACTCCACCAGCTTCAGAGAAACAGGCTGCTGCTCGCTGCCATACTTTCCCCTTTGCCGATTAACTTTCCTCCACTCTGTAAATGTTACATTGTTACGTCCTGCGATTCTGCGGCACTGCTCCCCTCTACCAGCATTCCTAGGCAGATGGCAGCAAGGAATCGTCCTGGAGGGCCCCTGGCAACCCTGCCGTGTATACGGTTCAATCCCTCCTCATCCCCATCCTCACCCCCCTGGTGACTCTTACATTGGCATTTAAGCCCATGCAGATGAATCTGTGTGCCCCACACTTTCGATGCCCAAACTAATACTGACAATGCCGATGGTTTACCTCCAGGGAATGCACATCAAACAAATGTGTGACCCGAGGCTGGCGGTCACGCTCATCTTCCAGGGACGAGGTAATGACGTGGAACAATTCGTGAGCGTCCTGTCACAGAGCAAAGGACTCTTCAGAGGGACTCACGAACCAAGAGCAGGGTTAGAACCCAGCCGTGGTGTGAATCACCAGGCAGACCCGCTTACTGAAGGAGAACTGGCACTCGCCAGACACTCTCCCAAGTGTGTGCTGGCTCAGCTCAGGCCCCAAGAGGAGCGAGGCAAGAGAGCTGAGTGGCTGCCTTTGTGCCACTGGCTCTCAACACCTGGGGAGCACTAGTCTTTAAAATTTGGGCAAAGGGGCTGGAGGGATGGCTCAGGGGTCAACACTCTGTCTGTCTTAAAAGCAGAAAGTCCTGAGTTCGGATCACAGGTCCCACATAAAAATGCCAGGTGGAACAGTCGTGGTCTACACTTCTGGCCCTGGTGAGCAGAGCCTGAGAAATACCAGAGTGAAGCAAGGAGGTAGAAGCAATTCAGGAAGATTCCCGAAGTCACCCACACAGTGCCCTCTGATACACACACATACACACACACACACACACACACACACACACACACACTAAAATATTAAAATTGGGGCAAAGCACACATAGCAGACTTCAACATCTGAACATTTTTGTATATGCATGTGTGCTGTATGCATATATGTATGTAAGTATGTATGTGTGTGAGCACATGGCACATGGAGGACCAATAATGATGTGGAATCTCTCCTCAATTACTGTCTACCTCATGCATTGAGCAGGGTCTCTCAATTGAATCCAGAGCTCGCCCATCTGCTAGTCTGACTGACTGGCTTGCTTTGTCTCTGTCTCCCAGGCACTGGGATGACGGACGTCCACAACACCTGCCGTCTTCCTCCGTGGGCTCCAGGCACCTGACTCTGTTCTCAGCTTGCGGGGCAAATGCTTGGCTCACTGAGCATCTCCCTGCCCTCTTTAGCTCCTCCTAAGTGTCAACTCGGTGCATGAAGCTCAGTCACACCGCTGTGCCACTACCCATCTCTGAAACTCCTCATCTTCTCAGGCTGAAGCTCCCCAGCCCTTCCCAGCCCCTCACAACTCCCATTCTACCTTCTGTCTTTAGAAACCTGACAAGCCATGTGAAGGGGTACATGCATGTTGTGTGTGTCCTGAGTGACACATGCATACATGTATGTAGCATGTTGTCATAATCTTCTTTTTAAAGACTGACCCAACTTCGAGGCTAGCTTAGTGGCAGAGCAGGTGAAACTCTTAAGTTCAAACACCAACTGAAACAAACAAACTTCCTGGGGCTGGGGAAAGATCAGCAGGCAAAGGCACCCATGTGAAAACCTGGTGACCTGAGTTGGATACCCAGAACCCACATGATGGGTTCTCTCTCTCTCTTATACATGCGCACGTGCACACACACGCACACACATACACGCATGCACACACTGGCATAAGTGTGCCTGCTTACTCTCTTAAATAATCAAACAAAGAAATATAAACTATTTACCTCCTTATCCGCCAACAAGTATCTGGGTGGTTTCTACCTGGTGCTTTGCTTGGGTCTCTACATGCGACTTCTTGGTACAAACCTAGAAGTGACACTGCTGGGTCCCGCAGCAGGAGATTCTTTCTGAGAATCAACTCAAAGAACTCTCTCCCACAGGGTCTTGGCCCCACCAGCTCCCTTTCAGCTCAGAGCCCCAGAGCTTGCAAATCCCACCCTTGGTCCCACCTAGAGACCCTCCTTAACTAACGTCACCTGCACTCAGCGGGCCAAGTAAGCAGCAGCCCTGCAGGCTCCAGCTGCAAAACACAGCCTGACCTCGGACCCTCTCCAGCCCCTTCCGGAGCCCTGTCTGAGCCCTGACCCTGGGGTGGAGCCCGCACAGCTTCCCTCCTTCCTCACTCCCCTCTTGGCCCCACGACACTTAAAAAGTCACACTAAACCATTGTACTTTTAAAAAATAACCATTTCCAGTGCCAGAGATTGAACTTAGGCTGTGGGTATGCAAGACTCTGCCACTGAGCTACATCCCCAGGCCTCTTGGTAACTGAGACACCTGCCTGCTAAGCAGCCATGCTGGCTTGGGCTCGCTGTCCCTGGGGCTAATGCAGGCCCTCCAGGTGCTTGCTGCATGCAGTAAAACCTCTGGCCACAGAATCCCAGGCCTTCGGTCTCTGTTCCTCCCCTGCCCTCTGCACCCCTCACTTAGCTCCATGTGTCTGAACCCTAAGATCTTCACTACCCTCGTTCCAGCCACTCCTCAGGCCTTGGCTAAGACCTCACTTCCCCAGGGAAGTCTCCTCACCCAAGTCTCTCCCGTCTCTTTTCTCCTCTTTCCCTGGTGTCCTCGACCTCAGGGTTTGTCGTGCTCTCTCTCTCTCTCTCTCTCTCTCTCTCTCTCTCTCTCTCTCTCTCTCTCTTACACACACACACACACACAGAGGCATATCAGATACAGGGCTTCCTGGATGGATGCTGGGCAAGCACAGCCTATTTGTGTTCTGGTCAACACATGCTGAAATGGCCTGTTTGCTTTCTGTACTTCACACCTCCCTTGAGAATTTACACACAGATACTACTGGGACCCAGCGAGCTGCCATGACTCAAGCAACCCACTGGACACTCTGCTGCACTCGTGCATGAATCCCCCACTGGGCTGCTGTCTGCAGCCAGCAAGAGGGTGACAGTCAGAGCTCAGACGAGGCTGAGCCCAGGAATTCACATCCCAGGGGCAGATGTGGTAGCCCGTCCTCAACCACCAGCACATACACAGCTGAGCCCTGTGCACAGAAGCTGAGCCCTGTGCACAGAAGCTGAGCCCTGTGCACAGAAGCTGAGCCCTGTGCACAGAAGCTGAGCCCTGTGCACAGAAGCTGAGCCCTGTGCACAGAAGCTGAGCCCTGTGCACAGAAGCTGAGCCCTGTGCACAGAAGCTGAGCCCTGTGCACAGAAGCTGAGCCCTGTGCACAGAAGCTGAGCCCTGTGCAGGTGACAAGGTGCATCTGGAAGGAAAATCATCGAGGAATCGGCTCTTCCTACAAGCTCAGACACCTCTGCGCCCATCCATCACAGAGTTAGGAGCCTTCAGGCCAGGGGCAGTACTGCAGAAAGTGGGCAGAGCACGAGAGTGGGCTTCAGTGAGAGCACCTCAGTCCTGGCTCTGCAACAGGCAGCTGGGCAAAGCTGAGCCTCAGCGGTCACATGGCATCCCGGCTATGACTTCTCGGTGCTGTCACAGAGCAGTCAGCTAACTCATTGGGACAGGGACAGTGCATCTCCTGTAGCTCCAGCTTCAGCAAGGGCGTGGGCTGCCCATTAGTGAGCGTCCATGGTAGACTAACTAGATCACCAGTGTGGCAGGTGCTCGGCCTGCCTTCACAGGACCAGGGTGTGACACACACATGCGGTCACCTCCTTACCCTGCGGGCTGCAGCGCTGACGGGCAAGAATGACCTCATGGTCATTCTTGCAATGCAAAGATGTATAAAAGGCAGCTAAGTAATTCTGATCTCCAAAGGGGGATTTTCAAAAGCGTTTTCCAAATCCACATATAACTGGACTCATCTGGATGCACTTTTGGAAGGTACCTACCAACGTTACATGCTTTGTGCTCCATCAAGAACACGAGGCTTCAGGTCAGGGAGCAAAGGAAAGAATCTTGAATACTGGGGGGCGCTCAGAAGTCCCTCACTATTTTTTCTGTTTTCACAAGGCATCCCCTCCAGCCCTAGTGGGAGGCCCAAAGGATGGCCTCTCTCCTCTCAGATCCAGTTGAGTGGTGGTGTCAGGCTCGGCCTACACAAAGTGGGACAAGAACACGTGGAGATGTGGCCGCCAGGACATACCAGAGTGTTGGTCGGGCTGGAGTTTCTCATTCCTACAGCCTCACCCTGAGGCTTCAGTCTCAGGGTGCCTATTGCAAACAGTGTGGGGGGGGGCAGGTTTCTGAGACCCGTGAACTTGCACGAGGGAGGCGTGAGTGTCTAGATTAAAGCCCGTGGTGACATGGGACATCTGTTCAAGGTTTGGGGACAGCCAGCCTCTGAAGATAGATCTTTTAAAATGCAAGGGTACAAGACAAAAGTAGGTCTTGTCTGAACATCTAGACTCTTAGGATGGCGCCCCCATTTCTCTCTGACAGGCTGGTGTCTCTTCAGCCACTGGAGTGCAAAGTCAACGGACAGCTTAAACCGCTCTCCTTGCGGCAGGTGATGCAGAGACCATGTCCCATCAAGACAGCAGGAGATGTTGGTGTTCTGGTCCCAGCCACTAAGGCTGCCCAAAATGCCACAGAGAGGTGGGTGTAATGCCGGGGAAGAACACCGTCTAGCATGTCCAAAGCCCTGAGTCCTAGTGAGATGGTTCAGCAAGAGAAGGGGCTGCACAACCCGCGTAAAATCCCTGGGCCCACAGAAAGATGGACGGAGAGAACTAATTACAGAGCTGTCTTCTGACCGCCATGTAGGTGCTACGGCACACGCACATACACATCATATACACACATGGGCATCACTGATAACCAAGTAATTAAAATTGTCAATAAAAACCCCGGGCTCAGTTCCCAGTACCACACACACACACACACACACATACACATACACGTGTATGCACAACACAGTCACAGTGAAACACACTTACAGTGAGCCCCTGTGGTCAATCCCCTGGTCACTGGAGAAGCACTCGGCCCTCTCCTGCAGTGCTCACCTGCTCTTCGAAAGAGGAAATCTGCCATCTGTACATTCGTAAGACGTCCAGCAGGCAGCTCGCATCCAAGACCTCATCCTCAGTGACTTCTTGGCAGGACAAAGCTGGCCACAAAGAAAGGCGAGGCGATTACTAACAATTTACGAGGCATGCGGTGCCCGCTGTGACAGAGTTCACCGGCGTCTCGGGCAGATACATTTCACACGTGCCAGCTCTCTTGCATCACCCTGTGCTAGGCCAGACCCCATGCATGCACGAGTCTCACCAAGCTGCAGCATCTGAAAGAAATGACTGGCCCCTGGGTCTTCCAGCCACCATCACCAGCATGGAAGTCTGTGCTGAACATGATCCTAACAGGACTCGGGATTGGAAGGCTCTGAGTCTCTAGGCCAACCCCACACCCAGCACGTAACTCCTCCCCACCCAGCACGTAACCCCTCCCCACCCAGCACGTAACTCCTCCCCACCCAGCACGTAACCCCTCCCCACCCAGCACGTAACTCCTCCACAGGAGTGCTCCGGCTTCATGGTCTCTGGTGTACTTGTGAGCTTTGGAGCTTCTGATCACTGGGCACAGGGCAGACTGTTGAGGAGCAGAAGCTCAGCTGCGCACCTCCCCGTTCAATCTACAGTGCACTAAACCTTCGGAGCAAGAGGAAAGTCTGTCTGGCGTGGTGCAGCTGCCCTGATACAGGAGGTGAACGGGAGGGTGGCTGGACCCCAGGGATTCACTGACAGCCCCGGCACCAAGCAAAACCCATCTCAAGTGGCATAATGACAACAATGGTGCTGACATAAAACACACGTTAAAGTCCCAGCGGCTCATGGAAGCATGATGCCACCTGGACCATCTACTCTCTGGATGAGGAGACAGCGCTGCCCCGGGGAATATCCGAACAAATGAGCCTGCCTGCCGGACAGCTTTGTTGATAGGGTGGGGAGCTCCAGCCTGGCCCACTGGCCACAGTGTCAACGCCTCACCTCGACCAGTGGCTTCCCACAGCACGGGGAACTGCGTGGTGCGGCTTGGAGTGAAAGATGAACATAGAGGGACCTCCCATCTCAGGGGCTCTGGCCAAGTGGCCCCTTGGGTTTGTAGTCAGTGCACCAAGTCTTGCAATGCTTCAGGCTGCTGGAGGGTCGGGACTCTGACACTCTCCCACCCAGCGCACCCACCTCAGCTCTGAGAACGGCCAGGGAGTCTAGAGGGCAACATTGGGGATCAGCAGCCCCGGCCATGTCAGGTGCTCCTTGGCCCAGGCTCAGCATCCAGGACAAAGGGCACAGAGCTAAGAAAGGAGCTGCACCCCCCACACACCCCTGGAACATTTCAGGTTGCCTTTAACCTCACTTTGTCTACAGTGCTGTGGGCCATTTGTCTGCTAGAAACTCTCCCTGCAGCAGCCTTCAGCTGGACTCTTCAGAATCTGCCTGAAGACACAGTCCAAGCACAAGTGGCCAAGTGGGTAAGTATTCACTGCAGCCTGTCACGATGAGGAAGCCAAGGCAAAGCTAAACTGCCTGTGGTGTCCAGACAAGTAAGGGTACTCTCAGATACGAAGCGTGTCGACATCCAGAATAGGTAAAAAAAACTTCCAGAACCTCATAAACCAGCAACAAAAACAAAACAAAAAACCCACACAAGGCAATTCAAAAGGGGCAGATGAATCGAACAAACATGTCTTCAAAGATCAAACCAACAGCCAATGAGCAAACGAAGAACTGCTTGCTGCCAAATACTTACCTATTATTAGAAAAATGCCAGCTCCACAAATAAACCCCTGTAGACCCCTCAGCAAGTCAGGCACCTGCTGCCAAGCCGGGCAACCCAAGGGTGATCTCAGAGTCCACACAGTGGAAAGACAGGGCTACCTCTGCAGGCTGTCCTCTGACCTCCACATGAAGGCATGGTACACACTAAATATTTTTTCCAATGTTTATTCTTTTTTTGTGCGCGCGCGCGTGTGTGTGTGTGTGTGTGTGTGTGTGTCACAGAGCACTGTGTGTTCCTGTGGAGGACTAAGGGTGATTTTGGGAATCATTCTGCACTGTTTCTATCTCTCTCTCTCTCTCTCTTTTTTCTTCACTTTAGGATTTCCCAGGCTCTGCTCACCAGAGCCAGGAGTGCAGGTAGCTGCTGTTTTTGCCTGGCATTTTTACATGAGACCTGGGATCCAATCTCAGGTCCTTCTGCTTTTGAGGCAGAATCTTAACTCCTGAGCCATCTCTCCAGCCCTATTTATTTATTCTTTTTTTATTATTTATTCAATTGTGCGCGTGTGCGTGTACGCACATATGTGTACATATGTGTGTGTGTATGTGTAGAACCACGGGCGAATTCGGGAACCACCATGGACTGCTTCCACCGCCTCCTTGTTTACTCTGTCCCGGGATTCACAGGCTCCAGCCCTACCAGGACCAGAAACGCAGGCCGCTCCCGCCCTGCGTCTATACATAGGGTCTAGGATCCAAACTCAGGACCTTCCGCCTGCAAGGCAGAGGCTTAACCCCTGAGCCACCTCTCCAGCCAGCTATTTATTTATTCTTGTGTGTGTGTGTCTCTCTCTCTCTCTGTGTATGTGTCACAAGGAACTGTGTATACCCGTGGAAACCCAAGGGGGACTTTAGGAATCATCCTGGATTGTTCTACCTTCTTTGCTTTGTTCTGGAGTTTCCCAGGCTCTGCCTTTCAGGGCTGGAAGTACCGGCTGTTGCCATTCATGCCTGGTATTGTTATGTGGGATCTGGGATCTGAACTCAGGTCTTTCTGCTTTCGAGGCAGAGGCTTAACCTTTGGGCCATTTCTCTAGTCCAGTCATTTTAAAAAAGGAAGACTTCATCCTGTTAGGACGGCTGTCGTCAAATGAGAGGAATAAGTATATCAGGTCGTGGGACCAGGCAATGGTGCAGTCCGTGTGGACACCAGTGCGATAGCTCCACAGGAAACTGAAGTCATCACCAACTGACCCAGAACATGCTGCTGGCTTCCACAGTCAATAATGAAGCAGAGACTCAGACTCTGCACACCAACTTAGTGCCATCAACCCCAAGAAGAAACCCAAAAGACCGACATAAATACAAGTGCGTGCATGCAAACTCCAGTGTATGCACACACATACACTCATGCACATAGACATATATGCACGAGTGCACAATACACTCACACACATACACATATACACGTGTGCACACACATACACATGCATGCCACACACATGCACACAACACACATGCACACACACACAGAGGAATATTATTTGGCCTTAAAAGGGAAAGAAGTCCTGAATCCCACCATAACGTGGCTGCTGAGGTCACAGGCCAGCCACAGGGGCAAGCATTGCAGGACCCCGGGTGAGCACACAGGCACAGCACAGCTAGTGACCCGCGATACGGCTCAGTGGGCTCAGAGTTTCAGTGCACAATGACGCAGCGTTCTGGCAGTGCACGGCGAGGTGCACGGTGACATGCACGGTGACAAGCGCTCCGTGAAGACAAAACCCAGGCAAGGAGATGGCGAGGAGGTGGACACCCCCTACCGCGAAAGGCAGGAGGCCACGGATTGATCCCAAGGCTTCAGCCACACACAGACTGCACAATCCTCCTCAACTAGACGCATAAAAATAGCTAAAATCCTAAATTCCATATTACAGATCGTTTCTGTGATTTTAAACAACGGACGAAGGACCTAAACAAGCAATTCACAGATGACAAAATATGGAAGGCCAACAGTCTCACACAAAGGCAAAGTGAAAAGCAGGGGTTGGGATGTATCATTTGGTTATGAGAAAACAAAAACAAAATGTCAATGGGGATGCAGAAATGAGGGAAAGTGCTCAGAACATGGTACCTTCAAACGGAGAATTCACGCGCACATTTCTTATATCGTTCAACCTCTTTTGCAAGAGTAAGTAAGAACTGAGCCCAGGGTCTTGTGCCTCTTAGGCAATTGCTTTACTGCTGAGCTTCAAGCCCAGCTCTAAAGACTAATTCTAAAATAAAACAAAGACAGGCTGAGGCAGCCGCCAAGAGGAGTGGCCTCGTGTGTCACCAGGGAGGAGCATGCTCAGGTCACAGCTGGGACAGCTCTGAAATCTGCATTACAACACCCCATGGGGCGCCCAGCTTTCGGCAGTCTGTGAAATGCTACTTTGTTTTCAAACAGGGCAGTAAATGAAATGATTCCCCACTCATCTCATACAGAACAGGCCTGTTGCATATAGACGTCGGTCTGAGAACCCACAGGACAGACCTAGACTAAGTAATCTTTAAATGTTTCTCTCTCGCGCTCTCTCTGCAGGAGTGCACCGTGAAGGCCCACATTGCCTCTGCATTCTTCACTTGATTTCTTCAAGACAGAGGCTCTCACTACACCCGGAGCTCACCAACTGGCTGCTGAGCGAGAGGCTGGGGTCCTGCCGTTCCCCTCCCAGTGCTGGGGTTGCACGTCTGGGTCACTATGTGGGTACTGGGGCCTGGCCTCAATCCTCACGGTTGCACAGCAAGCACTTTGTCCACTGACGCCATCTCTCAAGTCCTCACCTATGTGTTCTCTAAATCCTTTTATTTTTCTGACTGTAATATATACTCTTGTGGAAGGTAGTGGTAGTTTTTAATTTTTTTTAAAAAAATTATCAATTTCACAAAACCAAAATGGTCACTGCCAATATTCTGCCTTTTTCTGCCCAACTTTTTCCCATAGCAGCTCTTACCCTGTTGAGTCCAATCACATTTTCTATCCTGCTCTGTGTGTGTATGTGTATGTGTGTGTTTAAGTGTGTGCACATGTGTTCATGTAGGCTCAAGTATGCCATGGCACACACAGAAGCCAGGGGACACTCTTGTGTGCACCTTGCTTGAGACAGGGTCTCTCTTTCTTCACTGCTGCATGCACCAGGGAGCTGCCCCAAAGGCTTCTGGGATTCTCTTGCACCGCCTTCTCTCCTGCCAGAGCATGGAGATTGCAGGCGTGTGCCACCGTGGCCAACTTTTCCTGGGCTCTGGGATTTAAACAGCTCCTTGTGTTTCCATGGCAAGCACCGAGGTCTCCGCAGCACCTAGCGGGTGTTTTTAATCCTTAACATTGCGGCCCAACAGCAGCTTGGGAATATCCTGCTCAATAGCTGCCAGGGCCAAGAACTTGGCTTTTAGCTTTGCTGATGGCAGGATGATTAAAAAGAAAAAAAAGCACGATTGTTTTTACTTCTGTGATGACTGACAGTCAAGCTGAGCACACTCAGTCACATCCTCTGCGAACGGTCTTGTTTCTCGGGCTAAATCATGTGAGTTTACTTCTTATATGTGTGTATGTGTTTTTCCTTGAAAAGGAATTTTTTTTTCCTTCAGCTGGGCTCAGAGGGAAAGATGCTTGTGTGCACAACTAGCAACCTGTGTTCGATCTCTGGAAGCCCACAAGGTACAAGAAGAGAACTGACTTCTGAAGGTTGCCCTCTGACTTGTACCCATGTACCGTGGGGTCTCCCTCCCACCTCCCTCTCTCTCACAAATAAATACATATTCAAAAAGCTATTATTAAACTGCCAATTTTTAAAATCCATGTTCCATCTTTGATTAAAAAGGCTGTTCTTAATCTATTAGACTCAGACTGGAGAGGTGGCTCAGGGGTTAATCCTCTGCCTTGCAGGTGGAAGGTCCTGAGTTTGGATCCTGGACCACGTCCTGGTAGGGCGCAGCCTGTGAATTCCAGGGCAGAGTAAACAAAGAGGAGGTGGAGGCGGTCCATGGTGGTTCCCGAATTCTCCCGTGGTTCTACACACACACAAACACACACACACATACACACACATGCACACACGCACAATTGAATAAATAAAAAAAAAAATCTATTAGACTTTTGGTGGGTTTTTCCCCCTCTCGAATATGATCATCTACAACGAGCTATCAACACTTTCGGTGCTGCTTGTCCACACTGGAAATGGACGTCATTTCTCCAGGTGTCCACGGTACCTTTCAGAAGGTTCAAGAGTGTCAGCGATAAGTACTGATGTGGGGGCGTCTCCGGCTGGTCCCTGGTATACTGAGCCGTGAACTCTTCCAGCCACTTGATGAACGCAGGGCAGGCGGACAAGCCCTGCAGCAGCGAGTTCATGAAGCAGGTGTTACCTAAATTGACAAGGCCGGGCACAAGCCCTGCAGGGGAGGGGGGAATCAAGAAGGCGGGGGAGAACAGTCAGCCATGCTGAAGCAGCTTCTTTTTTTCCCCACCCACCTGGGACCTGGCATCTCTGTGCGGGGGTCTTACGTTTGGAATTCCAATTGAGCAGGCCCTTGTCACAGAGCTCAGGCGACAGGCACGGTCTGTGCCCTGGGGCCTGGCTCCTCCCTTGCCGACAGGCCTCGGTCCTGTGCGCTCTCTAAACCCTTCCCAACATCTGGCCAACCTGGTTTATTCTTAAATGGGTAAAAGCAGTAATCACCACACCCCCCACTCCTATACACTCCTTCCCCCCATCGTCCTCTCTCTCTCATGAGCCCTCGCTTGAGTAAGAAAGCAATGTTCCCCAGAACAGACAACAGTTGTTTAGCTGTTGCTCCCAAGGACAATGATCTTGTTCTCAAAACCGGGACTGGGAAGCCCTCGCTCCATCAGCTTTTATGCAGAGACCCACACAATTTGATCTGATTACCTTTTCCCTCTTCTGCCAACTCCCCCGCCCCTTCCACTTTTTTTTTTTTTAAATTGAGACAGATTCTCTAGTCATCTAAGCCCAATCTAGAACTCAGTCTACATCCCCAGGCTGGCCTCAAGAGACTCCCAACTCCTGGAATTTCAGGTGCGTGCTGCCACGCTTGATTTGGAGAACTTTAACATGAAACGTATCAAGCACACATAAAAATGGATAATGAATGCAATTTCAGCAGCCGCAGATTTAACAATCATCAAATTTTATAACAAAAAACATTAACCAATGTTGCTGCTTTCCTCTTCCTGGCCTTTCTCTGCTACTTCCTTCTCATTTTTTAAAAAAATTTTTGCATGTGTATCTGTATGTGTATGTATCTGTGTGTACCAGAAGGCACTGTGTGTGCTTGTAGAGGACAAGGGTGACTTCGGGAATCACCCATGATTGTGCTATCTCCTCTTTGCTTAGCTCTGGAGTTTCCCAGGCCCTGCCTTCCCGGGCTGGAAGTATAGGCTGATGCCATTTCTTGCCTGACAATTTTATGTGGGATCTGGACTTTCTGCTTTCAAGGCAGAGGCTTAACTCCTGAGCTAGCTCTCCAGGCCTATTTCCCTCTCTCTTAAGGCAATAATTAAAAAACACTTAAAAACAATAATGAAGAAAACATATAAGGAAGAAACTAGCTGGAAACTTTGACTGGCTACCAAGGGCTAATGGCCTGCTCGTGAGTGTTGACAATCAAGTCGCTTAGATTTGTAATAACAAAGCCTGAACTTTGTTTGAAACGGGGTTTTGCTGTGTACCCCGGCTGGCCTCGGACTTCTGGCAGTCCTTCTGCTCAGCATCAGTGTGCCCACACAAAAAAGCTCGTGTATGGGGAGGTGTGGAAAACAGGAGGGGATGTGAAGAGGCTGTTTCAGAAACCTGTGTCCTCATAGCTCAGGACATGAGCAGCCCATGCCCCTCAGCTTCCCTACTGCCTCCTGACCAAAGGGGACAGGCTCAGGTCCACAGACCATGACACAGGGGGGCCCCACTCTTACCTTTTCTACGCTTCTTTCTTTCTGTAATGGGACCCCAAATAACATATATTCCTGCTGCCAGGGCAGCGGCAATTCCACCTATAACTCCCCAGTTCTTCATGACTTTGTATCTAAAAAAGAAAAGACACTTAGCAGTCTTTCCACATCATAGCACAGTGTGTGACATACAGATACCTGAGAACCATACCGGCCAGTGCTCCAACCTCAGGGCCTTTGCACTGCTGCGCCCGCTGTCTGAATGCTCTTCCCCTAGATCACTGCTTAGTGCACTCTGCCTGCTTCTCTTCTCCTCTCCCCTCTCAGCCCCTCTTCCAGGTCTACACTGAGCACACAGGCCTGCACTGGGCTTGCATTGGGCCCATGCTGACTTACACGTCTTCTCTTTACTATACTCATCCCCTTCCAAATAAAATTCACTTTACACTGTGCTATGAACCTCAACTGGAATGACAGCCCTCCCCACTCCCCCCATCCTCCATCCCCACCTATCCCAGCATCTCCCACCTTTCCTCTGAGACAGGCCTTTTACTGATCTATGTCTGTTTTTCTTATTAATACATTCCAAGTGTCAGGGCACATAGTGAATTCTCAATGATACTTACTCAACAATGGAATCCTGGAACAAGTATATAGACATGGACTCTGTGTGGTACTAGGGATCAATCCTGCCCGTGCCTGGCAAGTGCTCTACCAATCTCGGGGGGGACGAAGCCTCTCTAGTGACTCAAGCAGGCCTTGAACTCACACTGTAGACCAGGCCAGCTTCAACCTTACATCCCCCTTCTCAGCCTCCTGAATGACTTTAGAAATGGATTTCTCTTTTAGAATATTAAGCATACAACAGAAGAGTCATTGAGAATTTATGAAACAGAAGGTCTCTTCATTTCGGCTTTGAACAGCCAAGTCATTCTTTTACAACAAATGAACACATGGCCTTAGTCATTTCGGACATGATTCTATACAAAATGATACTTCTCTACCAAATAAAGCCAATCATGTATGCAGATATATACATGTCATGCACACTGGTGTGTGTTTACACACGTGGTATGAATGCATTCTGATTCCAATATCTAGATGACATGAAAGCTGTTTTCTCTCAGCTCAATAAACATTAACTCAGAAAAGGGTCAGGAGTGACCGTCCCACACAACAAGCAGCATTTGCCTAGGGTCAGAGCTGACAGATGAACTCAAACACATGGCTGTCCTTTCAAGACAGAGTCAACAGAAGCTGGTTTAGAAATCTGCAGTCTGAGGCCGGAGTACATAGCTCGGTGGCAGGACACCTGCCTAGCATGTTCGGGTGGGAAACTAAACTTCATGGCGGAAACAGAGAGATCACTGTGCCTGAAGTCACCAGTCAGGTTCATAGCAGAACAGGGAGTCAAACACCCAGGGGTAAGAGGTGACTCTGGAACCCCAGCCCTCTGCCAAAACGGCACCATGAGGACAGGGGTGGTTACCTGGGATCCAGAAGATCTGTCTTCTCCCAGCCCTGTTCTTGGGTCAGCTGCTGGGCCACACAGATCTACCTACTTCCCACCCTCAGAATGAGGACACTGGACAGGACAGCCATTGAGGGCTTCCAGGCTGGACAGCAAGTTCTTTAGTTCTGTTCCAGTTCCCCAAGAAACCTGAGCAACAGGTCCCTTAGCAAAGGGGGTGTGGTGCTCAGCTCTAAAGCCTGGGGCCCTTGGGAAGGGAAGAGGAGACAGGTGCAGGCAAGTGACAGGATTGGGGATGCAGACAATTAGGGGTTCGAACAGGAATGAAGCGTCTTGGGACTTCACAGAACGAGGCCATTTTTAATTAATTTCTATTTTTCTTATTGTTTGCCACCTTCATACATAGTTTTTCACCCTTACTACTCAATCCCACCCCTCCTGTCCCACTTCATACTGACTCCTTTCCCGCCAGTCTCCCTCCTGCTTCCACATCTTTTTGCATAGGTGGCCCACTGGAAATCATCTGAGATGTCTGTCCTGGCAGGTGCCTGAGTACTTGGTGGGCATAGGCGACTTATCAGGGGGTAAATCACTGAGTAAAGAAGTCCCCCTGCTCCTGTCTGGCATCAGCCTTCAATATCTTTCAGAGACTCGTGTATTTCTTGAGATCTTCCCTGCCATTTTAACAGATAAAGAAGCTTTGATGGCTTAAGAACCTACAGGGGTCTTCATTCATTTGAACGGAAGTGAGAATTCCTAGCAGGCCGAGTCAGGTGGGGGCAGATACCTGCAGGTCTGGAACAACTCGCGAGATTGTGGGGACCACCGCAGGACCCAAGGATAAGATCGAGAAAGCCTGGCCATCCAGAACCTGCAGTGCCCAGAGCCCAGATCTCGGGGTGTCCTAAAAGAATTACGGGGTCTTGCAGGCCTAGGAAACACTGAAAGGACTAGGATGGCGTGGATAATTTGGGGCCTAAGCAAGACTGACATGATGGAGAATGCTATAGCGGGGGCGGAAGGCCACTGTCAGAACTGGGGGTGCGGGCAGAGGCCGGAGGCCCCGCATGGCCCGTCACCCCTCCCACCTCAAGGCCAGGGCCTCCAGCCCCTCAGGACGCAGAAGGCTCGGAATGTGCACTCGGGGTTCCCGGTGACCCTAACAGGAAGGGGGAAGGCCGCCCCGGGCCCGGGCGACTCCGGCCGCCCCGCCCCCCCATGCTCACCTGACGGCCGCCCCGGTCCGCAGGAAGCGCTGGATGGCCTTGTCAGCCGCCGTCATCGCCGCCTGCGCCCGGGCACTGAGCATCGCGGCCGCGCCCGAGGCCAGCCGCCACCCACACCGGCCCCGCCGCCCCTGGCCGCCCCGCCGCGGCCGGATGGAGGGCTCCGCAGGCTCCCGACGCGGCGGAACCCGCGGCCACAAGCCCACCTCCTCGGGGGGAAAGGTAAGACGGAGGACAGGTTCCAGGCGACGGGAAACCGGAAGTCGCTGCCACCGGACAGCAATAGTCGACGGACCACTGTCTCTGCAGTTCCTTTTCCCCTTAGCAACGAATGCCGACTTGGGTTGCTAAGGGAGGGCCGGAGGTCTCGGGAGGCTTTTGGATGCTGCAAGTTTGCAGACTTTGCACAGGCAAAATGCAGATACTCCGCTTTCAGGAGGAACGCTGGGCCACGTGTCAATATGGAGGAGACGGCCTCCGCCGAAGTGGGGTCTGCACTGGCTAGCAGATTTATTTATTGTATCGGGACAGTCTAGCCTCGAACTCGCACTGCTCAGGCCTTGGCGCGTCTCGCGGGCTGGGATTATAGACGTGCTCCGCCCTGTCCCAGCTGCTGCCATTATATCCATCATCAAATTGTAAATAGCCGCGGGATTGCTGCGGAAGATCCTTTCAGAAGGTGTAGCCTCGCCGACCGCAGCAGACCACAGCAGATGAGGGAAACTGCCCTCTTTAGTAACTTAACAGCCACCAGACTTAACTGCTTACTTGGGTGCTGAGCTCGTGTTGCTTAAGTGCTGCGATGTTATTCCCAATCAATGTTCACACCAACTCCTGACTTTAGGCATAACCTCCCAGGAAACACAAGAGATGTAGAGAGAACTTGTGAAAGACAGAATGAAGAGTTGCAGTCAGTCTAAATGTCTCCAGAACAGCTCTGCTCCAATAGAAATAGGACAGAGAGCAGCATTGGCATTTATATTTTTAATCACCGTGTTGAAGTAAAACAAACAGGAGGTGAAATCATTTTAACCATATATTTTAAGTTGGCCTTTGCACGCACACTTGTAATCTCAGCACATGGGAGGCTGAGACAGGATGGTCATGAGTTCCAGACTAGCCTGAGATACATTGAGATTCTGTCAAATGGGGGGATGGGAGGAACCAAACTTCAGCCATTTTACTTGACTGCAAATATAAAGCTGAAGTTCCAGCTGCTGTTTTTCCTGTAATATAAAATGCCTGTGTTGGGAAGGACTAATTGAAAGTTTTCACCTAGGGAAGACTGTTCTGCCCAAGAATCTCTTTGTCCAGCAGCTGCTTAAGCCTTCCCCAGGCGGATTCTGCTGGGCCATATGTCTGCTCTGGTGTCCTATTGTTTATCTGCTTCTTGCTGTTTTATTCTTTTACTTCTTGTCATAGTTAGGTGCAGGCGTCAACTTGATGGTTGAGGGTTCAAGCTCTGGGCACATATGTAGAGAATCAGTAGTTGAGTTAAGCCCAGAGCAAACCTGCAGGAGATTGTCTAGTGGATGGGGAAGGCCCAGCCCATGGTGGATGGGACTAGTCCCCAGGCAGATGAATAAAATGAAGGAAATTGTTTGAGAAAGTTGGCATCCTTGTGTATAGTTAGCCAAACATGCTGGTCTAGTGAGTAAGGATCATCCTCTTAGCTGTTGCATGGAGATGGTGAGGCCAGTTCCGTCAGACCTTGGTTGGACTAAGAACTGTAACCGGACTATCATAAGAAAAATAAATCCCTTGTTCCCTTAAGTGGTTTGATGGTAATTTATCAACAACAATATAGGCTAACTGTGACACTTCTGTTTGTCATATACTTAATAAACTCACTCATTTGAAATACAAAGTATTGGGTTGGTGAGATAGCAGATAAGACACCTGCTCACAAACCTGGGGACCTAAGTTGGCCACAGGAAAGAACTGACTTCTGAAAGTTGTCCTCTGCCCTCTACCTGTGAGCTATGGCATGCACGCTTCTCTCTCTCTCTCTCTCTCTCTCTCTCTCTCTCAAATAGTTAAATATTTAAAAATAAACCGAAAGTACACCTAGTGTGGATCATTCTTTAGACAGAACAATGTCTAAAACATTGTTCTTTATGTACACGTACAAAATATTATAAAATTATTTGTGACAGAGCTTCATACATCCCCAGCTGGCCTCAACTTACTGTGCAACTGAGGGTGACCTTGAACTTGTAATCCTCCTGCCTCTATCTCCCAAATTCTGGGATTACAGATGTGTGCTGCAGCGCCTAGATACTGATGTGCTGGAGTGCAAACCTAGGGTTCGGTGCCTGTTAGGCAATTGCTTTCCCAACTGGAAAACTATTAATAAGATAATTAATATTTGTTTTGAACTAAAAAAATATCAATTTGCACTACTATCCCCTTTTATTTTGCAATGTTGGGCTGGAACCCAAGGTTTCCCCACAGGCAGTAAGTGCATGATCAACCACTGAGCTGCCCCTTCAATCATGGGCAACCCACTTTTCACGTGCTTTCATGGGGCCAGTGGCTGCCGCGTTTGCTGACACACCTTATAGAGAGTGAGGGCCAGGGAGACTTTGCCATCTGATCACTTTCTGTTAACCATAGCCAGGCCATTTAGAAAACCTGTCCACCCTGGCTGTGTGGCAGAGTAATGACCAGGAATGAATACCAGACGCTGAGTAATGCCAAAGGGAAGACTAATTTATTCGCTATCTGGCCAGTGGACATACACATGGGAGGAACCTGAGATGCAGCAATGATCCACTTCTGAAATGGGGTTTTGATACACAGGGAAAGTCCCCTCAGGTCTAAGTCAAATGGAACGTCACAGATTGTTGAGGCCAATTCTGGGAACAGTCATTATACCAAGGTCTTTAGATCAACCCATACCTTTTCTCCTAAGTGACCAGTTTGAAATTTTTCATCTAGGCCTTATGGGATGAACCCTGTTTTCAAGATGGGTTCTCTCTCTTTTGTGTGTATGTGTGTTTCATTCTAAGTTTTGTTAAAAAAAAAAATTCTGAGACACCAGGAATGGGGGTAGGAGTGATGACGTAGGAGATACATGGCAGGATGGGCTGCTGGGCAGGTGACAGGAGTGTCTCTTGCACACCCAGCACAGGGTCCTCTTCTGAAGAGGCAAATGCCGCATCTAGAATTGGGTTCAATGTAGGAGGAAATGTCGATCTCGTCAGGCAGCTCGCTGATGTTGATCTCGAAGCGGTCCTGCATGTCATTGAGGATCTTGGCATCATTCTCGTCCGACACAAATGTGATGGCCAAGCCCTTGGTGCCAAACCAATCAGCTCTGGCCACGTGATGCAGGTAGGTGTCCAAGTCCTCCGGCATGTCATAGTTGAAGGCGATGTTCACCCACTCAATGTCCATGCCCCGGCCGGACGGGTTGGTCGCCACAAGAATTCGCCGCTGAAAATCTTTAGACTCTCCTCCTGGGGCATCCCGCGGTGGATGGCGATGGCTGGGAAGTTCTGCTCCACTAGGAGCTGGGCCAGGGCTATGCACCGCTGCACGGACTTCATGAAGATCACCACCTGGTTGAACTCCAGGACATCCAGGAGGTCAAAGAGCTTGCGGTTCTTCTCGTTGTCCTTGAGCTTCGCATAGTATTGCTGCAACCCGTGCAGCAGGATGGATTCTCTTTTGTTCCTCCCCTTGCTATAGCTGGAATGTGGCAGTTCCCAGAATCAACCACAGGAGCCATCTGTAATCCTCCTCTGATTTCTCTCCCTGGACCCATGATTGGAGAAAAAGATGCCTGTCCAAGGCACGTGCGTTTATTATGTGTACTATTTCAGGCGGAGTGGCAGTTTGTCAAGTCTGTACTCCAGCCTCTATTTTGAAATATTCTCTGTCGCTGCGGGAAGCCAGGCTGTCTTGCTCCAGGGTGTGCAGTAAAACCCATCTGATTTGGGGACATGTCCCTACTTCCCAGGCAGGTGGGTGGTGCAGAGGCCTCCGGGAAACTACCTTTATCCCCTGTTTGCTGACCTCAGAGCTCAGAACCAGGCTCAAACACAGCCATATTTCTCTTAGTGGATTATCTCACCCGGTTGTGATGTCAAAACTGGATGCTTCTCAGTGAGAGTAGTTTTTTTAAAAAAATATTCTTTAAGGATTTTATACATAAATACAATGAATTCACATCATTTTCACTCCTATTTCTCAGTCCCCTACTTTTCCCCCACTGCAAGCTTTCTTCTCCCCACTCCCCAATCTGCCGCTTCCTTCCATGTTTTTCTGCATGTCTGAGTCTCTTCTGGCTATTCATGGCATGTGCTTGGGCCCTTACTGGAGCGTGGGTGATGTAAGTGGGTGTACTATTAGAGAAAGTAGCTCCCTCTCCGCCGTCATCCAGCATTAGCCCTCAGTATCTTGGGAAAGCATGGAGCCTCTTTTTTTTTTTTTATTTCAGCTCATACAAACTTATTAGGTACACCAGTTCCCTCCCTCCCTCCTCCTCCCCCCATACCCCCTGCTCCCCCTCCCCACCCTTCTCCTTCCCCATCCCCCAGTGCCTCCCACCCCAATTCCCAGAGAGTCCTTTCTTGTGCATGTCTGATTTTCCTCTGGGCCCTGCATGGAGCCTCTTTTGATTTGATCTTTCCTTTTCCGTGGTGAAATGCTGATAGGCCAAATCTTGCTCAGGTCTTGTAGAAGTCCGCACAACTGCAATGAGTTCTTTTTTTTTTTTTTTTTTAAGATAGTTTGTTTATTTAAATAGTGTGTGTGTGTGTGTGTGTGTGTGTGTGTGTGTGTGTGTGTGTATACACGTTAAAGACACCCGAATATCTACACCTGTGGAGGCTCTTGTCCAGGAGAGGAAGAATTAGAAACCATCAAAGGTTGGGCTACAAAGAGGCTCAGGGATTAAGCCTTTACCTTGCAAGTCAAAGGATCTGAGTTCAGATCCCCACATTCCATGTAAAAATGCCAGGTGGAAATTGTGGCTGCCTGCATTTCTAGCCCTGGAAAGCAGAGCCTGGGAAATCCTAGAGGGAAGCAATAAGGACATAGAGCGATCCAGGATGATTCCCAATCACTTTGGGCCATAAACACAACACACACACACAGACCCCACTCACATACACACGGGCACCTATACATTCCTGCTCCTTCTTCTGTGATGTTCACGGAGCCT
Organism: Typhlomys cinereus; assembly: GCA_023101885.1. Lineage (NCBI taxonomy): Eukaryota > Metazoa > Chordata > Mammalia > Rodentia > Platacanthomyidae > Typhlomys > Typhlomys cinereus. Next base: position 6,961,535 of record JALPQD010000063.1, on the reverse strand, counting down.
CGGACGAAGCAAGCAGGCACCGGATCACACTCCCAAAAGAAGACATGAAAGTCGGAGGGATATTGGTTGGGAAGAAGAATATTTTTGGTGAGAGAAGAAATGAGGATGGGATCAGTCATATGGGATGAAAATGACTTAAATTCATACACTAATGAATTGTCAAGGAATTAAAAAAAAAAAAAACCTGCAGGGAGGAGAGTGCCTGGCATCAGGGTTTAGAATCTCTCCCCAGAATGCAGACAGGCCCTCAAATGTAAACACCACTGCTTCAGAGAAAGATGCGATATTTCCAAGAAAGAAAAGCCAAACTTCACTGCACGACTACTCCATGCCACAACCGACTCTCTCCATTATTTTTCCTGGCTCTTCATGTACTAAGTATGGTATACCCAGTGTTTAAGGAGTGCTCTTCAAAAGCCCCAGGGAGGAGTCCCATTACCTCAAGATGCATAGCTAATGGCAGGAGACTGTGTTGGGGTAACAACTCTCTACCCAAAAAGAAAGCCAGACCCAGTGGAGGTATGGTTGTTCCTTTCTACACGGAGCTGATAATATTCTTATGTGAAATCTCTGAATTGAAATGTCAGAAATGAATTTGCAGAGTAATTATTTTCTAAATTGCATTTATTGATAAGAATTTGAATGCTATGCAATCCACCCACTTAAAGTGCACACTCCAGGGTATTCTAAGATATCCACACATCTAATTTTAAAACAATTTTTTTTCACATATGTATCCGGGATACACATTCATGTGTGCATGTTTTAAGTGGGTGCATGCATATGTGTGCAGATATGCATGAAAGTGAGTGTGTGTGCATGGGAAGGTATAGGGGTGACATCGGAAATCATCCTTGATCGTGTTTCCATGTTATGGTTTTGAGGCTTGGTCTCCAAACCAAGAGCTTGTCGACAGGGTTAGTCTACTAGTCTGCTTGTTCTGGGGATTCCTAGCTCTGCCTTCCAGGGTTGGAAGGACCAGTGGGCGGCCACACCCTCTGGGTATTTTACATGGAATCTGGGGGTCCAAACTCTGGTTCTGCTTTAACCACTGAGCCACGCCTCCAGCCCTGGCCTACTGGACTGAGCAGTTCTGACCTCCAGGATGTCTGCAGTGACATAGCCTGCCTCCATCTTCAGCCACCAGCCATGTCACATCCGCCATGAAAGACGGTTTCTCCCCCCCCCCCAACAGTAAGCTGAACTCCTGGCTTTTGCCTCCTCATCTCTCCATGTGAGGAGCCCAATGTGACTAGGTGGCAGCTGATGGGACTCTCCAGGTGTCTCCTTGGGACAGTTTCCCCCTGCAAGTGCCAAGATCTCTAGACTAAGAGTGAGCAATATGTGGTCCCACTCCATCGGGCACTGGGAATGATGGTGACAGAGGTCGAGTTACTTCAACTGAGCTCTGAGCTTCCAGACCCATTGTCATAGTTAGGTACAGGTGTCAACTTGATGGTTGAGGGTTCAAGGGCTGAGCACAGTTGTAGAGAATTAGTAGTTGAGTTAAACCCAGAGGAAACCTGCAGGAGATTGTTTAGTGGCTGGGGAAGTCCCAGCCTGCAGTGGGTGGGACTAGTCCTCAGGCAGGTGAATGAAATGGAGGGAGCTGTTTGAGAAAGGGGACATCCTTGTGTATATTTGTGTATCGGTCAGAGTTCTCTAGAGCCACAGAATCAACAGCATGAATATATAAAAATGGAATTTATTGAGTTGGCTTATGAGATATGGCCAAGGTAGTCCAACAATGGCTGCCAGTAGCTGCTCAGTCCAGTAGCCCAGTGAGCGAAGCTTAAGGCTGGAGGATTCCTGGAGAGTCTTTAGTCACGTTGAAGACTTGGAGGGTTGGAGGGCTGGAGGGTCAAAGAAGCTGGGCAGCAGGAGGGAAGAGATTTCCTAGCACAGCTTTGGAGAGTCTCTCTTCCAAATCTTCTGTGGTTCCTCTTGTCTGGTCTGCTCCTGGGAGGTTCCAATCAGATCTAGGACTGTCTTTTTATTGCAAATGAATTGATCCAGATAATCTCTTCAGGTGGTCTGGCAGCTGATCTTAGTTAATGCCAAGTGTGGTCAAGTTGACACCCAGGATTAACTATCTCATTTACTGAGTCTCTCAAACAGAAAAATTAAAGATCTGCTATTAAAAATTATTGCCATTTTAGGGCTGGAGGTGTGGCCGAGCAGCAGAGCACTCGCCCATCATATAAGACCCTGCATTCAATCCAAAGCATCACACACCAAAAACTTCCCATCCTAGCCAAATGAATCATAGGGTACATTAATGTCAAGGACACGTGCATTCATATGTGCGGTGAGCATTAGACCCTTTTCACACTGTGTGCGTCCCATAACTCCCCATTCCATACTTCCTCCACTTCTAGCAACTGCCATTCTATTCTTCCATCCTGTAACCAAGTGTTTTTGATATACATGTGGCAGCAGCCATGCGCTGTTCTTTATGTGATTTGCTTATTTCACTTAGCGTGGTGTTCTCAGGCTTGTCCACGCTGCAGCATGAGGCAGGGTCTCATTCCTTTTTTTTTTTTAATGTGTGTAGGTACCTCTGTGTGTGTGTGTGTGTGTGTGTGTGTGTGTGTGTGTGTGTGTGTGTGCCTATGGAGGCCCAAGGATAACATCGAGGATCGTCCTGGATGGCTCTACTTCCTTACTGCTTTGCTCTAGGATATCGCAGACTCCGCCTTCCAGGGCTGGGAGTGTGGGCCTTCACCATTTCTACCCAGTGTTTTCACGTGTGATTGATGACCCAAACTCAGGTCCTTCTGCTTTGGAGGCAAAGGCTTAATCCCTAAGCCATCTGTCCAGCCCCGGTCTCATTCCTTTCATGGACATAAAATATTCCACAGTGTGTTTCCCCTATCCATTTGCCAGAGGACACTTTAGCTATTCTACTTGGCCATAGACACTGGTGTGGAAATGTTTTTCTGGTCTCATTTTCCATTCTTTTGGGTATGTGCCAAGTCATGGGATCGTTGAATCATGTGGAAATTGCCTTTCATGGTTTTAGGATCTTTTGTTTCTCACAGGATCTGACCAATGTATGTATGACCTTTAGCCAGCTTTTAAGTGTACAGTCCAGTGGCAGCAAGATCGCTCCCAGTATTGCATGACCCAAAATGTGTTTGTACATTTCTGTAACTTTCTCTTATCCCCCAATGGAAGGCATGCCATTGAATGGTCATGCCCACTCCCTTCTTTCCACAGCTGCTGGTAATGTCTGCTCTACTTTATGGGTTTGTCATTTCTAGGCACCCCATCCGTTATACCATGTTTGTCTGTTGCAGTTACTCTGCATGGTTGCTGATAAAAATCATGGCAAAACTGCGTAAGGGAAACAAGGGGTTTATTCTCTCTTACAATTTCTGGTTACAGTTCCTTGTCCAGCTTAGCAGGAGCGCTCACACCAACACCAGGGCCAAGGGAACTGGCCACACTATCTCCATATAGCAGCTAAAAGGGGACGATCCTTACTTGCCAGACCAGCATGTCTGGCCAAGTGTACAGAAGGATGCCAACTCTCTCCAGCAGTTCCCTCTATTTTGTTCACCTGGCCTGACTAGTCCCACCCACCATGGGCTGGGCCTTCCCCATCCACTAAACAATCTCTTCTTCAAGTTTGCTCTGGGCCTAACTCAACTACAAATTCCCTATAAATGTGCCCAAAGCTCAAATCCTCAAACATCAAGTTGACCCCCATATCTAACTATGACACTTGTCCTTTGCAACTAGAACTTCTTACTTAGCATAATGTTTTCAAGGTTCGCCCTTAGTCTAGTGTCTATCAAACTTTACTCTTTTATGTGTCTGAATAATACTCTTTTACATCTATACCAGCATGGTTGTTCGTCCGTTCATCTGTTGATGGACATAGTGTGCTTCCATTTTTGTATTATTCTTGAACAGTTTCAATGCAAGCGTGTAATGAATTTAGCCATTTCCCCCCACCTATTAACTTCTCTCAATCCCCTCTCTTTTTTTGACACAGGGTCTCATGTCACCCAGGCTGACCTTGACCTTGCAATGTAGCCCAGGGTAACCTTGAACTTCTGATGCCCTGCCGCCACTTCCCAATTGCCAGGATTACAAGAGTGTAGTCATTGCATGTGTGTGGCTCTTGTGCTCAGTTTACGCAGTGCTGGGGAATCAAACCCAGGACTTCATGCGTGCTCGCCATGCACTTGAGCAACTGAGCCACATCCCCAGCTCCCAGGCCTCAGCTAGTTTGAAGGATGTTGCTATTAAACGTTGGTGTAACAAACATCTGCTTGAGTTCTTGTCTTCAGTTCTTCAAGGAATATAGCTTGGAGTACCACTGGGGGTCACACAGTACCTGGAAGACGTTTGATTCCATCTTTGAAAAAAAGCTTCAGAGCGTCCACCATGGTTAGGCAACTATGGCTACTGCCAAGTGCTTGGGCTGAATGTCTTTAGGTTAGTATCTCTCTCCTGAATCACTCGGTAGTCAGGGGTCAGGTGTTTCCAAAGGAGTGAGCAGCAAGAGGTGGGCAGCCTCTTTTACAAATGAATATAGGTGGGGAAAGATGTGATTGGCGTTCAAGTATGACGTCATAAATAGCCACGTGTAAGCTGGTACAAACCACTGTGTGTCAAGAGCATCAATCGATATTTGCTGGATGAGTAATAAGCTGTAGTGTTAATGGTCACTCTGTTAGTCTGGATGCACGATGTCCCACCCCTCTGCCTCCCTGGCTCCTGTACTCAGAGCCTGGTCTCCACCTGGTGGCGCCATTAGAAGCTGGCAGAAGCTTGAGAAGGTGGAGCAGGTTCTAGGGAATGTACCTTTTGAATCTCTAAACGGCTTTGGAACTGAGTCCCCCCAAAACCCTTCCTCCCTTTAAGTCATCTCAGGCATCTTGTCACAGTGGCGGAAAGCTGACCAGCACACACTCTACAATTGGTTTTCTCCACTGTCAATTTCAGTGGCCTTTGCTCTTCCCACCACGCCCTCTTCCTTAGAGAATCTCAGAGAGAGCCGAGGGGCACAGGCTGGGCGTCAACTTCAGAGCCAGACTGAAGAGGCGACTAGGTGGGCAAAAAGTGCTTGTCTGGCAAGCGTGAGGACTTGAACCGCTATAGATCGAGTGGTGGTGTGTCTGTAACTCCGGTGCAGGTGGGAAGATGAGACCCCTTGCAAACTTATGGTCAGCTAGCCTGTCATGCACAGCTGCGAGCAACAGAGACATGCCTCAAACATGGTGGGAGGAATGACAACCACGGTGTTTTCTGACTGCTGTGTGTGCCGGTAGGCATGCACACACACACACACACACACACACACATACACACACACACATATGCATAATACCCTGAGATTATTTCCTCAAACCTATAAAGTGGGGAACCAAACCATCTCTGTCTAATAGGAATACTAGTAAAGAACAGTGGATAGAAAAACCCAGGACTCTGGAGCACTTGGCTTTTTTTTGTTTGTTTCTTTTGGTTTTGTTGTTGTTGTTGTTGTTGTTATTATTATTATTATTATTTTAGACAAGGTGCCACTCTAGCCATGTCTAGCCTCAAACTTATGGCTCTTCTCCTGGCTCAGCTATGCAAGTGCTGGACTGCAGGTATGATCCATTCTGCATGACTCAAGAGTGTGTGTGTGTATGTGTGTGTGTGTGTGTGTGTGTTATTTTGCTTTGTGTGTTTTGGGCTTGATGCAAAACTGTAAATGTATGTTAGATGTGCAATTGCTTCCCACTTATGGATGGGTTTTGTCTCTGTCTCTCTCTGTCTCTCTGCCTCTCAACAGTAAAGTAAAAGAAAAAAGTAGCCCTCTTTCTCTACTTACATCAGTCCCATCTCATGCTCAGGAAAGATGGACATAGGTCATCCTTATAGTTTTCTGTTTTATAAATTTCTCTTTACTCATTTTTTCACACCAGGAGATTTCCATCCTGGGCTGCTAGAGAGCTATTTGTAAGTGTCCAGAGTGCAGCCCTGCGTGTCGGGTTCAGTGGCCTGCAACGGCGTCAGGTGGTTCTACATAAGCTGAACTGAGAATCCTCCCCAGATGTTTAGTATATTTCTGCCGCTGTTTCTGGTTTGGATTTTGTGGAGGGGCCCTTTTACTTTCTTGTGTTTTGTTGAGAAGGAGGTGTCATAGTTAAGCTCAGGTGTCAACTTGGTGATGGTTGAGGGTTCAAGTTCTAGGCACATTTGTGGAGAATTAGTAGTTGCATTAAGCCCAGAGCAAACCTTCAGGAAATTGTCTAATGGATGGGGAAAACCCAACCCATGGTGGGTGGGACTAGGCCCTGGGCAGGTGAATAAAATACAGAGAATTGGCTGAGAGAGTCGGCATCCTTGTGTATACTTGGCCAAACATGCTGATCTGGCAAGTAAGGGTCGTCCCTCTATCAGCCGTTATGTAGAGATGGTGTGGCCAATTCCCTCAGCCCTGGTGTTGGTGTGAGCTCTCCCGTGGAACTGGACTAAAAACTATAACCGGACTATCATAAGAGCAAATAAACCCCTTGTTCCCTTAAGCATTTGACGGTGATTTTATAAGCAACCATGCAGACTGACTGCAACAGGAATCTTGGTGTGTATATCCCAGTGTGACCTTGAATTTGCTGCGCAATCAAGACTGGCCTCAAACTCATGATCTTCCCACTTTGGCTTCGCATGTGCTGCACATACCAGAACAGTCCACCATGCCAAAGGTTTCCACGGCCTCTTCTATTTGCCAGGCACTCGGGACACATCCACAATATGAATGATCATCAGTCTTCTCATTCTTAACATGCTTCTAGCCTCACTTCAGTAGACTTTTGGGATCCATGATGGTGGGAAGTCTGGTTCTGTTCTTTCAGAAAACAAGAACCCACAACATTGCCCAACACACAGGAGGTGTCCAAGATATAGTAGTGTAATGCACCATAGTCTGGTCCATCATGAGCCCAGCACCTATGACCCTGCCTGACACATAGTAGGTAGTCATCCCACAGTAGCTTAATGTACCGCAGCCTGTTCTGTCATGAGCCAAGGGCCTGTGGCAATGCCTGGCACACAGTAGGTGCTTAGCACATAGTAGTGTAATGAACAGCAGTCTTATTTGTCACAAACCAAGTGATTAGCACACAGTAGTTGCTCAGTTCACTGTGGTATAATGAACAACAGTCTGGTCTGTCATCAGCCAAGTGCCTGGTACACAGTAGGAGCTCAGCACACAGGTGTTGCTCAGCGCACAGGAGGAGCTCAGCACACAGCAGATTAATGCATGACAGTCTGATCTGTCATAATGCAAGTGCCTGCCATAGTGCCCAGCACATAGTAGGAGCTCAGCCCACAGTAGATTCACACTGGAGGAAGACGGACACCTTTCCTACCCTGTGCTTGCGTCTGCTTGACGATCCCACGGAGACTACCCATAAACAACCAGTAGGCTTGGACTGGCGAAGGGGGCGCATTATTGGCACCCCGCGGCCGTTCCCCAGACTAGCGGCGCCCGGGGAACCCCCACCTCGCCTCTCCCTCCCCGTCCGTCCCCGCCCCCGCACCCCTCCTCCCGCCGCCTCCTGGAGCAGAAGGGCTGGCTCCACCCCCTCTGCCCGCACAGCCTCCTCCTCCTCTCCGCCCACTCTCCAAGGCCTCCGGGCGGAGGCTTTGTCTCCCGCCCCGGGGGCTCGGCGGTGCCCCTCCAGCACAGCGGGCGCCAAGGGAAGAAGCGCTGCGGAGTTGTCCAGCGTTCGGGTGCTGAAGCCCGGAGCGCCCGCAGCACCATGTAAGGATCATGCCAAGGGCTCGTCCTGGCGCAGCGCGGACATGGAGGAGGACTTTTTCCAGCTCAGGCAGCTGCCGTGAGTACCGTGGGGGGCGAAGCAGATGCAGGCAGGCTTTCTGTCGGAGAAAAGCCCCAAATCTGCAGGGGGTGCATCTTGCATACGAGGGAACTTGCTCCACAGGAACTGGATTAGGCCCAGAGGAGACAAGCCATTTTCCTTCTCCCCCGCAGCCCCGCTTCTTGTCTCTCTGATTCGGTTCAAATTTTTCACATCCATCTGGACCTTGCGGGAATCCCTGGGTGTCGTGTCCCCCTACACACCCCCTTTTTGCAATCGCTGTCAATCCTGAAGGGATTTTCGAGGTCTAGGCTTTAAGAGAGCGTGCGTGGGCCGCTGTCTGGAAATGTGGACTGAATGGCAATGACAACACTGGCCTTTCTGCCACGCTGTGAAATTCCTGATTTTTCTTGCAAGGTTTTTGGGGAAAAGGAATATGTTGTTGTAGACTGGTTTCTAAAGAGCTGGAATTCCCGTCTAGGAGAGAGGCTTGGGCAAAGCCGGCTGTCCCTGATGTGTGTGAAAGAGAGGACCGTGCCCCGTGGGGGCACCTCTTGCCTTCTTCTCAATGGAGTGTTTCTGGAAGCGCCAGCTGGAGCAAGATTCGCCATTGGAGATGCCAGTAGTAGTTTCCTTTGAGGATGGGATTTTTTTTTTCTGCATGCCAGATGTGCTCCAAGAATTTTAGAGGAATGCACTCAAGCCATGGAGAGAACAGGGGCCTGCCTCCTAGAGGGGTGTACAGAGTTGTTGTTGTTTTTTCCCCTACCACAGAGCAGATGGTGATTCATGAAATAAATTCCAAGAGCAGGAGGTCATTAAAAAGAACATTCCTGGGGGGTTCTGTTTTGATTTGGAAACTCTAGTCATTTCTGTGGCAATGTAGAATCCGGTTAGGTTTGTTGGAAAGGATATCACACTGTTGTTAGCATGTGTATATGTTCTTGATTTAAAAGACGCTGGTGTTTGTCTTCTGAGCTACTGAGGAGTTCTCCCGGGCGACTTTTAGTGTGACCCAGGAAGCTCTCAGGGTGTCTTCAGGAGCTGGCAGGCTACCTCTCAACTGGTACAAAGTTAATTCTCATTGTGCAGTTTTAATGAACTGAAATTTTGCTTTTAAGCTTTTAGTAATTGATCCATAAAGTGCAGGATTTAGCACAACTTTCTTTTGCTGCAAGGAAATCTGCTTGTATTATTCTGAAGTTGACATATGAGTACATTCCAAAGTCAAACTACCCCCCGAATAAAAGATGAACAAAAAAACAAATGAGCAAACAATCAAGTCCTCCAAGTATGTACGGGAACTATAGTTTTCATGCAATAAACTTGCAAACAGTGTCAGAGCATGTGAATTCTGCAAAAGATTTGTGTACATTTAATCTACTATTATATAGATATGACATCATCAGAGCAATTCTTTCCTTAACTTAAAAAAAAAGAAGAAGAAATGGGGTCAGCAAGATGGCTCAGTGGGGTAAGGAGCCTGCTCACAAACCTGGTGTCTTGAGTTCAATTCCCAGAAGCCCACATGATTGAAGAAGAGAACTGACTTCTGAAAGTTGTTCTCTGACCTCCACCCATGTGCCAGGGCATGTATTTGGGTCCTCCCTCTGTTTCTGTCTCTGTCTCTGTCTCTCTTCCCCTTCCCCTCTCTCCCTAATAAATAAATAGAAAAAAAAGAGTAAAATTAGGGAGCCCAGTAGTGGAACATGCATCTGCCATCTGGGTCCAATCCCCAGAATCATTAAATACTAAAGAAATTAACACATAAATAAAGCAAAATACGAAGTTTCTTTAACTCATTTAAATTAAATTACTTTAAGCTGGGTATAGAGGTGTGTGTCTGTTATAACGCTAGCACTCAGAGGTTAAGGCTGGAGGAACACGGGTTTCAGGACAGCCTAGGCTACATCATGAGATGTTTAGTTAACGAATAATAATAATAAAAAAAGTTTAATTTTTGACTCGAATACATTACAAATATATAATATAAATAAGATAAATATAATAAATGCAGCTCAAACCTAAGAATCAAAAGCAAATCAATCTCTTCCTATCCCCAGTCCTGATCCCCTGAGATGTTTGTTGATGACTATTGTTGATGTTTTTTGATGCGAGAATGTCTGATACCTATTAGGGAGGTCCAACTGTTCACTGTTGGAGAATGTGGAGTCTGAGACAGGCAGACTTGACTTCACATCCTGAGCCTGTGACTTCCCAGACAGAGTGGTATTGAACAACCTAGCTAGACTTCCTAAAACTCAGTTTCCCTACCTGTAAAATCAACATAATGGAGGTGTGAGTGCAGCTCACTAGTACAGTTTGTGATTGTCACGTGCGATTCAGTTCCCTCGGTTTGGTTCCCAGCAGCCCCTGAAGAAATGAATATCATTATAGTACTTAAGTCCTAGAGATATCACGAAGTTTAAATGAGATGTGTGCTCAATGCCTGATGACACAAAGCAATCAACAAGCATTGGCTATTTATTATTGTTATCATTACATCTGAAACATCATCAATAAGAGAGAAATATATAAGTCCTCTGTTGCTGGGCTCTCAGAAAGTTGTCACTGGAAAGCTCCAAACTAGCTTTGAATGAAGTCAAGATTTGCTCTGAAATGTGCTGACCTCCATTTATTTTAAAAATAAAAAAAATTAAGAGTAAGCGGAAAGAAACAGCCAAGTGAATTGTGTGGGTTACACATCACGACTTGAATGTTTTAAACCCGCCCTGCATGTGTTGTGCACAGATGGCAGGCAACAGATTTCCTGAGAGCAATACAGTTTAAAAAAAAAAAATCGGAGTGCTTTGTGGAGGGAGGGCTGGCAGGGTGGACTTGGGAGCAGGCTCAGGCCTGGGCGAGGCCAAGTGTTGAAAGATCACAAACCAAGGAGCAGATTACAAGAGGTTGGAGACAGGGAGTAGGGAGAAAACGTCAGTCCCTTCTGGCTCTTTGGAGGCACTGTGACATAGCTCTTGGGGGGCCCACTTGAGACCACAGACAGCTTGTGTCTTTCACGGTGATGTTTGCTCAGGGAGAGCTGCACATACAGAGGATCCGAAAGCTGAACGTATGTGTCCCATGCTGTCTGTCTATGTGTACTGGGCAAGGAGACTTGACTAGAGCGCTCTTTTCCAGAATGGCTTGGTTGCCTTTCATGCCTCGTGCATGCTGAGCAAATGAACGGTGTCCCTGGCCTTGGCTGATTGCTTGAACAAGTTTGCAAACCTCGTGAAATGCAAGGCATTGGTTCTGGTCTCATGGACTGATCCATTCATTTATTCGGTTGTTTATCTGGTACAAGGGATTGGTCAACTGAAGGAGACAGAAGGGTCCCTTGCCTTTAAGGGCTGGAACCTACAGCCTCAACACCCAATATGGCCCCACGTGGCTATTTAAACTTAAGTTATGTAATTTATATCTGAACTCATTCATTTAGTACAATACATAATATCATGCTTAAATTCCTTAAAAATCTGGACTAGGGAGATGGCTCGGGAGTTAAAACCTTTACCTCACAAGCAAAAGGATCTGAGTTCAGATCCCCAGATCCCACATAAAAAATGCCAGGCAAATACAGCAGTGGTTGTAATTCTGGCCTTAGAAGGAGGAGCCTGGGAATCTCCAGAGCAAAGCAATAAGGAGGTAAAGCATACTTACAAACCCAACTGTATCAGGCAGATCTGCAGAGCCTGCCGTCCACCAGTCTAGCTCCAGATTCAGTGCAAACCCTGTCTCCAGGGCATAAGCCTGAGAGATACAGAGGACACCTGGAAAGCTCTACACGGGCACACACATGTGCACACACAGAGGGTTGACGAGAGGCGCTTAAGATGGCTTGAGTTTTTAGAAACAGCTCACATATCCCAGGCGGCTTGAACTCCTGAGCCATCTGCCTTAATCTCCTGAGTGCATCACACCTGGGAAGATGTTTAATTTTGTTCAGTATATTTTTATGTAATTGGAAAGACAAGGTAATCTCTACTCATCTTCCATGGATGATACCATATCACATGTCTCCTGTGCACAGCACTTATAATCTTCTCATCTATATATGCATGAATGTGTGTGTGTGTGTGTGTGTGTGTGTGTGTGTGTGTGTGTGTGTGTGTGTGTGTTGGGCTTGTGCATGCTGGGCAAGTCTCCTACTACTGGGCCATACCCTAGCCCCTCCCTTATTTTTCAAGATCTGACTTTCTCTTTCTGAATGGAAGATTTGCAGATCTTGTGAACCCCAAGTGTGGGAGCATTTCTGAGAGAATCCATCCAATATCGGATTACCAGGTTCTAGTGTAGACCCTTGCATGCAGCCCAAAGGATTAAGAATGCTATATGAGGACCGGAGAGATGGCTCAGGGGTTAAGACTCTGTCTCACAGGTCCCGTGTAAAACGACTAGGCAGAAACAGCGAGGGCCTACACTTCTGGCCCTGGTGAGAAATCCCAGAACAAAGCAAAAAGGAGGTAGAAGCAATTCAGGATGATTCTGGAAGTCACCCTTGGTCCTCCACAGGGACATATAGTGCCCTCTGATACACACACACACACACACACACACACACACACACACACAGATTAAATAAATAAATACAAAAAATGCTTCATGAGTGAAAATAACAGGGAAAAATGAAGAACTACAGAGAAACCTGCCCATTGGCTGAACAATTTTCCCAGGCAGCTAGAACCCCCATTCCTAGAATGTACATCATCAGTCTCCAGCTGCCTGGGGAGATGAACCGCAGCCTTCCTGTCTCCCAGCTGCTGTTCCTGTCTCCCATCACCTCTGACTGAATCAAGATCGTGGGGCACAAAGGAAAGTGAACTCCTTGGCAAGACCTCGACGGAACTTGTCTACATTCATGGTGTTCATTCATGGCATCATGCAGCAAAATCAAACTCATTTGCCTATGATGATTTTTCTTATTTTATGTTTCATGGTGAGGGCACTTCAAATCTATTCTCGGTAATTTTCAAGCATGTGACAGGTTGCGGCTATCCATTGTCACTCAGTCGAAGTTGCTCAGTCGTAGTTTCTGGATCGCTGTCATTAGAGGTCAAAGTGGCTCGGTCGTAGTCTCTTGGTCAGGTAAAAGATCTTTTGAGCCTGTCTTTCTTGTCTAATGCATCCCCCTACCCCATCACCACCTTCATAATGCTTCCCATTCCCCAAGTCCCTGGTGACCACCATTCTTCTGTCTACTTCTGTGAGTTCAACTCACAGATTCTAGCTGCACTGGTGAGATTGTGTGGCACTGGCCTTTCTGATTTATTTCACTTAGGGTCCTTCAGGGACCAGTCAGATAGCGCCGCTGCTGATAATAGTGTCGGGCTGGAGAGATGGCTCAGGGGTTAAGACTCTGCCTCACAAGCTAGAAGGTCCTAAGTTTGGATCCCAGGTCCCATGTAAAAATACCAGGCCTGCACTTCTGGCCCTGGTAGGTGGAGCCTGGGAAATCCCAGAGCAAAGCAAAAAGGAGGTAGAAGCAATCCAGGATGAATCTCGAAGTCAGCCTTGATCCTCTACAGGGACACACAATGCCCTCTGGTACACACACACACACACACACACACACACACACAAAATAAAATAAAATAAATAAAAAATAATAGTGTCCCTGAGGTTACATATATGTTGCTATAAAAGTTTTTTATGGGTAAGTAATATTCCACTGTGTGCCTTTATCATGTTCTCTTTATCCATTGTTGCAGTCTGCCTGCATGATTGCTGATAAATGACCATCAAACGGCTTAAGGGAACAAGGGTTTATTCTCTTAGGATTCCGGGTTACAGTTCTTAGTCCAGCCTGACAGGAGAGCACACACCAACACGAGGGCTGAGGGAACTGGCCATACCATCACTGCATAATGGCTGAGAGATGGACGATCCTTACTTGCCAGACCAGCATGTCTAGCCAAGTATACAGAAGGATGCCCACTCTCTCAACCAGCTCTCTGTGATTTATCCAGGGCCTAATCCCACCCATCATGGGCTGAGTCTTCTCCAGCAGCTAGTCAATCTCCTTCAGGTTTGCTCTGGGCTTAACTCAACCAACTCTCTATAGCTGTGTCTAGAGTCCAAACCCTCAACAGTCAAGTTGACACCTGTGCCTAACCATGACATCCATTCACCCAGGGTGATTTTGTTTTCCTCCATTGGGAGTAATACTTTAGTGATTCTATGGTTCTCGTTCTTAAAATTCTTGCACAGAAACTGTTTCGGTCCAGGTGAACCTGGCAAGGACATGTGTTTGAATCCTAGAGAAGGAGCTAAAAGCAGGTCTGTTCCTAAGGAGGAAACAGCAGATGAGCATTAGCGCGCATTGCTTCTCTGCTTACTGACTGGGACACACCGTGACCTGCCGCTTCATGTTTACGCTGCTGTGACTTCCCCACCATGAATCAATATGCAGACCTCCCTTCACTGACACGCAGTCCTTCAGGTCCTGTTTGCATTTGACACTGTGCACTATGCATGGCATATCCGCATAATAAAAGCAGTCACCGAGTGCCATAAAGGCACAGAGTGGGGGTGTCTGACATCATCTGCTTACTGTGAGTGAAGCTCATATGAGATTCTCAGCCACTGGTGGGCAGGAGCCAAATACATTGTCTTTCCCTCCCTCCCTTCTTCCCTCCCTCCCTTCTTCCTCTCTTTCCCTCTCCCTCCCTTCCATTGCTTTTGTCTGGAATTTTACCACAGCACCAAGAAAAGTACCTAATCAACTCCCAGTGACCTAACTTTTTCCCTTTAGACCCACCAGCTTCCAAGAGCCCATAGGCTGGTTACCATGTCTTTCACATCGGGCCTTTGAGGGGACTGCAAGTCTAAAGGATGAGAGAGTGTCTTATCCTCAGTGCTACCCTCTCCTTACACCATGCTATGCTTTCTTGAGGGGGCACGTTGTAAGGTATTTAGCACAATCCCTGGTCCCCACCCAGGAAATGCCACGGCCCATCACATGCTTTCCAGTAATCAGTCTCCCAACATTGCCCACAGCTCCCAGTGAGTTAGATGACTAAGCAAGGCCGTCGTGGATGTTGGCTTCTGTTTGTTTTCAGTCGTAACTACCATAGCTTGAGTGCGATATGTCCCCCCATAGGCTCATTAGTTAGGATAGCTGGTCTTCAGCTCATGGCACTGTTTGGGGATATAATGGAGCCCTCAGAAAGTAAGGCATAGCTGGAAAAAGTGGGTCACCAAGGAAGAAACAATGAGGTTGACAGCCCCAACTCCAATTCTGACCTCTCTGCTTCATGAACCATCCAGATGTGAGCAACCTCCCACCATGTATCTTCCCACCATGAAGGCTCAAACCATGAGCCAAAACAAATCCTCCCCCCCTCCAGTTGCTTCCTTCAGGTATTTTATCACAGTGACAAGAAATGTAACTGGAAGCCAAGGCATGAGACCCGTGAATAGCATGACCAGGACTGGTGTGTGGGAAGAGTGTGGAAGAGTTCAGAACCGCAAGTCTAGAAAGGTTCTAGAATTCTGGCCAGCAGAGATGAATGGTTGACACTGAGGGAGGAAGAGAACAGGGATTCTATGGGGAAGCAGGGCTCACGGTCATTCATGAGACAGTATGTGTAATGACCGTTGCTGAGAATCTTAAGTGAGTGTGACTCTGTATACTAGAGGGCTTCAGATACTGTATTCCCAAGTGCCTTCAGAGCGTCTCATGACTGCTTTTATTATTAGGAAGTACAGGAATCACACACACAGGATGCAGCATAAATACAAGCAGGGCTCACCAGGAAGCCCCATCAATTCAGACAGGAGGCAGCTGGATTTGCTTCAAGGCAAAATACCAGACTCCCTAGAATCACAGAGAGGTGGATAATTGCATCTTTCCCTCAGTGTTCTGGGAGCAGGTGTGAAGGCATTCTATCTCTGGAGTCTCCAGCCAGTCAAGATCTAAGGAAATTTGTTAACTAGTGGACAAGATGTTATTGTTTCTAAGGTACCGGTGTGTGGGGGAGCATAAGGCAACAAGTCCCTCTATGATTATGGTAATGCCCTACGCCCTGAAAATTGGAATGAGGGTGAATTTAAAAATAGTTGACCAGTAGTTAGAGTTAAGAAATCTTAATAAAACACAGCGTTTAGCCTGTGGCATGGTTGCTACCATTCACTGTATTTAGTGAGGTTTATAGTGCAAATGCAAATTAGAAAGCAGGGAAGAAAAACTTGACAGAGGAGGAAAAGAATGGAAATGGGAATGCCATTAAAGATGTAGACAGGGTGAAAGAGGCAGGTCAGACAAAGTGACTATAAGTGCTAGAGAGATAGATACCATTAAAGATACACATAATATTCTTTACAGTGGCCCAAACTCAGACCTGCCTGCCTGCTGACCTTGAGAGTAAGCCAGGACTTGTGGAAGGCCCCAGATAAATTAATGCAAGTTTACTTGAAAGGAGAACACCTGAGATCGCACCTGCAGGGCACTGCGCGCTGTGTTCTCCCAGGTATGGCTGCCCAAGGCACAGAGAGGCACATGTAGCCATGGTCCAACAGAGACCATGAGCTAAGAGCAAAAACGGTATGTCGTCCACATGGGGCTAAGTTTGAAGTACCTACGGGACGTTATACTAGTAAGGGTACCATGCAGACTGCACCTCCCTCCATGGGCCCCTAGAAGGCTCTGCATATAAGCTGAGCAAGGACGGCTGAGCTGCAGGGGCGATTGGAAACACTAAGGAAAACTATAGGCACTGACCAGAAAGGGCTCTTGGGAGAGGCCACAATGGGCGCAGGAAGCAGAGCTGGCAGGGTGGACTACCTAAGCCTGCTGGGGCGCAGATGGTTCTAACATGAGCCCCAGATTCGGGGGCTGGTTGCCAGGTTTAATATTTTCCTTGCTGGGTTCCAATTTTGCTTTGCTCAAGTCTTTTCTTGCTATGCGCCTGTTCTTTTTGGAATAGGAATGCTTACCCAGTGCCGTTGTCTATTGGAAATACCTGAGGCCCCCACCACCACACCCTCAGCCCCCAGGACTAACTTTTAAGGGATTGCCTTGGACTGGGGAGATGGCTCAGGGATTAAAGCCTTTGCCCCCCAAGCAAAAAGAACCTGAGTGCAGATCCCCAAATTCTATATAAAAATGCTCCCAAGTTAAAATTCTGGGCAGATATAATGGCAGCTTGCACTTCTGACCCTGGAAGGCAGAGCCTGGGAAACCCCAGGGCAAAGAAATAAGAGAAATATAGCAATCCAGAATGATTTCTGAGGTCGCTGTTGGGCCTCTAAAGACATACAAAGAAAAAGAAATAACTCCCAAAAAAGGCGATGAGCGCTGAAGGCAGACCTGGGGATGCACACCTATCACCAGCACTGGGGAAACTGAGGCAAGAGAATCAGGAATATGAAGCCCATGGCCTCTTGCACATGCTATACTGCCTAAGGGACTTGGACCACTTGATGTGACCCCTCTCTGAGCCGAGACTCCGTTCATGTGTGTGCAAACCGGCTCCCTTTTAGGATTGCCAAAGGCGTTGTGCAGGTGGTCAGCACTCAGGCCTGTATCTGGCCCGCTGAAGTGACACATACATATTCAATCTGATTCCTCCAGAGCCAGTCACACAGGCTATCACCTGCCTGTCGCATCCCCAGACAGTTTTATTATCGCTGGAATTTTCTGCTTGAGAAGGCTCTTCTTACGTAGACCTAGAATCTGCCATCTGCCTTTTTTCTTTTCTGGTTGCAGGAGTGAGTATGCATGTTCACATACAGAGGGGCACACACGTGTGCGTAGAGGCGGACACATGTGCACATGGAGGCCCAAGGTTGATGTCGGGCATCTCTCGCAATCACTGTCTACTGTATTAAAGCAGGGTCTCTCGTTGACCCCAGAGCTCACTGATTGGCTTATCTAGTATGATAACTAAGTATCAGTTGTGAACTTATCAGAATCTAGAGTCACTTGGGGAACGGGCCTGTTGTACCTTTCTTTATGCTGCTGCGAGACAACATTTATGCACAACCAACATCGGCAAGAGAGAGAGATCTATTTGGCATATGGTTCCAGAGAGACGACAGTCCATTATGACAGGAAGTGAATGCAGAAGGCCTGGCTGGGGACAGAAGCGAGGAGGCCAGGTCAGACTACTCTCATCACCAGGGAGCCCGAGAGAGCAAGAGATAGTCAGCATGGCCAGGCCACCAAACCTCAAGGCCTGCCCCCTCTGGTCTGCACCCCTCTGGCCTGCACCCCTGTGGCGTGGCTGCATCTCCTAAAGGTGCTACCACCATCTTCTCAAACATGAGCGACAGCTAAGGATTCAAATATATGTGCCTATGGGGGACAACTCGCATTCAGATCATGACAGGGCCTTTAGAGAAGTCTGGGGGAGGGGATTTTTTTACATGTTCATTGAGGTGGGAAGTCCCGCCCACTGTGGGTGACACCATTCCTTGGTTGTGTTCCTGGACTACATAGATGGAGAAAGGGAGCCAAACAGCAAACATCCTACACACTCTACTTCTTGTATGACCTGCTGCTTCAAGGTCCTGCTGCCTGACTTCCTGCCATAATGGACAGTACGAGCCCTATGAACTAGCATAAATCCTCTGTATCTTAAGTTTCTTGGCCTGAGTGTTTTATCACAGCAACAGGAAAAGCAAGACAGCTAGCCAGCCAGCTTGCCCCTGGGATTCCCCAGCTCAATCCCTGAATACTGCTGAAATTACAGGCAGCGGCCATGTCTCCCTGGATTTTACATGAGTTCTGGGATCCAAGCTTTGATCCTCACTCTTGCTCAACATGCGTTCTGTTGACTAAGCCATCTCTCCATGCTCACAAATCAAAGCTCTGTTACCGGGGTACAGATCGAACACGCACCATCTTTACACGTTTGAACCATTCTTTGAAGTTATTCCTTGAGAGGCCGCTTCCCGAATCACAGCACTCTGAGATGAGCCCCGGTTGGCCTTGCAGGACACCAGGCAGGCCTTTGTTATCAGTGAACTTGGCGGTCAACTTCCGCTGCGTGGAGTGCCCAGCATCTGACCCCATACATCAGCAGGCAGTTGGATTCCAAAGAAACCGCAATGTCACATAGCTGAACGTCATGGTTTGAAATGTGAGTTGTCTCCCACAGGCTCATGTGTTTGGGTCTTTAGTTGTTTGGGAAGGAGGGTGCCTTTAAAAGGTGGAGGCTTGCTGGAGGAAGACAGTCACAGGGGGTGGGCATGAGGTGGGTTAGCTTCACCCTACTTCCGGGAGAGGTCTGTCTGCTCTTGCACTTACTTGGCAGTTTTGCAGCTCTCGGCCTCTGTGATGGATGTAACTTAGGCCACGTGCGGCTTCTGCCAGCCGGCTGGGCCTTTTCCAACATGAAGGACTGTATATCTCCCCTCTGGAACTGTAAGCTGGATAAGTCTCCCTTGAGTCGTCTGACTTTGAAAGGTGTCTCACAGCAACAGAGAAGAGTAGTTGCTATACTGAGGCATCTGGGGCAAAATTCGGGGGTACAAGTTATCTGATTCTACTTCAGTTCCCCGAGCACCAAGGACCCTGGTTATAATTCAGCCCTGTCTCTTGGTTAGCCTAGTAGGTGTCTCCCTGGAAAACTGCCTTTCCATGTGATTGAAAGAGTGGGGGTAGACGGAGTCATCCCCAGCAGAGACTTTGAGGCTCCACCCCGCAGCTTCCTTCTGGTCTTCCTACTTCCCCTCCAGCTGTCTTGCCGTGGTGTGCCCCAAGCCTTGGTACTCTGCATTCTAGCATTTTATCATCCAAAGGCTGAGCTGCTCGTAGTTACTTTTGCGTAACCAGGATCCAACACTTGATAATAACCAGCTTCAGCCAGGAATTCTTCACGGTTCCAGAAGCTTCCACCATCACGGTGGAGAAGGGAGCGGTAAAGCGGCTCCATCCGTGGCAGTGGCAGAAGCACCTGGCCATTCACATCACCGGAGGTCAGGAAGCAGAGAGACCATGAAAGGAAGAAAGGATAATTCTCCACAATCCCCCCACCCCACCCCATGACCTACTTCTTCCAACTAGACCCTCACTCTAAAGATTTCACAGCCTCTCAGAGTAGCACCACCAGCTAGGGAAAAATGTTCAAACCAGGATCCCATGGTGGTAAGTTGGCGGAGGGAACATCTCAGATTCAAACCTGCATTGCCCCTCTGCCGGGGGGGATTGCCCCCTGCAATTGGAATTGCAAGGAATTCACTGATTCTTAGAGACAGCAAAAGTTGTTCTGACTTGTGAGTCATGTCCCCAGTCTCTTCTGGCATCGGGACCACCCACCCCAGAATCAGATGCCAGTCAAGTCGTGGCAGCCCCTGTTCCCCACAGTTTGCTGGGATAATTCAAACCAGCCAACCCTAAGCCTGCTTGTAAATAAACTTGGGGTTACAGACTGTGTCCGCCTCTACCACTACCCTTTCCTCTCTCCCCACAGGTCAGGCTTGGACCCGTCCTTAGCCAGTCAATTAAGAGTCAAATTAAGAGAAAAGCCGAGGAAAGATTTATTCCACGTGGCCACATTGGGAAGAGGGACGGAGAGATCCAGGGACGCCCATGTCTATCTTCAGGGTCCAACATGAGGGTGAGGTTTAAAGAGAAGAGTCCAGGTCAGGTTGTGGCTCCTCCCATTGCTGCATTGGCCCCACCCACCTCTGTCTTAGCCCCGCCCATTGCTGTCTCTTCCTCCCTCCATCATTGCCTTGGCCCCACCCATCGCTGCCTTGGCTCAGTCCAACATCTTGGTTCTGTGCATCCTCATCTTGGCTCCACCCATCACTATTTTGGCTCTGCCTATTATCATCTGGGCTGCAGTCTTTCCTCTGAGGCAGTCTACTTAGTGAAATCCCTGTCAGAGCAGTGGGCACCAGAACTTTTCCTGCTCCCACCTTGAGATTCCTGTGAGGAAACCCCAATTCCCTGGCTGCTTTGTCTTCACAGTTCAGAGCACTGGGGTGAGAGGCATGAGTGTTTCTTTAGTACAATTTAATTTTTTGTGGGGAGGGAGTTGGGTAGGTGGGTTAAGCACTTGAGTATATGTATCTGTGGGGGCCCAAGGACATCAGGAATCTTCCTGGCTTGCTCTACCTCCTTATCGCTTTGCTCTGGGGTTTCCCAGGCTCTGCCTCCAGGGACCAGAATTGCAGATTGCTGCCATGTCCATCTGGTGTTTTTAATGTGGAATCTGGGGATCTGAACTCAGGCCCTTTTGCTTGTGAGGCAAGGGCTTTGACGCCCAAGCCATCTCCCCAGCCCCTCTTCAGTATATTTTCATCCCTGGCAGTGCGAGTGGCAGTGGAGCCTTGGACATTTCTCTCCAAGGAAACGCCCACAGCAGTTCTTCCAGGACTCCTCTCCCCCTCTGCTCCTTACTGTCCCTTCTGCTCTCTACGCAGTCCCTTCAGTGTGTCTCTTGGTCTGTCCACGTGTAAATAATACATCTTGTGGGATGTGTGCATGTGTGTACATGTGCATGTTTGTGAGTGCACGTGCGTACAGTTGCACACGGGTGAAGGCGCACATATGCATGCATGTGTGTGGAGGTCAGAGGACAACCTTAGGAGTTGTTCCTGAGACACTAACCATCTTTATTTTATTTTATTTTTTTGGAAACTTGTTTCTTACTGGACTAGAGCTCACCAAGTCGGCTGGATGGAGCCCTGCCTGTCTCCACCTCTCCAATGCAGTGTCTGTGTACACCTCCATGCCTGACTCCCTCTGTGGGTTCTGGTGAAATGTTGACACTGGCCGAGGCAACACCTTTACTGACTGAGACATCTCCTGCCCACCCTTGTGTCCTCAAATGCTGTGAACACCTATTCTCCTGCTGTGGGACTCAAGGGACTGTCTCCGAACTGAACTGCAGGGTTGGCGGGATGGCTCAGTGGGTAAAGCGCTTGCCGAGCAAGCCTGAGGGTCTGAGTTTGGATCTTCAGTGGCCAGTAAGATTAAAGGCAAAGAAGCAGCACAAGGCATGATGGCGCATGTCTGTGATCCTCGTCCTGGAGACAGAGACGGGTGATCCCTGGGCTCGCTGGCCAGTCTAGTCAAATCGGTGAGTTCCAAGCTCAATGAGAGATCAATACTCAACTGCAAACGTCTCTAACCCTGTCATTTCTGCCTCATGATTACCTGGGCCCCTTCACTACCACCTTCTTAATCTCAATTTATCCTGACATCTTTTCCATGATCCATAGGCCCCATGGAGCCCAGCCTGTCTCTCACCTCAGCTCCCTGATCGGCCTCCTGGCTGGACACTAGGTGGTCTCTACTCCTCCCCATCTGTGTGGGGCTGTCTCTGTTCCCTTGACGTCGGCCTCTGCCAGTGGTTCTGTATCTCGGCCCCAGTTAGCTTCCCTCTTGGAAGGCGCCCATGTTGCAAATGTGTCAGGATGCGTTTATGCACCGGTGACTCAAACCATCTCCCCGCTGGACCATCCACTTCACAAGTCAAGGACCATGTCAATTCCGTCCCAGCATTCGGCACACAGTCAGTCCTCAGGACACCAAAACAGACAAAGGGTGTGCCAGTCTCTTTAAGATGCTGTGCAGTGACATCTTTGATCCCCATAGCAACCCTACCAGACAGGAATTGCCATCCCTACTTAAAAGCAATGAAACACACTAGAAGAGATAAAAGCACACCACCCGGGGTCACATGGTGTGGGAAGGGAGCATCAAACCCAAGCGGCGTCACCTTGGGGGGGGCTCTTTGCTTTCCCGTGGCAGTCGCCTGTGCCACCCTGTGACCATTGTACCACCATGGCTTCCCCGTCAATCTTCCCCTTTAAGTTGACAGATGCATGGACTCAGGAACGAAAAATCCAGAAGCTCAGATGAAGAGAGATGAACTTTCGTATCGCAGTACCCTCATTCAGTCACAGGCCCTGGTGTGGGGTACTGATTACAAACAAGGTATTTTGGCTAACAGCTAGTGCCTCAACCTCTTCTCTTCCTTAAGTAGCAGAATTATGCGAAATAAATGTTCCCGACTATTTTGGTAAATTATAAGCTATATATATAGCATGTGTAACAAATGCCAAGAAATACGTGCGACACAGCCAGCCTGTTTTGAGGCCCTCCTATCCTCAGCACACGCCTCTGCTGTTCGCTGTCTTTCCTGTTATCCCCCCTCCAAAGACATCTCGGCTGCACGGAGATGATAAATACTCTTAGGAACCCAGCCGATTGGCAATGTCGCCTGTGGTCTGCATGTACCTCCCTTTTTGTTTCTGTTCAAAGACCAGCCCACATAACCAGACCTGCCCTGACTTCCAATAAGGTTACCAGAGAGCAGATGTAAAGAGGATCTGCTTTGAAACTTCAGGGTGGGGCTGAGGGGATGGCTCAGGAGCTAGGAGTTGCGGCGCAAGCCTGGAATCTGAGTTCGGATCCCCAGAGCCCATGTAAAATCCAGAAGCAGTGGTGGCTGGAATCACTCAATGCTTATAGATGGAGATATGAGAATCTCCAGAAGCCTGCGGGCCAGACTTAGGTACACAGCAGCCGAGCAGACACCTTGTGGAACAAGGTGGGGAACAATACCTACAAGTTGTTCTGACCTCCACACGTGTGATGCCTGTGCTTGCACACACGCACACACACATACATGCACATATGCACGCACACACTCACAGCTAAGCATCTTCTTAAAGCTACACCGTAACGTGAAAGGATTGACAACAGACAGATAGCAGTTGGCCTGCAGGTTGCTGATAAATTCATAACCAAACGGCTTGCTGGGGAACAAAGGGTTTTATTCTGGTTACTATTATCCGGCCACATCTCTCAGTCCAGCTTGGCAGGAGAGCTCACGCCAACACCAGGAGCTGAGGGAACTGGTCACACCATAGCCACTGATGAGAGAGGTAACCTTCACCTGTCAGACCAGTGTGTCTGTGGTCAAGGCAGTGTGTCTGTGGTCAAGTATACGAATCTTATCCACTTATCCAAGGAATGATCTGATCCACCATGGACGGGCCCATCCCCTTCATCAGACACTCTCCTGCAGGCTTGCTCAGGGCTTAACCCAACTACTAATTCTATACAAATGTGCCCCAGAGCTCTAGCTTTCAATTGTCAATTTGACACCTGTAGCTAATTATGAAAGGCTGGGGACAATATACCTAAAGGTTGTCCTGACCGCCACACGCGCACAGGTGAATGCCTGTGCCCACCCACCCCCACACATGGGGGGCGCGCTAAGCCATCTCCTCAGAGCCACACTGTACCATGACTTGATGGTGACTTTAAAATGACTGGGGGCAGCAGGTGGGACCCCCTCATGTGTGCATTGCTCTCCTGCCTTCCACCATGAAGTGATCTGGTGAGGAGGCTCTACCCAGAGGCCAAGCAGATGCCAGCACCATGCCCTGGACTTCTCAACTTCTAGAACCACAAACCAGATAAACTTCTTTTCTTTAAATCTGTATGCATACATATGTATGAGCATGTATATGTGTATATGCATGCACATATACACGCACATGTACACGCGTGTGTGGGTATACATATGAGTCGTATTTTATAAAGGCCCATTTGCTCCAAGGTTAAGTTACACAAGTCACAGGAACAAGCTGATGGGATGCCGTCTCAGTGCCCAGGATGGTGCCATCTGCAGTCTGTCTATCCTCACAGTGGTCTCACAAGCCCATTATCCCCTGTTCCAGATGAAATATCTGCCAATCTGCTCAGCACCGAGCAAGCCCAGCCAGGGCTCAAAAAATAGTGG
This sequence comes from Typhlomys cinereus, assembly GCA_023101885.1. Taxonomy (NCBI): domain Eukaryota; kingdom Metazoa; phylum Chordata; class Mammalia; order Rodentia; family Platacanthomyidae; genus Typhlomys; species Typhlomys cinereus. The sequence continues at coordinate 6,937,006 of JALPQD010000063.1, read as the reverse complement.
CCACTGTTATTCACGTCTGTATCAAAAGCAACTTGAGGGCTGGAGAGATGGCTCAGGGGTTAAGACTCTGTTTCGCAAGCAGAAGAACCGGAGTTCAGATCCCAAGTCCCACATAAAATTTGCTAGGCACAAATGGTGGTGGCATGCACTACCGGCCCTGGTGGGGGGAGCCTGGGAAATCCCAGAGCAAAGCAAAAAGGAAGTAGAAGCGATCCAGGATGATGCCTGAAGTCACCTCTGGTCCTTCACAGGTCTGTATAGTGGACACACACACACACATGCATGTACTAACATAAACACGCATGAAAAAAAAAATAAAAACAACTTGATGCCCATGAAGAGTATCAACCATGGTGAGGGGTAAGGGAAAAGAAAAGGAGTCTTTCACATTGAAAATCTCCTGCTCTCCAGTCCTCGGGCTCCCTGCGAGTCACTGCTGAAGGGCTCAGGTCCCGTGGACATGGCTAACTTAGGGCTCCGCTTCCCTTTCTGAGCTCAGCTGCACACACACCACCCGAGGCCACGGTTAGAACGCAGGTACTGATTCAGCCGAGCCCAGACTGAGACCGGCTTGTCTTTTTCCCATGAGGTTCTGGGATTGAAATTCAGGGCCCGCAGTCTCTAAGCAAGTACAGCCGCACTGACGTGTGGTTCCCTCCAGCGTCTGCGTTTCTGGACAGCTACTTAATTAAGGGATGCAGGGTCCCTAATCGAGGACCACACAGAAGTCTTTGAGTAGCGGGCCCAGAAACCCTGTTATCACGGATCTACATGGGCCCAGAGCTCGAATCTTTAACTGTCAAGGTGACACCTATTCTAACTATCTCTATGATCTACTGTTATGCTGGCAGAGAGAGTAGCTTGTGTGAATGTGTGTATGTGCGTGTGTGTGTGTGTGTGTGTGTGCACGTGTGTGTGCGTGCGTGTGTGTGTGTTTACTGTGGGAAGGCATTGCATAAAATATACCATGCTGGCAATTTTAAGTTCACAGTAGTTCTAAGAGACATGAGGACTAACGCTGATGGGGAAATAAAGGAGGATGCTTTCCTCCAGGGATACCCACGGATCTAGGATGCTTGCTGGAGCATGAATCAGGTCAGGCATAAGCCATCACAGACTAGATGAAACACAGCAGGCCGCACAAGCAAAAATATTTGAAAATAGGAGGGAATCTGGCAGGAGAGATGAAGGGTTGTGAGGGGAAAAGGAGGGGGATGGGATTTGGGACTAAGGGTTGAAAAGATTATAAAGTCACTATATCCATGTAGACAACAGTAAATAAAGAATTTTTTTAAAAATTCACAGTGGCGAGAAACCCCTCACCACTGCCCACTGCCAAAGTTTTTCATCTTCTGCTTCTAACATTCTGTATTCATCTAACTAACACTGCTTCCTGAGGTAGGCATGGTGACTGACACCTGTAAACCCCGCCCTTGGGAGGCTGACGCAGGAGGATCACAGGTGCACAGCCAGCCTCTCTTATGATGTATATGTATCTTCTAGCTTACAGTACATATGCATTAGACGTCTCTTTTTTAAGGCTGAATAATATTCCTCTGTGTGGACATTCCACTTTTTGTCTGTCCACTCACCAATGGCCAGTTTGGGTTGTTTGCATTCCGGCTACGGGAATGCAGTGTATTTTGTGACGTATTTTCTTAACTGGAAGGGGCGTGGTCTGTTAGTCCTGTCCCTCCTGGCAAATGCTCTTAGTTTTGTATTACCCCTAAGCAAGGCTGGCAAGAGCATACGTGCACCAGAGACCACCCAGGGAAAGTGGCCAGCAAGCGAATTCTCAGGGAATCCCAAATTACCTTCCACAGACGGTCTACTGGCTGCTGCTAGTCACGAAGAAGTAGGGAGCCATGGATGATCTTGGAGGAGACGGGGGGGTGGGGGTGATAACGGAGGATTCCAGAAAAAGTACTCAAGGCCACAAAGTCAGTTTCTAGGGTGATCTGCTGACCTTCTGTTCATCTCTGAAAACGAATCGATAAATACAAATATGTAAATATATGCAAAAACTCCCTCCATAGTTATGTTTCTATTTTTTATGACTATCACTGGAGACTATTATGTTGATATGTGTGTGTGTTTATTTATTTTTTGTATTTCTACATGTTTCTGTGTACTTATGCTTCTCTGTGTGTTTGTATGTTTCTCTATATGTGTTTACATATGTTTCTGTATGTTCGTGTTCCTGTTTCTCTGTGTATTTGTGTGTTTTTATGTTTCTCTGTGTTTAAATGCTTCTGAGTTTATCTGTTCCCTGGGTTTCTATGTTTCTGTATATGTGTGCATGTATGTGTGAGTGTATTGGTTTGGGGTTTATTTTGGCATGTGTACCAAATGTATGTGTGTTCCTGTATCAGGGGGCACTGTGTGAGCCTGTGACGGCCCAAGGTGGGCATTAGGAATTACCCTGGATTGTTTGTACCTCCTATTTTCTTGGCTCTGGAATTTCCCAGGCTCTGCCTTCCAAGATCAGAAGTACAGGCTGCCAACATATCTGCCTGGTACTTTTACATGGGATCCGGGATCCAAACTCAGGACCTTCTGCTTTGGAGGCAGAGGCTTAACCCCTGAGCCATCTCTCCAGCCCCCACTTTGGGTTTTTAAGAGGGGTCTCACAGTGCTGCCCAGGCTATCCCAGAGCTTCCCACCTCACGTGACCCTCCTGACTCAGCCAAAGTATCTAGGATATCAGTGCTACACGCTTCACCGTCTCCCCGTGTCTTCTCAAGCTTGTCTCCACCCAGGAACACCGTGGCAAACCTGGAAAGAGCCTTCCCTTTGGAACACCAGCTGTGCCCTTGGTCTGGAGATCAATATATATATTTATTGAAACATAAATGAACAAATTTAGTGTTTGTGTAGTGCTAAGAGATCCCACAGACAAACACATGTGATAATTATCATTTAAACATTTAAAAATGTACAGCTGGGGGGCTGGAGAGGTGGCTCAGGGGTTAAGCCTCTGCCTTGCAGGCAGAAGGTCCTGAGTTTGGATCCTAGACCCCACGTACAGATGCCAGGCAGAAGCGGGGGCAGCTTGAGTTTCTGGTCCTGGTAGGGTGGAGCCTGTGAATCCTGGGGCAGAGTAAGCAAGGAGGAGGCGGTCCATGGTGGTTCCCGAAATCGCCCGTGGTTCTACACACACACACACACACACACACACACACACACACACGCACACACACATGCGCACACACGCACAATTGAATATAAAAAATGTACAGCTGGAGGCATTTACAATATTCACAGTGTCACACACACCTCACCTCTGTCCACTTTAGGGGACACTGTCATCACATCCAAAGGAAACCCTGTGGCTGTGCCCAGTTGCCTAGCAACCACTCTGGCCCTAGCAACCAGCCACCTGATGAAACTTCTACTAGAGATTCCCGCACACACGCATGCACTTACACACATGACACACAATGCACACTTACACGTACACATGTACACACATACACACACGTACACACATGCACACTGACATACATGACACTTATGCACATGCACACTTACACACATACACACATGGTGCTTGCACAATGCACACTTACATGCGTTGACACACATGCCACACATGCAGTTATGCACATGCATACACACGACACACATACACACTTACACACGTGTACACACATGACACACATACATGACGCTTACACACATGCACAGTTACATGTGCACACTTACATGTATACACACGACACATATATGCACATACACATGCTCATTTACACATGCATACACACATGACACACGCACACTTATACACATATGCACATGAAACACACACTTGCACACACGCATACACACATGACACACACATGCGCACTTACATATGTATACACTTATGCACACGTATACACATGACACACATGCACACTTACATGTGTATGCACATGACACATACACATGCATGACGCTTACACACATGCAGTTATACACATATACACACTGACACACATACACGCATGACACATATATGCACATACACATGCACATGTACACACATGTATACACACACGACATACACATGCACACTTATACACATGCACACTTACACAAGTATACATAGATGACACACACATGCACACTTACATGCACTTACACACATACACACGACATACACATACACTTACACATATACATGTATGGCACACATACTTACACACATGTATACACACAACACACACATGCATACTTACACACACATCTGCACATGACACACACATGTGCACCTACACATGTATACACATGCACACTTATGCACATGACACACACATGACACACAACACTTACACCCATGCACACTTACACACATGCACTTACATGTATGCACACATGACACACACATACACATACACATGCACATTTACGCACGTGCGCACACACATATACATACATGTGCACACTTACACACACACACCCTAGCACAGCCTTGGCTTGCTCTCTCCCCCTCCCTTATCTCCAGTCTCAAATAAATCAATGAAATATTTCTTAAAAATGGTGGAAATGACAAATTTATTATGCATATTTTATATGATATACATTCACACAGAAAGAAGAAGAAATGAAATTCCCACATCGGGCTCTGCTTCAGGAGAACCATGCCTCTAGAACAATCCCTAAAACTAGTGTGGAAAGGAGGTAAACTGAGGCTCCAGTGGGTCCCCAGAGAGGCAATGAGGAACGATCAAGACCCCCCGGGTCAATGATTCGAGTGTCACCTACAATGACAAGTGGGGGACACAACATGGGGGCTTCAACTGTTTGATAGTCCAGTGTTGGCAGTTTCACACGGCTCATTCTGGTAGAGACATTTTTCCATTCATAAGCTGGGCGGAAGAAGCAAAGAGTATTTCCTTTGTATTGGCTCTGCAGTTGTGCGTGCTTAAAACGTTTTGAAAGAAATCCTTTTTTACAAGAATTTGAAGTAAATGGGGAGCTGTGGAAGGGTTTGGGCAGGAGCAGCCTTCCATTTACAAGGCTTTGAGCCAGGCAGACCTGGGATTGAACCCTGGTCTCCATACCTCTGGAGTTGTACGACTATGGGCAAGCCATGAGATTTTGGGGAATGTGCTAGTTAGATGTATAGATGTCAACTTGACACTTGAAAGCTGGGTTCTGGGCACATCTGTGAAGAGACGGCAGTAGTCGAGGCAAGTCCTGAGCAAACCTGCAGAAGATAGATTGATTGATGTGGAAAGGCCCAATCCACAGTGGGTGGGATCATTCCCTGAGCAGGATGAAGCTGGTTCAAAGCTTTGGCATACATCTGCAAACTCCGGTAGTCTTGTTTGGTGAGGAAGTCTCTGTGGATATGGTGTGGCCAGTTCCCTGGTGTTGGTGTGAGCTCTCCTGGCAAGCTGGACTAAGAACTGTAACAGAGAATCGTAAGAAAGAATAGAACCCCCTTGCTCCCCTAAGCTCTGTGGTTGTGAATGTATGGAACACATGCAGGCCAACTGCAACTGGAACCTTTGGGATTTTTTTTTTTTTTTTGTCTGTAAAATAATGATAACAGCATCAACTTCCCAGAGTTGCCATTGGCTGGCCGAGCAGAACGTGCTACTGGACACCGGCCCCACGCGCTCTGAAGCAGGTGTGGGAGACAGAACAAGGGTTGGGTGGCGGCTTCAAACGCAATCACCCTGCTCACCCTTCCCCTTCCAAGCCCACCATTGCTAAGGGAGGGAGTTTCAGGTATTTACCAGACCTCAGTAATTGGGGACATTTACTAGAAGCTTCCAAACCGAGTAGCTTCCTTGTGCTGTGAAATAAACTCTGTGTGTGTGTGTGTGTGTGTGTGTGTGTGTGTGTGTGTGTGTGTGTGTGTGTGTGTTATAAGAAAGCACTTGGGCATGTGTGTCTGTGGAGGCCCAAGGGGTTTCCCAGACTCCACCTGGCCTGGAATCTGAACTCAGGTCCTTCTGCGTATGAGGCAAAGGCTGTAGCCCCTGAGCCACCTCCCCCAGCTCCTGAAACAAACACTTTTACTGCACCAGAGTACTAGTTAACTTTAGTGGACTCACAGAATAACGCCCTAGAATAATGCACTAAGCTGGGGTGTGCCTCAGTTGGTAGAGCACTCACCTGGCATATGTGAGTCCCTGGGGTTTAGCCCACATATCGCATGAACCAGGAGTGGTGGCGCACACCTGTCACTCAAGCCCTCAGGAGAGGGAGCAGATGAATCAGAAGTTCAAAGTCATCCTCATTCACTCCTGGGTGAATTCAAGGTCAGCCTGGGGCACACATGACCCTGCCCAGTCACGGTCACATCATCACCATCATCCATCATCGCAGCAATACTGTATGGTTAGACCTCACTCTCTCTTTTCCAGTCTTTGTAAACCTTCGGTCTGTTCTGTCCTCTGGGTGTGTAGCTCTAGCTCTTCATGCTGGTGATGTCTCTGAAGTCCAATAGCAATGGAGGTGTGGTGTGCAGGTGCTGGGAACCCACACGCAGCCACAACTTTGTGCTGGGCAGGGAGAAGAAGGTTGGAGGGAGACGGCCTGTGCTGCCCTGAGCCCAGATAAAGAAATAGCTGCTCAGAGAAGCCCCGGCTTTCCCCGGAGGAGCAAGGCGCTCCTGGCCAGGGCGGCCGCGTGCCTGGGAGGCGCGTGGAGTCTGAGGCAGGTCAAGGCCTATTGGATGCGGAGTGAACTTGAGATCAGCTGGGCCATATTGTGAAACCTTGTCTCAAAGAAACAAAAGTGGAGGGAGGGAAGGGAAAATGGAAAGGAAGAAGAAAGGAAGGAGGGAGGGAGGGAGGGGAAATGGAAGGAAGGAAGGAAGGAAGCAAGGAAGGAAGGAAGGAAGGAAGGAAGGAGAAGGAGAGGAAAGAAGAAAGAACAGGGAAATAAAGGGAGACAAAGGGAGAAAGAGAGAGGGAAAGGAAAGAAGGAAGGAAGGAGGGGAGGAAGAAAGGAAAAAAGAAAGATAAAGAGGGAGGGAATAAGGAAAGAAGGAAGGAAAAGAAAGAAGGAAAGGAGGGAGGGAGGGAGGGGAGGAAGAGAGGGAGGGAGAGAGAGAGGGAGGAAGGGGAAGAAGAAAGAAAAAGAAGAGAGGAGGAGGAAAGGAATGGAAGGAGGAAGGAAGGGGGAAGGGAAGAGAAAGTGAAGAAAGAAAGAAAAAAGAGGATGAGAAAGGAGGAGGAAAGGGAAGGAGGGAGGGAGGAAGGAAAGGGGAGGAGTAGTTTTCAGAGTGTCACTTGTGTAAGGTGGTGGTCTTTGAAACAAGGGAATACACAGAAAGTTTAAAGATAAAGAGAGAAAGACCCTAGAAGCTCAGAATAACTTAGAGAAAAGGAGCCTACAAGGCAGACACAGAGACACTAGAAATGTGGCTTTCCATGTGAATCCTCCCAACCGGAAGCTTTTGGTGTCCTTTGAAAACAAAAGCAAATCCAAGACCCTTTTGTAAGCCTAGTGACACCCACCCAACCCACTATCACTCAGATGGTCTAAATCCCAAAGCGAGTATGTGTTCATGCCTGATGGAGTCATCCTTGGTGGGAGACTCTATGCCTAGATAGGGGTCCCTGGAGATCTGCCGCCTCGAGGCCATCTTAGGGTCTAAGCCACTCTGCAGTGAGTGCCCAGCAGGAACGTAGCTGTGGCACATGCTGAGAATTGTTACTCGGTGTGTGACTGTTCTTCTCAACAGTTAGGGTCTCCAGTGTGAATACCCAGTGTTGCACAATGTCGGGTCTTGGTAGATCACTCCTCAAGATGGCACTGCCCTCCCCTTGCCTGGCCAGCTCAATAGAAGGGCTACCCCTTCCCACCCACCCTCAGGCCGTGAGAAAGCGAGGCCTTCTTCACCTGTCTGCGGTGGGAGAGCCGCGCGGCGGGGCCGAGCAGGGTGGGCGCTGGCCATCGTGGTCACGTGGGCCCTCTTCTCTAGGGTGGTGAAGTTCCGTCGCACGGGAGAGAGCGCCCGGTCGGAGGATGACGCGGCTTCAGGAGAACATGAGGTCCAGATCGAGGGCGTCCGGGCCGGCCTAGAAGCGGTCGAGCTGGATGATGGGGCGGCCGTGCCCAAGGAGTTTGCCAACCCCACCGACGGTGAGGGAGCCCTGCATCCAAGGCATCGGCCTGGTATCCTGGTCCCCCCCCAGGGGATGGTCTCTGAAGGTTCTTGGGAAGGGCAGTGGGGTGGGCACAGTGACCCTGGGAATGTAGGCTGGGGTCTACATGTCTGATGTCAGCAGACAAGGTGACATCATAATCCCTGCCAGCTACGTCACTGCTCACAAAGCTGACAGAGATGGGGGTGGAGATGATGGAGATGGAGATGCTTGTGATGGTGATGGTAATGATGATGGTGGTGATGGTGGTGGTGGTGATGGTGGTGATGGTGATGGTGGTGATGGTGATGGTGGTAATGGTGATGATGATGGTGGTGATGATGATGGTGATGATGATGGTGTGATGGTGATGGTGGTGATGATGATGATGGTGGTGATGAAGATGGTAATGATGATGATGGTGATGGTGATAATGATGGTGATGATGATGGTGGTGGTGATGATGGTGATGATGATGTGATGGTGATAATGATGGTGATGATGATAGTGGTGAGGATGGTGATGGTGATGATGAAGATGGTGATGATGATGATGTAGAAACAGCTAAAGAACTGAGGGTTGACTCTGTGACACACACTCCTGTCAGGTCTCCACCTGGCTGCCCAGTCAATCCTTACCTGAGCCACCAAGCCCAGCTCAAGGCTCTCACACCAGTGCTTGGGAGGCTGAGACAGGAGGATGCTGGGCTACACAGCAACCTTGTCTCTCAAACAGCATCAATCAAAACAAATGACCCTGTGAGCAGCTAAGACATCGCTTGGACCCTCTTCCCTACTGGTGCACACATATGCATACACCTACTTTTATCGTGGAGACATCTATGCTGACACAGCTCTCTCCACTACCTGAGGATTTTACTTAATACTTCGGGTAGACAGTTTTCCTTCTCACTGCTGATGGAGTTATTTCAAAGAAATTTATAAGCTGGAGAGATGGCTCAGACTCTGTCTCACAAGCAGAAGGTTCTGAGTTCAGACCCCAGATCCCACATAAACAATGCCAGGCAGAAATGGCTGCAGTCTGAATTTCTGGCCCTGGTAGGCAGGGCCTAGGAAATCCCAGAGAGCAGCAAGGAGATAGAAGCAATCCAGAATGATTCCCAAAGTCACCCTTGGCCCTCCAGGGAGAGACACACACACACGCATACATACACACAGTGACACACACACACACACACACACACACACACACACACACACAATAAATAAATAAAGTTTTTTCTAAAAGAAAACATTAATTTCTTCCTGGTTATGGAGGTAATCCATTATAAGTGGAAAAAAGGCAAAAAGCTTCTTATCATGTCTCTTCTCTCATTTATGTGGCAAAAATAAAATAAAGTCACACTACACACACACACACACACACACACACACACACACATCAATTCATTTCTAAGAATAGGAGCTTGCTAAACATTTTATTTTGTTTTTAAACACTAACCATATGTTACATACATCTTTCTGCATAGGGACATCCTTGGATCATATTGCATGGCTGGACATTTAATCTATCTATCTATCTCTCATCTGTCTATCTATCATCTTTCTATCTATCTATCTATCTATCTATGTATCTATCTATCTATCTATTTATCATCTATCTATCTGTCTATCTATCTGTCTGTCTATCATCTATCTATCTATCTACCTATCAGTCTGTCTATCTATCTATCTATTTATCATCTATCTGTCTATCAGTCTATCTATCTGTCTATCTGTCTATCATCTATCTATCATCTATCTATCTATCTATCTATCTGTCTGTCTATCATCTATCTATCTATCTATCTATCTATAATCTATCTATCTGTCTATCTATCTATATAAAACATGCATAATTATTTAACCACCCCCCTGTTGGTGGACGTTCTGGGTCTGCCAGTTTTCCGTGCTGTGGACAGCATCACATTGTGGTGGTCTCTCTTCACACCCGCCTCAGGGCTTTTCTAGACTAGGTTCTAGCAGCAGCATGAACTTGGTTGGGGCCCACCCCGGTACGCCCACACCCGGATGTGTGCAAGGTGCGCTGTTTCTCCCTCGCCCCCCTTTTCTTCTCAGACACTTTCATGGTGGAGGATGCGGTGGAAGCCATTGGCTTTGGGAAATTTCAGTGGAAGCTGTCTGTTCTCACGGGTTTGGCATGGGTAAGTATTTCTGGGGATGATAACCTCACACATACACCCCCAAAGAGTAACCCCCGCTACCCCTTTAGGTATGCATGGCCCAAAGGAATGACAATTCCCTCTCTATATATAGTCTCTTGAGGGGGGAAGGTGGGTGTGGGTGGGCCATCTCCAAGAAGAAGGAACAGAAGCTTCTAGATGCTTAAGTGGTTCTGTGTCCTTGGGAACCCGGAGCCGCTGCAGGAGAATGTGTCAGGCACATCTCTGTCACTAGGGAAATAGAAAGTTTGCCTGCTGGGTCAAGAGTGTGTCTCATTAGCAGGGGGCTTGGCTAGTTATGCATGAGGCTCTGGATTCCATCCACCAGCTTTAAGGGGTGGGTGGGGGGCGTTAAAAGCCTTCTGATTGGAGGCGGTCACAATGCCTTGCTGAGATTCCTTATACAGCTGTGACCAATCACACCCCATCTTTAATGCAGCTGAGATTCCTTATACAGCTGTGACCAATCACACACCCCATCTTTAATGCAGCTGAGATTCCTTTTCCAAATGTGTGGTGACAGAATGATCCGAATGTATGTTTTTCCAAGGGGATGGTCAATTCCCACCCTTCCTCTGCCCCTGTCCATTCTCTCACTAACTTGAAAAGTCCACTTATTGAACATCACTCCCCTGGATGCATAGCTCTGCTTTTAGACCATTTTTCATTACTCCGTCTACCTAGTCCAGTAAGATACCAAGATACTTAGTCACTGGGGTTTCCTTGGATGTCTTACTGTATTAAAAAGAGTGTGTAAATTCTACATGAACACACACCCTACCAACCACAGACTAGGCCGCTGTGCAATTGTATTGAAGAAGAAATATCAAGCCTCTTGCCTTCGGAAGGCTTGGGTTCAGATTTCAGAAATGAGATCTTTCCTCGTCTGCCCCTGGGGAGTGCCCACATTTTTTAAATGCAAGAAAATAATGCCAGGTACGGTGACTTATGTCTGTAATCCAGCACTTGGGAAGTAGAGGCAGGAAGGTTGCTCATTTGAGACCAACCCCGGGCTACATAGTGAGACCCTATCTCAAAACAAAACTAAATTAAACAAAACAGCATCAGTAAGATACTCAGTGAGGCAGGCGCCTGCTTGCACACTTAGTGATCTGAGATCCATCCCTGGAAGCCCACACAGTGGAAGGAGAGAACTGACTTCTGAAAGTTGTCCTCTGACCTTCTTCACGCATGTGCCATGACATGCATGAACGCCTCTCTCGCTCCCTCTCTTTCAAATAAATGAGACAAAAACATTTAAAAATATAATACTTGGGGCTGGAGAGATGGCTTAGGAGTTAAGACTCTGCCTCACAAGCAGAAGGTCCTAAGTTCAAGTCCCAGATCCCATGTTTAAAAAAATGCCAGGCGGAAATGGCAGCGGTCCGGAAGGCAGAGCCTGGGGAACCCCAGAGCAAAGCAAAGAGGTAGAAGCAATCCAGGATGATTCTCGAAGTTACCCTTGGTCTTCCACAGGACACAGTGCTCTCTGACACCACACACACACACACACACACACACACACTAGATGAATAAATAAAATTTAAAGATAAAACATAAAAAACAAAAAAAAATTTAAAAAAGTTTAGAAAAAGTTTAATCGTCTGTTTGCCGATTCCCACATGGTGGCACCGATTCAACCCTAGATTTTTCCCCACTGGGAGGCTGGCGGTAGAGGGTGCGCTGTGCTCTGGGGGCGTGGCTGGTGGTAAAGGGGTGCGCTGTGCTCTGGGGCTCAGCGGTCAGCTGTGCCCAGCCCCCGCGGCATCCACCGGCATCCGGGCCTCACGAGTCCCCCTTCTCTGCAGATGGCCGACGCCATGGAGATGATGATTCTCAGCATCCTGGCGCCGCAGCTGCACTGCGAGTGGCGGCTGCCCAGCTGGCAGGTGGCGCTGCTGACCTCGGTAGGCGCCCACGGCGCTCCCTGCGTGCATGTGGATCTGGTCCTCTGGGTGTCCGCTGCGATGTGTCCCCATCCTGCTGCTCAGGACTCTGCAGAAAAGACTGGAGCCCTGGCTAGAAACACTGCGACATCGGCTTCCCTCCCTCCGTGACGCATCCCAGCAGGCTAGCTGCCTGGGTAGCCCAACTTAGCACTTTGGGGGGCTTCAGACGTCTAGCTTCATTGCTGAGAACTTGGAACTCACCTGTGCATACCAGGCACACACCCTATGAGCCAGCCCCACCTTTGCTAGTTGTGGACAGGAGATGCCAAATTCCCTCCCACCAGGGGGATTTGAAAACTGGAAACATGACCCCTGATCCGTGGTAGGAGTTCCATAATTGGTAGGTGGGGGCTGGAGAGATATGGGGTTAAAGCATTTGGCCCTGAGGAAAAAGGACCTGAGTTCAGAACCCCAGATTCCACATAAAAATGCCAGGTGGGTATGGTGGCGGCTCATAATTCCAGAGCATGGGAAACCCCAGAGCAAAGCAGTAAGGAGGTGGAACAATCCAGGATGATTCTCAGGAGCTGGTCCCGGTGCATGTCAGGAAGCTGAGAGAGATAAACGCCGACAGTTATTTTCTCCCCCTTATTCACCCCTGGCCACGGGCTCCTGCCACTTACATTCAGGGTGGATCTTTTCATTTCAATGTCTAGCTATTCCTTCCCAGACGTGCCCAGAGACTTGTTTGCTGGTGATTCTAGCTCCTGTCAAGCTGACGCTCAAGATTAACAAACCATGGCAGTCCAGCATCCATTTACACTGTACTTATAGCGCATGAGAACCTGCCAGTCATGTAGGTGTGATTTGAATTATTCATAAGGGCACTGTGAGACAGTGCTCAGAGCCAGGCCGAAAGGGAGAAATGGTTATTTATTTGGCTTACGGTTTCAGAGGGGATGTGGTCCATTATAGTGGGGAATTGCATAGCAGAAGTATGGCTGGAACCATCATGAAGGCAGAAAGAACAAACACAGAGGAAGCAGGGCTGGGCGACCACACCTCAAGACCTGCCCCCATGACACGCCTTCCTCCAGCAAGGCCCCACCTCTCAAAGGTGCCAGGACCATTCCCAAACACAAGCACCAGCTAAAGATGCAGACACGTGACTTCCAGCCATGACAGTACACACGGCTTACATGCGGATACTGTGCCATTTTGTAAAAGAGACTTGAACATTCCTGGACTTGTGTATCTGGGAAGGATCCTGGACGTAAACTGCCCCCCCCATCCTGAAGTGATTCTATGTCTTGTGGGGCGTCCACCCCAAATTCCCAATAGGAGAAATACTTCTGAGGGTCAAACTGTGGCATCAAGTCCCTGGGCCTCGGATGTCTTGCCTGTGAGAGGGTCAAGGAGAATATTACCACCTTGTGTGTGGACCGGATGCTCTGACCTGGCGTCCAGTGGTCAGACAGGGTGGAGCCTTTCCCGTGGCCTCATGGGGCTGCCCGAGTTTCAGGCTCTGGGGGCTACGGACAAGTTGCTTAACCCCTCTGAGTCCTGGCTCCCCACTCATCAAATGGGGTGACCACTCCAACCTCACCAGCTGTTCAGGGCTAATGACACAGAGACCACTTCCCCCAGCCTGGTGACATCCCCTGCTGAGGATTTCCAGCTCCAGGGACCCCCTGTTCTCCCCTCCTTCAGACCCTGCCCTTACAGCCTTAGTCTTTTCTAAACGGGAAGTTGGCAGGATCCCAGCTCTGGAGTCACAGCACCTGACCCCAGCCTGGGATGCTCACACAACATCCAGGGACTGCAGGATTCCTGCTCTGAGCCTTAGTTTATCCTTGTGAGAAATGAGAGGGGGTAACTGTAACACCCTCTGCTGTGTGATCATGGGGGACCGGAAGGGTCACAATGAAGCACTTCGAATAGTGGTTTGTCTGTAGGCTGGCGTGTGGCAACCCCTGAAATCCTGGCACTCAGGAGGGTGAGAAGCAAGAGGATTCGGGGTTTGAGGTCCACCTGGGCTACAAAGAGAGAAAAAGAAAAGAGAAGAGAAAAGAAACGGAGGGGAGGGAGAGGAGGAAGGGAGGAGAAAGGAGGGGAGGGGAGGGGAAGGAAAAAGGACTAGATGCAAGAGGTTTGAAGATGGTGGCTCCTCATCAGTGCTGGGGTATGATGTCATAGTTCGGTCCCCCTTTCTCTTGCTCCTCAGAGCTCACAGAAACTGTCCTTCCATCCATAGGTGGTCTTTGTTGGCATGATGTCCAGCTCCACGCTCTGGGGAAATATCTCAGACCAGTACGGCAGGAAAACGGTAAGCTGGCCTCTTCTGAGCACAGGGTCCCTGGGGGTGATGGGTACCAAGACCTCTGCAACACCGGTGGGCGGGAGCTGGGGTGAGCAAAGAGCCGGGGTGCAGTGGGGAGACCCTGCTCTAAGGCTACTGTGGACCCTGAAACTCAGTCCCAGGGCCTCTAGGTACGTGCTTTTGGAGGCTGCATGATGTTCTTGGTGCCAGCATGAGTCCCTTACATGCAGGCGACATCAAGTCATTTCTCAGCCCAAGATGAGGCCCAGGATGGAGCTCACTGCCTGCGCGAGAGGCTGCTGACAAAGGCACCCCAAGTCATCTGCCCTCCCTAGTCTGGCTTACATTTCTGCCCCTGCCTAGGATCACTGCCCAGTTTAGCGGTTGGTGGCGGGCGTGATGGATGGTACCCGCGTGATGGTGTGCGCCTGGGATCCCAACGTGTAGGGGGGCTGAGGCAGGAGGATGGCAGTGTGCTTGAGGCCAGCTGTGCTGCAAGGCGGGGCTTTGCCTCAGACAATCTTAGCACCACTTGCATTCGAGTCTTAACGTCAGGGTCTGCTTTGAGGAAGATCCCAGTGTGCAAAGGGGCAGCTGTACTTCCCGTTCCCTGAGTCTCTGCATTTGGCACGGGTCTTGTTGCCCCGGGTTGCACTTGCATCTCCGATGTTCTCCGCGTGGGAAGCCTGTGTTTGCAGGAGGTGCCGTCTCTGATGATAGCTCTGACTGTGTCATAACTCCTTCCTGCGAATCCTCCCCAGGCAGGCGGTAGAGGGATGGTGCGAAGTCCACTGAACTTGGATTCGGTCCTCCCTCTTACCACTCCCAACCAAGAAACCTTGTGTTGGAGATCTGAGTCTCTGCACCCCCATTTCCTCTTAGGAATAGAGAAGAACATGCCGGAATGCAGGTGAGATGATAGATGGAAGAGCTGAGTGTGAGTTGTTTTATTCAGTGCCAGGCACGTGGGAGGCACAGGATATGTGGGAGCTGGAGTAATTCCAGGCAGATCATGCTGATGCTGTAGCCTGAGGACCCAAAGATGCTCTTTGACAACTACAGGCTGAGACTAACACCCCCTCCAGG
Source organism: Typhlomys cinereus (assembly GCA_023101885.1). Lineage (NCBI taxonomy): Eukaryota > Metazoa > Chordata > Mammalia > Rodentia > Platacanthomyidae > Typhlomys > Typhlomys cinereus. The sequence goes on along the minus strand of JALPQD010000063.1, from coordinate 6,921,442 downwards.
GACGGGGTGGGCTGCATTCCTAAATAAACATTGAACAGGCAGTAGCCATTACTATAGTCATGGGCTGTAGGCAAAATAAGGCCCAATACAGCAAACAGAACTCCAAGCATGATTCATGCGTTAGCTCAGCCAATTCCCGGAAAACCCATCCAAGTAGGTACTGAGCTGAGCATCCTTAGTTCCCACACCCACGGTCGGAAATGCTCCAGAACCAGGTTTTTGTAATATTTTATTGAGAGAGAGAGAGAGAGAGAGAGAGAGAGAGAGAGAGAGAGAGAGAGAGCGCAGAATGCATTTGTGCAGGCTACAGGACAACTCTTGGAAGTTGGTTTTCTCTGTCCCCTTCATAGGCTCCTAGGACACTCCCCCCCCCCCCCCCCGCACCCTCGAGCTTCCGGGTTTGTGCTCAGGCTCCTTTTACCCACTGAGCCGTCTTGCCCACGTGATGCTCCAAACATTTTTTTGGATGCTGCAGCTTTTCCCAGTTTGGGTTTTTTGATGAAGGATGCTCAAGCAGTGAAGTGTGCGCGCATGTGTAGAAATCACCGGGGAGGCTCCAGGATCCAAAACACCTCTGGTCCCAAGCGTTTGGGGGTGGGAGACACAAGGCTTGTGTAATGGCGCTGGCTTTACAGAAGAGGAGACCGAAGCATAGGGAGCAAGCAGTGTGACAAGAATGTGGTCTGCATGGCTCAGAATTGGGAATTGCTCTTTCTAAGTCTAAGAGAGAGAGAGTGTGTGTGTGTGTGTGTGTGTGTACCAGAGGGCGCTGGGATGTGTGTGTGCCTGTGGAGGCCCAAGGGTGACAATGAGAATCACTGTGGATGGCTCTACTTCTCTATTGCCTTACTCTGAGGTTCCCCAGAATTCAACTTCTAGGGCTAGAATTGCAGGCTGCCACCATTTCCAGCGTTTTTATGTGGGATCTGGGGATTCAAACTCAGGTCCTTTGCTTGGGAACCAAAGGCTTTAACCCCTGAGTCATCCTTCCAGCTCTCCTTTGACTGCTATTATTATTATTAATTATTATTATTTATTATTATTATTATTATTATCCCCCTTCCTTAGAATCTTTCCCCCTTTCCTATTCCCCTTTTGGTAACATGACCGGTATGTACCCACATGAACCCATAAATCTTTGCTTCAACCACGCTGTTAGTAGTTAATATCTGCAGGTCCTCTATCAGTGTGCGTTGGCTCAGAGAATAGACAGGGCTATGTGGAAACAGCTCTGTTTGTGAAGTGGGCACCAAGGGCATCTAGATGTTCGCTAGTGAAAACCCCGTCATAGACAGAAGAAGAGCGCAGAGTGGCATAGAAAAGTTATGAGAAGGGGTGCATAGAAGACTCTGATTGGCCATAGTGCTAGAGAGGAGAGTTGAAGAGACCTCCAGAAGATAGCTATTTATCATACACACCTCCACCTCACACAGGGGATTGGGGGTTCCTCTGTCTTTATCACAGCTCTCTAGATTCTGCCCAACCCCAAGCATAGATTGGATAACACCTGGTTCCACGAATGTTTCCTAGGGAGACATGAAGAAATGTCTTCTCTCTCCAGAAAGGACCCCAAAGAAGACCAAAGTACGATCCCACAAATGTCCAGCTTGAGAACTAATGAGCTAATTGGGCGTCACAAGGCATGGGCGAGGAATTACTCACAGAAGTGGGGAGGGGGGGCAAGCTCTGAGCAGCCCCATCATGTGAAAGTCTCACTGCAACCTGAATGACAACGTCCCCACAGTGGCATGGATGGAGACTCCCCTTCAGTAGCCCCTGCATACTCTTTGATTTCCTAAGCCCTTGAGACTGCGTGGCAGTTAGGGCAAATGATGACCTGCTGACAGGGTGTGGGGGAGGGAGAAGTAGGATTAGGCATTAGGTGAGCCCCATCCCCTCCTTCTGTAAGGAACATCAATTGGCTGCCACATTCTGGTACCTTCTAGAACAGTAGTGCTCTGTAAGGGAGGGGGCACTTGAGAGTGTCTGGAGATGGTTTGGGCTGTTACAATGAGGGGCAGGGCCATTTCTGGCATCTCATGGGGAGAAGCCAGGTGACCTGCCCAGTATCCCACAGTACAGAGGATCTCCCATCTAAAGTAGCAATGGGGCTGAGGTTGGGGGACCCATCCCAGAGGAAAGCTGTTGACTGTGGTGTGTGGCTGCCTTTGCACAGTCAGTTCATGTTTTCTTCCTCCATCGCCTGGGACCCCTCGGCCCCAGTTCAGTTCATATCCATGTAGATCACTTTGACGAGTGAAATACTAACACCTCCCTTGGAAAGCACAGACCCCGAGCCAGACTTGGGTTCAAGTCCCTGTTTCTCCCCCATAGGGCCTTCCCCAGGGCTTTGGTGTTTTTGTGTGAGTGGGAGGGACCAGTCTCTCTGTGGGGCTGTTGCCAGACATGAATGGCCTTGTCTAGAAGCTCCTGGCACAGGGAAGTGGTTTTGGAAATATGGCTCTTTACGGTTTGCCAAGCTTGTGGTACCGATTAATAACAAGAGGCTTTAAAAACACAGGGGACTGGGGAGATGGCTCACTGCATAAGAAAGATTACGGAAGCCCCAGGGAGATGTTCCGCTGGTAAAGTGCCTGCAAGAATCTGGAGACCTGGGCTGGGGAGGTGGCTCAGGGGTTAAAGCCTTTGCCTCTCAAGCAAAAGGACCCGAGTTCAGATCCCCAGATCCTAATACAAAGTGTCCAGTAGGGGTCCGGAGAGATGTCTCAGGGATTAAGCCTCTGCCTCACAAACAGAAAGACTCCAGTTCAGCTTTCGGATCTCAAGTAAAAATACAGGGCGGAAATGGCGGTGGCCTGCACTTCCAGTCCTGGTGGGCGGAGCCTGGAGAATCTCAGAGCAAAGCAAATAGGAGGTAGAAGCAATCCAGGGTGATTCCTGAAGTCACCCTTGGTCCTTCATAGGCACACACAGTGCCCCCCCACACACCCCACACACATCTGTCTGAGTCCATTACCTTCATCCTGACCTAAAGAAATACCTGGATTCTCACCCAGAACCAGGCTGATCAGTTGGACGTGCATCTTTCCCAGATACCTGAGGTCATGAGCAGGTTGCTCCAGGTATATTCATAACTTGGGAGGAGGAGAGAGAGAGAGAGAGGAGAGAGAGAGAGAGAGAGAGAGAGAGAGAGATCCCCAGTTGGCACTCTGCTCCTGGTGTAAAGTTCTGGTTTTAGGAAGCGAGACCAGGCTGTGATGGCAAAGCCCACCAAGCATCCGGTCTCTCTGGGTGGCCTGCCATCCTTGGTACCACAGAGCTGTTCACTAGCCTTGGTTCAGCCTTGGTCCGGGAAGTTACCGTCTGTATGAGGGTGTCTGCTGCGTGGCTTCACCGGGCAGTTACAGGTGACCATAGAGCTCCTCGGCTTGGGCGTGTGTGGCAGCCATGGAAAGGGGGTGTGCATCCCCATAGACACACATCTAGTTCGTGGGGCTCCCTGTCATGCAGCAGGATAAAGTACCTTGCCTCCCTCTCACTGCAGGACCACTGACATTACAGACTTGTAAGGCTGTCTCCAGCTTTACACAGGCGCTGGAGATTTGAACCCTGCTCTTGACACTTGCACAGCAAGCACTTTATCTGCTAAGCTATCTCCCTGGCCCTGAATTATTATTATTACTTTTTTTAGAATAGGAAACTTTATGGAAAAAGTCAATAGCTGCCCCCAAAGTAAGACACATGGACAAAACTATGTACAGCGAGTCTAGAGGTACCCCAGTGGCATGGTGCTTTGCTTGCCTTAGCAGTGCATGTTATTAAATCCTAGCTTGTTAGCAGCCTCTTGCTACCTTCTCTTGTTAAGAAAGGATGAACAGGTGCCGGAACAGAACGGCGCCCTGTGGGTCCTTTTACTTTGACAGAAGGATGAGGACAGCAATAAACAGGTTTCTTTGAATGAGAACAAAATTACTTAAAATATTGTGTCACAGACAGTTGTTTTTTCAAAAGACCTGGAGGCCCCTAGCAGCTGTGCAAGTTCCCTTAGAGACTCTGCCAGTTAAATGTAAATGTCCCTCTGTCCCTCTGTCCCCCTGTCCCTCCTAGTTCTCACACCCATTAAGCACATGAGCACAATGTCTCTTTTTTTTTAAAACTTAAATCTCATTGTGTTGATCCATTTTCCTGTACTGTGACAAATGCTGGAGACCAATTAACTTATAAAGAGAAAAGGTTTGGGGCTGGAGAGGTGGCTCAGGGGTTAAGCCTCTGCCTTGCAGGTGGAAAGTCCTGAGTTAGGATTCTAGACCCCACGTGTAGACGCTGGGCGGAAGCAAGGGCGGCCTGCGTTTCTGGTCCTGGTAGGGCGGAGCCTGTGAATCCCCCGGCAGAGTAAACAAGGAGGAGGTGAAGGCGTCCATGGTGGTTCCCGAATTCGTCCGTGGTTCTACACACACACACACACACACACACACACACACACACACACACACACTTGAATAAATAATAAAATAAATAAATAAAGAGAAAAGAAAGGTTTGCTTTGGCTCATGGCATTGGAGGTTTTGGTTTGCGATCTGGTGCTTTTGGCTTGTGGTGAGACAGTGCATCCCAGCAGCAGTTGACACAGTCACTCACCGTGTGATGAGAAGCAAAAGGAAAGAGAAGAGGAAGAGACCAGAATACCAGGCCTCTTCTAAGACACCCCCTCAGTGACCTGAAACTCTCCTAGACACCCCCCCCAAAGGTTTCACCACCTGGGCCTGGAGAGATGGTTCAGTGGGTAAGAGCGTTCACTGCACGCCATGGGGGTCTGAGTTCAGATCCTGGCAACCAGGATAGAACCAGGCATGGCTGCATGCACCTGCAAGCCCGGCTCAGGGACAGGAGGTTGTTGCAGCTTTCTGACTGCCAGCCAAGCTCCAGAGCCAATGAAGACCCTGTCTCGAAGGAGCAAGACAGAGAATGATAGAGCAGGACACCCAGAATCCTTTTCTGTTTCTGTTTGTGTACCCCACACATGGGTGCATAACACACACACACACACACACACACAACACACACACACACACACACGCTTTCAGGGTCTTACCACCTCCCAGTATCACCAAGCTGGGGACCAAGCCTGTATAACACATGGATCCTTGCACAAACAAGCCAGATCCAAGCAAAATATCTGTTTAGAAACACAGACATCCAGGCTGGGGAGATGGGTCCGTGGTTAAAGGCTTTGCCTCACAAGCAAAAGGACCATGTGAAAATGCTGGGCAGAAATGGTGGCGGCTTGCACTGGCCCTGGAAGGTGGAACCTGGGAAACCCCAGAGCAAAGCAAGAAAGAGGTAGAGTAATCCAGGATGATTCCTGATATTACTCTTGGGCCTCAATGGACACGCACTTGAGTGCCCTCTGGTACACACATACACACACACCATTGCATGCAAAAAGAGGAAAATAGGAAGGGAGGGAGAAAGGGAAGGAGGGAGGAAGGGAGGAAGGAAGGAAGGACTCCACTTCAAAGAGAAGTAGTCTGGTTAAAAGAGTAATTTCTAAAGCCCCAGGAGCTGAGTGGATGCTGTTGGAGCCATTATTGTCAGTTCGCAATGAGCCACACAGCTCAGCCTAGATAACACTAGGCAGTGGGCAGTGATGACCGTTACCTATGAATAAGGAAACAGCGCTATGCATCCTCTTGTGTGCTGGACATGGAGACAGAGGCTCAGTCAGTGTATTTATTGACAAGCTCTATGGATGCGCATGTCCCTGGAGCAACCTATCAGCAGCTCAGATGCCTCGGGCACCTGGGCACAGTGGCGTTCTCCTGCCATCTCAGCATTCAGGAGGCAGAGGGGCGTGACTTTGGGGTTGATCTGAGCAAGACCTTGATTCCAAGAAAGAATGAAACAGGGGTGGGGGGAAGGGGGGTTGTGGATGACTCAGCCGGTAAAGTATTTGCTTCCCAAACTTGAGGATCGGAGTTCACAACCCCAGGGACCCATGTACAAGCCGGGCGGGCGTGGGCACTCACTCACCTGAAGTTTCAGTGTTTGGAAGGTGGAGACGAGATCCCTGGGGCAAACTGGCCAGCTAGGTTAGCTGAAATAGTAAGCTCCTAGAGAGACTCTGCCTCAATGTGTACGGCGGAGAGTGATGGAGGAAACACACACACACACACACACACACACACACACACACACACACCCCTTGACTAGCATTGAATGGCCAGCAGTGGGCAACTCACTGTACTCCCTCTCCCCCTAGTGGGTGGTACAGCACATAACAGAGAAGGTTTGGCTGTGGGGCTTTCTGTGTGTGTGTGTGTGTGTGTGTGTGTGTGTGTGTGTGTGTGTGTGTGTGTACCCATAGAAGCCAGAAAGGACATCAGCTGTCTTCCTCTTCCTCTATCACTCCCTGCCTTATTCCCCTGAGAAGTGGTCGCTGTCACAATTTGAGTTCAGCTGTCTGGCCAGTGAGCTACGGAAACCTTCCTATAGCATTGGGTTACTGCCTGGTACGCCCACGCCCATCTTTTATATGGGTGCTTCAGATTCAAACTCAGGACTTCTCCCTTCACAGCAAGCACTCCTACTGACTGATCCATCTCAGCAGCGTCCACGGTAGCTTTTTAATAATAAAAAAAAAACCGCAAAAGGCAGAGTTGAAAGTATGGCTCAGCAGGTTTGGGGGCATCTATGTGCAAACCTGGCCCCCTGAGTTCAATCTGCATAGCTCACATTGTGGAAGCAGAGAACCGACTTCTAAGCGTTATCCTCTGACCTCAGACTGGGGCACACGTATGCCTGTTATCGCCTCTCTCTCCTTCCCTCTCTGTCTCTGACATAAATGCAATTTAAAATATTTTGCAAAATTTGGTGGTGCAGAGACTAGAACCCAGACCCATGAGGCAAGTGATGAGCCAACCACACGGCTGAGCTGCACCTCATCCCACCGGCAGCTGTGCATATGTGCAGCACCCCACGCCTCCTCAGGGTGCTCAACGCCCATGCGACTCAGTGTGTGTCTCCCTTCTCCGCAGGGGCTGAAGATTAGCGTGCTCTGGACCCTGTACTACGGCGTCCTCAGCGCCTTTGCACCTGTGTACAGCTGGATCCTGCTGCTCCGAGGCCTGGTGGGCTTTGGGATCGGAGGGGTCCCTCAGTCGTAAGTAAACACTCAGCTTTGGCCATCCACCGGGGGAAGTAGCTAGGCCACCCCCTGTACCCATGTGTTCTGCATGCACGGTGAAGACACTTTACTGAACACACAGACTTTAGTCTCTGAAGAATAAAGTCCAGCGACTGTCGTCATAGCCTTCGAATGTGATTAGATATTCTAAGTTTTCTAGAGATGGTTGAAAGTGTACGAGGGCTGGGTATATGTTGTAAATGTTACATCATTCCACACAAAGGACTTGAGCATCTTTGGAGGAATGTTCTGGAACCCATCCTTGGAAGATGCAGAGGGATAAACTGTGTGTCTTCACTGTTTTGGGGGGTTGTGAGATGGCTATAAAGTTTCTAGCTCCTGGAGCGATGGCCTAGCAAGACAGCAGGTGCATGGTTGGTGTTATTTAATAATGTGATATAACCGTAACTGCACAGCCACACTATCCGGAAGGCTGTAAAAGCAACATAGTAGCAATATATGATACGATAGATCTAGCTTGAATGTGTCATAGCAACCAGTGGGTCTATGCTACCAAGTCACCCTCCTGTGTCCCCAGCAACCTTTGAACAGCAGCTGCTGCTGCTGCTGGTCTCCCAACTGCAGCTAGAACCGACCTCCCCTCACTAACCATCTGGTCTAGAATGCATCCTTAGCTTGTGCCACTTGCTGATCTAGGCAGCTCCTCTACGAGGGGGGGAGGGAGGTGATCTGTACCCCACACCGAGAGAGGTCACCGTTCTGTCCCCACACCCTAGCTGCTGTATTGTCCATCTACCACCTCACTGGGCAGGCGAATACTGAGCAACGTTCAGGGCAACCGCCGGGATGCTTGGATTGCCTGATGTTGGCTTCCCTGCTCCGGGTGTTTAGATTGGATGTCGCTAGTTGGTAAAGAGCGACTCCTGGCTTCTGACTCCTTGTCTCTCCATGAGAGGAGTCCAATGTGACTAGGTGGCAGCTAATGGGACTCTCGCCATGTCCCCTTGGGACAGTTTCCCTCTGCAGATGCCAAGACCTCTAGAGTAAAAGTGAGGGACATTCCCAGCCACTGGGAATGATGGTGACAGAGCCGAGTTACTTCAACTGACCCCTGAGCTTCCAGACCCATTGTCACAGTTAGGGACAGGTGACAGCTTGATGGCTGAGGGTTCAAGGGCTGAGCACAGTTGTAGAGAATTAGTAGTTGAGTTAAGCCCAGAGCAAACCTCCGGAGGATTGTTTAGTGGCTGGGGAAGGCCCAGCCGATGATGGGTGAGACTAGTCCTCAGGCAGGTGAATGAAATGGAGGGAGCTGTTTGAGAAAGGGGGCATCCTTGTGTACACTTGTTAGGGTTCTCTAGAGCAACGGAATCAACAGCATGAATATATATAAAGGAATTTATTTAGTTGGCTTACAAATGTGTCCAAGGTAGTCCAACAATGGCTGCCAGTAGCTGCTCAGTCCAGTAGTCCAGTGGGTGATGCTGAAGGCCTGGAGGATTCCTGGAGAGTCTTTAGTCTAGTTGAAGACTTGGAGGGTGGGAGGGTTGAAGAAGCCACGCGTCAAGAGGGAAGAGAGTTTTCTAAAATAGCTTCAGACCATCTCTCTTCCAAGTCTTCTGTTCCTTTTATCTAGTCTGCTACTAGGAGGTTCCAGTCAGATTTAGAGCTGGTCTTTGCATTGATTTGGATCATCTCTTCCGGTAGTCTGACAGCTGATCTTAGTTAATGCCAGGTGTGGTCAAGTTGACGCCCAGGATTAACTATCACAGCTTGGCCAGTCACGTTGGCCTCTCAAGTGAGGATTGTCCCTCTTTCAGCTGTTATGTGGATATTATGTGGCCAGTTCCCTCGACCCTGGTATTAGTGTGGGTTCTCCTGCCAAGATGGACAAGAACTGTAACCAGGAATCGTAAGAGAATAAACGCCTTGTTCCTTAAGCAGTTTTGTATGATTTCATCAGTGACATGCACAGTAATAGTGATAGCCATCTATTCTTTGGACTGGGAGCACAATCGTGTAACAGCTGTTGATTTACGTCCAGTGAGCAGTGTCCCACGGTGGACACCCACTGACTGTCCTCCAGCCCTGGGACACACACCCTGCCTGCAAGCCCCCCCTGCCCCCCCTGTTGTGTGAACTCTTTTTCTGGGGAGACATCACACGACTGACCTTTCATCCCAGATAGAAGTTCCCACAACGGATCAAAGCCATAATGTTCCCAAGGGTCAACTTGATGAACCAGTGAGTTTACTGGGGTTCCTTCCAGCAGTGGGGCACCAGTTACGTCAGGAACAGGGACGACTCAAAGGCAGCTACATCAACCCGCAAGCCCACCCCGAGCACAGCTGCCGGCTTCCCCACGGCTGTATAGATAGAACCCCTCCAATCAGCCTCCCTCAGCCTATATACCCTGGGGCCCCTCCCAACCTCCAGGCCCCCCTGAGGACACATGTGAGGGCTTGTATAATCAGGGCAGAATTACACTAACGGCTGAGAGGTGCTCCAAGGCCAGAATCCCATGCGAGTCCAGTGACGCTGTCCACTCCATCCACCTCTGAGGGAGCATCAGAGGACCACAGGTGTGGTCTTGATGGTCTCAGACACAGATAGGGGCTATCGGTTTGGAGGAAAACGTCCTACTACAGTCCCCTGCATCAGATGCCAAGCCCTAGCCCAGGGCGTGAGTCATCACATCATGGTGGAAAGGCGTGATGGAGGGAAACTCCAGGCTAAGGCAAGCAGAAAGGGGGCAACGTAGCCTGCAAGGACACAGCTCTAGTGGCTTGTTTCCTCCTCCTTGCCCCACTTGCCAGTGTCTGCCACCCCCCAACGATCACATCCTGACTCCCCAGGCAGCCCTCCCTTGATGAAGTCAGAGTGCTCCCAGCCCCGCCCCTTGCAATGATCAGACCCAACAGCTGGGGACCAAGTCCAGCCCATGACGGCCTGGGGACATTTCACACCCCGTCCACAACAGTGGACTTTACAATGTTATTACAGAGGCTTCTGCGGACATTGAACAGAAGGATGCTCAGGATGGACACAGGAAGGACCCTGATGCCACCCTCCACCAACCTCCCAGTAGCTGACTTTTCAGAAGCCCCCAGAATCCTGTCTTTAGGGTTTTTCTGGAGGCAACATTGCAGTGTCACAACTGCTTAAATCATTGGGGCCCTTGGGGATCAGCTCTACTTCCATCTCTCTCCCTTTCCAGAGTGTCGGGGGCGAGGCGCTGACGGTACCAATCCAGCCTGGGCTTTTCTGGTGACCAGTTTGCACCCTGTAGCTCCTTAGCCCACTAGCCGTCAATCAGAGCATGCAAAGGAGCGATCACTGACCATCACAAGGACTTTAGGGGCTTTATCACATCAGACTTTAGGAGCTATGACGGGAGACCATGTCTATGTATTTAACAGTATGACACTCTCCACTGTGTTTATTAAATTACTATCCCATTCCAGAAGACTGAGCTAAACTCACAAAGCCTTTAAAAAAATATAGAGAGTCTCTGTTTTACAGGTAAAAAAACTGGGCTTTCTAAGAACGAGTCATGAGGCTCCACATCTACTTAATAGTGAGCCTTAGATAGTGAGTATCTAAAATACTGCTTGGCCCCCTGCCATGACTTCAATATAAGTTGTTCCCCACAAGGTCATGTTTTGATTGATTTATTTATTTTGTGTGTGTGTGTGTTTTTTTTTTGGGGGGGGGAGTGTATCAGAGGACACTGTGTGTCTCTGTGGAGGTCCAAGGTTGACTTCAAGAGGAACAAACATTCTCACTTGCCAGTCTGCCAAACTACCCAATCAGCTCTCTGCATCTTACTCACCCAGCCCTGGAATGGTCCCATACATCTGGGCCGGATAATCTCCCAACACATGTGCTCAGAAACTTGCCTTAGCTAAACTAATTCTTCATAGGTGTGCCTAAAGGCTTTTTTTTTTTTTTTTGAGGATTAAGGCAGAGTGTATTAGAGGAAAGAAAGAACGGGCCTCGCGGACATTGATTTCTCAACGGCAAGAAAGTTGTCTGTCTGATGGCTGCTGTAAAATGTTGTGTTCTTGTGAAGCAGGAAAGTAGCATAAGAGGATTAGAGGAGAGAAAGAAAAGAACTCAGGAACTCTGGACGTGGGATCCATAAGTGGGAGAGAGAGAGAGAGAGAGAGAGAGAGCGCGCTCACGGACTCCAGATGTGGAAGCCACAAGGAGCAAGGGAGCCCAAGGCTCTGTTCTTGCTTGTCAAGGTGGCACTTGTAACTAACTTACAGAAGAAATACGGAGCCACCGTGAGGGCTCCTGGCTTCTCGGCGCTATGACTTCGTTATTTGCATAGAACTACTTAGGCCGCGTTTTGATGGTGTCCTTAGTTCGAAAAATGACTCCCTTGAGTTCATGATTGGGAAGCATTTAATTGGAGAAAAATTTATGCAATCAGTATTTCCTTTCATTTGAGTAGCTTTACCCAACTGTGGCCAGATAAATACGGTGTTTTGATCTAATTGTGTGTGTGTATGTGTGTGTGTGTGTGTGTGTGTGTGTGTGTGTGTGTGTCAGAGGGCACTGCGTGTCCCTGTGGAGGACCAAGGTTGACTTCGGGAATCATTCTGGATTGCTTCTACCTCCATCTTACTTCCCTCTGGGATTTCCCAGGCTCCTCCCACCAAGGCCAGAATTGCAGGAAACCTCTGTTTCTGCCTGGTGTTTTTTTATGTGGGACCTGGGATCTGAACTCAGGACATTCTAGCTTGCAAGACAGAGTCTTAACCCCTGAGCCATCTCTCCAGCCCGTTTTGGTATAATTTTTAAGATGCACCTCAGACTGAGTGAACGTTGAAGAAAAGAAGGTCGTGCAAGCACAAAATCCCGGCCCAAGACTCAGGGCAGCGTCTGGTGGGGCCCGTGGCTCTGAGCAATGTCCAGGTGGCTCAGGCACCCCTCACACAGATGGGAGACTACACGCTCCTCCTTTTCTTACCAAACCACCAAGCATCCAGCTGGACAAGGTGGTTCCCAACACAGCTGTGATCCCAGCTCCCAGGAGGAGGAGACAGGAGGTTTGAGGCCGGCCGGGGCTGCAGACTGAGCCTTCCACAGAGACAGTTACCAAAAAATAAAAATAAAATAAAGGATTCAGCCACGAGAACCTAATCTGATAACTTTTCATGACCTTGCCTAACCCTGACCACCTCTCACAGTGCCCTCCTTTCAACCCCCACACTGGATTATGTTGCCAAGTGGTTGGGGATGGCCGTCCCCACGTAAACACTGGGGTGCATTCATTTGTAACTGACCCATGACAATAATGTATACTGAGGGCTTTAACATTCAAGGTCTAAATACAAACTGGGTCACCAAGCCAGGCGCCCACGTCTCTGCGTCTGTGCTTTGTTCTCTCTCCCCACCCAAGTTCATCTGTTGGTGATAAAGCTACAGGAGTAACATTTATCATGACTCACCCCCAGGAGCCAGGCGGCCGTGCCCAGTGTCCTTATCTGTCACCAACCCTGTTCCCATCTGACCAGTTTGCTCCAAGTCAGATAGTCGGTTCATGAAGTGGAGATCAGCTTTTGCTAAGGAGCCACACGTCACTGAGGGTTTAAGACAAGGGTGTATTTAACTTGTTCCATTTGGGGCAGGCGAGTGCTGCTTCCATCTCTGAGGCTCCCAAGCCTTCAATCAATTGACAGCGGAGACCAGATCCGCCCTCTAGCAAGGATCCATTTTGACTCACAAACTCCAAGCCTGGGCACATCCACCTTGAAATCAGTGGGGTGTGTGTGTGTGTGTGTGTGTGTGTGTGTGTGTGTGTGTGCATGGGCACACATGTGTAGGTGTGCCTGTCTATGTGTACATGCATGTGGAGATCAGACACTACTGTCAGGTGTCTTCTTCCTTGATTGCTCCCCAGAGCAAGCTGGCTAGTCTGTCTAGGCCTATCGGTGACCTTGGGATTTGATTAGCGAGCCGATCCCCAAAAGGAATAAGGCTAAAGAGCAATGGAGTGTTTCTTGATGATTTCTTTGGGTTTCCATGTACACATGTGCACGTATCTGTACGCATACCACACACACACGTGCATCCACATGCAAGCAAGACCTGCATGTACCCAACACACACATAAAAAAATGAGAAAAAGATTTAAATTTAGTCAAGGGAGTTAGTAACACTGTATTTGAAAAAAAAATTATTTGAATAAGAAAGGAAAGGGAGGGAGGGAGAGAGGAGAGAGAAGGAGGGAGAGGGAAGGGGGGGAGAGAACATGCACGTGCATACCATGAGCACATGGGTAAAGGCCAAACAACTTTCAAAGGTTGGTTCTCTCCTTCCACCATGTGGGCTTCAAGGGAGTGACTTCAGGTCGCCAGGTTTGCAAACAGGGGCCTGACCATCTGAGTCCTGTCTCAGACCCAGAACTGTATTTTTATCATTACAAATGATATTTTTGTGCTAAAGAATGCAAATGGGGGGTAGAGAGATGGCTCAGAGGTTAAGTCTCTGCTTTTCAAGCAGAGAGTCCTGAGTTCAGATCCCACAGCCCACATAAAAACGCCAGGTGGAAATGGTGATGGCTTGTACTGCCAATCCTGGAAGGCAGAACTTGTAAAACTCCAGAGGGAAGCGAAGAGTGAAATAGAAGGGAGGTAGCCCAATTCAGGGTGACTCCCAAAGTCACCCTTGGGTCTCCGCAGGCACACACAGTGCCCTCAGAGAAAGAGAGACAGAGAGAGACAGAGGGAGAGAAACACAAACAGAGATGCAAAAAAGCATAAAAGAAAGAATGCAAGTAGGAACCAAAAGAATGATCATCACACTATTACAAGCATCTTTCCATAATAAAATACAGATAGTAGACCAATAGATTTTTACTTCCAGTAGAGGGTGCTGTGTGCTGTAACATGAACGAGAACCCGCGGCCTGGGGGATCTTGGGTACTCTTGAGGCTCAGGACCAAGGCTGGGGTGGGGCTTGGTGATAGATTGCAGGCTTCGCTTGCTCCAAGTCCTGGGTTCCCCCTCCAGCATCAAAATAAAGAAATAAACACCTCAGGTTGTTCCCCTTCCTCCCCATCCTGCCCTTCCCCCATGTGACCTCAGTGCCCACCTCAGGGTGTTCACCTGGGGACCCAGATCCACCTCCCTTCCTCACTTCTTCCCTCCAAAGAAATGCTAACTCCGGGTCATTTCTCTGTAAACATGGGATCCAAACAGCAAATCTCTAATGGCCCCTTGCAGCAGATTTATCTGCAAGCGGGGTTGATAAATGTCCGCCAGGGCTAATTTCATTGCATGTCCCTTCATTCGTCAGGGTGGCCACGTACCAATTAGATACAGGTGTCCACTTGGCCAATGAGAGTTGAGCCTTTAGGCACACCTATGAAGAAGTGTTCAGTTAAGGCAGGCCCCTGAGCACGCCCGTGGGAGATCATCTAACTGAGGTGGGCAGATGGAGAGAGCTGGCTCAGTACTTTAGCAGAATGGCAAGGAGGCAGTGTGCCCCCGTCCCTCAGCTCTTGTTGTCAGTATGAACCTTCCTGCCAGCATAATGGACCATAACCAGAAGACACGTACACCAAGAACACACCCTTTGTTCCTCTAAGCCGCTTGAATCCTGATTCATTCAGTAACAAGATGAAACTAAGGTCAGCTGTGACTGATGCTTTGGACAGAGCACCAGCAGCTCCTGTTCATGACAAATTGCTGTAAATCACAGTCACGTGTGTCACTCAGAGGCAACAGGCTGGAGAGATGATTACGACTCTGCCTCGAAAGCAGAAAGACCTAAGCTCGGATCCTGGATCCCACGTGAAAACGCCAGGCAAAAATGGAGGCAGCCTGCACTTCCAGCTCCGAAGCCTGGGGAAATCCCAGAGTGAAGCAAAGAGGAGGTAGAAGTAATCCAGGATGATGCCCAGAATCACCCTTGGTCCTCCACAGGGACATACAGTGCCCTCTGATGCACACATAACTAATTAATTTTTGTAAAGTGACAGGAGAAATAAAGCAGGGTGTGACGTCACCATTAAAGCAGATATGACGTCATCACACTCAAGTGTCCTCTGGTACACACATGGGAGGGGGGAGAGAGAGATTCAGAAACGACTGCAATCTTCTCAGGAGTCTTACCCCTCTGTCTGCTTGCCAGGGTGACGCTGTATGCCGAGTTCCTGCCCATGAAATCCAGAGCCAAGTGTATTTTGCTGATTGAGGTAAAGGACGCCAGAGGATGGGGTGGAAGGTGGTGGGGGATGAGGGGGTATAACTGGGTCTCTAGGAAACCCTGACTGGCAGGGGATGCTCTGCTGCCCCCCTCCCCAGCCACAGGTCAGGCACAAGGGAGCTTGAGAAAAACAGAGCAGACCCCGCAGGAATGCTTCTGTTGACCTCTGACCCCATGCAGAGGTCAGAGGATGAGTGTAAGCTCGAGGCCAGCTTGGTCCACTTAGCAAGGCCCCGTGTCTCAAAACACGAACAAGCAAAGATGAAAAAAAAGTAAGCTCATGGCACATTGGAGGTGCGGGGAGGGGGAAGGGGGTGACTGACGTCCGTCCTCCTTGGTCAGGACCTTGGCTGGCCCCATTGCTAGTCCTTTAACTGTCACCCGTGATTGTCACCAACAGACACTGACAGTGACGCCTTTAAGTAAAGAGGGATTCCAGAAGGTTCTTGGAGCTCTGGAGATGGGGGAAGGGGGTAGAATAGGCAGAGCTTACAGGGCAGGCAATAAATAGCATCCCGAGAAAGTCTCAGTGAAGGCTCTGATTAAAGTCTGCCCCCTGCCCCCTGGTCCTGGTGACCAGGCCTGCACCCCAGAAGCCTGAAGCAGATGGCTCCACGTTTAAGGCAGCTGAGTGAGAGACCTTTTCTCAATGTAAAAAGCTTGAGGGAGAGAGCTGGGGTGTAGCTCTGTTGTGGGGCCCTTGCCTAGCATGCACTAGACCCTCCATTTAATCCCCGGTATTGTAAAGCAATAAAATAATAATAGGAATAAATAGGATCAAATGAAACAAGCATAAAGTCCCTGCAGGGGTGTGTCACCAGCGCAGAGGTCTGAAGAGCAAGGGAGCGTCACCGGCAGCCCCGGGATGCCACTGACCCATGACTGCCTTGCAGGGTGGAGCTAGGCGCATACCCCAACCCCCTCCCCTCCCCCTCTCTCTTCCTCTCACCTCCTACAGAGCTCCCTATTGGCTGTATTGGCAAGTCACAGAGCAGGGTGGACTGTCTATGCGACAGTAGGAAAGGAAGGAGGGGGCTTGGAAAGGCGATTGCAAGAAGAATTTGCTTCCCTTCCGCCCCCTAGGCAAGGGCCGTGGATGTCAATAGACAAAAGCCACGTGTCTGTGGGTGTGGCCACACAGCCAGTGACCTCGTGCTCAGTAGGGAAGATATTGAATCTACCCGAGTGTCCATCAGTACATGGCTGGATACGATGTGTGATATCCGTGCACAATGGAATAGTATGAAGCTTTGAGAAGGAAGGCGCTTCTGACACACGTCACAACAGGACATTATGTTAATCAAAGTAACCCAGCCACATACCATAAGGTCCTTGGAATAGTCAGAATCGTCAGGGCAGGCTGGGTGCAGATGAGTGCACCCCTAATCCCAGCATTTGGGAACCTGAGGCAGAAGGGGCATCGCAAGTTCAAAGTCAGGCAGTTTGTGGCACAATCAGACCCTGTGTCAAAAACAAACAAACAAACAAAAAATCACAATGAGAAAAGACGGAATAGAGTTGGCAGGGTCCAGAAGTGGGTGGGATGTGGTGGTGTCGTCTGATGGAGTTTCTGTTGCACACGCGATGTCAAGAATCGCTCTCCCGGCCTGTTAAATGTTTTCGAGGTCAGCATACATGTAAAGGGGCTATGACATTGTAGCTTTTATTAAAAATTTGGGGAATGGGGCTGGGGAGATGGCTGAGGAGTTAGAGAACTTGCCATGCAAGCCAAGGACCAGAATTTAGCGCCCCACCCCCCAGATCTATACAAATGTCAGGTGGGCATGACAGTCCACCTGCAATTCTAGTCCTGGAAGGCAGAGCCGGGGAATTCCCCCAGAGCAAGCTGGGCAGCCATACTAGTCCTAATGGAGGGCTCTGGGATTCGTGAGAGAGATGCCGGCTCAAAAGAATAACGTGGAAGAGTCACCAGAAATGACTCCAGATACCAGCCTGAGGCCTGCGCATGCACACGCGTTCACAGGCACGCATGTACACACATGCTCCTGCCCAGTACAAATACATGTCCTGGGGGACTGGGGAGATGATTCAGGGGATAAATCCTTTGCCCTACAAGCAAAAGGACCTGAGTTCGGGTCCCCAGACCCCACGTAAAAATACCAGGTGGATATAGTGGTAGCTTACGATTCTGATCCTGGAAGGCGGAGCCTGGGAAACCCCAGAGCAAAGCAATAGGGGGTGGAGCCATCCGGGATGATTCCTGATGTCACCCTTGGGCCTCCACAGGCACACACAGTGCCCTCTTATACACACACACACACACACACACACACACACACACACACGGAAAAAAGTGGGGGAAATTGAACTAAAACAAAGCCCCTTGATGTACCTGCCACACTGGTCTCCTTGGTCACGGCTGTCACGTTGCCGAGCCCCAGTGGGTGCCGTGCTAGCGCTCTCTAGGGTGGCTCTGGCTGGGTTCCTTGGGAAGAAATGCCATCAAACTGCAGCCGCCTCCAGCTCCCATTGATCCGCGCCCTCCCTGTGCCCATCGTCCACTCTCACCCTGACTCCCGCTCTCCTGTGCCAGGTGTTCTGGGCCATCGGGACGGTGTTCGAGGTCATCCTGGCAGTGTTCGTGATGCCCAGCCTGGGCTGGCGCTGGCTGCTCCTCCTCTCGGCCGTGCCCCTTCTCCTCTTCGCAGTTCTGTGTTTCGTAGGTATCTCTAGAGACATCTAGAGACGCGCGTCCCCTTGCTTCTTCTCCACTGGACTTTAGCGGTGGAGGGGGTGGAAGACGTCACCAAAGCTGTCGCTGGAGATTATTATTATTTTCCATATTGGGCTGGCTTAGCTCTAGCATGAAGCATTTGATTTCCTGCAGATACGGAGATACTGTCCAGGGATGGCTGGGTCTGGGGTGTCATATCACAAGATCGACAGTTAACGTAACTCTGCTGGGTTCATTGGAATCCTGAAGTCACAAGTGATAGACACCTAATCCAAGCCAGTGCAGTGAGACACAGGGGCAGACACGCAATGGAGGACACTATCTGGCTTCAGGAACAGCTAGATCCAAGAGCACAGATGATCTCTCCATCTCTCCTTGCACAAACTCCACCGTGATGTGAGAACACCGCACATTCATGTTGCGATGGGTAGAACACACATATGGCTGTTAGCCGCCAGAGCCCTGAAAAACCTACACATGAAACCCACAAACTCAGTCACTTAATATAGGAGGAGTTTAATTCTTACCAACAGTCTTGAAAGAACATTCTGGTCAGCAAGTGGAATATGGGCTGACTTTCTTTCCAGCATGTGGTTCTGCTATTCCCTAGGGCAAGAGAAAAACAGTGACTGACATTTGCTCCTTTAACATCCGCCACTGGGAATTCCAAGTCCTGTGGGCTTACCTAGCTGCAAGGGAAGCTGGGAAATGTAGTCTGTGTCTGGGCAGCCATGTCTTTGGACGACTCCACACGAAGATGTGAATTTTAGTGGAGATCATTGATCTCTGCATCTCTATTTTACTGAAGAGGAAATTGAAGTCTGAGGAGGCTGACTGACTTTCAAAACAGCCTCAACACACAGCCAAACTCCCTTCCAGCCAGGCTTCTCACTTTTTCTAAAATACGGTTGTCTTGCAAAACATTGGTTGCTTTATTTTACTGAAATGTGTTTACCTGGCTTCTTGGAGTTGGGGTTCCTCTCTGTCCCTCTGTCTGTCTGTCTAGCTGTCTGTCAATATCTCTCTCTCTCTGATTGAGTTTGCAAGCTAATGCCAAGCACAGTAAGGTAGAGTTTTTTTGAGGGTTGAATTGTAAGAATTTTGATGGTGTTAATTTAATTCACCTGTCATCTAGAACTCTGACAAGGAGAATAACCAATAATTATCTTTAAACAAACAAACAAAAAAAAGAGTTACCTTCACTGAGCCAGGCACTGTGCCAAGCACTTTGCTTCTATTGTCTCATCCAATCTTCTTAATGACCCCTGAGAGATCTGATCTGTGGTTGTTCCATTGTATGGATGAGGAAACAGAGGCACAAGGAGCTGATGTCATGACATAGGGGCACAGAACCATCTACTAGATGGTAGCGTGAAGGCAGGTCTCTGACCACAGACCCCCGACCTTCCAAGCCCCTCTGTCCCTCCCTCCCTCCTTCCCGTGCACAGGTAAGAGCCTGTGGCTGAGAGAGGATGCTGTGTTCCATCCTCTCCTATCTCACCTGGGTCTCCTGTCCCCTCAGTGGCTACCGGAGAGTGCTAGGTACGACGTTCTGTCCGGGAACCAGGAAAAAGCAATCGCCACCTTGAAGAGGATCGCGACAGAAAACGGAGCCCCCATGCCACTGGGGAAGCTCATTATCTCCAGACAGGTCAGTATTTAGACTGGGAATCCTGTGCTTGCCAGAAAGCATGGCAGGGGTGGAGGTGCCTGTGTGCCCGGGTGGGCATGTGGGGGGGAGTGTGGATACCCAGGCTGACGTGGTGTATGTTTGTGCATGTGACCGCATGTATACAGAGACACAGGATCCTCGACACAGGACCTATTAGGAGAACTTGGGCTCCCCTGACCTGCTATTTCCATGGCCACTTCCTGAATGTGCCCCAGGAGTCTCAGCCAGTGGCTAAGGAAAGACTGGTCTGCGGTTTTGCCCAGCAACTGCTTTTTGGTGCTGAACACATCTGGTTAGCGAACGTGATTGACAGGCAACAGTTGTGCAGAAAAACCTCAGAATGGGGGTGAAATCCACGACAGAGCACAGACTTAGCACATGCAATGCCCTGGGCTCAAAAGGGAAGGGAAGGAAGGAGGGAGGCTCTGAGATCCAGGGGCTCCAACGGTGCCCGATAGATGTCCCTGAGTGGGCTAATTTCATGGGGAACCCAGTGCAGGGGACTTTCAAAGCTCCAGCCTTCACACCCGGTGGGTGCAGAAGAAAGACAGCTTGCAGATTTAAAGCTGCAGTGTGGGCCTGAAGGGGAATCATCCAAGCAGACTGGCCGCACAAGGCAAATCTCCTGAAACAGACAACAGACTACCAGGAAACGGCCTTTTAAAATAAAATGGCAGCCCGTTGTTTCTGTTACACAAAAAGCAACCAGATGGAATTTCACCAGGGCAGAAAGAGGTTTCGCTATGGTCTGATGTCACCCATATCACAAGGCCCAAGGTGGGGGGAGGGGGGGGAGGGTGTAGGGGGGTTGCAGGAGCTGAGGGTGGAGGATCTTAGGCTGCTGTGGTGGAAAGTACAGGAGACGCTCTGGGGAAGGAAGTGCATCATGATTTCAACTCTGTTTCGAGGGGAAAGTTGTGCATGTCACTTTGGAGCAAAGCTTCTACTCGCCTCTCTCCAGGTGTCTCCTAGAACCCAGCCATGGACTCTGTGGATCTGGTTCAATGCTAGTACCAGGCACCAGCAAGTCGGCCAAGCCCTTGGGCTGCAGCCCGAGGCCTGCAGGACCTTGTAGAGAGAGTGGGCTTCCCATGGAGGTCCAGGAAGATGGTGGACCCCAGATGATCTCAAAGAGAAAGGCCAGCGTTCTAACAGAGTCCCAAAACCGTTTCTCCCAATGCATTTGTTAAATGTGTTCATTAACCAGAAGCATTTGCTCAGTTTGTCATTACCCAAAGCAAGTGCTAAGGAGTTTTTAAAAAATTAAATGGGGGTGTGAGGGTGGGGGAAGCCAGAGTCTACTACATACCAGGCAAGTGCTCTGCCACTTATCAACATCCCTAGCTCGATTCTTTTAAAAATATTTGATGGGCTTGAGGGCTCAAGGGGTAAAGCCTTTGCTTACCAAGCAGAAGGATTTGAGTTCGAATCCCCAGATCCCACATAAAGATATCAAGTGGGTGTGGTGGCCCACCTGCAATTCTAGTCCTGGAAGGTGGAGCCTGGGAAACCCCAGAGCAAAACAATAAGATAGAAGAGTGATCCAGGATGATTCCCAATGTCCCCCTGGGGCCTCCACAGGCACACACACTAAAGTTCTCTCTTATACACACATCTGCACACACATCCAATCCATCCATTTGCAGAACACACACACATGCAAAAACGAATATAAAATAAAAAATATTTTGGAAATTGGTATTCTTCTTGTACCCAGTATGACATCTATTTGTTAATATACTATTTCCATAAACATATAATCAATGAATCTATTCCTCATATATTAGTGGCTATTCCAAAATCTATTCAACAAACAGTCTGAAATCTGTTGAACAAATACAACCTTCCTCTAATAGAGCCAATTAGTTCATTTAATTCATGTTGTCTTCTTGTTTAAAAATATATCATAAAGATATTATATATTAAGACTTTTAATTACCTATCGCCTATAATTTTTTTTTACTTTTAGATGTTATTTAAGCAGCAAGCATTTTTCAAACTACTATAATAAAAGCCATGTCTGTTAATTATGCTTGCAGTGGGCTCAGTTGGTAGAATGCTTGCCTGACATGTACGAAGAATTGGGTTTGACCTCAGGATCTCATCAACTGGGCATGGTGGTATAAGCCTGTAATCCTACCACTTGGGAAATAGGGACAGGAAACTCAAGAGTTCAAGGCTACCCCAGACTCCATATGACCCTGACTCAAAATGAACATGTTTTAGAATATATTTACATTATCACTCTAAGTGCACATACATATATACATTTGGTTTTGGCTTTTTGAGACAAGGTCTCATGGAGTCCAGGCTGGCCTTGAACTCTTGATCTGCCTCCACTTCCAAGTGCTGGGGTACCAGGCATGAGCTCCCACATCTAGTTGAATTTTTCTTAAAAAGAAGATTATAAAGCAAAGGTTTGGAAAAATCTGTGATCGTTGCTAAATAATCAGTCAAACTGGCCTGTGGCAAACTGGCTTCCAGCTCAGAGCGAGCTAGAGCTGGCTGCGTGGTATGAGATGATTTCGTCCCCTCGTGGGATAGGAGCAGGGCTACCTCAGGAGTTGGCTTGGATTCTCCAGGGCTCCAGGCTAGAGGGTCCGGATGGCTCTGGGCTGGACCTCTCTGAGGCTGTGCCTTCTGTCCACCGCCTCCCTCACAGCGCATGCTCCTGATCAGGCACCAGCCCTGACCTACTGCCCCCACCAAGGCAGGGAGACAGTAAACAACATATCCTTGTCTTGGAACAGGAAGACCGAGGCAAGATGAGGGACCTCTTCACATCCCACTTTCGCTGGACGACTCTGCTACTGTGGTTCATATGGTAAGAGCTGCTGGTGGCCTACCCTGAACCTCCCCCACCACCATGCACATCAGAGGCGTGGGTTTGAATGTTTGCTGCCAATATGTATGCTTGTGTGTGTGTGATGCATGCTCACTTGTATGTATGCTCACATGTATGTGAGCACACACGTGTACAGGTGCACGTGTATACATGTGGCTGCCAAAGGTTAGCATCAGTTGCTGTCTGCCTCACATACTGAGACAGGGTCTCCCCAAGAATGTGCCCATTTGGTCAGTCTTGCTGACTCCAGAGATCTCCTGTCTCTTGGTCCTGCTTGCTAGCATTAGAAATGGGCCACCACACCCACCTGGCTTTTCCCAGGAAGCTCTGAACTCAAGTCCTTATACTTAGGAGGCAATCGCTTTACCTGCTGAGCCACCTCCCCAGTCTGGGGCTTGGATTTCAACGTGACGCCTGGCTGCCTTGGCGTTTTGCACATGTCTGTGGGTTGCATGTCACTCGGATTTGGGAGGCATCCAGCTTGTCGCCTCCACCATACACACTGTCATAGTTAGGCACAGGTGTCCACTTGACAGTTGAGGGTTTGAGCTCCAGGCACATGTGAGGAGAATTAGTGGTTGAGTTAAGCCCAGAGCAATCCTGCAAGAGATTGTCTAGCTGATGGAGAAAGCCCAGCCCATGGTGGGTGGGATTAGGCCCTGGAATAAAATGCAGAAAGCTGGTTAAGAAAAGTTGGCATCTTTATGTACACTTGGCCAGATAGGCTGGTCTGGCAATTAAGGATCATCACTCTCTCAGCTGCTATGTGGAGATGGTGTGGCCAGTTCCCTCGGCCCTGGTGTTGGTGTGAGCTCCCCTGCTAAGATGGACAAGGAACGGTAACCGGACTATTGTAAGAGAATAAACCCCTTGTTCCCTCAAGCCATTTGATGGTGATTCAACAGCAACCATGCAGGCTGACTGCAACACACACTTTAGTCTTTTTCTTTTAACGTGGCAGGCAGCTTATAAGTGGCCCCTTAAAAGGAAATTCTGTATCTCTGCTCTAAGGCAGCACACCTCAATGGCAGGCTAGGGACGGGAAGCCATTGGTTGCTAAGGAGAAATAGAGTCAAAGGTAGCCACGTGGGTGGTTCGCCTGGGCGTTGAGCTTATGTTCAAGGGCCGGAGTCCAGAGATGAGGGCAGGTGTCACGGGTCCAATATCACCGGAAACTGACAAAATGCCACAGAGTGAAGAGTGAACCTCTAAAGAATTTTTCCTAAAGAAATGTTGGATATTGATGTGGAATTGCTGCCTTGGCCACTTCCGGGGGGCATATGAGTGTCCTTTGAGAAACAAGCCTTGGCCAACACATCATTTGGTGAACTTGCTGGTTCTGTTTAACAGCAGTCACGGGCCCTGCGGAGACTCTCCTTCATCACAAGTCCAAGGTCAGCCATTCTCTCCAACTCTTCCTACCAAATCCCCAGCACAGCATCCCTGAGACCCGCCCGGCTTCAAGCTTTGTGTTCTGCTTTTAGCCTATTTTCAATTTTCCTATTCACCTTTGAGCAGAGCAGCCAATAAGCGGAGAGGCGTGTCCCTGGTGCATCCATTACAGAGAAGAGGGAAGAAAAGTTTTGATAGTGAATGGAATGGGCTGTCCAGCACCGCCTCTCAGTTCCTAAGAACTGAAGCTGCTCACCAAGCCCTTACTAAACACTCACTGGTGCCCAGTACAAAGGTGGAGTCTGCAGGATTTTTAAAGAGGAATTGGACAGAGTTGAGAATTCCTATCTTCTAAAAAAAAACTTTTAAAATTTTTATTTGTGTGTGTGCACGCGTGCATGAGTGCATGCGCTGTAAAGATAAGAGAATAATGTTTGGAAATCAGTTCTTCCCTTCCTCGCTGTTGCAGTTCGCCTGCATGGTTGCTGATAAATCACCATCAAATAGCCTAAGGGAACAAGGGGTTTATTCTCTTACAATAGTCTGGTTACAGTTCATAGTCCAGCTTGACAGGAGAGCTCACACCAACACCAAGGCCAAGGGAACTGGCCACACCATCACCACATAACAGCTGAGAGAGGGACGATCCTTACTTGCCAGACCAGCATGTCTGGCCAAGTGCACACAAGAATGCCGACTCTCTCAACCAGCTCTCTGTATTTTATTCCAGGGCCTAATCCCACTGCTATGATCTGGGCCTTCCCCATCAGGTAGACAATCTCCTGCAGGTTTGCTCTGGGCTTAACTCAACCACTAATTCTCTACAACTGCCCAGAGCTCAAACCCTCCACTGTCAAGTTGACACCTGTGCCCAACTATGACACTCTCTCTGTGCTTCAGGATATTCTCCTGTCTCCGCCTCCCACCCTGTACAGAAGTGCTGAGATTACACATACTGGCTGTCACATCCAGCTTTTCATGGGTTCTGGGAATTGAACCCAGTCTGTGAGGCTTGTGCGGCAAGTGCTTTTGTACACCAAGCCACCTTGCTGACCCAGAGAACACCTGACTTGAAGAATGCGGAAAATCCCGAGCCAAGCATTTGCCGCATGCGATCCAATGGGGGGCATCAGGCAGGCCGTCGATCTACAGCAAAGCAGAGAAGCCGCTCTAGGTCTCAAATGCTATCTTAGCTCTTTATTGATGGAAGCTAGTGTCGTAGATGCTGTCTTAATACATTCCAAATGCTTCACCCAAGTGTTTGGAGGGATGCAGGGTCAGATCCGGAAGGTGGACACTAGCTGACTATTCAAGAGGGCCAAGGAAAGCCTATGATCTGCAACATTCGGACTCTCCACAGTCAGTTATCAGTACTGTGTCATTTTAACACGGGTGTGGTTGTTTGACGGCACTTCAGCTCACAGCTCACTGTGAGCCAAACACCACACATACTATTTTAGGTACAGTGGTACCAATCAGGTTTGACCCAAGGACTTGACAATGAAGAAGATAAACAGGCAGGACAGCGGCCTTTGGGAGAGGGGAGGGCTGGGAAACCATTTCTAGAAAAGCCCATGGATGGATTTCTTTCTTCCTCTTTCTGCATCTGACATTTATACGTGACATGCTACAAAAATGCTAAAATAATCAAGAACACCACGGGACCTAAGGAAATAAACCCAGCAGATGAAGGAAACACGTTTCTTAACCAATCAAAACAAAGGGTGGAGGGGCCTGGCAAGATGGTTTAGTGGGTAAGGCACCTGCCCACAAACCTGGAGACCTGAGTTCTAAAACCAGAAGGCCACATCGTGGAAGGAAAGAACTGACTTTCAAAAGTTATCTGCTGGCCTCCACACTTATACCATATCATGTCTTTCTTTCTCCCAAATTAATTAATTAAAAAATAAAAACTAGTTGAATTCTTTAGCCAGCCAGCCCTGGGGAAGCCACCATTTGCTGACCTATTATCATGTGGGAATGTTCTGGTTCTGGGGCTGGAGAGATGCTCAACGGGTTAAGTGGAGTTCCGATACACGAACTCATGTAAGAAGCTAGACGCAGTGGCACAATTGTAATCCCAACACTGTGAAGGCAAAACGGGAGGAGACAGGAGAACCATCCAGAAACTCAGGGCCAGCTCGCCTGGAGCACACGAAGGCAGAAGCAAGAAAAAACCTGTCTCAACAGGTGGAAGGCGAGAATTGACTAGCAAAGCCCACCATGGCAAGCAAATGCGCCCTCCCCAACACACTAAATAAAATAATGAATCAAACTACAACATAAGGGATAAAAAGCAGGGAGGGGGGTTGTGCCAGAGAGATGGCTCAGGGGTTAAACCTCTGCCTCCCAAGCAGAAGGTCCTAAGTTCAGATCCCAGATTCCATGTAAAAACCCCAGGTGGAAATGGTACAGTCTGTACTTGTGATCCTGGAAAGTGGAGCCTAGAAAACCCCAGAGCAAAGCAAAGAGGAAGTAGCGCAATTCAGAGTGATTCCCAAAGCCGCCTTTGGACCTCCATAGACATACAAAGTGCCCTGTGATACACGGACACACACGCACACACACACACACAGAGGAAAAAAACTCAGAAGGTTCTGATACTATAAACTCTAGTGTTCTAATTCTGGGGCCAGTCACAGGAATTAATAAACTGCGTCATTGCACTTTGAAATTCCAATGTCATGTCCAAGCTCACCCAGTTCAGAAGCCCTGGGAGATGGCATTGGGTATCTTTTCCTTTCAAATATGGTTCCCCTCTCCCACCAGAATAATCTCCCCTATTTCCAACTACACAGCCTGGAAGAGGGGTACCTCTGGAATGTCATTGTCCTTCCGTCCTCCCAGGATCACAAGATCGCTGCCCTTCATCCCTTCACTGCGGTGGGAGACGACCCTTCTCTGAGGCCAGAAGAGAACTGGGTTCATGTCTGATGGTGTCTTTCCCACCCCGGCAGGTTTTCCAACGCGTTCTCTTACTACGGCCTAGTTCTGCTCACCACGGAGCTCTTCCAGGCAGGGGATGTCTGCAGCCGTGAGTAACACCTTCCTTTCCCGGTCACCCACATGGCCACAGTCACACACACACACAGAGGTGATATGTGGCCATGTCCCAACTTATGTCAGGTTTTCGGTTGGGGAATTAATGCCGCCCCTGGCAGACTGGAGTGTCCTTAGGAGATCCGTGAGCCAGGCAAAACCCCTGCCCTCAAGCATGGTTGAATCTCCACCGAAGGGATTCAAGGGGAACTTACTGCCCAAAGACCAAAGGACAGCAGCGTTAAAGATCTAAGGAGGACGGGCATTCCACTCAGCACGGGTCAAATCCCCACTGGGTTAAGTCCCCAGTGGCAAATAAGCAAGCAAAGAAACATGAGAATAAGGATCTACTGAAATGAATTTGAAAAAAAAAAAAAGTTCTTTACATTTAATATCTGCCGTGTGCGTGTGTGCGCATGAGCGTGTGTGCGCACGAGTGTGTGTGCACACGCCACGGCAAAGGACAACTTGCAGGAGTTGCTTTCCTTCTACCTTGTGGGCTCCAGAGATGGAACTCAGATCCCAAGACTTGGCAGCAAGCGCCTTCACCCTCTGAGCCCTCTCTATCCCCCTCTGCTTTTTTTTTTTTTAAATAGAGTCTCATAGCCCAGGCTAGCCTCAAGGATTCGTGTGGGGTGCCTTCAGAGACCCTCCTTTCCCTGCCTCCTGAGGCCGAACCATCACGCCTAAGTCTCTGAGAGTTGGAGAAGACGTGTTCTATAAAACCAAAAGGACGCACATGCCGTGCTAACTGTCTAGGAGGTCGGCACTGCAAAGAGAAGACGGTTAACTGAGTTAACATGGGGGAGGGACGCTAGCTGATCACACAACCCTTCTCATTGGTTGCCACACTTCTCCAGGGGTCCGTTCTACCCCGTCGGCCTGAGGGGCTTGGTGCTGGGGGTGCATGGCCTGCAGATTATTGTAGAAGCTCAGCCCAGAGCTTTGGTCTTCTGGGAACTGGAGGTCCAGGTCTACCCAAAAGCTTCCTGAGCTGAAGTGGACAGTAGCCCCCAGGCAGCCCAGCAGCCCCTCCTGACCCGTGGCTGTGGTTTCTGCTAGGTTAAGAGACTCAGAGTCCACTCCAGGGGGCTTACAAAGGAGCTGGAGCAGTGA
Source organism: Typhlomys cinereus (assembly GCA_023101885.1). Lineage (NCBI taxonomy): Eukaryota > Metazoa > Chordata > Mammalia > Rodentia > Platacanthomyidae > Typhlomys > Typhlomys cinereus. Next base: position 6,893,358 of record JALPQD010000063.1, on the reverse strand, counting down.
GCTGTTTGGCCTCGTGGCCTCTCAGCTCATGTTGGCAGCCACAGTCCTACAGTCGCCATTCCAAGCTCCCAAGGCCCCGAGGACTGCACTTCTCACTTCATGACTGTGACCCTGGGCAGTGCAACTGATGTCCTGTCACCTCTGAGAACAGAGTCCCAGCCACACGGGGAAGCCACGAGGGCCTCCTGCATGCTAGGCAAGCACTCTACCACTGAGCTGTAATACCTCCCCTCACAACACACAGAGACAGACACATAGACACGGACAGAGACAAACATACACACACATACACACAGATGCACACGCACAGACACACACAGAGCCAGACAGAGCCAGACAGACACACACACACAGACACACACACACACACACACATAGACACACATGCACAAAGACAGACAGACACACACACACACACACACACAGAGACACTCACACCTACACAGAGACAGACAGACATACACAAGAGACAGACAGACAGACAGACACACACACACACACACACACACACACACACACACACACTCTCTCTCTCTCTCTCTCTCTCCTGCAGAACTTTGAAACAATACCCATGTTGTTTTCCCCAGGCCCAAAGCAGAGGGGCCGGCGTGGGTGAGACCATGTAGTAGTGAGGTTCCAAAGCCCCCTGGGGAGTCTGTACTGGGAAGCTATAGGCAGGAGCCACTGGATAAAAAGAAAAGATAAAAGAGAAGCATCAACAGATAGACGTCTGAATTCTCAAAGTGCTCTGTGGTAAAGACAATGCTAGAGTCCTAGCACCTGATGCAGAGCAAGGGATAAAAAAAAAAAAAATCGGGCTGGAGAGGTGGCTCAGGGGTTAAGCCTCCACCTTGCAGGTGGAAGGTCCTGAGTTCGGATCCCAGATCCCACGTATAGACGCCAGGCGGAAGCGGGGGCAGCCTGCGCTTCTGGTCCTGGTAGGGTGGAGCCTGTGAATCCCGGGGCAGAAGGATGTGGAGCCGTCCATGGTGGTTCCCGAATTCGTCCGTGGTTCTACACACACACACAAATTCACAATTGAATAAATAATAATAAAAAATTTAAAAAAAATCAAGTTCTGGGCTGGAGAGATGGCTCAGGGATTAAGATTCTGTCTCAAAAGCAGAGGGTCCTGAATTCAGATCCTAGGTCCCACGTAAAAACACAAGGTAGAAAGGGCAGCGGTCTGCACTTCTAGTACTGGTGGGCAGAGCCTGGGAAATCCCAGAGGGAAGCAAAAAGAGAAGCAATCCAGGATGATTCCCCAAATTACCCTAGTCCTCCACAGGGACACACATTGCCCTCTGAGACACACACACACACACACATACACACACACACACTAAATGAACAAATAATATTTTAAAAAATCAACCTCCTCATCTTTGAAGTTTAGTTGATTCTTTTTTCACATAAAGGCGTATATTCTTAGTAATTTTACCACCCACACCTGGGACAGTAGCTTGGTGGTAGAGAATATTCTTTTCTCTCTGTGTGTGAGTGTGTGTGTGTGAGCGAGCGTGTGTGTAAAAGAAGACACTTGAGCACTCGTTCCTGTGGAGGCCAAAGGGTGCCATCAGGAATAATCCTGGATTGTTCTACCTCCTTTGTGCTTTACTCTGGGGATTTCCAGGGCTCCACCTTTCAGAGCTAGAACTGCAGGCTGTGGCCATTTCTGCCTGGCATTTTTATGTACGATGTGGGGATTTGAACTCGGGTTCTTTTGCTTTGAAAGCAAAGGCTTAAGCTCTGAGCCATCTCTCCAGCCCCAGTAAAGCATACTCTGAACATGCACAAGTCCCTGGATTCAAAACCCCAGCACAAACGAATATATATATATATATATATATATATATATATATAAAGTTTTATTTAATGGTACAAAGAACGGAAAAAGGGTGAAATCCCATGTCATGGAGGAAGGGGGGAAGGGGGTTGGTGAGTGGTTACCCTAAACACTTGGCAGAAGAGCCCCACGTGCAGATCTGGTTGTGGATTTGACTCTGACTGAGCAGAGACCATGCACTTCTGCCAAGCAGACGACCCAGCTCAGCATTAGAAAGCTATTCAGCCTTCATTGTGACGTGCGAGCAGAGAGTAAACAGTCTTGGCCTATGCAAGCCATGTGGCACAGGAAGGCAACTCTGAACAGCACACTAATGACAAACAACACTTCTGTGAACTCATCCTGGGGTCCTTTCCCACCCCCGCTCCCTGAAGATTTGCTAAAGTGGCCAAGGCTAAATTGTCACTGACATTAGGACACCCCTGTGCTCCCCTTGTGTCAGGGTGCAGCGGCCTGGGGAGGGTGTGTAGAGAGACCTTTCTACTCAGGGTGAGCTAGTGAGATAGAGCTGTTAACTTGACAACTGAAGTCTGAGCCCTGGGCACATCTGTGGAGAATCAGTACTAGTTAAGACAGGTCCCTGGGGGCTGGAGAGGTGGCTCAGGGGTTAAGTCTCTGCTTTGCAGGCAGAAGGTCCTGAGTTCAGATCCTAGACCCCACGTATAGACCCCAGGCAGAAGCGGGGGCGGCCTGCGTTTCTGGTCCTGGTAGGGTGGAGCCTGTGAATCCCCAGGCAGAGTAAACAAGGAGGAGGTGGAGACGGAATTCGTCCATGGTTCTACACACACACACACACACACACACACACACACACATACATATACACACATACATACACACACATGCACACACGCATACACGCATAATTGAATAAATAATAATTAAAAAATTTTTTAAAAAGGCAGGCCCTGAGCAAGCCTGCAGGATTTGATTGATGTAGGAAAGCCCTGCCCATAGTGGGTGGAACCCTGGGCAGGTAGGTAAGATGGAGGGAGCTGGTCACTTGCAGTCTGCCAACTGGGGTTTGCCCCTCTTCTCGACAGTCCCTGTGTCTACCATGTGGCCAGTTTCCCTGAGCTCCTGGTGTTAGCATGAGCTCTCCTCCAAGCTGTACTGAGAACTTAACTGAGAATTGTAGTGAAGAATAAAACCCCTTGGTTCCCCAAGCACTTTGGTCATGAATTTATCAGCAGGACACAGGCAATAGAACCCAGGTCAGGCCTTGACCCCCACTTCCACAGAAGCCAATCGATAAGACAGTGTCACATACGGGGAGGGTGGGGGGGGCTCGTCAAGAGCGAGTGTTATGTCCATGTCACTGGCATTTTTAGATAAGCTTGTTTGAGGGGCAGACTTTAAATTTTTTTTAATTTTTTTATTACTATTATTTATTCAATTGTGCGTGTGTGTGTATGTATGTGCGCGCGCATGTGTGTGTGTGTGTGTGTGTGTGTGTGTGTGTGTGTAGAACCACGGACGAATCAGGAACCACCGTGGACGCCTCCACCTCCTTCTGCCCCGGGATTCACAGGCTCCGCCCTACCAGGACCAGAAGCGCAGGCCGCCCCCCGCTTCCACCTGGCGTCTATACGTGGGATCTGGGATCCGAACTCAGGACCTTCTGCCTGCAAGGCAGAGGCTTAACTCCTGAGCCACCTCTCCAGCCCGAGGGGCAGACTTTAATAGAAGGAGGATTATGGCTGAGTTAAAGGGAAGGGAAAGACCCAGGACGCTTCCCAGAAGAGCACTGACTCCCCCTCACAGGGGGTCCTCTGGACATGTCACGGGGTCAGATGCATGATGGGAAGAGGGCAGGTTGCCAGGACACTGATATGGAGGTTTTATTGTCATGAAACCAGGGACAGGGCTGGAGAGATGGCTCAGGGGTGAAGACTATCTTGCAAGCAGAAGGTCACATGTTAAAAAAAAAAAATACCAGGCGGAAAGAGCATAGGCCTGTACTTCTGGCCCTGGTGGGCAGAGCCTGGGACATCCCAGAGTGAAGCAAGAAGGAGGTAGAAGCAATCCAGGATGATTCCCGAAGCCACCCTTGGTCCTCCACAGGGACACACAGTGCCCTCTGACACACACACACACACACACACACACAAATAAATAAATAAATATAAAAAAACAGGGACACTTAACTATCAGCTCAAGGGGGTCCGTTGGTCCCTCCAGTGAAGGAAGATCTTGCGTGGCCCCCTCCCCGGGACTGTACCAGCCTTTAGTGGCTCTTTCTCTCTCCCAGGCCTGTCCAGCCTACCTCATACACAGTAGGAGAAAAGGCATCAACATTTCTTGCCTTCATTGTTTGACGCTTTCATGCATCAAAGCCACATTATTCTCAGCCCTTGCCTCCCATCCCATCCCCCTCCTGTCCCGCTTCATACCGTCTCTTTTCCAGCCAGTCTTCCTCCTACTTTTGCGTGTGCGGCCCACTGATTTTCATCTGGGGTGCCTGTCCCGGCAGGTGCCCACGTTCTTGCTGGAGCGCGGATGACTTATCAGTGGGTAAATGGTTGAGTAAAGAAGCTCCCCTGCTCCTGTCTGGCACCGGCCTTGAGGTGTGGGGGTCCCTTGAGATCCTCTCCTTTCCACGGTGGAATGTTGATTGGCTTATGGCAGTGGACATTGCTGCTGTAGTAAATTCTTTTTTTTTTACTTTATTTTTGCGCACGCATGTGTACCTGTGTTTGTGTGTGTGTGTGTGTGTGTGTGTGTGTGTGTGTGTGTGTGTGTGTATCAGAGGGCACTGTGTGTCCCTGTGGAGGACCAAGAGTGACTTTGGGAATCATCCTGGATTGCTTCTACCTCCTGCTCCGCCCACCAGGACCAGAAGTGCAGGCTGCTGCCCTTTCTGCCTGGTGTTTTTATATGCTTGTGAGGCAGAATCATAACCCCTGAGCCATCTCTCCAGACCCTCAGTGAGTTCTTGGGTGAGGCAGGTGTAACCAGAGGATACTATCTGGAAATACCCCACACACACCTCTCAGGATCTTACAGGGTATAAAAATTAAAAAAAAACATTTAATAGTGTGGAGGAGGGGGGTGCAGAGATGAAATCTTTTGGGGTTCACATCTGACCCTGCTCATCTCTTGAATTCTTTGTGGGGATGGTTTGGATCCAAACGATAGCATGGGGAACCCCCTGCTTAGGAGACCCAAATCTTGTATAGAAGGCTGCCAGTCCAACAGTTGCAAGGAAGGGAGAGCGGCGGCCAGCTTTAGGCCAGGACTGTCCGTGACTGTCTCTGCCCATCCCGCCCATCCCCAGTGTCCAGCAGGAAGAAGGCGGTGGAGGCACAGTGCAGTCTGGCCTGTGAGTATCTGCGGGAGGAGGACTACATGGACCTGCTGTGGACCACCCTCTCCGAATTCCCAGGTGAGCCGGGCTGGACGGTCTGCGACCATGATGTGGGTTCAGGATCCACATGTGCTGCCCACCAGCAAGTCTCTGTCAACCAAGGCCAGCCATTCCATCCAGAGTCGGAACAGAAGAGCGGCTTTGGCTCTGCTCCCATGTGCTGAGAAGGGGCGGGGAGAGGACTGGGTGAGTGGAGCACCTGTCTATCATCCCTTGAGCAGGCTAATGAGCTAGAGCCAATCGGTGGGCTCTGGGTTCAAGGGAGAGGATTCCCATCCATGAGGTGGTGAGAGATCAAAGAGGACACTGTTGGTCAACCTCTGGCCTCCACAGGCATGCCTGTGAGCATGCATACAGCCATGCACACACCACACGCAAATGTGCAGAGCTGTTAAAACCCATGGAGAACTGTGTGTGGTGCATGTATGTGTGTGATGCATGTATGTGTGTATGTATGTCTTATATAAATATGTATGTAAATATAAATATATATGTGTGTGGCGCGTGCATGTGTATTTGTGTCTTGTGTGATATATGTGCATGTGTGTGTCATATATGTGGGTATGGTTTGCATGTAGTATATATGTATGTAGCATATACATGTGTGTGGCATGTGCATATGTGTGGCATATGCTTGCATGTGGTGTATTCATGTGTGTGGTATATGCATGTGTGTGATATGTATAGTATATTCACATGTTCATGCTGTATGTATGTGTAGGTGTGTGTATGTATGTTGTATGCAGTTGTGTATGATATATTCATGAATATGTATGGGTAGGTATGTATGTGTGTGGTGTATACAGTTGTGTGTGGTGTATTCATGTATATGCACATGTATACGTGTGTGTGCAGTGGTGTATGCATTTGTGTGTGGTATATGTATGTGTGCGCTTGTGTACATGTGTGCACTCGTGTTTGCCTGCACAAGAGTGAGGGAGGCGGGAATCAGTGCTGGGCGTCTCCCCCTGCCCTCCATCATCTATCTCTCCGTTGACTGCGTGTGTGTTGAGGTCAGAGACCCGCTTGTGAGAGTCAGTTCTCTTCTTGCCCTTCGTGGGCTCTGGGGGTTTCATCAGGTTGCATGGTGAGTGTGTTACCTGCCGAGCCGTCCACTGGCCTCGCCCTCATTTGATGTGACTTGGGGCCGCCTGACGCTGGTCACAGCCTGTGGCAGCACACCCAGCCTTTATGTCAGTGCTGGGGATCTGAATTCAGGTCCTCGGACTTCAGCAGCGAGCAAGCATACCCACTGAACTCTCCTCTTTCTCTCCTGTGAAGGGAAAGTGTCATTATAACAATTTATTATTATATAATATAACATAAATATAATAACATGTAACATACAATAACATTATTATCGTAACAATATCGGCTATTCAGTGGATACTTCTGCATGTATAGGGACGATAGAAATACTTTTCCAGTCTTCTGAGTTTGTATAATGCGCCCCACTGGTTGACAAAAAAAATATCAACTTCGCCTTGAAGAAATAAGGAAATAGTTTCTCCAGAGCCAAATAGGAGTGACCTGGCCCAGAAATGCAGGTTCAAGTTTCCCCAAAAGACGTGTTCCACCTGGGAAGGTCTTTGAGTTTTTGTAGTCACAGAAAAGAAAGAGCAGGCTTACAAAGTCCAGTCTACACAAAGGGTGAGGTCAGCGGTGTGGGGCATGGGGGGGGGATATAGGGCTTGGGAGTGGGAGTGGTCTTTATCTCCTCCTTAGCTTTGGGGTTGGTGTCAAGCCTGGCTGTGTCCCAAGTCCAGACTGGCCAGGGTCCATTCATGCTCCTGACAGACAACTTCCTGTGTCTCCACGATCAAGATGTTCTAGCTGCCAAGGCAGCCGAACACCTGCAGGACCTTTAATAGAGATGCAGCCTTCCTTTACACAACAGAAGAGGCCGGGGCTCTGAGAGGGAACAGATCCGGCCCACAGAGCAGAAAGGGTGTCCTCAACGGACACCCGTCTACGTGGGCATCTGGGAGCCCAGGGGCTGGCATCCCAACAGACAGGTTGTGTGTCTGGAGGCAAGCGAGACAGCATGGGCGGGGGCGGAGTAGATACTGGGGAGTAGCCAGCCTGCAGGCACTAATTGCTGGAGTCAATAGTGGTCCCCCTCTTCCCTCGCCCACACTAACTGACTCCCAGAATCCTCCAATTGGAATTCAGTTCCAGTTGCCCATCATAGTAACTTATCTGACCCACCCCCTTATTATCTGCCTTTCCTCCTCCTTTCCCATACTGACCCTTATCCCATAGGTGAAAACCTGCTCAAGACACCCAAATATCCTATCGCTAGCAGAGCTAAGACCTGTGCTGGAGAAATGGCTCCGGGGTTAAGACTCTGATTCACAAGCAGAAGGTCCTGAGTTCAGATCCCAGATCACACGTTTAAAAAAAAAAACAAAAACCAGGAAAACTCCAGGGTAGCATGTGCTTCAGGGTAGCATGTGCTTCCCGCTGTGGTGGGTGGAGCCTGGGAAATCCCAGAGGGAAGCAAAGAGGAAGTAGAAGTGAAGCAATCCAGGATGATTCCCCAAGTTACCCTTGAGTCTCCACAGGGACACACAGTGCCCTCTGATACACACACACACACACACACACACACACACACACACAAAACAAATAAATAAATAGTTTAAAAATAATGAAGTTGAACTGTGCTCCACCCAAGTGTTGACAGGTAATCTGTCTTCTAAAATACCTTCCCCAGCTAGCTCAGTAGGTAAGAGTAAAAAAGTTCAGAAGTTAAGCTCCAGAAGTCAGTCACCATGCTTGTGGGTCCTGATTCTTTTTCATTGCCTTATTATTTGTCTTTGTTCGTGGATCCATCCCAAGCTCTTCAAAAACTTCCTGGCACGTGGCAGGCAATCCCTGACTAAATAAATGAGAGCGTGAGACTAGCACTAGTAGTTCTTCTAAAAGGTTCTCTTTAAATCTACTTCTTCCCATCTTCATGTGTGTGGGTGAATAGCGTGCTATATGTGCGTTTGGGTGTGTGGGTGTGGGTGGGTGCACGAGGGTGCGCAGGGATGCAGACACGCAAGTGCGCGTGCACGTGAAGGTCCAAGGTTGAAACTGGGATTCAGCCTCCATCATTCTTCAGCCTTACTCTCTTGAGACTGGATCTCTCGTTAGGTCCAGTGCTTAGCCAGCTCGTTTGGGGGAGTCCCCGTTTCTTTCCAAGTAGGAATGATAAGGGAGCCACCATACCCCTCCTAGGATTTACATGGGTTCTGGGGAGCTGAACTCTGGTCTTCTCGCTTGTGTGGGAAACTCTTTACCCACGGAGCCATCCCCCATGCCAGAAGTCGTGTTACAAGCCACACTGAGAAGTGACGTCCATGACTCCCCCTGCACTCTGGGGATTAGAAGTGAGCCACAGGCGTGGTCCACCCTCAAGGGCAGAGGGAGCCTGGAACCGGGTCACTGAGAATCACCTCAGGAGCTGCCCCACCATGTCCCTCTCTCCGGCAGGTGTCTTTGTGACCCTGTGGATCATTGATCGTCTGGGTCGCAAGAAGACCATGGCCTTGTGCTTCATCATCTTCTCCTTCTGCAGCCTCCTGCTGTTCATCTGTGTTGGAAGGTGGGTGGTGCCAGAGGGACTCCCCTCCCCTCCAGCCCCTCACCAGGGCGGAGCCTCAGGGCACCTCACAATAGACCAGGTTCAAGATCACAGTCTCTGATGGGTCAGCAAACACCCCCTCACCCCAGTCTGTCTCTCAAGAGCATGAAGCGGAGACTTCTCGCATCTGCTCTGCATCACATCACACATGGAGCCCCACAGTCTGTGCATGTGGTCCAAGCCGGTTGGTTTGGTAGAAACAGACCCCGTTTCCAACAGGCCCTGTTGGAAATACTTGTCTCTGTTTTTCCAACTCGCAAGAGCTGGTGTATGCCCCCTGACCAATCCTGATCAACGGACTGCAGAGGGTCAGGAGAGATGTAGCTGACGTGCTGACCTTCTGGAACATTCAGAAGAATGAGAGTCAAAGCAGGGGGATGGGCTCGTCCTCTGGATACCAGAGGCTTCTTACTTGTGCTGGCTCAGCTGGCCTGGCTCCATTCCCAGCCCTACCAATTGCCTTCTGGGCTTGAATTGTGTTGCTTGGGCTTTAGTGCTCCCGAGCGGGGATCCCAAGGTCTTGTACCTGCTTCCTTGAGTGCTTTGCAGCTGAGCCACATCCTGAGCCCTGGACAGTTGGTTGTGTTTGTCACACTGAGTCTTGTCCCCAGCTAAGATGCCCAGGGGTTCCCTGATCTTGGTGCCCCAAGATCAGGGATAGGCCGGGGTGCCGGGGGGCGGGTTAACTGGGGCGGTGACTTTTTCTAGGCGTACGTTTTCCCTGCGAGGTGGCGCTTGGCTGGAATGAGCTCATCTGCGTTTTTTCCTCTCCCCTCCCCCACCCCCAGGAACGCACTCACGCTGTTACTCTTCATTGCTAGAGCGTTTATTTCTGGAGGCTTCCAAGCGGCCTATGTTTACACGCCTGAGGTAGGAAAGGGGTCCTGGAGCAAATGGGGGCAGGAAGTGGGGGAGATGTGCCACCCAGCCAGGCATCTGGGAGGGCAAGATGTCCTAGAGTCGGGGTAGCTGCTGGAACCCCTTGTTATCTCAGCTTATGTTGCCATCCGTCTCACTTTCTGTTTAGCTTGTGCCCAAATCCCCATTATCTACACGTAGCAAGATTGAAAATACACAGCGTCTACATTCCTCCTCCCCAGCCTCTCTCGTGAATCAGTGTGCATCTTCCTAACTCATATAGTTACATTTCTTGCAGAAAAAAGTTTCTCAGAGCGGCATGTGTCAAAGTGCCCAGGGGTGACATGTACCCCCTCTGGGACCTGCTGTGTTATCTCAGGAAGGGAAAGGGTGGGTGTGATTCAAATGACCACCAGCCTCAGCACTTGTAGAAGAGACGTCGTCTCTCTTGTGGACAACTTGGGCTTCTCAAAGTTCTCTGGAGTGGAGAGAGATGAGCCCATACGATTCGTTCACTTGTACATTGTATTCTGAGTACCAGCCTCGTGCTAGGCATTGACTACAACTACATATCCGTGCTTGGATATGGCATATGCGTATGAAACATGCATGCAACACAGCTCCCATCACGCCCTGGTGAACCTGTTTCTAGTCTGTCTTTTCTCTGCTAGAGTTGGGAATCTAGAGTCTGACCACCGACTGCATTCCACCCCTGTGCCGCCCATTGCCCCTATTGAATTGTCAATCAGAATAGTCACTTGTGAAATACAATGCAGCAGTGAAAAAGAATTAGGTAGCAGCTGGGTTCCTGCCTACAGCCGATCTAGTGACTTCCTCCCCACTTCCAGTGCCTATTTCTTATGGGGTCAGGAACACCTGGGGGATCGACCTTGACTTCAGGCCTGCCCACAAGGGTTGGTACCACCAGTTCTGAGTGGGAGGGGGGAGGTGCTGTGCATTTCCCAAACTCACGCCCGGCTGATTGGCTGTCATTCCAGGTCTACCCCACAGCCACACGGGCACTGGGCCTGGGTACCTGCAGTGGCATGGCGAGAGTGGGTGCTCTCATCACACCCTTCATTGCTCAGGTAGGTGTCACCTCGAAACACAGAACCTAGGGGAGCAGCCTGCAGTGGCTGTGGGGGGAGCACATTCCCAGCAACTTAGCCCAGGAGGGAAGCACGTACCCAGTTGGGGTTGGGAAGGATGGGGGAGCTATCCAAAGCCATTCAGCCATTCAGCCTGGGACTGATCAAGCCTGGAATCCAGTCCACGTCTTTTCTATGCAGAAGACCCCCGAGGGTTGCGGAGAATCAGGCCCCCAGATCATTTGAACAAGTTGGGTACTGTGGTGCACACCTGCCGCTTGAGACACTGAAGTATGAAGGGACTTGAGCCCAGAGGCTCAGCAGACGCTGACTCAAAAGAAAAAAAAAAGTGAACTGGAAAGATAGGTCAGGGGTAAAGCTTCTGCCGCATAAGCAGAAGGACACGAGTTCGGATCTCTGATCCTATGTTAAAACGCTGGGCAGAAATGGTGGCTGCCTGTACTTCCGGCTCTGGAAGGCAGAGCCTGGGAAACTGCAGAGCGAAGCAATAAGGAGGTAGAACCATGCCTGTCGTCCATGAATGCATATTCAACTGTCGTCCTCTTCCCACACGCCCACACGTAGAGCAAATACAAAAAGACAAACACCACAAAACCCAACATGTCTGAAGATAAGCCGGAATCCATGGAAAACGCATGGTCTCACCTTTCCTTTGGGGACTGAGTAACTTGGCACAGTTGCAAATGGTGCGCTCCCTGTGTGCCAGGAGGCATTTTTAATCCACCGTGAGGGATCGAAGTCATTTTACTTTATTTTGTTTGTGTCAGCTCTCCAGCTGGACCAGGGAAAGCGGCAGACAACTTAGTGACCCTTGGCACATTCTCAGGGTGCTGTACTTCCCCACCCCAGGTCCCCAAACATTCTCACCCCCCATACACACCCTCAAATCCCGGTATCCGTTATACAGTCACTTCCTCTCTGCCTTCTCCCACTCGGTAGGCCCCACTTGGCTGCTACCTGCCTTTGTGATTCCCCTGTTCTGGGCGGTTCAGGATGACGGCATGAGGAGCATGCTGCAGCTCAACACTGAGGCTGGAGTTATCTGGGCCACAGTCCGGGGTCTGGCAGCCCTTAAGCTCGGCTCCCGCTAGTCCTCAGCACACCGGTTAAAGATAAGAGGAGTGAAAAGCAGAGATTTAAGGAGGAATGAAAAGCAGAGATTTCTTCAGCGCGGTCCAGGTTGGGAGGAAGAACAAATATAAAGTGGGAAATGGGGTGCTAAGCCCATCTTTGGGGGTTCTGACATGAAGTTTAGGTTTCAGTGAAGGGCAAGAGGTTCGCATAACTAAGCAGTCCTGGTCAAGGCGTGGTCCTGGCCATTCTTGCCTCCACTTCTGTCTTTCCTGCAAGGCAAGTCCAGCAAGCTTTTAGACTTCTTTTTCTGGGAGACAAGTTCTTCCTCTGGCTGGTGCTAGCTTTTAGCCTTAAGCCTTTTCTTTGCTTCAGCACAAGATTCCAAAAGGCAATTCTAAATTCCTTGGGATCCATAGTCTACTTGGCGTCTGTTGTCTACCAATCAAAGGGAGGGTGTGAGAGTTACTCTTTTCTGTTGCTGTAAGAGACCACTCAAAGGGACCTAAGGGACATTTATCCAGCTTACGGTTCCAGAGGGGAGACACAGTCTTTCATGGCGGAGGCAACATGCTTAGTGGCTGAAGCTGGAGGCAGGAGGCTAAGTCACGGCAGACATCTTTGGAGAGTCTCTCTTCAAAGTCTTCTGTTCTGTGGTTCCTTTTCTCTGGTCCGTTACTGGGAGGTTCCAGTCAGATCTAGGACTGGTCTTCGTATTGTAAATATATTGATCTGGATCGTCTCTTCAGGTAGTCTGACAGCTGATCTTAGTTAATGCCAGGTGTGGTCAAGTTGACACCCAAGATCAATTATCACAGAGGGAGGGACAGGAGTGTCTCCGTAGGCTATCTTCCTTCCTGCACGGCTGGTCATGTTAGCAGGTGATAGCGCCTTCTACCCACTCCACAGAGGAGACGGAAGGGAACTTGCTCACTGTGTGAGTTAGGACTTTGCTACAAGACTTAAAACAGCGATGTCCAGAGTCTTTGGTTGGTTTGATTTTAGTGTTTTTTACTTGTTGGTTTTGCGCGTGTGGACTTCTACACCAGAGGGCACTGAGCGTGTGAGCCTGTGAGGCCAAAGGGTGACATCAAGAATCATCCTGGATTGCCTTACCTCCTTATTGCTTTGCTCTGGGGTTTCCCAGGCTCTGCCTTCTAGGGCCAGAATTATAGGCCACTGCTATGTCTGCCCCACATTTTTATGTAAGAGCTGTGATCCGAACTCAGGTCCTTTGGTTCATAAGGCAGAGGCCTTGGCTCCGGAGTCATCTCCCCAGTCCCGAGTTTTAGTTGTGTGTGTTTGTTTTAAAGATAGGTCTCACCGTGTCGCTGAGGCTGGCCTTGAACTCACAACCTCCCAAGTGTTGAGATACAGGTGTGTACCCCACCTCCTGGGGTCGCTTTCTCTCTTGAGCCTCGATCTTTCTTCTGTGGAATGGGAACCAGGGTGCTGGCTTGTGTGCTGTCACGTGACCCTCCATGACTCTGATGGACAACCCTCCCCCCTCTTCCCCCCCCCCCGTGTCCCCATTCAGGTGATGCTGGAGTCCTCCGTGTACCTGACACTGGCTGTGTACAGCGGCTGCTGCCTCCTGGCCGCTGTGGCCTCCTGCTTTCTGCCCATCGAGACCAAAGGCCGAGGACTGCAGGAGTCCAGCCACCGAGAGTGGGGCCAGGAAATGGTCGGCCGAGGGACCCACGGCGCGGGCGTCCCCAGGTCGAACTCTGGCTCTCACGAATAGTGACCTCTAGGGACGATGAGCTGGTCTTTGAGGCTGCCGAGCCCAGGGAGCTGGGGGACCCCCATCTGGGCCACTCACGGTCACTGCCGACATCGAGAACTCACCCCCAGAGAACCGCGTGGATCAGCGGGGCTTTGTGTCTTCACTGTGTTTGGCCATGTTCATTGAAGGGTTGCCCTGCACCCCAAAGATGGGGAAGGTATTCACTCCAGGGGAGTCTCTGTTGGGGGCAAAGGTTTACGTAAGCCTATGGATCCTTCACGCAGGGACTGTCACCGTGGGAAGGTCCCGGGAGGCTGGACGCTAGACAGATACCCAGTCACGCCCTTGGCAAACCACCACCGAACTCTCTCCACAGACACCGCCTGGGCCCAGTCCCATTGACACCTGCCATCTGTCAAGCGGCCTGGCACATGGGTTTCTCCTGCAGTCTCCCCCCCCCCACCCAGGCTTTCTTCTTTGGAGTTGCAGGCGACCCGTGTCCAGCCTGAGCAGCTTTTCCTTAGGTCAGAAGGATGTCCCCTGTTCCCTCCACCCGCCCCTCTGAGAGTCTCCTCAGGGTCCGCTGGATGGGGACTGGCAGATTGAAAGTGCATTTGAGTGCGAGTCCAGCGGCCCCATCTGCCCTCTCCCTTGGGAGTGGCCGTTTCTGGCTCTCCGGGGATCCAGATAGGTCCTGCCAGATGACAATCTCAGTGCTTAACCATCCCCAAGCAGGGAAGGAGAGACTGGGGCCCGGGAGAGGAGAGACTCAAGCTCACAGCCAAACCAAAGCTGGAGTCTCTCCAGAAGCATCGCTAGTTCCCTGTCCCTTCTCAGACACACCGAAGGGGGACGTCCATGGGGGCTGGGGAGGGGGGAGAGGTGTGGAGATGGGTCGATCAGGTTTCAGGGTCCTGCGGCATAGGTGGAGGTACACGTCTGCGGGGCTGAAGCATTCCAGGATGTAGCACCAACTATGGGCCATGATTGGCCACAGGATCAGGAGCCCCTGGTGGATGTGGAGGTTTCTCTCTGGTCCTCTCCAGCAAGGGAATGGGGGTTCCCCTGGTCCTACAGAGCTACAGCTCCTGGAGGGGGGGTGAGGCATATCCACTGAGCCCAAGATAAGGATGCCCTGTTTGAGAAGGAAGAGGAGAAAAAGGAGGACGAGGAAGAAGAGGAGGAAAAAGAGGAGGAGGAGGAAGAGGAGGAGGAAGAGGAGGGGAGGCCATTGGCTTGGTCTAGGGAGGAAGGAATACAGGTAGGTCTCGACTTGGCCTCACATAGTCCCATGAGCCTTTGCCCGTGGTCATGGGAGGGGACTCACAGGAGGAGGGAGAAAGCCACCAGGTTCCGTGGAAGGCCCGAGACAATGGACCGACCCATTGATTGACATAAGCATTGCAGGCCGGATGTGTATGCTCATCTCTTAGTAAAACATGTTGGTGACGGACATGGAGGCGTCTAAGTCTGGTCATTGGTCACGGCGTCTTGGCAACAGCTCAGTGTTGAAACTCACTGACTCCTTCCATCTTGGGACGCTTCTCTCCAAGGCAGGAGTATCATGGGGGTGACCAGCAGCCTCCGATCTTGACTCGGGTGGACATAACAACAGTCCCCATGAGCAGGGAGACCACGGTGAGCGGCCCAGCAGGTGCGGCAGCTTGACACGCTTTCTCTCTGACATAGACATTTTATTCATTACCATCACTGCTGCTGCTGTTGTTTAAGGCAGGGCCTCAGCACACAGCCCAGGCCGGGCACACTTTCTTCCTGTCTCAACCTCCCCAGCACACCACCCCTGCACCCAGCCACATTTTCTTGAATTCCCAATTTGTTTTTCTGGGCAGCTCAGCTCCCCTGGGTAAAGACAGTCTTTGCTTTTCTTTCGTTTGTTTGCTCATGCGCTCACTTTTGTCTTCACCTGGCCTCACAATGCCAGGTGACCACACTCACTTCTTTACCCTACAGTAACAGAACTGGGCAGTGGGCGGGCTCCCAGGTTGGGGGATGGGAGGGGGGGAGCACCCTGGGAGAGCCAGGAATATTCTCCAGGGACTAAGATTTAAGAGTACGGTAGTTTCTCCCAGAAACAGTACAGTTACTGTTCTCTGTTGCTGTGAGACACCGCCCACAGTCAACAACCTAATGCGGAAAGGGAGGGGAGGTAGAGTCCATTATGGTGGGAAAGGCATGGCCGACTGGCAGAAGCTGGAGAGGCAGCTTAGGTTACACCCATCATGGAGGCTTGAGAGCCGCTGCAAGCTCAACCGCAGACTCAGTCACTCGAGCAGGGCGGGCTTACTAACTCCAAGACCTGCCTGTCACTGCCTTCCTCCCGCAAGGCTCCACCTCCTAAAAGTGCCATGACTGTCACAAACTAAGGGCTCAAACACATGAGCCTGTGGGAGACATCGCAGTTCAAACAGTGACCTCCCCAAGAGAAAAGGAAATAAAGACCCTTTGAGTTAAGTTTTAAGCCCACATGACCCACAGGCTGGCTGGCAAGAAAGATAAGACAAGAGGGAGGAGAGGAGGGAAGAAGCGAGGAGAGGGAAAGGAAGGAAAGGGGAGGGGAGGGAAAGGAAGGGGAGGAAAGGGAAAGAGGGAGGGGAGGGAAGCCGGGCAGCCAGAAGACGTGTGCAGGAATTGTGTTCTCCTTTCACTATGTAGGCTATGGGATTCGAACTCAGGCAGTCAGGCTTGGTAGCAGGCACCTTTACCTACTGAGCCATCTTGCTGACCTCCAGGCTGTGTTAGTTGCAAGAAACAGGTATTTTATCAGCCCCCAAAGGATAAGTAGAGCTTTATTATGAGCATGGGATTGTAAACTTAATTTTCTACAGGGGGCAATCAGGAAGCCATGAACATAAACAAGCGAAACAGACAGGGCGTGAGACCCAGAGTAACACACCTGGATGGGGGAGGGGCGGGCCCTGTGCGGTCCAGTTGCTGGACTTCCCTGTGGGCCCCGGGTGACCAGTTCTCTAAATGCTCTTTCAGGATGTTGCATCCAAACTGCTTTTAATGATGGGAAAACCAAGTAGGATGGCTGAGTGATACAGACTTGGAGGTGATCAAGGGGCCAGCGTGCAACTGGGTGAGAGAGACTGGTCTCAGGCCATGCAGTGGGAGTTGGGGAACTCCCAGGGCCCCCCACAATCTCCTAGAGTGCATGTGTCCCTCGTGTGGACCCTTCTCTGGAGACCAGCTGCCTCCTATCATTTTCTGTGCTGATTACATAACTAGTTGTGCGGCTCAGCTCTGGCTCACACTGGTTCCAACTCACACTGGTTTTGGGTTCAGAACTCAGCTCCAGAAACAAACTTGATCCAGACTCTCAGTGTCTACCGCCAAATCCCAGAGCAGGAAAGCGATTGGTCCAGCGGAGTCTCACTTCCAGCCCCAAGAACTTGGGTCACAGAGAAGGACACGCCAAAGCTGACCTTCCCCCCTCTGAGCTGGGTGACAGAGGTGGCCACTGAAAGTCTGGAACGTGATCGGTCTCGCTCCAGTGTTATTTGTAACGTGTTGATCACGCTGTGGCATGTGGTCAGCGTGCGTGGAGTATCCAACACAGAGCAGACATAAAATGTAATGCCACGAATTTGAAACTAACATGGTATTTATCTTCGTGCCATGCAAGGGAATGGGGGCACATTGCTGGGATACATTATGAAGAACAAGAATGTAGGGTGGGGGTGTGGGGGGAAAGACGCCTATCCAGAAGCCTAAGGCTCTACAGTCTCCTGACCACCTGTAAATCTTCAAGGACTCCGCCATTTCCATGTTACGGTAGTGTCCTCTAGACGCACACCTGAATACCTCAAGTATATTGGACAGGAACACAGCACCCCTGAGAACACGGCTCTGCCCACAGCAGCAGCAAGAGACACCCTGGATGTGATCAGACACAGCCAGGCTGGGCAGCACGGCTGAAGGAAGTTGCCAAAGCCGGGAGAAAATGAAGAAGCGCATGGCACTTGTGTGGACCCAAGACTGCGCTTCTTCAGAAGGCAGCCCGTGCCCCTCGCTCCCTGGGGATTAGACATAATCTTTACCAAAGTCCTAGCTTGTAGTCCCGTGTGGTGGCACACCTGTGATGCCAGTGCTGGGAGGGGCATACACCACTGTGCCAAGTACAGCCAGGGCTATATAAGGAGACCAAATCTTCAAAAAGAAATGATGGCTGTTTTTTTGTTTGGTTTGGTTTGGTTTGGTTGGTTAGTTGTGGTGGTTGGTTTTTTTTTTTTTCTTTTCAGAAATTGATAAATTGTAAAATTCATATGGAAATGGTTAGGACACAGAATGAAAGCAGAAATGGGAGGATGAGAGGAGGAGGCAGAAAAGAAAGAGGAGAAGAGAACAGAGGGGAAGGGAAGGGAAAAGGAGGAGGAAGGGAGGGAGGGAGGGAGGGAGGGAGAAAAAGAGAAAGAAAAGAAAGGAAAAAATGAGAGAAAGAAAGAAAAAAGAAAGAAGGGAGGGAGGGAGGGAGGAAGAAAAGAAAGAAAGAAAGAAAGAAAGAAAGAAAGAAAGAAAGAAAGAAAGAAAGAAAGAAAGAAAGAAAAAGAAAGAAAAGAAAGGAAGAAAGAAAAAGAAAGAAAAGAAAGGAAGAAAGGAAGAAAGGAGGGAGGGAGGGAGGGTAGGAGGGAGGAGGAAGGAAGGAAGGAAGGAAGGAAGGAAGGAAGGAAAGAAAGAAAAGAGAAAGAAAGAAAAAAGAAAGAAGAAAGAAAAAGAAAAGAGAAAGAAGAAAGAAAAAGAGAAAAAAAAGAGAAAGAAAGAAAGAGAGAGAAAAAGAGAAAGAAAGGGAGGAAGAAAGGGAGGAAAGGAAGAAGGGGCGGGGAAGAGAGGGAGGGAGGGGGGAGTTTGACGCTAGCCTCAGGTGTGTGTGCCTCTGCATTGGGGCACCTAGAGCAACGGCCTGGGTGCAGGGGCACCATCCAGTTGCAGAGGAGCACCCCAGCCAAGGAGAGAGGGAGGAGAACTCACGTTCTGTCCACACTTTTATTCTGGAACATTCTTCTGCCACTGGCCTTCAGAACTCAAAGACTAACACTGGGGTCTCCTGGACCCCAAGGTTATCGGACCTTCTGCCTCAGCCTGGCTTCCTTAATCCCAAAGACTTCAGAGTTGGACACAGCCATGTAACTGGTACGTGAGGGGCCCCCTGATCGTGGCTGTCTGTCACCAAACTTCTTAGCCTCAGAGTCAAATGTACCAATCTGCTAACCAGGCACCTCCATGCCACGTGGCACAGGCAGGCAAGTGGGGGCAACTGGTGTCTTGGATGTGGGGCAGACACTGTGTGCCTCTCCTTGCCCCACCTCTGCACATAACATCCCGCAAACACAATCTACTCCACATCCCACCTGCATCTTCCTCGGTGCTGTTTAGACAGAAGTTCCCCAGCTTCACACAGCCTGGTACTCGGTTTGGGGGCCAGAAAATTCTAGCGACCATAGTCACAATCACGTCTGTTAGAGGAGACGACAATGCACATCTTGGCTCTTTGCCTAGCTTAGTTTGGGATGAGCCGGGAACATGACAGACAGGTGGACGTGGTGACAGTCACCAAGTATGACATGCACGGGTGTGACCAGGGAGGGACAGAGTGGCATCCCACGGCCCATCAAGAGCACTCACATTGCACCTCGGCGGAAGAAAGCCAGGGATGTAAGGACAAGTGTAGGGCCACCGAGAAGGGGGCTGATTCACTGACTGAAGGGGCTGGAGGGGCGTGGGGGGTGATGGTCACTGGAGTCCTCAGAGGTGGGATGGCGGCATCCCGGACAGCTTCTTTTCTTCTAGAATTTCCCCAAAGAGTCTGGCCGCCTCCAGGGCACAGCCCCAGTGAATCGTGAGCCCGTAGCCGCCGTGGCCGTAGTTATGGATGATCTGGGGGGGAGGGGAGGAGAAGCAGAGGGTGTGGGACGGACCCTAGAGGGGGCTCAGAAGGGCTTCAGTGCCCTGGAAGACACGGGACTTCCTGAAGAGGCGCTGAGAGCTGCCCGCGGGACTTTGGTGGGATGGTGGCGCCCCCAGGGAGGGGCCGTCAGGGGAAGCAATGGATCTGGGTGACATCCTGACTCTCACGCCAGACCTGAGGTCTTCAAACAACCCACATACACGCACACACATGCACACGTGCACACACATGCAAGCATACCTACACACATACTGGGACTCATGCACACATACAGACACACACATCCACATATACACATGCACGTGTGCACACACATGCAAGCACACGTACATATATGCTGGGACTCATGCACACATGCAGACACATGCACATACATATATACACAACCCCTCCATACACACATAATCATGTACACACATACACACACACATATACTCATGGACACACAGGAACACACACATGTCCATATACACACATACAAGCACACATGACTCTTCAAACACACATGACTCCTCTATAAACACACATCTACACATATGCATGCACATACACACACACAGAGGACCCCTCCTCACATATACAACCATCTACACATACAGGACCTTTCCACACATATACAACTATCTATGCATGTGCGCACACACACACACACACACACACACACACATAGTAGGGAAGTGGCTTCCAGCCCCCCTTCTCACTCACCCGCCTCTGCCCACACCTGCTAGGTTTCTTTGATTCAGACCAGAATAACTGGTGGATTCAAGGAATAGCTTCCTATCCCAGGACCCCCAAACAGCCACACAATAAACACCCTCAGCTTTGAAATCAACTTTGTGTGTGTGTGTGTGTGTGTGTGTGTGTGTGTAACTGTGGAGACCAAAGGTGACTGCCAGAATTACCCTGGATTGCTTCTACCTCCTTGTGCTTTGCTCTGGGGTTTCCCAGGCTCAGCCTTCCAGGGCCAGAAGTGCAGGCTGCCACCATTTCCACTTGGCATTTCTATAGAGAATCCAGAATCTGAACTTAGGTCCTTCTGCTTGTGAGGCAGAGGCTTAACCCCTGAGCCATCTCGGACGTCCCTCTGAAGACAACTTCAAGGATTCCCAGGCCCTGCCCCTCCCAGGAGTCTGACGTCATCTTGAGGGACCCCAGCTTGAAGAGGGTAGTTCCTGTCTGCGAGGCTCCATGGAGCCCCAGGGAGTTTTGGTGGTTCCCAGGGAGCCTTACGGAGCTCCAGGGAGTTTCATGGAACCTCAAAGAGCCCCGGGAGTTTCAGGGATCCCCAAGGAACTTTGAGGAACCTCAGGGAGCTTCAGGGACCCTTAGGGAGACCATCTGGGGCCTGGCCTTACTCTGGTATCTCATGTAAAGCACTTCCCCCCTATTGCTCAATCACAGATCAACAAACTCTGTCACCACAATTGGTTTCCCCATTTACCATCACCCTGATCTCAGGCTCACAGACTTTCCCTTGGTGATCAGAGAGGCCACCATGATGGAGTGTGGTGTCCACGCCACTAAATACCTCTGCACTCGCAGATCCGGCGTGAAGCTGTTCTCTTTCCAGTCGGACCTGGGGGCGCACAGGCCGGAAGCCTGTACATTCACCGATGATTCTTGCACGCTAGAAAGAAAACACATCGGCAACTTACCCGGATTCTTTTTTCCTTGCTGTCCTGATGGGCGGGCTGAGCAGGTAAAGGCGCTTGCTGTGCAAGCTTGATGACCTGAGTTCAAATCCCCAGAATCCAACTCCACGAAGCTATCCTCTGATTTCAAATGAGTGCTGTGGCACGTGCCCAACCCCATAATACCAACAGTAATAAATAGATAGACACAGGTGTCAACAGTTGAAGGCTCAGAGTTCTGGGCACGTTTGTAAAGAATCAGTGGTTGAGTTAAGCCCTCAGCAAGCCTGCAGGAGATTGTCTGATCGACGGGGAGGCCCAGCTTATGGTGGGCAGGGCCAGTCCCTGGACAGGTAGATAAGAGGGAGGGAGCTGGTTGGGGAAGGTGGCCTCCTTTGGTGCACACTTGGCCAGACATGCTGGTCTGGCCAGTAGGGATTGTCCTTCCCTCAGCAGTCCTGTAGATACATGGATACGGTATCACCCCATCTCACCTTCAGGGTGGGGTCCAGTCTGCAGCAGCCCTCCCAAATGGTGTTGTGGTCCCGGATGCTGTTCACCTCGTTCCAGTTGCCCAGCTGGAAGATGCCGCCCAGAGTAACTGACCTGGTCCTGTGCGACAAAGAGGAGAGTAAGTCCTCACGGGTGGGGGGCCATCGCTCTCCATCTATGCCACCTCGCTCCAGGAAATCACCATGAGCCCCCTCTGCCATGCCACCCACACGGCCACCAACAGTCCTGCCGTCTCCATGTTAACATCGACCAGCGCCATCAGCAGCAGCCCAACCCCTGCACCATTTCTGCAGCCCGGTGATGCAGTCGTCTCTGCTGCCATCAGTAATATCGCCGTGGGAGCCGGCGGCCCAGCCACACCAGTAGCACTGACACCAGGACAAACACACCAGTGACATCACTTGCTGGGACAGTCAACACAGCCATGATTGCTGCCTCTGAGGTTGTCATCTCTGCCGCCCACTAACGCCATTGACCACGTCACCTCCATCACCCGGACCGTCATTGCTGTGGCAGTTAATTCTGGGTGTCAACTTGACACACCTGGCATTAACTAAGATCAGCTGAGACCACCTGAAGAGATGTCGGGATCGTATAAAGATCAGCCATAGATCTGATTAGAACCTCCCTAGATCTCACTGGAACCTCCCAGTAGCGGGCCAGATCAAAAGAACCATAGGAAGAAGAAAAGAGACTCTCCGGCCTTTAACTGTCATGGATGGGGGGACTTAGCCTGCCCCCAGCTTCAGCCAGCCAGCCATGCTTCCTTTGCCATGAAAGACTGTATCTCCCCTCTGGAACTGTAAGTTGAATAAATCTCCCTCTCTCCCTTCAGTGGTTGATCTTGGGTGCTTGTCACAGCAACAGTTAAGAGTAACCGTTGCAACCTCCATCAGCCACCCTGGCTACCACACATGGTGTCAATCTTCTTAGCCCCCCAAAACATCGGCATGGCCGCTCTGCCCTCCAAAACCCCCAGCCAGCAGCACCGACGTCCCCAGCAGTAGCCACACTATCTACCACAGTGCTTTTACCACCCACCACTCTGCATGCCCGGCCTCGTCCTGATGGAACCCCTGCCATCATCCAAAGAAGGTTCAGGGTAAAGTCCCAATCAAGGCTGAGGCGCTGCCCAGAGATTTGACTGCCCCACTATCAAATCCTGGAGAGATGACGCGTCTCCCAGAAACTTCAGTTTCATTAGGCACGAATCCCAGGGCTGGGCGTGGGGTACCTTCCCTATGGGCTATTATAGTCAGAGGTTACTGCTCTGGCTCTGGGGTTGCGGATCTACACGGTCAGGCCCGGTTGCTGAAAGCGTGCTGCATTTGGATTTGCAGGACACTGAGAAATGAAGCTGGACACCTAATGACTGGGGGGGGGGGTCATAGGCTGTGGCGGGGTGGGGGGGTCTGTTACCGTTGTATTGTTAAATGACGTAGTGAAATGACATCGTGTGAAATTGCCTTCTAAATGCTTGTGTTTCTTCCTATCGATTATTGATGTTCTCGGCCTTGATCAGAGAAGCATCTTTCCATAGTGGTAGCTAGATGCAGTGACCGTGGAGGGTCCAGGCCCGAATGAGGCGTGTACATCACCCCCTCCAAGGCTCAGGGAACACCACGGAAGAGAGGAAGGAAGGAGGAGACAGTGGAGAATAGAGTGGGGGGAACATGGCCACTGCACCCCTGAACTCAGGGCAGCTGTAGTGACCCGCACAAGACTGAGTCCACAATGCTCCGTTATGAATGGGCGAGGGGGCTCATGAGGCCTCGATGCTGCCCTCCATCTCCTCGCACAAGGCTCAGTTTATGGTTGCTGGGAGACATCTTTAGTGCTGTAGCCACTGGCAAGTTGTCCTTGCTCCAGTGAATGACCGCCTAGCCACGCAAGCAGCCCTGACGCGAAAACTCGGTGGAGACTAGGAGACGGCACAAGGGCTAAGCCTTTGCCTTGAAAGCAAAAGGACCAGAGTTTGGATCCCCTGACCCCATGTTTTTAAAACAATGTGCTGGGCAGATGGTGGTGGCTGCAGTTCCAGCCCTGGAAGGGAAAGCCTGGTAAGCCCCAGAGCAAAACAATAAGGCAGTAGAACAATCCAGGGTGATTCCCAATGCCTTTGGGCTTCCACAGGCACACACACTGACGTTTTTGTATACACCACACACACACACACACACACACACACACGTTGAAAAAAAAACTCAATGGGTCACAGACAAACAAGGCATGGAAATAGGAAATGGGGTAGGAAGAAGGGGTTTGACAGGAACAGGAGGGGGTGAGAGAGGGAAGCATTTTTGAACCCTGGAAGCGACTGAGCAGTGAGAGCAGGACACCTTCTGTTCTGTTCCAGAATGTTTTACCCTGGGATGATGTACGGGGACCTGTAGATGCCGCGGTCCGGGTCGTGGGTGAGGATGAAGTGCTTCATCCAGGGGGCGTCCACCTGTTGACAGAGGCCAGACGGGTCTTGTCAGGGGAGCGAGGCAAACAGGCCTCTTTTGACCTTGCACCCCACTAGGGCCTCAACTTCTATCTGAGCATGGCAAGACCGATTCCCTGGCCCCTGAGGGAGTCAGCACTCCACCAACCACCTGCAATTGCCCACTTGATTGACAGCTCGCCTTGCACCCTGATGCATCCAGTGTGCACAGAGATTCTTAGCACAGGGAAGTGCACCCCAGGAGCACACGCCTTACATACACATCGATACACGAGTGCATGGTCACACATACACATGACCACAGGCAAGCGCTTGCACATGTGTCCCCCATGAGTCCTGAAAAGTGTGGACACACACGGGCTCTCCAGCCAGCCTGCCTGGGTTCTGTACCCCCACATCCCTGCAGTGCCAACTTGTGTATGTTGCTAGATACCTGTGTGCCGTTCCTTCTCTGTAAGATGGCTTCAAGAACTATAAACAACCAACTCAGTAAGTTTCTAGGCGCATGCCTGGCGCTTGACAAACTCTTAGGGAGGCTGCTGTCTTACTGAGGGCACAGGCCTGTGCCAGGCTCCCACGCAGGGAGAACATCTCCATGCGTGTTTTGCGGCCAAGAAGAAAGCCTCAAAGACAACACTTGGAGGGGTGGGGCAAGTGCATCTTTCTTTCTTCTTCAACATATCAGTTCCCCCAGAGTCTGGGGTCACTCCACAGACGTGACCGTCCATCAAAGCGCCTCACCTGAATGATCTGCCCCCGGCCGGGCTGCAGCAGGATGTCTGGCTGCAGCGTCCCAGCCCACACCCCAGTGCAGTTGATGATCACATCCGCACCTCCTCTTGCCACCTGGCAGAGAGACCGGACGGGGCAGGAAAAAGTGAGGACCATGCTGTTCCTTCCTCCTCCTCCTCCTCTCCCCCTCCTCCTCCTCCTCCTCCTCCTCCTCCTCCTCTCCCTCCTCCTCCTCTCCCTCCTCCTCCTCTCCCTCCTCCTCCTCTCCCTCCTCTCCTCTCCTCCTCTCTCCTCCTCTCCCTCCTCCTCCTCCTCCTCCCTCCCCTCCTCCTCCTCCTCTTCCTCCTTTTCCTCCTCTTCCTCCTCTCCTCTCTCTCCCTCCTCTCCTCTCCTCCTCCCTTACTCCCTCCTCCTCTCCTCCTCCTCCTCCTCCCTCTGCTCTCACTCCCCTCCTCTCCTCTCTCCCCTCTCTCTCGCTCCTCCTCCTCTCCTCCTTCCCCTCCTTCCTCCTCTCTCTCTTCCTCCTCCTCCTCTTCCTCCTCCTCTTTCTCCTCTTCTTCCTCCTCCTTGTTCACCTCCTCCTCCAGCCTCTTACTCCATCCACTGCTGTCTGCCCCCGGGGACCAATGAAGAGGGTCCCATGATCTTAGTTCCAAATCACCCAGTAGGTGGCTCCTTATGGTGCAGCTGCTCCCATTTTTAAAGAACATTCTATTTATTTTTTAAGACAAGGAAGATGGACTGGAGAGATGGCTCAGGGGTTTAGACTCTGCCTCACAAGCAGAAAGTCTTGAGTTCAGATAGCAGGTCCCACTGTAAAAGTGCCAGGAAGAAACGGCCAGGGCCTGCGCTTTGGGTCTGATGGGCGGAGCCTGGGAGATCCCGAGCGAAGCAAGAAGGAAGGAGAAGCAATCCAGGATGATTCCTGAAGTCACCCTTGGTCCTCCACAGGACACGCAGTGCCCTCTGACACACACACAAATAAAGAAATACATTTGAAAAAAGAGGAAAAAGAGATAGAGAAAAGGGGGTACATACATGTCATAGTGCACAGGTAGAGAGCAGAGGACAACTAGTCAGAAGTCAGTTCTCTCCTTCCACCATGTGGGCTTCTGGGGATCAAACTCAGGTCACCGGGTTTGTGAGCAGGTGCTTTACCTGCTGAGCCCTCTCATTGGTCCCAAAATAACACCTTCAGGGTTTGAACTGGCAACTCTCATGTGCTGTGCAAGCGCCCTACAACCACTACATGTAACTTTCTTTTCTGTGTGTGTGTGTGTGTGTGTGTGTGTGTGCGTGTGTGTGTGCGTGTGTATATGTGTGTGTGTCTGTGGGGGCCCAAGGGCAACATGAAGAATTAGCCTGGGTTTCTATCCCCCTTATTGTTTTGCTCTGGGGTTTCCCAGGCTCTGCCTCCAGGGCTGGAATTACAGGTCTGCCGTCATACCCACCAGCATGTTTATGTAGCATCTGAGGTTTGAATTCAGGTCCTCTTGCTTGCAAGGCAAAGGCCTTAACCCCTAAGCCATCTTCCCAACCCATAATCACTTTCTAATAGGGCCGGCAATGCCTGCTGCAAGCAGAGGGGAGGATGTCACGTGACCCAGATAGAACACTCCGGGCAGTGAGCACTGCGGAGGGGAACCTTGGAGGTCAGCTGGGACGGGTCTTTCCACCTCTGGACGCAGCGCATCCTCCTTCTCTCTATCCAAGACCCTAGCGTCAGCTCTGTCATTGGGGCACTTCACTCAGGAGCATGGTGAGCACCTCTACTTCCAGCCCAGCCCCAGTGACTCCCCCATGATCCCCCCAGAGCCATGGCAGACGAGCATGGCACACAACACATGCATTGTGAGCCAGGGTTTGAGAAAGGGGTGTGTGGCGGAGTTGACCACAAGTCTCAAGCGTCACTAGGACCCAAGCAGCTATGAGCCGGAAGCGCCATGTGCTGAGCTGGCCCTGTGCCAAGCATCATTGGGGCTACATGGAGTTCCAAGGCCGAGCTCCTGGGACAAAGCTACTGTCTGTCCCCATTCACAGTGATGAAGCTCCTGTGACTGACTCTGGCTGAGAGTGTGGACATCACAGAGATGTCAATCAGATGTCAGGAGGAAGCATGGAAGGAAGGTTGGGCTGCCTGGCCCCTAAATGAGCCGAGGTTCAGCTGTAACGAGCCCTCCCAAGCATTACTATTCCACTGATCCTATTTTCAAGACCTCCTGAGATTGAGACCAGGCCTTAGAGGACCCCAGAGTCTGAGCAGGGAGCCCCCAGGCTAGCCTCGGGAGGCAGGGCCCTCTTGCCCATCTCTCCTCCCACATCCATCCCTCCTTCCACTGGGGTTCTTACCTCCTCCAGAGATTCCACCTTCCGCTGGAAGAGATGGATTCCTCTCTCAGCTAACCTGGGAGCGATCAGACACATCGAAAAGCCTGGAATTCGCTCTTCTGCCCCATCCCCTGCCCCCCCAAGGGTGGCACAAACGGGCATCCCTGAGGGCATTAGTCTCACTGACTGCTCCTGAGAACCAGGGGACCCCAGGACAAATCCTGGGGGAACAAGATCTCCTGGGATGGCCCCAGTCTTTCATTGGGCAAATGGAGAATGATCTTTAGGAAACTCCTAAAGTGAGGTGCATAGTGAGGAGTAGGACTTGAACCCAGGCCTCTTTGCTCCCTTACCATCTGCTGGGACTATGTTGCTTTGTAACCTCAAAGGAGGCAAGATTTGTGAGGTATGGGGTGGAATAGTGCCAAGTGTTCCTCGACACAGTGGGGCATGGGACGGGAGCTGGTCTGGTGGCAGTTAGATGCATATGTCAGCTTGGCCAAAGCAGTCAGAGAAGAAAAATAAAAGCGAGACAAAGATAAAAGGAAAGTGAAGCAAAGAGATGTGGGGAACTCCGAAGACTCCATTTCAAACTCTTCCGCAAACAGGAGGGATTGGAGCGAAGTTGCTGATAATAAGTATAACACGTGTGACTCTGTCCAGGGAGCTCCGACCCCCAGGCACACACAATGCACGTGGTGGCCTGGACCCAGGACAGCTCCCTGGTGGACCCGCTGGGACTCGGTCCGCAGGGAACCGTGCCACGTCCTGGCTCAGGGACGTGCCTGATGGAGCGCCAACTCCTACCTTGCAGTCAGCCACAGCAGGTAGCTCTTCCCCTCTAGAATGAGGCTCGTGTTGAACCAGCCGTAGCTAGGGTGACAGCAGGCAGCGGCAATGAAGGTCAGAATTAACAGTTGAAGGTCGTGGCGTGGGGAGGTTAACAGAGGGAAGGACCCCCATGTTAGTCTGTGAGTTCCCAGCAGTTACAGCTGAGCCACTAGCTGGAATCCCTAGGTGAGGTGTGAGGGGTCCGGTCAGCTCAAGACCAGAGTGGGGGTGGGGGGCTCTGTCAGACAGCGGGGTCCCTGGCAGATGGAGGCTGCATGCGTGTTTTTAGATCGAACCCATGGGCCTGTTTGCCCTTGACTCGAAACTCACAGACCTTGAACTACAGTTAGTCTTCCCGTGCTGTGCAGGGGGCCTGGGGCAGGCGTCCCGTTATCACAAGTCAAGGGACACCCAGAGCTACTAGGCTTGAACTCTGGGACCCCCACATCCACTCTTGACCAGTCAAAGCCCAGGGTGAGCGAGGTCCCGGGGACAGAGCCTGTCAGCAAGAGGTCCAGGTGTGTGGGGCTAAGTGGGGGGTGGGCACTGAGTGGTCATGCCCCAGTCCATTTGCCTGTGACAATGACCTTACCCATAGTCGGGGAACATGTCCAGCTCTCTGGGGGTCAGCTTCCGAAATCCCAGAACCGTGTCTTTCCAGAAAGGGTCCTGGGGAGAAAGAAGAGAAGGGGTCATGGGGACAGACGACCTTTGGTCACAGGGATAAGAGATTTACAGAATGTTTGCTACACGCCAGATATTCACCTTATCCAGATCTAGCCTAAGCGGAGGGGGGAGAGGGGTAAAAGTTCTTTTCCCTATGTCACAGGTGGGTCAACTGAGGCTGAGAGAGGTTAAGTAACTTGTCTGAGGTCATCAGCTAATAAGTAATGGAGTTGAGATTCGAACCCATGCAAATTGGCTTGAGTTTCTGCTCTTCAGCCCTACCCTCAAAATCAGGGGAAAAGCCAAGTGGTGGGTGGGGTCAAGGTCTCAGGGGGGAAGGAACAGACACAGAGTCATGGAGAACCTTGGGCTTGGGGGTATAGCATTTGCCTTAGCTTGATCCTTAGCACCACTAAAAAAAATAATAATAATTAAAAAAGTGGGTCCAGCAATATGGCTTGGTGGGTAAGAGGCATGCTCACACACCTGGCGACCTGAGTTCAATCCCTGGATGCCCACGTGACGGAAGGAAAGGTGCCTTCTGACCTCCACCCACGTACTATGGCATGCCTGCGTGCACTTTCTCTCGCCGTCTCAAATAAACAAGTAAATAATTAATATGTAAGGGCTGCTGAGATGCTTAGCAGGTAAAACTCAAACCCCCGACAGCCTGAGTTGGAGCTCCAGAAGCCCGCATGACGGAAGAGGAGGACTGATGTCCAAATGCTGTCCTGCGACCTCCATCCGCGTGAGCCACGGGATGCGTGTGCATCCTCTCTCTAATAAATAAGCAAATAACAGGACCCAGCACCTACAAAGTGTCGAGGTCCAGGGCTCGGCCCTTGTCTGTGCTCCAAGGAGATTGTGACCTTTTGACTCACCGGAACTACGTCCTTGAAGAGATTGTAGCCCGAGACTAGGGTCAGACCCATCTTCTCGGCGTCGGGAGAATACACCTGGCTCAGGAGGTGGTCGAAGGTCTGTTGGTTCCACTCCCTGGAAGGGACACGTGGAGACTGGGTCACCCCATAACTGGCCTCCCCCATTCCCCGCAGAAGTGCTCAGAAGGTCACTTCCATAGGGTCGTGGTGAAGCGGGCAGGGACATGCCACATGCGTGCCCCACTGTCAGTGCTGCAAGTAAGCTCTTCCCCACTGAGCCCCTGAGTGTTTCCCAGTGAACGGGGTGGGGAAGTGAAAGGAAAGGGGGCCTCGTTGCTCCCCTGGGAGCCCCTGAGAGCCCCTGGGACTAGATGATGAGGATCATGGGAGGCTTTGACCTGACTTTGGAGATGGCTCAGTGTGGCTCTGAGCTTGCTGGCTTGCTGCCCCCTCTGTTCCCCCTCCCTCCACATGCAGCCCAACTGCAGTGCCAGGACTCCCTTGCAGCTAGGTGGGCCACAGGTGTGCAAAGCCTTTGGGGGTGTCCTCTGTTCTTCGTCACTGACCCTCAGGAGAGGTCACTTCAGAGGTGACCCTGACCGTGATCTTAAAAACCATAGGTGAGGAAGGGTGGCACGAGATGGAAAGAGTGGGCACTCGGGTGGGTATTACTGCGGCTAACTGGTGGTCTTGCATGGGGATTAAGCTTCCAGCACGATTCACTGCTCTCAGCTTCCAAGCTGACCCCATGGCCTTGAGAGTGTCTTTGATCAATGCCATCTCCCCCAGCTGGACTTTCTGGGGCTGCACATTGAGAGCCACCAGCTTGGGGGAGAAGGCAGAAGCCTCTAAGCATGGAATTTGGCACAGGATAGGGGTCTAACTAGACACTGGAATTTTCATTTTCTCTTTTTTGAGAGAATATCTTGCTAGGTTGCCCAGGGGGGCCCTGGTAGTAACTGGGACCACAGCTAAGCATCACGGTGAGGCTCATTGTGGCCCCTCCTCCCTCCTCCATCCTCCATCCTCCATCCTCTGTCTTCCCTCTTCCCCCACCTTCTTCCTCTTTCTCTCCTCCTTCCTCCCTCTTCTTCTCTCCTTCCTTCTCTTCCCTTCTCTTCCTTTCTCCCTCCTCCTCCCTCCTTCTTCCTTCCCTTCCTCCTTCCTTTCCTTCTTTCCTCCCTCATTCCTTCCTCCCTCCCTTCCTTCCCTCCTTCCTTTGTTCTTTCTTTCTTCTTTTACTTCCCTCCTTTCTCCCTCCCTCCTTTCTTCTCTATCTTCCTCCCTTTCTTCCTTATTCCTTCCCCCTTAGTTTTGTCTTTTCCTTTCTTTCTTAGGGTCTCACTGTGCAGCTTGGGTTGGCCTTAAACTTGCAGCGATTCTCTTGCTTCTGCTTCTGGAAGACTGGGATTAGTGGTGGATACACTACCATTCCTGGCTACCATGCTTTAACCTGAGTCCTGTTTCTTAGCCCTGGATGGTTTCGTGCTGAGACCTGGGACCTGTATCATCTTAGGTCTCAGCTTTGGAACCTCAAAGTCCACCTGGGGACCCGTGGACTCCCAGCCTACTGCGTGGGCCCCTCACTTACACCTCTTGTAGGTTGCTGGGGTCAGAGAGGTAGGGCTGCCAGAGACCCGCGGCCACATCGGTAGTGGTGAACGGGGTGAAGCGGTCTGCGTAGACCTTTATGTGCAACGGCCGCGCCCTGTGGTAGCGCTCATGGATGCAGAGGGCGCTGGAGAGCCCGATGACACCCGCTCCGATCACCACCACACGCATCGCGCAGGCCTGCGGGAGAGAAGGGCGGGTTGAGGCCCATCATCATCACCAGGATCACGCATTACGTGGCACGCAGTACTCAGCACACAGTACCCTACACACAGTGCACAGTACTTACTACTCAGTATGCAGCACACAGTACTTGGCACACAGTACTCAGTGCACAGTACCCTGAGCACAGTACACAACACTTAGTATTCAATACACAGTACTCAGTACTTACTACTCGATGCAGAGTACACCATAGTCAGTACTCAGGGCACAGGACTCAGTTCATAGTAGTCAATGCATAGTATACATACAGTACTCAGTACAAAGCACCAGACACACGCCCTTTCCAGATTTAGCAGTCAGAAGCCTGGCGCCTCCAGTGTGCGACTGGTCCTGTTTCTCATTTGGTAGAAGAAACTGCAGCAAATGCAGCACGGATGCATCGGGTCTCCCAGCTGGGAGGTGCCCCCCCCCCCCCGCTCCCTGGGTGACCCACGGGCAGCAGTTTCTCTGCAGCTGCTGATAAATTCACCGTCAGAGGGAGGGCCTCAGGGAACAGGGGGTCTAATTCTGGTTTACAATCACCTGGTTACAATTCGCCCATCTTGGCAGGACAGCCCACACTAACACCCAGGCCGAGGGAACTGGCCACACCACATTCAAGGACAGCAGAGAAAGGAACGATCCTCACTTGCCAGACCAGCACGTCTGGCCAAGTACCCAAAAGGATGCCGACTTCCTCATCCAGTTCCCTCCATCTTACCCAGCTGCCTAGGGACCAGCCCCCCTACTCACCATAGGCACCTTCCCTGTCAATCACAGTCTCCTGCAGGCTTGCTCAGGCTTTCACTATTCTTTACAAATATCTGCAACTGTCAAGTTGAAACCTGTATCCATGTAGGACCTCCCCCTTCTCCCCCTCAACCCAGGGGCCCTGGCCTCTGGAATACAGGGTTCTCTAGTGCTTACAACCCTGAGTTCTGGATTCAAATTTCAGATCTCAGTTTGGCTGAGCTGTTGCAAGCTGGCCTTTTGCAAGCTGACCTTTTGCAAGCTGCTTAACATCAATCGCAAAAGAAAAATAGCTGCCTAGTGTAAATGAAGCCACCTACGGACTGTGGAGGAACACCTATAGTCTGCCCTGGGGCCTATGGACTGACCATAAACACCTTCCAGCTGATTCTCCAGGCACTCTCCCAAGGAGGGGCCATTTTACAGATGAGAAAACCAAGGCTCTGAGAGGCAAAGTCACTTGTCTGAGGTCACACAGCCGGAAACTGGCATTGGTGGAACTTAATTCCAGTTCAAGTAAATGCAGCGCACACTCACTGAACACCTACTGTGTGCAGAGCTGGCAGCTGCCAGATCTCGCCTCAGAGTCTGGTCTGGCACAGAGCTGGGCCTGCCTGGGCTGCTGGGCAGGCTGTCCCTGAGAAGTGCAGGACCCAGCAGCTTCTGACCTTGGACTGCTCTGTCGGCTCCCGCTGAGGCAGAACAAGGGGATTGTGTGTGCCCGGAAGAGCCAAATGCAACTGTTCCGCCTCTGCCCTCCCCAGACTCCAGCTCCTGGCAATCTAGAGCCTGAGCAGCAGCCGGACATTCTCCGTATGGCCTAGTTTTGCAAAGTGGGAGAGCGGCTCCAGGCCACAAAAGCCGGGTGTCCCTGGGGCTCCTGCCGCCAAACTGGAGAGGGAGTCAACAACAGAAAGACATCGGTTCCCTGGGCCTTCCTCTCCCTCCAGCCTGGAGCCTCAGCAAAGGTGCTGGGATGGGCGTGGAGTGGAAGGACAAACCCTGCACTCCCCATTCCCTGTGGGAGACCAGACCACTCCATGAAACAGGGACAAACCCAACCTACCAGCTGTCCAGGGGGCTAAATGACAGGCTCTGCATGATTCTGGTACTGTGCCTGGTGGGCTGTCTGTATGCAGTACTTTAGTACATATACACAGTAGCAGTATATGCAGTGCACAGTGCACAATACATATATACAGGAGCAGTATATGCATTGCACAGTGCATAGTACATATATAGTAGCAGTATATGCAGTGCATAGTACATATATACAGTAGCAGTGTATGCAGTGCATGGTGCATAGTACATGGTCACAGTAGCAGTATATGCAGTACACAGTGCATAGTACATATACATAGTAGCAGTATATGTAGTACATAGTACATATACACAGTAGCAGTATATGCAGTGCACAGTGCACAATACATATACACAGTAGCAGTATATGTAGTGCACGGTGCACAGTACATATATACAGGAGCAGTATATGCAGTGCACAGTGCATAGTACATATATATAGTAGCAGTATATAGAGTGCATGGTGCACAGTACATATATACAGTAGCAGTGTATGCAGTGCATGGTACATAGTACATATATACAGTAGCAGTGTATGCAGTGCATGGTGCATAGTACATATACACAGTAGCAGTATATGCAGTGCACAGTACATAGTACATATACACAGTAGCAGTGTATGCAGTGCATGGTGCACAGTACATATACATAGTAGCAGTGTATGCAGTCCACAGTACATAGTACATATATACAGTAGCAGTATATGCAGTGCGTGGTGCACAGTACATATACATAGTAGCAGTGTATGCAGTCCACAGTACATAGTACATATATACAGTAGCAGTATATGCAGTGCATGGTGCACAGTACATATACACAGTAGCAGTGTATGCAGTGCGTGGTGCACAGTACATATACACAGTAGCAGTGTATGCAGTGCGTGGTGCACAGTACATATACACAGTAGCAGTGTATGCAGTGCGTGGTGCACAGTACATATACACAGTAGCAGTGTATGCAGTGCGTGGTGCACAGTACATATACACAGTAGCAGTGTATGCAGTGCCGTGGTGCACAGTACATATACACAGTAGCAGTGTTGCAGTTGCACGGGCACAGTTACATATCCACGTAGCAGTGTTGCAGTTGCAGCGTGCCAAGTACATATACACAGTAGCAGTCTGCAGGCACGGTGCACAGTACATATACACAGTAGCAGTGTATGCAGTGCGTGGTGCTAACAGTACCTATACACAGTAGCAGTGTATGCAGTGCGTGGTGCCACAGTACCTATAACAGTAGCAGTGTATGCAGTGCGTGGTGCACAGACATATACACAGTAGCAGTGTATGCAGTGCAGTGGTGCACGTACATCTACACAGTAGCAGTGATGAAGTGCGTGGTGCACAGTACATATACATTTAGCAGTGTATGCAGTGCATGGTGCACAGTACATATACATAGTAGCAGTGTATGCAGTGCACAGTACATATACATAGTAGCAGTGTATGCAGTCCACAGTACATATACATAGTAGCAGTGTATGCAGTCCACAGTACATAGTACATATATACAGTAGCACTATATGCAGTGCATGGTGCATAGTACATGGACACAGTAGCAGCACACACAATACATAGTATATAGTATGCATCGTAGTTAACTTGACAGTTGAGATTCAAGCTCTGGGCATATTTGTAAAGAATTAATGGTTGAGTTGAGCCCAGAGCAAACCTGCAGGAGATTGTCTAGCTGATGGGGAAGGCCCAGCCCATGATGGGTGGGATTAGGCCCTGGAATAAAATACAGAGAGCTGGTTGAGAAAGTCGGCATCCTTGTGTTCACTTGGTCAGACATGCTGGTCTGGCAAGTAAGGATCGTCCCTCTCTCAGCTGCTATGTGGAGATGGTGTGATCAGTTCCCTCGGCCCTGGTGTTGGTGTGAGCTCTCCTGCAAAGTTGGATGAGGAACTATAACCAGTCTATCATAAGAGAATAAACCCCTTGTTCCCTTAAGTTGTTCGATGGTGATTTATCGGCAACCATGCAGGCGAGCTGCAACAGTACATGTACCGAGTAGCAGTATATGCAGGGTACAATGCATAGTACGTATACACAGTAGCAGTATATGCAGTACACATTACATAATACTCAGTACATAGTACTCAGTACGCAGCTCACAGTACACACTACATGACTGTCACTGTGTCCTAGAACCTTGAGGATCACACATGGGAAAAGAGTAGGCATAAAGGAGGTGAGAGAGGAGTCAAACCTAGCACCACTTCTGATGTGCTGTGTGAGGTTTGCCCAGTTCCTTCCCTCTCTGGGCCTTCTCAGTACCCCGTATCAGGACATGGAACAATCAAAAGGCCAAGGATTCCAGAGCTGCTCCGTGATAAATCAGGGAGGGGACACAGGGTGCACAGCAGGTCACGTGTTTAAGCTGTCAGTCTAGCTCTGGCGTGCATCACTGTGTGAGCCTGGGCAAGTCATAGCCACAACTCTGATGCTTTTCAGCGAGTCACATGCCGGGAGAACTGCTGAGGAGTCCCCCGGCAGAGCCCAGGGTGATCTTCCCCGTGCCAGGTTCCTTCAATGTCAACTTGACAACTGAGCTTTTGGGCTGAGCGTTTGGGCACACCTAGGAAGTGTTTTCGTTAAAGCAAGCCCATGAGAGATGATCTAATTGATGTGGGACGACCCAGCCTAGAGTGGGTGGGACCGTTCCCTAGGCAGGCGGATAAGCTGGAAAGAGTTGGTTCGGAGCTCTGACAGACTGGCAAGCACGGAAGTTTGCCCCTCTCTCAGCAACCTCTGTGGATATAGCCAGTTGCCTGGGCTCCTGATCCTGGTGCGAATTCTCTCACTGTGCAGATGTGTGTAACTGGGGCTTGGAGGCTGCAATCTAACCTGTGTTCCCCTAAGTTGTCTGAATCCTGCGTTCATTCAGCCACGGGAGGATGAAACTGACATATTTTCCCACAGTCCCAGAGCGTGTGAGCATCCCCATTGCACAGTGCCAGAAACTGAGGCACGAGGATGGGGGTGGGGGGAGGCTGTGCCAAAGATATCCTGTTGGGGAAGAGCAGAGCCGGGGGCCAACTTGAATCCCCTCCATACTCCCTGTACATACACTGCCAGGCTGGCAGTCCAGTGACCTTTGAAAAAAAATCTCAGTGTCGAGCAGAATCTTCATGGTGGGTAGCAGGGAAGAGAAATACGAAGGAAAAAACTGTGAGCCGTAAAGCACACACTAGACAAGAATCACATTCGATGGGGAAAAGAGGGACTTTGGGGACTAAAACACAACACTAAGGCACGAAGAAACAGGAGCCAGAGTGTAGGCTCAAGGTCTCAGCCTCAGTCAGATCCTTCATGTGCGTGCTTGGTAGTGACCTTGTGGGCAAGCACGGGTGTAGCTCATTGAGGCAGCCTTTCCCTCTCCCTCGGGGGCTGGCATGTTTGTACCGTGTGGTGACCTCCTGTTTTCTACCAGTTACTAGAATCAAACGTGCTTCGAGTGTGCATCCAAGAAAATAAGGCCGCTGGTGTCTTACATTTATCAGTGTGTGTGTGTGTGTGTGTGTGTGTGTACACGTGTGTGTGTGATCACAGAATCCATCCAAGAACAGAACAGAAAGAGAAACACATGAGGCCAGGGAGATGGCTCAGCAGGTTAGGTGCCTCTTCATAAACCTGGAGCCCTGAGTTCTAATCCCAGAAGCCCACATGGTGGAGAGGTTCACCTATGTGCAAGGCATGCATGTGTGCATATTCTTTCTCTCTCTCTCTCTGTCATAAATTAAATTTTTAAAAGAGAAAAAAAAACTAGAAAGATGGCTCAGGGGTTAACCCTCTGCTTCACAAACAGAAGGGCCTGAATTCAGATCCCAAATCCCAACTTAAAAAACACCAGGCGGAAATGGCAGCAGCCTGTGCCTCTGTCCCTGGAAGGCGGAGCTTGGGAAACCCCAGACCAAAGCAAAAAGGAGGTAGAAGCAATCCAAGATAATTCCTGATGTCATCCTTGGGTCTCCCCAGGCATACACACTAGAGTGTCCTCTTGTACATGTCTGTACACACATATATATCCAGCTACATGTAAAACACACGCACACATGCACACGAGCATGCAAAAAGTAAGAAAACATTTAGAGCTAACAAGATGGCGCATAAGAAAGCTGGGAGGATGGGTCTGGACTTAAGCTTCAGTCTCCAGCAGAAGGACCTGAGTTCAGATCCCACGTAAAAATGCCAGGTGAAAACAGCAGCGGCCTGCATTTCTGGTCCTGGTGGAGCTTGGGAAATCCCAGAGTGAAGAACAAAGGAGATAGAAGCAATCCAGGATGATTCTCAAAGTCACCCTTGACCCTCCACAGGGACACACAGTGCCCTCTGATGCGCACACACACTAGATAGATAGATAGATAGATAGATAGATAGATAGATAGATAGATAGATAGATAGATAGATAGATAAAGTTGAAAAATGCTGGCCAGAAATGGTGGCGGCCTGTACTTCTGGTTGTGGAAGGCAGAGCCTAGGAAACCCCAGAGCAAAGCAATAAGAAGGCAGAACAGGGAGGCTGGAGAGGTGGCTCAGGGGTTAAGCCTCTGCCTTGCAGGCAGAAGGTCCTGAGTTCGGATCCTAGACCTCACGTATAGACACCGGGTGGAAGCGGGGGAGGCCTGCATTTCTGGTCCTGGTAGGACAGAGTAAACAAGGAGGAGGTGGAGGTAGTCCATGGTGGTTCCCGAATTCGTCCATGGTTCTACACACACACACACACACACACACGTGCATACATGCACAACTGAATAAATAATAATAAAAAAATTAAAAAAAAAAAAAGAAGGCAGAACAATCCAGGATGATTCCCAAAGTCACTCTTGGAGCTCCACAGGGACACAGTGTCCACACACACACACACACACACACACACACACACACACACACACACACACACACACAAAGAAAAAATAAAAATAAATGGAAATAATTTTTTTTAAAAGAGAAACACTAGACCTTCAGCCCCACTATGGTTAAAATATACAAAGTCTGTGCACAGACACAGTCCCCTGAGTCCTCCCAGCTGCCCCCAAGGAAGGACCACTGTGATCTTTATTGCAAACCAGGGGTCGAATCAGAGAGAGGATGCACCACCCAGGCTTACACTGCCCGTGTAACCAGCGCTTGGCTTTGACCCAGTTCTAGCTGGATTTTCAGCCCTGCACCCTAGAAATATTTAGACAGCTGGCAGCTGGCAGCCGGCAGCCGGCCGCACTGACACTTGCTGTGTGTCCTTTAATCGAGCTTCCCAAAGAGCAACCATTATGCTTCTGCTAGCTCCCAGCTGATTACAAGGCTATGACAGGGGCCGGCAAGATGGCTCGGCGGGTAAAAGTTCTTCCCTCACAAATCTGTGACCTGAGTTCAATCCCCAAGATGCACATGTTGCAAAGACAACTTTGTCTAGCGCGCGCGCGCACACACACACACACACACACACACACACACACAGAGACACATTAAATAATTAAAAAAAACTGTGAAAACTAAGAGGTCTCAACAAGGCATATAATGGCTCACATCATTTCACGGCATGACATCTTACAACATTGACATTATCTGTTAAATAGGACAGAGATTAAAAGCTTGATTGCTGCATGATCTATGCATGTCTTTTCTACCTCTCAAATTCATTGTGCAGGAGGTTCCAGGAGGGGAAACTGAGTCTTGGAAGAAGAGTCATTTACCTGCCAGCCCTACCTGACTCCAGGGTTCCCCCCCTCCCGGGGGTGGGGTGCATTTTCCCAGATCAGTCCTTTCTTGTGTGTGTGTGTGGAGGGGTTAACATGGACCATGAGGAGATACTGCGTCGTTGGGCCTCGCCCCCAGCTGAGTACACACCTGCCACTCACTCACCTCACCGTAGGCTTCTGGAAGAACCTTCCAGAAGTAGCTGGGAAAACCGGGGTTCTAGTCCCCTGCCGAGAGGCTCCTAATTCTGAGGCGTCTTGACTTTCAGCCCTCTGGCCGCTGGCTAGGCCTGAAGTACAAGGTCAAAGTCTTCAGTGGTGGGGAGGGGGGCGGCGGCGGCCAGAGTGAGGGCTGGGTCTGGGCACTGTGTTGGCTCGCAGGGGCCCTCGTGTTGCCTTGTTCCTGGTCACTGAAGAGTGGCTTGACTTTTCTGGCTGATTCCAAAGGCCCTGTGGACAGGCCCGGGAGGAGGGAGGACGGGCACACTTGGGGGGTTGATGGGCACAAGGAAGCCTGTCTCTCTGGCCAGCTGGAAGCACGCCTCTGCTTCCCTCGTGCTGGGCCACCGTGGCCCGGCCCTCGGGCTGGGGAGCGGCCACTGGGCAGCCCCTGAGCAGTGGCCAGAGACACAGGCCAGGACCAGCTTGCTGTGTCCGGAGCTCATGCTGGAGCAATAAGGAGGACCACCCATCTGCACCCGGGAAAGGAGGGGAAGAGGAGCGACTTCCCCAGCCCCCGGCGCCAGCTCTTCAGACCGTCCTTCTGCCAAGCCAGATTGTCAGACCTGCTGCACAGGTGGGGGAGACTGAGCCCCCAGAGACAGTTGACCAGCCTCCCACCCCACCCCCAAGAGGTCTACTCTCTGGGTCAGCTGTGATGGTCTAGCCTCCACCACTTGTCCTCTAGCACAGTCCATTATGAAAGAAATATGGGGCTATATAAGTGGTTAGGAGCGCTTGCTGTGCAAGCATGACGGCCAGAGTTCAGATCCCAGCATGTGGATAAAAACTGGGCTGAGCTGTGTGTCCCCCTAACCCCAGCATTGGGGGAAGGGGGGAGGCGAATCACAGCAGCTCACTGGCCAACCAGCCGCATGGAAATGGGGAGCCTCAGATTTACCCAGAGATTCTATCTCAAGGGAATAAGGCAGAGAGGGCCACCAATGTCCTCCTCATATGTGTGCATAGGTGTGCACTTGCACACTATCAAGACTGCACCACACACACATTCTAATAAATACATTAAAAAATTACAAAGGCTTGTATAAGAATGTTTTCCAGCCAGAAACTAGAAATGATGGCTCAGGAGTCAAAGCCTTTTGCTCACAAGCAAAAGGACCTGAGTTCAGATCCCAGATCCCACATAAAAATGCTGGGCAGAAATGCCAGCTGCCTATAATTCTGACCCTGGAGGCAGAGCAATCCAGAATGATTCCCAATGCCACCTTTGGCCTCCATGAGTACATATAAAGTGCCCTTTTGCGTGCACATCTGCGTGCACATCTGTGCTCACACACACACACTCACACGCACACACGCACACACGCACGCACACAAGAAAAGAAAAGAAAAGAAAAGAAAAGAAAAAAGAAATGAGCTTGCTGTAATCACATTGCTTATACATGTCCAGCTCTGAACCCAAGTCCAGCAAATCAATCCCAGGGGACCCAGGTTCGTACCTGGCAGCCCTGGCCCAGGCCACAGATTCCAGGGTAATGGCATTCAGTCACCATGCTGATGGACTTGGAGCTCCATGACCCATCCAGCAGGGGTGGAGGTGAGCTGCGGCTTCAGAGAGCCTTGTGTTGGGCCTGCAAGATGGATCAGCAGGTGAGGTGCCTGCACACAAACTAGGTGACCTGAATTCGAAGCCCACATGGTGCAAGGAAAGAAATGATTTCTGAAAATTGTTCTCTGACTTCCATCCATGTGCCATGGTATGCATGGTGCTTCATGCATAAATTCTCTCTCTCATAAATCCATAAATAAAATAATCTCCACAAAGTTGTCTTCTTACTTCCACATAGGTTCTCTCTCTCTCTCTCTCACACACACACACACACGCCCCCACCCCGCCCCCATCATACATGTAATGCTAATTGTGACAGATATGGTGAGGTCTGGCCACAATTGTGAGGAATTCATAGTTGAGTTAAGACCTGAGCAAGCCTGCAGGAGATTGTCTAATTGATGGGGAAAAACCAGTTCATGGTGGGTGGGACTTTCTTCCTGGGGAGGCTGATAAAACAGAGGGAGCTAATTCAGTGAGATGGCATCCTTTGGCATACTTGAATAGAGGTGCTATCTGGCAAGTGGGGTTTGCCCCGTCAGCAATCCCTGTGCGTTATGGCGTGGCCAGTTCCCTCGGTCCTTGGTGTTGGTGTGAATTCTCCTGCCAAGCTGGACCAAGAAATGTAACGGGACAATTGTAAGCCAGAATACAACTCCTTGTTCCTCCTTAAACCCTGTGGTCATGAATGTGCAGGCAACATGCAGGCAAAGTGTGATACGAATAAAGACATAACTTGGAAAAATAGAAAGGTTCAAAGGTCTCGGACCAATGAACTGATGAGTGGTTCCAGAGCTGTTGGCCAGAGTTACAGAAGATACTCCTCCATCCACGGGCTGGTTGATGAGTAACATCCCATCCGTGGTTAGAGAGAAGAGGTGTGTTACCAAGATAGTTACTTCCCAGCTTTTCTAAGCCTCAGGTTTTTCTCTGTGCACTCACACACCACAGAATGCAATGAGAAGAGAACAAGCCAGGCTTGCCCACCTCGGGTCCCACCATCAATCAAGACGTGTGGAGGAGGGTCAGTCTCCCGGAAAATAATCCCAGATATGAACATAAACATCCCGAGTTTATGTTCATATAAAACTCTAGTCAGGCTGTGAGTGCTGATCCCTCCCCAGCCCTCGCTCATCAATACTTGTCCTTAAGGTGTGTTTCGAACATCCTGC
Source organism: Typhlomys cinereus (assembly GCA_023101885.1). NCBI lineage: Eukaryota > Metazoa > Chordata > Mammalia > Rodentia > Platacanthomyidae > Typhlomys > Typhlomys cinereus. The sequence goes on along the minus strand of JALPQD010000063.1, from coordinate 6,851,489 downwards.
AGGAGATTGATTGATGTGGGAAGAACCGCCCAGAATGGGTGTGGCCAGTTCCCTCTGCTCCAGGTGTTGGTATGAGCTCTTTTGCTGAGCTGGACTAAGAACCCTAAGAACCGTAACCAAGAGAAGTAAGGAAGAATAAAACCCTTTGTTTCCCTAAGCTGTTTGGTGGTGAATTTATCAGCAACGAATGGAATGACTGTCAGCAACACTGTTTCTATATTTATAGATATTATGCCTTTAGTGCAAATCTGTTGTGCAATTTATCTGACCAAGATTTAGACATTTTGTTCATTTGCTTGTTTTGGGTTTTAATTGGACACAGGATCTGGCTTGGATCTTGCTATGTAACTGAGGCGACCTTGAACCCTGGTTCTCCCGCCTCAGCCTCCCAAGTGCAAGCCACTGTTAGCTAAGGTCTTTGGGTTTTTTGCATTGAAATCTCCCTTTTCATATGGACATGGTGACTCACACCTGCGATCCCAGCACTTGACAAGTTGACACAGGAAGACTATGAATCCACAGCAAATCAGGGCTACATAGTTAAGACTTTGTCTCAAAAAAACATCAGGCTGGAGAGATGGTTTGTTGCAGATAAGGTAAATTCTTCAAAAGAAACAGTTAGACCATGAGGTTGGTCACAAGGTGGATTGGACTCCCCCCCCCACATAACAGACCAATGAGATGTAGGGGACCAGAAGCCCTAATCAGGTTTGCAGAAATTGGAGCTAACTAATGAGGAAAAGCCACTTTCTCAGCTTAGTGAAACAAGAGGGTTAATCTTGCTCTCTATTCTCCTGTATAGTTTATGATCCAGCTTGGCAGGAGAGCAGCCGGGGGAACTGACCATACCACATCCACAGGGATTGCTGAGAGAGGGCCAACTTCACTTGCCAGACAGCAAGACTACCAAAATTTGCCAAAGTAATACCAATACTTAATAATCTGCCTGCCCAGGGAAAAGTCCCTCCCACCGTGGGCTGGGTCTTCCCATATCAATCCGACTATCAGACTCATAGCTACTCATTCTTCACAGATGTGCCCAAAGCTCAGCTTTCAGTTATCAAGGTGACGCCTGTTTCTAATGAGCACAAATGGGAAACTACAGAATAGGGAGGGGACAACTATGTTTTTTTGGGCTGTCAATCTTCTGAGTCTCAGTAAGGCATTATTACCAGGGCTAATTCCAATGAAATAATCGTCTCCACCATGTCCCACTTCTGAAAGTCCCATCTTGTCTTATGGTCCCCTCACTCTCAAGAGTGTATATTGTATTGTATTCATTACCGTTTCCACCACTGTAACAAAATGACTGACAGAGGAAACAAAGGTTTATTTGGGCTCACAGTTGCAGATTATCATCCATCATGGTGTGGAAAGCTCTGAGAGGGCACACGTGGGTAAGTAGCTCTTCACAGGGCATAAACCAGGAAGTAATGAAAAGCTAGCCTGAATGGGAGGGGGCAGATCTAACCTTCAAAGTCCCACCCCAGCGATCAGCTTCTTCCAGCTAGACCCCACCCCCTAAAGGTTCCACAGCCTTCAAATAGCCCAACATTCAAAACATAAGTCTGTGGAGGACATTTCAGGTTTAAACTGTATCACATATGACTCTCTAGGAGGTGTTGGGGTGGGGGTGAGAGAGGGGGCAGGGTGCTGCAGAAACACACAGAAGGCATCTGGAAAGGCTTCCTAGAGGAGGTGGCCCGGGGGAACATTCACCTGTTACTAACCACGGGCAAAGTGAGCTTTGGTGCCTAGGAGCGAACAGACTACTCCGTAACTGGAGTTACGTAAAAAATATACTTTTTTGGTTTTGTTTTGTTTTGCACATATACAAGAGAGGGAGAATGCAAGAGGGCACTTATTTGAGTATGTGTGCCTGTGGGGATCCCAAGGGTGACAGCAAGAACCAATTGTTTTATTGTTTTGCTCTGGGGTTCCCAGGCTCTGCCTTCCAGGGCTGGAATTGCAAGCTATCGCCATTTCTGCCCAGCATTTTTATGTGGGCTCTGGGATCCAAACTCAGGTCCTTTCACTTATGAGGCAAAGGGTTTGATCCCTGAGCCATCTCCCCAGCCCCAGAGCTGTCTTTAATAGCTGTGACACTTGCTAGGTGTGGTGGCTGGTGACTTTAAGTCCCACTCTTGGGCAGAGGGGGTGGAAGGATCTCAAGTTCAAAGCCAGCCTGAGTTACATAGCAAGATTCCCCATCTCAAAATAAATAAATACATAAATAAAGTCCCCACACTTTGACTAGGTCAAGCATGACAAGTCCTGTCCTCTTTCGTGGCTGCGACAAATCTCTAGGTGCTGCTCTCTGTGACTGGAGAGTCTCTTCTGGTATCTGCTTGAACCCAGGCTGGTGTGCTGGTGTGTGTGTGTGTGATTGGGATTCTCGCTTCTTCCCTATTTGTGCCTCTCAGGTCTCAAGAGCGAAGCCACAGGCTTAGAAAAGTTCAAACTCTGAGATCAAAACAGAATCCATGAAATGCCTTTGCGGAGCCAAACTGGAACAGAAAGTTAAAGGGAAACCAGGATGCAGTGGAGAATCGCCAGGTGTTTAAATGTTGCCCGTTTTGCTCTTCATGCTTTTTTTTTTTTTACATCCATGTGGCTATCTTTAAATGTTACTTTAAAATAGTATCTCTGTTACTGGGTCCATTCCTGGTGGGGGTGCCTCTGCTACAGGGTGATAGTGCAGGAGTGATAGTGCAGGCTGTGTCTGTGGGTGAGACAGGGCTAGGTCACTCCGGAAGGGGGCAGAGAAGGCTTGGAGGGGGGCGGGGAGGTGATGTCTGATTGACCGTGGGAAAGAGGAAGTGAGAAGAAGTGGGAGCTGGACTGCAAAGGTTTGTGGGTAGCAGGAGAGGCAACAGGGCCCAGGGGGAAGTTGGGGGAGGCTTGGCTTCTAATGTCTTGGGGCTGACCCAGGAAGTAGTCAGGACACATGGATGGGCTGGGAACTCTGGAGACTGGCAACCTTGCCAGCCCCACCCATAACAGAGTGAGTCAGAATTCTGGAGGGTGGAACCCAGGAACTGTTTTCATTGCGAGCCCTGAAGCATTCAAATTTGAGAACCAGCTTGAAAGAGACAAGAAATAGATCCTAATGAAACCACAGACACTGCAGGCAATCTGCCCGACTCTAGAGGACCCTGGGGAGTGTCAGAAGCCGACACTTGTTTCTACTGACTCGTGTCCTAGTACTTGGCATTTTGACATCCATAGGAAACACGCACGGCCGTCAGCTCTGAGCACAGCTTCAAGTGCAAGTGCGTGAGGATGTGGCAGGGAGTCGCCATCCCAAACCTCTTTCCTTTTACGTTGAAAAAGCGTGGGCCAAACTCCCAGACCCAAAGCACGCTCTGCCCTTTATTCAACCTGCCTGCATAGTGAAAAGACGTTGCAAGATACTTTGTGTTGATGGAGCGAGTGGAGACAGGCCTCGCCTTCAGGGAACTATGGACTGGACTTTCTACCAAAGGATGTCTTTTAAGAAGGCTCCATTCCTCAACAGGGCACTTCCTGTGTCACTAGGTCCTGCTTTCCAGCTGCCAGTTGTTCTCTTGTCACATCAGTAAGAAAAGAGAAGACATCTCCACAAATCCTCTCCTGGTATCCATCCATACAGGCCTTGATCCTCCATAGATCCCTTTGAGGTTAGCACTGGGGGTGGGAGGGGGGCAGTCCTAAGTATTCTGGTGGAGGTCAAAGTCCCCAGACAAGGCAGAAGCAGAGAGATGATGAGTCCAGAAGGTTTTCGGGTTAGGCACTGAGCAAGACAGCAAAGCCTTTTGTTAAACCCCACTCGTAGGGCAGAGTGGGGGGGGGGGTGTCTAAGATTGGAGGTCTGTGGCTAGAGAGGGCTTGGGTACCACTAACAGATGGGATGGGGGAGTCTGTATGAAAGGGGAACTTCCTGTTACCTAGACACCCAATAGAACCATTTTTACAAATCCCCTCACCCCACATTCCCTGAGTACCAACCTCTAGGGCAGCAGTGGGGCACCTCCATGGTCCATGAGTGACTTCTCCAGAGCCCCCACACACTCATCCATTTTGTGCCTCTGTGGGCACAAGGCTCGGGTTTGACAACCATCTTCTTTTTCCTCTGTGCCTCCTCCCAGCATCATCTTTCTTTTTCCTTGTGAAATCCTCCCCCCACCCCAAGGGGTTAGCTGGATTTAAAAGACACAGAAGGAATTCATAGAAAAGACTTAACTTTGGGAGGTGCGGTGAATCGAACCCCTGAACTGAGCACACTAGACAAGCACTGTACCCCTGAGCTATACCCTAAGCAAACTGTGTGTCCAATTACATTTAATCCGACCACCCTCTATCAAATCACTGAGGGCTTTGGTGGTGCACTCACGGCTCAGTCCCTGATAGACGGTTTGTTAACTTTTATAAATTAGTATGTCTGCAAGATCTGGTTGGAGTGGGAGAGTCTCAGAGTCCCAGAGGACTGCCCACCTCTAGGCAGTCTTGGCTTGGGCAGTCATCGTTCCCACACCTCAGTTTCCATACTCGGGCCTGGAGGTGCATGGGCATGCATGTTGGGGGGAGTGTCCTAAGCTCAGGGGTGCGTCTGTAGCACCCACTGGCCTGCAGCCCTGGAACGTGACTTACAGGGCAGGAACCTGCGAGAGCGGCGCACCCCTCCGCGCCCTTCCCTTCCTCCCTCCCTACCGCGTAGCAGGCCGGGCGCGCGCCTGCGCGGGAGGCGGGGGCGGGGCCTGGAGGGCGAGGGGCGGGGCCTAGCGGCTCGCCGGCCGCCCGCGCGCGGCTCCTGCAGGCCCCGGGCCGGGCCCGGCGGCGGCGGCAGCAGCGGCTTGTAGCTCGAGGCTTGTGAAGCGGCGCCCGCGCGCCAGGCGGCTGCGATGGCTCTGGTGACTCTGCAGCGCTCACCCACGCCCAGCGCCGCCTCCTCCTCGGCCAGCAACAGCGAGGTGAGCCCCGGCCCAGCCCGGGGACCCCCCCCCCGAGCGGCGGGGCTGCAGACGGCGAGCTGGGGGGTGGGGTGAGAGGAACCCTAAGCCTTCACTGGGGGAGGGGGGCGCGGCCGCGCGGGGACCCTCCGCCCGCCGCGGAGATGTGCGATTCCAGCTCCCCCGTCCCTCTGTGGCTGGGCTAGGCCCTTTCCCTTGGCGCGCTTGTGTGTGTGTGTGTCTGTGTCGCTTTGATTGGCGTGTGACCCCGCAGCCTGCGTGTGAGCGTGGCCGCCACGGTGACCCTGCAGAGGTGCGGAGTGGCCCCCGCCGCTACGCGCCCCTGGAGAGCTGGCTGTAGGTGTGTCTGTGTTTCGGGTCTGCGTTCCGGGGGGTGACGGCCACTGAGCATGCTCCGGCTCGGTGTGTCGTGTCTGTGTGTGGCAGAGACTGGATTTTTCTCCCCCCCATCCTTTCCGTGGCATCATTCCGGCTTGTGTGTGGATGTGCACCAGCCGACCGTGTGACCCTGGGCCTTCTCCTGGCAGGGGCGTCCTGGGGGCCTGAGGACGCTGTACCCGGCAGTATCTGGGTGACTGCTTGCTCTGGGGTAGATGCGGAATCTTGGTGCCTTCGGAGTCCGCGGGATTGGGACTGGCCTGCCCCAGCCTAGGGGGCAGGCCTCTTTAGCGAGTCTGCCTGTGGCTGCAGATCCATCTGTCTCCCCTATCCTTTTTTGGAGACCCTTTGAAGGCCTGTCTAAATAGCCACGGCTGGCAAAACCCGGGTGCCGGCCTGCAGACCCAGCCATGGCACGAGGAGCCCGGCTCTGTGGAAAACTGCACTACTGTAGGCCCAGGAAGTTGAACGCAGGAATCTGGGCCCTGCTCCCTGGCTCTGGGGGGCAGGAAGTGGACGGTGACTGCGTGAGACCCAGAAGGGGACTTTGTGTGGGTGGCTGCTTTTCAATCTCTTTTTTTTTTCATAGCACTGGGGAGGAAGTGTGCCGAGAGACAGGGGGTTCAGCCTCCGGGGCTCATCCTGTGAGTAGTGGGCTTGAGTTCGCTCCTCTTCAGGAAGAAGGTTCTAGTCGGTTCCTGATTTGAGTCACATGCACATCGGTGGTGGGATGGAGCTGCTGCTCAGCAGATGGCTGGAGCATCTCTTTCCACAGAGCTGTTCTCTACCCCGACCCTCTGCTGCTTGCTGTCTGGCACTTTAGAAAGTACTTCCATGCTTTTCTTTCTGACTTCTGATCAGACTGGAGAGAACAGGAAGGGGGGGTCTTATAAATTCTTCCAGGAGGATTTCCCTCTCCCTCTCTTTCTCCCTCCCTCCCTCCTTCCTCTCTCCCTCCTTCCTCCCTCCTCTCTCTTCCTTCCTTCCTTCCTTCCTTCCTTCCTCCCTCCTCCCTCCTTCCTCCCTCCTTCCTCCTTCCCTCCTCTCCCTTCCTTCCTTCCTTCCTCCCTCCTTCCCTTCCTCCCTCCTCCCTCCCTCCCTCCTCTCCCTTCCTTCCTCCCTCCTTCCTTCCCTCCTTCCTTCCCTCCCTCCCTCCTTCCTTCCCTCTCTCCCTCCTTGCCTTCCTCCTTTCCTTCCTTCTTTTCTTCTTCAGATCTCACTACACAGCTCAGACATGCAGACCATGTTGGTCTCAAACTTGAGAGGCCCCTCCTGTCTCTGCTTCTTCCCAAGAGCCGTGATTTGCTTCCAGGTGTGTGTGCCCCTCCACTCCTGGTTTTCTGACTTCCACTTCCTTGGGTAACTTAGATCATCATCTGTCCCTGTCTTAGATACATTTTTTAATATTTTAAATTCTTCCAAAAAGCTGGTGTGTGTGTGTGTGTGTGTGTATGTGTGTGTGTGTGTGTGTGTGTCAGAGGACACTGTGTATCCCTGTGGAAGCCTGAGGGTGACTTTGGGAATTGTCCTAGATTTCTTTTACCTCCTTTTTGCTTCACTCTGGGATTTCCCAGGTTCTGTTTACCAGGGCCAGAAGTGCAGGCTGCTGCCATTTCCATCTGGCATTTTTACAGGGGGACCTGGAATCTGAACTCAGGACCTTCTGCTTGTGAGACCCTCTCCAGTCCTAACTGTGTTTTTTTTTTTTAAGTTGAGATGCAGCTCACAGCATATAGATGTGTCATAAAGGGTGAGTCGGTGGCGTTGGGCATGTTCACCAGACTGTATAGTCGACATCACTGATTCCAGAACCTTCCAGCACCCAGACCTTAGCTGTCATCTGCAGACTTGTCGTTTTCCCCAGCTTTAGGCAACCTCTAGTCCACTCTGTGAAGTTGCTCATTCCAAATAGTCACATAATAGAAACATAAATGACAGGGTCTTTTGTTCCTGGTCTCTTTCATTAACTTAATGGCTTCAGAGTTCATGTTGAATTATGTGTTGGCACATCATGCACTTTCATAGGTGAATAATATTCCATTGCACAGGTATCCTTTTTTTGGACATTTAACTAGAACGCTTTCATTAGTTTGTGTGCTGTGTGTTGGGCCTGGGACCTTCCTTGTGCATTCTAGGCATGTAATTACATTCCCAGCCCAAATTTCAAATTATTATATAAAGCATTTTATTTATTCTTTTTGCAAAGTTCCAGTGATATGAAGCAGAATAAAACCAACCCAGCTTTCTGTCTTTCCTTTCTTTCTTTTTTTCTTTCTCTCTCTCTGTTTCTTTTTTCTTTCTATCTGTTTCTTTTGTTTCTTTCTTTTTTTCCTTCCTTTCTTCTTTCCTTTCTCTCTTTCTTTTTCTTTCATTCTTCCTCTCTTCCTCCCTCCCTTCGTTTCCTTCCTTCCTTTCTTCCTTTCTTTTGTACATGTGTGCTCGTGTGTGTGCTCGTGTGTGTGTGTGTGTGTGTGTGTGTGTGTGTGTGTGAAGGAGAGAGAATAAGTGTATATGTGCCACAAGCACACAAAGAAACCAAAGGACAGCTTTTGTAGGTTGGTTGTCTCCTTCCACCATGTGCGTTCCAGGTACGGAACTCCAATTCTCAGGCTGACACAGCAGACTCCTGTACTGCCTACTGCCGGCCCCTTCCTATTCTTTGTGAGGAGCAGGGAGCTGTGAGAAACATAACAGCCCTGGGTCTCTGTCTAAGGTACAAAGGTTAGAAGTTACAGACCAGACTTGAAGGACACCCAGAAAGTGTCCGGGCTAACTGACTGCCGACTCCCAGCTGTCTAAACATTTCTCGGGTGCCATGCTGAAAGTCCAGCGTGAATTGGGTCAGAGCCGAGCAGGAGTGGTGTCAGCTTGCTGACCCGCCTCACCCGCTGCCGCTCTCCTGGGCCTTCAGCACGCCAGCAGCATTTACTGCTCCGTGGGGGCACTGAGGCTGCGCTATTCCCGGCGCCTGCCCCTGTGCCTAGGCCAGAAGCACGACAGAGTGGTCTCAGCAGCATGCCCTGAGACGGGAGCCTGGCACTCTTTCCTGGGCATTTTCTCTCTGCTCCAGCTCATCCCTTAGCCAGCCCTGGATTACTTTGGAATCACCCATGGTCCATGCTTTTCATCAGAGAACCCCCGAGGGGGTGCAGTAGTCTCTTCCTCCCAAATCACTAAAATACACCGTCTCAGGGCACATGAGTCAGGGTACAGGGTTTTCCCCAACAAGCCAGGCTAGCTGGGCGGCGTGAGAAACAGGGAAATCACAGCCCTCGGCCTCCAGGAAGATGTTCTCTCTTAATAATTCTGTTCTTTTATTTTTTTTTTCCTTCTCTGTCCTTAATTACCTCGAGTCTGTCCTTTTTCTGTTAACTGATCTCTCCAGGGGTTTGGGAGCACACCCTGAACCCAGAGAGAAGAGATATATGGAGCTTCCAGGAGTGTGTAGTAACATTGTTACTCCGACAAATGTTCAAGGTGACTAATTTTCATGGGCAGATCTCCAGGCACTTGGGTTTTCTTCGCCTCGGGCTGCTAACACTTGGGGCCTGGAACATTATTGTGGGAGGTGTCTTTTGCCTGGAGGGGGGACAAGATCGGATGGCATCCCGTTCACTACCCACTAGATGCCAGTAGCAGCTTACAAAAGTATCACCAGACGGTCCCAGTATTCTTGAGTGAGAGAATGCTGACAAGGGAAGTCTCTGGGTCTGTGGCGTACAATCTTCTCTGCTTCCTTCTCTTCCTCCTCCTCCTCCCTCCTCCTCAGCCGCAGCAGTAGCTATGAAGATGCTTTGATTGCAAGGTGCATTGATTCCCCCATTGAGTGTGCATCTACATAATTTTACACACATCCTGTGTTACTCCATCTTTGCGCCTCACACATCCTGTCTCCCCCCGGGGGGGGGGGGCTCTAGTTTACTCAGGTCTTGGTTAAAAATCTCCACCTTTCAACCTGGTCCTTTATACCTTGTCACTGGACCTATTTATTCTCCTTGGTTTCTGGCTCCTTTCTCTCCCTAGTTAGCCCTGGTGGTCATTATACTGTTGTGAATTCTGTTCTTTCTAATCAATAGGCTGGTAAGAGACATATTGTCCCCCTGTTGCAACATTGTTTCTGTGCATGTGTATTTCTCTTGTTAGTATCTTCTCATAAGGAGAAAGAAAATAGTAATTGGGGCTTAAGTTTAGAAGCCTCTTGGCCTTTAGCTTCTAGAGAACATTAAATATCCCTTCCTTTCATTTATATAAATAAACCAACAGCCTAAAACATTTCTTATTAAACATTTAAGTCTTTTTGAGGTACAGCAAGAGCTTTTGAGACCCACAGACAGCTCGATTCCTGGCTCCCTGCCACAGTCAGAGACTTGCTTGGAATGATTCCCTCCCCCCTTCTTCTACCGCCCTCCCACCCTTACAGGTCTGTTTGCTATGTTGCAGAATCTGGTTTTGAACTTCTGGGCTCAAGCAGGCTTCCGTAACTGGCATGGCGGGTGTGTGGCCCAGCTTTGGAATGGATTTCTAACATGGTGTTCTTGGGTTCAACTATGGTCTAGCTGGACAGGAGAAATGAGTTTCCTTCCAACACAGTCCCCTGCCCTTAAAAGCCTAGAGGGGGCAGGGTTCTGGGAAATGGCTCAGTGGTTAAAGCCTTTGTCTTGCAAACCAAAGGACCCTGAGTTCAAATCCTCAGATCTCTCATAAAAATGCCAGGTAGTATCGGTGGCAGCCTGAAATTCTGGTCTTGGAAGGCAGAGCCTGAGAAACCCTAGAGCAAAGCAATAAGGAAGTATAGAGGAAGGGGGGAGAGGATGGAGGGAAGCGGGGATAAGTACTCAATATGCTTGTAAACTAGAAAAATAAAATAATTAAAAATAAAGAGGTACAGCAACCCAGGATGATTCCCAGTGTCACTCTTGGGGCTCCACAGGCACACACACTCAAGTGCCCTCTTGTACACATGCCTACACATACATGTATACCCACCCACGTGCAAAACACACACACATATACATGCACATTCACGAACAAGCCCATACAGGGTAAGTCCCACAGCGAGGATGAAGGTTGGGAGCCAAGGCTGGAAGGATGCTGGGGCAGTGCAGGAAGCATTCTGCTCTGGGCAGCACGGCCGGATGGGAACCACCTGGCTCACAGGCATGTGTCATGGGGCTGTGACGGGAATGACATTGCTCATCTGAAATCCTCTAGTGAGAATGACTCAGAAGAGCCCTTCAGGTTGGCACGGAAAGGGCAGGGCGTATGGCAGGATCCAGCCTTCCTGGGCATTCTCTATAGTTCCACGACACGGGTGGCAAGTGAGAGCCTGCTGGAGGCTGGCTGATCGCAGTGTCTGTGAGGTGACATTTTTTTTCTTTTCTTTTCTGTGTAGCTGGAGGCTGGTAGCGATGAAGAGCGGAAGTTAAACCTCAGGTAAGATGCCTCTTTGGTTCTTTTTTTTCTACTTTTGCAGGGATATTGAGTATTCATCCCAGTTTCCCTCCCTCCCATCCCTTCCCTTCCCTTCACCATTCCCTCCTACTCCCGCTCACCTTTCTGCCTATAAACTCCCCCAGACTCTAGCTTGTCTTAAGTCTTTCTTCCAAGCAGATTAGGGCTACTCTGGTCACCTTTCCAAGGGGAAGATCCTCAGAAAGAATTCACAGGTCTTCACATGTGTAAAAATATCATTGTGAAGTACATTATTTTGTACACTATAATCTGTGTGTGTGTGTGTGTGTGTGTGTGTGTACAAGAGGACATTTGATCATGAATGCCTATGGAGACTCAAGGGGGACATTGGGAATCATCCTGAATTGTTCTACTTCCTTATTGCTTAGCTCTAAGGTGGGTCAGATGTGTAGGCTACAGGAATTTCCACCCAACCTGCTACAAAATTTTAATAGAAAAGAATACATTGATTTTTTTTCCCCTTAGTGTTTTCAAAATTGTAGGTAAAGGACTGTTACCGTTAGTCTTTCTGTTGCTGTGAGTCAACACTCAAACACAACTTAAGGAAGAAAGGGAGACTTATTTGGGTTATGGTTCCCGAGGAGAGAAACATAGTCCATTGTGCCTGAAAAAGCATGGCTGACTGGTGGAAGCTGGAGGTGGCTCAAGTCACCACAGCTATCCAGAGGAAGGCGAGGACATCTAGCTGCAGACTGCAAGAGCAGACACTACTGGCAGAGTCAGGGTGGGGCTAACCAACCTCAAGGCCAACTCCCGGGGACATCCCTTCCTCCAGCTAAGCTCCACCTTTTATAATTGCCATGACCTTAAACATTAGCAGCTAAGGATGCACCTGTGGCCCGTGGGATGCCAACTCACATTCAAACGGTGACAAGTACCTTCAAAAATACCATTTAAAAAATTGTCTGTGTAGGGCTGGAGAGATGACTCAGGGGTGAAGATTCTGTCTCACGAGCAGAAGATTTTGAGTTCAGATCCCAGATCTCATGTGAAAACGCCAGGTGGAAATGGCGTTTCCAGCCCAGGTGGACAGAGCCTGGGAAATCCCAGAGCACAGCAAAAAAGGAGGGAGAAACAATCTAGGATGATTCCCGAAGTCACCCTTGGTCTTCTACACGGACACATGCACACATGAGCGCTCGCTAAAAAAATAAATATGTAGGTTTTTTTAAAATAAAGATTTGTCTGTGTTGCTGGGCATTGTAGTACACATCTATGACCCCAGCAGTTGGTAGAGTTGCAAGTTCAAAGCCAGCCTAGGCTACATGGTGCAACCCCGCCCCCCCCAAAATAAGAGAAATAAACATAAATAAATACTAAACATGTTTTGTTGAGTGAGGTGGTGCATGCCTGTCTTGCCATCTCCAGCAAAAAAATGTCTTGAGTTGGAAGCCACTCTGGACAACATAGCAAGACCCTATCTCAAAAAAGAAAAAATATTGTAATTGGGAATTTCGTACTTGGCTGGGAAATATTTGCTTTGGCCTTGAGAAGCCTTCCTCTTGAAGTCTATGAGTCAAATGTAAACAAAGTAACCAGACTACTTCCAGGGAGACAAATTTTTGGGGGGCTGGGGGAGAGGAGGGACGCTTACTGAAAAAGGAAAAAATTTTTTTCAAAACGGGTCAAACCTATCCATAGCGAGAGCGGGGTATTGTGGGTAAACTCCTCCTGCACAGTGCTGCAGATACACTAGGCTCAGCACCAGGGAGCTTAACCCACGCAAGGCTCCGTGTTCACCTCAGTACTGCAAACAGTTAATGAATTTAGATGAAAGAAATTAGAAACGTTCAACTCAAAACAGTTTAGGCCTCATGCATGCTAAGCACATATCTGCCCTCTGAACTACACCCCAGCCCCGCAACACACCTTGGATGAATTGCACCATGTGGAAGGAAGGATGGATAATTGTCGTTTATTCTCCGTGCTGGCTCCACTGTTCTGAGCATTTTGACACATTTTCTTGTAGGTTTTTTTCCCTCCTGTCCCCCACCCCCACCCAATGGTTAGAATAAGCCCTTGTGTTTTAACCCTGCTTTTGATAAGCTATCCCATTTGGGGGGAGGCGTATATTGCTTGTTGGAGACAGACGCTCAGCTTTCTAAACAGGTCATTTCATTCAAGGTGGGATCGCGAGTGCACCTGTGGGGAATTTTTAGCTGTGCTCAATCGAAAGCATTCAGTTTCTGTATTCACTGGTGGACCAAAGTCATCTGCTTCTTTCTGATCCCCAAAATTCAGACTCTCTTCCCTGTGTGGCTGCTTGTTGAGTTACTACTTGCTTCATTGGGAAATGTTTGCCTTCGCCTTGAGGAGCCTCCCTCTTGCCTTCTATGTGCTGAATGTAAATAAAGCAACCTTCAGAGAGAGGGTTTTCATGGTGGGAGGAGGAGAAACACGGGCTGCAAAAGGAAGTTTTCCAAAATAGGAGTAAAACAAAGGTGTCGTGGCTACAGTCATACAGAGTGTTGGGACAGTGGAGGGCCAGTGGAATCCGATGCTGTGTGCAGGCCTGGGAACTAAGGGGGGAATTAGGGTTGCCGCTTAAAGGCTCTACAGCTTCAAGTACCCTGCTCCTGCCTATAACCCTGAAATCCTTCCTGGGATCAGAATTCCTTCCTCCACCCACCCCCTGGGGCTCTGGACTTGGACAGGAAAATAACAAGAGGAGGAAACCTGCCTGGTTTGGGGGGTCCCTCCAGGGCTTGTCATAGTCAGGCCTCAGAGCGTCCCCCGGAGATGTCTCTACAGTTCCCTCGAGGAAGGGGAAGCCCAAGGGAGCCTGCGGGCAATGTTCTAAATGAGCTGTGCTGTGCAGGGCCTGCGATCCCAGCACTCCAGAGACTGGTACAAAAAGGTCGTGAATTTGAGACCTAGTTCAGGACACAGCGAGTTCAAGGATTCTCTGGTCGTCCTGAGATTCAGTCTCAAAGGAAAAAAAAAAAAAAAAATCAGGGCTGGGGCTTTAAATCTTTGCCTCCCAAGCAAAGGGACCCGACTTTGAGTCCCCAATCCCATGTAAAAATGCCAGGTTCAAGTGGTCTCGGCCTATAATTCCAGCCCTTGGAAGGCAAAGACTGGGAAACCCCAGAGCAAAGTTACAAGGAGGTGGAACAATCCAGGATGAGTCCCTGTGCCACCTTTGGGCTTCCCCAGGCACAGTCAACGCCCTCTTGTGTTTACACACACACAAAATCAAAAAGGAGCCCACACCCCCAAGCTGATGCCCCGTGACACTTTCTTGAGTCCTGGCCAGCTGTCCAACGGAGCCCCCTGTCTCGCACCCACAAGGGAGGGAACCGGCTCAGAGCTCACAGCAGCCCCAGGGCTAGAACCCAGAACTCCTGATGCCTCATGGCTGGTGGCTCCCTGGATGTCCAGTCCCTCTGTCCGGCTGTCCATACCGACGGGAGCCCCTCTTTGTTCTTCACAGCAGGTTCCCAAGGCCGCTGTGACCGTGGAAGATCCTGGGCTGGACTGGAGTTCTGGGTGCTTCTCCCTCAGGGTGGGGCGCTGGCTTCCAAGCTGGTCGCCTCAGTCTTCTGTGCTCCTCCCTGGCCCTGGTAGTTCAACCTCACTTTCAGGAGGGGGACAGCACCCTGCTTTCTAACAAGGAAGTTCTTGTGTCAGGCTTGGACCTCTGGCTGCGCCTCTTGGTCACATTCACTGCTCATTTGCATTTTCAGGTCTGTGCCCTCTAAACCTCTCCTAGAAAAAAAAACCCTTGTAGAGACAGGTGCTGCTGTGTGGGAGAGGGGAATCCGGGAGGCCTTTCTCTCTGCTCTGGATTGATCCAGAAGCTAAACAGCCATTGTTTAGTTTCTGAGGGACGCTGGCATGGGGCAGGGGGGGAGTAAACTCGGGGAGCAGATGTCTCCTCTTCTCTCCTCTCGGTCCTCAATTGCAATTGGTCCTCTGTGTCCTTGCATCCTGCATCCTCTCATTCAACCAACCACGGGTTGAAAATACCTGTGGAAAAAGATCGGGTAATGCCGCATTGTTGCTTGGGTCTACCGTGTGGTTAGGCCTAGGGCGGCCACGTCCACGCCGAATGTGTCCAGCCCTCTCCTTCGTGTTGTCCATTATTCTTTGAACAGTGAGGCACAGCGATGTTCGTCCAGCATCTGTTCTGCATTGGGGATTCTAGCCCCCCCACCCCCACTCCAATGACGTTAGCAAGAGGACAGAGTGGGTCGTATGTAGATTCGGTGCATCACATCCTGGACATGACCTTCTGCAGGGTCCAGTATGGGGGAGGGGTGCCAGCCAGGAACTGAGGTACAGCTGGGATAGCTAAAGTTCCAGGTTCGTCTAAGAAGTCAGTTCGGGATGGGTGAGGTAGCTCAGAGCATTAGTTGCCTGTTTGAAGGAAAAACAAACAAAGAAAACAAAACAGAATTGGTCACTTGAGTTCCATCCCTGGAGCCCGTGTGGTAGAAGGAAAGAAAGGACTTCTGAAAGTTGCCCTCTGACCTACCTGTGTGCTCTGGTATCTTGTGTGTGTCTCCCCCCCTCCCTACATCACTCTGTCAAATGAAAAATAAAAAAGAACAGCAAAGTCTCTAGATGTTTCAGCCTGGGGGCCAGTGAGATAGCTCAGGAGTTAAGACGTCTGCCACTCCCAAACCTAGCAACCTGAGTTTGATCCCTGGAAGCCCACATGGTGCATGCGTGAATCTCAATCTCTCTCTCTCTCTCTCTCTCTCTCTCCTCTCTCTCTCTCCGGCTCTCTCTCACTCTCCTCTCTCTCTCTCTCTCGCTCGGTGCTTCATGCATGAAATCTCTGCTCTCCTCTCTCTCTCTCTCATTCTCCCTCCTCCTCTCTCTCTCATCTCCCCTACTCTCTCTCTCTCAATCTCTCTCCTCTCTCTCTCTCTCTCGCTCTCTCTCTCTCTCTCTGTGACAGAGGACACATTGCCTGTCCCCCTTGTCGCAGTGTGGTCTTATCCTTAGCTGCTGGTGCTCCGTTTCTGACAGACCCTCATCTCTGCCTGCACGTGGTGTTTGAACAGTTGGGAGAGATGCGCTTTGAACCTTGGGGCCAGATGCCGACAGAGCGCCAGAAATAGCCTGGTACGGGGAGGGCATGGACCGTTCTGTGCTGCGCGCCTCGACTCCCACAGGCCCTGCCCCTCGCCTCTGGGGGTCTTGTCTGAGCCTCAGAGGTGCTGCTGCCTCTCATGGCTGGTGAGGAGCCCCCTTGAGCCTGGAAGGTGGGCCTCAAGTGAGGCATTGCAGAGCGAGAGCCCCACCACGGGTGTCCCATGGCTGGCAGCACCCTAGGAGGCCGCCAAAGCAGTCAGGTCTGAAACCGACGGGTTCTCCGGAGGCTTCTGGAAAGTGCCTCTGGCGCCGATCATCTCTCGGCTGATGAGGAGCAGCGGGTGGCCGCGTGCTCGTGGCTGCGGCCGCCAGGGAGCAGCGCCGTCCGGGCTGTGGGGAAGGTGAGCAGGTGCTGGGCATCCTGGCAGCGGCTCCTGGCTCCCTCGCAGTCCTGGGAGCCGGTTGGTGCTTGTGTGCCAGCAGGGCACTGGCGAGGTGACAGGGCTGTGTCCTTCTCCCTGTCGCTAGTGTTTTCAAGTCAAGTTCACGAGCTCCGTCGTCAGGGTCCTTTCCCTTCGCTCCTGTCACTGTCTGCCGGGCCAGCACTTGGACCAGAGCAGCAGGCTCGGGCCTCCTCGGTTCTCTTGGCTTCGGTCAGAAGCTGTGAACTTTCTCATGCCTCTCTGCCCTTCCCCAACACTGTTGCCCCCTTCGGTCTTGACCTGGGGTTCCCCAGGGGACCCAGCCCCTTTGAAGGCCCTGCAAGGAGGGCTGCCCTCTCTTCCTGCTTCGCAGCCTCAGCGGGTCCTGCTCAACTTGGGCACCTGTCTGCTTCACCCACAGGTCTGTGTCACCCAGGACCTTATAATCTCTGCCGGCACTCTGCGCAGTGAGGCCCAGCTGAGACGTGTCACACCCGCTGCCTCTGGGTTCCATGTTGCCGCTGCAGAGGTGGGCAGTGGTTACTGTAGCGCTCCGCATTGCTGTGCAGCAAGTTGCCACAAACAGCAGTTGAAAACTGTGCATGTGTTGTGCTGGGGAGGTGGTAGCCCAGGTGAGAGTCGATGTACTCAGAACACGGAGCCCTGCTGAGGGCCCCTTTGCTGTCCTCACTTAAAAACAGCACGAAGTCAGGCAAGGCAGCTCACACCTGCGGTCCCAGCACTCAGGACAGAGACGGATGGGACGAGTGGAAGTTGTAGCCCAGCCTGTTTTTGAGACCATGGCTTAAAAAACAAAGGGAGGGAGGGAGGGAGGGAGGAAAGAAAAGAAAGAAAGAAGAAAGAAAGAAAGAAAGAGAGAGAGAGAGAGAGAGAGAGAGAGAGAGAGAGAGAGAGAGAGAGAGAGAGAGAAAGAAAGAAAGAAAGAAAGAAAGAGAAAGGGCCGTGAGGGGCATCTGCTGAGTGCTGTAGACAGGCCACATGGCATCTTCAGTGGTTAACCAATGGCTTCCAGATTCAAGGCACCCACTCTCCAGTCCTATTCTCTGCCCCTGTGGGCATTTAGTCATTCTCTTTTGGTTTGCAGCAAGCTCTCAGATGCTTCATTCCCAAGGCTAGAACAGGGTCATACGCTTTGGGGCACATATGAGTCAGGGTTCTGTAGAGTCTCGGAATCAACAGAAGGAATATATAAATAGATAATGTATTGAGTTGGCTTATGAGCTATGGCCGAGGTAGTCCAACAAAGGCTGTCAGTAGCTGCTCAGTCCAGTAGTCCAGTCGGTGACAGCTGAAGGCTGGTGGATTCCTGGAGAGCCTTTAGTCCAACCCTAGACTTGGAGGGTTGGAGGGCTGGAGGTTGGTGGCAGGAGGAAAGAGCATTTTCTAGAACAGCTTTAGAGAGTCTCCTCTTCCCAGTCTTCTGTTCTGTGGTTTCTTTTATCTGGTCCGCTGCTGGGAGGTTCCAATCAGATCTAGGGAGGTTCCAATCAGATCTAGGGCTGCTCTTTGTATTGTAAATGTATTGGTGCAGATGATCTCTTCAGGTGGTCTCAGCTGATCTTAGTTAATGCCAGGTGTGGTCAAGTTGACACCCAAGATTAAGTATCCCAGGGTGTCTGGCAGGGTCGTAAGCTTTGGGATGGCTGGCTGGCTGGGTCTGGACAGAGGAATGTGTCTGAACACTAAAGAAGTGGCTTCTGGCTTGGATCCTCCTCCTTGGCTGGGCACAGAGCCACCTGAACAGCACTGGACGATACAGAAAGGACTTGTGTCTCTGGAGGTCATTGTTGGCAGATGGGGTCCTGTAGGCAGCTTATTGGAAAATCCCCGGGACAATAGGACTGAAGGCTGAAAGTAGGCAGTCAGGTAAGATCCCTCAAGTTCCAGAGGGGCACCTGGGTGGGCGTGGTTTGATCCAGGAACCCAGGAGAAGTCTGATGTGACCTAATCTCTGCACTCCGACAGCAGGATGATAATGAGACAGGAATCGCCCAGAAGCTCACAGGCCAGCTAGTCTGGAGTAGGCACTGCAGCAGAAACCAGAGACCCTGCCTCCAGACAAGGTGGAAGGAGAGCACCGAGGCCAGTCTGTCGTCCTCTGACCTCTGCACACATGCTTCAGCACTAAGGCGCCCAC
This sequence comes from Typhlomys cinereus, assembly GCA_023101885.1. Classification (NCBI taxonomy): domain Eukaryota; kingdom Metazoa; phylum Chordata; class Mammalia; order Rodentia; family Platacanthomyidae; genus Typhlomys; species Typhlomys cinereus. Next base: position 6,833,067 of record JALPQD010000063.1, on the reverse strand, counting down.
GTTCCTACACTCACGCTAGCCGTATACACAGGCACAGTTACTAATTTAAGGAAGAATAGCTATTCCGTAGCTCCAGAGGGTGAAGGGGGCAGCCTGCCAGCCTGCAGGCTCCCTCTCCCAGGAGCAGGGAGGTGTGAGGCAGAGGGGAAACCGCTGGCTGCCCTTGTATGGGACAGTATCTAGGAGATGGACAGTCTCTAGGAGACAGAGAGACGGTCGGTCTCGGTCAGTAGGGGAAGGGCCAGCAGGTGGAGCTTGTGTGGGCACAGCAGGGGGTTGGGCTTGGGATGTGGTTCCCTCTTCAAGTGCCTGTGTGACCCTGCCTTGGCCAGCCACTGGCCCTCCTAAAACTTCATAAAAGCCCTCATCACCCATTTCTCCACCACCCCACCCCCACCCCCGCCTCCCCCGCTCCTGTGAGGTTTTCAGACAGGGTTGCCTGGGCTGGTTTACAGAACAGGTATTGTTGCGGTGCGGGAGACGGCAGGGCCAGGCATCTCTTGAAGCTCCCACTGGTGAAGGCGAGAGAGGAGGGGGTGTTTTATCAGTTCAGCAGCGTGTCTTTAATTCCCATCTATGGATTCTTACTGAGGGATGTGGGTTCCACATTGAGTCAAAACAGCCCCCCCCAACAGGCACAAAACCTGAGTCCACTACCAAAAGGGATTTATTTGAATGGAATTGTTTATGGGTTTGTAGAGAGCAGCCGAAATGAGCATGAAAACTTGGAGAGGAAATAGACTCAGGGGAACTTTGTATGCTGATTGCGTGACACGGTATCAATGACCACGAGTCTAATATCATTGTTTCCAGTTATCCTGGCAAAAAGAAAAACAAGACATGTGGTGTGGAGTGCCAGGCATGGTGGGCCCTGCCTGCAGTCCCAGCTGCGGTAGAGGCCAGAGGGGCCCACTTGAGTTCACGGGTTCAAGACCAGCCAGGGTGCCACTGCTGGACCAGTCTGAAAACAGAACCAAGCGAATCAGTTCTTCTGACGCACACTTCCCATGGGGCGCTGCAGATGCCCACGGGGCCTGCAGGATGGATGAGCGAGCTGCTTGCCTGAGGCGCGGGCCTCGGGAGAGCCGCCAGCACATCCTGGGGATTCACCTGGTTCATTGTGCTCCTGACTGACTGGACAGAGCAGCAGCTGCACCTGAGGCCAGAGCTGTGGCACCCCTCCACCCCCCCACCCCCGCCCCAACATGCTCAGCGCTGTGTCACTTCCTGCCTGCCTCCAGCATCCTGCCTCCCGGTGCCCTTCTCCATGGGAAGCAGCTCAGGCAGGGCGGCCCCCACCAGCCCAAACGTGTCAGAGCAGCAACGTGCTAAAAATGAGGTCATAGCCGGGCCAGGAAGAGAAGCCCTGGAGGCTCTGGGCAATAGGCCAAGGGGTGCTGGGAGCGTGCAGCTTCCCTCTGCTCCCCACTTTCTGTTTCTGCAAAACACCACCAAGGTCGCCAGCCGTGAGGGCAAGTGACCCACATGGTATGAAACGTTATCAATAGACATGATCAGCACAGTGGCGCAGGAATGTGATCCCAGCCGGCACTCAAAGGATCAGGAGTTCTAGACCAGCCTGGGATACAGTGAGGCGCTATCTCAAAACAAAACAGATCAGTAGGCAGATTGGAGGTCAGTCTCCCTGGTAGAGCATTTACCCAGCATGCTCCTTGCCCTGGGTTCAATACCCAGTGTGAGGAAGAGGCAGTGATAAGATTCTTTTTATAACTTTATTTTGTCAAACTCTATTAGCATGTGTGATGTGGAGGCGGGTGGGTGGCACAGGTGGAGGTCTGGTGCCAATTTCATGGAGCTGGTTCTCTGCATCCACCTTTACATGGGTTCCAGAGATTGAATTCAGGTCGTCAGTACAGCAAATTCTCTGACCCGCTGAGTCATCTGGCCGGCCCCAGATGAAAAGATTTTTTTTTTAAATTTTGAAATAATTTCACACTTACAATTAATTGTTCTTGGAATATCCTTTGTAGGAGGGAGGGAGGGAGGGAGGGAGGGAGGGAGGAAGGAGGAAGGAAGGAAGGAAGGAAGGAAGGAAGGAAGGAAGGAAGGAAGGAAGGTAGGTAGGTCTGATTTAGGACTGCCCACTACGTCCATTTGTCCTGTCTCTTAAGCTTCTAGAACATTCCTGGATTTTCTTTGAGGCTCATGGAAACCGTATCCTAGACTGTTGTCATACACGCCCCACTCGGTGAGGGGTGAGCATGTCCGATTCCCCCTGGTTAGATTCATGTCCCAGCATGTGATAGAGATCACCCTTAGCATGCGTACCTTTTGTGGGACACTCATGCAGAGCGCAGAGGTGAGCTTTGCTGACATCTCTACCCTGCAGCTAGTCTTTCCCTTTATCACGAAGAAGAATTTCTTGGGAAGATCTTGAAGGTTACGTTAATATCCTGTCCCTTCCAAGTACTTCCTTGTTGTATTTTTTTGTTTGTTTGTTTTTTTTTTTTTTTTTTTTGAGACAGGATCTAATATAGCCCAGGCTATACTCCTTGCCATGTAGTAGAGGGTGACCCTGAGCTGCTCCAAGGAGCATGACAGGCGTGGATGGCTGCCACACCCAGAGTTTGGAGTTCTAGGGATGGAGTCCAGAGCTTTGTGCATGCTGGGCAAGCATTGTACCCGCCGATACCCCCTCCCCCAGCCCTCTGCCGCATTTGTTATTAGCAAGTACCTGTCTGCACTTAACATTTTCTCTCTTATTCCATGGTCAGTCACCTTGCCGGCTTTGATGGTCCAACTGTCCCTGAGACCATTGGGGTCTCTATATCCCTTTCACACCTCTGTCTCATTCTTTCCATCGCCTCCCCCCCTCCCCCACTTCCTGGTGCCTAGAGTTTCTGGTCTTATTTCACTCTTTCTCTTCTGACCTCTGCAGTCAGCATTTCTCCGTGGTGCCCTTCAGTAGAGAATGGTGTTTAGGAGCTCGGGTAGGTGAACTGCTTTGGGGAGATTGGCAGCCCTGGGCAAGACTAGGGAGCACGTGAACAGACGCGTGTCTGTCCACACGCGTATATTTCATCGTCTATTAAAATACACTGCAAGCCACGCGTCCCAGCTGTTGCCCGTGGTTCTGACGCTGTTCCGCAAGACCCTTCTGGGTTTTCTCTCTTCCTAGTTGCAACGCCCATCATCCCTGCGCCGTGCCGTGCTGAGCTGTGCACTCGCCTGATCTGTCCCCACCTGTACGTGCCCCCCTCCCCCCACTGCTGTTCCTGCTGCGCATGGGTCCCTCCTCACCCAGCTCAGCAGCGGGCGGCCCCACCTGCGCCACATTAGCAGGACAACTGCATCTGCAGCCGGACTTCTGCTTTCCTCGGGCAAGCAATGGAGCCTTCTGAGCCTCGGTTTCCCCTGGCATGGCATACTGCGTCAGAGGCTGATTAAAGAAGCTGACATGTGCCCAGCTGAGGAGTCTTATCGCCCTCTTCTTCCTGAGTGGGAACAGCTCAGAGGTGACCAAAGTCAGTCACAGGCTGCCTTGAAGACGCAGAAGGTTACAGCCTAGTCGCTTTGCCCACTGGTATCGACTTTGACTCTCATCTCGTTAGGCCCGAAGAGAGAGAGTCAGAAATTCCCCATTTCCTCATGAAACTAAAATGTCCATAACTGTCCTACCACATGGTGGGGCACAGAATCCAGAAATCAGGGGCCTTGAACTTGGGTCACTTCCTAAAACAAGGGACTTGACCTCCAAACCTCAGTCTGCCCACGTACAAAATGAGCAGGCGCTGGAAGCTGCTGGCTGGGAGGAGCTGCGGCTTGCTGTCCAGGAAGGCTGCACATAGGGAGACACCATGCGAAGGACCTGGGCGCAGGGGTCCTCAGGACAGTGGACGGGGGACTAGAACTAGAGAATGAGTGCCGTGGAGTATGGGGGGAGGGAGGAGAGAATGAATCTGCGCAAGATTTTGTTAACAAATACCTTTTCTGCTGGCCAAGTGATAAACTTCAACAGATACTGCATAACAGGTTTGGCTGAAAATAGTTAACAACAAAGCCCCGCCCTTCTAGATTAATCCCTTGGGTTTTAAGTGCTATCAGATACCCATCATGCATTTGACAAAATCAGAGCACATCTTTTCTGCTTTCAAGTTGGCTTCAGAAATTATTTTAAAACAACCTTTCACTCTGGAACTGAAGTCAATTTATTGAGCCATATTCTTTCAAAAAAAAAAAAAAAAGAAGAAAGCTACATAATATAATCTGTAATAGTCCAGTCCTCTACAAGCCAAATAAATATGTCAATGTTCCTAATATTTCAAAGAAGGGAGGGAAGAAGGGAGAGAGGGAGGGAGGGAGGGAGGAAGGAAGGAAGGAGAGAAAAAGACCTTTTCTAGCTAGCGCATGCTCCTGATAGTCAGGCCCTGTCAGATGAGTGACATATAGGTTAACATGTGGCCGCTAATTATGGCTGCCATAGGTAGTTAATATGAGAAGTTTGGATTCATAGATGATGGCAATGGTGGGAAGTTCTGGGGTGGGGAAAGAATGTCTTAAGGGTGGGATTAGAGCTGTGCAGTGTGGGCTTGGGGCCAGAGACAGAGGTGGGGAGTTCTGCAGTTCTGTCCCTTTGTCCCTTGAGAGTGCTAGATTCCCCCATGAATCTAATCATGCGCGAGTGTGTGTGTGTGTGTGTGTGTGTGTGTGTGTGTGTGTGTGTGTTGGGTTTGGACCCAAGACCTTCATGTGAACTTGGCAAGCATCTTATTGCTATTCCTCGATGGCTTGTTTATTGAGAAGGGTCTCGTTGTGTAGCCTAGGGTTACCTAGAACTTAACTGTGTAGTTCAGGCTGGCCTCAAAATTCAGAAACCCACCTGTCTCTGCTTTCTGAGTGCTAGATTTACAGACAGCAGCTGCCATACCCAGCTTCAGCATGCCAGTATAAAATCCAAATTGCTGACCATATTTGACCTAGGCACTAGGTTCACATAGCCAGTGGTCACCACGGTGCACAGGGCAGAGAGAAAGCAAGTTTTGGACAGGTCTGTCCTGCAGGGACAGTCCAGGCACCCAGCACTCAGGGGGCTGGGTGAGAGCTACAAGACTCGCAGGAGCGAGTGGGGAAGGTCAGCAGTGGATGGTCACGGAGACCGGGAAGGAAGGGGTCTCTGGAAAGTTGCGTCTCTGTGACTCATGCACAGGGGTGGGGCTGCGTAGCGAGGACAGTGCTCAGTGCCGGAGACGGCAGAGATAGCGCGTGCTTGGAATTTTTCAGTCATTTCAAAACATTTCCTTTGCACACCTGTGGATCTGCAGCGGTGCCGGCGCTGCCCTAGGGCTCTCGCACAATGCGGCCTTTCTGTCTCCGCTCCTGGAAAGAGGGCTGCACTGGCCCTGGCTGCCAGCCCGCCTGGGAGCTCCCAGGGTCAAGGAGAAGCTCGAGTCAGGTTTACAGAGCCCTCATTGGCTGGCTGACCGAAGCAGAAGCCAATCCTGCCCTTGCCAGCTAGGCAGGCCACTCCGCTACCTGCTCCCCCCTGCTGGTAAGGAGGGGTCTCTAAGACTGTCTCCTCCTGTCCCCGTCGCCTGTCTCACTCCTCTGGAAGGAAAGTCTACGTGCCCAAGCAGGCAGGACACGGCCCAGCAGCAAACACATTTGCACCAGCCTAGCTAGTGTCTGTCTGCCTGGGATGCCCTTTTCCCAAGTACCATGCCAGCAGAGGCACGATATTTTCCTTGGCATTAAGTGTTTAAGAGAAAGATCCAGAAGCTGTGGCTGAGGGCACATCCCCAGAACTTTTGACCTCACACTCTGAAAGACGATTAGAACCCAGCTCTGGTATAGCAGGACCCCACTCTCAATCTTTACCTAAAGTCCAAATAGGGAGGCCCCAATTCCCCTTTGCATCTTTATAGGCTCCCCTTTGCTAGGAATGGGGCTGTGCATTCATCTAAGCCGTTGCTTGCGTGTGTTCTTGAAGCGACTGTGTCCTTCTGCTTCACCAGCTGCCAGGAGATCAGATGGCCCTGTCCTTGGCCCTCTGATTGGGCAGGAAGGACGAGCTCAGAGTGTCTCCCTTCCCTTCTCCTGTTTGGTGCACAGCCACTAACAAGTCGTTCATCTCTGTCATGAGAGGAATGGAATCATAAGAATTAAATGAAGCAATGCACGGGCGAGCCCTCAAAACTACAGAACACCCTGGCCACGGAAGCTGTGAGTCACTCGTGAGAAACAGGGACACACAGAGTGCCCGTGGGGATGGGGCACTTGGGTGCTGAGAACTTGGCGTGTTGGCAGATGAACGGCTCAGCCACAAGCCCGGGCTCTGGTTCGTAGCTTTGCGTATTCTGCAGCTGGATTTCTGGGCTTACTTGAGCAGGATCTGAGGCGTGAGTTTGTGCTAAGCAGACGTAGAAGGATATCAGGTGGAATTCATAGATGGACAGGTAGGTCCCACCGTGGGGCCTTTCCTCCTCAGCTCCTGGTGACTGGCTGTTGAGTGACCTTCAAGGATCAGCCTCGCTTCTTCCAGAAAGTTCTCCCAGGCTACCTGCAAGGCCCTCGACCTTCTCCTGTAGAGCTGGCTGCACCGGCTTGAGGCTACCAGCCTGGGCCTGTCTGACCGACCCTGGCACTGTGAGGATCCTCCAGGGGACATTGCTTGGAATCTTCCCGAAGCCCAGGGCCTGGCACACGCAGGGCACAGTGGACATTCAGTACACGCCTGTTGTTCTGAACAGGATTAATGGCGCCTCCCCTCTGAGGTGCTCGCTGACACCCATCTTTTCTGCAATGGTAAGTTTGCATTTGTCTTTGGTTGGGTTCTGTGTGTCTGGAGTTACCATCAGGTTGCCACAGCCTCTTGGTAGGCACCAGACACAGCTGCGTCCAACCAAGAGAAAGCAGTGTGGTTAAAGCTGGTGGCTGCGCCTGTCTGCTCAGCACCTTCGAAGCAGAGGCAGAAGACTTGCCAGAGGCTCCTGTGTAGATGCAGGCGCCTAAGGGACCCTGTCTGAGACGAGAACATGTGATTCCGTTAGCTTCCACCAGTCTAGTTAATTTGGAAGCTTTTCTTTCCACAGCCCATGCTTTGGGTTTATATAGTCTGGCTTTTTTTTTTTTTTTTTTTTTTTTTTAGTAAGGTATGTTGTAAAAATAGACTCCTGCATCTCAACATTAATAGCTTCCTGTTTCCTTGGGTGCAGATCAGTTGACCGTGGCCTCACAGGGCTTGTGACGAGCCAGGTGAACTGACCACTGGGAGTGCACCTTGACGTCAACACCTGTCACCTGCCAGAGGGTCCTGGTGGCTGCCGTCACCAGTGTCGGCCCCTCTGGAGTCAGCAGGCTTCATGACTATGAGGGTGTTTGGTTGAAGATAGATGGGTGCAGTTAGCTGCTTCAGTTTCCGCCTCTTCTAAGGAAGGTGACCCGCAGCAGGGCCCCCCCCCCGCCTCCCCTCCCCCTGCGCTTTGGACCGCGTATGCTTATTAAGTGATTGGCATGATTTGGATCTTTAGGTTGGAAAGCTGGTCTTCCGTGAGTGACGAGGAGAAAAGCAGGTAGACGTGAAGTCACATTGACTGGCAAGGGTGTGTGACTAGCTGCGCTGTGAGGCTTCTGGTCAGGGAGCAGGGGGTGGGGACTCCCTGCTTCCTTCCCACATGCGCCCATCAAGGGAACCAGAATCAGCGGGCAAACACCTTTAACAGGTCCGAGAGTTATCCAAGTATGTCCTTCAAGACTTTTCAGTGGCAAATTTAAGCAAGCTGGTGTGAGCCCAGGAGACCACACAGTGACTGAGGTGGGCGCTAGCGTATCCATGTGGTGACTGAAGTGGCCTCCATGGCGTGTCCATGCAGGACTGAGGTGGTTTCTCTCTCTCTCTCTCTCTCTCTGTTTCTCTCTCTCTCTCTCTGTGTGGCTGCACAGTCACAGGGCCCAGGCCATGCCTGCTGTCCCGAGGGAAGCAGCACCACCTAGACGGAGGAAGTGAAGAGCTGGTGACTAAATCTGGAATCAGGCTGGGGAAGTCCCACTTGCATTCACGCTGGGTGCCAAGGCAATGAAAATAGCCCTAATTGGGCACCAGAAGCATCTCTGGAACTTTGTAAAGAGCCGACACCTAAGGAGTCAGAGTGTAGAACTTCCGTATAAGACTTCTCATCTTTGGCCTGAATGAGCGTGTTCTAGGAATTCCCAAGTTCCATGAATAGGCAGAGTTCTCTAGAACAGAACCAATGAAATAGTTGGGATGATGGATGGATAGATAGATAGATAGATAGATAGATAGATAGATAGATAGATAGATAGAGAGAAAGAAATAGATGATAGGTAGGTAGATGGATGGATAGATAGTTGATAGAGAAATAGATGATAGACAGGTAGGTGGATGCATGGATAAATAGGTAGGAGATAGGTAGTTGGATACAGTAGATAGATAGGACATAGATAGATAGATACATACATACATACATAGGTAGATACATAGAGACATAGATAGGAGATAGGTAATTGGATAGACTAGATGGATAGCTAGGAGATAGATAGATACATAGACACAAGAGAGAGAGAAGGAAGACTGACAGATAGATCGGTGAACTTACACACTAAAGGCTGAGTAACAAGTCCATGGCTATCTGCATACTGAAGAGGCCAAACCAGCTGCCCGATCCAGGAAGCTCAGCAGTCCCAATCCGGTGCTAGAAGCCTGGACACTCTTGGAGACCCACTGGTATTGAGTCCATGCTGAAAGGCCAAAGTAGCTGGAGTTGGTATTGGTAGTAGAAACTGGAGCCTTTGCCAACCAGTGTACTCCTTCCTCCCACGCCCCCTCTTATCTGGGCAGTGTGCCCATTTTAAAATACTACTCTCCTTCAGGACAGATCTCCTCCCACCCCATCTCCCACCCCGCCTCCCCTGGCCCGTACGCAGCTCTCTCTAGGCGTGCAGACCAGCATATGTTTTGCTGACATCTCTTCATCCAGTCGAGTCGATAACCAAGACCAGCATCCCACTGCATAGTCCGTGGCACTCACATAGTGGTCTAGTGTGATGTCTCTACACCCGTGGCTTTGTTCTTCATGGAATAAGCTCTGCATGCTCGGGACACACGTGACCCAAACATTCACCTATCCCTCCAAAGGCAATCATCCTCCCTATGTTAATCAGTACTGGGACGGGCTTGGCTTCGTCCCACTCACCGCTGGCAAACACTCTGCTCTCTGTGGGATCGTGGGATCGGAGCATGCGTGTGGCCCAACATACATATGGCCCAGAGGCTGGGGATGGCTAGGTGGTAGAGTATTTGCCTTGCACAGAAATCTCTGCTCTATCCACAGCATAGTAAAATAAAATTTTTGAAAAATTTTTTTTAATCCAGAAAGTTAAATTCCCAAACCAGTCTTTGTATTTTCTTAGGGCCTTGATGTAGATCAATCCCGGGGAGTCCTGGCCGTCCTGGAAGCTCTGCTTCCTTCAGTCTTTTCATAGAAACATAGCGTCTAGGGCTGGCGAGGTGGCTCAGTGTTAGATAATGGCACCTGCGCCCACACCTGGCCGTCTGAGCTCGATCCCTGGCGTTCCAGCATATATGGTGGAAGGAAAGAGCCAGCTTCTGAAAGTTGACCCTTGACCTCCACATGTATGCCCATGGCCCACGAGTTCTCCCTGCTCCCCCTCATCTCAAGTACATAAATACATAATCTTTTTAAAGGAAAAAGAACATCTATATGCTGCCGAGCTACAAGAAGTTGGTGGCATGGGTGGCTTAAATCTTGGGCTGTCTCTGTAAGGCCGGGGATGGGAGGAATGGTCCCAATGGGAAGGCCAGAAGCAGCTCTGGAACTTTCTAAAGAGCCGGCACCCAGTGTACAGCCTCTGTAGAGAGTGCTGATATGGCGCTTCTGAGCAGGGGCCCAGCCACCCCCACGCCTTTTCTGCATTCCTGCTCAGCGCCTTAGGATTGGGTGGTGTTTCCTGTCCTAGAGCCCCAATAGTGGCTGGGGGCGGGTGATGTGGTGGGCCTCTGCCCCTTACTGTCCCTAAGGCAGGTGCAGGTTTTCGGGGCCGGGAGGCAAGCCTTCCCTCCCTGAAGCCCCATTTCTTGTAGTCACGCCTCGGTCCTGCCTGTGTGTGAGGACAGAATCTCAGTGGCGTGTGCCACGCAGCAGCCTCGGGGCGAGTGTGGGGGGTGAGGTCAGGGTGGGGCATGTGGATGTGAGTCAGTGCCAACCCCGAAATTACGTGTTCTCAGGCAAACTGTGGGTTTCTTATCATGGTGGTGGGTGATTCACTTGCTCTTCTGGTGAGAATTGATTGAATATTTGGGGCTGGGGCAGGCTTCTAGAAAAGACCACACACACACACACCACACACACACACACACACACACACACACACACACACACACCGGAAGTCCCTGCTCACTGCTCCCTTCTTCTACATTCTTCCTTCTAGTCCCCCCCTGGAGACCCTGTCTGAGAACACTCGTTCAGTCCTGCATTGTGGTTATTAACAGCTGTAACCTGTTTTTCCGAGTGAAAGTTAAGCTAGAAAACCAGCCAGCCCTCCTCGTCTCCCACTGGGTGGGCTGGGGGTCCCCCAGGGGCCCGAGCCTCACACTCTGCTGGCACACACCGAGTGCCTCTCGGAGCTCAACCTGAGCCAGTTTCCTGCACCTGGGGTGTCCCTAGACAAGGGTCCCCAGGCTCCTCGGTAGCCATGAATGTCAGACTTTGTCAGAAAGTAAAAGTGCTTTCAAAAAAAGCAGCTGCCCACGTCCTGGGGGTGGGGGGCATGTGTGTGCCATGCTGCCCAGGGCAGGGTCTTCCTGCTGGGCTTTGTCTATGGCTTGGTGGCCAGCTGTTTGCCCTCCCAGTTCCCTGTCGCTTGTTCCCAACGCCCATGCGTGGGAGAGCCGGGGCTAAGGGGCCGTCAGTCGCCTCTCAATGGGCTCTTTTCATGGCGAAATGCTGGGACAAGGAACTTTTTAAGCCAATATCAGAGGAAGACGGATGCCACAAGAGCCACTTGCTCCCAGGCGGGGCCATCGTCCAAGGACTTCGCTCCCTTGCCCCGGAGGGACCCAGCTCCTGCTCTCCGTCCCGTCCAGGGTGGAGAGTGGACGGATGCAGCGTCCGCAGCCATGGCTGTCTTATATCTCTCTGACTTCTGCGTCTTCCTCCGGCCCACCCCGTCCCTCTGCCGTTCGGAGGTTTCCAGCCGAAATCAGTACGTAAGCCTCCTGTTCTCCGCCCGTGGGGTTTTGGATGGTTTGACTGTGTTCTGGGGGGCTGAGCTTGGAGCAATCTTGATGGAGGGTTGCATCTGTGCGTGATGCTTCCAAAAGCTTTCATCTTGAAAGGGCTTCCCAAAGGGCAGTAGTCAGTATCTGAGGACATACTCGTGTGTGTGTGTGTGTGTGTGTGTGTGTGTGTGTGTGTGTGTGTGTGTGTGTGTAAATGCACTGAGCAAGGCCGTAGGGAACCCATGTGGCGAACTTTTCTTTTTAATCTCTGGGCAAGATTTTTCTTAAAGCCGTGGTCAAGTCTTCTGCAACCTGTTACTCTTTAGGACACTCACTCTATTGGTGAGAAGGCTGGTTTTCCAGTGACGGGGATGGCCGACCGGTGGGCCGATACACAGCCTCAGCGTCCTCAATGTTGGTATGTCCATGTGTCTTGGAGAGGACGAGGCCACTGACACTTAAGAGTCCCCTCTGTCGGCCTATGATAGTCGAAAGCCTCAAGCAGCCTGGCCAGTGGGACCGTATTGGTCAGCCACACTGAAGACACGAGGGTCACAGGGCTCCCGGGCTGGAAGCCAGGTCAAGAAGAACAGCACCCTGTCTGCATGGATCCCACCTCTGACCACACTCGGCAGCCCCCCTCTGTCTTGGCCCCAGAGTGTCTTCCGGCCGCGTCCCCTGTGTTTCCCAGGCGTGGGAGACCTTGCGGCCTTGAGATCCCTGATGCTCTGTCCCCCCCACCCCAGCCTTGAGACTGATGGCAACCCACATACTGTGGCGTCAGGAGCCAGGTGGGGGAGGGGCACCCACAGAGGGACAGCTGACTTCAGAGCGGCGACAGGGCAGGCCCAGCATTATTCCCTTTTTTCCCAAAGGAAATGTAAGGAAAATCAAGGGGACTTTTTGCCCGTGGTTTCCAAGGCTAAGATCACAGCTAAGGAGCACCTGTTTCCAGAGTGCTCCGGGTTCTGTTCTGGTCGGCATCTTTCTTTCTTTCTCTCTCTCTCTTTCTTTCTTTCTCTTTCTTTTCTTTCTTTCGTTTGTGTGTGTTATTATTATTACTTTCAAACTCATGAGTGAGAAGCGTCGGGAACCGTTCCAGCTGTTTTGATGAGCTGATGGTTGTTTTAAGTTTCTCGGGGGTGGGAGAAACAGCTCTGGAGATCCCGGCAAGCATACCCGGCGGGGGAAAGGTTCTGAAAAACAACCAGGCTGGGAAAAGAAGGTGCGAAGGCGTCAGGGGCTCCTACAGTCTGGTAAAGAGGGCCAGTCCGGCTCTTAACTGGGCCAGGTGAGTGCCAATTGCTTCCTGCCCCATGGGAGGGAGGGGGCGAGGCTGCCACTCCCTTGTCCGTTATTGATGATCCTTTGATGATCCTGTACCTGCGTTTGAAGCTGGCAACACCGATGTGTTGCAGTCGAGGGCTGGGAAGGTGGCAGCATGCCTGCTGTGGCGCACGTGGCTGTCACGGCACAACCAGTTGTTGGTACCTAAGGCCTGGGTGCAAGAGGCAGAGCCGAGCCTTATCCATTCCTCCTTGAGCAGGCTGTTTTCAGGGTGAAAATTTAATCAGGAAAAAAAGATGAATAGAGTTTCCTGGGGCCGCCAAATCAGCAGGAGCTTAAGGTGCCCCAGAATCTGCCAGCTCAGTTGGTATTGTCTTGACACACCGGGCTGGAGTTTCTGTTGCTTATCCTGTTTCTGTTGAGGCAGCGTCTGGAGACACAGGCCGGCTGGTCAGGACTTGAACTCGCTGCCCTGCCGCTACCTCTCGAATGCTGGGATCACAGGCAGGTCAGAGGGCACCACACAGCTCTAGGATGATATTGTTAACTTTATGCCGGAGATCTGGGGCAAAAGATGTCGTGGATATATATCAACGCGCAGGTGCACATGTACTGATCTCTTTCGTCTGCCAGGAATTTATTTTTTTTCTTTTTTTTTTTTTTTATTCTTTGACACTTCCATACATTTCGTACATAAATACAATGAATTAATAATGTGCTTTCACCCTTAGTACCCCATCCTGTCCCCCTCCTGTCTCACTTCATACCTTCCCCTTTCCAGCCTCCTCCTGCTCTCTTTGTGCACGGTGGCCCACTGGGTCTCATCTGGGGTGCCTGTCCTGGCAGGCGCCTGAGTGCTCGTCGGGCCTGGGCGACCTCGTAGTCGCTGAGTAAGGAAGCTCCCTTCCCCTCTTTGGCATTAACTTTAAACAGCCTCGCAGAGCGGTGTGGCGTCCCTTGAGATTTTCCCTCATCCACAGTGAAGTGCAGACAGGTCAGCTACTTTGTGAACATGGACATCAACGCAGGGCACCACAGCCCGGTCCTGACCAGAGGAGACCAACTGGCAGCAACCCAACCCACTGTACTTTCTTACCGCCCCCTCTTCTGTAAGGTTCCCTGCGCCTAGGGCAGTGTGGGGGCAGGAAGCAGGGAGCGATTTCAATGTCCTGTTTAGAGCTGACAGTCACTTACATTCTCGATAGTTGTAGTTGTCTGGAAGGAACTAATATTCTTTTCAATTTTTTTTTTTTGTGTGTGTGTCTGTCTGTCTGTCTGTCTGTGGCGGCCCAAGGATGATATTGGGAATCATCCTGGATTGCTCTACCTCCTTATTGCTTTACTCTGGGGTTTCCCAGGCTCCGCCTCCCAGGGCTGGAATTTCAGGCTGCCACCATTTCTGTCCAGGGTTTTTACGTGAAGTCCAAGATTCACACTCAGATCCTTCTTTTGCGAGGCAGAGGCTTTGGCTACCATGTAGTCTTAAGCCAAGCACTTGATTTTTTCTGTTTAAGTATTATAACGCAGGGCTTCTGAGACCTGAGTTCAGTCATGGAAGCCCACATGGCGGAAGGAGAAAACTGGCTTCCAGAAGTTGTCCTCTGCCCTCCACCCACACACCATGCCGTTCTCTCTCTTCCTCTCTGAAAGAAATAAACGAGCAAAGCCAAGCCAGATGCTCATTCTGCTGTGAGGTCTAGGGGGTCAGCAGCGTGGACTGCGCTCAGCTGAGCCACATCACAGCTCCCTGGCTGCCTAGTTGAGGCCACAGTCAACCCAGAAAGTGTCCCATCTCCATTGTCCAGCAAGCGAAGGCATCGCAAAGCATTGAGTTTGCGGCCAGTGAGGAGTTTTAGAGCGAAAGACCTCACAGCAAGAGTGTGCCAGGTTCTCCAGGTGGTACGATCACCCTCTGCTGACTGTGCTCTACAACTGTGCCCACGGAGAGCCCCATCTGAGCTTCTCAGAAAGAGGCTCTTGCACCTGGAGAGCTTGCCTGGAAGTTGGGGTGTTGCGGTGGTGGTGCTACATCGTCCTGGCAGCTGCAGCCATGTGCAAGCCGAAGGGCTTCATCCCGAGGCGTTCGGCATGTGGCATGTCCCCCCCCCCCATACAGCACTGGGCCTGTTTCTTGAGAACCCCCCTGACTGCTGCTTGTCTCCTCCCCAGCCTGAGCGAGAGCTTTTTCATGGTGAAGGGAGCCGCGCTGTTCCTGCAGCAGGGGAGCAGCGCCCAGGGCCCGCGCAGCCTGCAGCACCCGCACAAGCACGCAGGTGGGTCTTCTCTACACCACAGGGCAGATTCCCATGGTCGGTAAGGGGAGGCTTGTGGGGTCCCAAGGCCAGGGAGATGGGAAGGGGGTTTGCAATGACTTACACGGGTGGAGGTCGGGGTGACGCTGGGAGCTAGTGAGCTAAAGGGGTGTGTGTGTGTGTGTGTGTGTGTGTGTGTGTGTGTGTGTGTGTGTGTGTTGTAATTTGCTTACATGTTGCTGATAAAGTAACAAGCAAAGAGTTAAGGAGAACGGAGGTGTTTATTCTTTCTTATGATTCTTTGTTATGGTTCTTAGTCCAGCTTGGCAGGAAAATTCTTACCAGCACCAGATGAGGGAACTAACTGATCATATCATATCCATTGGATTGTTGAGAGGGGCAAACTTTGCCCACTAGACTGCAAGTCTTCAGAGTATGCCAATGTATTGAACCAGCTCCCTCTATCGTACCCACCTGCTGGGGAACGGCCCCACCCACTGTGGGCTGGGAATTCCCACATCAATTACACACTCTCCTGCAGGCCTGCTCAGGGCTTGTCTAAACTACCTATTTTTCATTGATTTGCTCAGAGCTCAGCCTTCGTTTGTCAGGTTGACATCTATATATCTAAACTAATGCACTGTGTTTGCGTGTGCGTATGTGTGCATGTGTGTCTTATCTGTGTGTGGTATGTGTATGTGTATATCTGTCTATGTGTATAATATGCATGTATGTGTATATATATGGGTATATAAATGTGTGTATATGTATGTTTTGTGTAGGCGTCTTTATGTATGCATGTATTTGTATATGTGTGTCTCTACATCTGTGCATATATTTCTGTGTATATGTATGTGTCTATATGTTTTTGTGTGTATCTGTATATTTATGTGTATGTATATGAGTGCGTCTTTGTAAGTTTAATTGTATGTATATATCTGTGTGTCTCTATGTCTGCAAGTGTAATTGTATGTGTATATCTGTGTGTGTGTATGTATATATATATTTGTGTGTGTATCTGTATGTATTCTGTGCATGTGTATTTGTGTGTGTCCCCATTAGATCTGTGCAGGTACCTGTGTGTGTCTCTGTGTATGCATGCATGTGCATGGGGGAGCGATGTGCTCTGTCTGCAGTTACTCAGGTAGCTGCAGAGTTACAGTGGGACCTGAAGCAAACCCCCCCAGATGCGATCCCTTTTGCAGGCAAACCCTCAGGGCTCTGTGTAGCTCTGGGAATGTGCCGCTGCAACTGGGGGGACCCAAGGAGCTTCGGCTTGCAGCCCGGCAGTGATGTGACCCGATGTTTCTATTCTACGGTGGCCACTTTGGGGGGAAAGACAAGTTTGTGGTCAAATTGAATCTTAATGTAAGTCCAAAGGCAAGTGAGCAAGAAACGCCTAGGAAGAGGGTGGCCGGCTTTCTTGGGGCTTTTTTAGGCTGCCTGAGTCGTCCCAAGGCCAGCAGAAAGAGGAATTTGATAGGCTTCCCTGCACAAGCGAGTCTTCACGACAGGCATCTCCTTGTCCCCTGTGGTCATTTTGTTTGCTTAGCTTCAGGCCACCCAGCTTCTCCAATCTCAGTGCTGGGGTAGAATTTCACACCTTGCCTTGGTTGTCTGTATTTTCACATACCTAGACCAACAATCAGATGGAGGTTGCTGTAATCTAAGAATACCATTGCCCTGCCCAAGGAGGCGGGGAGCAAGGGGACAGGGAGGAGGAGAGGGCCGGATGGCAGTTCAGCTTGTGGTCCTGGTACTTGGGGGGGATGGATCGTGAGTTCAAGGTCAGTGTCCTAGTTGTGCCCAGGTGTCAACTTGACAGTTGAGGTTTGAGTTCTGGGCACATTTGTAGAGAATTAGTGGTTGAGTTAGGCCCAGAGCAAACCTGAAGGAGATTGTCTAGCTGATGGGGAAGGCCCAGCCCATGGTGAGTGGGACTAGGCCTTGGAATAAAATACCGAGAGCTGGTTGAGAAAGTCAGCATCCTTGTGTGCACTTGCCCAGACATGGTCTGGCAAGTAAGGATCATCCCTCTCCCACCCATTGTGCAGAGATGATGTGACCAGTTCCCTCGACCCTAGTGTTGGTGTGAGCTCTCCTGCTAAGATGCATGTCGAACTATAACCAGTCTATCTATCGTAAGAGAATAAACCCTTTGTTCCCTTAAGCCGGTTGATGGTGATTTATCAGCAACCATGCAAGCTGACTGCTACAGTCAGCCTAGGCTGTGTATCGAGTTCAAGGATACCCTGGGTATGTAGCAGAACCCTCCTGTCTCAGAACAATCCAGCTTGCTTTGGATCCAGGCAGCCTGATCGCTGGGCCCTGTGCTATGACTTCCCAAGCAGGCACGGGGCACTTCTGAGCCTGTATTCTAATCTTTACGGCAGCATCAGATGCCTGGGATACTATGGAAACAAAAGCTGGCCAGGCATGATGGCCCAGGCCCTGGCAGCTGAGGCAGGAGGATCCTGAGTTCAAACCCAGCCTGCACTACCAAGTGATAACGCTGCTTGCTTCCCTAGCGTGAGGACCTAAGTTCAGATTCCCGGGACCCACATTTAAAAAAACAAAAAAGCTGTGTGTGGTGGCTAAATCCTTGTTGGCGGGATGGGAGACGGAGACAGATGGAACCTTGGGGCGTGCTGGCCCCCTAACCTAGCCGATCTATCTGGTTGAAGTTCTAGGCCCGTGAGAAACCCTGTCTTAAACTAAAGGTAGAAGGCATCTGAGGAATGAGGTTGTCATTCACGCACATCACATATCTCACATCGCACGCACACGCACGCACACACACACCTGCCTTTCCAGCAGGACATGTGTGAATAGCTGTCATTATTACTGCAGTGATTTCTACCATAATGGACCTAGAAGCAGCACTACCATCCCTGAGTCTGCCAATGGTTCTGTGGTGTTAGGGATTTAGCCACTGCTGTGTCTTGCCTGTGGTACTGGAAGCAAAGTAAACCCTCAAGCTTGGCCTCCAAGATGATGCCACCCTGTCTGTCCTGTGATTGAGCTCGGGGGAGACAGTGCAACGCTACTTTGTTGTTTCCTTAAGTATTTTATTTATTCTTTGGGGGGGCGCACACATGCATGCCATGACGCACGGATGCCAAGGGTCAGAGGACCATTTTCCTTCCTTCACGTGAGCTCCTGGAATCGAGGCTCAGGTTCCAGGTTTGCAGGCATGAGCCTCACCCACTGAGCTAGTCTCTAGTCGGCACAAAGCCACTTTGCAACAACCCCCAGGGAAGCTGTCTGTGTGCCCCTCAATGCACATGAGGCTGAGAGGTTGTGTCCCTGCCCCTGTGGCGGCCAGAACCCAGGAAGGTGGATCTCCAGCAAGCACAGCAAGGGACTGGGTGCAGGCTGAGACCGGCCTTGAGGTGCCGGCCAGTCCCGTGCCTCAGCACTGTGAGCAGCGTGGTCCACGGGGTGGGTTCAGTCGCCCCAGCACCTTAAGGCCCTTCACCCGGGCCCCTCGTTAACACTGCCCCTGTGCGAGGGTGCCAGGCCGAGGGCTGGATTTCTGTGCGTCAGCAGTTCACACCCCTCTACAATCCCATTGAGGACAGTTTGTACCGGGGAGGGGGGCACAGCCTCTGTCGGCTGGGCATTTGTGTGACCTGGGGTGAGAGGCCCCCCCAACTTGTGGTAGTTGTGTGGCATTGGAACATGGGGGGGTCCTGCTTACATGGCATGGGGGGAGCAGAGAGCCCCACCCACGGCCTTCGTTAATGTGAGCCTTGATCTCTATTTAGATCATTCCTACAAACACCACCACAGCTGAGGGTGTCTCACTTTGTCACATCCTGAGACCAGAAGGGGCAGATGGGAGCGGCACCAGTTCCTTTCATCTCACTGTGGAGCGAGCACTTTACATGAACACTTAGACAGAAGGTGCAGTTTAGACGTCACGCGTTGATCTGCCCATAAAGTAAACTTGTGATTTTGCAGAAATCTGCAGTGATTCTAGCAGGTTGGGGGAAGTGCTCAAGTCTGCAAACAGCGCTGACCCTTTGGGGCTCCTTGGAGCCTGTAATACTCATTCTGAGTTTTTGTTTTGTTTTGTCTCCACTTGGGCAGTACACACACTCAGGGCCTTACACACACTAGACAACATACTGTATACTGCACCCCCAGCTTCCTGTAGGGTGATCCCCCATTTCCATGTGTATGTCTGTGTGGAATGCACGCACACGTGTACAGTGTTGTACATGTGGGTGGGTGCATGTGTGTGCAGGTGCATGTGAACACGCATGCATGCGGAGGCCTGAGGGCGCCATGTGGCATCATCTCTATCGCTCTTCTACGCTTTTATTTGAAGCTGGTTCTCTAACCAAATCCAGCTTGCTCTGGGGATCCCCAGGCTCTGCCTTTCCAGAGTGGAATCACAGGTCGCCACACGCCCACCAGGCATTTTGCCTGGGCCCAGAGGATCCCTAGTCTTTGCTTGCTCAGTAAGCACTAAGCCTTCTCCCCACAGTAATGTTTTTTAAATACATGATGTGTTTTCTTTAAGACGCTACACAAAATTGAAATGGAAGTGTTTTGTTTTTTGTGGTTGTTGTTTTTGAGTCATCCCTCCTACCTTCTTACATGAGCATCATCATGGATAAACCTCTTATTGGGGAAAAAAAAAAATTGCTCCGCATGAAAACAGTTGTGTGGGTGAACAGAGCATGGGCTGGAGTGTTCTGACTGCTTACCAGTAGTGCACGGCCCCTCCCTCCACCTGCAGCACCAACCCCTCCTGTTAGCTGGCCTCTGACCAGCTGTACGGATGCTCCTTGACCCCAGGTGCCTCCCTGGGGAGGTCAGAGAAGTTCAGGAATGGGAGTGGTGATCAGCTATCCAGGAGAATGAAAGAGGAGGATTGCTATCTTGGATTACTGGATTATTGCTTGTTTTATAAACGGGAAAAAACACATTACTTACACATTGTTGCAGTCCGCCTGCGTGGTTGCTGATAAACGACCATCAAATGGCTTAAGGGAACAAGGGATTTATTTTCTTATTGATAGTTCTGTTACAGTTCATAGTCCAGCTTGACGGGAGAGCACGCACCACCACCAGGACCGAGGAAACTGGCCACACCATCACCACATAATGGCTGAGAGAGGGACAATCCTTGTCTGGCCAAGTATACACAAGAATGCCAGCTCTCTCAACCAGCTCTCGGTATTTTATTCATCTGTTCAAGGCCTAGTTCCACCCACCATAGGCTGGGCCATCTCCATCAGCTAGACAATCTCCTGCAGGTTTGCTCTGGGTTTAACCCAACCACTAATTCTCCACAAATATACCCAGAGTTCAAACCCTCAACTGTCACGTTGACACCTGTGCCTAACTATGACACATGTACGGATAACTTTTATATGAAACAAGAGCAGATGTTCTGAAGTAATTCCCCGGGGTGACTGCCACCCAACCCAGAGTCTTGCTTAGACATCTCCCCTTGGGTAATGAAGTAGCATCAGCTCCTGCCAAAGGTGATAATGAGTTTAAAGAGGATGAGATTCTCAGCCCTTTCTCATCAGTCGGCCCTGCCAGCCAGCAGCCCACAGCGTCAGCCTCCTCCCTGCCCTTCTAGGAAGTGTTCGCTTGAGTACGGAAGCTTCCCTAGGCCTGTGTGTTTTTCAGATACTTGTATGGGGCTGGTGAGGTGGCTCAGTGGTAAGGTGCCTTGCGTGCAAATCTGGTGACCCGAGTTTAAACCCCGGAAGCCCACATGGTGAATGGAGAGAACTGATTGCCAGAAGTTGTCCCCGCCCACCCACGCATGTGTCACGTGCCTGTTCTCCTCTTCCTCTTTTCTGTTGAATAAATAATTTAAAAAAAAAAATCACTATGGTCTAGGGAAGTGGCTCAGGGGTTAAAACGCTTGGCATGTAAGCAAAGGACCAGAGTTCAAATCTCCAGATCCCATGTAAAATGCTGAATAGATATGGTGGTCTGTCTATATTTCTGCTCCAAGAAGGCAGAGCCTGGGAATCCCCAGAGCAAGCTATAGGCGAGCCAGGCGAGCCCTATATTGGTAAGCTCTGGGTTCGATTAGAGACCCAGCCTCAAGACAGTAAGGTAGAAGATGCAGGAAGATTGCTGATAACATCTCAGCCTTGCCTGTGTGTACAAACCTACATGTACTCCTGCGCCCGTGCGTGTACACATCCTGTGCGTATGAAAATGGAGGCTATATGTCGCCTGTCTTCATCAGCGGAGGAAGGAAACGAGACAGCAAGCCGGAGTTCACCTGACATTTTTCTGTGCTTGGGTAGAGAAACATCAGCCTGTGTCTTCTAGACACTCAAAATCAGCCCCTGAGCCACTCCTTGTAGCCGGCGGGGGCGGCGTTCTGAGCCTTGCGGTTGTCTGACAGGTGACCTGCCCCAGCATCTCCAGGTGATGATCAACCTCCTGCGCTGTGAGGACAGAATCAAGCTGGTAAGAAGCAAGGGCGGCGCCCTCCCCTTCATCCCGAGCCAGGGGCTCCGCTGTGCATCAGAAGCCAGGGCACTGGGCAAAGCTCAGGGTAGAGGGTCTCTAGGATGTGCAGGGCCCCGAGCTCCAGAGAGACTGCAGAAGGGAACGTCAGCACTCCGTGACTCTCGGAGCTAAGTGCGAATCTTCCTTTTTCTTGGCCCCTGTGCTACCGCTGCACACAGCCAGGGGGTCTCCTCCACACCAGGCTCTCTGGTATGAGTGAGACCTGCAGAACTCGCTCTTCACTGCTGCCCCGATGGGGGGAGAGGTCAAGAACTGAACCTTGGGGCTTGCTCTGGGGAAAGACCACTGACAGCATCACCGCCCCACGCAGGCCGTGCGTCTGGAGAGCGCCTGGACTGACCGCGTCCGCTACATGGTGGTGGTCTACAGCAGTGGGCGCCAGGATACGGAGGAGAACATCTTGCTGGGGGTCGACTTTTCCAGCAAGGAGAGGTGAGTCGGCGGGGGGGGGGAGGGGGCGGTGCTGCCCGTGAGGGCGGGAGACAAGAGTTGCTGCTGGTATCCCCCACAACCACAGGAGAAGAAGGCGGGTGCCTCCTGATAGAGGCTCAGGGCACAGAAGGACATGGCGTCTCGGCTCTCGCTTGGCCTGCATCGTGTCAGATGCAGTCTCAGCTAAGGACGGGAAAATTCCACTGTAACTAGGAATCAAAGAGGAGCAGGGGCATCTGACTGTTGCCTGTGTTATGCCAGAATATCTGAGGCTGGGAAGTGTAGAAGAAAACAGGTTTGTTGAACCCGCAGTTTTAGAGGCTGTAAGTCCAGTGCAAGATCTGTTTGGTCCTGGTGAGGTCCTCCTGATGCCTGGCATCAGCGTGGTATGGAAGAGATCCCGTGGTGAGATGGGAAGCCTGTGACATAGGTCACACAGCATGACCTGGCCACCTTCCATCAGGCCCCACCTCTGAGAGCTGCCAGCCCAACACTGCCAGCGGGGCCCCAGCTCCCGGCCTGTGAACCTGCGGCAAGTGCTCTGACCTATAAGGCACCTAGGAACCCCTACAACAGCCACAGGGAGCGTTGGAGGACAGCTCAGGTCTGGGATCCAGGAGGACGCCTTGCAGGCCAGCGGCCTGTGCATCTGGCAGGTCTTGTGTCCACCGCCTGGTCAGCGGGGATACTCTGTAGATCCCTAGAGGTTCTGGGTTTGTAAGACAAACTTGTGATTTCCTAGTAACTGGGGCCAAGCAGGTTCCATCACGACCCTCTGTAGCGTGAGGAATGACCCATGCCTGGGAGGCCATTGCACACCCTGGATCAATCAGAACCCAACAGAACCCGAGATCCCTTTACCCTCAACCACCCTTCTTGTCACTAAGCAACTGATTACTGATTACTATGGGCTGGGCCCCAGCTAAGTCACGACGGCACAGCACTGCAAGTGTAAAGCTCTGTGAGGGACCATGCGGGGCTTCTGACATGTCACAAGCAGGCACATGATGCCGAGTGGGGTCCTGAGGACCAGTGGGGAGCAAGGGGATTCCAGGGGTGCAGGGAAGCAACCAGTAGATCTGAATGGTTTAGAGGGAGGCACAGTGTCCAGAGGTGGAGGCTGGCCATGTGACTACATCACATCTCCCTGTGAGCTGCTGCGGTCACAGGCTAGTGACCAAGGCTTTGCTGCTTGGTGATGTCAGCCAATACAGGGAGACATTTTGATTTTTCCTCCCGGCGCCTCATGGCATTGTGAGATGGATATCCATGGCCCACGTGGGGAAGCCCAAGGGGACTTATGCAAGTTGGGGAAAGTTCTAGAACATGCACCATACTAGGTCCTCTCTGGGCCCCCCAGCAGCTCGGCCCTGCAGAGACCTAGATTGTTTGTTTCCTTGGCATGGGGGCAGGGGCGCTTCCCTGAGAATGTCCACATGGGTTCCCGGTGAGAGCGCATCCCAGAGCCTTAGGGGAGGCTGGAGGGACCAGTGGCGGCTGCAGCTGTACACACTCGTCAGAGGTTTGAATCTGCAGGTCCTCCTTGGAGGCCTGCACAGCCGCTGCAGAGTGGGTCTGGGGTTAACTGTGGCTTCGACTCAGGCGTATGCGAGTGTGCGGCGCTGCCCTCCACAGTTAGTGCTGTGGTCTCTGTGAAGATCTCGTGCCGGGCTGCCTCCTGCTCGCCCCTCGCAGCCCCTGGGCCTCTCTGCCACACAGGTTGCAGGGACTTGAAACATTCTCTCTTCTCCCTCGGTTGCTCTAACCTGCTTCACCCTTCAGTTCTCTTACAGCCTGCCCTCTGTTGCTGACGAATTCACAACCAAACAGCTTAGCGGAACAAGGGGGTCTTATTCTGGTTTATAATTGTCTGGGTACACAGTTCTTTTTCCAGCTGAGTAGGAGAGCTCACACCACACCACGTGCCGGAGTCACACCTTATCCACAGGGATTGCTGAGAGAGGGACGGAACTTACTCGCAAAGCTGCCAAAGTAAATGCTATTTACTGAACCTGCCCAGTAGCTGGCCCCACACACCATGGACCAGGTCTCCTGTATTATTTAGATAGTCTCCTGCAGGCTTGCTCAGGGCTTAACCCAACTCTTAATTCTCCATGGGTGTGCCCAGAGCTCAGCCTTCAATTGTCAGGTTGACCATATTTCTAACTAGCACAAAGGTTATTTATCCTTTGTAAAGCTGCAGTTCCCCAACTGCACCTCTGCCCTGCTTCCCATGACCCCGACCCCCACAAGCCTCATTCATTGTCAAAACTGTTGTTAATCACATGGGATTCGGAAGTGTCGCCGTGATGACTGGGCATACTGTGAAGCCGTCACGGTCTCCTGAGGGGTTCCTGGCTGGCACTCAGGCTCTGGTCCCCTGTGGCCCTCAGCCAGCTGGTACAGGGCTCCCCTGCTTCCCCTCACACGTGCCTAAGGGGGGCCGTTGAGTTTTCTGTCTGTGTCTGGCTGCCCTAGAAGCGCTGTGCACTCCGGCTGGGCTCAGGTCTGGTCTTCCAGGCCCGTAGACACACTCCCGTGGCACCTACCCACGCGGGCAGTCCACGCGGATGTCATTTCTTGAGCTCCAAAAGCCGCCTGCTTCCAGCCTGGCTGGCTGAGTGACATCTTGCTCTCCGGTAGTGGCAGGAGGAAGACACTGGCCCTTTGCCCAGCCCAGTTCACCCTGGGGGCTTGAGAGGTCCTTCTAAACATATAGAATTCCAGAGGCAAGCTTGGGGTGCATTAGGTGGTGATGCTTCAGAGCCCCAGAACGCCCCCCTTGCCTGGGCGTGGGAGGGCGTAACATCACCTCGAGATGCCCTAGCAGAGGTGGCAGCTCTGGATTCCTCAGTGGCGCGAGCCAACCCTTGGCTCAGGGACACCAGCATCTCATGCCAGCTCTTTTCCGACCGCCCAGTGTCCCCGGCACTATCTGGGAGACCCTCTGATAAGCCCTTCTCTTCCGCCCAGTGGCGCCAGCCTCTGAAGTCCGTGCCTATCATTTCACTGCTACGGTGGGCAAAATAGAACCAGACTGAGCCGGTTTGTAGAATGGCAGTGACCCAGCAAGTAGCAAAGCTGAGGTCTGAACCTCAGCCGCCATACTAGTGTGGGCTCTGCTGGACACATGGGCTCTGCTGGACACAGGACACACAAGACTGTGGTTGTCTGTCACCGCCTGCCTGTGTATCCCGGCTGGGCACGGCCCTCAGCCACATGGATAAACTACAGCCACCCTAGAGGCATCGGCTGGGGCCTGGGAGCGAGTGGACCCTACCTTAGACCATGTCTCCTGGGGCTTAGCAGTGCGTGGACCCCATACATGCCCAGCAGGAGCATGTGTCAGGAGGAGATTGTGGGCCAGGTGGGGCACTGAGGCTGAGGGAAACCCACATGTCCATGGGCAGATCTGACTCCACGTGTGTTCTCCCCACCACAGCAAAAGCTGTACCATCGGGATGGTTCTCCGACTGTGGAGCGATACCAAGATCCACCTCGACGGAGACGGGTACGGACTCGCTTTTCAGACTCTGTCCTGGGCTCAGAGATGGCTCAGGTTAAAGCTGCCCTGCAAGCAAAGGGACCCACATTTGGAGCCCCAGATTTCATATAGAAATGTGGGGGCAGAAATAGTGGTAACCTACAATTCAGGCAGAGCCTAGGAAATCCCAGAGTAAAACAATAAGGAGGTAGAGCAATCCAGGATGTTTCTCAGTGTCACCCTTGGGCTTCTACAGGCACACATACTCAACTGCCCTCTTGCACCCACCCACATGCAAAACACACACACACACACACACACACACGTGCACATGTGCATGCTCACACATATAGAAAACAGAAGAGAAGCGGTTTTGGTGGCCCACTGTAGCAGTCCCAAAGTCCCCCTCAGACAGCGGATGGCTGCTCCCCCTGGCCGGTGGGTGTGCCTCCTTGAGTTACTTGATTAAAGGGAGCTGGTTTCCCAGCGCCCCGTCTTATCTGCTTTCTGTTCGCAGCGGGTTCAGCGTGAGCACGGCGGGGAGAATGCATATCTTCAAGCCCGTGTCCGTCCAGGCCATGTGGTAGGTACCTGTGCACCAGGATTCCCAGTCCTTAGAAACATCTTCCAGCTGACAGCATGAATGGAAACCCCACTTCTGTTCAGAAACTCCCATGGGGGGGTGCTTGCGTGCGTATGTGTGTGTGTGTGTGTGTGTGTGTGTGTGTGCATGAATATGTGCATGCGTGTGCATGCCACATAGCATTAAAGTTTTCATTTCAGCTCTTCCGAGGTACTTCCTCTTCATTGTCTCGACCATGTCATGCCACCTGTCCATTTCCAGAACGTTCTCATCTCCCTAGACAGAAACTCTGTACCCACAAGCCAGCGGCTCTGTCTCTTCCCTTCTCCTCCCTGGCGACCTCTGCTCTTTGCGTTTCCGTGCCCTTGCCTAGCCTAGGAAGCTCGGATATGGGCTTGTGACATTTGTCCTGCGTCTCACTCTCGGGCTGGTGTAATTATTTGTTCAGGTCCTTCACATTTTTTAATTTCTCTTTTATTACTAAAGGTACAATTTTTTTTTACCTAGCAACAGCGCTGATTTGATAAAATGTCACCCTAATTTATAGTCACTGGAGTCATTCATCTGGTAAACAGTAGGCACTCAATTCATGCAGGAATGCAACCAGCACTCTGCTAATGGGGGGGGGAAGCAGAGCTGGCAGAGTCTGTGACCTGCTGTGTTTGTAAGGACAGCGTCTCAGGGACCTGCAGGCCCCAGATGAGAGGGGTCTGTCCAGTGTGGCTGCAGCGGTTGGCAGAGTTCTCTGTGAGCCCACTCCCCTCCCCCCAAGCTTCTTCCCTCCTGTTACTTGTTTCTGGTTTGTCTCAGGATGAGCCAACCAGATGCCTGGATGCCTCTTGGAGTCTCTGGATAATTTCTTACCTCTTGCTCTCTGGTCAAGTTAAAAAAAAGAAAGAAAGCCACGTGCTTACTGAACATTTGTCTCAAGTTTCTTCCCTCAGCCAAACGCAGGCCAGGTGTGCACAGCTGGGAAGCCGAGGCCGCTGGCCGCATCCACGTGCCTTCCTTCCTTCAGCCCTTCTCTGATTGGCTCCTCCCTTCTAGGGGTGCTGCCCTTTGCTGATCCCTCTGTCACCCTCTCAGCCTGAACTTCAGTGAAAAGAAGTAGCAGAGAGTCTCTAAATAAACATGCACATGAGCTGCCATCACATCGATGTGGCCGGGAGGTGTGGAGTGAAATTGTTTAAGATTCAGATAGTCTTGCTACATATTAAGACTTTTTTTTCTTGGGCAGACAAGAGGGCTTGGTGGGTAAAGATACTTGTGTGAAAACTTGGTGAACCCAAGTTAAATCCCTAGAGCCATAAAGTGGAATGAGAGAATCAACTTCTAAGAGTTGTCCTCTGATCTCATCTCTCTCTGCGCTACCTTCTCACTCTAAACTAAAATAGGCAATGCTTAAAGTCTTCTTTCCCACAGCCAGGGCTGCCTTGTGGGTTCTGTGTTCAAGGGTAGGGTGACTTCAGAAGCAAATCTTAACCCTTGATTGGAATGTGAACCAGCCTGTTTGGAAATGTCCTAAAGCTGGGGGGAGGGGGGGGAGGCTTCTCAGTGTTCGTTCCTCTGGAAAGATGAAGACTTCCATCTTCTCATGGATTCTCAGGGATCTCACAGCTGTAAGAGGTGTGTGTGTGTGTGTGTGTGTGTGTGTGTGTGTGTGTGTGTGTGTGTGTGTTGTCCCACCATACACACACACCTTGTAATTTATCGACTCTCCTGAGATCCAGCCCTTTCTGAACCATCCACCCAGCAACCTTGTGGGCGGGGAGAACCCAGTTTGTCTCCCCCCCCTCCCCACAGCCTGATCTTGCATCCCTGACCCAGGTCTGCCCTGCAAGTGCTTCATAAGGCCTGTGAAGTGGCGCGGAGACACAACTACTTCCCCGGGGGGGTGGCGCTCATCTGGGCCACCTACTACGAGAGCTGCATCAGCTCGGAGCAGAGCTGCATCAACGAGTGGAACGCCATGCAGGACCTGGAGTCCACGCGGCCTGACTCTCCGGCGCTGTTCGTGGACAAGTGAGTCTGCGTGCCCACACCCTCGTGCCCAAGCTCGATGCCCCCTGTAGTCCCTGGGCACTACCAGAACGAGTTCTTCAAGCAGGACTCTAACGCAAGTCTGTGGACGCTCTGCCTGCGAGAAGGCTTTGTGACACACGCGTGTCCCCCTTTCTGTGATGGATTTGCAGGGTGCATCTGTGGGGAGCAAGTCCCTCCCTCTGCGGGAACGTGCATCCCAGTGTTTCACGGGCTCCTGGCAGGGCGCAGTCGGTCTGTCCCTTGTCCCTGCGGGCCGCTCTGACCTTATTTCCACCACTTTCTCTGCCCGGATCCCGAAGGCAGCAGCCTTTGTAGTGTGGAGCCAAGGTCGGGGCCTGAGGCCACGTGCCCCACAGTCTGGTCGAGAAGGGAGTTCCTCTAGGCTTGGCTCTGGGTTGGGTTCTGTGTTCCGGCCCAGTGGGCATCTAACAGGCCTGTGGTCAGGCCGTGGAGTAGCCGGAGAGTGACCACCGAGCCATCGGGTGGAGATAGCAGCACTTGCTCTAGGTATCCGCAGGATGGTGCTAGCGAAGGCCTTGGTGACCTTGAGCCAGTTATCCTCAGAGCTGGTGTGTGGGATGGACGCTCTGTGGGAGTCACAGACTTGGTTACATGTGAGAGAGGGTCACAGGAGTTGAGATGGGCGACTCAGTGTGGCCACAGCTCAGGGCCAGCGTGTGCAGGCAGAGACTGAGGGGCTGAGGGTTGCGGGGTCATTCAGCAGTTCGCCTTTGGTACTGTGGGGAGCCAGTCTCCACAAGGGGGTCCGCTGTCCGCCAACCTGGCTTCCGCAGCCTCTCCTCCTGCTGGCAAGCCCTTCCTCTTCCCAGGCCAACGGAGGGGGAAAGAACCGAGCGCCTCATCAAAGCCAAACTCCGAAGCATCATGATGAGCCAGGACCTGGAGAACGTCACCTCCAAAGAGGTGAGGGGTCCCCTGAGCCCCCCTGCAGCCACTGGAGCTCAGCGGGCACCTTGGTCCGGCAAGAGGCCAGCCGAGGGTGGCCCTGCCCTCGCCTGCCCAGAGAGGATCCTGTTTGTCCAGACCTGGAGTCAGGAGTGTGAATCCAGAGCTGCTGCTTGCTAGGCCAACATTTGGGGGTTTCTTTTGTCTTCCTTTGTGTGCATGTGTATGTGTGGGGTGTGCGCATATACGTGCATTCCTGCACATGGATGCGCGCATGTGTGTCGACAAGTGTGGTTACGTGTAGGCACGATGGGGGGCAGAGGCTGAGTCTGGGTGTCTCGTCCATCACTGTCCACTTTCTTCATAAGGCAGTTTCTCCCTGAGCCCAGAGCTCTCCGATTTGGCTAGTGTACCTGGCCAGCTTGTTCCAGGGGTTCTTCTCAGGGTCCAAGTGCTAGTCCACCATGCCCACCAGGCTTTTAGAGGGGTGCTGGAGACCTGAGCTCTAGTCTTTATGGTTCCACTGCACACCAAGCCATCTCCCCTGATTTCAGTTTTCGCAGAGCCGCCTAGTTTAAGCCATGATTATACCTCATTGTGTTCTTTGGCTAAAAGAGAAAAAAAAAAGACTCAGAGAAACATCAAAAGATGGACAGAGCAACCCAAGATTAGCTACTGGCTGGTCAGCTGCTGCCTGGGCCACAGGAGAGGTCTACTGTCTCTCATGAAAGACACAAGGCTACGTGGGCAGGCAAGAGTGGAACAGGGTGCTGTGGTGTGGTGCTTGGTACAACAGAATGGCCCCATGGTACGGTTCCCAAAAGCCGGACACATTTGCGTACCTCCCACACATATGTGCACACGCAAAAGAAGGAAAGGAGAAGAAAAATGAAATCAGCATTTTAGTTTTGTTTTTTGGAGTTAGGGTCTCCGTAGCCCAGGCTGGCCTGGAATCCACCGTGTGGTCCAGGAATCCCACTCTTGCTGCTCCAGCCTGCAATCACCCCCTTTTAAATAATTAAGACATTTAAACATCGGGCCGTGAGCCCTTCCCAAGCGAGGAGATACCAGCCTTCTTTCCCTCTGCTGTTCTGGCATCTAACTGAAGGTGGGTGCTCAGAGCTCAGGGGGAGATGCCTAGCGAAGTCAGGCTCCTGGTCTGAAATACTCAGCTTCCTCCAGCCACCTTGAGATGCAGGTCCTGTGGCCCCCTCACACCCATGCGCCACTTGAATCCGCATGTGTTACTCTGGGGGGAAGAAAAGAGCCATGTTTCTTTCTTTTTTTCTTTTTACATTTTTTTTTAATTTGCTTCGTGTGTATGAGTGTTCCTGTGTGCATTTGAAACCCCAAGGACAGCTTGCAGGAACTAGACTTCTGCTTCACCATGTGGACACTGGGGACTGAACTCAGGCAGGCAGCCTTGGCAATAAGCTCCCCCTACCCACTGAGCTATTTCACAGGACCTCCCCACCCCCAAAACACTTTTTACCCTCTCAGCCACAGTCGGCCTTGTGACTTACTCTATAGAGATGAGCATCTGTGTTAAGAGGTCACTTCCGATCTTTTCCGCTCCACAGATCCGGAATGAATTGGAGAAGCAGATGAACTGTAATCTGAAGGAATTCAAGGAATTCATAGACAACGAGATGCTGCTGATCCTGGGGCAGATGGACAAGCCCTCCCTCATTTTCGACCACCTTTATCTTGTAAGAGGCACAGCCTACGTGGGTATCAGGTTTGGGGGGGACCCATGAATCAGACCTTTCTGTTGGAACAGGCAGGAGACAACATGGAGAAATGCCCAAGGCTGGAGTTCTGAGCCCCACCCTGAGGCCAGCCTCCCTCGCCCCGCCCATAGCCTTCTGGTGCAGTGGAGCCAATCCATTCAGACATAGGTCCGGCTGAGCTGGGCAGAGTGGTTTGGAAGAGATTCGGCATAGGTGATAACATGCTTCTGAACCCCCAGTCAGCTAATAACATACAGACCCCATCCAGTGACTTCCAGAAGCATTGTGGGCCACAGAAGCCCGTTACTGACAGACTCGCACTCACTGAACCCCTGAATCGTGCCTCAGCATCCTGGGAGGTAGACAGATCCCACGGCTGAGTGAACCGTGGCTTGCTCTCTGAACCCTGCTTCTAAGAGCCATCAGAAGCCACGCGAGTCTGGAGAGGGTTGTGCCGATGCAGCCCTTCTTCTGGCTTGAGCTCAGTATCCTTCAGCCACGAGTCTCCATACAAGGCACCTGGAAGGTTTTCAAAAGCAGGCACATTACTAAAATTAGCTAGGAGACCAGGGAAGTGGAAGTCAGACCGAGGGGGACCAGGCGTCTGACTTCGCCTGCAACAGGTCACCTGACCTCTCTTCTTCTTCCTCGTCCTCTACTTGATGGGGTGCTTGGGAGTGTCAGTTAAGATGCCTTGTGTGGGTGACCTGTTTCTGTAGACGCTAATAAGACACAACTCCTAAGGGAGCCAAGGAGGAGGAGGCCCTGGCCACTGGAGGGGGGTGACCAGTCAGGAAGTGGCCAGCGTCCCCCAGGGGCTGCGTCTTACATCTGTCTTTGTTTCATCCTCTTGTCCTGGACCCAAGCACTTAGGGGAACAAGGAGTTGGTGCCTTTCATCTGAACGGCAAGAGAGTTCACACCAACAGGAACGGAGGGAATTGGCCACACCCTATCCACTGAAGGAGGGGTGCCCTTCCTTGATTGCCAGGCTGCCAATTTCTAACCACCTCCCACCGTCTTATTCACCTGTCTAGAGAACGGTCCCAGGCACTGTGGGCCGGGCCTTCTCACATCAATTAGACAGGTTTGCTCAAGCCACGCCTTAACTGCTCATTTTTTTAACTTTATTTGTGTGTGTGTGTGTGTGTGTGTGTGTGTGTGTGTGTGTGTGTGTGTGTGTGTGTGTCAGAGGGCACTGTATGTCCCTATGGAGGACCAAGGGTGACTTCGGGAATCATCCTTGGTTTGCGTCTACCTCCTTTTTGCTTTGCCCTGGAATTTTCCAGGCTCCGCACCAAGGCCAGAAGTACAGACCGCTGTTATTTCTGCCTAGAGTTTTTACGTGGGACCTGGGATCCAAACTCAGGAGCATCTGCTTGCAAGGCAGAGTCATCCCCTGAGCCATCTCTTCAGCCCTTTGCTGCTAATTCTTTACAGATGTACTCAAAGGCTCAGCTTTCAGTTAACAAATTGGCAAGTACAACTAACCACCATTTTGTATATGGACTTTGTTTCTTTTTCTGACAGGATCTCACTGTGTAGCGTAGGCTAGTGTGGAATTGATGATCCTCCTACCTCAGCCTCCTGGGTTTTGAGTGTATGCATTTTAATGTGTGTATTTACATGGAGTGAACCAAACCATAGGTAGTGCATGCTTACCCATGGACGCGTGCGAGCATATGCGTGCATATCTGTGGGCAATAAGCAGGACACCTCCCTCTCTCCAGTGTCTCCACTAGGTGGTGGTCATGGCCAGCGGACCTCGCCGCCTGGCTGCGGCTGGCAGGACTTTGTGTTGGTGCCTTATGTCATTCTTTCCGTGAGACAGAGAGGGACTGTCACGGCTGAGGTTGTCCCTTGGATCTGAAAACCCAGCTTGCGTTGCATGCTGCAGCAGCATGGCAGAAGCCCTGGGCTTCAGACACCCTGGGACTCAGGAGAGGGCTTGGCTTCCTGGAGTGTCCTCCCCCAGTGGCTTAGGGCCTCTGCCTTTCCTCAGAGCCAAGCCGTCGGGTTTGCTCTGTGTTTTCCCTTCCATGGTTTCTGAGTGCTTAGTGCTCAGGAAGAGAAGGTTGGGTCTTGTTCTTGTTGTTTCTAATATGAGATACCTTTTGTTTAAATATCAGTTGGCATGTTAGAAGCAGTGGAAATGTAAGTGGTCTTAAGAAAGACGGAGATACTTACAGTCTGCCACACCCAGAAGGGGTCACTCAGAACATTTGACAGATTTCTTTTTCCATCCCTGTTTTTCATTTCTGTGGTTTTTGTTTGGTTGGTTTTGGTTTTCTAGTAGTGAGAGGCATTGAACGCAAGACCTCAAGCCTTTGGGTTTCTTTAATTGCCGATCTAGAAAGGAAAAGAAACAGTCCCAAGGTTTATGTGTGTATCTTTTGTATCCTTTTTTATTGTTATTTCCCTTATGTGGTGTCTCCTTGTGCCACTAAATAGCATTTCTAGTTTGTTTTATTCTGACAAGGTCTTTTGCTGTGTACCTCTGGTTAACCTAGAACTCACGACAGTCCACCTGCCTCAACTCCTGGTGATGATAGGTAGCGATGAGGCGGTAGAGGTCATTGCCTCTGGCCAGAGGGGAGGGGGGTTAGCTTCCAGAATGCCAGCAAGACCGTGCTCCTCTCTCTTCTCTCCCTTCACCCTTAGTCTGGGGACCTGGGGAGCTGCTTGGTCCGATGTGTCTCCCAGCGTTATCTGCTGGAGCGCAAGTGCCTGGGGGATCCAGAGCTAGCAACTCTGGGACTGGCATGTGCCTGCTCACAGGGGTCCGTGTGATCTGTCTCCCCAGGGCTCTGAATGGAATGCATCCAATCTGGAGGAGCTGCAGGGCTCGGGGTGAGTCTGCTCCCCTCTTCTCATCCCCCCCTTCCCCAATCCTTCCAGGCAGCTTCCCTCTACTGGCTGCCTGCTGCTAATTGTCTCGCCCCTGCTCTGAAGTGGTTGAAGGGGCCGATTTGCATAGCTAAACAGATGTGCTTCAAAATGCTTTCCTGAATAATTCATGGGCTTTAGATTTTCTTGGAGTCTTGGGGGACTGTGGGGGGCAAACTGGACCTGAGAAGGCTGGAAACCCCCTACACACACACACACACACACACACACACACACACACACCAAGATTGAGATCACAGCTCTGTGTGCAACCCCTACACACACACACACACACACACACACACACACACATATACCAAGATTGAGATCACAGCTCTGTGTGCATTCCCCGTTGCCTTTCAGCCAGTCAGCAACCCTGAGTGCCCATCCTGTCTGAGGTTAGACTTGGGGGCACGGGGGATCTTGTGACTAAACCCTGCCCGCCAGTAGCCTGCCCATCCCTCAGAAACGCTCAGCAACAGAAATGAAAACATTTAAGCCCAGAGCCTCAGGAGCAGATGTCTGGACTTTTTCAAAGAGTACCCCACCATGGCCACAAAACCGCCATTCTGTGGGTCTGACATGATGGCGTTCTCGAATTACTGCATTTAGAAACCAAGACTAAACAACTCTTAAAATACATCTGTAGAACTACTGGTTAAGATGAGTCCTCGAGGTACCCCGCGCGTCCTCCCGTGCGGGGGTCGGGCTGGGGCTTCCATCTTGCCCATGATACATGGGCAAAGGAAGGAGCGCGCTTAACACATCGTGAGTGTTCACTGAGAATCTGTTCCAGGCATTTCCAATGCCTGAAATTATTTGGGGTTTTCAGAAATGTAAGTGATGGTCATACACTCGTTGATGCCCTGACTCGTTGTAAGAGGGTTAAGGCACTTCCCATGGACATCAGTAAGGGATGCCTAAATTCTGCTTTGGGACTGTTTCAGGTCTGCCTTGCCCCATAGCCCAGGCTGGCCTTGACCTTACTCTCCTTCGGCCCAGAGAGCAGTGATTCCGGATGTACAGGGCCACACCTGGCCGCCACTGTCCCTTGAAAACCCTGGTATTCTGGCAGGGTTGTGAATTTTGAACCTTTGAGTCTAGACATTCAAGCAACAGCTAAGTTTACTTTCTAGAGTCATGCAGCTTGGCAATGTGTTATAACTGTGTAAAGAGTTTTGACACCAATTCTTTGGTATCATACATCCTCCTGTGGAGGACACACACACACACATACACCCCACACCCACACACATACACACACCTATTAAGAAAAACAAACATACCTATTATTCACGTATATGTGCATTTTTTAATCTCCATCAGTGTTTGTTCGCTTGCTCCTTGTAGTTTCCCATTCTGATTCTCCAGACTCTTTGCCTCTCTCCTCGCTACAGGGTGGACTACATTTTAAACGTCACTAGAGAGATAGACAACTTTTTCCCGGGCTTGTTTGCCTATCACAACATCCGTGTGTATGACGAGGAGACCACGGACCTTCTTGCTCACTGGAACGAAGCGTATCACTTCATAAACAAAGCAAAGTAAGTGGAGGGAGACAGGGGGCCAGGCTCAGGGGGCAGCTGATGAGCAGAGGATGGGTGGGCAGAAGGGAGCAGCAGGCCAGGATGCTGTGGAAGTCGGCCAGCCCGGATGCGGGAGCAGGCAGGCCCGAAAACGGACGTCTGTCTGATGCCTGGGGCGGCTTTGATGTTTGATGTCTGATGGACCCTGGGCACCAAAGGAGGATGTGCTGTTCTTGGCAAGCCCTTCTTCTCGCCCCCCGGCTGTGGATCATGATTGTAGGCACAGCCCCAGTGCCAGGCATCTCTGGTCAGAAGGGGGCACACACGGGCTTAGAGCCCTCAGGGAGAATTCTCCAAAGCATACAGGCTGCCTCCTCTTCCCCGGGAAGTGTTGTGTCCTGGGATGAGGCAGATCAGTCCCGTGGCCCCTGAGCCCCTCAGTGTCACCCACCTCCTCATTCTCCTTGGGAACTGTAAGATAGACCCTCACAAACACCACGCTACAGACAAGGAATAGGAGAAGTTTATTGGTCAGTTGCATATATACCGCCGCAGGCTAATTCTCAAAGAAGGGGAGAAAGCAACATCAGAGGGAGGTATTTGGGCTTGTGGTGGGGTGAAGGACAGAGGGGAGTGAGCTGTCAGCCCCTGTCCCAGCCCCCACCATCATGAGGCGTGTGACTAAGGATCATGGAAGTGCTGGCTGGCCACTGCAGGCCAGTGACCAACAAGCAGAAATTCTCTGAAGATGGGGGAACGGAAGAAAGGGTCTCTGTCAGGAACAAGTGTCGTGTGGAAGTTCAGAGCAGAAAGAAACGCCCCTCTGAGTGGCTCTCTGGAGAAACCATCTTCCTTTGCACCTCAGGCTCAGAGTGCTTTCTAGAACCCAGTCTTCTGCCTTCCCAGGGGACGGGGGACCCGGCGGCCAATGACGTCAAAGCCGTTGGGACTTGCAAGGTGGCTCAGTGGAGATAGTGCTTGGGAGACCTGAGTTCGATTCCCAGAAGCCCACATGGTGAAAGGAGAGAAATGACTTCTGAAAGCTGTCCTCTAACCTCCACCTGTGCACCAGGCACATGTATGTGCCTCTCTCTCTTTCTCTCTCTCTCTCTCAAGTAAAATATTTAAATAAATAAGAGAAAGGAAGCTTGCGTAGGAAGCTGGTGCCCGCCCCCTCCCAGCCGGTTACCTGCTTCCATGCACGGCCCCGGCCAGCCAGCCGCGCTGAGATCAGTGTTCTTGCCGTATCTGGTGAATCAGCCACAGCCAGCCAGCGCTGCCTCCTGACAAGGAGTGGATCAGCCCCATCTCTCCCCCTCCCCCTGAACCTCTCTCTTGGCCGGCTGCGGATGTAGAACATCGTGCTTTCCTCGGGGCGAGCAGTTTCGCTTAGGTGACCCCGTTGTTCACCAGTAGCTCGCTCAGCATGTCCGTCTGCCTCTCAAGGAATCCCTTGAGCTGCCCAGGTGCCCAGAGGCTGTGGGTGGCCTGGCAGCGGCTGCTCATCCAGGGCCAGGCCAGCACAGATTTATCTCGCTCTCCCATTGTGTGCTAAGTGGTTTTTTTTTTTTTAATGCCAAAGTTATTTCCTTAGAGGGGCAGGGAATCTGCTCTGTAAACATTGGGACGCAGGAGGATTTGGACTTGGGAGACAACTTTGGGGATTAAAAATAAATGAAGTGGGAAAGACCTGAGCTATGGGGTGGTAGCGGGCTTTTAATCTCTGTCCCCTCCCGCCACTTTCCTCAACTCCCCTCCCCCCCTCCGCCAGGAAGAACCACTCCAAGTGCCTGGTGCATTGCAAAATGGGCGTCAGCCGGTCTGCGTCCACTGTCATAGCCTATGCCATGAAGGAGTTCGGGTGGCCCCTGGAGAAAGCATACAACTATGTGAAGCAGAAGCGGAGCATCACGCGGCCCAACGCCGGCTTCATGAGGCAGCTCTCCGAATACGAGGGCATCTTGGATGCCAGGTGGGTGCATCCCTGTGCCTGGAGACGCAGACCAGTAGGCGGTAGCGGCCAAGCTGCCCTTGGCTTCCACAACTAAAAGCCGACCTCTAGGAGTGGGGGGAGTAGGGGGCTAGCTTGAGAAAAACAACCATTGTTCAGGCTGTGATTAGTGGTTTCCAGGAGGGATCTGTTTTGATTTTGTTGGCACACACAGAAAGAAAGCTCTGCTCGCTGCTGCCCGAGGGAAGGTACCTCATGCTCCTCCAGCAGGGCCTGGTGTGTGGAGCAGGACCAAGCAGATCCATTTCCCCAGAGCCTGCATCGTGCCAAACCCAGGGACAGCAGCTGGCTGGGCTCTTTAGCAGGCGCAAGCGGGCTGGGCAGTCTTCCCCGTTTGTTCACACCTGAGCGTCACCTGCTGTGGGGCTATGTAAAAACAGCCAGCGGTCCCTCAGAAAACCCAAAAACTATTATAAGGCGGAGAAGGTGGCTCAGGGGTTAAAACCTTTGCCTTGCAAGTTAGAGGATCTGAGTGTTGATCCCCCAGGCCCCACATAAAAATACCAGGCAGATATGGTGCGGCCTGCAAAATTCTGCTTTGGAAGGCAGAGCCTAGGAAACCCCAGAGCAAAGCAATAAGGAGGAAGAATAATCCCGGATGCCTCCACAGGCACACACACTCAAGTGCACACACACATACAATACATGCTATCATATGAGCCAGAAATCCTACTGTAGAGTGCGTGAAAGCTGGGACTAAGAGACGTTTCTACAGATGCAGTCGCTTCCAAAGATGGAAGCAAGTCACATGGTCATCGATGGATAAGCAAATGTTGGTGTGTGCATAGCCCTCCACCTTAAAAAGGAACAAGTAAGAACCAAACTTGGTAGCTTGGGCTACTTGGAAGGGCTAGGCAAGGGATTCACTTGAGCCTAGGAGTTCAAAGTCCATCTTGAGCCATATAGTAAAACCCTCCTCTAAAAAAGAGAAAGGAGATTCCTGACATATTCCACATACTCTAAACAAGCTTTGGGGCCAACCAGGAAAAAAGAGCAAACCCTGTAAATCCCCACACTTGTGTGGGATCCCTAGAGACAAGTCCTCACATTTGCATGAGGTCCCTAGAGACAAGTCCCCACATTTGCATGGAGTCCCTGGAGACAGACGCCGTGATGGTGGCCAGGGGACAGGAGTGTTCATGTCCAGTGAGCATAGCAAGAGCTACAGAAGTAGATGGTAGCGATGGCTGTCCAGTGCCGTGGCTATCAGACTGCTGAGCTGTGCACCGAAAGGCGCTCAGGATAGTCTGTTCTCTGCTGGGTGTGTCTAATTGTAACTGGGTGGGGCTCTCGTGAGCTTTACACAAACCCCAGATGTAGTGCTTTGCACACTGACTTCTGCGAAGCAGTCAGTAGATGGGGGTGGGGACTCAGTGGATAAGGTGCTCGTTGGCAAGCGTGAGGACCGGAACCCACACGAAAGCCAGGGAGTGTGCTGACCACCTTCAATCCCAGCATTCAGCTGAGACAGGCCATCCCGGGACAAGCTGGCCGACTAAGTCTCCACTGAGAGAGAAACCCTGCCTTCATAATGCAGGTAGAGAAGCTGAAGTCGGCTTCCAGCCCCCCCACAACACGTGCATACACCCACATGTCTAGATACATGCAAACATCCGTTCCATACATAAACACCCCCATACACATACACATAAACAAATAAATGTGGCTACCAAGCCCCTGTCTCCCACCCAAGAAAGTAAATAAAGCACAGCTTCTCCCCATTTATGAACTGGGGAGGAGACAACAGAGAGAAACA
The DNA here is from genome assembly GCA_023101885.1 of Typhlomys cinereus. Lineage (NCBI taxonomy): Eukaryota > Metazoa > Chordata > Mammalia > Rodentia > Platacanthomyidae > Typhlomys > Typhlomys cinereus. The sequence continues at coordinate 6,794,444 of JALPQD010000063.1, read as the reverse complement.
CTGTAGAAAGGAGTGCTCGGTGCAAGGAGACTCTTTTGGAGTGGTGAGGGTCTCCCAGGATTCCTGGCTGTCCAGGCAGAAGCCAGTGGCCGGCACTCACTTTCTCTCTGCTCCCCGCTCAGTCTGCAGAGGCAGCACCCTGCATTATTCCTGATTAGTGTTGGAAAGATGCCAGAGGCGAGCCCTCCAGCCTCATAGCCAAGTTTGGAGAAGCCATTGCCACGCAGGTTGACCAGGATTCAGAGAACAGCCCCGGCCATCGCGGGACCATCTCAGTGTCCTTTGGAGAATGGCCGGACAGCTCCCCAGGAGTGGCTGGAGGAGGAGGAAGAGGGAGCACTCTGCTCTCCCTCAGCCTGTCCGCCCGTCACTTGCTGCCCTCCCTCAGCACAGCACAGCCAGTGTCTCTGAGCAGGTTCACTGCAGCTGGATCACAGCCGATTGGGAGGACCATGCAGGGCAAACAGAGACCACGTGGTCCCTGACTGAAGAACAGTCAGTTTATGATCTCACCCTGCAAAACACACTTGTGAGGCTGGTGTACTGCAAGGCCAGGTAGGGTGGGCTGCTGGTGGTGGCCTCGTGTCCCTCCCTGTGAGGTTTTCTGTTTCAGGGGCTTTGTTTGCTTATCTGTCTGTCTGTCTGTTTGTTTTTGTGGGGGTTGCCTTATGCTTTTAAAATGTGGTATATTGGTGGAGCTGGAGAGGTGGCTCAGGGGTTAAGCCTCTGCCTTGTAGGCGGAAGGTCCCGAGTTCGGATCCTAGACCCCACGTATAGACGCCAGGCGGAAGCAGGGGCAACCTGGGTTTCTGGTCCTAGTAGGGCGGAGTAAACAAGGAGGAGGTGGAGGCGTCTATGGTGGTTCCCAAATTCATCTGTGGTTCTACACACACACACATACATAACACACACGTGCACACACGCATATACGCACAATTGAATAAATAATAAATAATAAAATGTGGTATATTGGACTGTAGAAATGGCTTAGGGGCTCAGACTCTCCCTCGAAATTAGAAGGTCCTGAGTTCAGATCTCCAGGTCCCACATAAAAACACCAAGTGGAAATAGAGGTGGCCTGCACTTCTGGCCCTGGTGGGCAGAGCCTGAGAGGGAGAAGCAATCCAGGATGCTTCCTGAAGATACCCTTGGACCTCCGCAGGGACACACACACACACACACACACACACACACCACACTAAATACATACATACATACATACATACATACATACATACATACATAGTAAAGTTTAAACGGTGATATAAAAGTAATGCCGTTAGGCTGGAGTGTAGCTTAACTGTATGCACAAGATGCGTGGTCTCTATCCCAATATGTGGGTGGTTTTTCTGGGATCCGCCCTACATGGCCACACTCCCTCTGTCTGCACAGTTGCCACAGTGTGGCGATCTAGGCAAGTCTTCTACTCTCACCCTTTCCATTTCCCTGCACTGTGGGTGGGACACGTTGTTACTCTGTGTGGCACATGTGCTAGCAAAGGCCACCCATGAGTAGGTGCACATGGTAAGATGGACCCCAGCACTGAGACCCCTCTGCAGTGTCCAAGTCTCCCCCTTGGTGCTGGCAGGCTGGCTACATTAGACTGTGATGCGGTGTTTCTTCTCGTGCTCACGTGTCCTGGGAACGGGGACCGGGGAAGCTTTGTGTGCAGAGCCCACTGGCCAGCAGCCATCCCCCTGTTGGTGCCTGGCCGTCCTCTCGAAGCCCCCGCGGGGGCTGCCCTCCCAGCTCACCTTCCTCTGCTGTCGCCCCCACAGCAAGCAGCGGCACAACAAACTGTGGCGGCAGCAGACAGACAGCCGTCTCCAGCAGCCTGCGGACGACACTGCAGAGCCCAGCGACTTCTTGCCAGAGACCCTGGACAGCACCCTGGACTCCCGCACACCCTGCTTAGAGGACGCCGCCCAGCCCGGGCTCCCGGGGACCCAAGCTCTGCCCTGTTGTTTCCGGAGACTCTCGGACCCTCTCCTCCTGCCCCCCCAAGACAGTGCAGGTGGTCTGGTCCACGTGGAGGATCTCGAGAAAGACGCCTTATTGGAGGAGGAGGTACCACTAGTGGCGGCCTCACACCCCCAGCACAGTTCTGGACCCAGTGGGAAGGATATTAAGAAGAGGCTAGAGTTCGGGAGCCCCAAAGCCCACGGAGGCTCCTTGCCACAGGCGGAAGAGATGGAGAGAGAGGAGGGCCCGAGGACAGGCAGGTGGGGGCAGGCCTCCACCCAGCTGGACAGAAGCCCCCTGGACCAGGAAAACTTAAACAACAACAACAGCAAGAGGAGCTGCCCAGAGGACTTTGAGGTGCGCGTGGGCTGGTGTGGGGAGCAGCGCGGGGCCACAGGGGCCAACTCCTGGCTTATGTCCCTTTATATTTCAGGCCCAGGGCCAGGGATACTGAGGCAGAATGCTGCTTGTAATTGACATTGAGCCTCAGGGTAGGAAAGAACAAGAGCAGCTTATCCGCCCGGTACCACTCCCAAAGTGCACCCCAAACCAGACAGGAACCACGCATTTCCCTCTTGTCCAGGACTTCCTCAGAAAGACAGATGACCCAGAACCGCACCGTCTAGGATGGTGGTGCTATGGTTACTCCCAGGGGCGTGACAACCGAGAGAGCAGCGTCGGAAGACAGCCTGCTGGGGACCCTAGAACCAGACGAATGCCCTGTGGAGACAGATAGCCATTGTGTACCCCACTCCTTTCGTTGGCTGCAGTGTGCCCCGTATCATTTAGCTACACTTAGCCCCACTTTGGCACATACCAGCAGAGGTCACATATGTGAGAGGTAACTGAGGAGGCTCATCTGATAGATCATCCGTGGGCGGGTAGAGAGGAACGTGCCAGGAATGAGCTGAGAAGCAGCAGCCAGACAGGGGCTTTGCTCGTACGAGGGGCCGAGCTGCGTGCTGCAGTCAGGGAGCAGTATTAAGAGGTGGGTTCAGGAGGTGGGCAGGGCCACCCTGGCGTGCTCTGGGTCGTGGGCACCGTCCTGGGGACACTGGGAAGTGCTGTAAGCAGAGGGGTAACACGCCAAGCTAGAACCCTCAAGTAACCGACTCGAAGCGTGAAGCATGGAGAGGAGTTCCCTGCTGGGGAAGTTGGGGAGCTGACCCTGTTCACCCCCCCCACCCCCAGCCTCAGACTGCTCTCTCAGCAGCTGGGAAAGGGTTACTCCACACAGGTGGCAGAGACAATTTGAGAAAGGTCGGGTCCCGAGGACTGGGATGGAAGTTTTGCCTGGCACCGTGAGGCCTGGCTGGGGGAAATGCTTGGGCATCCCTGAGCTAAAGGAAGCCAAAGCATCGCTGTATTTCCCCCACCCCCAAGGTGCTGCCCCCTAACCCCAGTGGCCTGCCGTCCTTGTGTTTTGGGTCCCTGGGTGACGGTGTTGTGTTCTCTCGCAGGATGACGCTGTGTTTGGGATTCTAAACAAAGTGAAACCTTCCTACAGATCCTGCGCCAACTGCATGTACTCTGCAGCCCCCGGGGCTCCTGAGGCCTTCGAGGAGGCCGGTGAGCACCCCAGAGCTCCCGCCATCTGCACCCAGCCAGCCTTCCTGCCCCACATCACATCGTCCCCTGAGATCCATCCCAGCAGCAAGGTCCGAACACTAGAGAGGCCAGCCTTGGGTCCAGCCAACAACCCCCAATTCCTGCCACCAGCGGGGTCCACGAGGCCAGATGCTAGTGGGGCTGGAGCCACCCCAGACCCCCCAGCTAGCCTGTTGGAACCTTCCAGAGAAACCCCAAAAGTCCTGCCAAAGTCTCTCCCGTTGAAGAATGCTCACTGTGATAAGAACCTTTCAGGCCTGGAGATGGTGAAGGAGGAGCCATCGCCCAAGAAAGACCCAAAGGCACCAAAGGGCCTGAAGCTGCTGTTCAGCGGCGACCCGGACAAGCCGACCACCAGCAGCTACTTAATGCAGCATCAGGAATCCATCATCCAGCTGCAGAAGGCAGGCCTGGTCCGCAAGCACACCAAAGAGCTGGAGAGGTTGAAGAGCCTGCCCGCAGACGGGGTGTCTGCCTGCAGGGACGGCGCCCCCAGTAGGCTGGAGGCCAGCATCCCCGAGGAGGACCAGGAGCCGGGTCCCCTGGCCCTGCCCAGCCAAGCTGAGGAGAAACTTCTAGAAGGACCCTCACTGAAGAGCCCCACGCCCACCCTGTCCCGCCTGGATCACACCAGTAACTTCTCCAAGGACTTTCTGAAGACCTTCTGCTACACGCCCACCTCTTCCTCCATGAGCTCCAACCTGACCCGCAGCTCCAGCAGCGACAGCATCCACAGCGTCCGCGGGAAGCCCGGGCTGGTGAAGCAGCGGACACAGGAGATCGAGACGCGGCTGCGGCTGGCGGGCCTCACCGTCTCATCCCCGCTGAAGCGTTCCCACTCTCTTGCCAAGCTCGGAAGCCTCAACTTCTCCACAGAAGACCTGTCCAGCGAGGCCGACCTGTCCACCATCGCCGACTCCCAGGATGCCAAGTGGAGCGAGCCGTCCTTCTTGCAGGAACCCCAGGCCGCCTCAAGGAACCCCGCTGCGGCCTCCAAACCATCAGGGAAATCTACCCCCGAAAACTTGAAAAGCCCAGCACGTGGGAACAAGAGCTGACCTGCCACTCCGTGTGCTGGGACCAACACCATCCAGGCGACCCTTCCTCCGTCTCTTTGCAGAGTCTGATGCACCCTTTACATCTTGATGCGTGTTCCGTAACTGGGGTGATCCAGGTGTTGCCTGCTGCCGTGCAGCTGGGGAGATGTGCAACCAGAGATCTGAGCAGCCAAGAGACCCAAAGGACGATGCTCCCAAGTCCTGCCTTTGACAAGAGTCGTGTGCACACAGCTGCCGGGTGGAGCGCCCACCCGCCCCCACACATGAAGCTCCATGGTGGTGCATGCCAGCGATCCCAACACTCAGGAGGCCAAGGCAGGAAGATCAGAAGTTCAGTCATCCTCGGCTGCCGAGTGAGTTTGAGGCCAGCCTGATAAAAAGATAGGCGCGCATCCATCCGGACTCTTTCTTTGTAACGTATAAAAGAAGAGGCACGTTCTTGGCACACAGTCCAGTGGTCGTGAGCAAACTCTTGGGAGACAACATGATTCCTACCTCTGTTCTCACTGTGCTTTTGTTTTTTAAAATACAGTATGACCAAGGCTCGTCAGAAAAGGTTTTTTTCCAAGAGAATTTTTTTTTTTTTTTTTTTTTTGGTCTGTGGAGAAGAAGATTCCAGAGCATCAAGATTTTATCTGGGCCACCCGAGCGCTGCTAAGGTGGCACCATAAGAGGAACACGCTGGCAGCCATCTATGCAATGCTACGTCCCCGTCCTGGTTCTGCACTTGTGCTGAGCAGCCTGCGTGCGCACGCACGGCGATGGGGTACGTGACATTCAGTTGCGGCTAGCGCTGAAGCATCCACCATCCCAGTCACAAGGACCCCAAAGTGTTAATGGAGCCTCACCTGCTGCTAACGAGACGTGGTTGGGTTTGTGTGTTGGACTCGCTCACACATCTATAGGGTGATGGGCCTGGGACGAATCATTACTAAGAAGCCCTGGCCCCCTTGGCTCATCTGCTCAAGTTTGGTGAGAGTTGGGGGCGTTGTGGGAGCATGGATCTTCTCTGACAGCAATGAGGGTATTGAAGCCTTCCCAGGTGTTTACAGTTGGCCCTTTCTGTGGGGAGAATACCGCTTCCTGTTTTTTTCCGGCTCTCCCCAACAGGAGTGATAGGGCTGGAGCCAAGGGTTAGCTCTGGTGCAGCCAAGTGACCCTGGGTTCTGGATTCAAATTTAGTGGTTTGTCTGTCCATCACAACAGTGCTGAGATGTTTGAAAGAGGGAAAGCAGCATTACAGAAGAACTCCTCCATGCGGGCTTCGGCCCGCGATACACCACCTGAAGAGCTAAAATGGCTTTTAACCTTTGCACGAGCGTGAGAGAAGGCGCGCCTGTGCAGCGCATGGCGGTCAGAAGACAACTTTTGGGAGCTGGTTCTCCTACTGTGTGGGCTTCTGAGGATCCAGCTCAGGTCACCAGGTTTTCCCGCAGGCACCTTCCCCCGCTGAGCCATTTCCTTCAGTTTCTTCGAGCAGAGTCTGTTCACTGTGTAGCCCAGGCTGGCCTCAAACTCGTGGCAATCCTCCTGCCTCAGCTTCCCAAGTGCCGAAAGCAGAGTGTGACCCAGCAAGCCCACTTTGGTTACTACATGTTTATGGGTTTGTTTTAAAAGAATTAATAAAAAATCAATGAAGTGTAATGGCATCAGCCTGTAATCCCAGAATTCAATACCAACCTGGGCCACATAGCAAATTTCAGGCCAGTCTGGGCTACATAATGAGACTCTACCTCAAAAACTATAAATACTGAACTTCGACAGAGACGTGTGGCCCGTCAAGCCTGGTACTTACTCTCGTGGCCTTGGTTTATCCATCTGGTTTTAGTTGACTTCCCCTGGGCACCTATGTCCAGGCAGGTAGAGATGGGCACTTTCAAAGACCTCCCCTCCACCTGACCTCTTCAGCTCCCTGGAGCCCCAAACTTGGCCAGCCTTCCCCTACTTGCCTGGGGGCCAGGTGCAGTCGTGTGGGTCTCTGATAACACCCTCTGCTGGGCTGGGTCAGACAGATCAGCTTAGAGAGACCACAGCGCCTCCAAGGGCTGGCTGTGTTCAGGAAGCAGATGCATAGTTACCATCTTGTGTGGATTGGAATGAGCCCCCCCCCAAAGTGGTCGTTTCTGGAGAGCATCCAAGCAGCGCCTTTAAGAGTAGTACTAGTTCTTTTTTCAACTACTACAGAGTTTTTGTGAACACCCTCTCTCTGGAAACTTTTCCCTCCCGCATGCTATTAAAAATAATAATACATAAGTACACATTATTTTATAGAGATTGTTTTCCTACTTCTGTCAATTGCAGTCACCCTAAAAGGTGATTATCCACTAACTTCTGGGTTTCCCCTGCTCTCCCTCAGCCAACAAAAGCATATTTTGGGGGAAAAAAAATGCCAGGCTAGGTATGTATTACCAAATTCAAATCACATGGTAGATCAATTATTGTGTCAATATAACCCTTCAATTTAGTGATGATGGGCTTGTGTCGGATTTTTTTAATTACATCTGTATTAAGAGTGGTAAGTTTTTGAAAACTTTAATTTTGAAAGCCATAATTTTTCTTCTATGAAAAGAGTAAGGAAGGGTAAGAGAATAAGAGACACAAAGGGATCCAGCTTCTTGCAGACCTCTGTGTTCACGTTCAGAAATCCAACTAGTATGCTTGCCAACCGTGCAGCATACAGACGCAGGTCCTGGCCTGTGAGGACCAGATGAAGCATCTTTGATTGACGCTTTACACGCTGCCCTGGAAGTCAGGATGGAGGTTTGTCTTGGAGACTAGACTGAGTATCTGTGAACATCAGGCAAATTGGTATTTCATTTAAAGTGTTCCATTAACTGGATGAAAGCATTTGGCCAGGCTGGGACCCCTGAGGCTCTCGCAGCAGCAAATTCATACTGGTCAGAGGAAAAAGTCTTTGCCCTAAATTACTCCATGCTTAGCCGATGCTCTGTGTGTGATCCTAGCTGAGGGGAGAGTCAAGCAGCCCAGGGAAGAGGGAGGATTTAAGCTACATAGGACATTGGTTTGGTCAATTGTTGTTTTCATTAGATGCTTTGCTGATTGAAGAGAAAAAAGTTCTGAATCCGATTCATGCCTTGTGTAAGTGACAGCCCACCCAGCCCTTCGGCCTGCCCAAAGCCCGAACCACGCAGCATCCCCAGCCTAGACTGACAGGGGTGTCTGAGAGGATAGATGCTGTCAGGAAGCCAGGCACCCTCGGGCTCATTTCCATCGCTTTCAGGGCTGGGTCTAGATCTTCTACCGAGGGACCCACTTGCATGAGCTCCCTAAGAACAAGGCTGCTCTCTCTCGCTCTCTCTCTCTCTCTCTCTCTCTCTCTCTCCATCCCTTGCCCCTCATTCTCAGTGTGGGGGACCCCCACACCTCACAGCTCATCCCTGTGGCACAGTTTTGCTGACTGTCACAGGTGCGCAGACGAGGGGAGGCCTTGCTCTGGCTTCTCTAGCTAAAGCGCAGCCCAGGCCATGCCAAAGCCTTTCCCTTGCCTCAGAGAAGCCCCACATGTGCCAGGGAACGGAGCCAAGTTTGGAGAGCGTAGATATTGAAGGCACCCCTGCACTTCCTCACCCTCAGGGCCCCCCTCTGGAGAGGTTGATGAGTCCCCTGCTCTCTGGGGGCCATTTTTCCCCTAGCAAGCACAGATACCCACTGTTTGGCTAATATCCCACCAAGTACCATCTCCCAGAGAGTTATTTTGGAGTGGCTGGAATTAACTGGTGCCAGAATTCACTTCACCCATCCCTACAGGTTGACCAGCCACTTAGCTGGGCACCCTCGAAACTCACAAAACCTCACATGGCAGCCACTTCACCTGTGGCAAGGTTGGTCCGAAACTTTATACTCTGGCCAGGGAGGAGACAGGTTCTCCTGTCCTGACCCCCGGCCCCTGACTCCTGCTGACAGTACAGGTCAGGAGACGGTCCCTGATTGGCCTCTATCCACAGCCACTTCCCGTCACAACCTAAGTGTCCACTCTGCGTGTGTGCATATGTATATGTGTGTATCTCATGTACAAGAGTATGTACACCATCAACTAGTTGCTCACTCCCAAGCAACGGAGAAAAATCACCGTAGACTCCTCTGCGGATGCCCCTGGGCCATCTGGAGATGACCATCTTGTTCCCTTTCCCAGTAGATCCCACAGCCCTTCCGGTCACTCTCTCAAACAAGAGCCCTTGCAACACACTGTCTGGCTTCTGCTGCCCTCGCTGCATGGGAAGCCATGCTTCCTCCCTCTTTCTACACTGTAATTCTTTGTTTTTTATAACCGAGTGCCTTAATGATAGTTTACAAATACTGTGTATTTATGTGGAACTGTTAAGCTCTCATGTTTTGTGATTGGCTACTTCGTCCAGTCCTGGTGGTGAGCGTGAGGACTTGGTCGCGTCTGCTACTACGCAGGTGAGAGTGACGGACGTGTTTGTGACTTCCCTGGGGAGCCTGCTAGCAATGACACTGTTAAGTTCCCGCAGGCCGGGCAAACATCAGTGAACTCCTCGGCCCATAGTAGCCAGGGAAGGACGCAGCCTGGTTTGTCAGGCAGCTGGGAAAGGCGTGGCGCGGGCCCTGCGCCCCCTGAACCATAACCCAGAACCTTCCCCAGCACCTCACACAGTTGCACTCACGCTTAGTAGAGATCCTCCCTTCGTCCTGTTGGTATCCTTTGCAACAGATTGTAGGTATAGCTTGTAGGGGGCGAGGGGATCCGCACCAGACAACTTCTTGGGCTTTTCAGAAGCTGTCTCTGGGTACCCATGTGTTGGATTACAATATTAGTAGGTTTTTTCATTGTTTTTTTTTCTTGTTTTTTTTTTTAATATATGTCCTATATTTAAAAGACCGTATCTTTTGTACTGTGAATTGGCAGTAGAGTTTGCATAATGCACTTTTTTTTTACTTCTGTTGGTATGTACTGTATATAATCTGTGTGCTTCTTGTGATGAAAATAAACTTTTCTTATAAATGCCCCAAGAGTATGAATGTGCGCAAAGGGGATCAGCTGGATCGCCTTTGCCAAGACCGACCAATGAACCCTTCCCTTCCCTTCATCATCTCGGGCATCTGCTATGTTCTATACTGAGAGTCGAGAGATGGCTTAGAGAGAAAGAAGCTTGCTACACAAGCCTGACACCCTGAGTTCCCTTCCCAGAAGCCATGGGAAGGTGGAAGAAGAGAACAGGCTCGGCAAAGCAGTCCTCTGGCCGCATGTCTCTACCGTGACGGTGTGCCCACACAGATAGGTTATTCTACTGATTTTGGATGAGGGAGAGCCAGGCAGTCTACTTTGCCTATGCTGCATTAGTCTGGAGTAAGGACTGTGTTTCAGCCACGTCAGGGACTTCAGCAGGGAGGCGGCTGGCACATTGGGAGCAATTCCAGGTATTTCTGATGAATCAAAGAATCCTGACTTCTCCAGACTCCAGAAGGATCTGAAAGGTCAGTCATGCCTGCAAATATCACATATCTTTTCCTGCAAGATTCCTCAATCCCCTGCGGTGTGCCAGCACTAGAGAGAAAAAAAGTGTTCTGTTTCATCGTGGGGGAAAGGAGGGGGCGATGACCAAAAACCTCTCTGTAAAAGATAGAAGGGGGGGATGGCAGGATGGGGGGATGTTACCCAGAGTGCTTGCTCAGAACGCACCAGGTCTTGGGGGGCGATTCTCAGCACTGCATAGAGCTGGGTGAGGCCACCCTAGGAAGCAACAGGATCCCAAGACCCGGTACTGTCCCGGCTTCTTGGGAGGCTGATGCAGGAGGATTGCTTGAGTCTAGAGTTTATAATTGACCAGGCAACAAGTATATCATGGCATCCTCTCCTGAGGGGGATGGGGGTTACACTTAGTAAAAACATAAATTCGAAATATTTTTCCTAAATTAGGAAAACAGGCAGCTTTAGTCAAGAGATGCTTTTGTGCTGAGCTCACCGTTTCCTCTGCGAGCTCACAGACTGGTGGTTGCAAGACATGGATCACAGCACTTTGACAGGAGAGGGCTGCCTCCCCCTAAGAGTTCTCAGGAGGTCCAGACAGATCTGATTCATGAGGTTCAGAGGTGCCAGGCAGGGGCTGCCCTAAGTTGTGCGCACCTCTCTTCGGGGTATCTGGGGTATCTGGCATGCTGGCAAAGTTTGGCATCTAGAGCCAGCTTCAGGGCAAAACGCTGCCCAAGCGTCAGTGCTTCCTGCAGGCTTTGGTTCCACTTGCTGGAAATTCCTAATTGTTGGTTTTGTTAAAAACAAGGTCTTGGGGCTGGGGAGATGGCTCAGGAGTTAAAAGTTTTTAACCTTGCAAGCAGAAGAAACTTGAGTTTGGAACCTAGATCCCATGTAAAAAGGCACCTCACAATTTTCAGCCTTGGAAGGCAGAGTCTGAGAAATCCTAGAGCAAAAGGAAAAAGGAAGTTGAAGCAATCCAGGATTCCCAAAGTCACCCTTGAGCCTCCACAGGGATACATAGTGCCCTCCGATACACACACACACACACACTCACACGCGCACACACACGCACGCACGCGCGCACACACACAATGTAACCCAGGCTGACCTCAAACTCCTGTGTGGCTCAGGATGACTTTGAACTCATGATCCTCCTGCCTCAGGCTCCTAGGTGCTGGATTGATTACAGGCTACTATGTTCTACTGCCTAATAACTCTTTACTAGAGGCAGCTTTCTTGCTTTGCGTTGACTCCAACAGATCACGCATCCATCTCACTGATCATGTGGCCATTCCCCAAGGGTTCTGGATCAGGACAGCCCTGGGTCCCAGTTCTAACTTAATACACGTTGGGCCAGTAATTGGATCACTCTGTGCTCCACTGTCCTCAGTAGACACTAGCTAGTCATGGTAGCGTACGCTTCGGAGGCAGAAGCAGGAGAAGGCTCAGGAGTCCTCGGCCAACTTTGCCTCAAGAACAAAACAAGAAAAAGAAATCCCATCACGGCACCGTAAAAATGATTTCTGCAAACCAAGAGTAGTGACTGGTACACACTTGTCAGCTAATGATCGAAAATATTAAGGTGGGAGGATTGTGAGTTGAAAGGCAGCCTACCTGGGGCTATGTATGAAATAAAATAAATAATAGAAATAAATATAAATAAGTAAACTTTACCGTTAGGAACATTTCGTAAATCAACCTGAATTCTGTTCTTACGTGTCATGTAAATAACTTGGGCATTACACAAAGATATCCTTCAAAGCAGTTGCTATCAAGGAGGGGAAGACAAAGGTCAGCCAGTCCCTGATCAGACCCTCCTGCCAGGCACCACCAATTCACATCCGGCCTCTGCGGCCCCTCAGGGCAAAAGGGCAGGAGAACACAGAACCAGTAGAGAAGCAGTCTCCAAGCGGGTTGTGCACACGAGTGTTCCCACCCGCCCCGTGAGGACTCAGGACGTGCCTCTCTCTCTAGACACAAACACCGTTTGTCCCGGATCTGGACCCAGGGTAGTTCTTCCCAGCGAGCATTTGGGGAGGGAACACATGGGTAGCCTGTGAGCGTGGGCTTGTTCCTGCTGCGATCCAGCGGGACATCCTGTTCTGCTGTTGCCATGGTAACATCCAAAAACATCTGCCACAACACTGGGCCGGGGTTGGCAGCTGGTAGCCACGCCGCCGTGGCTAGGTCAGGGTCTGGGCGGGTCGGGTACCAGACCGGGGCAAGGCCGGCAGCTGCATGTAGAGAGGTCTGGGGGGAACTTCCCTGACCTCCCCCACGTGTGCGCACAGTTACAGGCACGTGTAATACACAAACATTTGATTGCGGACGCAGGCTGGAAAGTTAATTCTAATTCTCCATTTTTGTTTTGGTTTGGTTTACTTTTTTTTTTTTTTTTTTTCCAGTTTGTTGTCATGTAGCTCAGGCGGGCCGCGAATTTTCAATGTAGCTGAGGATGACCTAGAAGTCATGATCCCCCCTGCCTCCACCTCCCAAATATGGGGGCCGCCATACCAGACTGCCTTTTGGGTTCTGCCGTGGAGTTTGGTTTGGATTTGTCACCTGAAACTCACTCTGCAGCCCAGCTCGGCCTCCAACATACATGATTCTCCTGCCTTGGTCCCCGGGGTTCTGGGGTCACGGGTCTGTACTGTCACACCCAGGCCCTGATTCTCCTGACCACCTTCCCAACTTGTTGCCTGGTATGGGTCCCGGCCAGACCCTCAGAACTGCCCCCTCCCCACCACCCCAAATGCAATTCGAGGTCCTGGTTGCCGGAGCTGTTGTTGGTTTTCCTGGTCACCATGACAACACTTAGTGTTGTGCAGGAACAAGGAGCCCTCTGCACTGGCTTCCTTGCGTGGTCTAAGCCTGTGCCTGACTGACCACGTGTCCCCCCTGGTCCATACACATTTGCGCGGTGGGCAGGATAGCCCCAGAGTAGCTGACCCAGACAGCTGTCCAAGAAAGAACTGATCCCAAGTGGTAGACCCGTGAGGTATTAGTGTCATAAGAGAGAAACTGAGTCGCTAAGAGGGTGCACCTCCAGCCCGAGGTCGCATGAGTATGCCGCCCCAAATTTTGTTCACATATTGGGTATGGAATATACAGTTTCACAGAGGCCAGGCAAGCGCTAAACTACTGAGTTATAGCCTGGCCTTCTTTGCACTTTTTATTTTTAGTGTATGTGCATGCATGTTTGTGCGTGTGCATTGCACTCATGTGTGAACGAAGGCGTGTGTGTGCCTCAGGGCTCATGTGGAGGTCAGAGGACAACCTTGGGCTTCGGTCCTTTTGGCTTGGGTCAGAGTCTCTGTTTCACTGCTGCCTACGCCAGGCTGGCTGGCCTGCTTCCACGGATTCTCCTGGCTCCATGTCCCATTATGCTTTAAGAGTCCTGGGATCATGGAAGCGTGGTCCTACTGTGTCTGGCTTCATACAGCTTCTGAGGATTTGAACTCGTATCCTCTGCTTGTGGATGCATCAGCCCCTCACTGCCCCCCCCACACCCTTGTGGTTTTCTAGGCTTCTTTCTAGATGTTCCATGGCTCCCTGAAGCAATAGTCCCAGTTACTGCTAAGGCCAGAGGTGTGGCCGAGGAGGCCTCTGCCCTGCACTCATTAAGGTGATATAGCCCCAGACCTCTAGGGATTTGCTTCTCTGTCTCACCGTGTGTTCCTGGGCTCACTAGATCCCATGCCCTCTCCACCTATTCTGTCTGAAACCCTGGATTGAGGTTGCGATCATCCCTCCTCCCTCCAGACCTCCTCTCCTATTCCTCCTCCTCCTCCAGCTCTCCTCCTCTAACCTTCCTCTCCATCCCTCCTCCCCATCCTTCTTCCCTCCATCCTTACATCCCTCCTCCCCATCCCTCCTCCCTCCAGCCCTCCTCTCCTATTCCTCCTCTTCTAACCTTCCTCTCCATCCTTCCTCCCCATCCCTCTTCCTTCCATCCCTCCTCCCCATCCCTCTTCCTTCCATCCCTCCTCCCCATTCCTCTTCCCTCCATCCCTCCTCCCCATCCCTCTTCCCTCCATCCTTCCTTCCCCATTCCCCTCCCCTTTATTCCTCCTCCCCTTGTACTCCCTCTCTTCTCCCCATCCCTCCTCCTTCCATCCCTCCTCCTTCCATCCCTCCTCCCCATCCCTTCCTCACCCTTGTCTCTGCCCTGTGGCTCAGTCACAGATCCATTGGAATCGTAATGATCATCGCGGATGACATTTCTTTAGACACAGTGGATAAAATGGGTCATTTTTTGTTTTGTTTTGTTTTTCTTTGTTCTGCTTTGCTTTCCCAGAGGAAGAAACTTGGAATTTACATGATTTCCTCAGGCGGCCCAGCCAGAAGCCAACAGAATTAAAGAGCAGATTCGTGCCGGAAGCCATGCGGGGCAGGTGCGCCTTCTTCTAACCTCTGCTGTGCCCGCCCTTTAGTCTGAGCCCCGCTATGGCCATGCCTAGTGCGTGAGCAGTGCTGGATCTCAGTGCCAGTAAATGCTGGGCAAATGCTTGTGGGGAGACTAAACAGGGAGCACCCCTATAAGTAAGTGTGATGATGGCTGATCTCTTTTCCCTTCTTGGGTCGGTAGAGAGGTGAGGGGAGTCAGTTCTCCCAAGTTTGGATCTTTTATGCAGTTCCTGATCGAGCAGCTTTGTATCTCAAACCTCTGGAAGCTTCTGCTAGTCTCTCTCTTGTAACAGGGGTGCGGTCTGAGGGGAGGGGAGGACAGGGGAGGCCCTGAGGTCAGCTGCTGGGGTTCAAAGCTCTGCTCCAATACCGACCTCGGACAAATTACCCTCTCTGGACCTCATTTCCCAGATTCCTCACTTGGGAAAGACACGAACATAGAGCCCAGTGGGGGGAATCAGGGAGACGTCTGTGTGGTTGAATGGGGTTCTGGATAGGGAGGTATCCCTTTCCTCCCATGTGCCCCAGTTCCCTGAAGGCTCTGCACACAGCAGAGTACACACCACCTCCTGATGGTCGCTCCGAGGGCAAGGAGAGGCTTCTCCAAAGACCCCGGCTACTCACCTAGGAGAGCAGGAGCCAAGCGCTCTGGCTGTGGGAGGGTCCCGCAGGGTTCCCCACATCACCCTGAGGCACACTTTCTCTACAGGGGCTATTGGCCATACTGGTGGCCCCGCAAGATTGTTGGAAAGCAAGTGAGGCGTGGCACATACAGTAAGTGCTCCACTAATGTACTGCCGCTCCTCAGTGCCGAGCGTCTTTGTCTTCTGCGGCCGGAAGGCTGAGTTCAGAGCGAGGCTGTGACTTGCGGAAGAGCAAGCGCTGACTTCGCCCTTCTCAGGAGCCCAAACTCAAGCAGGCCGTGGGGCTGGGCTGTCCCCAGGTGGAGTCCCCAGCTGGGACCACAGCCGCCCATTTCTTCTAGAGTAGCAGCCCTGTCACCTCCACTTTTACACATCAGAAAACTGTCACCCCCAAAGGCGAAGTCAGTCCATCACCCAAGCTTAAGGAGAGGAGAAAGAAGGGGACGCATCCTTGGATCTGTTTGTCCACGAGACAAAACACGGGCCGGTTCAAGACCCACAGTTCACCCTGGTGTGTGGGGCAGCCCAGACCTACAGGCAAAAGGTAAAAGGCGAGGAAGCCAGAGACACCCCGGTTGGTGTCCCTGCCCCATGGCATGCTCCCTAACCATCCGAGGAGGGTCCCCATCGAAGCATTCAGTCTCCCCCATCCCCCTGGGGATACCAAGAGGATTCTCAGCTTCCAATTCCCCAGGGGGAGGACCACCCAGGTCCAAGATCGCTCCCCTCCACCAGACCCAAGACTCTGGGCACTGTTATTCTGGGAATATCCGAGGAGACCTGCCTCCACTGGGTTTCCTTAGCCTCCACCCTCTGGGGGTTGAAGTTGCAGCTTCCATTCCTACCGCTCAATAGAGTCACTTCTGCGCCAGGAAGACTCCACCTGCAGGACCACAGTGACAGCTAGGGCTGGCCGGGGCGGGGGGGCACCAGGGCCACAGGTGAAGTCAGAAACCAGT
This sequence comes from Typhlomys cinereus, assembly GCA_023101885.1. Taxonomy (NCBI): domain Eukaryota; kingdom Metazoa; phylum Chordata; class Mammalia; order Rodentia; family Platacanthomyidae; genus Typhlomys; species Typhlomys cinereus. Next base: position 6,778,351 of record JALPQD010000063.1, on the reverse strand, counting down.
GCTCACCTTCCACATACTGGGATCGAACTCAGGTCTCCATGTTAGCGAAGCAGGTGTCTTACCCACTGAGCCATCTCTCCCGCCCACCCACCTGTGTCAGTTGGTTTTAAACAACTCTTCTCAGGGTGTCTGACTTGGGTCTGCAGAGATGCGTTCATCTCTGCGCACACCATCGAAACCCATAGCACCGTGAGCCAGATTTCAACATGGGGAGACAATATCTTTACTGGCAGAAGGACCGTGGGGCAAGAGGGTGGAGGGTGCCCACAATGAAGACACCTGAAAGGACACCTGGGGCCACAGACAGGAGGACATGGGACAGGGCGATGGGAAGGGGTCCTGTCTGCTGCTGTGGTGGGAGGGGATGCTCGGGACAGAGTGAAGGTGTCTTTACAAGTCTGGGGCAGGTGGGGGAGGGGTGCATCTAGACCTAAGGTCCAGCTGCCTGTGACTCGAAAAAGAGAGATTCTGGTGACGAAGGAGCAAAGGCCAGACCGGAAGCGGAGAAGAGAGTGAAGCTTGTGAAGTGCTGAGATGGATGCAGGAAGCAGAGGGTCAGCAGGGACCTGCTCTCTAGGGGAAGCATTGGCTTGCAGGCCAGTGGGCAGTAGGGTGTGTTTGTGTGTGTGTGTCTGTAGAGTATTGTGCCTACATGTATGTGTGTGTTTATGTGGGTGTGTTATGTGTCTGAATGTCTAACATGTATGTGTATGTGTGTCTGTGTGTGTCTACCTGTGTGTGTCTATGTGAATTGCGTGTGTGAATGTATGTCTGCATGTATGTGTGTGTCTGTGAATGTGTGTATCTACCTGTATGTGTATGTGAAGGTGTGCATATGTATGTATCTACCTGTATGTATCTGTGTGAGTGTGTGTCTACATGTATGTATGTGTGTATATGTATATGTGTGTACATGAGTGTGTGTCTGTGTGAGTGTATCTACGTGTGTGTGTCTATGTGAGTGTGTGGGGGGGTATGGGTATGTGTCTGTGAATATGTGTGTCTACATGTATGTGTATTCGAATGTGTGCATATGTGTGTGTCTATTTGTATGTATCTCTGTGGGTGAATGTGTCTGTATGTGTGTACATGTATGTGTGTATGCATATGTGTATGTGTGTACATGTATGTGTGTCTGTGTATATCTGTGTGGGGTGTCTACTATGTGTGTCTATGTGAGCGTGTGTATGTACGTGTCTACATGTGTACCTATGTGAGTGTGTATGTCTGTATGTGTCTGTCTGGGTGTGCAGCTAAGTGAGAGCTATTTGTTATATTCTTAAGAGTAGAGCCCCTTTCTAACAACCGACGCCGTAAAGTATTAGGTACCATGGAAACGAACAGGCTTGAGACTCAGAGAGGCTTAGCGATTTCGCCCTAGACACACAGCACCTTGTCTCAGAGCAAATCTGCTCCCTTGGCCTCTATTCCACACGGTGTCCCACACTTCTCCTTTCTGGATAAACAACCCACAACCTGATTTAAAAAAAAAACTCGTAGGAGTCCTTTAGGAATAATTCAAGAAGAAAAAACAGAGACCAGAACAGCAGGAAACAGACATTGCCGTTGACGGAAGGTTCCTTTTACCTCCTTCCTGGCCCTTAGATTGCAACCTGCGATGGTGACTGTGGCCACCATTTGCTATGTGCTGACTACGTCCTGCTCTGCGCTCAGCCTGCAGATACTCCTCGCCCAATCTCACAGCCGTGATGGGAAGGCAAAGGCCCTGTGGTTCTTGCCCTTCTGGAACTGGGGGCACAGAGAAGTGAAGCCACCTTCCCAGGGCCACAGAGCACACCTCTGGCAAAGAGATCCAAAACCTGGTACTTACCTGCCAGACTCCTTTGAGGGCGTTAGGATTACAGCAGAAAACTGTCCAGTCTCCCCCCACCCCCAATTTAAACTGACTCTAAGTCTCTAACTTGAGCAGTCTTCTCCCATAAAGACGTGAATGACCCCAGCCTCAGCCAAAGACACTGGCTTGGGTGGCTGGAATCTGGAAGAAACCTGGATTTGCAGCCACAAATCCCTTTCCCGAGACCTAGAGCCTCAGGCAAACAGCGGCAGATGGGCTTGGAGATGCCTTTCAGAAGCGGCCTGTGTGCTTTGGATCGCAGATGATTAATGCGCTTGGGATCAAGGAAAGCAGCTGCCGTTTCCCACTGACCCGGGGGCGGATGGGGGGGGCACAGGACTGCGTGCTAATGACCCATGGGATCAGGAGGTCCCTGGCCTGTTCAGCCGGGGGGGGGGGGGGGGAGCTTCAGGTCCTCCTTGTAACAGGATCAGAGAAGTGGATGGAAGCTGGTCCCCGAATGGAACCTGACAAGTGGGGGGGCCGAGCCTCTGGTGCAGGAAAGCACCCCAGTTAGGAGCTGCTCTTGGGGCGCCCTGACCCTCAGCTTTCTACTTAAGCACTGCCACATACTCGCCTGCAGACAGCGTTGTTCCACATTTGCAGATGGCTTCCCTCTGTTTTTCTGGCCCTCTCCACCCTGAACAACCTTCCCACGGGGTTTCCCCCCCCGCCCCTCCCTCCATTAGCTTAGCCAGTCTCGGAAGACAGGCGCATAACTGGCTCTGGCTTCTTACTGTTAAACATAACGCTGTCACGAACATCTTTGTGCCCGAAACATTTATAACCTTGCCGAATGGCCGCTCCTTTTCCTCCTCCCCCTTCTCTTTTTCCTGCTCCTCACCCTTTTCTTTTCCTCCTCCCCCACCCTCTTCTTCCTCTTGCTCCTCTCTTCTCTTCTCTTGTTCTTCCTCCTTTTCTTCCTCCTCCTTCTCTCCCTCCTTCCCTTCCCCCTCCTCCTATTCTTCGTCCTTCTCTCTTTCTCTTCTCCTTCCTTCTTTTCTTTTTCTTCCTCTTCCTCCTCCTCTGCTTCTTCCTTCTCCTCTTTTCCTTTCTTTTCTTCCTCCTCCTCCTCTTCTTCTTTCTCTTCCTCCTCTTCTTCTGCCTCTTTCTCTTTCTCTTCTGTCTCTTCTTCCTCCTCCTCTACCTTCTTTTTGAGACAGGTCTTATATAGCCTTGACTTACTATGTTGCTATGCAGCCAAGAATGATCTTGACCTCCCAGTCGTTCCATCTCCAGCCCGTCTGTCACTCTTCCCAAGCATCTTGCTCTCAAGATGGCCTTAACAAGCCCCTCCCCTCTAACGAGGTTGCTGGCAGGTTGCCCAAGCCGCCCGCCCCCCTGGGCAGCACTAATGGACTCAGTGGGTTATTAACAAGAAAACAGGACATAGAGGTGGGAAAGGGACTGTGTTGGGGGATGGGGTTCAAGGGAAGCAGGAGAGGATCGATTATTTATTTATTCATTCATTTATTCATTTATACTTATTCATTTATCATGCTTGCCTCTGTGTGTGTGTGTGTGTGTGTATATCAGAGGGCACTGTGTGTCCTCCAAGGTTTTCACCCTGGATTACTTCTACTTCCTTTTTCTTTGCTCTTGGATTTCCCAGGCTCCTCCCACCAGGGCCAGAAGTGCAGGCTGCTGCTGTTTCCACCTGACTTTTTTTTTTAAATATGGGACCTGGGATCTGAAGTCAGGACCTTCTGCTTGGGAGCTGGAGTCTTAACCCCAGCCTGAGAGAGTTGATTTAATAACGATACATTGTATATATGTGTGAAAAGGTCAAAGACTAAAAAGGAAGTAATGGACTAAAAAAAGACTTCACACTTCCCGGCCCCACCATCATGTAAAGTGATTCCTTCAAATGCATCTCCTGGTCTGGAGAGATGGCTCAGGGAGCAAAACACCTGCTTGCCCATAAACCTGGAGACCCAAATTTGATCCCTGGAAGCCCACATGTTGGAAGGAGAGAAATGACTTCTGAAAGCTGTCTCTGAGCTCCTTGGGATGCATGCTCTCTCTCTACTCTCTTCTTCTGTCTTTTCTTTCCCTATCTCTCTTCCTCTCTCTCTCTCTTCCTCTATCTCTCTCTTCTTCTCTCTGTTCTTCCTATCTCTCTCCGTCTCAAGCAAACAAATACAATATTAAAAAAAAAAATCAGCAGGATAGCTCACTTTCGGTCCAAACTGGTGAATTCAATCCCCAGAATCCATACGGTGAAAGGAGAGAAGCGACTCCTCTCTCTGTCTATGTTGACACAGGGTCTGACCTGGTAGCCTCCAGCTGGACTTACACTCATGATCCTCCTTCCTTAGACTTCAGAGTGCTGGGGTTACAGGCATGACGCACCCCGCCTGCTTGTCTCAGTCCCCCGAATCTCTCAGCCAGAAGTCAGCCCTCACGGTATAGAACCCGATCAGTAGACCCCACAGATAAGGCGTGGGATCCAGGCAGTGGCGACTACCAGCCGTGTGGACGAACCGCCTGGGGAATGGCCGTGGGTGTTTAACCGACTTTCAGCTGCCGACAGCAGCCCTGGGTCTCAGCTGCCCGTAACCTCAGAAGAGACCTGACAGGAGCCAGACCCAGGCAGCTGGCTGCTCCCAGATTCCTGACCACAGAGATGAAACCGATCTTGCCATTCTCTGCCAGGGGGGCTCCAGGGAGCCTCTCTACAGCCCAGGATGATCAGGACACCAGACGAGAGACACATGCGTCTCTGGCTTCTGTGCCACCACATCGCTGGCTCCTGACTTGCCAAGTGACCAGCTCACATGTGATCTGAGAGAACCTTCTAGTAGGAGATGCTATGGGTGCTAAGAATATGGGGTGCATTTGGGTGGCCCCGAGTGCAGCCATCAGCTTTCTCCACTGGGCCCTCAGAAAGACTGGGTTTTGATTTGTGGCTGGGAGCCCTCCCGAAGCAGGATGTCCTCAGCTCGTTCTTTGTGCCTAGCTAAACCATCTGATAGCCCACGCCGGGGAGGGAGAAAACCCAGCCTGTTATAAGTTAATTCCTCTTTCCTCTGGATTCTTGAAAAGGGGCCGTAGGCGAAGACATCTGGCTGCACCAGAGGCCTCACCCCCTGGAATCAGGCCTCTGATAAGGAAGGCAGCTTTCAGATCTCAGCCTCAAAGCTGTTGCCTTGGGACACGCAGGCCCACGCTTTTCCCACGAGCCTACAGATTCGAACTCAGGTCCTTGGGCTGGTACAGCACACAGTTTACCTCTGAGCCATCTTTCCAGCCTCCAGATTCTTGACCTATAGAACAGGCACCCCAAGTGCCTCGTTGACGACAATATGTGGGTACTGGATTATGCATACAGGCCTTGCAAGCTTCAGTAAACAGACATTCAAGCATCCCGGACAATGGTGAGCTTGGGGGAAAACTCAGAGACGTGGAAGGCACATGGATCTCTGCAGGACACTCACAGAAACAGCGGATGGCATAGAAGTCTGCAGAAACTGGTTTGATCCCGGCCCGCCACATCACTATCTCAATTCCTCTGCATGTTGCTGATAAATTAAGGATAAGACAGCTAAGACAACAAGGGGCTTTATTTTCTAGTATGATTGTCCAGCTTGGCAGGAGAATCCACACCAACACCAGGGGCTGAGGGAACTGGCCATACCATATTCACAGAACAGCTGGGAAAGGGACAACCTCCGCTTGCCAGACCAGCATGTCTTGCCAAGTGTACCAAAGGATGCCAACTTCCCTGGCCAGCTCCCTCCATCTTATTTACTGCCCAGGGACTGGTCCCTCCCACCTCGAGCTGGGCCTTCCTTGTCAACTAGACAATCTCCTGCAGGCTTGCTCAGGGCCTAACTCAACCACTGATTCTTTACAAATGTGTCCAGAGCTTAAACCCTCCATGACCAAGTTGACACACCTGTATTTAACTATGACAACCACCTATATGCTGTGTGACCCTGGGTGTGTCTTTGGACTTCTCTGAACCTCTTCTAAAATGAGAAGCAAATAGCAGCTTCTGTCTGGGATTTTTTTTTTTTTTTAAATAAAATACTTTATAAAAGAAGGTAAACAACTTTAAGAAGCTGATTCTCAACTGAGTCATCTCGCCAGCCCCTGTTTGGGACATCTTGCTTCAAGAGACAGGGATGTGAATCCTTGCCAGCCTACGATGGGGCCTATGCTAACCCCTGATGAATTGATTGTTTGCTAGAAGATCTCATGGTGCCTTGGGTGAACCCATATCACAGAGTAAAACACAGTCATCTTTGCTCTGAATTCAGCTGTGTTTTGGGCTGCTGAGATGGCTCAGCAGGTAAGGTGCCTGCACCCAAACCTAGAGACCTAAGTTCAATCCCCAGAAACCCACATGGTGGAAAGGAAAGAACTGGCTTCTGAAAGTTGTCCTCTGCTGTCCACCCATGTATCTCAGCCTGCATGTTATACCTCTCCCTTTCTCTCTCTTCCCCTCCCTACTTGACTCCCTCTCTCCTCTTTCCTTTCTCTCTCAAATATGAATTCAGCTGTGTGATGTAGAGCAAATGCCTTCAACATTCTGAGCCTAGTTTCTGTGTGTGTGTGTGTGTGTGTGTGTGTGTGTGTGTGTGTGTGCATGTGCGCGCATTCCTTGTCTTGTTTAGGGCCAGGTATCTCCACTGCTATAAGCCCGACTAGCTGGCCCATGAGCTTTTGCGTGCTCTCCGCTTCCCATTTCTCCTAGGTGTGCTGGGATCAGAGATGAGCAATTGCATTCAGCTTTTGTGTGGGTTCTGGGGATTTGAACTCAGGTCCTCTGAGTCCTCTCTGCACTGAGAGAACCCACCAAGCCACCTCTGCAGCCCCCAGAGCCTCGGATTCTAGACCTGTAGAAGGAGGGTCGTCAACAAAGAAGCCAATTGCCACAGTGCAGGTTGAGGCCGTGCCCTGGGGCAAAGGCCCTTCCCAGGCCTGGGTATGGTTTCTAAAGCGTCCAGCTGCACCTACCGGGGGCCATCAGGACCTTAAATGGGAAGCTCTTGTTTGACTTCAGGCCAAGGACGCTGACCTGTAGGAAGTGGCCCTGGGGTGGTGGACAGATCATTCTGGAACTTCCGGAAGCGATGGAGCCGTGATTATGAGTAAGAGCGCAACCCCAAATCCTACCCCACCACAGACTTAGCAAAGTGAGACTCCCAGCTGAAGCCATCTCTCAGAAACTTGGGGCTCTCTCGGGCACAGCAGAGCTCACGACGGCAGCTAGCATGCGCGGAGGGCCAGCTGCATGCCAGCTAGTTTTCATTCCTTGTGCGTGTGTGTGCGTGCATGCGTGCGCATATGTGCATTCACACATGTGTTCCTGTGTGTGTGGAAATGTATATGGAAGCCGGAGGCCAACCTCAACCTCAGGGGGTGGGCTGGGGGTTGGGCCTCCTCAGGAGCCTTTTTGGTCCAGTTCATTTTTCAAGATTCTTCTCACGTGGGTGCTGGGGACTGAACTCGAGTCCTTGGGCTTGTGCCTCAAGTGCTTTGCCAGCAGAGCCAGCTCCCCAGGTCCCTTGGTTTAATTTTCTTTTCTTTGTAGCACAGCACACATAGAATTGTTAAGGGAAGGGAAGGGAAGCTCCGAGTAGGCGAGGGCAAGGGGGGAAATGTCTACATTTTAATTTCTTTTGTTCAAATATTTTATTTCTGGGTTGGAGAGATGGCTCAGGGTTAAGACTCTGCCTCGCAAGCAGAAGGACCTGAGTTCAGATCCTGATCCCAAGTTAAAAGACAAAAAGCCAAGGAGAAAGGGCTGTGGCCTACACTTCTAGCTCTGGAAGGTGGAACTTGGGAAATCACAGAGGGGAGCAAATAGGACATAGAAGCAATCCAAGATAATTCCTGAAGTCACCCTTGGGTTCCCACAGGCACATGTTAGTGCCCTCTAATACATACAGACATACACACAATTGACTAATTAATTAATATTTTATTTGTGGGTTGAAGCGATGGCCTAGGGTTAAGCTTTGCCTCACAAGCAAAAGAAGCTGAGTTCGGATTCCAGATCTCATGTAAAAGTTGGGAGGAAATAGTTTTTGTTTGTTTGTTTAGCAAATAGAGAAATAGAGGGAATATGCAACACACCATAGTGCACATGTGAAGGTCAGAGAACAATTTCAGAAGTCAGTTCTCTCCTTCCACCTTATAGACTCTGGGGCTTGAATTCAGGTCTCCAGGTTTGCACACAGGCGCCTTTATCTGCTGAGCCTTATCTCTGGCCCCTGTTTGCATTCATTTGCCTTTATAAACACAGAGTCTTCAGGAAGGCCCCATGGAAGGCCCCCCATGGAGCAAGTACTATCATGTCCCCATTTCACAGAGGAGGAAGGTGTGGCCCAGGACAAAGGAGTGATTGTCAGAGTCTATACCTGGTTTATCTGTGCTCAGCCAGTACTCTTAGTTTCGAAATCTGTCACTTTAGATCCACACGACAGGACTAGAGAGGATCAAGTCAAACAAGGCGTGTGGGGGACATGGGGATGCTCTGTAAAGGGGGGCTATGGTGTTTTCTCATTCATACCCGTTTTAGACATGCGCATCTATGTCCCTTCCCCCCTGCTCCCTCGACCGCTGGCTGGTCCTCAGATGGACAGAGCAGATGGAATAATAGGATGGAGGAGGAGGATGACCTGCCCCTCAGGGTCCCCCGGGGAGTGACAAGTTCTCAGAGAGTCTCAGCCCTGAGCGTGCATCAGGAAGGAGTGGAGGGTAGAGTCCCGCCCCGTGACCCCCGCCATGTGATCCCTCAGGTCTTCTCAGCAGCTGGAGGTGGTCAGATGGGCCTGAGAGGCCAAGGCCACGGCCTGGGTCAGCAGGTCACTGCATGGCAGCTTGAGGTCAGTCCCTCAGCTCTCTCACTTATATCTGGTCCTGCTGGGATGGGGAGGGGACGTGCACGGGACTTCACTGCACGGTGGAAAGCCAAGGATGGGGGTGAGGGGAGCGTGATGCTGGTTCCACAACGCTGGGAAAGTTGCTTTGAACCTCAATTTCTTCATCTGTAGCAGTTTGCCTGAGTGGTTACTGATAATCACCATCAAACGGCTTAAGGGACAAAGGGGTTTATTCTCTTACAGGTCTCAGTCCAGCTTGATGGCAGAGATCATACCAGCACCAGGGCCGAGGGGACTGCCACACCATCTCTACATAATGGCTGAGAGAGGGACGATCCTTACTTGCCAGACCAGCATGTCTGGCCAAGTGTACACAAGGATGCCGACTCTCTCAACCAGCTCTCTGTATATTATTCCTGGGCCTAGTCCCACCCATCCTGGGCTGGGCTTTCCCCATCAGTTAGACAATCTCCTGCAGGTTTGCTCTGGGCTTAACTCAACCACTAATTCTCCACAAATGTGCCCAGAGCTCAAACCCTTAACAGTCAAGTTGACCCCTGTGCCCAACTATGACACAGACATGTGTCCCTTGGTACAGAGAGGTCAGATCATATGTCCCAGGGTCACACAGCTTCATTTGACCCTTGAACCCCATGCAGTTGGATTCTACCGTGTTTGCAGGGGGCCCTAGTGATCTGTGGCTTCCCATGCGTCATTCAGTTCCAGCGTGAATCCGCAGCCGTAGAAGTCTCCATGTGGGTTGTCCAGTTCTTTGCAGAAAGCCTTGTTCTGTGGGGAAGGGGTCCAGCTGACTCTTCTTCACTTGTCTGTGCTCCGGGCTTGGGCTTGGTGGGCGCCCGGTGCAAAGTGAAAATGAGAGAACCTCTCGCAGGAGTGCACACGGGGACATTCCGTGCTGTTACTAACAGGCTGGTGGCTGGCTTCCCTGCCCAACTTGTCGTAAAAGGCCGCGACACTTCACTAGGGTAGAGACCACGTAACCTCGGACCTATCTCTTGCTGGCCAAGCGACCCAGGCATGGTGGCTGGGAGCAAGCCCTATATAGCGAGACAGCGCTATCTCAGATTGCGTTTCCCCGGAAGTCAGGTCCCCTGGGCTCACCTGGGATCTCAGGAAGTCCCCCCCCCCCCCCGTGTAGCAGCTAGTCTATCCTTTGTTGCTGATAAATCTACAATCAAAAGGTTTTATTCTGGTTTATGATTGGCCAGTTTCAGTTCTTATACCTTTGGTCAGGAGCTGAGAAAATTGGCCATACCATATGCATATTGCCACAGGACTCTAGAGAAAGGAACAATCCTTATTTGCCAGACCAGCCTATCTGACCAAGGATACCAAAGGATGTCAACTTTCAACCAGTCCCCTCTAGCTTGTCCACTTGTCCAGGGAGTAGCCCCACCCACCATGTCCCCATTAGACAATCCCCTGCAGACTTGCTCAGGGCCTAACTCAACCACAGATTCTTTACAAATGTGTCCAGAGCTTGATCCTTCCTCAACTGTCAAGTTGACACCTGGGGCTAACTAAGACTCTCCAGGTCTCTGGGGAGGTCTGTAGTGGAGAATGGCACTTAGTCCAGTGGCTAGTATTCACACACTTCTTCCCAGAAGAAAATAGAAGAGCGGGAAACGCCTCCTGACTCATTCCACTAAGCCAGTGTCAACCCTGAAGTTAAGTTAGTCAGACCATGAGCCTAAGAAGGGGGCACATGCACATGAATATCGTGTATACATAGAAAGAAAAATGCTTAGCAGTAAGTTAGCCAGGAGCATTCAGAAACACATAAAAGAAATTAGCCAACAAGAGCAAGTGGATTTTCTCTCAGAAGCTGAAGCCTAGTTCATGGTACACCCCTATCCCCCAACCTCCATGTCTCTCTCTCTCTCTCTCTCTCTCTCTCTCTCTCTCTCTCACACACACACACACACACACACACACACACGCACGCACACACATCTCAGCAGACTAAAGAGGAGACATCACAGGGTGATACCATTTGATAACTAAAAAGCATTTTAAAAAAAGCAACCTTCATTCACAATAAAAACTCTCACAAATAGGAGTGAAAAGGAACCTCAATGATTTGACTTGATGGGACTGGAGAGATGGCCCAGTGGCTAAAACCTTTGCCTTGCAAGCAAAAGGACCAGAGTTTAGATCCTCCCCCTCCCCTCCCCAGTGCCCAAGATGCCAGGCAGATATGGTATGCAATTCTGGTTCTGGAAGGTGGAGCCTGGGAAGTCCCAGAGCAGAGGGTGATTCTTGGTATCACCCTTGGACTTTCGCAGGCATACACAGTGCCCTCTTGCACGCACACACACAGCACACACATTCATTTACCATAAAAATATTTTTTACTGTGGGTGAATTTGAATAATCTCCCAGATTTTTCTTCTCCTATCAGTCAATTAAAGAACTTGCCTGCTGAGATAAGTCTCATGTATTTGTTCTTCTTCCTCCTCTTCCTCCTCTTTCTCTTCCTCCCCCTCCATCTTCCTCCTTCTTCTTCCTTGTTCATGCTTCCATGGAGCTAAATCCCCTGGCAATTTAAGACCCATGTCCCTGTTTGGTACAGGACCATGGCACACTAAGACACCTCCAGACCAGACAGAGAGCCCTGGATTCTTTCTTCTCCCTACCTGAGGGGGTGCCTGTCTGAGTGCAGTCTGGAGTCGCTCCTAGTTCTCCTGGTCCCTGTCTATCTGGCCTCTGTCATGTTTGGCATGGAGAGTCAGGAAACTGCTCTTCAATCCAGCATCCTACCTGCACCTGAAGCCCTCACGTTGGACAGAGGACTATTGTCTTTTGGCCCCAGAGAGGAGGTTGCAGTCCTTAGCCACAGTAACACCCTGGCTGGAAATGTGGCGATTCCAGAAATCCACCCAACATCCTAAACCCTCCCTACCCTAAGGGCCTACAGAAGAAAGTCTGTAACTTCTTCCACTCCCCACCCTTCAGGGTCCTGAGTTCTCAGCAACACTTTAGCAATGTCTGAAAGCCACAAAAGATTTGTCTGGGCTGGATGGGAGAGGCTTGTGCATCTCCCCCACTGGGGGCTTCCTTCAGACTCCTTCCCCACCACCTCCCTGCCACTTCTGTCTGTTCGCGTCGGCTCTCTCCCTGTCTTCTCTGACATTACACTGTTTCTTCTGTTCTAATTCCCACTCTGCGACACTAAACTATGGTTCTCTCTGCCACCAGGCCCTCGGCTCTGAGAAAACTTGTTTCTGAAATCTTCCTTATGTTAGCGTCTCTCTATCACGAGCCTGACACGTGGTCATAGAGTTGTCTGGGTTCCTTTCCGGGGTGTCTGTAGCAGGTGAGGGCTACCCAGTTTCCCTGCCCTTCTTGGAGACGCAGCTGGCTGGCTGTGTATGGGGCAGATGTGGACCGAGAGGCAGAATGGCCTCTGACTTCGGATGATTTCCCTCCAGCTCACCCCACTCAGCACTAAAACTGGGAACTGAAACTTCCCTTGGGAGATGACATCAGCTTATTGATTGTAAGAGTGGAATCACCTGGAGGAATCTTCCAGTGAAGAACTGGGAAGGGAGGGGGGGCTACAGAAGTGACTGGGGAGGGGCGGTACGTGCTTGTTGTGCAAGCGGAGGAGCTGAGCTTGCAAATCAAACACTGCCATGTAAAAAGTCAGGCACCTGTAACCTCAGTGGAGGGAGGAGGTCAGGAGAGGGTGGAGACAGGTGGACCCCTAACACTCTGCTCAGCCAAGATGGTAAGCTCTGGGGTTCAGTGCGAGTCCTGAAAATAAGGTAGAGTGTGGTGGAGGGAGATTCACAAAGTTGACCTCTGGCCTCCTCACACACGTGCATAACACACACACACTTGTGTATAATACACACTTGAATATAGCACAAACACACATTGTGCACATAGCACACACATACACACAGCACACACATACACACATGCACTTGTATATAATACATATAACCCATACAGTTTCTATAACACACACACACGCACACACGCACAACTCTCTCACAGAACTGGGCTGGGATGACCTCACCAATAACCCTCTGTTAGAAAGCCAAACTCCCGCATCTTCTAAGTTGCCTCCTAAAGCCAACATTTCAGGATTCCTGCTACACGGGGGAGCTAAGGAGGCCTTGGAGGGGCGTGGAAAGGGATGTGTCCAAAGCACGCTAGCACTAAGTTGGTCTTACCATCTGTCAAAGTCCAAAGTCTCCTCTTTTTTTGTTCTCCTCAGTTCTGCCGCCACTAAGACCATGTGTTGAGCCTGACTAACCGGCCAAGCGTGCAGGCTGTGCGGCGAGATGTGCATTCTACTTGGCTGGGTGACCTTGGGCATCTTAGCCTCTCTGAGCCCCCTGTGTCTTGCGGGCGAGGGATTAAAGGTGCCCACATGGAAATCAGGCCATCCGAATTCCATCAACGGAACCCATGCGGTGGAAGGAGATCAACCACTTCCAAAAAATTGTCCTGATTGACATGGCTGCCCAAGGGTATGTGGGTTTACCTCTCTTTAATAAATTAACTAATTAAATTTGTTGTAGCCAGGTTAAAAAGTAGCCTGCTAAGATGGACAGAAAAAAATACCAGCTGACCGCATCTGCCCCCACCTTACTGCAATTCTGGGAAAAATAATTAGGGTTGGGTCTCTCTGAAAACATTCCTGAGATCACGATTTCATCAATCATGGTTTAATCCAGCACCCCACATTAGGATAGTCCTGCTTACACATCACTGCTGAAGTCTGACTTCTATGAAAATCGCTTGCTTGCTCCTTGCCTCTTGCTTTAAAAACTCCATGCACTGAAATCCCCCGGCTTTCTGTTGCGCGATCAGCTGATCAGCTTCAATAAAGCCTCTCCATTTGATAGAGTTTCCAGTTTCAGTGTGGGGAAGTCCTGAGCGGTCCCACACCTATAACAAATTAAGACAACCACAGCGTTGTTGAGAGGATTCCTGGCCCTTGAACACTGTCCTCCTCGACTCACTGCTTCTGTGTGTAAGTAAGGGGTAAATGATAGACACGCTCTGTTCCCCAAAAGAGTCAGCCAGCTGACTTAGTGCTTGGTAGTTCTATTTCATCTTTGTATGTGTGTGCCTGTGCATGTTTAAAACAGGATGCTTGAGTGCGTGTGCCTGTGAAGGCTGAAGGGTGACATTGTGAATCATCCTGCATTGTTCTACCTTCTTATTGCTTTGCTCTGGAGTTTCCCAGGCTCTGCCTTCTAGGGCCAGAGTTACAAGTTGAAGCCATAACTTTTTAAAAACATTTATTTGTAACATTATTATTATTATTAGTGTATGTGTGTGTGTCTGTGGAGCACCAAGGATGACTTTGAGAATCATCCTGGATTGCTTCTACCTCCTTTTTGCTTCACTCTGGAATTTCCCAGACTCCGCCCATCAGGACCAAAAGTTCAGGCCGCTGATTGTGCCTGGCTTTTTTTTTTTCTCCCCCTGTGGGACCTGGGATTTGAACCTAGGATCTGTTTAATAGGCAGAGAGTTATTAACCCTTAAGCCATCTCTCCAGCCCTGGAATTCCATTTCAAAGCACCCTATCCTGATTTCATTGTCTCCAAACTGCACAGATCCTATCGGATGGCCTCTTTAATTAAAGATAAGAATGGTAACTTGTTTACAGCATAGGCCCCACCCACATTTTTCCACCTCTGTCTCCAGGAGGAAGAACTCTTGGGGTTTGTGAGGTGCAGTAGGCCCTCTGGTAGCAGTGGTTGTTGAAGGCAGAACAAACCCATGTGGTTTGACACAAGCTAGGCAGGACACACACTGCTAACAGGAGCTGAGTATTTCGCAGATAAAGAAATGGTGTGGAAACTATTTGTTTCTGGTAGCCCTTAGTGTTTGGGTTTGCTTTAAAAATTATTTTGAGGGAGAAAGAGCAAGTGCATGCTATGCCTGGGGAGGGGAGGAAGAGGGGACAGAGGAGTACTACAAATCAGTTCTCTCCTTCCACCATATGGGCCTCCCAGGATCAAACTCAGGTCGCCAAATCTGTGAGTAGGAGTCTTACTCACCGAGCCACCTTACCGATCTCCACTTTTTTTGTCGTTGTTCTGGGGACTGAACCTAAGGGTTCCACCAAGTTTTCAAGAGCTAGACCACTTAGCCTCTCTTCCCCACCCTCCAGAAATTGTTCTGGAAAATGCATATTTCTTACACTTAAGGCGGAAGTCACCACTGTGAATTGCAAGAACGCCTTTTTTGGAAAGTTACTACCCCAATCCCTCAAGCTTGTCGTTTCCTTATTTCTTGGTTTTATTCCAGAATTGGGTATGTCTAAAGCGGACTGACTAACCTCACACTTTAAGATTAAGAAATTGAGACCCCACGGGGTGGGGGCCTGCCCGGGTCTGACAGCAGCGAGCGAGGCTGGGGCTGGAATTATGAGATTGTGACTTTATCAAGGGACTTTGGTCAGGGAAAGGGAGGGCGGAAGCAGTTTCCTCACTGAAGGAACGAGTCCATTACCAGGTCTTCCAGGTAGGGGTGGGGTTACTCGGGTGTGGTCTCCGAAGACAGCCTAGGGCGCGGGGAGAGTTTGAGCTGGGAACTTGGGAAATCAGAGGCGGGGATGCGAGAATTCAAGGCGGGGCGTGAGGTCTAAGGATCCTGGCTGTGCAGAGGGCGGAGCTTGAGATGCTGGCAAATGGAATTATTAGTTCCTGGGCGCGACTCCTGGAAATCGGGGAGGGGTTTCGTGGCACGGATGGGTCGGTTCTGAAGGATCGGGAGGGGGAGCTGGATTCAGGGAGCCCAGGGACTGGCCTACGGGCTTGGATAGGCGGTGAGCTGAAATTCCACTGAGAGACTTCGTAACAATCTTCGGAGTAACCGGGGGACGCGGCCCTGTAGAACCAAGAGGGTCAGTGGAAAAACAAAAAGCTCTGCTCCAGGTTCTAAGAAGCACTGGGCGTGGTTCGGAGGCGCCCGGGGGCGTGGCCACGCGGCCGGCCATTCAAGGGACTTGGAAAACCGGGCGCGCGAGGCCCGCCCCGCCTTCCCCTGCGTCTGCCTGCATCGCTCCGCGCGATCAGAGGAGGCGCTACGGAGCCCGAGGTGTGGACCGCAGGGTGGGAAGCGGGCTTCCCCTTCCGGAAGTGGGAGTGGCCCGGCAGGGGCTCCGCGGCCCTGGTTGGGCGCGGCGCGGCGCGGGAGGAGGCGGAGCCTACGCGCGGCGGCCGGGGCGGCGGCGGTAGCTCGCGCCCCTCCCCCGCGCGGCGCTCAGTGCCCGGCGGGAGGCGGCAGCGTTTGGAGCCTTCGCGGGGCTTTTGCAGCTGGACTTCGGCGGCGGTGGCGCCTGTGGCACCTGGGCCCTGGTGAGCGGCGCGCGCTCGGCGGGGCCGCTCGGGAGCAAAGCGGGGCGGGCGGATCAGCTGACCTCCCGGCGTGTGCGGGCGCGGGCTTGACAGGAGCCGGCGGGGCCGTGTGGACGGCCCCGGGGTGCGCGCGGGGCTGCGGGTCCTCGCACGGGTGCGCTGCTGCGGGGAATCTGCGGACCGTGCGGCGGGGAGGCTGCGCAGGGGAGGACTTCCGAGGTCCGCTGCCTCCCCAGAAAGGTTCTGGGAGGGAAGCGGGGGTCAGGCACCCGCCGCGGGCTGGGGCGAGGTGCGGCCTGGACAGGGGCTGCTGGACGCTGAGGGCGCGGGGTCCTGGGGCGCCCCGCGGAGCGAGTGGATGCGGGGTGGTGGACTGGAAGGCTCACGTGGGGCCGGGGCGCGCCGGGAGCGCGGGCGGCCGCCTGGCCCGCGGTCTCTGGGCTCAGGGGTGCACGTTCCCATCCGTGTCCTGAAGATCTGGGTTGCAGGCCAGGCAGGGCGGGGCAGGGTTCCAGCTGGGCCGGGGTGGGTGGGGACGGCTGGGGAAGGATCCTGAGAGCCGGGCCTGGGGGGAGCGGAGGGGCTAGTGGAGGAACCGAGCTTAGATCTCGCAAAGCAACGATCGGGGAGTAGGGAGGAATTGGGGAGGGGAGGGTGTGTGTGTGTGTGTGTGAGACTCCGAGGTGTAGTCTCTGCTTGCACCCGGGCCGCTTGGCGAGGGACGCAGGAAAAAAGAGCGCGGCGCAGGTGGGGCTCTGCCGCGCCGGAATGACCGAGGGTGAGGTCACATGCGGAGGGTGGGAGCGCGGAGCCAGCTCTCCCGCCTGTCACGCACGCCAGCCTTGCCCGGCTCTCCAATAATCTGAATGCTCTGGCGGGGGGAAGTGGGAGGCTGCGGGGTTAGCCGGGAAGAAAGGGGCTTCCTCTTGGAGGGAGGGGCTGGCCCCGCGGTCCTTTTTTGGGAGTGTTCAAAGGGTTTTTGATGGCTGGAAAAGGAAATGTCGGCTTTACTGCATGGTGGTTTAGAAAGCCATCCTATATTTGGCCTTAATGTAGGCTGCCCTTGTTTTGTGGTGTCTGAAGTGCTTGCTCTACATGGTACAAACGTGGATTTCAGGGCGAGGAGCAAATTGCAAGTTGTTCGTCTCTTCCATGCTAGCCAGCAAGGCGTTTAAAGAGAATTGAATAGTGTCGTGCGCGCTTCTACCCGGGTACTGAGTGGCGCATTTCTTCACTCTTGGAAATAGATGTCACAAGATATTGTGCCCTGTTACAACAGCCTTCCTGCCTGGGATTGCATTCTAAAACAGTACTTATGGTGCCCTTAGTCACTGGGTGTAATAATGCATCTCATTGTCCTTAGCTGGCAGAGCTCTTCTGACACCCAGGCCAGAATAGACAGAAACATGATTAAATACAAGCAGGTTGCTTCCTACCGGCTGCTCAGTTGTGCGGGCAAGTAGGTATCCGCTAATAATTCTCTGGAGAATGAGGAAGCGCTATTTTAGACATGGTTCTGTGCGTGTCAGAAGATAACTGACTTGGGAGATGGGAGGGTCCGTGTGGGGGGGTGGGGAGGGGACGGTGGAGATGTGTTTCCCATTCTCGGTTTTTCAATAAGAAGCCTGGTATTAAACATCAGATCTGATAGATTGCACACATAAGTATGGGAAAGGCGAAGTTTCCTTCTGTGGACTGACTGTGTCCTGTAGTTGGTAGTTTTGTGGACTGAGGAGTGAACAAAGATTTGGGGTAAAGGTCAGGTACACACCTTATGGAGAGATCTGGAACATGCTGTGTGTGTGTGTGTGTGTGTGTGTGTGTGTGTGTGTGTATGTGCACGTACACACAGATACATATGTGGACAGAAGACTGATATGTTTTAATAGAATAGTGAAATATCTGTACACAATATTGAATTTTTTCGTGATTGATTTGTTATTTTTCAGATTGTACTAAACACATGTTTAGGTATAATGTAGGTTAGATACAGAATGGTTGAATAGCATTTTATACACTTGATTTTTCATTTTTTTATTTTCATTTTTTTTTTTTACTCGGATTGCTGTGATGGATGTTTATGCCTGTCACTTCTGGGATCTACTCCAGTTGTGTGAAAAGTGACTGTAAGCCTTGTGAGATGGAATATTTGAGGCAATAAGTTACTAGTTCTTTTTTAATTTTTTAAATTATTTATTTATTTTGCGTGTGTGTGTGTGTGTGTGTGTGTGTGTGTGTGTGTGTGTGTCTGAAGAGAGAGAGGGAGAGAGAGGGCACTGTGTGTCCCTGTGGAGGACCAAGGGTAACTTCGGGAATCTTCTTGGATTGCTTCTACCTCCTTTTTGCTTTGCTTTTGGATTTCCCAGGCTCTACCCACCATGGCCAAAAGTGCAGCCCTCTGCCATTTCCACCTGGCATTTTTTTACCTGGGATCTGGTGTCCAAACTTGAGACCTGCTTGGGAGGCAGAATCTTAACCCCTGAACCATCTCTCCAGCCCAATTACTAGTTCTTAAGTGTTATAATTGGAATGTGGACCACTCAGTTCTCTGTGATGCAGAATGTTCACATAATGTGTTGCCAGTCACAAACCCGGTTCTCTAGACAGAGCATTAAGGTGCTCTAGACTGAGGCTTAAAGTACTCTAGACAGAGCATTAAGGCACTCTAGACTGAGCATTAAGGTACTCTAGACTGAGGGTTAAGGTACTCTAGACAGCATTAAGATACTCTAGACTGAGGGTTAAGGTACTCTAGACAGCATTAAGGCACTCTAGACTGAGCATTAAGATATTCTAGACTGAGCATTAAGGTACTCTAGATGGAGCATTAAGGCACTCTAGACAGAGCGTTAATGGACAGAGCCGTTTGTTTGCCTGGGATGGGGCAATAGTAAGCTGAGGGCAGCTTTCATATCCAGGGCATGCAGATCCTTGTGATAAACCTCTCTAACTTGTTTTCACCCCATGACTTCCTGTATCAGCCAGGAAAGCTCCTCTGGCACTTAAGGAAATGCCTCTTTCAACAAAAGATGCCTTTTCTGTATTAAAACATGGAATGCTTCATGAATATTTCAGTATGACCTAGTACCCAGAATGTTAAGTAACAGAATCTCCCTGGGCTCTCATCGCCCTACTTCGGGCTCTTTAATGAGACTCCTCGTCTTTCTTACCACGCTCTTTGTATTTTGACTGTGCGTCATGGGTTCTCTCTGGTTCTATGACAGCTTTATTGAGATATAAGTCCCATATCACGGAGTCAACTGAATTTGTGGTATACTATTAATTCATTAGGTTTCCTGTAGCCACAGTTTACAGCCTCTAGTCACACTAGTCAGTTTTAGAGCATGTTTGTCACCTCTAGAAAGAGACCCCCATACACACTTAGAGCTCCCCACCGCAAGATTCTCCCTCTCATCTTAGCAACCACCCATCTGCCTGCCTGCGGGTTTGCCCGCGTTGGACACCACATGTAACCAGAGCCTGGTAATGTGTGTGCTCTTTCGTGTCCAGCCTCTTTTGTTGAACTGTTTTACGGTTCATGCTGGAGTATGTGTTCATTCTTTTTTAGAGTCGAATGATATTTCATTGTATGGATATGCCATATTTTGTTCATTCAGTAGTTGATGGGCATCTGGAGTTAGCCCCTTGGGCTAGTATGACCAGGTTCACATCCAAGTCTGGGTGAACACAGGTTTCCACTCTGGAAGTGGAATTGCTGGGTCATCTGGTATACTTCTGTTTAGCTGTGTGGCAGAACTGCCAGACTGTTGTCCAAAGCAGCTGCCCCATTTTATAGTTGGGCTCACCGTGTGTGAAGGTTCTGGTTTCTTTGCATTTTCGCCCGTGCGTGTTATTCTTGGACACTCTGAGTCTCGCTGTTCCAGGGAGCGTGAAGTAGGAACAGGTTTGGTCTTCCTGGTAGCTGGCCACAAGCACTGCCTCGTGACATTAAAATATCCATGAGTTGTTTATATATACGTGTAATGTGTATATGTACCTTTTCAGTTGCATAATCTTCCTCAGTTGACATGATTTGCAAGTTTTCTCTCCAATCTGTGAGTTATCTTTTTTTTAATTTTTTTTATTATTATTTATTCAACTGTGCGCATGTGCGTGTGTATGTGCGTGTGCGTGTGTGCGTCTGTGTGTGTGTGTGTCTGTGTGTGTGTAGAACCATGAACGAATTCGCGAACCACCATGGATGCCTCCACCTCCTTCTGCCCTGGGATTCACAGGCTCCGCCCTACCAGGACCAGAAGCGCAGGCCGCCCCGCTTCCGCCTGGTGTCTATACGTGGGATTTGGGATCCGAACTCGGGACCGTCTGCCTGCAAGGCGGAGACTTAACCCCTGAGCACCTCTCCAGCCCCCTGTGAGTTACCTTGAGAGTGTACACAGAAGCCCAGAAAGTTCCCGTGATTCCTAATTTACACATAGTGGACGCTTACAGATTTGAAATTTCTTAGACTTTAAAGCATGTGTCTGTCATCTGTTTTGTTTCGTTTTGCTGTATTTTGAAACAAGGTTTCTTCGGTAGCCCAGGCTGAACTTGCGCTCACTAGGATCCTCTTGCCTCCGCCTCTGTGGTGCGGGGTTCTGGGTGAGCTACCATACCCAACTTTGTTGTTTGATTATGTAAGCAGGAAGCCAGCTGTGAAAGACTTGGGGACCAGTTTGAATCAGTGCACTCTGAGATGTGCTGTAGATCAGAAAGGGCAAATTAGGAAGCACGTGACTTCCCATTCAGCTCCTGTGGCCGTCCGCCACCCCACTGCCATGGAACGGACGCAGATGTCACCAACTGGTCAGCAGCAGCAGCCTGTCTGGCCACGGCGCTTCCTGTGTCTTCCCCAGGGCCGCTTCCTGAATTGTCCAGGGCTAGCTAGTCCCTTTCTGACTTTCCAGAACCTTCTTGTCCTTTGGGATTTAGTTAATGAACACCCTTCCTTCCTTCCTTCCTTCCTTCCTTCCTTCCTTCCTTCCTTCCTTCCTTCCTTCCTTCCTTCCTTCCTCCCTCCCTCCCTCCCTCCCTCCCTCCCTCCCTCCCTCCCTCCTTCCTCCCTCCCTACCTCCTTCCTCCTTCCCCTTCCCTCCCCCTCCCTTCCCCTTCCCTCCCTCCCCCT
This sequence comes from Typhlomys cinereus, assembly GCA_023101885.1. NCBI lineage: Eukaryota > Metazoa > Chordata > Mammalia > Rodentia > Platacanthomyidae > Typhlomys > Typhlomys cinereus. Next base: position 6,757,193 of record JALPQD010000063.1, on the reverse strand, counting down.
TCCCCTTCCCTCCCTCTCTCCCCTCCTCCCTCCCTCTTCTCTCCCTCCCTCTCTCTTCCCCCTTCCCTCCCTCCTCCCCCTCCCTCCCTCCCTCCCCATCCCTCCCTTCCCCTTCCCCTTCTCTCCCTCCCCCTTCCCCTTCTCCTCCCTCTCTCCCTCCTCCCTCCCCTTCTCTCCTCCCTCTCTCCTTCCCCTTCCCTTCCTCCATCCCTCCCTCCCTCCCCCTTCCCTCCCCCTTCCCTTCCCTCCCTCCCCCTCCCCCTTCCCATCCTTCCCTCTCTCCTTCCCTCCCTTCCCTCCCTCCCCTTCCACTTCCCTCCCTCCTCTCTCCCTCCTCCCTCCCCCTTCTCTCCTTCCCTCCCTCCCTCCCTCCTTCCTTCCTCCTTTCCTCCTCCTCCCTCCCTCCCTCCCTCTTCCCCTTCCCGTCCCTTCCTCCCCCTTCCCCTTCCCTCCCTCTCTCCCTCCTCCCTCCCCTTCTCTCCTTCCCTCTCTCCTTCCCCCTTCCCTCCCTCCCTCCCTCCCCCTCCCTCCCTCCTCCTCCTTCCTTCCTTCCTTCCTTCCTTCCTTCCTTCCTTCCTTCTCATCTCTCTCTCTTTCTCTCTTTTCCCACACATGTGTAAGTACACTGTGTGTGCCTATGGAGGTCCAAGGGTGGCTTCAGAAATCATCCTGGATTTCTCTACCTCCTTTTTGTTTGGCTCTAGGGTTTGCATTGTGGCAGGCCTTTGTCGTTTCTGGTGTTTCGACATGGGATCTAGAGATCCGAACTCAGGTCTTTTTGCTTATGAGGCAGAGGCTTTAACTCCTGAGTCATCTCTCCAGTCCCTCTTTGAGCACTCTCTCACACCAGCAGACATTGTCCCTGCCCTCACACATAATCCACCTTTGCTATGTGTTACAAGGAACCAGACCTGCATTTGAGTGGACAGTGTAAACACTGCTTGCCAGAGAAGGCAGAATGAGGCCCTGTTGTTCACTAGGGCCTACTGGCATTTGCTGAATCTAAAAAAAATGCATCCATATATTTATCTGCCGTGTGCATGTGTTCATATAGGCACACGTGTGGAGGTCAGAGAACAGCTTGCTGGAATCAGTTCTGTTCAGGGATCGAACTTGGGTCATGGGGATTGGTGGAAGCACCTTTACCCGAGGAGCCATGTTGCTGGCCCAGAATGGTTGGCTTCTGAAGCTGAGGACAGCAAGTTTCCCTCATTGCTACCATCTTTATTCCCTGTCTCTAGAGATGGGCAAGGTGATCCCTCTCTGCCTCCTGGCATCCAAGCCAACCTCTTACTCTAGAGGGCTCAAGAGTAACCCAAGTGTCCCCAAGTCACGACAACCGTAATGAACAGTAGTGACCATCACATACCCTCTCGGTAGGACGACAGCTTGGTGTGACTTAGCCACAGTAGATGCACACAGGCCAGAGTGATGGTACCGGTCGGTCAGTGCTGGGGATGCCTCGGGCGCTCACGGGAACGGGTACAAATAAGGCGGCATTCAGAAGTTCTCCATTTGTGCTCTGTCTTGTTTTGGTAGACTGACTGGAAGTGGGTTGTTTTTCCTTAATTATGTTCAGTGTATGGCGTGTGTGTGAGTGTGTGTGTGTGTGTGTGCGCGCGTGTGTGCGTGTGTGTGTGTGTATAGTCACTGTGTGTATATGTAGAGACCTAAGGGAGTCATCCTGGATTGCTTCTGACTCCTTTTTTGCTTTGATCTGGGATTTCCCAGGCTCCGCCTTCCAGAGCCAGAAGTGGTAGCCACCTCCATTTCCCCTCCAAACTCAGGTCCTTCTACTTTTGAAGCAGAGGCTTAACTCCTGAGCTATCTCTTCAGCCCTTTATGTTCGTTTTAAAAATTCTTTATTTGAGGGGGGCACACATACATATCCTAATGCACAAGTGGAAGTCAGATCGCTTTCTGGAAGTCAGTTCCTTCCTTCCACCATGTGGGAGTCCAGGGATTGAACTCAGGTCTCCAGGTTTGCAGGCAGGCACCTTATCTGCTCACTTACCTCACTGGACCCTCATGTGTAAGGCTTTCATTAGGATGATTTATTGTCTTTCTGAGAAAGGAGAAACCAGGTTGATGTCTGGGGATGGATACACCTTCCTATGTCGTGGTAGAGAACAGTTCCGTGGTTCTGTGTTAAGGCCACGCAGTGTCGCTCTGAGACTCCGGTGTGTGTGGAGTGGGACCCAGTCTGCGGGGGTCAGAGCCTGCCCATCAGGCCTCAGCTCTGCTGCTCATTGGCTGGCACCACCCAGAGCCTCAGTTTCCCCCTCTGTAGTATGCAGCCTTGAAGGGGACTACCTTAGAGGATCTGCAGCGTACCAAAGGGGTGCACATGCCCTCTTCTCACTGCTGAGTGTCCCAGTGGAAGAACGAGGAGCAGCAGCTGGAGGGAACCTGATTCTTGTCCCTTCCATCCCCCATTTTTCCTTAAGCTGAAAGGTGGACGATCCTCACTCCCAGCCCAGTGTCTCAGAGCCTCAGACATGGAGTTGAAAAGTCACCAATGAGGAGGAGGATGGTCAAACTGACACATAGCTTTCCTTCCTCTCTAGACCTCCCGCTTGTGCCGATCCCCTCTGTTTGCCTGCCTGCCTGCCCTTCTGTCTGCTAATTAAGGAAAAGGGTTTGGTCCCAGGAGCAAGATGGATCTCCTTGGCTATTGGAAGGGGTTGCGCAGGCTGGAGGCGCTCGGCTGGTCTCAGTGTGTCATACTCAGGGAAAACAGCCGCTAGTTTATGGGAGGTTAAATTTCAAGCCTCTCATTTTTTGGGTGGGGGGGTTGGCATGACTTAACTGTGTAGTCTAGGTGGTCTTTTTGCTATTACAGAGGGAGAGGGCTTTTTAAAAAAAATATTTGTTTGAGAGAGAGAGAGAGAGTGAAAGGTACCATGTGTGCTTCTGGGGATTGAACTCAGGTCTCCAGCCATGCAAGCAGGTGCTTTACCCGGTGAGCTTGCTCAGCTGGTCCCCAGTGGTCCTTCTGCTTCTTCATTCCCAGTGCTGGGCTTCTTATCTTACCCACACCCAACCCCACCCAGCATAGCCGCAGCTGGCCTCGAACTTTGAACTTTGGATCCTCCTGCTTCAGCCTCCTGAGTTCCCGAGGTAGAAGGCCTGCTTCTTGAAGGCCTGCTTCCTGTGTTTGGAATCTTAAATTAACAGCTAGAGGAAGCAGGCCTTCTTGTTTGCTGTAGTAATGAGAGATTAAAATACTATAAAGATGAGAGAGAGAGACTAGAGCGTGCCCAGTAGTAGGACGGCCTGTGTGTTATGTGACTTAAGGCGGTGATTTCACAATGTGCCTTTTCTCTCCCTTGGCTGTGGAATTGCCAGCTTGAGAGCTGTTGAGTAGTGACTCGTATCTAATGCCAGCATCAGACAGACCGACCACCTTTTAAAGAGTGACACTTTGGGGACATTTGAGAGCTCTTCTCAGGGCCAAAGCCCCCAGTTTGACTGCTCGAAAAGACTGGGCTGTGGACTGCAGACACACAGCAACCCCCCCCCCCAGCTCCTGGTGACCCGGCTCAGCCGTAGCCAGAAGCGTCAAGCCCAGGGCTCCTGACTTCTCAGATGACAGGGCTGTGGTCACAGGAGCCTGGGGGACTCGTCCAAGATCAAGGGATTCACTGCCTCCGCTCACTCTGTGTGTAGTTTGAATTCGGTTTTTCAAAAAATTATTTTTGTGGTGTATGTGTGTACCAGAGGGTGTTGTGTGTCCCTGTGGAAGACCAAGTGTGACTTCAAGAATCATCCTAGATTGCTTCTTTTTTCTTTGCTCTGAGATTTTTAAGGCTCTACCCACCAGGGCCAGAAGTGCAGGCTGGGCAGTTTCCCCTTCCTTTTTTTTTTTTTAAAAGTGGGCTCAGGATCTGAACTCAGGTCCTTCTGAGGCAGAATCTTAACTCTGAACCATCTCTCCAGTTTTGTTTTGTTTCTAAGTGGTTAAGGTACATGTATAATATAGTGTAGGTTCTTAAAAACCTTTGGAGATTTCTTTTCTGTTTATAATGTGACCAATCTTGGCCTGCCGTTTTTTTGCTCTGCGCCCCAGGGTAGCACTTCCATTTGCCTGACTTGCTCTGCGGTCTTTTGCCAGATCTGCAGACCCAGACATGCTGCCTGGTTTATCTCCCCAATTCATTGCCACATGTTGCTTTTCCCACATTCTTGACGTGCATGAGTTAAAACTGGGAGACTGGTCCGTATTTTTAGAAGGATTTTAGATAATGTACTTGGGAAACTGAAAATACAGGAAATCTCTTGGGTAAACTAGGGTAGACTTTGTTTCCTCGTTTTTTATTTGTTCATTTGTTTGTGACACAGGCCCACCATGTTGCCCAGGCTGGCCCAGAGCTTGTTCTGTTGGCCCAGGCTACCCTTGACCTAGAGACTGTTCTCGAGGCTACAGGACAACCCTTAAGTCTCCTTGCTTCCCCATATTGGGAGGGGGAGGGTCTTTCTTTCTGATGTGTACAATAAGTTAGCTGGCCTGTGAGATTCTGGGTGATTCTCCTGGGTTTACAAATGTGTGGTGCTTTTTTTAAAAACATGCATTCTGGGGATTGAACTCAGGTAGTCAGGCCTGCGCAGCAATCACTTCTACCATCTCCTAAGTCTTAGTTTTCCTACCTTTAATGTAAAATTCCGGGCCTTTTTTCCCCCCCCAAGTTCACTTGTTTATTCGTTTATTTGTGACCCTGGCAATTGAAAATGGTCTTAGTTATTTTGTATTTCGCCAGCATGCTAAGCAGTGGTCATCATGATTCGTTTTAAATATTTTGGAGACCAGTAAATATCTCAAAGTGATTTCACATTGTCTTGTCTGAAAAAATCAGCCCTCATAGGGCGGAGCGTGCACACTAAGTGTGCACCGAAGGAACCCAGTGGACCCAGTCAGTCCCAGCAGGTCTAGTGGATGGAGCTCATGTTCCTCTGGGCTCCGCGGCAGCCTGCGTCAGGTCACGTGGCGACCTGGTGTTAGAGCATTGCTGTCCCCGAGTGGAGTTGAGTCCCTGAGCACTAACAGCCTCCCAGGCCTTGTGCTGGACTGGCACAGCTGTGGCTGTTTCCGGTGCCGCCAACACGCGTGGGAAAAGAAGTGTCGGGAGAGCAGAGCTGGTGGGGGATGCTTCCCGCGCTCCTGAGGATCACAGGCACCCCCTCCCTGTGACAAATGTTGAACCACCATTATTTGCTTGCCGCATGCACGTGAGACTCGGATTCCTTTTCGTAATGGTCAGGCATTCTTTGCCTGCTGAAGAGTCCAATTCCTTTCATTCTTAGGAACTTAAGGAATCGAGACCCATTTATTGCTGTACAAGCTCCTGCTGCTGCCCAGGCGGGGACTGCTGGGCCGGTGACCCGGAGCTCGCATCTGGAAGCAGAGGGGTTCGTGGGCAGCCCCGTCCCTTTACAAGCCAGCCGGTGAGCGGATTTGTGTGGTTAGTGGTGTCCTTAACACCTTCTCTTAGTTTTTCTTGGCAGGCAAGAGGAAGCCTGGGGCCAACAAGGGCCTGGCTCTTGGAGCGACACTTGGTAAGACAGGTGCTGTCCGCTTGGGAGCCTGTCAGGCTCTCGCTGTAACGGCTGCTTCCATGACGCTCCAGGAACGCATCAGCTCCAGGGCTCAGCTTCCTTCTCCCGAGGCTGCTAGCGAGATGCCGCATCCTGCAGAGGCATCCTGAGGACGCCCAGTTGCGGTGTCAGGTGGGACGCATGCTGGGTACCTGCAGAGATTGTTGTGACCCTGTGGTTCCCAGCAAGATCCCTCTGTGAATATAAGCACTTGTCCCTGGCTCTGACGACCTGAGTTTGGTCCTGGAGCCCACATGAGAGGAGAGGCCTGACCCCTGCAAATTGTCCTCTGACCCCCACGCATGTGCCATGGCACCCACCTTGCCCCAGTAAATAAATAGGTAATTTTTAAAATGGATGATACGTTACCCAGTGCTGTGCTTGTTTGGAGGCCATATATATGTTTGGTTCCCAGAGACTCAGTCATTTGGAAGTGGGGTGACTTTTTCTTCCTGGGGGAAGGGATAGACATGGGAGCTGTGGGTACGTGCCTAGCCTCGGTGGGAAGAGCCTGTGGCTCAGCGCAGTCCCATTCAGTTACCGGCGACATGGGAGCTGGATCTTGGGAGCTGAGAGGCTCGTGAGGAGCCGTTCTCCACCCTCCCAAGTGCTCTCTGCCGGCTACAAGGTACCCCAGAAGCCTCTTGCCTCCCCCCTCCACTTGCTGGGGCCCAAGAGTTTCCTCTCCCTTCATCTCGCGCTGGCCCTGATGCTGCTAGTCCCTGGTGCAGCTGACCTCTGTCTAGTAGCCAAGCCATGGCTTAACTTAATTTGCTCTGATATGTCTGCACATGACCATGTTGTCCCTGGACTCACCAGTTCGTCATTGTGACATCCCAACTGGATGGCTTCACTCGCAGCCCATTTGGAAGTAGCATGCTACTGTGTTTTAATCCAGCTGGCCTCCGGTTCCCTTTGCAGCTGAGGCTGGCTTTGAACTTCTGATTCTCCTGCTTCCATCTCCCGGTTGCATGGATTGCAGGTGTGGGCAGCCATGCCCAGTTTATGTGACCCTGGGCATGGAGCCCAGGGTCTCGTGCAGGCTAGGCAAGCACCTCGCCCACCAGACTACATTCATAGCCCTGAGTTAATCAGTTTTAGAAGGCATTCTGCTAGCCGACGGACTGATGATCCGAAACTTCTGCTGCCCTTAGTGTGCTAAGGTTTCCTGGGGAGCCAAGCCAGCCATGGTCAGACAGCTGCTCAAGGACTATGGAGTTGGCAAGACACCTGCTTGCTTTGGAAAGATGCTTCTAGTCACCCCCTCACTCGTCTCTGCTGCTGTGAGGCAGCGTTCAAGCGAGTAGGGGAGATACAGCCCATTGTGGCAGAAAACGCGGGCTGGCTGGCAGGAGCTGGAGGAGGCCTGAGTCCCTGCAGGCACCGGGGAGCCGAGAGCTGCTGCTCCAAGAACAAGCTGCTAGCTGGACGGGGCGACCCACCTCAAGACCCCTGCCTGTGGCTAGCCCGCCTCCAGCAGGTGCCACCTCTCAAGGTTCTCCTTCCCAGAGGACTAAGGATTCAAGTGCACGCTCATGGGGGAGAGCTCACATTCAAACCATGACACCCTGAAAAAAAACGTGGGTGTGTTATGACTTTTCTTTCCCTGATATTCATGCCACTCCCCTTTTCCTGGGAACCCAGGCTAGGAAGGAAGAGCGAAGTGGATGGCTGCAGGGTCGTGTTTGTGCTCTTGTACTAGCCGGGTGTAGGCCGGGGCCTCTGCCCAGATGCCTGTTTCTTTATGAGCTCTGATGAAAGGTCACTTCCACCAGCTGATGGGACATCACCTCTTCCTTCTGGTGCGTCCTTGTGAGGTCATGGACTTAGGGTTTCCAAGAGCGGCTGTTTTCCACAGACACTTTATGATGCTTAGTGTCCCGAGGGCCAGATTTGCCAGTTCTGGCGCTGGCGAACTATTTCTTATCTGCAGAGTTTGTTGGCAGCGTGGGCTTGGATTACATTGAAAATGCTGCAAGTTTAAAAACACCTTAGGAGCCTCTTCAAGCCTCTGGCAGTGTGCATGCGTTGATGCTGAATTCTTGGGCGCAGACCGTTAGCCCTCGGAGAGTCAGTGGGAGGAGGGGAGTTGGGTACCTCCTGAGGGTGTGTGTCATGGTAGGTGTGGTTGGGAAAAGCAGTGCGGGATGGGTTGGAGTGGGCGCAGGTTGTGACGGACCTTTATGCAGTGTGTTTAGCGGAAATACAAGCAGAGGGCAGGCGAGGGGGCTTGCATCTGGAACTCCAGCTCCCAGGAGGCTGAGGCAGGGGGATGGCCGCGACTTTGAGGCCACCCTGAGCTACAGAGCAAAACAAGCTCCAAATTGAAGTTACAAAGGTACACAGCGTTGTTAAGTCATGGTGCTTCTTAGCGACTCCTGTGGAGCTTTTGGGTTAAATGAGTAGAAATTAAACACTGTAAGTTATTTTCCAGTTTGCATGAATACCAGTTTCAATATATCCTATATTCCTTCAAGGCAAAGAATTATAATTTATTTCTTCCATTTTATTTTCCAGCACATTGCCTGGTGGATGCACAATTGCTGCTCAAAAATGTTAGCCAAATAACTGAATTTTTTTTCATTACTTATTTTAGTGTATGTGGGGGGGCAGGTATCACTGTGTGTCCGTGTGGAGGACCAATAGTGACTTTGGGAATTTTCTACCTTCTTTATGTTTCACTGTGGGATTTCCCAGGCTGCATCCAATGGGGCCGGAAATACTGGGTGCCCCCATTTCTGCTTGGCATTTTTGCATGGTATGTAGGACATGGGATCTGAACTCAGGACCTTCTGCTTGTGAGGCAGAGTCTTAGTCCCTGAGCCATCTCTCCAGCCCTGCATTTTACTTTTGAATGATGTACTTGTGGGGAGTGCCAGTGTTTCCATTTTCTTTTCACATGGATGTTACGAGATGTGTGCATGCGCACATGCTTGTGCATGTGTCTATGTTGTGGGTTGTGTGCTTGTGTATATCGTGGGGTACCTGTGTGTGCCATGGAAGTGTGGTGCGTGTGCGTGTGTGCATGCATGCAGGCCTAAGGTTGATGTCTGGAGCCATCCATCCTTCATCGGTCTCCCACTTCATTCCTTGAGAATGGGTCTCTCTACCAAACCCAGAGTTCACCTATGGACTAGTCTGACTAATCAGCTTGTTGTGGGAATTTCCAGCTCCACCTTCCAGTATGGGCAGGTCGCCAGCTCTTGAGGATCTGTTCTGTCTTCTGGCTGCACAGCAAGCATATCAGCCCTGGAACCACCTCCCCAACCCTTATGCCTCCGTTTCCTAGAAGATGAGAAGAATAAAGGAGTTTTCTGAGGGGCATAGAAATGCTGCTTCTGAGTTTGTTTACTGAGTCATCTTAGGAGTGATCATTGCTCTCACATTGTTTTTATAAAAATACTAGCCAGGGATGTGTGTATGTGACCACAGCTGTCCCTTTTCTCTGTTTATCCCTTCTCGTGTGTGTGTGTGTGTGTGTGTGTGTGTGTGTGTGTGTGAGAGAGAGAGAGAGAGAGAGAGAGAGAGAGAGAGAGAGAGAGAGAGAGAGAGAAGGCACTGTGTGTCCCTGTGGAGGACCAAGGGTGACTTCAGAAATTATCCTGAATTGTTTTTGCCTCCTTTTTTCTACCTCTGGGATTTCCTAGGCTCTGCCTTCCAGAGAGGGAAGTTCAGGCCACTACCATTTCTACCTGTCATTTTTTAGGTGGGACCCAGGATCTGAACTCAGGACTTTCTGCTTACAAGGCAGAGTCTTAATCCTTGAGCCAACTCTGCGGTCCCTCTTCTGTGTTTTTAAGGCACTTTGAACCGAGGGCGCCTTTATTAAAACATGTTTTATTTGTAAGAGGAAGTTTGGCGTTTGGGTTATTTTGAGCATAAATCGTGATGGAAATGAGTGGTATGACATTTTTGGTGCTTTATCATGACCTTGTTTAATTGGCTTCCTGTTTGTTTGGAGCCAGGGTTTGACTGTGGCGCAGGCTGGTCTTGAAGCTGAGCTCTTCTTGCTTCAGCTGCTGACGCTGTGGTGGCATCTGCACCTCCAGGCCGCCCACAGGCTTTGGGTCCCAGTTCCAGCTAGCAAGTTTGATTCTAAGTAAGAGCTGGTAGCCTATCCGGTGGAAACTTTCTGTTTTTTTTTGTTTTAAATTTATTTATTGTTTTATTCATGGGTGTGGATGCGGGCGTACTAGGGGCGTGCATGTGGAGGTCAGGACAGCCTGGAGGAGCTGGTTCTCCTTCCAGCATGTGGGCTGGGCCTCAGTTGAATGCAAAGCACTTTACTGGCCGTCCGAGCCACATCTCATTGGCCCATTGCTTTCTTTCAAAGTCTTTATCAAGCCTGTGCATCAGGCTAGGATTCGGAATTATGTGACCATCCAAGAAGGACCACCTCCTGTTGGAGGAGGACCCTCCATCCCGGCTGTCCGAGGAGGAGGTGCGCCCAGCTGTCAGTGGTCTCACTTAGGGGCTCCCGGGGCACTGGGAGAGGCTCTTGGCCCTGGGCCACAGCTTACGCCGCATTCTTGGTACCATATGTAACTGTCACTTTTAACTGTTGCCGGGGAAAACATTCCACCTCCTCTTCTTCCTCCCCCCTCTTCCTCCCTTCCCTCCTTTCTCTCCCCCCCTTCAATCTTGGTCTTCTGTTCTGTGGTTCCTTTTATCTGGTCTTCTACTAGGCAGTTCCAATCAGATCTAGGGAGGTTCCATTCCGATCTAGGGCTGCTCTTTGTATTGTAAATGTATTGGTGCAGATGATCTCTTCAAGTGGTCTCAGCTGATCTTAGTTAATGCCAGGTGTGGTCAAGTTGACACCCAGGATTAATCATCACATCATGCACGGCAAGCAGTCATTGTCTTGGAGGACCTGTGCGCTTGCGCACATGTATGCTTTTGCTCACAGTTGTAGGGATTCGCGCAGACAATGAATACCACCGCTTGGAAGAGTATTGGAGGTGGGAAGCCCTTTGTCTTGTTTCTGGTCTTCTGCTAAAAAGTTACTTTCAAAGGGGTCCTTCCTGCTTTCATTTGTGGAACTGAGAAGTTTTCCTTTAGTCCCCATTTTGCAATGTCTAATAGGGTTAGGGGCTGTGGTTTTACATAAAGTCCTCCTTTACACTTATTTATTTTGGGAAGCGAGGAGTATGCGCCCGTGCATGCAAGGATGGCTTTCACAAGTCAGTTCTGTCCTGCCTCATGAGGGCTTCCCAAGACTGAGCTCAGGTCACCAGGTTTGTGAGTAGGATTCTTACCCACTGAGCCATCATCTCACCTGCCCTGTTTTTTTTTTTTTTTAAATTAATTAGTCCGTTCACTAATAAATTAAGCTTTGAGACAGTGTCATGTAGCCCAGGCTGGCCTTAAGTTCGCCATGCGCCAAGGATGACCTTAAACTCCTGGTCCTCTTGCCCCCACCTTCTGTGTGCTGGGCGACAGGCATATGCCACACACCTAGGTCCTTCGGGTAACTCGTGGTGGGACCAGCTGACATTGGGATGGACAGGCTAGAGTTTCACTAGCGGAGGCCAGTTGGTAAAAGCTTTGTGATTGCTCCTTGCTTCCGGAGTACTCAGCCCACATGTTTCCTTTGCAGGACCTGTTTGTTTGTATCTACTTCTGGCAGATGCTTCTATCTTACGGGTGGTCTTGGATGTGTGGTATTTTTCTTCTGTAAGAGCTGAGACCTTACAGGTATTGGGAGCATGTGTTCATTTGATTGTAACTACATTTTCCTCAGTGAGTTAGTCTTACAGTGTATTGTGGTGATGATACCAATGCCGTATTTTATGTGCGTTCCCCACCACCACCTTGCCACAGAGAAGGGAGTAGTTTATAATTGTACTGCAAAGGATCAGGCTGACGAGTGATTTCCCCTGAGATGCAGTGATAAGACTATAAGAGGTGACTTCCTGGTCTACAGAGAGCCTGAAAATCCTCCAAACGGAGATTGTCACGATAAATAGTATTTTGGGGTGGGAGATAGGTCAGTGTGTAAGATGCCAGCTCTCAAACCCGGTGACCTGAATTTAATCCCCAGAAGTCCACCTGGTGGAAGGAGTCTTCCATCTGCGTACCATGGCATGCGTTCTCTTTCTCCCTCTCTGAATAAAAAATAAAGTATTTTTTAAAAAGATAAGCAATATTTCTATTTTCAAGACAATACTTTTTTCTTCAAGTTCCAGATAACTTTTCTGACAAAGTGTGTGTGTGTGTGTGTGTGTGTGTGTGTGTGTGTGTGTGTGTGTGTTGGGGAGTTGCTGAGGACTGAGCCTGGAACTTCCCATATTCTGCACATAAGCTCTCTGTCTCTGAGCCACTCCACATCCCCGCAGCACCTTAACTTTAAGCTTCAGATCTGGCTGTGATCTGAAGAGCCAGCTGCTTTTGGTTGGTTTGTTTTTTGTTTAAAGCGCATTTCAATCCTCCTTTCCTGTGGTTTGGGCATCCTGCTGGTGGGAGGCTCTAGAGCTGCTGCCCAGGGGTGACCTGTGTGTGGTTTTCACGTCAGAGAGCACATAGGGCATCTTGGCTGCCAGGGGTCAGAACCCTCATCTAGACCACTTGAAATCAGCCAGTGGCCCGTGGTGGGACCGTCCCTCTGGCAACTCCACACCGCTTCCTGGGTGCTCCAGAGAGATGCTCCTATCTGCACGTCCACCTCCAGCTGAGCTCGGAAGTCTCTTTGAAGGACAGTGGTGAGTCATTTGCTGAGCATCTAGATGGCTTCCTCTGCCTCCCGGGACTTCAGGTGAGGATGTCCTTCCTGTGGCCAGGAGGCTCGTGTGATGCAGGTGTGACAAGTCACAGCGTCTACCCTGATGGCGGCCTTTGTTCTCGCCACTCCAGGCTTTGTGCAGGCCAGGGTGCTTTGATCCAACCCTGCCCCCCAACTCTCGTTCTCCCTCTGCCAGTGGGCTTCTGCCCATTCTTGGACTTCAACCTAAGTGGCACTTCTCTGAGTGCTCAGACTGGTTCTGTTTCTCTGCTGTGACCCTGGTGCGCCTTGTCACAGAAGCATGTGAGCACTTGGGTGGGCGTCTGACCGCAGCGTGTCTGCATCTGCAGACGTGAGCTCTGGGAGAGCGGGGGCCACGTGGCTTGCTGGTTACCTGCTGTGGTGCCTATGGCGCATGGCCGAAGCGTCATCAGTGATGGTGGAATCTACAAATGGGTGGGATGGAGGGTCTGTTCAGCGAGCGTGTGAGTGTGTGATTCTGTGGGCGAGTTGTGCGCCTTTTTAGGGCGGTTTTTCATAGGTGGTTTAGATGGAATAGTGAAATCATTGGCTTAGTTTCTCACGTCATAGTTGGGGTCCAGAGTCCTGGGGCCGAGGGTCTCCTGCAGTGTCCTTAGAGTTGAAGGAACGTTCGTGTGGTCCCTGTTTGATCCACGCTGAATGAAAGGGGGGCTGGAGCTCTTCAGTCGAAAGCTGTTTGGTATCCTTGTTTATCCAGACGGCTCTCACCACGCGCACCGCCTGGCCTCTGAGCTGCCTGCCTCGGCCTCCAGCGCCTGGACCGCAGGTGTGTGTGGCCCTGCCCCTCGCCTTGTTCCGCACGCTGCTGCTCTTGCCTGTGACTCACGTTCTGCATAAATGTATCTTTTTATTCTAGGCTACTGTTCAGATCTGGGAAACCAGTAATTGCATTTCCTGGTACAATAGGATTGCCAAAACATGATTAATATTTATTCCAAGAGAAACTCCATCTGACTCAGTAGTGGGAACAGACTTAGCAAGTTAGGGCACTTATGCACGGGCTTTTTTTTTTTTTTAACCTGTTGTGATAAGAAAAGTAGGTCATCGAATTGCAAGAGCGTTTTGAAGCATGCTCACTGATTAAAGTGTAAGCGAGGCTGCAGGCTCACTGCTTTCTGTGAAAGTTCTGAGTTGGCCCGAGACTCCTGGGATTAATTTGTCTCTTCACGGAGAGATGAGAATCCAGCTTCATGCAGTCTCCCGTGGTGACCCCAGGGAGCTGGCCCCGCCCGGCCTCTTGGAGTGGGGCCGTCGTGTTCCCTGGGTCAGCAAGCCATGCCCTTGCATTTCAGGCCTTGTGGAATCTCCACTATGGCTGTAGGGCAGTACAGCCCCCAACAGCATCTTGAAGTTCCTGAAGGGCCTCTCCTGATGCCATTGGGAAAAGGAGGGGCTTTGTTTGCAGGATTGTCTGGTTGCTGGTGTGCCCCGAGTATTGATGTGCATGCAATTTAACATGTATATTAACGTGTGCATATTAGTGTGCATATTAAGGTGGGTGCATATTAGTGTGTATATTAATGTGTGCATATTAGCATGTATATTAATGTGCACATTAACCTGTGTAGTAACATGTGTGCATATTAGCATGTACGATTCGTTTCCTGTCAGATGGGTGCTCCACACAGCTCTGCCTTCTACCCCAACTTGTCAGCGATGCTCTTGGTTTACGTTGGGCAATCGCCACCTTCTCTTTCTGAAATATGTTCAGATGGTCAAATGTGTCACCTGGCGCCATCGCAGACGTGGCCAGTGGTGGAGTTTTGTCTTTCTTCAGAGATGGTCCCCTGTTCCTGTGACCGCTGTGGACAGCTCACTCTCCACTGCAAGAGAGACCTTCATCTCACTGTTGGCACTGCTGCCCACGTAGCCGGGCTTGGACCTGTGTCTTCACCTGGCATCCTGCCCACTTCTCTTAAACAGCATGTCTGGTCTCTCCTACATGGAAAAGTGTGTCCTCTTCCTGCTGCGACGCTTGGGAGCCTGTCTGCAGCTCGGCTGGCTGGGGGATGCGCAGACCTCGCTGGGCATTGGTGTGATGTGGCCTCCCGGGGCTTCCTGAGTGTGCCAGCAGGTGTGCTTCCTTTCCTGGGAGCCACGGAGATGCATCTGCTTCGATCTGCAGACCCCCTGCCCCCGTCCCCGTCTGGAGGGAGATGCCCGGATGGCTGTTGTGTTTTTATGAGGTGGATGGAAACCGAACCGGGGTATGCAGGTGTTTTGGGTGCATGTGTTTGATGTTACAACATGAAAACTCTGTCTTACCTACATTTTTTTCTGTAGCAGATTTCTTGTGTGGTTGAGGAAATAAATCTGCATATGTTGATCAACAACACTGTAAGCCGCCTTTCTGCTCTCCCAGAGGCTGGGGCCTGTAAGTTAGAATTGTAAGTCGTTCAGGTGCACTTTATTTTGCTGGCTACATTTTTTTTTTGAGGCAGTCTCAGTGGGATCTGGCGTTCTCCCATGAGGCTTGGCAGGTTAGTTGTGAACCTCTCAGATCTGCCTGTCTCTGCTATCATGGATTGCAAGTGGCACTGCAGTGTTGGGGTCTGCCCCAGTTCTGGGGGTCAAGCTTGGGTCCTTTTGCTTGTTTACTCAGCTCCAATCTTCAGGCTTGACCACAAGTGTCTTCGCTCACCGGGCCCTGGAGTGCTTTTCTTCACTTTATTTTTGGATTCTTTGTTGTGACTGTGTAAAATACAGTTTGTTTTTCTGTGTTGATCTTATTTCCTAGTGTTCCTGGTTCTCTGTGTGGAATACTCAGTTTCCCAAAGCCAAGACATGCTGTCGTATGGGCAGAAACTTTTTACCTTTTCCTTCCTAGTGTGAGAATCTTTTATTTCTTCTTCTTGCCAAGTGCCTTGGCCAGCCCAGCTCCTGGTATACCATCATGGGTGGAAACAGCGCCAGCGCATGCCCTTGTCTATGATGTCACAGAGACAGTGTCTTTCACCATCCCTGTTGTGTTGGCCATAGTATCTCACGACGCCCTGGGGGACAGTCCCTTTCATTCCTGGTGTGCTGAGCGATGTCAGTGCTGCTTCTATGCCTACGAAGATACATGCTTTTGTCTGTTGGTATGGTACACTGCATCACTGGGTTTTCATAAGTGGAACAATCTGCCTCGGATTCCCGGGATAAATTCCATTTGTTCGTGTGTGATTCCTGTCATGTGTGGCTAGGTCCGTTTTGCTCGTTTTCTTATTTTATTTTTTTATTTATTATTTATTCAGTTGTGCGTGTATGCGTGTGTGTGTGTGTGTGTGTGTGTGTGTGTGTGTGTGTGTGTGTAGAACCACGGACGAATTTGGGAACCACCATGGACCGCCTCCACCTCTTCCTTGTTTACTCTGCCCTGGGATTCACAGGCTCCGCCCTACCAGGACCAGAAGCCCCCGCTTCTGCCCAGCATCTATACGGTCTAGGATCCGAACTCAGGACCTTCCACTTGCAAGGCAGAGGCTTAACCCGCCTCTGAGCCACCTCTCCAGCCCCCGTTTTGCTCGTATTTTGTTGGGATTCTTTTCATCCATATTCACGGGAGAGTTGGGCGTGTAGCTTGGATGCCGTCTTTCACTTTGATGTCAGATGTTACACCACGCATTTGGAAACGTTCGATCCTGGTTTTTGGAAAATTTGTGAAAAATTGTTGTTTTTCAGATGTTTCTGGATTTCAGAAGTGATCTGGACCTGCTTGTCACCAGTCATTGCTTTACGTCCTTACTGTGGGATCTGCTCATCTTCCCACAGATGAGGAGGCTGAGCTCGCTCTTAATGGCTCCTAAGCAGCAGAACTGGATTTGAATCTGGATGATTTTATCACAAGGGGAAGGGTGCAGCAGTTGGCATCTGTGGAGCGATGAGCGCTGTCTGTACCGCAGGGTCACCTGCTACTATCCCATCGCCGAGTGCTCCCAGGGCCCTTCGGTCTGTGCGTGTCTCGAAAATAGCTGCGGATGGAGAATGTGATACTTTCAGTGAGTGACTGGCACAGCTGTGCTTCCTGCTGGCCAGACTCCAGCTCCTAATTGCTGTCTCTGTTCCTGAGATGTTGCTGCGTGGGTAGCTGGGGCCCGTGTGGATGGCAGGGCCACATACCTGTCCGTTTAGCACTGACTGAGCCCTGACCGGACTCTTGCTGTGTCTGAAGAGTCCCGTGTTCTGTCCAGATGTGGTCAGGGCGGAAATAAGCCATCGATGCGTAATGTAGGAAAGAATGACAATTGTCCTGTTTGTCGAGACCAGATCTCATATAGCTCAGGCTGTTTCCAACCACTGAATAGTGGGGGACGATCTTGAGCTCCTGGCCCCCCTTCCCCACCTCCCAAGTGCGGGGATGAAAGACGTGAGCCTCCAGGCCCAGTAGAGACTTGGCAAACAGCTGGCAGCTTTGTTTCCTGCCTCCAGAGAAACAGCCCTCCACAGCACCACACGGCCTCTTCTGAGCACCCAAATATTTGGTCCACCCAAAAGGAAAAATGGTCTATTTTCCAAGTTAGAGGCCTCTAACATCCCTTGACACTTAAAAGCGAGGCTCTACAGGCCACCTCCTGCCTGTGGGTGTGGTTGGGAGTTACTTGGTGGTGGACCACTGGTGAGCATCACCTGGTTTCCTGCCGGGGCAGGTGGATACCTTGGAACGTGGGCTTCAGGAGGAACACAGGGCTGCAGAGAGGCCCCGCTGCCAAGTGATGCTGGCGTGGTAATTTGGATTCTGGGTTTAGCTGCGGATGGAGCCAGCCAGTTCCCTCCTAGTTCAGCCTTTCAGTCAGTTCCCTCCACTTGTCCTGTGCTTTGCTCACATGCCACTTCAGAGACATGACATTTCCTTCCCCTCCCTTTTCCTCCGCTCCCCTCCTTTCCCCTCCCTTCCCTTCCTCTCCCTTCTCTTCCCCATCTCCTTCCCTCCTTCATTCCCTTTCTCCCTCCCTTCCTTTTTTTGGACACAGTCTCTCATGCAGCCCAGGCTGGTCTTAAATTGTGGCCTTGTAGCCAAGGCTAACAAAGGTGTGTTACCTGACTTAAAACCTATAATGTCTTTTCTGCTTGCTCTAGAGTTCTCTGTGAGCCTGGTGTGCTGTGAGCTAATGGGGGATGCTTGCCCACCTGTCAGTGTTCCTTCTGACATCAGTTGTTACACTGTCCTCTTTGGGCTCCTTTCTGTCTTCCTGCCCTCTTGGTGTTTGTACATGCCTTTATTCCTTTGCTAGCACCTTCTCAGAGGTTTGGGAAAGAGTGATGTAAATCTATCTGTATTTTTTTTTGTAGATTATCTGTTTATATCATTCGTCAAATTTCTGTTGGGGTTTGTATGAACTTGTAAGGATTTTTAAAGAAACATTTAAAGTGTTGTGTGTATGTGCATAGTGTGCGTATGCATGCAGGTGCGTGCTGTGCGTGCATGCATGTGTGTGTTGGGGGCCTGTGTGCCATGCGTACTTGTGGAGGTCCCAGGACAACTTTATAGTTAGTTCTCTTTCCAGCTTTGTGTGGGTTCTGGGAATTGAACCTGGGTCTTCAGGATTGTGCAGCAAGCACCTTTACGACTTGCCCTCTCACTGCTGAGAACCTGTGATATTTGATGCAGTTCTTCTCTCGCAAATATGACTGGAGGGTGTTGGCGGGGATTCGGCTTGTGGTACCTGTGGTCGTGGGCGTGTGGAGGCTCCTGAGACCTACTGGCCGTGTGTTCCTGTTCTTGCAGATGGCTTTCCTTCAGGTTAGCTCCTGACGGCACCTGGTGGAAAGTTTCTGCTGTTGTGCAGATGTCGGGTCAGGTGCGGCGCAGGCTTGCCACCCGCCATCTCTTCTACCAACTGTTTCAGCCGCGTGGTCCTGGTAGCCAGCTGGGAAGGTTAGACTCAGCCAGGCTGAGGGACACAGGGCGGAATGGCCTGCCAAGGGTCCTGCGGCAGCCCAGCCACGTGCCCCAGCCTTGGCGAGAGGCCACTTTGCACACGCCTTGAGCTCTGGCAAAAGTGAACTCTCTGCATGGACGGGGAAGGGAGCTAGAAAGTGCGCCGCGTGGCCCTGTTGGCCTGGTGGACGGGCGCTACTGCCGTGTTTGCAGCGGTCTGGCCTGGCTCAGTTGCCAAGGATGGGCCGTGTTCCAGTGCCACGCAGCCTGCTCAGGTCCCTGTGTCCTGCCCTTGTGGGCAGACTCTCTTGGAGCAGTGGCAGTTAGAGAAGTCACACTGACCCTGCCCAGAACTCCTGAGCTGTGCATGCACTTACTTATCTGGCCACCCTGTGGGGTTGGGGGTCTGAAGGGGTCCCTAAGGAAGCCCAGGAATCCAGTTCTCTCTTACACCCCCTCCTGGGGTCACCCGCCTCACTCAGTAGGGGCTGGTGTGTGACAGCCCTGCCATGACAGCCCCCCCAGGTCCATGCTGGTCCGGCCTGTGTCTCCCATTCGGTCAAGCTGGCTTGACTGTCACCAGTGCCCCAGCCCCCATCCCGGCTGTAGCTTGTCCTCGCAGTACCAGGCCTGCTGGCGTCCTGGGGTGACTTTGCTCACGCCGCTGTCCACTTCAACACATCCCCTGTTCCTAGGACCTGGCTCGTGACCCATGTGGCAGCCTCAGGGAGAGGGTGGCCAGGCCTGAAGACAGAGTAGCTGTGCTTGGGGGCACATCCTGGGCAGCTGGCACGAGCATGAGCTGTTCTGGATCTTGATTTGGGATTTCTCTTTTTGTAATTTTTTCCGTGGTGCAGCTTGCTGTTTTCTCCGAGTATGTGCTGCTGAAGGAAACTGGGCTTTGTTGATTGACTGCTTCTAGGGGAGCAGATGCGCGCCCCAGAGCTGTGTCTCCCTGACTTGGAGCTTCTCATGTGGGGTGACGACAGATCCTAACGTGACTCTGCTCTCCTTCTGCAGACACCATGCGGCGAGTGGTCCGGCAGAGCAAGTTCCGGCATGTGTTCGGGCAAGCGGTGAAAAATGACCAATGCTACGACGACATCCGAGTCTCTCGTGTGACCTGGGACAGCTCCTTCTGTGCCGTCAATCCCAGATTCGTTGCCATAATCATCGAAGCCAGCGGGGGAGGGGCGTTCCTGGTGCTCCCCTTGCACAAGGTGAGTGACCAGACCCCTGTTGGGTGGACGTCCTCCTGGTGGATTCCGGGCTTTTCCTTGCTGGCTCCACAGATGAAGGCCAGGCACTTTGCTGGGACTTAGGCCCGTGGCTGTGATGGAGATGAAGTTGTTTCTCTGCACACGGCAGGAATCCACAAGCGGTGTGGCGGCCTCGGCGCATGAAAGATGAGGATATACTCGGTGGGGGGAAGAACTTACGATTTTTTTCACGAAAGGTTTTCTTTTGGAGGGCCGTTTTGAAGCTAGATTTATATACGTATGTGTGTGAGAGAGAGTGTGTGTATGTGTGTGTGAGTGCGAGTGTGTGTGAGAGTGTGTATGTGAATGAGTGTGTATGAGAGTGTGTTGTGAGCACACCAGTGCTGGCTGTGTGTATCACAGCGTGTGTGTGTGTAGAGGACCACCTTGGGTGCGGTTCCTCCTTTTTCCACCTTGTTCCGAGACCAGATCCTTTCACCACGGCTGAATAAGGCAGGCCAGCTCTAAGGCTGTTTATGTTTTTAAAGGAATAAACATTAGATAATGTTTTCTTCTTGGCAGAGAGAACTAAAACTTTGTGCGTGGGGGGGGGTTCAGAAGTCACTCACTGTATGTCCCTGTAGAGGCCCAAGGGTGACTTTGGGAGTCACACTGGATTGTGCTACCTCCTCTTTTGCTTTTTTTGGGGTTTTCCAGGGCTAGAAGTACAAGCCATTGCTATTTCCACCTGGCGTTTTTAATATGCGACCCAGGATCAGAACTCAAGACCTTCTGCCTCTGAGGCGGAGGCTTAGCCCCTGAGCTATCATTCCAATCCAGAACTAAGATTTTTGAGCTGTAGTAGAACCTGTACTCAAGAAAATGTTCCAAGAAGGACTAGAGTCAGGATTCAGCAGAGCATTGCCTAGTGTGTGAAGTGTTCTGGGTTCCATTCAGGCAGAGATTAAGGTTTATTTCAGTTCTGATGATAAGTTTTAGCACAGGATTTGGAGGGTGTTAACAAGCAGCAGAATGAAAGTTTGGCTGAGCTGGTTCTGTGTGTGTTAACACCCACCTTTCTCACTCTCCTCCATGGAACCTCGTGGAAGGTGGGAGGGAGGGAATTCTCTGTGGAAGGAAGGGTTTGCACACTCGGGCTCTGGCAACAGGGTCCAGTGCCCCACTCTATCCCTCGTGTCTGCTGGCGAGCTTTGTTTGTAAGAGGTGCGTTCATAGACCTCGAAGGTTTGGGAAGCGGTCATAGTGAAGTGACCTTTCTGTGGGCAGTGTGGGCAGTGTCTCACTGTAGAGTATGGTGGTCTTACCCCTGGGAAGCCTCCAACTCTCTCCTTTTCTGTCTGCCGCTCCTGAGCAGCTTGTTTTACGTTATCATTTCTATTTGCCGTTTAGTTAGTTAGTTAGTTAGGGTGGATACCCCAAGGGAGAAAGTCACACACACAGCTGCCTTGTTGGTGCAGGTGGATTTTTTCATCAGACCAAGACTTTCTACTTGAATGCTTTTATTTCTATGGGGTAAATTCCTAACTCCACTGTTTGCCCTGCTTTTGGAGTGGGGGCTTGAGCCTTTGAGGAGTCTCAGGGTCTTCTCTTCACAGCAGGGTCTGTGTTTGCTGCCAGGTATTCGTCTCCAGCGCTGTTAGAGTGCTCCTGAGCTAGCAGCAGGGACACTTTGGAAGTTGACTTGTTATCGGGTTTGGGGAAGGCCAGCCAGAAGCTGGCACAGCCCACCAGCCAGAGTCACACTCTGGGCATCATGATCTGTGTGCAGATACATTTTTCTTTCTCCTTTTATAAACGGAGGGATGGATTCAAGACATTCTTTTCTTCAAAGAAATGGAGCAAGCCAATTAAGAAGCCCAAAATAAACTTGGAGCGGCTCACTGTCCACCGAGTCCCTTCAGCCTTTACCTGCACACAGGGCTCTGCAGTGAGTCTTTGCATTTTGAACGGAGAAGCGCGGAGCCTGACTTGCACCATCCAAGGGGGCCCTGTTTGGATGGTGTGATTTTCATCTGTCTTTTCTCTCACTTTGGAGAGATAGTATTCTCGGTGTTAGTTTGTTCTTTAGCCAGCTTTACAAGTGTTGGAATAGGTTGCTTTCACAAGTGTCGTGCTCGCGCTGGAGGGATGGCTTGGCGGGGAAGATCCTCAGGACCCATGCTAAAAGCCAGGGGAGTAGCAGGTGTTTGCACCCCTCCAGATTCAATGAGAGACTCTGTCTCAAGTGATAAGGTTGAGACTGATAGACACCTCAGGTCCTGGTGGATCTCTGGCCCCACATGTGCGTGCAACGCTCGCTATTGAGTTAACTGTTGGCTTCAGGAGGCTCTCAGGGGTCTTTGGGATACAGCGTTGCTGTGTGTGGTCTGCTGCTTAAGGATGGATTTGCTTTGAGGAGGCGATTCCCCTGGTGTGAAGAGCCGGGGGTCCCTGGGAAGCTAAGTCAACGTTACCAGCTGTCTCTGGTGGGTGTCAGTGCCTTGGGTGCTGGCAGGCGCTGCGATGCACGGTCAGCTCTCTGTGGCATGGCCAGGTACTGAGGCTGGGGAAGTCCTCTCCTGGAGGGGTCACCAGGTTGTAGGCCTCATGGATCACCTCCAACACTCTGATCTCCTGTTCTTCCTGTAATGTGAGGAACTGTGTGCATGTCATCTTTCTGCCCTGGTGGTTGTAGCTGCCTCAGCGTGGCGCGCTCTCCCGTGGCTCATGTTGTAGCTGCCTCAGCGTGGCGCGCTCTCCCGTGGCTCATGGTCAAGGTGTCTCTCTCCCGTGGTTGTTGGCTAAGGTGGCTCTCTCTCCTGTGGCCGATGGCCGAGGTGGCACTTGGGCCGGGTTGGTGCTCAGAATCCAGCGGGAGAACACCTGGCTCCTGCTGTCTCATCTTAGTCTAACCCATGGCTGTGGGAGGTAAGGCCCTTTCGTGTTGCCTGATTTTCTTCCACAGCCGGTGACTAAAGGAGGCGTGGTGCTCCCGACAGTCTGCACCTGGGGAGCGCCCACAGGATCTGCTGAGGTGGCAAGGGCTGGCCATACACCCCGAGTGTCGGCTGACACCGGTGCAGCCGGTGAGTGGGGCATCAGCAGCTGGAGAAATAGAGCCCATCTTCCACACCATCAGGAAACCCGTGCTTCTGTCTGCTGCGTGGCGCAGCTGCTGTCTTGACGCTGTACCTGCAGTTGTGGTGGAAGCAGAAGCGCTTGAATAAGGATTGCAAGTTCGTGCTCTGACGGACGAGTCACGTTCAAGTGCCTTTGTCCCTTTCACGCAGAAACACTCGTGTCCAGTTCTCTAATCCTCACTGAAAGACACCATGTCAGTTGGCTATTGCTTAGGAGCGGGTGTCCAGTTTGCAGGTGTGCCCTTGAAGGGAAGCAGGATGTGCCTCCCAGCTGCATGGTGAACCCGTTCATCCCGACGTAGAGCCCTTTTCCCTGGAAAGAGATTCTTGGCTAGTAAGGTGATTCAGTGGGTGAAGATTCTGGTTGCATGAGCCCCGAGACCAGGTCTGGAGGAAGGAGAGAGCTGGCTTCCCAAGGTTGTCTGACCTCCGCAGGTGCACCTTGCTGCGCACATGCACCAAGACAAATAAATAAAATGAGATTCCTACAACTTCAGCTTTTAACAACTATGAAAGTCTGATAATGAGGCACTCCTCCCTTGTTAAGTGCGAAACCCTTCCAAACTCAAGTTCCCAAATACAGTGCGACAGACAGCAAGGACCTGGGCCACAGGCGTGTGCTGGTGTATAGTACCTGGCACGCAACCTGGGATCCTTAGCGTGAGCTGAGAGTCGAGCTTGCTTCAATAACCCGCTCAGGGGCTCCCGGTACTGCCTCCTCTCTTCCGTTTCTGGTTGTTCTCAGGCAGATGGTTTAGTGGTGCATTGGGACTGTCAGTACACAGTAGTAGCGAATGCATGCTTACTAATTTGAAAGTAGACATGGACCCTTCCAGAAAGGGTCACATTTAAAAGCAGAGTTCTGTGAATCTCTTAAGCCAGTTAGTGTCAGCAAGAGCCAAGATTTCCTTTGATCCTAGACTCTTGGGATTAGATTCTGGGAGAGTATGCCATGAGCCACACCTTCTCGGTATTCCAGGATTTAACATCCGAAATGGAGAAAATGACCTGGGACAAATACCTTGAAACCCACGCATGTGCTCACACCTGACATATCTGCATTTTAAGCTTATGGTTTCTGTGGTTTTCTAGTGCAGTTTTATTAGAGAATTGGGATGGTGAAGGCCACCGCTGGAGGGACAAGGGTGGGGGGGCGCATAGATTAGCCGTGGCCCGAGTGCTCCGTAGCGCTCTGGCAAGCTGTGGCTTACCCCCCCCCCGGCTGTGGTTCTCTACCCGGCCTTAGTATCTTATTCTTCAGTCTCTCAGAGGCTGTGTAACCCGCAGCCATCTTGTTGAACACGAGGTGGCTTTGTGGGTTTGGCAGACCCAAGTTTTTTTCCTTCCACAAGTGCATGAACCTTCTTGTCTGGAGCGCCCAGGCTTTCAGCCGTGTGGTCTTCCACGCTGGCTTGAGCAGCCTTCCCTTGGGGAGTAACTGTTCCTGATTCACGATGGATGCACCCCTCCCTGATGGGAGCCAGGAGGCCCAGACAAGACTCCTCGCGTGTATGGTGGAAGGCATTTGGGCTCAGTTTTGTCAAGAGTTCCAGGTGTCCTGAGCATGTGGTGCCCAGCTTACCTGTTGCACATGGCCTGCTGAGCAGAGAATGCCATTCTTTGCGGTCTGATCACGGGCCACGCCTTGGTGTCATGTGACCATCCTGATCTCATAGCAGCGGGGCAGTGGGTGGCACGTTGCCCTCTGTGTCTTGGCTGTCTAGTGTGGGGGAGGAGAATCCAGTGACCGTGTACTGCAGCCGTGCATGGGTTTCCAGGGTGCAAGCTTGGGACTGCCGCTCCTGGTTCTTGTGCCGTGCTGTTGGTTCACCGACATGGAACACGGATGGACTGTAATTGGAGCCCATAGACTGTGTCTGACGTAAAGGCCATCAGTGCCCGTTTCTGCTTTGTCTTCTCTGGAGCTGCCAGATTGTTCGGACCCTGGAGCAGTTGTGGAGAGAGAGACGCTGCTGGAGCCCCATCCACCTGTCCACCTAGGGACAGCAGGTGCTGTGGCCGAGATACACAACCACCCAGGGAGGCAGCTCGTAGGCTCCCAGGCCTTGGAAATACGTATGATGATACATATTTATTTAAGCAGAGGAGTTTTGGGGTAACTTGCTAAGCCGCAACTGATAATTAACAGAGATATTCGCAGACTTAGATTGTGCTGTGCATACACGAATAATTCAGAATGGCCCAAAAGCTCTTTTGATATGTGTGTGTGTGTGTGAGTGTCAGAACTCACTGTGTGTCCCTGTGGAGGACCAAGGGTGACTTCTACCTCCTTTTTGCTTCATCTGGGATTTCCCAGACTTTGCCCACCAGGGCCAGAAGTACAGGCCGCCTGGCATTTTACGTGAGATCCGAACGCAGGACCTTTGCTTGTGAGGCAGAGTTTTAACCCCTGAGCCACCTCTCCAGCTCCACAATAGCATTTCATATCTTGAGCTCCACAGAACCTACGACTGTGTCCCAAGGTTGTGGTCACTACCTTATGTTTTCTTCCAATTATGTTACTTTTTTTAGGGACAATCTGTAATGTAAACATCATTGGGAACAGGTGATTTCTGTTTTCTCTTTATAATTACCTTCACTTTTTTCAAAATATTTATAATGGTAGTTATAATTACTATACACAGACATCGTTTGTAGTACAGTTACCTCATTATGATTATATCTGGCATGCGTGAGGCCATGGGTCTATCCCGCGCTGTGTAAACCATGCGTGGCACACACCTGTGGTCCCCGCACTTGAGAAGCGGAGGCAGGATGATCACAAGTTCAAGGCCATCTTTGGCGCCATAAGCATTCGAGGTCAGCATGGGTTACCTGAGACCTGTATCAGGAGGGAAAAGGATTCTGGTCACTCGTCCCCATGTTTCCTTAGACTGAGCCCGCCTTCTGCGTCAGGACCCCTGTGGAGTTGAAAGTCTGTTGGACACGAAAGCGAGGCGCCGCAGGGTGGGGCTGTCACTTGGGCCCCGTTGGGGTTGCTGTCGTTCCTTTGTTTCCCTCAATAGAACCTGGAACTCAGGGACATGAGCCCAAACTGTACTTCTCAGAACTTGGATGTCCACATCTTTCTTCATCGGCAGATTCTTGTAGAAATATTTTATTTATGAGAAGAGAGAGAGAGAGAAACATGTCACATGCATGCCTGGTGAGTGGGTAGAGGTCAGAGTGTGACTTTGGGACGTCTCTTCTGTCCTTCTATCATGTGGGCTTTCAGGACTCGAACTCAGGTCACCAGATGTGCAGGCGGGCTCCTTCCTTAATCTGCTAAAGTACGTGTAGCTTCTCATCCTAAGTGTGCAAGTTTGGGTCTTAGGAACTTGTCTGACACATAACGCTTTGCATTCTTTCTCTAGGTAGAGGTTTTCTTTTTAAAAAAATTTTTTTTATTATTTATTCAAATGTGCGTGTATGAGTGTATGCGCGTGTGTATATGTATGTGTGTATGTGTGTGTGTAGAACCACCGTGGATGCCTCCACCTCCTTCTTGTTTACTCTGCCCGGGGATTCACAGGCTCCACCCTACCAGGATCAGAAACGCAGGCCGCCCCCGCTTCCACTGGCGTCTATACATGGGGTCTAGGATCTGAACTCAGGACCTTCAGCCTGCAAGGCAGAGGCTTAACCCCTGAGCCACCTCTCCAGCCCCTGGGTAGAGGTTTTCCATGAGTGACAAAACAGAGCTTTGATTCTGGCCTCCCAAGATTGGCTCAAGGTTTGGAAAGCACTTGGTCTGTCCACTGCCTTGTGATGCGCCGAGATCCCAGTAGCTCTGTGCAGGAAAGCTTCCCTGGAGTGCCAGGCGCTGAGCTGTAAGTGCCTCCTTTCACCAGCTGGCTCAGGATGCCAGTCTCCTGACGGATTTTCTGTGTGATCCGAGGTGCTGCTGGCACCTGCTGCATTTGCATTGGCTGCGCCTCGTGCAACACGCTGACAGCGACTTTCCCTCTGCAAAGAGCAGCGCTGCGCATGGGACCGGGAGCAACGCCGCGGCCCTTTGTCTAGAGGGGGCCGGGTGGCAGCCGTGTTCAGGGCACATTTTATTCCAAGCGTTTCCCAGGGTGCCAGGGCCTCCTGAGGCAGGTTCTGTCTGATGCCCAGCCCCTACTGTCAGACTGTGGGGGCCTTGAAAGGCCGGTGGGTGGGGACGGGAGGGAGCACCAGGTGCAGAACAATGACGGGCAAATTACATCCCGACGCCAGCCGCACAAGCTGCCCGGCCTCATTACCACATGAAGTGCCACAGAAGGGCCTTGTGCCCCCTAGTGCCTGCGCACTCTAGTCTCCAAGATGGGGGGAGGACACCGTGCTCACCCCCAGTGAACAATGGAGCAGAAGGAAGCTCACAGTGTGCTCCGGGGCTGCTTTCGGTGGCAGCGAGTGGGCGTGACTCACTGAGTGCCCCCCACCCCCACGAGCAGGCGGCCGGCTTTGGTTGGCGGTTCCTGTTCCTGCTGCCGGCCTCGGATCTGTCCATGGCGCGGCAGCCTGACGCAGCTTGACAGTGCTTTTTGCCATATATGGCCATTAGAGCCGTGGCTGACAGCCGGCCAGGATCATTTCCTTCCTTTGCTTTGATTGGCTGTACAGCCGCTCAGGATGGTGGGAGTGTGAAGAAGAGAAGCCACCCAGACAAGTGCAAAGAGCGGTTAACTCTTTCCTGGCTTCCTGTAGGGCAGCACGCCCGGCCCTTGTGCAGTCACTGGGCGAAGGCCTGGGGTGTCAATGAGGGGACCCCCGTGGGAAAGGTGCTGCCACCAAGAAAGGGTTCTGATCCATGCACACGGCTCTGAAGCTGACCCAAGGTTCCACGGCCACGAGACACGGTGGCAAGTGCTCAGCCCTTGCCAAGTGGGAGGCCTCTGCTGGTGGGCGCAGGCCCTGAGGACCCGGGAGTCTGAGCTGGTCTGCCAGGGGCCTGGCACCTGTGTCGCCTGCTATACCGGGTTTCATTTCTGGCTGAGCTCTAGGTTGTGCCTAAATGACACAGACCACTGAGTTGGGTCTGCACGCTGCTAGCTTCTGCTTGCTTACGTGGTCCCCAGGCCTCTGCCCCTCCAGAGCATGCAGAGCAGCGTTTGCTGTTCCTCATCCCCTGTCCCAGGGTGCGTGACTGCTTGCTCTGAGGCTAGTGGATAACCTGGCTAGACCCTCCCTTCACGTACAGAGGGACCACTGATTCCCTCCCCCTCGCAGCAACCTTTGCCTCAAGCTGCACCTCTCCTGCTAGGCTGTTTGCTCTCCGCACGAGGAACTACTCTGTGATGATGAGCTACTCCGTAATGATGAGCTACTCTCTGCTGATGAGCTACTCTCTGCTGATGAGCTGCTCTGATGATGAGTGCAAGGGCTGGGTCTCCGGTCGGAGGCCGGCCAGTGCTGCTTTTCTGTGGCTCTTGCATAATGGAAAGGGCGTGGTAGAACTCAGTAGTTTCGTAGCAACTTTTCTGTGGCTCAGTGACGTCTAATATGGTACATAGTTGCTCCAGTTTTCAGAGTGCTGGGATGCCAGGGTTGCATAGAGCCACGCCCTGCCCGGTCCCTCCAGTAGCTGTCTGACTGTCCCTTCCAGGGTAATTCAAGCTGATGTTTGGCTCTGAAGCATCTCCGTTCACCCCAGGGCCCGTGCTTCTGGTTTCCTTAAAGCAAAATGTCTGCACAATGTTGCATTCCTAGGCTACCAGCTGCCACCAGCCCGCAGCCGTCAGCCAGCCGTCCATCATGAGCCTCTGTCTCTGGGTTGTCCTTGCCACTTGCCCTCTCCGGTGACCACAATGGCCATGGCTCCTCCCTGCGGAGCAGCTGAGGCAGAGAGATTCCAGAAGGACATGTGTGCACATAAATAACTCAGAAGAAGAAGGAAGCTGGGGGAACACACTCCAATAGATATCCTCACGCTGGGGGGGGTCCTTAAGCTGGCGGAGAGCTGGCCTCCGCTCCCCAGCGCGGCTGACTGGCTGCAGTTCAGCAATTCTTGGGGCTTCGCTAAGCCGGAAGCAAGTTGTTGCTGGTATTTGAGTGCTTCAAGTGACTTTGATCTTCAATTTCTTCCCTAAAATAAAAATTTCTCTCTTCTTCTCGAGCCAGGTTATGATGCAAGCTGCCTGGGATGGTGTCACAATTAGACACAGGTGTCAGCACGATGGTTGCGGGTTTGAGCTCTGGGCACATTTGTAAAGACTCGGTAGTTGAGTTAAGCCCACAGTGAATCTGCAGGGCATCGTCTAACCCGTGATGGGTAAATAAAATGGAGGGAACTAGTTGAGAAAGTTGGCATCCTTGTGTATACTTGGCCAGGGATGCTGGTCTGGCAAGTAAGGATCATCCCTCTCTCAGCTGTTATATGGAGATGGTGTGGCCAGTTCCCTCAGCCCTGGTGTGTTGATGTGAGCTCTCCTGCCAAGCTGGACAAGCACCTGTAACCAGGAATCGTGAGAGAATAAACCCCTTGTTCCCTTACACTGTTTCGTCACGCTTTCATCAGCAACGTGACAGCTGTAGATGGCCTTCCCCAGGCTGGGGTGAGGCTATGTGGGCCTCACATCTGTGCGGCCCAGAAGTTGGGACTGGAGAGTGAGCGACTGCCTGAGCTGGGACAGACAAGGGGGGCCCAGAAAGCAGAGCCATGCTCTGGACTTGTGTTTATGTGGTGAGCCCCAGAATGCAAGCTGGAAAGAAACCGTGCACCATACCCTGAGCATCTAAGGGGGTCTGTTGCATGTGACCAATGATACGTGTGTGATTTTTATCACCATGTAGTTTATTGACCTTATAAAACTTAGGTCAGATAGAAAGAATAAGCCAGCTGGGTAGCATGTTTGAGTTTATTATATACACGTCTACATTGCTAAAAAAAACAGGTTATTAATAAGATCTTAAGCACTAATTTGGTACCTGGATATCATGTTGAATGAGGGAATGAGTGGATGAAAATCAGTTATGGGAGGAGTCACTCGGATGTTAAGAAATGGCCATTTGGGGCCAGTGAAATGGCTCAGCAGGTAGGGCTTGCCGCACCGCATGTCAACCTGAGTTTGATACCTGGAACCCATGTAAAGTGGAAGGAGAGAACCAATCTCATAGTGTTGTCCTCTGACTCTTCATGTGTGCCATGAAGTGTGCATGCGTACATATGCACAAACATAATATCATGTGTGCCATGAGATGTGCATGCGTACATATGCACAAACAGATAATATCATGTGTGCCATGAGATGTGCATGCGTACATATGCACAAACATAATAATATCATGTGTGCCATGAGATGTGCATGCGTACATATGCACAAACATAATAATATCATGTGTGCCATGAGATGTGCATGCGTACATATGCACAAACATAATAATATCATGTGTGCCATGAAGTGTGCATGCGTACATATGCACAAACAGATAATATCATGTGTGCCATGAGATGTGCATGCGTACATATGCACAAACATAATAATATCATGTGTGCCATGAGATGTGCATGCGTACATATGCACAAACATAATAATATCATGTGTGCCATGAGATGTGCATGCGTACATATGCACAAACATAATAATATCATGTGTGCCATGAGATGTGCATGCGTACATATGCACAAACATAATAATATCATGTGTGCCATGAAGTGTGCATGCGTACATATGCACAAACAGATAATATCATGTGTGCCATGAGATGTGCATGCGTACATATGCACAAACATAATATCATGTGTGCCATGAGATGTGCATGCGTACATATGCACAAACATAATATCATGTGTGCCATGAGATGTGCATGCGTACTTATGCACAAACAGATAATATCATGTGTGCCATGAGGTGTGCATGCGTACATATGCACAAACATAATATCATGTGTGCCATGAGATGTGCATGCGTACATATGCACAAACATAATATCATGTGTGCCATGAGATGTGCATGCGTACATATGCACAAACATAATAATATCATGTGTGCCATGAGATGTGCATGCGTACATATGCACAAACATAATATCATGTGTGCCATGAGATGTGCATGCGTACATATGCACAAACATAATAATATCATGTGTGCCATGAGATGTGTATGCGTACATATGCACAAACATAATAATATCATGTGTGCCATGAGGTGTGCATGCGTACATATGCACAAACATAATAATATCATGTGTGCCATGAGGTGTGCATGCGTACATATGCACAAACAGATAATAATAGTTTTAAAAGAAACCGCTGTTCGCATGGTCTTTTGAAAACCACAGTGGACACGTTGCCCCAAGTGTCCAGTTGAGGGCGTGTGAGGGTGAGATGCTGGGGTTCTTCTTGATGCACCGCGAACTTCTGCAAGCTCACTGGGTGGTGGGGTGGGAAATGACTGAGCGTAGGCCCCGATCTGTGTTGTATGTACAAAGTACACTTGGATTCCACTTGGGAAGAAGACTTGATACAGAGAAGACACACGACTGGACCTCAGCGGAGGCCGTTAGGGTTTTCTGTTGGAGGTAGAGATTTCATTTCTTAAGAATCTCATTGAATTTTAGTTAAATTGCAGACATTCCTTTTAAGAGCTATTACATATGGTTTTACATTAAACAATGCTTATTTTTTAACTTTCCTCCACCCATTCCAAAAGGATGAACACCGTGGGCATTGCTGCTGTGGACGGTGGGGTGAGATGTGCACCACGGGCATTGCTGCTGTGGGCAGCACCACGGGCATTGCTGCTGTGGACAGTGTGGTGAGAGGCAGGAGTTCCTGCAGGGACTCTGCTGAATCTTTTGGCTGCTTTGAAATTTCTAAGGATTTTGCCAAACCCAACGCACAGGATGGGGCTGGCCTCAGGACGCTTTCTGTCAGGGTGGGGCTACTGGCTGGAGCACACTCAGCTGTCGCCCTGGGCTCTGGCAGCCCCGGGGGAGATTGCACCCTTGTACCTGTCCCTGGTGCCAGCTGCAGGCACTTTGGAGCTGAGTTTTCCCTTGGGCTCAGGTTGCTTGGCTCCGGCAGGCCGCTGGAGCTGTCGGTGCTAATGAGGGTAAGCCGCGTCCTGACCCACTTCCCGAGTGTGTCCCGTGAGTTATGAACCGGGCTGTAGGCCAGGGACTTCGGGAACGTCGTCGTCGTTGGTGCTTGTTGAGGTGGCTTCAACCACTTGGGCTTCTAGCTGGAGAGCACAATGGAGCCACTCCGGGACAGATGATTGGACTAGTAATTGTGTAACCGGTGACTCAGACATGCCATTGAAAGCTAGGCGTAGGAATGTTGACCGTCACTTGCCAAGCTGGAAAAGCAGCCATATTCTCTCCAGATGAGACAAGCGAGGTTCTCTTTGTAGCGAGTCAGCGGGCTGGCTAGTAAGATGAAGTTACTCTGTGTAAAACCTTGGACAGTTGATGACAGATTCTTAAAATAAGTCACCCTGTAGTTCAAAAGGATCACTAAATAAGTGCCATAAATCTTGTTACCTCCCCCCAGCCATTGGAAGGAGTGGCAAGGGGCGGGCAGGCACGCTGTCACGTGTGGCAGAGTCTTTCTGCTTGTAGCGTAGACATGATCCCTTGCTTTGTCCATAGGTTGATAGGCGCTTGTTGTGGGGCGGGTGAGACCTCATGCGGCCTCTAATGTCTCTTCCGTGCGCGTCTGCTGTTAGAGGTGTCTCGGGCTCCACACACTGGAGCTTACCTGCACCCAGCTCCCTGTTTTAGCCCTGTGTACCCCTCCGGTGATGTGGATCACTGCACTGCTCTGCAGTGTTGCCTCTTGGAAACCAGTGGCTGAAGCTTCGTGGACCTTCTGTTTGCCTGCGCTCACGCTGCCTGGCATCACTGCCGCACACCGCCTTCCTGGCTTTAGTTGCCGGGACGATCCCGGCAACGTTGCCCCGGAGGAAGCAGCTGCTGGTCATCTGATCAGTAACCGCATTTCCATGGCCAGCTGCCCATGGAGCGTGGCGTTACTTCGTATCCAGTGCATAACCCATGGCCCAGTGAAAATCTTCCTTCCCTATCTGAACCCAACGTGGTTTCACGACTGTCTGGGCCTCCATTTGCTTGGAGATGGGGACAGTCAAGTTCTCCGTGTAGACGGGCTTCTGCGGTGATCTGAAGACCTTCCACTGGTCCGTAGTGTGTAGTCCCACGTAGCGTTCCATGTAGCACATCAGAAAGCTTAGCTGCCGTCGCTAGCCCAAATGGAGCGGGTGGAAGAGTAGCATATGTAACTGTGGTGTAAGGCTGGGATGGCAGAGTCCCGTCTTCATGCTGTGGACTGACTGGAGGAGGCAGAAAGGTGCTTCTGCTCCGCTCTTACTTGGTTAAAGCATCTGTAGTACCCATTGACTTCTAGCCAGCATTGTTTGATTTATCTTGGGGAACAAAGTCATTTAAATAAACTCCTTGGGAGATCAAGCTCAACTACTTCTAGCATTTCCTGATGCCCCCAAACTGCTTTGTGTCTGACCACAATTTCTACTTAGTCTAGACTGGAAAAAAAAAAAAAAGATTGTTGTTCTTAAAGTTTAGATTCAGTCCTAAACTACTTCGGAGGGGAATGCAGAGACCCCAGGGTAAGGATGATCCTGTAGAAAACTTCCTTGAGAAGCCCATCATTGTAAAATTAGTAATAGTGACTCATATGTTTGTAACTTTTCTTTTTTTTCTTCTTCCTTCCCTTTTTTTTTTTTTTTTTTTTGCAAAATAGGAAATATACAATCAAATAATAACATGTTCATTGCTGGTCCATAGGATAAAGCACATGTTAATATTTCGTCACATTGTGTCATACCCTTTTCTATTTAAAAAAAAAGGGTCACGTGACTAAAATACTATCCCTTCAGGGTTTTCCTTTGTCAGAGACAATCATTTTCTCACATTATCATATTTTCATTTCTTGTTTTGTTTTTTTTAATGTGGGACCTGGGATCCAAACTCAGAACCTTCTGCTTGTGAGACAGAGTCACAACCCCTGAGCCATCTCTCCAGCCCCATATTTTCATTTCTTAAAGTTTTGTTTTGAGTCCCCCAGCTGTCCCCAGTAGTATTGATGGTAATACGGAGAGCGTTGGTACCACACACATTTGCTTTGTGTGTTTGTGTGTTTTTGATGTGCACGCTCTGGAGTGACACTTGCATGCAAATATTCACTCCTTTCAGGAAGCAACACAAGCTCCAGCGACAGAGCGCCCTCCCTCCACGGCACCCCTGAGGCCGTGTGGCTGGGGAGACACCCCCTTCCCCTGTACCAATGTGAGGTCCAGAGCTCTCCTGCTAGAGAGAAGCCAACATCAGAGGCTTCGCTTAAGAAGTGTGAAGGCCTGGTGGCTGGGGCCATGTCTGCCCTTGTGGTAGAAGTGCATCAGGACACTGGAATGGAAGAGACAGCTGCTAGTCGCAGAGCACAGGGAGCGATCGTGGACGGCATGGAGGGGAATCCGCAGAGCCCCAGGCAAAACGGCCAATACCTTCTCCAGCTCTCAGACCTTGCTGAGGGGCTGTCGGAGAAAGAGGGGTGGGGAGTGGCAGAGTCAGGTGAGAGACAGTTGTCACTGTTGGGGTCAGTGGGTTGGAAAGGCAGAATCTGCAAAGGGCAGTTACTCTGGTTTGGGGAATGGCTGTTGAGACCTATATGGCCAGTTTCTGGAACATTCTAGCCACCACGGAAGGTTTACCAAGTGGCCTGGTGAGGATGACCGCTCTCTGCTCGGGCGACACCGTCAGTGAAGTCCTCTCTCCTGGTGTCCTTGCCAGCCTCACACCCGTTGTACCAGGTTAAGTGTCTCCTTTAGATTCGTGATTCTCTCTGACCAGCGCACTGGACGCTTCCCTGTGGTCCGCTGGCTCAGGTCTGCTTCCGGCGAAATCTCCCCTTGCATCGTCCGTTGCGTATTTGCAGCTGGTCTTTCCACTCGGCCTCTGCGTAGTGTGTGGTTTCTTTGGTTTTGTTTGGAGACGAGGGTCTCTATATGCAGCCTGGGTTCATCTCAAGCTCAGAATGCACCTTCCCAGTGCCTAGCTTTTATTTACGTTTTGAAAATAACTCACAGGCTGGATTTGGCCTCCTCCTCTTATTCCTCTCTTTCAGACAACTAAGATAAAACAACTTAGGTAAAAAAAGAACGAATAATGAAAGTTAGCACGTGCTTGAAGCAGTATATTCTATTTATTTTTTGCGTTGCACGTACATGTGTGTTGGTGTGTGGGAGAGGGCACTTGAGTGTGGGCACCTGTAGAGGCGCATGGGTGGCATCAGACTCATCCTGGGTGACTTGACTTCTTATTGTTTTGCTCTGGAGTTTTCCAGGCTCCACCTTCCAGGGCAGCTCCCAATCTATCTGCCAGGCATTTTTACATGGGATCTGAGGGGGGGATCTGAACTCAGGTCCTTTTGCTTTTGAGGCAAGGCTTTAATACTGAGCCATTTCT
This sequence comes from Typhlomys cinereus, assembly GCA_023101885.1. Lineage (NCBI taxonomy): Eukaryota > Metazoa > Chordata > Mammalia > Rodentia > Platacanthomyidae > Typhlomys > Typhlomys cinereus. Next base: position 6,722,216 of record JALPQD010000063.1, on the reverse strand, counting down.
CCAGCCTAAAGGTACAGTTTAAAACGTTGGCTGTGTCATCTGTTTTTATTAGTTTAGGCACACAGTATGTGCTTTTACAGCCCTCCTTTGGCTGCCTGTTGACTTTGGATTTGTGCGTGTTTTTGCTGTTGTGGGGTTTGTTTCCGGGAGCGCTAGACTGGAACCCAGGTCCTCATGGACACTGGGCATGCTCAACCCTGCATCCATCCCTGGACTGACTGTATTTCCGGGATGGAGGGGGTGGGGTGAGTGGGAAGGGGGAGTTAACCTGTCACAGACTCCACTCTTCAGAGTGCAGCTGCCTTTTTCCATTGTCTTTTTACTTTTTCCTCTTCATCTTCCAAGTGGGTTAAAATTTTCTTCCTGCCACCCCCCCCATTCTGCAGAGCATGGGTTGTGGTCTGTTCCTGCCTTTGCCCTTGACTGCACGTCGCCCTCCACAGTCAGCGTTTCCTGTTTCTCCTGAGAGAAGCCCCTTAGCCCTGTGCTCCATGAGCCCCTCCCCACAGCCCCGTGCTCCATGCTTCCTCCCTTCCTGAGCTCTGGAATTTACCTGAACTTCTTCTTTGTTTTCTAACATCCAACTTTGCTTTCTGCTGTGCCTTGGTTTCCTTGTGAGTGTGCCAGTGTGTGCAGTTCTCATCTCTCTGCTCCAACTGGCCTTTGCTGGTTTGCACGCTAGGATTTGTTCTTGCCATGCTGACCAGTGTGTGCCGCCGTCCTGTCCACACAGGCTCTCCTAGCTCTGTCCTTTAAACAGAGGTCCACCCAAGATGATCCTTTGCCAGCTGCTTCTGCTTCTCATGGTTCTCAAGTCCCGTCTGTCCAGGTCTAGGTCATGGGTAGTTGTTCTCAGCACTGCCAAAGTATTTAGTATTTTTCTTCTTTAAAGCTTTCTTGAAACCTTCGTACAGCCCACCTCACTATCCTCAGGAAACCTGTGTGTGTGTGTGTGTGTGTGTGTGTGTGTGTGTGTGTGTGTACACAGGGTGCTGTGAACCCAGGACAACCCCGTGCCCGGTGTCGTGAGTGAGACCTGTGGGTAGGGCCATCTTTCTGCACTCCTTAGAGTCAGCAGAAAAACCCTCCCGAGCCTGTGGCACGCCCCCAAGCCCAAGCTGGCCACAGTCCTCCACGTGTCCTGCCTGGTTACCTCCTGGACCACGTCTCGTGGGGCCCTTTGAATGGCTCTGCTCAACCTGGGCCGCCTTCCCCTGCTGGGCAGGACAGGGCTGCCTCACTCACCTGCAGTTCCCGCACTCAGTGTGCTGCTCACGAAGCTCACAAGCAGTGAGCGTCACCTCTTCACGCTACAGCCACGCGCGTAGTAGGCTCGACACGCAGCTGACTGCCTGTCACGTTCCAGGCAGCGTGAGTTTTGCAGCTTCACATGGGTACTGGGCAGTTTTCCCGAGCAGATTCTCTCCTTTAGTTCTCGCCTTCAGCCTGGAAGTCGAGGCTTGTTCCACGGACTGCAGCTCAGCTGATTGACTTCCTGGGGCTAGCCTCCGTCCACGGTGGCTCTGGCTGCACTTGTGTGATTCCAGAACCCGCGGGATCTGCAATTCAGTGCGTTGCTTCTCTGGTGATCCCTGCAGTTGTCAGATTACTAATTTTGACAGATTGCCGCAAGCCTGCCTGCCATGGTGTTGGGCCCTTTGTCCTAAGGAAGTGGTGGTGCCTGCTGCAGCCTGCACTGTCTGCAGCAGACCTGTGCTGCAGCCTGCACTGTCTGCAGCAGACCTGTGCTGCAGGTAGGTGCCGCAGTCCCTGCTGGTGTCTCGGCCGTACCACACTCTTCTGCTACTCAGTGCGTCTGTTCTATTTTCCTGCTGCTGAGTGAGCGCTGCCCCCTCGCTGTTTACATGGTACATTAGGTTCATTCTTGGCCCGCAGCTTCTGCTGCAGTTCTTCAGTACAGCAGGAGACCGACCCCGCAGGGGCTGAGGAGCTGAATGGACCTAGTCGTAGAACAGAGGGGGGCTTGTGCTCTGTTTGCCACCCTGCCAATGTGTGAGCCCTCTCTGTAGCCATCTTAGCCTCCTGCCAGGGAACGGTTCTGTCCATGGGGTCTTCTCACATCAGTAAGATGCTCTGCTCAGGAATTGCCTCAACCAAGCAGCTCTTCACAAGTGTGCCTGATGGCTCAGCTCTCAACTCTCAAGTTCAATCAATACTTGTGGTCAGGTAGCAGTTATCTTGGTTGACCCCACAACCGCATGTGGGGAGGCAGGCAGGCTGGTTAGAATCAAAGGTGTAACGTGAGCAGATGGCGGAGACTGTGATTAACATACAGTGTTTTATTCATGAGATAGGGAGCGGGATAAGCGTGAGGTCTCAGCTGGCGTTAATTGGCTGTCTGGCTAGCGTTCAGGTTCACTGAAGGCAGGAGAACGAGACACCACAACGTGTGCCTTGTGGTCCCTCCTTTCGAGAGTCGCCAGCTCGTGTCAGCTCCATACAGGCCGCGGTTCACGTGCCCCTCACCAGCCAGCTGCACGTTTACTAACGCAAACAGATCTCAGGGGCTCGAGAAGTGTGGGTCTTTGTGGTCTGATGGAGTGGCGTTGGTGTCGATCTTTCTAGAAATGGAAGAGGGTTGTTCTTACTGCTCGCACTGACTCAACGTGAATGCCGTGTGGGCGGGTGAGAGAGTTGATGGTCACAGCGAAGGAGAGCTGACCTGGCGTGCGACCTGATGTGACATAGTCTCTTTCTTTCTCCTTCCAGACGGGTCGGATTGACAAATCCTACCCCACAGTATGCGGCCACACGGGACCAGTGCTGGACATCGACTGGTGTCCACACAACGATCAGGTGATCGCCAGCGGTTCAGAGGACTGCACGGTTATGGTAAGCTCCTGGGGTGCAGGCAGCACAGGCCATTGAGGCTATGCTGGGGGGGGGTGTACGCGTGTGTGTGTGCGCGTGTGTGTGTGTGTGTGTGTGCACTTGAGCGTGCAGAAGCTTAAAAAGCAGAAGTCCTTGTGCTCTGGCGTGTTCCCTGGGCAATACGTCAAGCTGAACTACAGCTGCGCTGTCCCAGGCCGTTGGCGGCAGCTGTGCAACTTTGCCTTTGCTCCTTCACCAGCACGCGTGTGCACATCATGCTTATGGCGGCTGACTGTGTCCTGTGGGTGAGCGAGTGATTGTCTAAAAACATAAACTCTCCTTCTCCAGACAAAAAGGACTGAAAAACCAGTGGCCTGGGTTGGAGAAATGGCTCAGGGGTCAAAGCCTCTGCCTCACAAGCAGAGGGATCTGAGTTTGGATCCCAGATCCCATGTGAAAACACCAGGTGGAAATGGCGTCAGCCCGCACTTCTAGTCCTGAAAAGTGGAACCAGGGAGTCTCTAGAGCAAAGCAAGAAGGAGGTAGAACAATCCAGGATGATTCCACAGGCACACATGGTGCCCTCTTCTACATCACATGCACCTAGACTCACCCATAGAAACAGACACATGGAGGGGAGGGAGGGGAGAAGAAGCCAGCAGCCTGGGCTTGTGTGCAGAGCAGTGAGCTGCCAGAAGTTCTGAAAATCCACCGGACATGGGACAGGCGTTGTAGATCTTCTGGCTCTGGGGTATTGTCCAATCTAAGCAGTTTAGGGGAGCGGGGATTTCTGTGGTGAGGTAGTGTCGGGTATCAGTTCATGAAGGCCAGAGAAGTCCCAGCGGCATCCCGAGCCCTGGACAGGACACAGCGAGAGCGAGGGGCGAGGGCCAGCTCTGTGCTCTGTGCTCTGTGCCAGCTGCTCGGCCGCTTTGCTCGCCTTTACCCACCCGCCTGGGGAAAGGGCTCACCAACCATGGGCCAGGTCTTCTGTATCAGTTCAGCAAACTCCTACAGATTTGCCCTACCCAGCTGATACCTCACAGGTGTGCCTCAAGGCTCACTTGTGCAGTGGAGCACTGAAGCTGCCTGCTGCAGGGAGCAGACGCTTAGGTGGGAGCTACTGTCCCACTGAAGGGGGTCCCCTCCGTGAGTCTTCTCCATGACTAAAAACTCCAGCAGTCTTTGTAAGTCCCTTTTAGACTCTGAAGGGGGATTATGTGTGAAGCTAGTCTTTGGACTCCATCGATGTCTTTGTTTTCGTTCGTCAGGAAGCTGGATCTTGTCCAGGCTGGTCCTGAACTCCTGGGTTGAAGGGATGGCTTCTGCCCCTTCGCGGCCCGGGCGGCACACGCCCAGCAGCAGCACCGGTGGGCGCTTCCCAGCACACAGTTTCTTCTCCATTCTCAGCGTAGCCTGGAGATGGAGTTATTGATTGCGATCCTCTCCCAGGACTCATTCCAAGTGTGCTGACGAGGTCGGACAGCACTGTGGGGACTGTCCCCGCTCTCAGTGAAGGCTGTGGGGGCTTGATGAGACCTGCCTGTGGCAGGTAGAGCTTCCACCCCCCACCCCCACATCTGTGGACCTTGGGATGCCTCAGGAACGCGGGTTATTTTACATACACAGATTAGTTCCCAACCGTGGGCTTGAGCTAGCGCGACCCCTGGTTCCTAGCTCAGCAGCGAGCGCGTGTGGAGGAAGCTGCCGTAAGGGATTGCTGCTCACTGCGCTGCCTTGGCAGCGGTTTGGTGGCGGTGGGAGACGCTGCTGAGAGAGGAACACCACAGGGACAGCTACGGCGGAGTCGCATCTTCACTGCGCTGGAGAAGCAGGGGCATCCCTTTCCCCAGCCCTCCTGGTCACGCTGCCCTTTAAAACCACAGCTCTTTAATAAAACACAGCGCATAGCTCAATGAATCAAGTGTTCTCACTCTGTGAACCCTGAGAACCAGGGGTTCCTCCTCTTTCCCGCCTCTCCCCCCATCCCTACTCGCCCATCTGCCTTTCTGGAAGCTGGGCATGGCCTGCCTGGCCCGTCACCCGGTTCCTGCGTGCTGAACCCAGCCTGTCGGCTTGTGAGCCTCGCTCAGGCCGTGGGGCTCCCAGTGTGTCTGTTGGAGAACTTTGACCTTTGACCAGCGCTGTTCAGCTGTCTGTGTGTTGCTGACTACACGCCCTTGACATAGTCATGTGCCCAACTGAATGCCCCCCAGTAGCTAGATCCCATGGTGTGACGAGGTCATTTGTGTCCTTCCGTCCTAGTCATGGACCTTCTGTCTAGCTAGTCACGAGGTCTTGGTGCTTCTCCCTTGATTTATATGTGTGGGTTCATGTGCACAGGTGTGTGTGTGTGTGTATGTGTGTGCACAGGTGTGTGTGTGTGTGAGAGTGTGTGTATAGCAGTTCACCTGCATGATTGCTGACAAATCACCATCAAACGGCTTAAGGGAACAAGGGGTTTATTTTCTCTCAATGATTTTTTGATTACAGTTCTCAGTCCAGCTTGACAGGAGAGCACGCACCAATACCAGGGTTGAGGGAACTGGCCACACTATCACCACATACGGCTGAGAGATGATCCTTACTTACCAGACCAGCATGTCTGGCCAAGTGTACATAAGGATGCCAACTCTCTCAACCAGCTCTCTGTGTTTTATTCCGGGGCCTAGTGCCACCCACCTGGGCCTTCCCCATCAGCTAGACAAGTCTCCTGCAGGTTCGCTCTGGGCTTAACCCAACCACTAATTCTCCACAAATGTGCTCAGAGCTCAAACCCTCAACAGTCAGGTTGGCACCTGAGCCTAACCATGAGACACCAAGCGGCAAACCCCAGGTTGTTCCTCAGGAGCTGACTACCTAGTGTGGGTCTCTCACTGTGACCTGGGCTCACCTATTGGGCTAGGCTGGCCAGCCTCAGGGTCTTCCTGTTCCCCCTCCCCAAAGTGCACCCCAAATCCCAGCTGTGCGTGGGTTCCATGACTCCCTGTGTCTCCTTGCTTGTGTGGCAGATGCTTTACCAATCCAAGGTTGCTTTTATTAAAGTGGTTCATCTGTCAGACTGTGGCTGGTCACTCACAAGTTTCTGTTTCTGAACACCTGTGCATCTTGCACTCCATAATTTCCAGTCTTTTTTTCCAGGAAAAATAGTCAAATTACCGTGTGTGTGTGGTGTGTGTGTGTGAAAACAAATTACCGTGTGTGTGTGTGTGTGTGTGTGTGTGTGTGTGTGTGTGTGTGTGTGTGTGTGTGTGTGTTTCCACATTATTTTGTCCTGAGACAGGGTCTTGCTTTGTATGTAGCCCAGGCTGGCCCAAACCTGCACCCCCCCCAGTCCTGCCGAGTACCACCATCACAGGGACGTGCCCCCATTCTTCTACCTTTTGGTGTGACTCCCCTTCCAACTCACCTTTCTGGGAGCCCCGTGACTCCTGGGCTGGGCGTTCCTGCCCTCAGCATGGTCGCACTGCACATTTGCCCAGTCAGAAGTGAGGTCTTCCATCTTTGCTGACCCTTTGCCAGCTTGGCGGCTGGAGTCTGCTAGGTGGTCGTCCCGAGAGCTTCCGCCAGCTCACCAGGCTCCCAGAGGGAGGGTAGTGGCGTTCAGCTCTTCTGGTGGAGCAGATACTACAGTTAGACAGTGGTGGAGTTGGCCTGCATGCTGCTGATAGATTGGACCAGACAGCTTAGGAAGGGTTTGTTTTTGCTTATGATTCTCAATTACATTTCTTGGTCCAGCTTGGTAGAAGAGCTCACACGAACTCCAGGAGCCAAGAGAACTAGCCACACCATATTCACGGGGGGGAGTTCAGCTTGCGATTGTAGGCAAATGTGCATTAACAATTAGGATTCAGCCTTGCCGTATGTGTGTGTGCACAAGTGCTTGCTCAACTCTTGGGATTCAGCCAGTGTGTGTGTGTGTGTGTGTGTGGTGTGTGTGTGTGTGTGTGTGTGTGTGTGTGTGCTCAGCTCTTGGGGTTCAGCCTGCAGGTGCATGCTCAGCTCTTGGGGAATCCCATGTTCTGGGCTCCAAAGGGAGTTGGTTTTGCTGCTGTTCTCATGGCTCGTTCAGCTTGCGTCCAGAATCTGGCCTCATATCATTTGGCCTTTCTTTTGCTGGCCTCCTTCCTATTCTTACTGTTCTGCTCAAATTCTATTTCTTTCCTCGGGCTTCTCGAGAACTTGGTGGGCTTGTCCTGGGAAAGGAGAGGAGTCCTCTCAGGTGGATTCTGAGCGCACTGGACTGTGAGTCCACCTGCCCTGCCAGGCCTGTGGGTTGTGGGCTCAGAGCTGGGCTGCATAGGAGGTGCAGGGTCCTCCTGGGTGCCCTGCTGGTCTCAGCCAGCCAAGTGCCCCGTCGTGACCCCCACATCTATCGGAGACATTGGGTCATGATCCCCATGCCCATCAGAGAACTGTATGTACTGTTGTGAGACTTTGGTCTGTTATCTGCTCCGTCTTCCCAGAATCCTTTTGTGCTACCCTGGTTGGTCATGCCAGGGTGAGCATTTTGTGAATTAAATAACTGCCCTCAGGCCACGTTGGAGTTGAAGCTTTTCCAGCTAAGCCGTGAGATGAAAGTGTAGCGTGGTCGCTGGGCTCCTGGTGTGCTGCCTTCCATGTGTGGGCTCCACCTCGCGTGCAGGTGGAAGAACGCGGTCAGCAAGACCGCATGGCTTCTCCAGTGCAGGTTCTGGAGAGCAGATGGGAAGTGGAGTGGTTGCCGTCCGCCCAGTGCCGAGGGCCGGCAGGGAAGGTGCCACATGCTCAGCCTCTCACAGCACGTGTGAAGTGGGGCTTCAAGCAGAGCCCGTGGAGTGAGTTCTTGTGATCTGCGTGCTGGCTGCGGTGGGAGCGGGCGCTCTGGAGAAGACTGCAGAGCCTGTTCCTTAGGCGAAGGCAAGGAGAGCCTAGCTTACGGCTGCTTTCTGAGAACTTACAGGGTGAGCTCTTCAGATCCAGGCTCGATTTCACCGCAGTAATGCCTCTTTGAAATTTTAGAGGCAGTTTTAGTGGTAATTATTTATCTTAAAGTTCAGTTTTTCCGAGGCGTGGTCTCATGCTACTTAAGCCTGGAGCTTGCTGCAGCCCAGAATGCAGCCTTGGGTCTAGTCTTCCCGAGCACTGGGGTTTGCAGCACCTAGAAGTCAAGCAGATTGTATGGAAACCCGCCTCCTTTGCTTCTAGCTTTTCCATGTTTTTGTTCTGTGAGTTCTTTTCTTTGGCAACATCGTTACACAGAGGGCTTTCAGATTGTAGCTTCTGAATGTCTTGGAAAATTTTAGCGTCAAATAAATGGCAGGCGGTTCTTTAAATGTTACTGAGAACAGTCAAGTTCAGTCCTGTGACTTGTGGATCACCCCTGTGTCCACACAGTAATCAGACAAATACAGAAGGTGGCTGAGTCAGACCAGCAGGGTCTGTCACTTCCCCCCAGAGCCCGGGAGATGGCAAGATCCTGAACAAGGGAGGGTCTCCACCATCCCTAGCATTTAGTCCAGGTGAACCTTTCTGCTCTCCTCCCAAACCAGTCTTTCTTTCCTACAGAAATGAATGCAGATACACTCACATCTTGTTTATTTTTTCCATTTTCCGGAGTCTCTTTTCTGAACCTTATGCTCTGAAGTGTCCCTAGTTCTTAGCCCAGCTGCCCCGGCTGCATTGTGTCCAGCTTCCTGGGCCATTCACCCATGAGTGCTTGGCCTTTGCAAAGCCCTTTCTCAATTTCCCCTGCCCCAGGCTGCTCCTTCCCTCCCTTCTCATCTCCCCCGCCCCTTGCAAATGCTGGTGTTCTGGCCCTGGTGGGCGGCTGGGCAGCAGCTACTGAGTCCGTACACCTCCTCAGGCCTTGCTCTCCCTTTGAAATCGCTTTCCTTATTTCTTAAAAAATGCAGCCTTTGTGGGGGGAAGGGGACCAGCTCTCCGTGTGTCTGTCTAGTGCTTAGCCCAGTAGAGGTTCCCAGTGGTGGTTAAAGTGGGGAGCAGGCTCTGGGAACGCTTTGAGCTTAAACCTGCGCTGCATTTGGCAAATAAAAGCCATGAGGCCAGACGCACCGTGCTTCCGCTGGCTTCTGCCGTCTGGGGGCTCCTGTGGGGCTCTGGAGCAGGCTCCTGCCCTGCAGTGTCGCCTGCAGAGATCCTGTCCTCGGCCACCGCCAGCGTGGGCTCAGAGTTGTTGTTCCAGAACTCACGGGTTTTCAGTGGTTGGTTCACCGTGTCATCTGGAAGCTCTTGGGACTGATGGTGTTTTCGTCCTTTCTTTCAAAACAAAACAAAACAGTGCCATAGTAATGCACTGTCCTCATAGAAAGTTCAGGAACACACAGCCTTGCTCTCATAAAATAGGCAGCAGCCCCCTGTGGCCCCTAAGGGCCTCTTCCTCTCTGTTGCCATGGCGACAGAAGCACCAGCTTCCTACACACTGGTCCAGTCTGTCCTCGCAGTGCCTAAGCAGGAACGCTTGTCACCGCTTGGCTGTGACCTGGTGTTAATTCACCGAGTGCGGTGTTAATCTGACAGCGAGCCGCACTTCAGAAGCCCTGACACTCAGCCCAAGATGTGCGCTCGCAGCGAGGGCAGGAAGTGCCGCCTGAACGTGTCACGGGAACTTGTCCCTTGGGCGCTGTTCAAGTCTTTTCACACCTGTCATCTTTGGTCAGCGTGACAGGCCAGCCAAGACTGGAATGCGGCCCTACAAGGCCAGCGCGCAGGCCGAAACTAGCGGCTGCCCCAGAGACCATGCGGTCAAGAAGGGCAGCGTCCAGTGTCCAGCCTGGGCTTCCTGTTAGGGTAGTGCTGTGTGCAGTGTGCGGGGGCGCTGCCCCTTGAGGAACCCTCTGGAAGCACGGCCGACCTCGGCATCAACAGAATCTGGCTCCCAGAGTGAAAGCTGAATGTTAACATGGCCACTGGGTGCCCCAGAGCTGGCAGAGCGGACCCCTGGAGAGCACGCTAGACAGAGGACGCTGGGCGATTCTTGTCGCCCTTGGTCACAGCACCAGGCCGTCCCCGAGGTCGCAGGCACGCCCCACAGGACGTGTGCACCACATGCGGAAAGACACACAGCTCTTTCCCAGCCACCCAGGGCCTGGTGTCCCCAGGTTTGTCCCCGGGGCTTCCAGGCCACTTCCTCCTGCACTGCAGTGCCCGTGGCTTATCTTTTTGTGCATCTGTGATTTTCCTTCTCTCCTTCACCTGCCCACCTTCTCTCAGGGAACTGTCCTGGGTGGAGTCGCTGATGTCCTGTGTCCTGCAGGTCACACTGTGAGCGATGGGGGGACCTGACAGAGCTACAGTCGTGTTCGCAGTACCTCACTGTGCCAGTTCCAGTGGCCACCTTGGTTTCACCCCCGTGCATGTGACCAGGGTAGGGATGGCCAGGTGCCTGTGTCTGTCCCCTGCTCAGTGCAGAGAGTGGGAAGTAGAGAGGAAAGGGAGCGCACAGCATCCCCCGTTTAGAAGTTAGAACTTCCAGCTCATGCTTTGTGTCAGTATATGTCCCTCAAATCAGGCAAGTGATGGGTAGATGAAAAAGGTGGAGAAGGGAAGGGTGAAGCCTATCCGAGCTCTGCTTCTGCCCTGGGTTTAAGGAGAGCAGGTAACAGCTCAGGCAGATGTGCGACTGTCCTTGAAGAATCCTTGTAGGCCTGGCCTAGGGCGCCCCCTGGAGCTTGCAGGTGGCGTTACCACGCTTCCAGCTAGATGGGTCAGAGCGCCTTGCAAAACATACTTCCTGGTGAGTCACAGACCGGTTTCATAGTCTTCCCTGCAGGCTGCCTGCTTTGATCAAACCAGGGGTCGTCGTTTCTGTCCAAAGGTTTGGAGCTGTCTCTGTGCAGACAACCTGAGTAGACCTGCAGTAGGCCCTGCAGGAATCAGGTGCCAGGGGAGGGGAGAGGTGAGGCCCGCGCCATCCTCCGCGCATCAATGCCTGTCCAAGCCTGCTGGAGTATACTGCCGAGGGATGGCAGTGGGGGCGAGGCTTAGGACCCTCAAAAGCCTGCTTCATTTTTTTTGTCGTAATTTGCATAAACGGTTGTGTTTAGCTTGAGTAGCTAATTGAGCTGCTATTCTGTAATGAATCGCCCAGAATTTCCCTCATCTTTCTGGGTAGGGTGAACTTTGTTCTCCTTTGTGGAAGGATCACAAAACTGAATCGAGCTGTAAGCTCTCCACTCGTCCAGAGCTTTGCCCTCCAGCGAGCAGCTGAAAACACACAGCTGTCTGTCCCGCAGACCCCACAAAGGAGAGTCTATTTCTCTCCTCTGCCCGGGGAATTGGTCACTGGCAGGTGGGAAGGGTTTCATGAACTACTTTGAGATTTTTCTCATGTTAGTTAATGTTCTCGCTTTAATCCTCATCTATAAAAGCTAACTATATATTTTCACCTTTTCTTATTATATATTTATTTATTTTGCGCGTGCACACACACGTGTGAGAGAGAGAGAGAGAGAGAGAATACTGTGTGTCCCTGTGGAGAACCAAAGGCGACTTCGGGAATCATCCTGGATTACTTCTCCCTCCTTTTTGCTTGGCTCTGGGATTTCCCAGACTCTGCCCACCAGGGTCAGAAGTGCAGGCTACAGCCGTTTCTACCTGGCAGTTTTACGTGGGACCTGACATTTGAACTTGGGACCTTCTGCTTGTGAGTCTTGACCCCCGAGTCATCTCTCCAGCCCAAACTTCCACCTTTGCTTAATTAAATATCATTTAACATACCTGGTACACTCAGCTGACCTGTAACTTAGTTCTCTTTTTGAATATTTATTTTACAGAGAGAAACAGGGAGGGAGAGAGGCACAGGTGGAGGTCGGAGGACACCTTTTGGAAGTCAGTTCTCCTTTCACCAAGTGGATTTCCAGGGATAGAACTCAGGTTTTTGGACAGGCGCCTTTCCCAGTGAGCTGTCTCCCACCCCCAGTTCTGCAGCCTCCACTCTACAGGCAGAGGCAAAGGGCCACGTAGCAAGACTCCATCTCAGGCAGAACCAAGCCAAACAGCCCCTCCATCGCCCAGTGCTCAACATGGAGTCAGCCTGTTACCTCTAGTCAGGAGGTGTAAACAAGCAAGCCGCTTCCTTAGGACATAGTCCCACAGAAATGTGTCCATCTGTTCACTGATTCTAAGATACTCGTACATGTGTTCACCCCACAGGTTTAGCATATTTTCATCCTGTCTAGAAGAATGCGGGGGCCTGGCAGTTATATGGTCCTGCATTTGGATTCCAGGTCCCACGTAAAAATGCCAGACGGAAATGGCAGTGACCTGCACTTCTGGCCCTGGTGGGCAGAGCTTGGGAAATCCCAAAGTGAAATAAAAAGGAGGTAGAAGCAATCCAGATGATTCCCAAAGTCACCCTTGGTTCTCCACAGGGACACACAGTGCCTTCTGATGCAAATGCCAGATGTTTTAGCCATCACCCAGTGCACATCCACTGGTTTCTCTGTCTCTGCTTCTCTGTTCCACACACCTTCCAGGCCTAAAATTCTGCAGCCCGTGGCAGCCTCTTGTGTTTGATGTCTTTTACTTAGTGTAGTTGTTTCTTGGTCTTCCATGCCTCATTCTTCATGACAGAATAATATTCCATTTTCTTTATCCACTTAGCAGTAGGTGTATGTTCAGATTGTTTCTTTTAGCTGTTGTGAGTAACCCAGCTAGACATTGTTTTACAAACGTCAGGAGTGGAGACACATTCTCAGCTGGGAAGTGGAGTTGCTGGGTGTTAACCTTGTGTCTATCTTTTGTGGAACTAACTACCCAGCAGTTCAGAAGCCGTTGCACCTTGGATAGCCTGTGCCCCTGCAGCATAGTTGGCTGTTTTTTGCTTCTGGCCTCCTGGGGGTCTGCCTGAGATACCCTCTGGGTCTGATTCGTACTGCTCTGACCAATGCCAAGCAGCTTTTCCCGTGGCGTTAGCTATTTCTAGATATGTATTGCAGAAATACCTGTTGAGTTTTCTTGCCCATTTGTAAGTTGGGTTATTTGTCCTCTTATTACTGAGTTTTAGAAATTCTTTATATATTACAGATACATGTCCGTGATTTTCAAATAATTTCCTCCATTCTGTGGGTTGCCTTTGTACTTTCTTGATAATGTCTTCTGAAGCACAAGTTTTTAATTTTGGTAAAACCCAATTAATGTTTTTCCTTTGGCAAGGTGGTCTTTCGACAGCATGTGAGAAATATTTTCCTTTTCCAGGTGTGACATTCCACAACATATGTTTAAAAAACTGCACCATCCCTCCGGGAACCATGTGCCTAAGGGTTCTACACCCTCGTTCATGCATCTGTTTTGTGTGTTGCGTACATACGTGTGGGTGCATGCACACGGGGGTGAGGATGTGGAAGGGTCAGGAATCAATATCTCCTTACACCTTGTGGGTTGCAGGGACTGAACTCACACCATCAGGCTTTGCAAAAAGCACCTTTGCCTACGAGCCACCTTGCTGACTCGCTTGTACTTGCTGATAAGTGGCGGCACTTGCACTGGTTACACACAGTTCTCCGTGAGATGCCTGGACAGTGCGTCTTTTTATAAGCGCTGCCGTTGTCTCGTGGTTTTCAATATATTGCTTCTAATTGAAAAGTTTTGAACTCACCAATGAATTAAAAATAAAGTCCCAACTGATGCTGAACAAATGTGGAAGGGCAGCCTGTTCCCACTGCACCAATGCCCTCACCCGTGATGTCACATGCTATGTTTCTAAAGCGACGATGCAGTCATTCATCCTGCACACTGATAGGCCAAAGGGTGCACTTGCACCCAATCCCCAAAGGGGGCTGATGGCTCCTGATCCTCTCGCCTCTCTCTCTGACAGGTTTGGCAGATCCCAGAAAACGGGCTCACCCTGTCCCTGACGGAACCTGTGGTGATCCTAGAAGGCCACTCAAAGCGGGTAGGCATCGTGGCCTGGCACCCCACGGCCCGCAACGTTCTTCTCAGCGCAGGTAGGAGTGAGCCACTCTTCCCTGAGTGAGTCCATCCGGGCTGTGGGGGTAGGTGGGGCCCCGGGAGCCCCGCGAGGCACGTAGGAGAGTGCACACAGACGGAGATGGTTCCTGGCCTCGTGGTCGGGAAGCAAGGTGACCCTTCCCTGCAGTGTTCTTGATGACCCGTGATGTCCTCAGTCCAGAGTCACCTCGCTTGCACAGCCCCGCCCACAGGCCTTCGCCCCGCGGTGTTCAGCACTCTGCTCTCTCTCTCTGCACCTTCTGGGTTCACCTTGAGCAGTTTTGCCCTGCCCCAAATGTTCTCTTCTTTCCTGAAAGCACTACAGTACGTAAAGGGACTTGTGTCCACATCCCAGCATCAGATGAAGCTCAGGGTCACTCTCAGCTATAGGCCAGTGTGAGGTCGGCTGGATTTGATCCCAGAATCCATGTTTAAAAAAACAAAAGCTGGGGTGATACACAGAGACAGCCAGACTAGCCTGCTTGCTGATGCACAGAGACAGACTAGCCTGCTTGCAGGGCGCCAGGCAGTGAGCGATCCTGTCTCAACATGCAAAGTAGAAAGGGACCAGGAGCAACACCGAGTGGGCTTCAGACCTCCGCCCACATAGGTTGTGTGAGCGCACGCGTGCACAGGCACAGACTGCAAAGGGCAGTGGCGAGCTGTGTGGGTGATGGGATGTGCTGTCTTGATTATATATATTTGACCTACTTCTAAGCATGCATAAACAGATGTGTGTAAATTACACCTTCACAATACTGGTTTATTTTAAAAATACTGTTAGTAAAAAAAATTACTAATGTTGGAATTTTTCAGGGTCTTTTCCTTCAGTTAGAAAGAGAGAGACACGGGAGGATATGCAGGTCAGTTTGTGTCTAGGAATGGAAGCTGTATATTACATTTGGTGAGTGAAATCAGAAATGTTCTGTCGACGCCTATAGAAGCCAGGCGCTGCTTTCAGAAGAGGACTCTGTAAGATGTGGTTCTCATAGTCACACCAGCATCCCTGGGGCTTGTGATATGAGCGCAGGACTTTAGTCAGCAAGAAGACAGACTCTGAGGTAGCGCTGTCGTGGAGAACTGCCCACAGCTGTCTCTCTCCTTGCCATTGTGCATTGGGCAAATGAGGGCCGCGGCTGGTGCAGTTGAGCTGTCTATGGCTAAAGCTCCCTATCGGCCTTTGAAGGGCCGGACGAAAGAGGGGCAGCGCTGTACCCCAGAGTTCAGCTACAACAGTTAAGGCTGTTGTGCAGGTTCCCAACTTCTGCAGGGCCTGAAGAATGGCTCAGGGGTTAAGCCTGTGCCTTGCAAACAGAAGATCCCATGTTAAAAAGCTAGGTGGAAATGGCGGCAGCCTGTACTTCTCGCCATGGAAGGCAGAAACTCCAGAGCAAAGCAAATAGAGGTAGAAACAATCCAGGGTGATTCCCAAAGTCACCCTTGGTCCACTACAGACATACACAGTGCCCTCTGATACATATAGATACACACACACACACACAGGAGTGTGTGTATGCACACACATACAAAAAAAACAAATTCCCAACTTCTGACCCTTAGCTGTCATAGATGTTTCCCAACCACTTACAAATTGCTTTATTGGCACTGAAGAGCTGAGGGGTTCTGACCTCTCTAGGGACCAGCTTCAAACTTCACATGCTACAAACACACTAGACCTCGCCGTTCTCTGCGACCGCAGTTTTCCTTGCTTTCATGCCACGTGTCACAGTGTCGCTGATGTGAAGTAGTTTTGGCTGGCGATGGTTTCACATGGTCCAAGCCTAGCAGGCCTTGGCTCCCTGTTACACGTGTCTTCATGCAAATCCCGCAGCCTCCCCCAGGGAGGGCGCGTGCTTGCTGTCCCCACAGGGCTGGTAGCTTTCTCCAGCGTGGCCAGCAGGCGCGTCTCACGTCCTGGGGCTTCTGCTCGCTGCAGGCTGTGACAACGCCATCATCATCTGGAACGTGGGCACCGGAGAAGCCCTCATCAACCTGGACGACATGCACTCGGACATGATCTACAACGTGAGCTGGAACCGCAACGGCAGCCTCATCTGCACGGCCTCCAAAGACAAGAAAGTGAGGGTCATCGACCCCAGGAAGCAGGAGATCGTGGCCGTGAGTATTCTTGGGACACCCTCGCTGCTTCTGTTGCCGCGGTCACCGACCTCCACCCCTTGCTTTTGGAGCGGCCAGAGCTGGCCGCTGGGCCCTTGCTGCACATGCCGCATCCGTCTGTGAACGGGGAGCGGCAGCTCGCACCGCTGACCAGCTCCAGCTCCCGTCTCTTTCGGTCTTCAGCCAACCCTGCGCTGACTTCATGGTCATGTTTACAAAGAACATTCTGCCGATCCCTGGTGCCTATAAGAGTTTATAAGCCTGGAGAGGTGGCTCAGGGGTCAAAGCCTTTGCCTCCCAAACAAAAGGACATAAGTTCAAATCCCGGATCCTTCATGAAAATGCCCAGTGGATGTGGCCATGGCCTACGGTTCCAGCCAGTGGGTGGAGCCTGGGAAACCCCAGAGCAAAGCAAGGAGACAGCAATCCGGGATGATTCCCAGAGTTGCCCTTGGGCCTCCACAGGGATGCACACTCCAGTGCCCTCTTGTACACATGCATACCCTGGTCCTGGTGCAGCCGCTGGTCGCCAACCAGTTGATGCCACGCTGATCTCAGGACACTGTCCCCGTGCCCTGCAGAGCTGCATCAGGACCTGGCATCAGCCAAGTGGCTTAGCTGCTGCCCCACAGTTCTGCCTCAGCCGAGCTCCGCACTCTGCTGTGAGTTGTGCTTGACTTAAGGCAACAGCCAGGGAAGCCCAGGAACGCGTCCTCCCAACCCCGCTCGGGCTCCCTGGGACGCGACTGCAATTTGTTAGCATTGTGTCTAAAGGGTCAGGCAACTTTGCATGGCAAGTTGGTCACCGGGACCGGCCAGGCCTTGACCTCATCCACCAGTGTCTCCCAAGGGTGGGCACTGTGCACTGGCATTAAGCAGACCATGCCATGCAGCACAGCCTTCCTGTGGCCCGTGATCTTGGTATTTGCTGGCCATTCCAGCCCTCAGGTGGTCGCCCTCTTGAGACGGAACCACTTAGCAGATCTCCGCATTGCTGGGCAGCTGGGCCTTCACCAGGCCACTGGTGCAGGGGTGGCGCAGGGGGATGGGAGGGAGAGGGTGGTCAACACCAGGCTCTGGAGAACATGGTAGATGGGCGTGTGCTCACCTTGCCATGCCGAGTCCAAGAGTGAACGTCCTTCTGTCGTCCTCAGGAGAAAGAGAAAGCGCACGAAGGCGCCAGGCCCATGCGAGCCATCTTCCTGGCCGACGGCAACGTCTTCACCACCGGCTTCAGCCGCATGAGCGAGCGACAGCTGGCGCTCTGGAATCCGGTAGGCCCCTTTCTCTAGGGGTTCCTGGCAGGGGTTCTGGGGTGCTCGCTATGGCTTTTTAAGCTCCTGCACAGTTGTGTCCGGCACAGGGCAAAAGCCAGTCTTAAGCTGGGCAGATCATGTGGCCTGTGCGCGTGTGCGTGTGCGTGTGTGTGTGTGTGTGAGAGAGAGAGAGAGAGAGGGTGTGGCCTCTGGGGGACCGAGGCCTGTGGAGTCTGGGGTGGCTCAGAGGTTCACGTCACTCGTCATAGCAGGACAGCACGTGTCCTCGGCAGCATGAATGGCAGTGCGTCCACCCTGCCCTCTACGTGGTTGAAGCATTAGAGTATTCTGGTGCAGTTGAATGATTTGTAACAAGATTAAAAGGTTTAAAAGTGTATCCATGTGGGTGTACATAACTTTTTATTGGCTTATTTTCAGAAAAATATGCAGGAGCCAATCGCTCTCCATGAAATGGACACTAGCAACGGGGTGCTGCTGCCTTTCTACGACCCCGACACCAGCGTCATCTACCTGTGCGGGAAGGTAACCAGCCATGTGTCGCTTGAGCCCCAGTCAGGCGCGTGTGTGGCTTGACCTGGAAGAGGGGAAGTTTGGAAGGTGGAGGCGTGTCTTAGCATTTGAATGTTCGTGCATCTGATGTCATGTGGGCGTGTTTGCCCTGAGACACGAGCAGATGCTGTGGTGTGCTGTGCCATGAGCTCAGTGGTCGCTGCCCTGGGCACGGTGGTCACTGCCGTGGGCGCAGGGGTCACGTGCAGGCTCGGCGACCGAGGGGGTCGGGACAGATGCTGAGGAGAGAGCCTGGCTGGCTGCACCCGTGAGGAAGAACGCGGTGTTTTCACTTGGCGCTGTGCGGTGGGTCAGGGATGGGGACCTCTGTGCCTGTCCCCCTCTTCCCTGGGCTGGAAGAGAAGACTGCAGGTGTGAGGTGTCGAGCTGCACAGCTCTCCCAGGGGTTCACGTTAGGGCTCTGTGTGTGGAATTTGTGTCTTGGCAAGTTTCACGGGGTGACAGCTTTGACAGATGATACACAGACTCACCACGCAACCTCACAGGCTTAAGTTGGCTTCCTTACATGGTTTCCTACCGTGGGGGGCAGCCTGGGGCTTCCTTCTCTTTGGGCTCGGTCAGTTTTCCCTAGAACTTTGGTGGTGAAACTAACTGAACTAGTCAGAAGGAGGCTGCACTAGACCATCTCCCGCACTTGGGAAGTGACGGGAGATCAGGAGGCCGAGGCCAGCCTGAGTACAGGAGGCCCTGCCCAGCCCCGGCGGTATGTGCTGTCCATGTATGTGTTCCCCAGACTTGTTAGGGAGGCCACCTTGCTGCTTCCCGAGTTCATGCAGCAGGTCGCCAGCTGCTTTGCATTTTCTACGTCAGTTACTTGGAACCGCGGAGCTTGTCTGTTTCCTTGACAGTCACCTTCCCACAGACGTTGACAGCCGAATTCGTAGGCCAGTTGCTGTCGTAGCATCTGAACAGACAATGGGCGGGTATCCAAGGTCATGAACGAGGCGCAGGGTTACTGTAGGCGCAGAAGCAGCTGGGCTCCTATTCACTGATACAAACATTCTTCAGGTCATTGGAACAAATGAAAACCTGGAGACAAGAACCTTGTGAGCATAGTGCTGCCTGACTCGTGTGTGTGTATGTATGCGTGCTGACTCTATGTGTGTGTGTGTGTGTGTGCGCGCGCACATGCGTAGTACTATTTGGATGTGTGCGTGCATAGCGCTACTTAGCTCTGTGCATCTGTGTACACGTACATGTGTATAGCACTGCCTAGGTGTGTGTGAGCATGTGTATGCATGTATGTACATGTATGCATTAGAGCATAACACTGCCTAGCTCTATGTGCACATGTGTGCGTGTGCGCGTGTATGTTGGTGTGTCTGTTAGTGCACAGTGCTGCCTAGGTCTGTGTGTGTGCTGTAGATGGCCCTAGAACTTTACACATCTCAAGAGGGTGCTGCTTTCTTGAGTTGGAGGTGCCGCTGAAGGCGATGCTGTTTGCTTAGGGTGATCATCCTGCTGGCCGTCCTCTGGCTGGCATGTTGGCACTGGGTATGTCTGAGACTGTGCTGGTTCTTGGTGATCGGTCAGCAGGGATTGGGTTCCACCACCCTCCTCCTCCATCTGCTTGGCTGCAAGGTGGTGGCCGGATGGAGCGTGAATGTTTGCTCTAACCTACTGGCTTCTAGGCCGGGGGAGCAGAGCCAAGCAGACGCTTGCAAGAGCGTGTGTGCCTCGGAAGGGCTGAACCTGGGGGGACGCCGTGCACACTGCAGGTGGTGGCTGAGGAGGGAGAAAAGGCCAGCTAGTGCCAGAGTTGCAGATGCCCACCAGCCAGCAGGATGCACTCACTTCCTCTGGCTTCTCGTAGGGCGACAGCAGTATCCGCTATTTTGAAATCACGGATGAATCCCCGTATGTCCACTACCTCAACACATTCAGCAGCAAGGAGCCTCAGCGAGGGATGGGCTACATGTCCAAGAGGGGGCTGGATGTCAACAAGTGTGAGATTGCCAGGTAAGCAGTCTATACTGTAAGGTGCCGTTGTTAGCACCACGACGCGCCTTCCGCCTTACGCATGGTCGCCCTGGCCCTGTGACGCGACGCGGGCACTTCAGCGGCGTGGCTGAGTGTGCTGTGCTCACTGCAGCTCAAGCCCTTCAGCTCTCTCCTCCACGCAGGCTGTAGCAGGGTTCCCTGGTGGGTGGGCAGACAAGAGCCTGGCCTGGGATGGAAGGGTGGTGAGTCCTTCCCGGCTTCGCTCTGGACTGTGCACCTGGTGCTGCAAACCAGAGCAGACAGCTCTGTCCATGCTAGACACAGTAGAACAGCACACGTCAGGTGACACTGCACACGCCGTGACAGAGCGTGGCACACGGCGCAGTGCATACATCAGCCAGGAGTGGTGACACATCCCGTGATCCCCTGTGAGAGATGGAGGCAGGAGGCTCAGGAGTTAGCAACCATTCTTGGTTACATAGCGAGTTTGAGGCTAGCCTGGGCTGAGCAAGACCCTGTTTCAATAATAATGATAGTAATAGTAATAATAACAATAGTGGGTTTGGAAGATGACTTGGGTTAAAAACCTTTGCCTTGCAAGTGAAAGGACCTGAATTCAAAGCCCAGACCCCATACAAAAAGTCTGGGCAGAAATGACATTGGCCTGCCCTTTGGGCCCTAGAATGCAGAGCCCAGGAAGCCCAGAGCAAAGCAGTAAGGAGGTAGAGCAATCCAGGATCATTTCCACAGTGTCACCTGTGGGCCTTCACAGCTACACATACTCACATGTCCTCTTATACAGTCACACAGGTCAAAAAAAGAAAGAATAGCAAGATAGCACATTTTAAGAAAATAGGAAATAAATTTTCCTAGCTCTTTCTCGTATTGGCCGTCGCCATGGGGTGTGGTTAACCCGAATGACTTCCATGTGCTTTGGAGTATTATTGCATCTAGACTGAAATCTGCATTATTTTGCTGTATCCAGAAAGTCTCTGGGCACCTTCTCATGACCCTTGCTGAGCCCCCAGGATGTGCCAGGCACTATGCCAAGTGTGCCAGGTGGCCCCTCCTCCCATGACCACCTGGGAAGTAGCCTGAGAGGCTGTTGAGCTGGTGCTGCCCAGCGCGGGCGTGTGTTCCAGCGCCAGCCAGGCCTCAGGAGCGGCTTTGCTTTCCCCCACCCTGTCTGTAGAAACATCATTTGGGCACCCAGAGCCGCTCAGCGTCACCTGGGACGCTTGCTCCGCCCCCACTGCCTCTGCTGGTCCCCCGTCCATACCTGCTGCCCAGCCTCGGCCACTTCCTTCAGTCGACTCTCCCGCCAAGGTCTGAGGGGCACCGGGTGACCCTTCACCTGGCCGAGGTGGTAGCTCCTGCTTTACAAAACACTCCCATCCTGAGGAAGCCCAGCCGGGCTGTTTGCTGCGAGTCACAGATAAGGTCATGTTCCTCCCCAGTGAGACGCTGTCCACCTGCAAGGTGCTTTCCCTTCACTGATTTATTTTGCTTTTTTAAAAAAACTTTATGGACCATGCACACGTGTGTGTGTGTGTGTGTGTGTGTGTGTGTGTATCAGAAGGCACTGTATGTCCCTGTGGAGGCCCAAGGGTGACTTCGGGAATCATCCTGGATTGCTTCTACCTCCTTCTTGCTTTGCTCTGGGATTTCCCAGGTTCCGCCCACCAGATCTGGAAGTACAGCGTTTTACATGGGACCTGGGATCAGAACTCAGGACCTTCTGCTTACAAGACAGAGTTTTAGCCCTTGAGCCGTCTCGCCAGCCCACTTTAGTTGACTTTCTGAGAAAGGTGCGGATAGTCACTTCATTGCCCAGGCCGGCCCCCGCACCAGCCCCTATCTCTGTCTGCGCCTCCAAGTGCTGGGGTTCAGTCTTATGCTACCAGTATACCCCGTTCCTCTTTCCTCCAAAAGTTCTGTTCGTAGTTTCGGGGAGACGGCATGGTCAGCGAGCACGGCACTTGAGTGTGAGTCCCCAGAGCCCACATTTACACACTACATACACACAGATGTCAGCAGGGGCGAGCCGGGGGGAGCTTTGCCAGGTGGGCACCTTGTGGGCACCCTTGGCACCAGAACAGTCAGCTCCTAGGCGCTGGCACTGTCCCGAGATCCACTCCTGGCTCTTGTCTCCATGCAGCAGCCTCAGCTTTCTCTTCTGTAAAATGGAACGCTGAGTGGTATGTAGGGCCAGGGCGGGCCGGGTCATCAGATGGGGCAGAAAGAGCGCAGCGCTGTAGCATTGTGGGAAATAGCTGCGGATCCCAGCACGCAACAGCATTGTCTTTATTTCTCCTTTGAAGATTCTTCAAGCTGCATGAGAGAAAGTGTGAGCCCATCATCATGACCGTTCCCAGGAAGGTAAGCGCCCACAGGAAGCCCAGCCACGCGGGGTTACAGAGATGGGAAGATTTTATTGCAAGTAGGAAAATTTGAGTTCAAAGTTGGTCTGGGCTACAGCCCAAGTTCACAGTCTGGACAACCAGGAGACCCTGTCTAAAAATAAAAAGTGAAAACATGTAAGTTAGTAGGAGACCACCTGCTTGTACACAGATGGCTAGATACAGTGCTGAGGATGGACGCAGTGCTGCAGGATAGGCAGTGCTGAGGATAGACACGGTGCTGAGGATGGACGCAGTGCTGAGGATAGGCAGTGCTGAGGATAGGCAGGTAGGTCGATGGATGCATGCATAGATGGATGAGAGAGCATGCGTGCACCCCAGTCCTTTCTGCCTCCTGACTAGAGGGCTTCCCCTTGTGTCTTGCAGTCTGACCTTTTCCAGGATGACCTGTACCCCGACACAGCGGGGCCCGAGGCTGCAATGGAGGCTGAGGAGTGGTTCGAAGGGAAGAATGCCGACCCCATCCTCATCTCCCTGAAGCACGGGTACATCCCCGGCAAAAACAGGGATCTCAAAGTGGTCAAAAAGAACATTCTGGACAGCAGGCCCGCTGCAGACAAGAAGAGCGACCTGGTCAGCGCCCCCAAGAAGACGGCAGACACGGCCAGTGTGGTAAGGAGCTGGGAGGGGCTTCCCCTGCGAAGGCCTTAGGGCCCAGGCGGCACCCGTTCTGCCACCGTCACGGAGTGGGCAGGACCCGCGTTATGAGAGTGAGGGTCACAGGCTTGGGTTCCAGAAGATTCCTGGGGAAGGAATCTGACAGTGTTGAGTGCTCAGGGTGATGGCCACATCTGCAGTGGGGGCGAGCGAGGAGCTGGCCTGCCACCAGGGGGCACCAGAAGAACCGCCTGGCCCCGAGAGAGCCTGCAGGGCAGTGGGGCCTGTGACTGGGCAGCCAGCACCGCTCAGAGTGAAATCAGATCCTTCCAGAAGATCTGCAAGTAGGAAGGGATCTCACTTCTCCCAGAACAAGCGTGTGGCTCTTGAAGGGGGGTCTCCCCCAGTCCTGGCAATTGGAGCCGCTCCTGCCCCTGGGCCGGGTGGGACACTGGCGTCTCTGCGGGATGGTCTTGTCGTGCCATCTTTGCAGGATTGGTCTTAAGACGTCCTGCAGTCTTTGGCCCTCGATGCTTTGCCTAGCTGTGTGTGCGGTCGCTCCGTGAGGCACGGTGCTGTGTGGCCCGCCTGACCCAGGCGCCTCTCGTCCCCCACCACCTGTGTCAGTCGCAGCTGTGGCTGTGGGAGGGGCTCGGTCAGAACCATGTTGGACTTTAGCTGCTGCTTTTCACTCACCTCCCCGCCTCTGTTTGGTCCTCAGCAAAGCGAAGCCAAGCTGGACGAGATTTTGAAAGAGATCAAATCCATCAAAGACGCCATCTGCAGTCAAGACGAGCGCATTTCCAAGCTAGAGCAGCAGATGGCGAAGATCGCAGCCTGAAGCTGCCTGAGCCCAGCGAGCTCCGCTTGTGGCTGGCCGCTGCGTGGTCCTAGGAAGCAAAGGGAGGACCCCTGGAGACATTCCACTTCAGGCCTGTCCGCCACAACAGGCCACCTTCCGGCAGAACTCAATTCCGCTCCCAAATTTGCGAGAACAAAAGCTGAGCTTTTTATCAGAACGCCTTTTGATTTTTAAGTGTTACGTGACTTGTTGAACTTTCAAAAGACAAAAGTACTACTTTGAAAATCCCAGATACTCTGCATTTTAAACACACCAACTCCAACTCCGAGTCTGTGTCCTGCCCAAGTACCTTTTTTTTATTGACCAGGGATCAATGCCACCTGCTTTTTGTATTTCTTTCTTTTTTAACGTTGCCAAAACCAAAAGTAGCTTTTTTTCCTTTACATTTTGCTACTCAGCAGTATTTGTGTGGTTTTTTTTTTCCTTTCCTTAAATCAGAAGGGTCAGCACTGTGTATGTTTCTAAACAAATGAAGATATTATTTTGTATATCATCGGGGGACAGTCAGCGGCAGCTCGTGCACGGCACGGCCTGGTCACCTGGAGACCGTCCACCAGGAGGATGTGCGCCTCACCCTCATTCTGCCGGGTCTTCTGCTCAGAGTAGCTCGCCTCACATCCCTTCCATTCTTTCCTTCTCTGCTCTAGACATCGGGCACTTGTTGCAAAATGGAATTTTACTTTCCGGTCCCGTGCTTCAGAGATTACACTCTAACGCAAACCCGCATGTGTTCCTGCACTTTCGTTCCATGTAGACTGTCGTGCACATCCCTTCCAGCATGACTGTTCAGGTTTCGGGCCGTGCTGGACGATGCACAAGGACGTGTGTGCTGACTGTCCTCGTCCCTCACCTTTAGCATAGGGTGGCACTGGAGGGGGGGAGGCGCAGAGCGCGGCCTGGCCGCGGCCCTGGAGCTGCCTTGGGGGGAGAGCCCAGAGTGCCCATCACTCCTCCCCACGGCTCTGTGACCAGCCAGTCCTGCTGGTCAGTCGGCAAGGTGGGCCCAGGGGCTACTGAATGCCAAGCCAGAGGGGAAAGGTCTAGAATGGACAGAGTGCTTTGCCTAACCGGCTCCATGCAGCCTCCGCCCAGCCGCTCTGCACTCGGTTGCTGGCTTGCTGTCCTGGGGGAGCTGGAACCCACTTGCAGGTTCTCATGTCTCGGAGCCCGACTTAGGAGCCCCTCTCTGGAGAGGCCGAGTGTCTGCGAGGTCCGTGGGACAACAGGAGGAAGTCCCGGCCATGTGCTTGTGCTGGCGTGGGCCCGGCACCAACCGCAGGCTGGCGTGCCCCCTGCGCGGGACCAGGTGGAGGGTGGCGGCAGCTGGAAGGGGTGCTAGGCCAGACAGGGACTGGTGCCCAGAAGACGGGGACCTGTTCTAGGCGACCATGCAGGGGTGGCTGGCTGCAGTTTCAGGGTGTGTGGATGGTCCGTGTGGTTTTGTGTCTGCGTGTGTTAATGTCGGGCGGATAATGGATGTAAAAATTCAGTGACTAACTTGCAGGCAAGCCCTGTGCAGCCCGATCTGCCAGGAGCCTTTGCCTCCAAGACTCAGAAACGTTTTTGAGGTCCGATATCAAATTAATGACGTAAATGTGGGGGGGTGCTCAAGTACTGTAGGGAATGTGGTTGAGGGGCAAGCAGAAGTGGCCCCCTCTTTAGTTTGTAGCGTCTGACTTATCTAAGGGTAGGTTGCCCAGCCAGACTCAGGGGAGGCGCCTGAAGCATTGTGGGTTTTTTCCCTGTCTCGTCTTTCCTCAGCTGTGATACCCCCGAGGAGGGCAGTGGATCACTCCCCCGATCGGCTCTTATAGAGCAGCCACAGTGTCTGTCAAAACACTCGCTTCCCTTTTCCGAGATAAAAGACATTGATTACAGCGCCCTGTGTGTGTTTCTTTGTGTTCAGCTGTCTTGGAGGCAGCCCACAGCTGTGCGGGACGCAGCGGCTCTGGGTGGTCAGAGGCAGCTAGGTGAATGCTGGGAAGGGGTGGGCTCTGAGCATCAGGGAGGGAGCCCGGCAGGTGGGCCTCAGGGAGGCGGAAGCTGTGATCCAGATTGGGAGGGGCTTGCTGGGGTCCCGCCTCCAGCTCTTGCTGGTCCGTGTCCATTCAGATGTCTCCCTGCACCTCCACCGTGGCCACCAGGAGGCGCTGACTCCCTGCAAACCTGCTGCCTCCACCTCCCCAGTGCTGGGATTTCAGGTATGTCCTCTGCCCAGCGCCTGCCAGGGGTTGGGGAAGTCCACACTCAGGCCTTGGCGCGTGTTAGGGGGCATTCTCTGCCAACTGAGCAACACCCCCAGCCCTGTTTTGTTTCTTTTTGCTTTTACATTTATCTCACGTGTGTGTGCGTGTGTGTGTGCACGCGTATCCTAGCCCATGTGTGGAGGTAAGACAGCTTATAGGTGTCAGTTCTCTCCTTCCCTGTGGGTTCTGAGGATCAACCCCGGTCACTCCTCATCCTCCTGCCTCTGCTCTCTGAGTGGGCTCACATCCCCCACTCTGCCTTTGGAGGGAGGTCTTTGGAAGCAGGGTACAATCCTGCGCGCTTGGCTGTGTTTGTGTCTACTGTCACCTCCTTTTCTGCTTGTCGTGCACCCCGCTATCCTTTGACATTCAGGCAGCGTTTCCGGCCTCACCTTTGCCCTTGCGTGGCATGAAGCTTCCCCTCTGTGGTGGTCCTGCAAGCTCTCTTCCTGTGCTGGGAATAGCCGCTGCTTCCTCAGGCCCAGAGAGAGGAAGTGGGCCAGCCCCTCTGCAGACCCCCAGCCAGAGGGGGGCGAGTGGGGGTCCGTTTGGACTGGCTTGGTTTCTGGTTTCAGCCACCTTGACTGTTTGCCAGAAGACCTAAGCGTCTGCGATGTCCCAGACAGCCAGCCAGGCCTCGTCTGGGACAACTTCGTGTTTTCTAAGGTTACTTCCCTTGAGTGCACTTGGTGTGCCGTGACCAGAAAAAACTTTCTGTTGGCTCTTGAGAATCTGTTAACTCGAAGTGGCCCTCTGTCCTTGTGCCAGTATAATACAGTGCCCCTGGGGTTGCCAGAGGGGCCCCGACTCCAGTTGGGCAGGCGAGAGGAGATTGTTCACCAAGACCAGACTGAGCGCCTCATTCTGAGTGTGAGGTCCTGTCCCTAAGAGAACAATGGGGTGCTGGGTCCTTGGCTCAGTGCCAAACAAAGGGAGACCTCATGAAGAACCGTGTTCTCACCTCTGTGACGACTTCTCTCCTGGAAATTCTGCCCTGAAGTCCGTGGAAGATACATTCAAGACTTAAAGGAGATTTCAGCTAGCCCCAGGTTGAAAGCCAGGCGTGGTGGCACACGCCTATGACCCTGGCCGGCTCAGGAAGCAGAGACATGGAGATCTCCGGAACTTGCTAGCCAGGCCAGCTCTGCCCTAACAGCGGTTCAAAACCGTCAGCCTCTGGCCTCCACGTGCAGGTAACACGCGATCAAAACAAACTCATCGGTAGCATGAAACACAGAAAGGAGGTGGTTAAGTTACTTGGCACCATCCCACAACTGTGGCTTTAAAAACGTTATTGACTAGGAAACTTAAATAATGGAATGCTGATAGAATATGATGATTCCACCTTTGGCTTTGATACCCGTATAGGGCTGCCTAGGTTGGTGACACTATCAGCACTCAGAAGGCAGAGGCAGAAGGATCATGAGTTCAAGGCCAGCCTAGGCTACACAGCAAGACCAAATGTTCAATGACCAAATGTTCAAAGCCTATCTAGCTAGAGATGTAGCTCTCTCTCTCTCTCTCTCTGGAGGAGGCACACACAGGTGCTTTCATACATAAGAAGTGTATCTATTCCCAGCGCTCTCAGAGAACTTGGGCTGACGTCACTGACCTATGTCAGAAGCAATTCTCACTGAATCTCCCGCGGAGTCACTCTGCAGTGGCTGGTGGTCAGCTGCTTTCCCTGCTCAAAGTTAAGTGACAGAACTCCGGAGCCCATGCAGATGGATGAGCTCCTAGTCAGAAGCTATACGTTATTCATTCCAGAAGGGAATTGCTTGAATTCTCATATTAGCAATAAATGGATACTAAAACTCTGGGGACATTGGAAGTGCAGTTGGTGGGAAGCTTAGCCTTAGATGTCTGTGATACTGATACTGGGAAACAGCCAATGGCTGAAGATTAGCAAAGTCTAGGGGGAATGAGGAGAGGGGGGAGCAATGCTTCAGTCATCTAGGTGCATACAAGGAGAAAGGGAGAAGACTCTAACCATAAGATACTGAGACAAGCGCCAGGTTGAGGTGGACTCGGTTCATCTTCTGTTGCCGATGAGTGCACCACCAAATAGCTTAGGGGAACAAAGAGTTCATGTCTGCTAGCGATTCTGCTTTACAACTTGGCAGGAGAGCTCGTGCCAATACCAGGAGCCCACGGAACTGGCCACACCATGCCACAGGCATTGTTGAGAGAGGGCAGACTTTCTTGCCAGAATGCCTGCCTGCATGCAACATGCCAAAGGACTGATCAGCTCTCCGTTTTATCCACCCGACCAGGGAATGGCCCCGCCCATCATGAGCTCATCAATTAGGTGATGTCCCACAGGCGTGCTCAGGTCTTACCCTTCACTACCAGTTCTTCCCAGATGGCCCAAAGCCTCAGCCTTGAATGGTCAAGTCGACACCTGTGTCCAAGTAGCACCCACTGCACAGGGCTTTAGGGTGGCGACGGAGCTGGGCACGCGGTGCTGACTTAACACACCAGGGTGTGTCTGGTGTATTTCATCTCCATCCCAGCCGCCTCTAATGACCGCCCTGGCTGAGTGTGTATTTTAAGTCAGGGTCTCAGGTGCAGACCGCAGCCCCACAGAGCTATTGCTCCACAGACACTCCACAGACCCCTGGCATCGCCTGTGCCCGGGAGACTCTAGGGGTGGTAGGTGTGTGGCTGTTCTCTTGCTGCAATTGCTGAGTGGATGCATTGGAGAGTGAGTGGCTGATTGGTCCCGAGGATGCTGCAGGGAAAGGTAGTGACGGAGGGCAAGTGCCAGCATCCTGCAGGCTCCGTGTGCGGTGCCCCATTGCCTGGGTATGAAGGCGGGTTCCAGGACCAGTGGGGGGGATTAAACAAGGAATCCACAGCCAATGAAACTTCCTGGGAAGGGACCCTAGGAAGCAAGGGGCCCCCCATTCCCCAGGGGCCTGGTGTTGAAGCAAGCAGTGGGGCCTCCTCCTCTTGTCGCACACACTTTGAGCTTCCTTCTGTTTTTCCGGTGGCGGCTGCTTCACGCTGGTCTAGAGTGATGAATGTTTGGGAGTAGTGCTTGGGGGCTCAGGGCTGTGGAGAAAGCAAGCTTTGGGCTGCGGGACCCAGATGGGCTGCTGCGTGCACTCGAGATCTTTAAATGCCAGTGAACCCCACCCTGAGCCTCAGGGACCAGTAGGAGGGAGCCCTAAGATTGTAAGAGCCCAAAGGGGGAATGGGGTAGGGGGAGTCCGACACCGTGTCCTGGACACGACAGGTATCGCATCCATAAATTCACTGCAGCCATGGGTATTTCCACAAGATCCGCATGGGAAGTATCCTATCAACGCTTCGCCATGGAAGAGGAAAGATGTCTGGAGGTCCCGCACCTCCCCGGGAGATTGATGGAGAAGGGGGGAGGGAGATGTTTTCTACCCACTGATATGACTCAGCAAGTGCTCAGACACGTCATCAAAGGCAAGCAGATGGAAAACTCAGTGGGTCACGCATGCGAGAGACATGAACATAGGAGGGAGACTGGCAGGGAAGAAGGGTGGTCATGGGAAGAGGAGGGGTGTGTGTGTGTGTGTGTGTGTGTGTGTGTGTGTGCACGCACGTGCACACGCAGAGTGAGAATTATGGTTTGAAGATAATAGATTCACTATATTCCTGAAGAAGTTAAAAAAAAAATAAACTACCCGACCTGGATGGGGATATCTCGGGCCCACTCGTGCCACCTGCACCCATGAGTTTCATGACGCTCTGTCTCCATGCTGACCTGGGAGGGGCCTCGTTGACCTGAAGTTCCTTAGTCTGCCCACAGTGGTGGCTGGTGTCCCCGCAAGGCTGTAAGAGGAGTGGTTTCCCGCCGTGGCCACCCTGGGGGACCGTCCCCGAGTCCTGAGCAGCTTCTTCCCACATAGCTTTCTTGTAAGATATTCACTGTTTAGTTTTATATATATAATTTATGTATTATTTGGAAGGGGGGCCACATGCATGCACGCCAGTTAGTCTGTGTGTAGCCAATAAGTTCATGAATGAACAGTTTATAGAGGAACAAGGAATTTATTTTGGTTGCAGTTCTGGTTACAATTCTTAGTCCAGCTTGGTGGGAGAGTCCACACCAATACCAGGGGCTGAGGGAGCTGGCCACACCAACTCACAGGACTGCTGTGAAAGGGACGATCCTCACTTGCCAGAACAGCAGATCTGGTCCAGCGCATCAAAGGATGCCAACCTCCAGCTCCTTCCAGCTCATGCACCTGCCCAGGGACTAGTCCCACCCACCGTGGGCGGGGTCTTCCCTCATCAACTGCACAATCTCCTGCAGGCTTGCTCAGGGCTTAACTAACTTTACAAAGGTGCCCAGAGTTCTGAACCTTCTGTCGCTAAGAGGACACAAGGATGGAACATCGTGGCACATGGTTGGAGGTCAGAGGACAGCTCTCAAAAGTCAGTTCTTTCCGTCCACCACGTGCATTTTCAGGGACTGAACTTGGGTCACTGGGTTTGCAGTCACCCGACCACTGGGCTGTCTCACTGCTCCCTACCTGCTTGTTAGTTGAGACACATTCTTGCTATGCAGCCCCGGATGTCCATCATCTCACACTCCTCCCCCATCCCATCCTCCCGTGTAGGGATCACACTCGTGCATCACCATGCCCAGCTCTGCCCCTGTGCAGCTCCTGGTGAGGCAGCAGACCCAGGGCTGGCCACCCTGTGCCCAGGGACAGGGCTGTTCTTCTGGTGGAATCAATGATTCTGTGCCCATTAGAAACCGGCTCCTGGCCTGGCAGCCAGAATCTCTAGCTGACGGTGAACTTGCTCCAAGGCCCTGTTCCTCTTTGGGGAAGGAATTGAATCCTGGCAGCAGTGGGCAAGCCAGTATCCATTTCCCCTTCGGACGACTCAGAGCAGTAGACTTGCCAGTACCCCTGGCTTGGGAGAGGCTGGGGTGGGACGCCTCCCTCTTCCCGCCCATCTCGGGCCTTTCAGAACAAAACAGCTTTTTTTCTGTCTTTACACAACTTTGCTACCCGAAGGATAGAGGATTCCACGGCGGGTCCATTGAAAAGACCACTGATCAGAGAGGCAGGCTGGACTCGGTTTAGCAAAAGTCCAGAGGGCCTGGACTCTAACACGCCCTGCCCCACCTAGAACATCTCCTTTCTGAGAGGGGAAGTGGCCATTTGAGAAAGCAGGGGGATTCTTTGGAGGATGTCTCCCCATATTTCCATAGTTATCTCGTGTTCAGGAAGGCAAGCATCTTGGGGTAAGGGGTCAGCACCTCTTTCCCAGTCGGCTTGCAAACAGTTTTTACTCCAAGCCCCTCAACATGTGTGTGTGTGTGTGTGTGTGTGTGTGTGTGTGTGTGTGTGTGTAGGTGTGTGTATGTACATGTGTGGGTGGGTGTGGAAGAGGACACTGGCTCAAGGGTGACATCAGATTGCTCTATCTCCATACTGCTTTTGCTCTGGAGTTTCCCAGGCCCCGCCTTCCGGGACTGGAAGTGCAGGCCGCCACCATTTCTACCTGGCATTTTTACATGGACTCTGGGATTCTTTAGCAGTCTCGCTGACTGGCAGGTGAGGCTGCCCCTCTCTCAGCAATCCCGTGGATGTGGTGCGGCCAGTGGCCTCAGCTCCTGGTGTTGGCGTGAGCGCGCCTGCGGAGCTGGACCAAGAACTATGACCAGACTCCTAAGAAAGAGCACCACCCCTCTGTTTGCTTGTGAGGCAAACTCTTGATCCCTGAGCCAGCTCTCCAGACCCTCAAATAACACTGTCCAGCTAGCTGATACCTGGCCTGTCACATCCAGGTTTTTTGTCCACCTACCTATTTCCAAGAGTCCACAACAGTTCAATTTGCCTTTTGTAATCTCTTTAATACCATTGACATTATATTTGACTGTTGGGAGCCTGGTAAGGTGAAGTTTGGCTTCTTGGTTGGTTTTATCTTACTGTTGTGAATACAGGACCCAAACCCATAGGAGAAAGGGGTATTGGTGTGTGGGGGGAGTAGTGGAGGTGGTGTTATTCTTGGCTGACAGTTTCTGGTTATGGTCTGGTAGCATGGCACCCCAACATCTGGAAAGAGAGATACCTAGATCTAACTGCCTAGATCTAACTGCCCGGCTTCTTTTCAGGACTTCCTCTTTCTGTTCTACCGATGGCTGGGTTGTATCGGGCTTGGGGTTGCCACCCATGGGAACAGTTTCCCAGAAATAACAAGGGCTATCCAACAGGCCCTGCACAAACAGTGGTGCAGGCACATGACGCCCCGGGATGCAGTCTGCAAGCTGTTTCTGTCGGCTAAGAAAAGGAAGCCCGGGCCGTGGAAGAGCAGTGAAGTGGACAACAATGGCCGCCAGAATGCAGAGGACCAGCGACCCTGAAATGCTCACCCAGAACCAGGCCAGCCTAATCCCTCCCCATCCCAAGGCTCGGGGAACCTTGCAGAAGAGGGGGCGGCAAGATTGTAAGAGCCTTAAGATGGGAAGGTTCACCGTTGGACAAGGCTTTCCATTCAAGGCAGGACTGCTGCATCCGAGAACTCACTGCAGTGAGACTTGTCCTTACCAGACCTGCATAAATGACTGACACACGAACATGCTCCCATAGACTAGCGAGGATCTCAGGAGAGATGATTACATGCAGTGCAGTGGAAACTTTGAGGACTAGGGCCGGATGAGCAAAGGGGAATGCCCTTATCAGTGGGGTGGCCCTAGGAGGGGTATGCCACAGAGGCCTGAACCCTCACAAGAGTAGACAAGCCAGAGGGAACCCTGGAGCCTCTAGAAGTGGACAGGCAGGAGGGAGGAAGGAGGGAGTGGGATAGATTGATGGAGGGAAGGGAGGGGGAATGGGAAGGAGGGAGGCAAGGGTAAATACTCAGTATGCTTGTGAAACTAGGAAAAATGTTTTAAAAATTTAAATAATAGAAAAATAAAAGGAAACCTGGATCTGGAGCCAAGACGACCACTTGGGGGGTCCAAGTGTCAGAGGTTGGGGGTATGTGACTTCCTCATCTGTTGCAGTTTGCCTGCATGTTGCTGATGAATTCCCCCGCCAAACAGTTGAGAGGAATCAGGGGGTTTATTTTCTCTTGTGATAGTCTGGTTATAGCTTTTAATCTAGCTTGGCAAGAGAGCTCACACCCACACTGGAAACCAAGGGAACTGGCTATACCCAGATCCACACACAAGGACTGCTGAAAGAGGGGCAAACCTCACTTGCCAGACCTCAAAGATGCCAAGTATGCCAACTTACAGAACCAGTTCCTTTTATCTTACCCGCCTGCCCAGGGAGCAGTCCCCACTCACTGTGTGCTGGGTCTTCCAATAAGACAATCTCCTGCAGGCCTGCTCAGGGCTTCCCTTAACTATGAATTCCTCACAGGTGTGCCCAAAGCCTCAGCCTTCCATCGTCATGTTGATGCCTGTCTATCTAATTAGCACAACATCTTTATCGTTGCAGAGCGCCCAGCAGAAGGCCAGTGAGTAACCACGTCACTTTCAGGACACGGTGGTTCCGACAGTAATGTGTAATTAACACCCAAGAGCACAGGGTCTCCAGCAGGCCCATGATCAGCCTTTGGTTCCCAGGCTAGCCCACCCGGATGCATCCCTCTTTGGCTTTGCTGACTATAATTTCTGTCTGATGCCCCAGCAGCTCACACAGTGTAGGAGAGCACAGCGTCCTCTCAAGCTGGTCTCAGCAGGTTAGCTCGGGGCCAGGAGAGCTGGGAGGTGCTCACTGGCCGCTATCTGTCTGCTCCATGCCCACCGTCTTTACCACAGACGACTGGTGGCTCTAGACCAGATACCCAACCCCTCGGGTCCTTCCAACCCCCCCCCCAACCCCTGTCTGTAAAATAGGGAGCGCAGTTGTGCTTAGCTGGGGAGGCTGTTGTAATGCATCAAACACATACGCATGTGTCAAGAGCCCAGGTAGGTCTGGGAAGCCAGAGCGGTGGCTGCTTCTCCGCGTGTGGCGCTGTGCTGGGCCCAGGAAGATCATCCTGAGCACGAGCACAGCTCCAGGGTGACAGGACACACTGCAAGCAGCAGGTGGGCACCTGCTTGAAATCATGGAGGGGGCAGGGGGGGCTGAGGACCCAGTTCTGGAGAGAGCACGGCCGTTACTAGAAGGCCGGGAAGTAACATGTGCCCTGGGCAGGAGAGACGCCAGCAAACTACAACCATGGGCCAAACCAGCTCCTCTGGTTGGTTTTTGTTTGTTTTGTGTGTGTGTGTGTGTGTGTGTGTGTGTGTGTGTGTGTGTGTGTGTAAGCAGTGAGTGCATCTCTTGTGCATGTGTGTGCAGGCCTGTGTACATGTGTGCACTTGAGTGTGTGTATGTGCCTGTAGAGGCCCAAGGACGACATCAGGAATCACCCTGGATTGCTTCTACCTCTTATTGCTTTGCTCTGGGGTTTCCCAGGCTCCGCCTTCCATGGCTGGAATTGCACAACACTGCCATTTCCACCCAGCATTCTTTGCATGATATCTGAGAATCTGAACTCAGGTCCTTTAGCTTGCCAGGCAGAGGCTTTAACCCCTAACCCTTCTCCCCAGCCCAATAAACTTTCATTATAATACAGCTCCCCCATTCATGCTTGTGATGTCATAAAAATCCAGCTGAATAGCTTCCGTACGTCCACACAGCAGCAGAGACTTACTCTCTGGTCCTTTCCAGAAAAAAAATGCTCCCTGGTCCAGCTCTAGGCGGTGAGCTGCGCTCTGGGATTTCCACCTGTGATGTCCAAACAAGGTCCTAAAACCTCCAAGCCTCCTCCACAGAGCGACATGGAGATTTGGGAAGCAACAGTTTCGGCATCGACCCCGGACCCCATGGTTGGAAACACTAGACTTAGGAGTGGGGTATGTGGACAGCTGCCCCTGAACCCCATGAAACCCAGAAAAAGGGAGGCAGACCCAGAGTGGCCAAGGAAATACAGGGGATGTTCATGGACCCCTGGCTCTTTAAGATCTGTGTCAACTGTAAAGCTGGAGATAAAGTGCAGTGGCGGAGTGCCTGGCTACAATGTGGAGCCCTGGGTTCTGTCCCCAGTACCTGAGCAAATGAAATCTGAGGGAAAAATCCGTTGCTACCAGCCCGTGGGAAAAGTGGTTTTATCCAACGGTCAGGGTCTGGGCCGGAGGTTTGCAGATCCAGCCATAGAAATAAAAAGTCCGCACAGATTTGCAAGTGTTGCAAAGGAACTTTATTCCAAGTGATGCAATAAAAAAAAAAATAAGCAAATGCAGATACTTTTAAGTATTTTCTCTACACAGACAGAGAAATGGCAAGTATACCCAAAAGGGAAGGGCCACCCAGAGACAGGCAGAGAACGCCCCCTCCAACCAACCTGCTAACCCCCCCATCTCCTGCCCTCGTCCATTGAGATATTACTGTTCTCACACTTCTGTGTCCTGCAGAGACAGGCAAAGAGACCATTTAACCATCTAATAACTTGGGACTCAGTCGGGTTTGATCACACACACACACACACACACACACACACACACCTCTCTGAATAATGGGATATGTTTCTCCTCCTCCAATGACCATCACAGCTTAGATTCTGTACACTCATACTCCATTTATATCTGGGTACGAGATGGGAAAGGCTGGGCGGGCCCGAACTGGTTTGGGGTGCATTGACCAATAAAGCCAAGTTATGTCCTCCAGTGAACTTTTTTTTTTTTTTAATTTTTTTTTATTATTTATTCAACTGTGCGCATGTGCATATGTATGTGCGGCGTGTGTGTGTGTGTGTGTGTGTGTGTGTGTGTGTGTGTGTAGAACCACGGACAAATTCACGAACCACCATGGACGCCTCCACCTCCTCCTGCCCCGGGATAACAGGCTCCGCCCTACCAGGACCAGAAGCGCAGGCCGCCCCCGCTTCCGCCTGGCGTCTATACGTGGGATCTGGGATCCGAACTCAGGACCTTCCGCCTGCAAGGCGGAGGCTTAACCCCTGAGCCACCTCTCCAGCCCTCCAGTGAACTTTTAGAGAGACGCCCCTATTTACCATTTTGCATCTTTGCATAGCTGGAGTGCAAGTGGGTAAAAATCAGATGCTGTGGGGCCGGTGATATCGCTCAGAGGGTCAGGGACTTGCCCCCAAACCTGATGACCTGAGTTCCACCCCCGGAAGCCCACATGGTGGAAGGAGAGAACTGATTTCTAAAAGCTGTCCTCTGACCTCTACATGTGCACCACGGCGTGCATGTGCTCCCTTCCCTCCCCTCCCCTCTCCTCCCTTTCCCTTCTCTCCCCTCCTCCTCTCTCCTCTTCTCTTAAATAAAACTGGATACAAATGAGAAGGGGTATGCACAACAAGAAAATCTACTCTACCAACCAAAATAGAGGACCAGCCAAACTTTACTAATCCTTAGTAACCAAACTCCTCTTCCTCCTCCTCATCTACCAAGAGAAACCCCTGGATCTTTTACTCACGTGACCCGCACAGACCCCTCACAGTGTAATCTGACATTCATATTGCTTCTGTTGGAATAAAGTTTCTTTGCAACATTCGCAAATCTGTGTGGACTTTATTTCTATGGCTGGATCTGCAAACTTCCGGCCCAGACCCTAACCATTGGATAAAACCACTTTTCCCACAGGCTGGTAGAAACTGATTTTCCCTCAGATTTTGGGCGTGGGCATGGGCATGGGTGCGTGCACGTATGTTTGAGACAGGATCTTGCCACTAGGCTCTGACTGCTCAGGAACGGAGTTGGCCTTGAACTTGATACATTCCCATAATCTCCACACAGAGCTAAAAGGTAAACTGAGACACCATAAGCTTTTTTTTTTTTTTCTTCAAGAGTTTACTAGGGCAAACAGTGATTGATAAATCAGGAAGTTCTAAACTAGAAGTAGCTCTAGAGCTTCCCAGAGAGGGCGTGGGGAGGCACAGAAAGAAAGCAATGATCTGATTGGCTGCATGATTACCTTATTTAATCTAAGCAATTGGAAAGCTCCTGGTGACTGATTACAAATTTCTCGGCTACTTCTGATTGGCTGGAGAGTTGGTTCTGTTTTTCTTTAGGTAAGTCACAAGAAATGGCTTGGATTTTTGCTCATGTGAGAATCTAGCTGGGTCCAAGTTGCCTGCAAGATATCTGCTCAGGGATTCTGCAGCTCTGGGCTTTGAAATCTGCTTTAATAAACACAGATATGACTTCTCCTCCTCCTTCTCCTCCTCCTCCTCCTTCTCCTTCTTCATTCTTTTTTAAACTTATTTTTTTCATTTATCCTGTTTGCAAGTAGTACTGGAGGACCAAAGATGACTTCTGGAATCATCCTGGATTGCTTCTACCTCCTTTTTCTTTGCTCTGGGATTTCCCAGGCTCCACCCACCAGGACCAGAAGTGCAGGCTGCCACCATTTTGTCCTGGCATTTTTACGTGGGACCTGGGATCTGAACTCAGGACCTTCTGCTTGGGAGACAGAGTCTTCACCCTGAGCCATCTCTCTAGTCCACAAATATGATTTCTAATGACTACATCTCACCAAGGGATAGATTTTCCTAGCATGGGAGTGTTACTGTTCTGCGTCCCCACCACCACCACTACCGATATGTTTTCTAGCATTAGATGCTATTGCTGCGGTCTGTGAGGCCCCTGGTAGTTTTCCCTGGGGGCTCTCTTTCTAGAATCAGAAAGCCACTTGCTTTGCAAGCTTTGGCTGCCGCAGGCTTCAGATGCAGGAGGATGTGGCTTTATGGTCCCCCCCACACACAGAAAACACGGACTGGAATCCTCTTGGCACATTGTCTGCTCCTCCAGAGAGTGAGTCTAGACCTCAAGTCAGCAACAGCCAAGACGGGTCCCCCCTCCCATGTGGGCCGGCTACAAGTGGAGCTCAGGGTGCCCATGGGTCAGAGCCTGGCGTGCCCATGTGCCAAGACCAACGGCTGTTCCTTTCCTGACAGCCACCACAGCCCAGCCCAGGGGCGACGCCCAAGGGCTTGTTCCATCTGCCTGAATTTGAGCCCCATCTGCTCATTCATCTGTGAGGCCTGGGTCTTGACCAGCTGTGGCGTCTAAGGTGCTTCTGGTCTGAGGAGATTCTGTC
Source organism: Typhlomys cinereus (assembly GCA_023101885.1). NCBI lineage: Eukaryota > Metazoa > Chordata > Mammalia > Rodentia > Platacanthomyidae > Typhlomys > Typhlomys cinereus. The sequence goes on along the minus strand of JALPQD010000063.1, from coordinate 6,684,353 downwards.
GTGACGCACATCCTGGCCAAGACTCTGTCTTCTTTTTCTTTTCTCTTTCTGTTTGCTTGTTTGCTTTCTTGCCGGTACATGTGTGTGTGGTGTGCATGCATGTGTGGATGTGGAGTGCATGTACGCGTGCATGGTGTACATGTGTGTGATATGCATATGTGTGTAATGTGCATACATGTATATATGTGATATGGACGCATGCATGTGTATACATATGCACGTATGTGTGTGCGTGATGTGCATGTATACCTATGTGTGGCGTGTGTGTATTCATGCATGAGCATATGTGTGCATGCCATGGTTCTCTTCTTATCACTATGTAGGCTTCTGTGGGTCAAACTCGGGTCAGCAGATAGCAGAAGCCATGTCCACTGAACTGTCTCGCCAGCCTGTCACCTCTCAGTGCTCAAAGACAAGTATGTCCCCACTTACCCTGCTGGCTTCTATTATTATTATTATTATTATTACTATTTTGTATGTATGAGAGAGAGCGAGTGAGAGCACTGTGTGTCCCTGTGGAAGACCAAGGGGACTTTGGGAATCATCCTGGATTACTTCTACCATATTTCTGACATGCCTGTGTGTTTTCCAGGCTCTAGCTACCAAAGCCAGAAGTGCAGGCTACGCTGTCTTTGCCTTGTGTTATTATGTGGGACCTGGGATCTGAACTCAAGACCTTCTGCTTATGAGGCAGAGTCTTAATCCCCGAGCCACCTCTCCAACCCCTGGCTTCTATTTTCAAGCAACCCGTGGCAAGGTAGGGCTTTCTGTCCACGTAGGCCCTGGGCCCTGGCCTTGTGCAAAGCCACGGGGCCGACCTTGGAAGATGGCTCTTCTCTCCCCTTCCAGATCCAGTCTGTGCAGTCAAGCCTCCGTCCTTGGCCTCAGCTGCCCATCTCACCAGACTTACCATCTCGAGAGTTACTACTCTTTGGAAGATTCTCCTGACCGTCACTCACCCGCTCCTGCCCCCTCCCCTCCTTGTCCTGGGGCGACGCGCTGACCACATTGTACCTACCACACTGTGTCGTAATAGTTTGTTGACTTGTTTGCTGGTGGCCTCCCCTGCCCATGAAGAACTGGGAGGGCAAGAGCTGGCAGCTGGCCTCACGTCTGCTGGGCCCAGCCAGCCGCAGAGTTGGCCTAAGGGACTAATTGAGAGAAGAAGAAATAAGATAAGCATCTAACCCTGGAGGGCTTGTGACTTTGCTATCCAAGTAGTTCTAGGTGTCTGCCAAAGGGACATGATGAACCTGCTTTTGATACCTGCTCGGTGACACGGGGTTTCAGTTGGGGACCTAGCTGGTTTTTTTTGAACCCGTGGCAATCCCCCTGCCTCAGCTCCCAAATGCTGGGATTGTAAGTGTCTGCCACCACGTCCTGACTGTGTTTGAATCTTAGAAAGAAGAAAAACCTTCCATTTCTCACGAGGGGAAAGGATCCTGAACCCAACCTGACTGGTGGGGGTGAGGGGAGAAGGAAGAGGAAGAAGAAGAGGAGGAAGAGGAAGAGGAGGAGGAGGAGGAGGAAGAGGGAAAGGAAGGGAAATGGGAGAAAGGGAAGGAGGAGAAAAAGAGGAGGAGAAAAGGAAGGAGGGGCATGAGAGGAGGAGGGGAAGAGGGAGGCATCCTATTCACAAGTCCCATAAAGATGATGTTTGGGGTTTTCCATTCCTCGCTTTCCATCTTGGGGGGGGGAATCTGGTCAGCTTTCCTTTATATCTGGCCTTGACATCCCAGGACAGGATCTCTGTACCCCCTCACCTGCCACTGGTCACAATAAATGCTGTGGCCTTTCTCAGGACAGGTCCCATGGTGGGGGAGGGGTCCATCCGGGGGTTCCCTTCCCAGCAGGTCTTCACACCTTCTCAGTGACTTTGTCGGCCCAACGAAACCTTAACACTGTCACCAAAAGCTGTCACAAACAAGGGGGTGTGGGGTGTCACATGACCTGTCTGAGCAACCACATTCTCGCTTCCTTCTTCCACACTCTGCCGTTGGGGTTGGGGGTTGGCGGTCCGAGGGACCACGGCAGAGGGTGGCACACAGCACCTGGCAGCGTGGGCTGAGTAAAGTCTTGTCACCAAAGCAGAATCACTCCTGGGTCCCCGAGGCCGCTGTCCCATGCTCTGCTGAGCAAGGTAAGTGAAGTTTTGCAAAAAGAAAAAACCACAGGGAGGGACTGGGGGCCCCAAGAGACAGAGGAGCCTGCTTGCTTTACAACTGACCCGCCTGCAGGTCTGGGGCAGGACCCCCGCGGCCCATCCTGAGCTGCTCACAGGCTCTGGAGCCAAGTCTTCCTGGAGCCTGGGACCATCCCCAGCTTATCGGTCATGTCTTCCGGGTCAGTGCCTGCTAACCTCTGGGGTCCAGTCTATGCTCCCAGGCTGCTGCCGTGGGTGGGTGGGGGGCAGAATCAGAGAAATCTGGGGTCTTTCTCTAAAAATAAAGTATGTCATGAGTGGGAAACTCGAGGCCAGAGAGGTGAAGGGATTTGGCTGGAAGCAGAGCTGAGACTGTGTCTGGAAGATTCCAGAAAGGAGGGTATATAGGATTTGTCTTGATGTTATTATACGTACTGTGGAGCTATGAAAATGTTCCTTGGGGTTTGTTTCTAATTCTGGAAGATTTTTTTGAGGCGGGATCTTGTTGAGTGGTCTGCCCCTGACCTGAAATTCTCCCTGAAGCTCAGACGGGTGGTCTCGTCCTTAGATCCTGCTTGAGTTTCCAGCCATGTGCAGCCAAGCCTGGCTTTTCTTTAACAATGTTTTTGTTTTGTTTTGTTCGTTTGTTTGTTTGTTTCAATCAACATCCCTTGTCCGTGGCAAGCTGCTAAAACCCTAGTGTTAGGAACGGGACGGGGCCTTACACTTGCTGTGTAGTAGAAGATGGCCTTGAACTCCCGGCCTCTGAGTCTGGGTGCTGAGTGACGGGCCTGTGGCCATCACACCCTTTTGAATCAGGTTCTCAAAGGGTTTATCTGTTTCTGCCCCATGCTGGCCTCCGACCTGCTCTCTGTGCCTAGGCGCTGGGCAAGCATTCTCCCATTTGAGCCACACCCCCAGCCCACTCTAAAGAGTGTATACTTGGGGGTACTAAAGGAGATTTACAGAAACTGAATGCACCCCCCCCCAAAAAAAAAAAAAGGTTTCTGTCTGTCTGCTGCCTTGCTGTGCTGGGGATGGAACCCAGGGCTTTGTGTTTGAAACAAGTGCTCCACCCCTGAGCCACGCCCAGCCCACAGAGCTCAATTCCTGGGGTGTGGGGACCCCCTCCCCGTTTCTTTTCTGGCCGTTTACCTACTTTCCTGTAGATAACTTTGACCCCTAAGGGCTGACCGCTGGGTGGGTAGGGGCAGGGGGCCTTGGGTTCTCTGGGTGCCATCTGGTGGGCCACACCCTGTGGGGTTCCTCTCTATCGACTTGGCCAGCAGCCAGGGAGCTGAAACTGAAGCATGGAAGGGATTGGGATGACTAAGCCCGTCTAGGAGTCCAGGCTGGGCTGAAGCCCGTCCTTCAGATGGGCAGCCACAGGCTCACCTGGACACCTCGAGTGGACCGTGCTCCTGTTTACAGACGGGGAACCGAGGCTGGGAGCGACCATCTGTTTGTTCCCTGTGGTGGCGTGACAGGGGGTGGCGCCAAGCTGGGATGCTCGCAGTCCATCTGGCTACGGGACCCTCACAGAGCTCACGGTGGCCAGGCCCGGGTCTCTCAGACCCCTTTGCTGCTTTAGAGAAGGATGAGGATGGCACACGAGTGCTCGCATCCATCTGCTCCCCTGGAGTGCACCCTTGGAACTCTCCGCCTCATCGATCAGACCAGTGGGCATTGGGGTTCCAACAAGAGAAGCTTGGTTCCCAGGGGTAGGGGACCCCTAAATTAATGTTCTGCTTTGCGGCCTTGCTTCACAATGCTAAAAGTCTGTGGGGGTGGGGGTGGGGTGAGAGAGGGAGCTGGGGAGCTGACGCAGGCCTTAGAGCCTTCGCCTCACCAGCAAGAGGACCTGAGTTCAGATCCTCAGATCTGCGCTGCCGGAAGGCGGAGCCTGGGAAACCCCAGAGCAAGCCAGGCAAAGCAATCTAGACTGATTCCGAGGTCACCTTCGGGTCTCTACAGACATAGACATTCAAGTACTCTCTTGTACACACACATATGCATGCATACACACTGACACACGCACGCACGCACTCACACACACGCACACACGCACGCACGCACAAAAAGAAAGAAAAAGCAGGTCGCAGTGCTACGTGTGGTGGTGTCCGTTATATAACCCAGTGCTCCAGAGCACGGTAGGAAAAAGAGACTCAAGGTCGTCCTGGACTACATCGGGAGCTGGACACCAGCCAGGAGACTATCAGTAAATCGCAGGGAGGGGTGGGGTCCTTGCTGGAGTGTGTGCGGGCGCCGGGAGATGCCAAGATGCTGGTGCTGTGAACCACAGGCCCTCCGGGACCCTGCGATGTGGTGGAGGAGTGGGAACAAGTGTGTGGGAGATTATCTATGGGAAGAGCCAGCCCATAGTGGGCGGGGCCATCCCGGGGCTGAGCAGCTGTCTCACTAGAAGGTATACGTTAGTCCTTCCCACTCTCTCTGAGCTATGGCTGTGGATGTGGTTTAGCCAGTTCCCTTGGCCCCCCTGCTCGATACCTCTCCGACCACCAGACTAGAACTTGAAAGCAAAAGCTGGAATAAGAAGCCTCTTGCTCCCCTACATTGTCTGGGTCCCACCAGCAATAGGACTACGTGAGGGTCAGGCTGAGACCCATCCGGGTCTCAGCTCTCCATGTGGCGACAGTCTGAGACTTGTGGTGGACATGACACACTCGTTCAACGGAACCTGTGCTTTTAGTCTGAGTTTTTTAAATCTTTTATTTATTTGAGAGAGAGAGATGTGGGGAGGGGGGAATGTATGTCATAACTCAAGAAAGGAAGTCAGAGACAGCTTGCAGAAGTCAGATCTTTCCTTCCACCATGTGGACTTCCCCGGGATTAGAACTCAAATCACCGGGTTTTGGGGGCAGGCTCCTTACCCAGCTGAGCCACCTCACCAGCCCTCGGCATTGGAATTTTGACCTCCGCTGGGCTGTGGGTTCTGTGGTGCTGTCCAGATGCAGGTTAACACAGGCATCTGAGTGTCTGTCCTTTGTGCCGGGCTAAGACGTAATGTCTATGAAGTCCCATCTATCCAGGGCGTTTTGGATTTATGACATGTCCATGCTATGACGGGTGTATGGGGTGGGACCCCAATGTAAACTGTTGGGTCTCCGCCATCTGTAGGCCTCCATAGGAAGGGGTCTTTGGGTATACAGCTCAGAGGTGTGGGGCATCTGTGTTATAGATGTAATGCCCGTGGCTGAGGGCAGGGGTGAAAGTCTTTGATGGGACTGCCTGGCAGGAGCTGATCCTCACTAAGATCAGGGTCCTGGGGGGCCCCTGGGTCCCTGTCTGCCCTACATTTGCATCTCTTGGCAACTAGTCACTACCTTGGAATCTAAGATCCCAAGATTAATGTATTGGACTGGAGGGATAGCTCACCGGTTAAAACTCTGCCTCACAAGCAGAAGGTCCTGAGTTCAGATCCCAGGTCCCATGTAAAAAATGCCAGGCAGAAACAGCAGCAGCCTGCGTGTCTGGCCCTGGTGGGCAGAGCCTGAGAAATCCCAGAGCAAAGCAAGGAGGAGATAGAAGCAATCCAGGATGATTCCGGAAATCACTCTTGGTCCTCCACAGGGACACACACACACACACACACACACACACACACACACACACACACACCAAGTAAATAAATAATATGCTGGCCTCAGAGGGATGTGGGGATGTCCTGGCTTTTGGGGGTCCAGAGGGGACTTTCCTAAGAAGCCCATGGTGGTCTATAGAACAAAGACCCCTGGAAGTCTTCCCACCAGGCAACTGTGAAGCAGGAGACCAGCTGGTTTTGGGGTGAACAGGGGTGGGAACAGGTGGGCAAGCATGAGGCAGGCCCCTTGGGCTATTTTTGTTTCTCTTAGAGCTGGGCTCTTTTTCTGTGCCGGGGAGAGAAGGGGAGCTGGGTGGGGACTGGAGGTGGTCAATCCCTCCTCATCTCTGGACCCCCTCTACAGGATAGAAGTGAAAGCCCAGAGAAGGGGAATTATGGGGACTGTGGGTGCGGGGGGGGGGGGTGCTGGAGGGCCGTCACCTTGGTGATGTTCAAGTGTGGAGAGTCGGCTCCCAGGCCTGGTGCCCCTGCGCAGCACACACCCTTCTACCAGAGCCCGCCAGCTCCCAGGGGAGGTTCCAACGGTCCTTCCTGCAGAGGCTTGTGACAAGGGTCGGGCCCTGGTGCACCTGAGTTCTAAGGCTCTCTGGGAGGTGTGACTTCAGGGCCCAGTCAGGGAGACTTGAGCTCTCCCAAGCACCCTCATTTTTTCCCCCTTCAGCTGGGAATAGAACCCAGGGTCTGGAACTTACTAGGCAAATGCTTGGCCCACCCCTGTCCGTGAGCTCCTCCCCCAGCCTTGGGTGTTTTGTCTGTTTGTTCTTTGAGCAAAGGTCTCTGACCTTGTAGACCAGGCCGGCCTTGGCTCCTCTACCTCCAGGATAACAGGCTGCCATGTGCGGGGTCTGAAGAGATTGTTTCAGTTAATTAGAGCCGGGCCTCACCATGTTGTTCAAGCTTGGCCCCTTCCCCCCCTGGAGTAGTTCCGCCCCTCCCCATTCATTGTGGGTGCTGAAGGCCTGCGCTTCCCTCGCTGGCCACAGGGTGTCCCTGAGTCTGAGGTGGTCCCCCCACCCCACCTCTGCCACAAGAAGGTCCCCAGGTGAACTCAGGGACACCATCAGGGGCCTCCCTGTGGCATTTGGAAGCAATGTCACCTACTTTTAGCTGTGGCTTAGAGGGGGAGTTCTGAGTCACACAGCGGCTGCTGGGGTGAATGTGGGGTACGGGCCTGTCCTCTCTCCACCTAGAGCTCTCTCTGCACACAGGGGGTTGTGGGTAGGTGCAGGTCAGAAAGCAGTTCACCCGAGACCCCTTCCTGATCTGTCCCCCCACCTCAGCCCCGCCCTCTCTGCCTCCCGGAAGTGGCTAAGGCTCTGTCTTCCAGGAACCGGGGAAGGGGAGGGGCTGGTGGGCGGCACCGGGATGGTGACATACATGCACCTCAAGTTGCTCACTTCTTCCTGGAGTCCCCTCCCCCAAGGAAAGCAACTCTGTGCTTGGCTGTATTTTCTTCTCCCGAAAGGGAACAATGCCACAGGCAGGGTGAGGACCACTGAGGGACCCTGATAGCAGCAGGCGTGGGTGCGTGGGTGCATGCGTGCATGTGTGTGTGTGTGTGTGTGTGCATGTGCATATGTTTGTGTGTATGTATATGTATGTGTGGTATTTGTGTATGCGCATATGTGTGCATTTAAGGTGTATGCGTATATGTATATGTATATGTGTGATGTGCATGTGTTTGCATGCATACATTTGTGTGCACGTGTGGTATTTGCATATACACATATGTGTACATGAGCTGGATTCGTATATATGTGTACACGTGTGGCATATTTGTGTGGTGCATGCATGCACATATATGGTATGTACATATATGTGTGTGCATGTGTATATGCATACATGTGTGTGGTGCGTGTGTGCGTGCATGTGTGGTGTGAGCATGTGTGTATTTGTCGCCTGCCACACTCTCTCCACCGCGCGGTGCAGACAGCACTGCCTGCCGCCCTGAGCGCGCACAGAGACAAGCATCTGCCCAGAGGTTACCTGGTTTGCAAGAGGTGGAGACTTCCTCTGCGCGGCCGGCGAGGTGGCAAGCCTTGGAGTGGCCGCCGCTCAGCCAGCGGTGAGCTGATCCCTCTGCGACAGCTCCGCCCTCTCAGGATTGGCCCCGCCAGCCTCTCAACACTCCTGTGTGTCTTCCAGCAACTTGCTTCAGTACTCGTAGTCTGTTTCTTCCGTCATGGGTGACAGTAATGGTGCAGCCCGGCACGCCTGATATAAACACCATGGTTTGGCTTCAGAAATTCTCTCTCTCTCTCTCCTGTGTGTGTGTGTGTGAGAGAGAGAGAGAGAGAGAGTGCACTGTGTGTCCCTGTGGAGGACCAAGGGTGACTTCCGGAATCATCCTGAATCCTGGATTGCTTCTACCTCCCTTTTACTTCACTCCAGGATTTCCCAGGCTCGGCTTTTCAGAGCAGGAAATGCAGGCCACCGCCATTTCCGCCTGGCATTTTTATGTGGGTTCCACGAACCGAACTTAAGTCCTCATGCCTGCGAAGCCGAGTCTTAACCTCTGAGTCATCATCTCTCCAGCCCCAGAAATTCTCTTACGATGTGATCAGATTTGCATCTTTGAAAACACGAGGCAATTTTAACTCACTTGTGCAAGAGGTCATTTGTGCAAAAGGTCAGATTGAGCCTGGTGACAGAGAGCCGGAGGACAAGTTAATATTGGACCTTCTCAGACATTGGTTGTGGGGACTGTCAATCAGGACCGGAAGTCCTGGGCTGAGTGTAACTCAAGGGTGTTTTCACAGGGAACCAGTGAACACTGAGCCGCTGCCCCAGAATGCATTGTTGCTTGCCAGGGGCTTTATTTTTATTTTATATTTGCTTGTGACATAGATAGATGGGAGGACAGGGTTGCACACATCACACATACATGCTGTGTGTGATGCATGAGTGGAGGTCAGAGGTCAACTTTCCTTCCACTGCATGGGCTTCCGTGAATCAAACTCAGATCACCAGGACTGCGAGCATGCACCTTACCCACTGAGCTGTCTCAACACCCCATTCCATGGGATTTGTAGCAGTTATCCTTCATGGTTGCTGATAAATTATCATCAAATGGCTTAGGAGAACAAGGGGTTTATTTTCTCTTACCATAGTCCGGTTACAGTTCATAGTCCAGCATGATGGGAGAGCACGCACCAACACCAGGGCTAAGGGAACTGGCCACACCATCTCTATATAATGGTTAAGAGAGGGGCAATCCTTACTTGCCAGACTAGCATGTCTGGCCAAGTGTACAGAAGGATGCCGACTCTCTCAACCAGCTCTCTGATTTATTCCAAGACCTAGTCCCACCCACCATGGGCTTGGCCTTCCCCATCAGCTAGACAATCTCCTGCAGGTTCGCTCTGGGCTTAACTCAACCACTAATTCTCTACAAATGTGCCTAGAGCTAAAGCCCTCAACTGTCAAATTGACACCGGTGCTTAACAGGAGTCTTAACAGCAAGATTCTGAATTCTATGAACACCAGCCAGTGCCAGAGTGGGCAGTGTATTGGTGCAGACAGTGGTCCTTGGCGTGGACAGTGGTCTTACCCACAGACAGGCCTGAGATCCAGCCACCCAGAGCAGCAAGTTTCCACCCGAGATCTCAGTTGCTAGTGCTTCGCCTTTGAAGACACCAGGTAGTCGGCTCGAGTTAGCCAGGCGGCCACTCTTGGCCCAGCGCATACCGTGGATGGCTAAGGACTTGGTTCCTGTGAGGTCGTCTCTTGAGTCCCTCCTGCAGGGGGCTGAGACAGGGAGAGGCAAACTGAGACCCCATCCCCGGGCTGGCCAGATTGTGTGTGGGGGGGGACAGAGAGCTGTACGTCCGAGGAGAGTAGGGGTCAGGCTCGGGGGTCTTCAGAGTCCCAGCAAATGGTCTGTCCTCAGACCTGAGTTTCCCAGCTTGCTCTCAGTGCCGCCATACCCCCGAGGTGGAGTGGGGTACTTGCCAAACAGAGATGAAGAAGGCTGATGTGCAAGGAGAGCACTGGCATTTTCTTTTCTGGGCACAACAATGCATCCCTGTGTGTGTGTGTGCGTGTGCTCGTGCGTGTGCATGTGTGTGTGTGCGTGTGTGTGTGTGTGTACATTGGGAGGAGGCTGAGGCAGGAGGATTACTATGTGTCAGGCTAGTCTGGACTACATAGCAAGTACCAGGTTAGCCGCCAGACCCTATTGGAAAAAAAAAAAAAAAGGAAGGAAGAATGCAAAACAAAACTTTATTTTTATGTCCCAATATATTGTTTTAAAATTTATGTTCTTTTAAAATTTAATAGTGAGCTGGAGAGATGGCTCAAGGGTTAAGACTATGCCTCGCAAGCAGAAGGTCCTATGTTCAGATCCCAGGTCTCACATAAAAATGCCAGCTGGAAATGGCGGCGATCTGCACTTTTGGTCCTGGTGGGCGGAGCATGGAAAATCCCAGAGTGAAGCAAGAAGGAGTTAGAAGCAATCCAGGATGATTCCTGAAGTCACCCTTAGTTCTCTCTGATACACACACACACACACACACACACACACACACACATTCACATACACTCTCACACACACACACTAAACAAATAAATAAAATATTTTTATATTAATATTATCATTATTAATCTTATTGCATGTACATACATGCCACAACACATACATGGAGGTCAGAGGACAACTTTGTGGAGTTGGTTCTGTCCTTGCACTTCTAAGTGGGTTCTGGGGATCAAACTCAACTCAGGTCTGGGCAGCAAGTGTCTTTACCAGCTTAGCTGCATCATTGGTCTTCCTTCCTTCTTTCCTTCCTCCCTTCCTCCCTTCCTCCCTTCCTCTCTCCCTCCCTCCCTCCCTCCCTTCCTTCCTTCTTCCCTTCCTCCCTCTCTTCCTTCCTTCCTTCCTCCCTCCCTCCCTCCCTTCCTTTCTCCCTTCCTTCCTCTCTTCCTTCCTCCTTCCCTTCCTCCCTTCCTCCCTCCCTCTCTCCCTTCTTTTCGTCTTCCTTCCTTTCCTATCTCTCTTTTTTCCTCTCTCCTTTCCTTATTATTTCTCTCTCTCCCTCTCTCTCTCTCTCTCTCTCTCTCTCTCACACACACACACACACACACACACACACACAGGGATTTGAACTTGTACTCTCTAGGCACATGTTTTAGCTTCACACTGCATCTGCAGTCGTGTGTGTGTGTGTGTGTGTGTGTGTTGAGACAGGGTCTCATGTAGGCTAGTCCAGCCTTGAACTTGCTATGCAGCTAAGGCTGGCCTTGAACTCCTGCCTCCTCTCTCCTCCTAAATGCTGAGATTACAGGCATGGATCACCATGCCCACCCCAACCCTATTTTCAGTTAAAATGTGTTTATTTGAGAAAGACACACACACACACACACACACACACACACACACACACACACGCACACGCACACACACACAGGAAAAAGAAAGAAATTATCGCAGAGCAATAAGGAGACAGGAGCTTAGTAGCACATGTCCCGCATGGCGTGGTTCAGGCTGTTATGTTGGTGAGAGCACAGAGGCTTGTAGTTGCTGAGTCAGGGGTACCTGAGCCCAGTGGTTGCCCTAGGCGGGCCCTGGGTTCCAGGTGAGGTCTTCAGCGGGCACAGAGTGCTGACTCACGCCACTGTCTCCCCAGGTGCCATGCTGCCTCAGCTCCTCCTGCTGCTCACGGTCCTCGGCCCGGGCAGCAGCCTCCAGCTGCGGGACGCCGGGAGAGATGGAGCCGGGCCGGCCCCAGGCCACACGCTTCTCAGGGAAAGGAGACAGGTAGATTTGGACGACATCCCATCGGATGACTATTTCCCGGAGGCCACGGACCCTCCGGAAAGGCTGGAAAACTTCACCATGCCTGTGTCCTTGCACCTGGACCTTCTGTCCACGACGGGCCAGTTGGAGTTGAGCCCTGAGTCAGGCACCGTGAAGGCCACCATCAGGGACTCTGCTGACCAGCATGCAGGGACCACTGTGAGACAGTTGAGCACAGAACTGTTCATATGGCAAAGTACAGTAGAAATGGTCATGGCCACAGAACCGATATCCACGGAGGTGGGACCACGCAACCTGTAGCCACAGAGTTGGAGACCACACCTCCAGCAACCACCCCACAATCTGTACCCACAGAGGCAGAGACCACACTAGCAGCAGCCATGGAGCCCGAGACCACACCAGCAGCAGCCATGGAGCCCAAGACCACTCCATCCATGGCCACAGAGCCAGGAACCACCCAATTTCCCGGGAATGCCAAGGCCCGCCTGCTCCCAGAGCCAGTTACCACTAAAGCTCCTGCCACAGCCTCCCTGTCCACGGTGCCAGGCTCCAGAAAGTTCCTCCCTGCAGAACCCACGGACTCTGTCACTCTCCTAGGGCCTTCTGGTACCCGGGAGGGGGCCACCATGGCAGCCAGCAATTTACCTGACATCAGCATGAAAAAGGGGCAGATGGTCACGCCCGGGAGTTCCGTGGCTCCCAGTTCCGTGGCTCCCAGCCCCTCGGAGGACTCGAACCTCATCCCCGTGAGGCAGTGCTTGCTGGCCATCCTCATCCTGGCTCTGCTGGCCACCATCTTCCTCGTGTGCACCGTGTGGCTGGCTGTCCGCCTCTCCCGCAAGAGCCACATGTACCCAGTGCGCAACTACTCTCCCACGGAGATGGTCTGCATCTCCTCCCTGCTGCCCGACGGGGGCGATGGGGCCCCCATCATGACCAATGGAGACCTGCCCAAGAGTCAGGGCCTCAAGGCCGAGTCCGGCGAGGAGCGGGATGGCGATGACCTCACGCTTCGCAGCTTCCTCCCCTAGTTCCTCCGTGCCCTCTATGCCTACCCGCAGGCCTCCTTGGGTGACCCCTGTCACCTTTGAGGAAGGGGCTTGACCCACCCCGAGCAAAAGCAGCCAAGGTCCTGCAGCTCCTGTCCATGAAGCTCAGGCGCACAGGCCGAGAGCCACCGCGGTGCCCACCAGGCCCGGACACATACCCCCCCACCCCCTGGGCCGGGCCCATTCCAGGACCACTCCGTCACCTCCTGCCACTGTCTAGAGTCCTGTCCCTTGTCCCCAAGGACGACTGCTCCCCAAGGCCAGGTTCCTCCATTACCTGGGTCACCGAGCAGGAAGGGGACATTTGGAGAACAATGAGGCCCGTTTCCTCAGCGCCTGGTGGTGGGCAGCTTAGCGGGCAGCTCAGCTTTTCCTGGGCAACTCCCTGGGGATTGCGGGGCAAGAGAGCCTGTGGGGGCTGCGGTGGGCCTGGAAGGGGAGCTCCTCCCTCGGAGCTTTGCGGACCAGTGAGTTTCTGTCTGGTGACAGAGTGACCCCACCTGCTTTCCCTTCTCTTGTGACTAAAGTCAGGGTGGGCCGTGCCTCCTGCTCCCCCCTCCCCCAGCCCCGGCATAACTCAGGCATTTAATAAATGTATGTTAACAAAACAGTGGCTAAGTGCTTCATGGTGTCCACCAAGTGCTTCATGGTGACCAGGCGCCTCCTCCAGGCAGCCTTCCCAAATACCCCGCCTCTTAGTGCCAAGCAGCAGCTGCCTTGCCCTCAGTCCCGGGCCCCGAGGAAGCCCCTACATGAGTTTAGCCCATGTTTGTTCTCTTATAATGGAGGCACCTTGGTACATATTTGGGGACAATTTCATACTGGGGGGGGGAGGGTTTAGCTAGATGTAACGGTCTACATGTGTGACCTCAGAGACAGAGACAGGAGGACTGGAAGGAAGCTCAAGGTCACCCCTTAGGACAAGGGGGGGTTCAAGGCCACCCGGGGTCCTCAGGGCCCCAACTCATTAAAACAAAATGAACGCCACTGTTAGATTCGCTCCCGATCTAGTTCCAGTCACCAGAACTCGGTCACTCGGGATCGTACACAAGTCCACCTGTGAGTCTCTGTGGTCCTCCCAGAGGATAGATCCTTCCATGTGGGGCCGTGGCTGCTGACGACCCCCCAGCAGCCCCCCCCACACGGGCAGAGTCAGTCCTGCCATCTACGGGTACCTCATCATACCTCCTAGGCACCCTGGGGTTGAAGGTCTGGTGTCACACTCCTAGACACCCCGAGGCAGATGTTTTCTAAAGGACAAAGGGTTGAGTGCTTTGGGCTGTACACGCCACGCTGCCCCGTGGCAGCTTCCACCTCTGTTCTCGTGGACGCCGTGTGGCGAGTGGGGGCCACTTGTTTCTGATAAAGCAGATGCACACAATTGGCAGAGATAGCTTGGCCAGGAAAGCATTTCCTTTGTGTATATATACGTATAGACAGTCGGGCATGGTGCATGCACTTTTTAAAAAGACACTATTCACAAGAAAGAGAGAGAGAGAGAGAGTGTACACTATGGCACACAGGTGGAGGTCAGAGGACACAGGATCGAATTTAGTTTGTCAGCTGCACGAGCAGGCAGACACCAGTATTACTTGTCGAGCTGTCTCCCTGGCCTATGGCATGAGCTTTTAATCTCAGCAGGGAAAGGCAGAGACGGGAGGACCTCAGGTCCAGATTCATTGGTGACCAGGTCAGTGACAGGCCTGCCTAGGATGTCCTCTGGCTTCCGCATGCACATGCCTGCAAGTGAGCCTCATACATACGTGCACATGCATGCAAGTGAGCCTCATAATACATGCAGTCATGTTCCCATGAGCACATATGCACATGTATACACATATGACCATGTGCGCACATACCAAGGCGCGTATACGTTCTGGAATTTTACTCCCAGGCAGGTGTTAGGCTGAATCAAGTTCTTGGCTGTGTCCTGATTTGGGGCAGGGTGACCGGCTATCACTGCATCCCAAAGCCCCATGTGCTGAGGACCAGCTGAGCACCGAGAGCCAGCGGGCTGCCCCGTGTGAGCCGCACACACCGTGGACAGACACCATCTCACCCCAACCCCACGATGACCCTAAGGGTCAGGTCAGAAAGCCGGGCTCTGTGGCCACCCGAGTCACACCTCTGTTCTTCAGCCTCCAAGTCCCTCTAACAGCCACCTTGACACAGACAGAAGAAGCTGCTGCTGCAGAGCTGCGTTGCGGCTAAGACGATGGGTCAGTGGGGAAGAGTCCTCGCTGCACTAGCACGAGGTCCTGAGTTCAAATCCCTGGAGCTCACATGACAGCTGGGCTGGCTCACACACACCTGCAACCTCAGGGCCATGCTATGTGGCGACAGAAGGATTGTTGGGGCTCTCTGGCTACCAGCCTCACTCCGGACTGCAGGGAACACGGTGGAAAGCAACGGAGCAGAACTGCCTTCACACTGCGCCCCCACACTACATCACCACACTGCACCTCTACATTGTGCCCCCACACTATGTCTCCACGCCGTGCACCTCCATACTGCACCTCCACACTTCAAACCTTCATACTATACCTCTACACTGTGAACTACCACACACACTCACATCCAGGCACATCGCATGTATCACATATAATACCACACACATATTACACATCACAGACCTCACTACATACCACACACACAACACATACATATTACACACCACACTCAATACATATATGTCATACACCACACACAACACAGACACACACACATCACACAGCCACATTACACACCACACACATATCACACTCATACATATCACATATCATGCACACATATTCATGTGCATATCTCACAACATACACACAACACACTCACTATACACCACACACCATAATACATATGTATCATGCACAACATACACCCATCCCATATAACACCACACGTACCACACATATATAACAGATACACACACTACATAATGCACATATATCACACACCATACACATACACACCACACACATCACACACATATATATCACATATAATGCACATATGTGTATCACACACGTGCATTCATCTTTCACACATATACATATCACACATCACATGTACAATCATATGCACAAGCACCACACACATGCACACTCACCTAGATGCATGTACCCACACACATAACACACATGCACATGTCCCTTTCACATGCCCACAAACCCACACCCACACACATGCACTCACACATGCACTCACACTCACACATATGTACAGACACACATGCACATACTCACCCCCTACATGAACACAAACTCACACTCACACACACACCCATCCATTCATGCTCCCAACCCCCACAGATACACATACCCACACATGCATACACACCCAACACATTCCCACACACATGCAGACACCCATAGGCATGCACATACACACACACACACACACACGCGCGCGCGCGCGCTTCCCTGCCTTCCAGGGAGGACCATATGGGAACTCAGGAAGAACTGAAGAAGGCATCTCCCACCCACGACTCAGGCCCGGCTGATCCAGGAGGAGGCAGACCCTTGTTGCCTTGGGGGATCTCCCCCTTTGAATCAGGAAACACAGAAAACAGGATTGCCAGACCCCGAGGCTGCAGGACATGAAGTCATTTGAACATTCCCAAGAGCGAGTCCCTGTTGCTTGTCCCTGTCCCCTGAGGGCTTCTGAAGGGCGTGGCCTGAGGAGGTCTGAACAGGGAACAGGTGCAATCTTCCTCCACTGGTGGAAGTGGACTCGCCCTTGCGGCTCCCCCTGGTGGTCTTCTGGGTAAGTGCAGACTTAATTCAGCCTTCCAGAGGACAGGTGCTCGGAGCGACCACCAGGGGGCGCGCGTCACCAGCTCCTGCGCTTCCTTCTGCCCAGTCTTGGAGGTTGAAGCCGGAAGGGGCCCCGGAAGGGGCACGGGCTGGCGAGGTTTAACAGCTCTGGGGGAAAAGGCCCTGGTTTCAGGCTTGCTCTTTTCCATTGTGGAAACACGCTCACGGCCAATGCTGTAGTTTGCCTAATGATGCTGATAAATTCATGACTTACAGGAGAACGAGGGGTGTTGTTCTGGTTCATATCGTCTGACCTCATCCCTTGGTCCAGCTCATTGGAGAGCCCACACCACCAACACCAGGGGCCAAGGGAAATGGCCACACGATGTCCACAGGACAGCTGGGAGAGGGACAAACTTTTCTTTCCAGGCAGCATGTCTGTCCAAGCATGCTGAAGAATGCCAACTGCCACCATCTTATCCCCCTGCCAGGGACGAGCCCCGCCTCCATGGGCTGGGCCTTCCCCACCCATCAGACAATCTCCTGCAGGCTTGCTCAGGGCTAAACTCAACTACCAATTCTTCACAACGGTGCCCAAAGCTGGAGCCACCCGTTGTTAAGTTGGCACCTGCAGCTGGCTCTGTTTCCCAGCTCAGAGGGGTGAGGTCACCCCCTTTCCCCATCAAGAGAAGATCTTGGGCCCATGGCCCATGACATCACACTGCCCTTCAGACTGCAGTGGGCTTCTGGGGGAATCCCATGCCCAAGCTTACCCGGCTCCTGGAAGTTCCCCAGTCACCCCCGTGTCCTTGAAGCAGAGACAGGATTATTGGGGCGACAGCGCAGAGCCCAGCAACCCCTTTGCTGCAGACATCGGGGCTCAGCAGAGCTGGGGCTTAGGATGGGGGGGCTTGCGTTTATTGAGCACTTACTGTGTGCCCCACCCCTGGCCCAACGTAGATCCGCATCATCTCATCCAGGGTTCTTGCAACCCGCCACAGGGGGCGTGGTGATCACCCCATATGATGCCAGGGAAACTGAGTCTCAGAAACTTGGAGCACTTGCTCCTGCACGTGGGTCACCTCATCAGAAGCCAGACAGACTGTGACTTTGCCTCAGCCAGCCGTGAGAAGGGAAGGAGGGAGGAAGGGAGGAAAGAAAGGAGGGAAGGAGGAGGGAGGGAGGGAGGGAGGGAGGGAGGGAGGAGGGCAGACAGGAAGTGGGAACAGGTGGTCGGCCAGTACGTTTACTCCAAGTCTTTTGCTTTCTTGGTGACCCCATGAAAATTTTGTCTAGCCGCTGATCGGGACGGGCACCCCCCATGTTCTTCCATGTGTGCTTGGAAGCCGGTCACAAAGTGCTACGGGGTGTGCCAGGCATCCTACTGGGACACCACATGGGCAGCGTATGGGGGGCACCCAGCAAAAACTCAGATGACATCTGCATCTAGAGCCCAGAGGAGAGAGAGGTGCTACTCCCCCCCCCCCGCCCCGCTCCAGAGCACACACAGCGGGACTGGGTGGTCAGAAAGCATGAAAGGCCTGTGGACTCTGGAGAATGGACCAGATGTCTAGCTTAGCCTGGGCTTGTGTAAGGAAGGTGGACGGGGCTGGGGCGGGCGGGCTGGGAGTGTGGGGCAGCACGGAACCTGAGCAGAAGGTGTGAGACACATAGCTGGACCTGACTGACCAGCACACAAGCCCACCGCCCCGTCCTGCACTAAGGCCTGGGTCTCTCTGTCGGCCCAGCGGATCCAGTCACCCCAGACCCTGCTGCCTCCCCATCCTTGTCCTTCCTGCCTGGTCACCCGAGGCCTCCTGTGCTCTCTGCTCCCCAGTCTAGGGAGGCCGAGGTCAGCGGAGGCCTGGCTGGGACCTGCCTCTCTGCCTCTCTGCATCTCACCCCAGGCCACAGGGCCCGGGCTCTGGAGACCGTGTGTGACGCCGCTCTCGTGACTGAAGCCACCCTCTGGTTAAACGTGGCTTCTGTGCCAAGCTGGTAGTTGCGCCCTTCCACCCATCCTCCCGGGCAGCTCCTCCGTAGCTGAACCGACAGGGCTCAGAGACATTCCGTGACTCACATAAAGTCACACAGCCAGCAAAGCCACGAAAGGACCAAGCTAGGCTAACGCCATGACAGGCATCAGGTGCCGAGCCAGGCCTAAGTTTCAGATTTTCCGTAAACTGCGTGACTTTACTGAAGTTGACTCGAGGAAGTCATAAAAGAACACACTACCCAGACCCCAATAGAATGTCATTTGGCCAGAGGGTCGCAAGAAGTCTGGAATGCTGTTTAGCCGGAGGGCCAGAAAGAAGCCTGCATGCCGATAAGACTGTAAAACACTGCGGGCTAAGCTGCTTTGGTGGGCATGCAACCTCCTTGGTCCCTTGTGTATAAAACCTGTGTAGAGATGTAATTCCGGGCTGCACACACAACACCCTGCCTGTGTATAGAAGCCCTGGTACCAGTCTCTTCTCTCTCTCTCTCTCTCTCTCTCTCTCTCTCTCCGTTTCTCTCATAAAGCCTTTCAGTTGTGCTCATGGTCACCATTTTTCTCTGTACAATGGTGGACTCCAGTGTGCTGGATTGAATAAAATGCTCTTGCTTTTGCATACGAGTCTTGGCTGGTCTTTGAGAGATTTTGGACCCTAATAGCCACAGATCCAAAACTAAACTCTTTCAGCATAATTTCTATTAAATGTTTCAAAATTCATTGTTTCTTTAAAATTAGCTCAAGCCCAGGGGGGAGGAGAGGGCAGGCAACGGTGACCAGAGTCTCTGGAAACCCCCCAAGTCTCCGGGACCTGGGCTTCAGGCTTACTGAGCGCTGTCCATCTGGGTGTTGCAATGGCCAGAGAGGAGGATCCCCAGGGGCCTCTGGGAGCAGAGAGGCCCCCCAAGTCCACCAGCGCTGCACAGAACCCACAGCCCATGGGTGGCTGCTGCCCTCTCAGACCCCCGATTTCCAGTTCTTAATTGTACCTCATCAGCGTGGCAGGAGAGCTGATTCTAGTGTTAGGAGCCGAGGGAATGAATCACATGAGGAGAGAGAGGGAGGGAGAGGGAGATATATATATATAGAG
Source organism: Typhlomys cinereus (assembly GCA_023101885.1). Lineage (NCBI taxonomy): Eukaryota > Metazoa > Chordata > Mammalia > Rodentia > Platacanthomyidae > Typhlomys > Typhlomys cinereus. Next base: position 6,664,952 of record JALPQD010000063.1, on the reverse strand, counting down.
AGAGAGAGAGTGAGAGAGACACCCCCCAATGGCCCCCAATGGTCCCATGTGCCTCGGGTGGGGTCTTAACCCCACATCAATCAGACGATCTCCCACAGGCTTGCTCAGGGCTTGCTTTAACTACTAACTCTTCACAGATGTGCCCAAAGGCTCGGCACACTCAGAAGCAAGCACTCTCGCGGGGTTGGCTGGGTCCCACACAGACACCCTTCACCATGTCACGGCACGATGCTTGTATTCTTTATAAACTGAAATCCCAGAGCAAAGCAAGAAGGAGGTAGAAGCAATCCAGGGTGATTCCCGAAGTCACCCTTGGTCCTCCACAGGGACACACAGTGCCTCTGACACACACACACACACACACGCACGCTAAATAACAAGCTCCAACAAGTCTTCATTCTTTGAGACAAGGGCTTGAGCAGCCCAGGCTGGCCCGGAGCCCCTGAGAGCCGAGGAGGAGCTCACGCCCTGCTCCTTCTTCCCCCTCACCTCACAGAGGAGCTCAGCTTCTAGTGCACAGTGCTAAGGGTCGAACCAGGGCTTCTCGCTTACTAGGCAAGCGTTCCACCCACAGAGCCAAGCCTCGGCCCTCAGCGCTTTCTGAGAGAGAGAGAGAGAGAGAAAGAGAGAGAGAGAGAGAGAGAGAGGAGAGAGAATGCACGTGGAGGTCAGAGGACATGTGGTGTTTGTTTCTCTTCCTCTACCACGTGGGCTTCTGGGGATTGAACTCAGGCTGCCAGGTTTGTGCTGACCCTGACCTGCCGAGCCGTGTCTCCAGCTCCCGCCTCAGCTACTTTAGCACAGCAGCAGAAAATGATGACGTCACAAACCCTCCCTACGCGGCTCCCTGTGGAATAGCAATGAGGATGCTGCCCACCCCGGACCATGGGGCGCTGTCCTGCGTGGAGGGGCTCAGCTGCACGTGGAGCCTGGATGGCAGGTGAAAGCCCACAGCCGCTGACCTCGTGATTGGGGGAGCTGGTGCTGCTGGGGGGCTGAGGTGGAGGACAGCAGCTGAGCTTAGGGGGCACCATCCTCTCAGGCTCTGGCTCCCGGGTTCAGCCGCATGCAGCCCCAGGGCACAGCTGGCTGTGTCCCTGGCTGGGTAGGGGGTTCAGGTCTCTGCCCCCGGCCACAGTGTGTGCTGCCCTGCTTGGTGCCACGGAATGTTCCTGAAGCAGCTGCAAAGTAGGCTTTGACACCCACGGAGCCCAGAGTGGCGCTTAGGCCTGTGATCCCAGCACTTGAGAGGCTGGGGCAGGAGGATTGCTTTGAGTTCCAGGGTAACCTGAGCTATGTCTCAAGGCCACTGTGGGCCGCAGAGCCTGTCGCCAAAGTCCAGTAAGGACCATGGAAAGACTAGTGGGGGGAGGGTCCGGGGTGGGGTATGTCAAGTGAGTCTGAGCCTTGGGCCCCTCACTAGGGATCAGGGAGAGACATGGTGCCGCTCCACAGGACGGTGGGGGGCACTGACGAAGGAGAGACAGAGGCCCACAGGCGGCACTACCAGCGTTGTCAGCATGGCACAGGGCCAGAGCCCTGTGGGACACGCATGTCTGCGGCCCTGGCAACTGGGAGGCGCTGCAGGAGGGATGGGAAGAGTCACTTGCGGCTGTGTGGCCACCCATTCTGGGTGCGAGGGACATTTCCCTCAGGGAGGAAGAGGAGGGAAGGAAGGAGGGGGAGGACAGAAGGAGGAGGAGGGGGAGGGAGATGGGAAGAAGGAGAAAAAGAGAAGGGGGAGAAGGAGGGGAAGGAGGAGGAGGAGAGGAGGGAGAGGAGGGAGGAGAGAGGGGAAGGAGGAGGAGGGAAGAGAGAGGGGAAGGATGGAGAGGAGTGGAAAGAGCAGGGGGAAAAAGAGAAGGAGGAGGAGGGGAGGAGGAAGGAAAAGGAGTAAGAGGAAAGAAGGGGGAGAAGGGGAAAGGAGGATAAGGAGGACAGGAGGGGTGGGGGAGAGAGGAGCAGAGCAGAGGAGGAAAGGAAGAATGAGGGAGGGGAGGAGGGAGGGGGAGGAGGGAAGGGGAGGGAGAGAGGAGGGGGAGGAGCGTGGCACAGAAGGGGGACGGGGAGGAAGGGAAGGACCAGAAGGCGACTTTGATTTGCTCCCTTTGGCTCGTGTGTTTCCTGGGTGGAGGGGACATGAGGTTGCAGCCTCCACGGCACAGGGCCACAGGGTCACTTTGACCTCTGGGGTCACAAGGCCACATCTGCCAGGATTTTTGGTTGTCACGAGTACGGGGTACATCAGGCCATGTAGCAGCTTGGGGGGCATCCCTATGTGGCACCCTCCAAGAGTGGTCTCATGGCCCTGACACCTAGGATGGGGACCCAACTTCCCACTCAGCAGGAGGGTCCACGAAGCTTCCCTCCCAAGGCTTTCTAGAAGCCCAGAGAAGCTTCTGCGGCTCGGTGAGTTTGGTGACCACATGACTGTCAGTGGCCAGAGGCTACAGGCGCCCCTGCTTGTGAGCTTGGGCCACGAATCTTCTCGGCCACAGCCATGGCAGGAGAAGGTTGGAGGTGCCACGGTATGGCTGGTTGCTCCTGCCAAGAAAGCAGAAAGGAACCAGGGAAGGGGGAATGGGGGGGAATGACAGTGAGACCCTCTCATCTCAGCAGTGGAAATATCTGGGCCCCAATTCCTGTCCTGCTCATCTTCTGACAGCCGTCAGGGTTGGGGGGGGGTGAAGGAAAACTCTGGTCACCTTCCACTGAGCCCCACTCCTGCGCATCTTCCTATACTTCAACACGGGCTTCTGCCTCAAGGGCCTTTGCACGTGCTGTGCTGTTCTTCGCGCTTTCACCAGCACAGTCTCCTGTGGGCAGGCTGGGTCTCTGTCTGTGGCACACGGCAGGGACCAAGAAACATCCACTGGATGAAGGAACTGCAAGAAGCTTTCCAAGGAGTCTAGGGGTGCAGGCCAAGATGGAGGCCACAGGGGCGGGGCTCTGGGAGTTTGAAATGTTGAGGTGCTGAGTCAGCACTGCTGTGACATGGGGGGGAGGGGGCACCTTCATCCCCAGGACCTCAGTGGGTGCCGATCAGTCTCCATTCGGATAGCAAGTCACCGGCTGCTCTGCCAGGCAGGCCAGACCCCTCCCAGGGGCACCCGGGAGGCTGCTGTGGTTTGGGGGGAGACCAGCCCCCGCCTTGCAGACAGCGCTGTCTCTTGGCCTAAAATTAGCTCATGAATTCCTTGGCTGCCTGGCCCGCGTCTAACCGACAATTCAAACCAGATGTGTCCAGCTGTTGGGCCTATCCCCCCAATGTTGTGTGTGTGTGTGCGTGTTTGTGTGTGTGCGTGTGCACTGTGTGCGTGTGCATGTGTGTTAGCATGTGTGAGTGTGCATGTGTGTTAATGTGTCTGTGTGTGCATGTGTGTTAGTGCATTTATGTACATGCATGTATATTAGTGTGTGAGTGTGCACGTGTGTTAATGTGTGTGCGTGTGCATGTGTATTAGCCTGTGTGTGTGTGTGTGTGTGCATGTCTGTGCATGTGCATATCTCAACCTCCATGGTAAACGTCTGCCTGCTGTTAGCCTCTATGGGCCCGGGGAGGAAGCGGCTTGGCCAGCCCTGGATCGTGTGCCCATAGCTCTCCTAGCAGGCATGGGCACCCCCCTCTAAGTGCGAGCACCCCCCAACCCCATCCTTGCGAGCACGGCGCACTGGTCTCTGTGAGGCGGGGTGGGGCCCTCTCACCAGCAGGGGGTGCTCATCCCGCTGGCTGAGGATCACATACCACACGGGGTGGAAGAGATGCACACCTGGTCCCAGGAGGGAAACCAAGGCTCAGGTCAGTGGGAAGCAGAACCCAGTGCTAATCCTGTCTCCCAGTTTCCCAGCTCTCGGTGAGGATGGACCAGCCGCAGTCTTGCTTTCCCAGAAGTAAGGACCCCCTGACAAACCCCTCTCACCTTTGCCCTTGCTGTTTCCTCAGCTTTTGGCGCTTGGCTTCCTGTGTCCCTCATGGGTTAGCTCAGACCCGGGACAGACAGATGAGCCCCCTTCACTGTGCTAAAACAGCTGCCCAGGCACCTGCCCTCGTGACCCCATCCAAGCCATTCCTTTGTGTCTCCTGGGCGGCAGCTCAGATTACCTGTCCGTCCCCCCCTGCCCCCCCTCCCCGTAGTCCCAGAAGCTCCTGGCACAGGGCCTGGCGCTTCATTCCCCAGCCCCCGCTTTGGCCAACGGCAGGTATTTATTGAGCACCTACTGTATTCTAGGCACACTGTGATGGAAAAAGCACTAATGGTGCAAACAGACCAGCTTGCTCAGGCCCGAGCCATGTGCTCCCTCCGCCCAGCCCCATGGCATGCTGCCCATCATCCCTGGGGTCTGGGGCTCAGGGAGGAGCCTATGACGCGGACAGGCTGAAGCCGGTGCCCGGCACTCTCCGTGGCCAGCGCAGTGGTGGGAGGCTGAGGCCCAGGGGGACCGGCCAGCACATCAGTGGCCCTCTGCCCCGGGGCTGAATGAGACCACCGAGCCTGCAGAGAGCCCCAGGCGGCTGCCCCAGTGCCCCTCCCAGGCACGCTGCAGCCCTGGTCTCCCTGGCCACATGAAAGGCCGGGGGGCTATGGGCTATTTTTGCTCAGAGGGGGCCAGACCCAGGGCCCCAGAGCTGTGTAATTAGAAGTGACCCTGGATCCACCAGGGGCTGCGGTGGGCTGGCACTGCCCAGGGCACTGCAGGGAGAAGGCCAGCCTGCACTCAGCCTGGGGTGACACTGGGGTCCTCCCTGCTCAGCTGAGCCTCAGAGGAGGTGGTGGTGGTAGTGGTGGTGGCTGCTAATTGCGGGGCGTCCGGCCGGGCAGCGTCTCTGAAGCGCTTCCAGGCCAGGCGAGGGGGCGGGGGACTTTGAAATGACGGGTTGCAAATGAGAGGCCCAGTCCACTCCCCACCACAGGCTGCCCACGCCCCGGGGAGCCGAGGCCGGGCCCCCCACTGCCTTGCAAACTGGGGGATCTGGGAGAGGAGATGTTTGCCTCCGGCTCACTGCAGCAAGCTCTCTCTGACTCTCAGGCTAGAACCTGAAGGGGCACCACCAGATGGCACGGGCCATTCACTCCACCGGCTGCATGTATGTTCTAGGCATGTCCCGGAAGCTACAGTGAGCATGGTGTGCAAAATAAGTGAAGCTCTTTGTCCACTCCCGTCTACCTCAGGGCCTTTGCACCTGCTGTCCCGTCACTGGGATGCTGGTCCACCTGCCCAGGGCATAGTCCCACCACCGTGGCCTGGGTCTTCTCACATCCATCAATCTCTCCTGCAGGCTTGCTCAGGGCCTGCTTTGACTATTGATTCCTCACAGGTGAGCCTAGAGCTCAGCCTTCCACTGTCAAGTCAACACGTATGTATCTAACTTGCACACACTTCCTGTCTGTTCAGAAGTTGTGGGTAGAGTGCAGGATAAGGCATGGTATATGTGTGTGTGTGGGGGGGTCCTATGTGTGTGTACACATGTGTGTCCTTGTACGTGCGTGCACATACACGTGTCTGTGCTCCAAGGCAGTAGCAGAAAGGACTCCATCTGTGGGAATGGCCCTGCTAGAGGGGGTCACAGGCCTGCCTGTGGGCGGCACTTGCAGTCAGTTATTGTGTGTGTGTGTGTGTGTGTGTGTGTGTGTCTGTGTGTGTGTGTGTAGAGGTCAGCTTTGTGGAGTTAGTTCTCTCCTTCCACCATGTGGACTCCAGGAATCAAACTCAGGTCTCCAGGCTTTGGCTGCAAGCGCCTTTTCTCATGGCTCCATCAACAGAGTAGCTGCCAGCAGAGCCTGACACCCAGCTCAACCATCAGTGTGGGAACCGAATGTGGGGGTACACTACCTGTCATCCCAGCCCTCGGGAGGCGGAGACGAGGAGGACCAGGAGTCCAAAGGTCATTCTCAGCTACATGGTCAGTTTGAGGCTACATGAGACCCTGACCTAGGGGGAAAAAAATTAATGCTTCTGCCCCGCCTTACAGACCGGAAAGGGGCTCCTTGCGAGCGAGGCATGGAGGCGTCAGAACCTGAGGGGCACAATGAGGGGCTCCGTGCTGTGGCAGGCCCACGGGTCAGCGCCTGCGCACCTGGTCTTTGCTCTCCCAGACTCTTCGATCTGTGTGGAACGGGCTGAGAGGTGGTCAGGGGAAGGTCCAGCTGTTCTGTCCACCATGGCTGGGCCAAGGCTGGCCAGTGTGACCAGGAATCTCTCCTTCCCATGGTCTCAAAGCAGGTGCGGCTCCCTGCCTGCGGGTGGTCACTCTCCCCTGAGAGGGGGGATATGTTTGATGAGCATGAGGGTCTTGGTGGACGCCCCTTCTCTATCCTGCCAGAATGAGAGGAGTGGGGGTTATTTTGAGACGGGAAAGTCTCAGGTTTTAGTTCCCAAATCCCCTCCCCCCCGTTTTGGACAATGACCATCGCAAACCACACCCATCATCTAGACACCTGGCTGGGGGGGGGTCTGCATCACCACCTGGCTGACTCCTTAACCGGGTCCCGATGAAGGAGTTCACGGTGCTGCCGGCTTCTCCGGCCTCTGCTCTCCGCTCAACCCCGGGGGTTCGTCTCCCTTGCTTTTCATCACAAAACTTTGTTCCTCATCTGCAGCCCCTCCTGGCTGTAATATCCTGCCAGGTCTCTTCTTGCCCCAGCGCAGCGTGCCCATATCAGGGGTTTAGGGTCACCCCTTTCCTCTCTCCTGGAACTCCCTCAAGCTCTGGCCTGGTCTCGCTCCTGCTGGGGAGCACCTCTGCTTTGCACACAAGCCTGCATGTGGCATGGCGTGTGGCAGGACGCATCCCTTGGTCGCTGGAGCAGGGTCCTGACTGTCCCCCCCTTGAACCTGCTTGGCACGGAACCCAGTACTATGGCAGACGTATTGCACATTTGCTAAAATGAGCAAGTGCATGAATGAATGATGGGTTCACAGTTCCATGAAATTCACCAGGTCAGATGCACTGTGCCAGTTCTAAATCCAGCCAGCAACTGCCCTCAGGACCTTGGGAAGCCTCACTTTCCACCTCTGTGAAATGGGCCTGTAACTCTTCCCTCTCATTCCTAAGAACCAAGGAACTGAGACTTGGAGATGGTCGGATCCAGCTAGAGCAGGTGCCTGAACTCAGCTCCCTGCCTCAGGCCTGAACCCTCCTCTCTCTGGCCTCCTTGGACTGCTCTGGGCGCCCCACTCTGCACCCCGAGCCCGGAAAACCTGAGTCACAGCTGGAAGCTGCCACGGGGAATTTTCCTTCTGACTTCCAGGGGCCTCAGAGCCTCCCGCCCACCCCGGGCCTCTTGCGAGTGTTGGGGATGGGCAGGACCCTGGCTCTGGATGCTCCCACCCCCCATGCTTGTCAGTCAGTCTGTAGGTCTCAGCCTGCTCTGCCCCTACCCCCAAGTCAGAGAGGAAGCAAGCTGGAAGTCAGGCAGGGTGGGAGGGACTGTGTGTGGCCCGGCACAGCCCCACCCTCCCTGTCCCCACCCCAAGTCCTCTTAATGAAATCAAGCTGGCCCCGCAGCCGCCGGTAGGAGGAGGCGGGAGGAGGGACGGGAGGACCAGCCAGAGCAGCCAGCGAGGCGGCGGTGGAGGCGACGGACTGTCTCGGGCCGGGCGGCCACGCGCGCTTGTCCACCTGGCCGCAGCAGCAGCACCCGGCCGGCGAGGGGAGCCAGGGGAGCGAGGGGCGCGGGTGAGTCCCTGCCTGGTGTCCTTAGCATCTCGGCTGGCTTGGAGGTCAGGGTCAGGATTGCAGGGACGGTCCTGAGTCCCTGGGTATGTGTGTGTGCTGAACTCGTCTGAGGCTGTGTGCACGTGTGTGTGGCAGGAGGTGTGTGTGCTTCTGGGAGCCCCGCGTGGGTGCTGGGGTCCCTGGGGGGGAGGGAGAGAGAGACAGAGACAGAGACAGAGACAGAGACAGTGTGTGCGGTGTGTGTGTGTATGTGTGTGTGTGTGGTGTATGCGTGTGCGCGCAGGCGCGATGTCTCCAAGGTCCCTCGGGTGAGGGTGCTGAGCCACCTGAGCTGGGGCCACAAGAACTCAGCTCAGTGTGCGGTTGTGTCTGTGTTGCTCGGCCGTTGTCATTGTGTGTTCCTTCCACTGCTGTTGCTGTGTGTGTGTGTGGGGGGGGGTGTTTAGGGCTCCCCTCAGCTTTCCTCCAGGCCTCCTCTCTGGAGGGTCCACGTTCCTGTCTTCAGCCAGTCTGGGGATTCAGTGTTTCAGCCCAAGTCCTCCCCCCACAGTGCCTCTAATTGAAGCCAGGTTTCCGCTGGCCACCCGGCTACCTCTGGCCATGAGTCTCTGGCTGGGGGGAAGGTAGGGATGAGATGGCAGCTCGGGCCGACAGCCTCATGTCTGGGGGTGGGATTAGGGCTGAGTTTGTGTCTTTTGTGTGCTTGTGGCTATACATCCAGCCAGCCCAACGCAAAACAGCATGGAGCGTGAGGTGGATGCACCCCCTTGCTGACACCCCCATGTGCTGCTGTGCCCCCCCCCCCAGTGCACAGATGTGGAAGCTCAAGGAGGTGACACGGCCCGTCCTGGGACGTGACTGGAGCCATTCTGAGCCGCTGTGCTCGAGGCCCTGCTACAGCCGCCTGAGTTTCCTACAGAAATCAGCAGGGCTCAGGAGCTTGAAACCCGGAGCCCTCTCGCGGGACAGACCCAGGCGGCCAGGCAGGTCCACCCCCCCCCCCCCCGCTCCTCCCAGGAGGCTTCAAGGGGGCACCTGGTGGGCAGGGCCATCAGCTCAGAGCTGTTTGGGTCAGTCCTTCCATCCCGCAGGGAGAAGACTGAGGTCCAAAGAAGGCAGGAGAACCCCCCGGGGTCCCGTAGTCCCCTCCTCTCACTGCCTCCAGACAGGCCGAGTCCCCTCACTAGGAGCCGGGAAGAACGGAGCGGGTGGGGGGCTCAGAGCTGAGGTCTCTGCTTTTAGAAGACAGAGAGGACTTTTCTACCCCTTCCTTCATCTCTTGGCTGGTTCCACGCTGCCACTGGCTGACTCCAGACTGCCCCAGAATTGCTGTCTGCATGCACGCGGGTGCGTATGCATGTGCATGTCTCTGTGCCCGTGCATGTCTGTGTGTGCATGCATGTGAGTCCGTGCTTGTGCACAATAAGTATGTACGTGGCCAGAGCTGACGGTAGAAGTCACTCTTTCTCGGGGCACCAGGGAGGCGCAGAGCCAATGAGCGCATCACGTGGGTTGAGTCACAGTCCAGCGGAGGACGGTGAGAAGTGGGGAACCCTGGTGGATGCTGGAGCATTTCGCTCCTGAATTCCACCTTCCTATAGGAGCGGACACCCTGTGCCAGGCATTTACGGAGTATTCGTGCATGAAGTCTTAGCAGTCCGGAGTCCTGACCTGTGGGAAAAGTGGGGGAAAAATGGCAGAAGTGAGGCCCGGGGATACAGCTGGCAAAGCTGGGCACAGTGGACCAGGCCCATCCCCAGGGGCTTTCCAGCTGGTGTATCTGGGGCTGGCGTGCTGCTCTCTGGGGACTTTGGTGGTACTTAGGCAGCTGTGTTCAGTGTCCCAGCCTGCAGCAGCAGGCTTGACTTTTCATTGCTGTTATTATTTTCTTACTTTATTATTTTTGCGCGATGGGTATATGTGCACGTGTGCCCGCATGCCATGGTGCACGTAGCCCGTGAAGATCGATTCTCTCCCTCCACCCTGGAGCCAACCTCCAGCCCTCAGGCTTATGCAGCAGGTACTTCTACCTGCTCCGCCACCCTGCTGGCCCCGCTACTGGTCTCTGTTTTCGTTGGTTGGTTGTTTGGTTTGAGACACGGTCTTGCTAAGGTAACCCAGGCTGGTCTTGAATTTGCAGCCCTCCTGCCTGCGTCTCCCAAATGCTGGTCAGTTAAGAAACGATGCCTAGGCTAGGGGTGTAGCTCAGAGGTAGAATCATTGCCCGCCCCCCATTTGCAAAGTTCTGGGTTTGATTCCCAGCATCGCCAAAGAAAGAGAGGGAGGGAGACGCGCGGAGGAGCTGGCACATCATAACACGCTTGCCGCACAAGCCTGAGGATGTACGTGAGTTTGATCCCCAGCACCCACATACAAAGCCACGCGTGGGATGAGCGCTTGAAACTCCAGCGGGTGGCGAAGAGACAAGATCCTCGGAGCTTGCTGGCGCCGGCCTAGTCCGCCAGCCCTAGGGCCAGGGAGAGACTCTGATCAAAAGCAAGGCAGACACAGCCTGGGGACGAACGCTTTCCGAGGTTGTTTTCTGGTTTCCACATGCACCCGTGCACGCAGATGTGTACCCCACATCTGTGCATGTACACACATAAACATACCCACCCTGTACATATGCATCTCTTGTTCATGGCTACACATGCACGCACGCATGCATGCATGCACACAAATGCACGGACTCCCAGACCCAAAGAGGATTGGAACTCCCGACTCTGCCGCAGATCATTTGTGGGTCCTTGGGGGGTAAGCCACTACCCCCTCTGAGCTGGACACCAGAGGCTCTAGAGAGAGCCCAGGAAGGAGGAGGCTGAGAAGGAGACATGGAAACCTGGAGGCCAACTCATTGCAAGTGAACCCCAGGGTTGGGTGAGGGGTGCAGGGTCTCGGGAGTGGGGCTCAGCGGCTGGACCTGGTATGCACAAGGTCCTGGCCCCCCCAACTCTGCTTCTTTTTATGTTCTGAGGTTTGCGCCCGCCCCTCCCCTGCCTGGGTCTGGCCAGTTGGACCAACTTCATATTGGTTGGCACAGTTGGCCCTAGATAGAAAACATAAACCACTTAAACCCCCAAGAGTCCCTCCCGTCACACACAGATGCAGGAGGATGATGCCCCCCCAGATCCGCTCTCAGAACTCACCCAGAGGAGGGTGAACTCATTCAAGGGAGACTGTGAGGGGGTTCCATGCAAACACCACGTGGGGCCTTCATTAGGGCACCGTGGATGAGTTTGGGGGACATCCTGGAGCGGTTCCCTTTGGGAACTAAGGGGCCAGCACATAGAAATAGCCACTGAAAGACCCAATCTCGTCCCTGCCCCACCTCACCAGTCCCTCCACCCCACCTCCTGTGTCGTCTTCCTGAAGCTGAAGATGTGACCCACAGCCAAATCTCCCCCCCCACCGGGGCCCCTCGGCTTCCTGCTCGAGCCCAGAAACTAGTCATGTGGCGTTGCCTCTGCCCCTTGCCTGCCCTGGGCCTCTTATGCTCTGTCTCAGGGAAGCCTGGGAATGAGAGAGAATCCTGAAGTCTCCGCTGGGGCACCTGGTGTGTGTGTGTGTGTGTGTGTGTGTGTGCGCGCGTGCGCGTGCGTGTGTGACATAGCGAGGGGTCTCTTGGTTTGTCTGAACTCCAGATTCTCAGTCCTATTGGTCAGGAGAGTTAGCGTTAGCAACAGCTTCTCTATATACTTGGTCCATGAGGAATTTATTAATCTGCCGGGCTGTCAGGGCCAGATGGGGTCTGGGGGTTCAAGCCACCGGGAGCAGCCTTCCAGCGGGGTGGGGAGAGGGGGATGGGCACATCTGGTTCCCATCTTGTGGTGGTGGCAGGGGGGGGCGGGGCCTCGGTGATAGCTTTGTCTGTTCAGGCACCGCACTGCACCATGGTGCCCCCCCACAGCCATCCTCCTTCTCTCCCTCCCCCTTGCTCCTGAGTCTTGAGGGGAGTCTTATCACGAGGTCTGTGCCTTGCCGAGCCAGCCTCCATGACAGGGGGCCTCACCTCATCTTGTGTGCCGGCCTCTGTTGCAGACCTTGTGGCTTCAAAATCTAGAATCTTCTGGAAAAGGAGATGGGGTGTGGGGGGGGTGGGGAGACGGAGGATTGAAAAACTTCAGTTGCGGGGTCCAGCGACGGAGGCGGCGCAGCTGCTTGGGGCTGGCTGTGTGCTCCCTGGGCAGAAGTTCTCTGTCACCCGCACTCCGCTTCCCACAGGCCTACCCTTCCAGTCCTCCATCCAAATCTCAGCCGTTCCCAGACCAGCCACTGGAACCCCCGCTTAAGTTTCCTCATCACAATGCCCCCCCACCCCCCAGGGGGAGCGATCAGGATTTGATGAGAAACCGCACACTACAGACATCCAGTGAGGCCGGGGAGATGGTACCTATGCGTGCAGCGCTAGTGGAGCAAGTGTGGGGACCCAAGTTCAAGCCCAGCTTCCGCATGAGAAGCCGGGCATGGTGGTACACGCCTGTACTCTCAATGCTGGGGAGGCAGAGATGGCCGATCTTTGGAACTCACTGGCCTGGACTAGCCTAATGGAGGAGCCCCAGATCCCAGTAAAGAAAGCTTGTCTCAAAACTCAAGAGGGACGGTGTCTGAGGAGGAAGAGCACCTCAGGTGGTCTCCTGTGTACATATGCGCAGGGACACACATGCATGGATGCATGCGCGTGCGCACACACACACACACGCATACACACACACACACACACACACACTCCAATAGCCATTGTCTGCTAGCCATTAAAATGTAAGTTAGTGCTGAATTCACCATATTAGAACAGAAGCATCCACGCAGCACCCGATGGATACTTAATGACAATTATATATGCTGCAATGGGAGGATGTGCAGGGACGGGGAGAGCCATAAAACCCAGCTGCTGTTTCTGGTGGACTCAGAGGGAAGTGGGGGGGCAGGTCGCATCCCCCGTGTGATACACGGTTCAGATCTCCAGGAAGCAAAGCTGAGTTATATTCTGAGTGCCCCCCACTGCCACCACTGCCCCCAGGGAGCTGGAGACTCACCCTAACTTCCTTCTCCTTCTTCCTCGCAGGTCCCAGGGGGAGGCAACATGGTCTCCAGCCTCCTGCTCTCTCTCCTGCTGCTGGTGAGGCCCGTGCCCGCGGCCGCCTACGCCGGGTCCTTCCCGGCAGCCTTCCTGGAGGACTTGGCCGGCAGCGGGGAAGCCGAGGGCTCCTCAGCCTCGTCCCCAAGTCTGTCGCCACCCGGGACTCCGGCCTTCAGCCCCACGCCGGGGGATCCGCATCCCACGGTTCTGGATGGCCCCTCGCCCCCCACCAACCTCCTGGACGGGATCGTGGACTTCTTCCGCCAGTACGTGATGCTCATCGCTGTGGTGGGCTCCCTAACCTTCCTGCTCATGTTCATCGTGTGCGCCGCCCTGATCACGCGCCAGAAGCACAAGGCCACAGCCTACTACCCGTCCTCCTTCCCCAAGAAGAAGTATGTGGACCAGAGCGATCGGGCCGGCGGCCCCCAAGTCTTCAGTGAAGTCCCGGACAGGGCGGCGGACAGCCGAGTGGAGGAGCCCCTCGATTCCTCCCAGCAGCTGCAGGCGGACATTCTGACTGCCACGCAGAACCTCAGGTCCCCCACCAGGGCTGCTGGGGCAGCCAGTGGGGACGAGGCCAGGCGCGTGGTGGTGGAGGGCGGCTCGGGGGACCAGGCCCCCCACACCCAGGAGGTGACCCAGCAAGCTTCTGCCTGTGAGGGTCCTGCAGATAAACCAGAGGTTCCAGAAGTGTCCTGCGTGGCGGTGACCCCAGCAACCAGTGAGGGCCAAGGGGGTCCAGAGGGGTCTGTGTCGTTACCCCAGGAAGCCCAGGGACCCGCATTGTCCCCCCAAAGTCCCTGTGCATGTAGCCATGCCGCTCCCGATGTCTAAGAGGCCCCAGAGTTGCTGGTCTTGACTGTTGGGGCCTCTAGGGAGGGTCTTCATGGAGAGGACGGGCCCGCAGTCCCCCCCCCTGCATCCCTCCTATGCTTCCTGACACCTGTCCCTGGCCAACTCTAGTGTCCATCCCGCGCTGGCCCTAGTCCAAGGAATCATCTCCCCGAGTTCCAGCAGTGTCTAATGTACCCCGAAGTTTGACGTTTCCAGGAGGGGAAGGATGGGGGTGTCCCCTTGTGACCGTCTCCCAGCAGCCTGGGCAAGCAGCCACACCACCGGGTCTGTGTTTCCATCGGCCGCTTCTTCCGTCTCTGCTGCAGAGACAAGAGCAGCTGCAGGGAGGACGGAGTCCACGGGAGGAGGAGACCACCGAGCCACGCCTGGGAAAGCCGCAAAGCCTGTGGTGGGCAGTGTTTGGGACGCAGGGGGGTCCCCTCTTGTGTCTCCTCAGTGCCGGACTGTTAGTGTGGCTCCACCTCCTCTCAGTGGACGTGAGTGATGAGGAAGCTTCTGGAAGGGACCTCACTTATACCTTGACAGAGCCCTCCATGAGTGTTGTCCAAACAGGGTTCCCCCAAGGCTCCCGCTGGTCACGCGAGTTGAGCTGCCCCTGTCCCCCAACACCACCACCCCAAAGCTGACTCGCCACACTATTGCTTTCTGTGGGGGCAGCTTGGCGAGTCTCCTCTGAGCTTTTTCAAAACCATTGTGAGCTACAAGGTCACATCTCGCAGCACCCGTTCTGGAAAATACTGGGCTTAATTTTCCCAGAGGTGCCCCTGGTTTCTAGTTGGTCCAGCGCTGGGGTGGGGGGGTGTAAGGAGTCCAGTCCAGTCTAGGACTGTCAAGTCACCCTGACTTGGGAGGGGTGTCTCATCCATGGACACTTCTGCGACTGGAAGGTGTGGACTGAACCCTTACCAGCAGCATCCCCCCAAAGCAGCCTGGAAGCCCCCCAGCCTCCTGCATCTGCTTCCCAATGCACAGCCTGGAGCAGGGCCGGCCCTGCCTTCACTCACACACGCCTGGCAGCCTGTGTCCCTCTTGCAGGGAGCCCCAGCCCTGTCCTGTTGGGGGCAATCTTTGAGGGCTCCCCTCCCCTCTTTCTCCATCCGGAGCCCCCGACCCCCGACCTCTGCACATCTGTGCAGATGTGAAGACGTAACATACCAGTGGAATAAACTTTGAATTGGCCTGGTGATGCGGGTGTCTCTGCGGTTGGGGGATGAGCTGTCATTGAGGGGCTGTTGGTGGGCTGGGGACAGGTCTGAGAGGGACATCAGCCAACTCTGAGGCATGGGGAAAAGAAGAGTGGGTGCCCGTAAGCGCTGGAGTCCTAGTGAAGCAACAGCCACACAGACCCCCTTCCTGCCTGGCTGTGACAGTCACTCTCTTCAGGTCCCTGCAGACCAAGCAGGGTGGGGGCGGGGCTGTCTTAGTGCCCTGCATATGGCTGACTGTACCCCAGACCTCAGGAGCAGTGAGGCCACACCCCTTCCTGGCCTGCCTTTGTCCCTTCCAACCTCTGGATGGCAGGTCCTGGCTGACCCTCCTTCCCCCATCCCCACCTCTTGTCCTGGGCCCAGGAACTGCCAGCTGGAATCCAGATGTATCCGGGTCGGAAGCACATGCGGATGCCCGGGGTGGCTGGGGTGGGAGGCTGTCCTTGCAGCCCCTCACATCCAGCCGGAGGGGCCGGGGATTGGGTTTCATAACACACAATGGCCTCTGTGTCCCACGGTGGGCAGGGCCTGCCTTCCTCGGCCCAGCCCAAGCTGGCTTGCGCCAAACACATCGTTAGAAATGCTAAGGAGCACCCCAGTACCCTGTGTTCCCGTGTGCTGTGTGGCTCTGGCCAAGTCACTCAGCGTCTCTGGGTATCTGTTCCCAATTCTGTGGGGTTTTGTGAAGATACCACTCCCAGCGATGCCCGCAGCCCCCAGCGATGCCCGCAGCCCCCAGCGATGCCCGCAGCCCCCCAGCGATGCCCACAGTCCCCCAGAGGATGTTCCTGTGTGGCTGTAGTCACAGTGCGCCTCCTCATCAGGACTAAGGAGGGGACTGAGCCCCGGGGCAGCGGCCAAGCCCTCCTGCCTCTGAGCTTTGCCAGCTGCTGTTCCTTCTGCCCATGGTTCCCTTCCACATTCCCAGAATGCCGTGCCACGCTGATCCACCCGGATCTTTGGCCGTCCTTGCTCTGCTCCTTAGCCACCCAGGCCCTGCCTTCCAAATCCCCTGCACTCAGGGATGACCGGCTCACGACTGTCAGCCCTGTCCTGCACCAGGCTTGCTCTGAGCACCTGATGTCTTTCACTCGTGAGAGTCTCAGCCCCCAAGGTGAGCACTGTTATCAGACCCATGGCCCGGAGCAGGAGATGGGGGACCAAAAGGTGTAGTTGGCTGCTCATGTCACACCAGCTGACAGCAACAGTGTGTTATCCGATGGGCTCCCCTGCTTCTGTGAGGGAGGGAAGGTGGGCACATACATGGGTGACACATGAAGAAGGAAGAGAGAGACAGAGAAAGAGAGAGAGAAATAGATAGGGTGGATGGATATATGGAGGAAGGAAAGGAGGGAGGAATAAATGTATGAGTAGGCAGTAGATGGATGGATACATGGAGGGCAGGATGGGTGGGCATATGGATGGAGGGAGGAGGAAAGGATGGGTAGGTGGGTGGTAGAAGGAGGATAAGTGGATAGTTAGAGGAATGGATGGAGGGAAGAAGGGAGGAAGGGAGGAAGAAGGGAAGAAAAAAGGAGGAATGAATGAGTGGATAGATGGTTAAACGGATGATGGAGGGATGAATGGAAGGAGAAAAGGAAGGAGGGATGGTGGATAGAAAGATGACTGTGTGGGTGGGTGGATGGATGGGTGGGTGGGCGGATAGAGAAAGAAAAGGAGAGAGGGATGAATGGATAGCTGGATGTATGGGTGGCTAGAGGGATGAATGGATAGTGAATGGCGGGATGACAGATGAATAGGTGGATAGAGGGATGGATGGTGGATGGTGGAAGGAGGAATGTGTATGTGGATGGATGCCTCGGGAGGTGGCAGGTCTCCCCTACTGCTTACAGCCCTCCAATCTCCCTCTGTATCTTCAGAGGAGCTACTCAGAAGGGCACTTTGTGGGCACTCCTGCAGGGAGCCGTAGAGGGAGATCACAGATGATGACGGCCAGGACCACCTGGGCTGGAGACGACCCCGCTGTCACCCAGGGGCCAGCACCTATTCGCTGTCCCAGAGCTTGGAGCCGCCCAGCTGCCCCTAGTCTTGGGTCGGTCCCTGGCCAGTCCTGCGGCCATGGTCCAAAGGGACAGGACAAGGATCAGCTCTGGGTCCGTGGAAAATGGAGGTGCTGGTGAGCTGGGGTGTGGGGTGTGGGCTGATGAGCCACAGAGGGAAGTGGGCATCTTCCTGTGTACTGCCTTGGTCAGATCAGCCCCGGGGACCAGAGGGTCACTGCTGGTCGTCTTCAGGGTGAGCACACCAGAGACAGAGTGGCGTCTGGACTGGGCACGAGGTCCCCCCCTGCCCCCCGCGTGGCGCTCATGGATCAGAAGCTGGAGTTCAGTCTCACTCGGCTCTTTGCTGTGTGGCCTTAGGCAAGTTGCTTCCCCTCTCTGGGTCTCTGTGTCTGTATGTGTAGAGAGGGGGTGATCCTAGATGGCAGACATCTCCTCCTAACACAGGGGCGGGGGTGTAACTCGGTAGTAGAACGTCTGCTCGGTTTGATCCCCAAGAAGGAGAGAACTGACTCCACAATGTTGTGCTCTGCTACTGTTCGCACCCATGCAACATACATGATAATAATGATTCAAATGAAGCAACACAAAACATGCACAAAACACAACCCGAGAGAGTTAGCCACAGGTGTCAACTTGACAGTTGAAGGTTCCAGTTCTGAGTACATTTGCGAAGAATTAGTAGTTGGGTTAAGCCCTGAGCAAGCCTGCAGGAAAATGTCTATGAATGCAAAGGCCCAGCCCGTGGTGGGTGGAAGTTGTCCCTGGGCGGGTAGAATAGGATGGAGGGAGCTGGTTCGGCAAATGGACAGTCTGTGGCATGCTTGGCCTCTCTCTAAGCAGCCACACACACACACACACCATGGATATGGTGTGGTCAGTTCCCTCGGCTCCTGGTCTTGGTGCGGACTCTCCTGCCGAGCCGTACTAAGAACTGTAACCAGACAGTGATAAGCCAGAATAAAACCCTGCGTCTCCTATGTGCTCACGAACTTGTCGGCACCATGTAGAGTAACTGAGGCAGAGCCCACCCCCTAGGCCCCGCCCAGCCCCCCCAAGGCAGACCTGGGCGCCTGTCACAATCAAGGCTTGAAGACCCAAGGAGAGGGGCGTGGAGTCGGTCCCCACTGTGCCGCAGCACGGCCTGCATACAGTTGGAGCTGTGTACGTGCACACGTGTGAGGCCGAAGGGAGGCAACACTACCTGTAGCCCATAAGCATAGCTAGCCCTCTGCGCAGACAGACCAGCAGCTCAGAGAAGCAGCAGCTCGCTTGAGGCTGCACAGCTCCAGCAGAGCTGGATCCAAACCCAGGTCTGCCTGCAGCGCAGACAGGATCCTTCAGCACGGGGCTGACTGGCTCGCTTCAGGGCTTTTATTTCGGTGATGGGATTTTGCTCAGCGGCCCAGCCTGGCCTGGAACTCTAGGTGATCCTCCTGCCTCATCCTCCATGTGCTGGGATGATTGGCATGAGCCTCGGCGTATGGTCCAAGACCCGGGTAGACTTGGATGACAGGGCGGGAGGTGGTCTTCTGTCGCTTGTTTCCTCTTGCGTCCCATCCGCGTGGCCGCTGCTCATCTGTGGGCACTGGCAGCACGCGCAGCTCAGCCAACGCCATGTTCCCAGGCCTGCTGGGGCCGCGGGAGGCGCCCAATGATAGGCTGAAGATTCAGGGCCTGGGCGCGCGCGCCCGTGTGTGTGTGTGTGTGTGTGTGTGTGTCTGTGTGTATGTATATATGTGAGACTGCATGTATGTGTATGCGTATGCGTGTGTGTGTGTGCACCTATGTGTGAGTGTACATTGTAAGTATGTGTGTGTTTCCCTGTGGTTTCATCACACTGGCCTTCTCTGGAGTCCTCCCTTCCTCTCTTCTTCCCCCTCCTCCCTCTGCCAGTCCTCCTAACCCAGAACCTCTCCTCCCGCCCCAGGGAACTGTTGGTTTGTTTTTCTGCTGCTCTGAATCCTATTTATTGTCTGGATTTGTTCCATGAATGGAATCAGATGGTGTCTGTGCTTTGGGGGGTCTTGCTTCCTTCACTCTGCATAAAGATTTGGGTGTTTCTCTTGGTAATGTGTGCATGGAGAGTTTAGTCCTTTTCTTCGCTGCATAGTACTTCCCAGCATGCATGTGTCACCCTTTGTTTATCCCTGGGCCACTGGCAGGTGGGGCATTGCGTTTGTTTTCAGTTCAGAATGATGGCACATGAAACTCCTTCCTCACCCCTATCATTTCTTCCCTGAAACCTTCTTTGAGAGCTGTCAGTTTTCCTGTCTGTGTCATGGAAGAGAAGAGTGGAGACTAGTAACTGGCCATTAACCTCCCAGTGGCGTACACAAGCACCTGTGGGCCTCGGCGAGAAGAGGTGGCCCCAGCGCTCAGGCCAGCGACCCTAGCTGGTCTCAGCAGGATACGAGAACCAAAACATCACACGGAAGGGTAAGGGGGGCAGTGGAAAGGAAGGAGGGGGGAGTATGATAAAGGATCCACTATATACAGACATGAAACAGTCAAAATAATTCAGTGGAAAATACTGTGCACAGATTACACACAACCAACGCAAGGAGGCTGCAAGGAGGTGTCCTCCCTATGCAAAGAGCATCTTTTTTTTTTTTTTTGCAAAGAGCATCTTGAGGTTGATACGCTGTGCATGTGGTAGAACCTACTCGTAAGATCTGGAAGAAAAAGGGAAAGAAAAGCGGAGGCTCACATAGGCCATGTCACTTGTGCCGGATCACACGGGAGCGTTGAACCCTGAAGAGTGGAAATACGACTTTAAGAACGTGACTTCCTCCGGCCTCCAGTCTCGGAGACATCAGAATCGCCATGGGCTGTCTGCACTATCAGTTCGGCTAGATCAGGAATCAGCTTGGAGACCCGTGTGGGACGTGTCTTGGAGGGTGTTTCCAGAGACCTTGAGCTGAGGAGAGGGGGACCCATCTTGAACCTAGAGGGCACCATCCCTGGGCTGTGAACTGAATACACAGTGGAGAGAGCGAGCTGAGGATCAGCATTCATCTCTCTGCTTTGGGACCGCGCATACCCCGTGCCCAGCGCCTCCCGACCCTGCCGCCGTGCCTTCCCGCAAGATGGACTGTAACCTTTCCAGCCATGAGCCAGAGTCAGCCTTCCTTGCTTGCGCTGCTTTAGTCAGGTGATTACCGCAAGCAACATCTGAGGGTCCCCCTGCAGTGCTCGAGGGGGGCACATTATCTGAGAAGCCCTGCTCTGGGGCAGTCCTTCGTCTCCTCTTTGGGCATGTGTGGCAGGAGCTGGGCACGCCTCGGGTCCCAGGAGGCCAGGTCTCCGTTGTGCCCAGCCCTGGGGCCCTTGGTCTGCTCTGGGGACAGGATGGGCCGCGCTAGAGCAGGGCTGGGTTTCAATTTCTGGATTCCTCTGGCTGCCCAGAAATAACAAGGGAGACCTGGCGCCAGCCCCAGGGGCTGGGGGGCAGGGACAACACCCCTAACAGTTGCTTCTCTCCCAGGGGTAGTCTGGGCTTATGGTGACAGCTGCTGGGGAAAAAAATAGCCTGTCAACCTGCTGGTGCGATGCCCTCCACCCCAGGGGCTGTAGGGAGGACCCCCGAAGACTGTGAGATCAGGAATGTGAACACACTCACAGCCGGGCAGGGCTGTGTGGCCCGGTGGCCAGGACTCAGGGTCCGAATCCCGGTTCTGATATCGCTCAGCTGTGTGGCTTCGGGCACGTCCCTTCACCTCTCTGGATCTGAGTGCACTTGGGTATGAAACAGGAGCAACGGTGGGGGTGAGTTTGTTTGGTGGAAGTTTCTAGAACAATCTCCCCCAGCCCCAATCCCAGTGGGAACTCCGTGAATGTCAGCTGTCTTTAGCACCCAGCTGTAAAGTGTGGGAGACTGAGTGCTGCCCTGCCCTACCCTGTTTTCTGAGCCTCCTGGAGTTGGGGCAGGCCAGAGCAGTGGGTGCTGTCAAGGGACCTCAGGGATGACAGGAGGGGCGGGCGACAGGCCGAGAATGAGAGACAGGCTTGTGCTGCCCTCTGACCCATCCGCCCCTGGAGGATGGCGGGTGGCGGGTGGCGGGTGGCGCCTGGCAGAGTTGGGGGTCAAACGTCAGCTGCTCCTGTGTTCCCCTGGGGACTCGGTGACTGTGACCAGGGTTTGCCTGTTGCCTGGCTCAACAGCTGAGCTGTGGCTGGACCAGGGGGAGAAAGAGGGGGACACTGGGGGAGGCCGCGCCCCTCTGGGACTAGCGCCAGGCCTGTTTACTGGGGAGGGTGTGGAGGACCTGAGGTCAATGACTGAGAGATCTCCGTTGTGTTCTACGAGCCTGGGCGGGACTCAGTGGGAGAAAGGGCAAGGCACAGGTGACCGGCTCAGGTCCCCAGGGACCTGGGTGAAACCCAAGGGTTCAGTCCCACACCCAGATGTGTGACCCTGAGCGGTCCTGCCCCTCTTGGGGTCTCAGGGCCTCACCTGCCAAACCCACAGGTCCTGAGCATTCGGAGGCTGGGGAGAAATGTGGGGAAGGTGGGGCTATGCTGTCCTTATCTTTTGCTTTTTACATTTTGGAGCCCCCCCCCCACTCTGGTAGTGAGCTCCAGTCGTCACTTTCACAAGTGCAGGTTTGAGTTTTGGGCACGTTATAAAGAATTTGTAGTTAAGTTAAACTCCGAGCAAGTCTGCAGGAGATTGTCTAACTGATGGGCAGGCAGAGATCCAGCCCATGGTGGGGGGACCCTCCTCTGGGCAGGTGGATAGGAAGGAGGGAGCTGGTGCAGGGGGTTGGCGTTCTTCAGCATACTTGGGCAGACATGCCGTCTGGTAAGTGAGGTTGCCCTCTCTCAGCCGTCCTGTAGATATGGCGTGGCCAGTTCCCTCGGCTACGGTGCTGGTGTGGGCGCTCTTCCTAGCTGGACTGAGAACTGAACCAGAGTTGTAAAAAGAACAAGAAAACGCTTTGCTCCCTTGTTTTGACATGATTTATTAGGAACACACAGGCAAGCTTCACAGTATACGTGTGTGTGAACATATGTGAGTGTGTGCATATGTGTGCCCACGTGTGTGCACACCCACATGTATGTGGGGGTCTAAGGTTGACATCTTTTCCCATTACTTTTCATGTTATATATTGGAACAGGGTCTCCCACTTGAACCCAGCGCTCACGGGGTGGGCTAGTCAGAAATCCCATCTTCACATCCCCAGGCCGCCACACCCACCTGGCATCTTATGTGGATGCTGGGGCTCTGAAGTCTGGTCCCCCACACTGGCGCATCTCCCAAACCCCAGGAGGCAACTTTATGGCTTTTTATCTTTGCTGCTCTGGTTGGCCGGGAAGCTCCAGAGCTCTGCCCCCCAATCCTGGTGGTCAGACTTAGGTACACAGCAGGTGCTCATCAAATGTTAGGTCCTTGACTGCAGAGCTATGGGGGTGCTGGACACTCCTGTGCATCTGCCTCAGGCTCCAGCCCTCTCAACATGTTGTAATTATTTTCCTTGTTGCTATGAAGACCATACTCAGTTCAGGCAGAAAGGGAGACTTATTTGACTTACAATTCCAGAAGGACCCAAGTCCGTCATGGCCGGACTTAGCCGGAATCATGGATGGAGGCAGAAGCAGGAGGCTGGTTCAGGTCAGACCCACTCCTGTGACAAGCCTTCCTCCAGCAAGGCTCCGCCTCCTAAAGGTGCCATGACCTTCCCTAACATGCTAGGGGTTCCAACACATGAGCCTGTGGGGGGGCAAACTCCCAGTTCAAAGCATTGATACCCCCAACCCCCCAGTTTTATCTTTCTGAAGAATGAATCTGTCAAAGTTAGACACAGGCATCAACTTGACAGTTGAGGGTTTGAACTCTAGGCACATTTGTACAAAATTAATGGCTGAGTTAAGCCCAGAGCAAACCTGCAGGAGATTGGGGAAGGCCCAGCCCATGGTGGGTGGGATTAGGCCCAGGAATAAAATACAGAGGGCTGGTTGAGAGAGTTGGCATCCTTGCGCACACTTGGCCAGACATGCTGGTCTGCAAGTAAGGATCGTCCCTCTCTCAGCTGTTACGTAGTTCCCTCGGCCCTGGTGTTGGTGTGAGCTCTCCTGTCAAGCTGGACTGAGAACTGTAACTGGACAATCATAAGAGAAAATAAACCCCTTGTTCCCTTAAGCCGTTTGATGGTGATTTATCAGCAAGCATGCAGGCCGCCTGCTACAGAATCCCAGTTCAGGATTCTGGCCCTTAGGACGGCTCTGACCTGCTCAGGAACCAACTGTACTCATCCTGTGACCTGCAGTCCCGTGAGTTGCCGCGGCCTCTGCGCAAATGTGCTGGGCTCCTTGCTCAGAAGATGGGCTGGGTTCTTCCAGGGCCTGGGGTCCTGAGGTCAGCTGCTCGTGTCCCTGTGGTCTAGCACACAGTACTGTGGTAGTTAGATGTACGGGTGTCAACTAGCTGGCTGTAGGCTGAGAAAGAATTGATAATTAAGGCAAGTCCTAAGCAAACCTGCTGGACACTGTTTGATTGATGGGAAAGCCGAGCCCATGGTGGGCAGGGCCATTCCCTGGGCAGCTGGATAAGGTGGAGGCAGCTGGCTATGTAAGTTAGCCTTCTATGGCGTACTGGGACAGACATGCTGTCTGCAAGGGAAGTTGCTCTCAGCCGTCCTGTGGATGTGGTGTGGCCAGTCCCTCGGCCCCTGGTGTCAGTGTGGACGCTCTTGTCAAGCTGGATCGAGAACTGTAACTGGACAGCCGTTCGCCAAAAATAAAACCATTTCGTGGCTAACTTATCGGCAGCATGCAGGAACACGGCCACAAACCACTGGGTCAGTCCCACTCTCAGAGCTGCGGTGGGGAAACGGAACCCAAATGTGCCCGGAAGGGCAGCGGGCGAGGCAGGTCTTGTCTGCATGTGTTCATTCTCCAAGGGTCTTCAGGGAGAAGGTCCAGGCACCCATGAGGCTCCGTTCCATCTAGGTCTCCACACCATTCAGTTTATGGGGGTCTCGCATGGTGGCTGACTGTCTCATCACATGCTGAGTGCTGGTGGTGTGGGTGGATGACAGGAGTGGGCGGAGGAGGGAGCCGTGGAAGTGCTGGTGTGGTGAAGTGCTGGAGGGGACAGTGGTGGAGGTGACCATGGAGGTGGAGGTGACCATGTGATGGAGGAGGTGACCATGAAGGTGGAGGTGACCATGTGATGGAGGAGGTGACCATGGAGGTGGAGGTGACCATGGAGGTGGAGGTGACCATGAAGGTGGAGGTGACCATGTGATGGAGGAGGTGACCATGGAGGTGGAGGTGACCATGTGATAGAAGAGGTGACCATGTGATAAAGGAGGTGACCATGGAGGTGGAGGTGACGAGGGTAGAGGAGGTGACCATGTGATGGAGGAGGTGACCATGGAGGTGGAGGTGACCATGGAGGTGGAGGTGACCATGAAGGTGGAGGTGACCATGTGATGGAGGAGGTGACCATGGAGGTGGAGGTGACCATGTGATAGAAGAGGTGACCATGTGATAAAGGAGGTGACCATGGAGGTGGAGGTGACGAGGGTAGAGGAGGTGACCATGTGATAGAGGAGGTGACCATGGAGGTGGAGGTGACCAGGGTAGAGGAGGTGACCATGTGATGGTGGAGGTGACCATGGAGGTGGAGGTGACCATGCAGGTGGAGGTGACCATGTGATGGAGGAGGTGACCATGGAGGTGGAGGTGACCATGTGATAGAGGAGGTGACCATGTGATAGAAGAGGTGACCATGTGATAGAGGAGGTGACCATGGAGGTGGAGGTGACGAGGGTAGAGGAGGTGACCATGTGATGGAGGAGATGACCATGGAGGTGGGGGTGACCATGGAGGTGGGGGTGACAGAAGTGACAACAATAGAGGAGGGGACAGTAGAGAGGTGTTGGTAGAGGTGTGTATGGGGGAAGTGAGTGTGATGGGCTGGAAGGTTGTAGAAGAGGTGATGGAGGAGGTGGTAGAGGGGGTGACTGATGGAGGAGGCGATTGATGGAGGAGGTGGTGGAGAAGGTGGTGGAGGAGGTGACTGATGGAGGAGGTGACTGATGGAGGAGGTGACTGATGGAGGAGGTGACTGATGGAGGTGGTGACTGATGGAAGAGGTGACTGATGGAGGAGGTGGTGGAGGAGGTGATTGATGGAGGAGGTGGTGGAGGAGATGACTGATGGAGGAGGTGACTGATGGAGGAGGTGGTGGAGGAGGTGGTGGAGGAGGTGACTGATGGAGGAGGTGACTGATGGAGGAGGTGACTGATGGAGGAGGTGGGTGACTGATGGAGGAGGTGACTGATGGAGGAGGTGACTGATGGAGGAGGTGGTGGAGGAGGTGGTTGAGGAGGTGACTGATGGAGGAGGTGACTGATGGAGGAGGTGGTGACTGATGGAGGAGGTGGTGGAGGAGGTGATTGATGGAGCAGGCGATGGTAAAGGAGGTGATGGCAATGGACGAGTGTTCTGGTGTTGGTGCTGATGATGGTCACACAGGTGGCTGGCGGTGGAGCTGGGGGTCCTGGTGGTCTTGTCATGATGATGGTTGCCAGTGTGCCCGCCGTGGCCCCTCGGGTAATGGCAGCACTTCCACAGTTCTGCCCATTGCACAGTTTGCTGTGGTTCCCAGGAAATGTCCTTTCCTGAGCTCAGGACTTTTCCTTCCATCCTCAGACTACCCAGGTTTGGGGCACCATGGGCATGGAACTTTCTTGAACTCTCTCCAGTCTCTAAGGACCCAGTTTTCTCTGGCCAATGGAAGCTGGGGTGAACTGTCCTCGGGCCAGCAGGCCAGCTGTCTGGGGCATGGCTTCCCCCCACTTGGTGTCTCTTTGCCCTCCCTGAAGGGCCGGCCAGCTGGAGCAGGGCCAGCGGCCAGCAGCTCTTCTCCTGGGTCAGCGCTTTCATCTGCCACCTTCTGTTTCCGCACCAATGCGGGGGGGGGCTCTCCCCAGTGGTCCAGACACAGCTGGAGACACTCTGAGCCTGGGTGGAAATGGCAGACAGACAGGAGAGGATCCCAATGCCTGGTACCCCACCCCCATGGTGCAGTGGAGACAGACAAGATAGGCAAGGAGAGGGACAGACGGCTGTTTAGGACCCAGGGACTACATTGCCTCTGTGGGACCCTGACTGTGGGTGGGGCCTGGAATGGAGCCCCGCGCTGATGTTATTCCAGGCTTCCGGGTTTACTGGGTGTAACGGTTACTCTTTACTATTGCTGTGAGAGAGCACCCAAAGTCAAACAACTTATGGGAGAAAGGGAGATTTGTTCAACTTACAGTTCCAGAGGGGAAATAGATAGAGTCTTTCAGGGTGGAGATGGCATGGCTGGCAGGCGGCAGGCTAAGTCACAGCAGACCTCCACATATCTGGAGCATTCCTGGAATGTCTCTCTCCTATATTCTGTGATCCCTTTTATATAGTCCGTTATGGGATCTAGGGAGGATATAATCCCTTCAGGTGGCCTCAGTTGATCCTTCCAGGTGTGGTCTCAGCTGATCTTAGTTAATACCAGGATGTCAAGTTGACATCCAGGCTTAAGTATCACAGTGGGGCAGCCCAAAAGGGCGCTTCCTCTCTGATCAGGACAGGACCACAGTCCCATGTTCCCTGACGAGGTGAGGTATGCACTACCCTAGCCGTGGCAGTTGGCAGTCTGTCTGGGAGATGGTGTTTAGGAGCACCCAGGTGGAGCAGGCATAGTTGTGAGGCTCTGGGGAGGAGGGTTCTAGGCAGTGGGAACAGCAGGCACAAAGATCCTGAGTAAGAATGAGAGAGCCCAGTGGTGCAGATGCAGAAGGAGGGAGATTAGAGGTGGGCAGGGGGCCTGGGTCAGGTTGGTCCTAAAGAGAGAAAAAGGGGGGAAGAGAGAGAGAGGGGTTGGGGGGAGGGATTGATGGTCTCTATGGCATTTTCCTCTGAACAAAGAGCTGCCATCTTTGTCTGAGACCATCAAGATGGCGCCTGTTGTCCACTGGTGCTCCTCAGAGACGGAGGGGGTGGGGAGGGGCATCCGACCCTCACCTGGGACTCTGGCCTTGGAACGCCTGCCTCCCAACCACTAGTACAGGATTCTGCCTTGATTACATGCGCCCGCACACCTCCCTTGGGGTCTCAAGGTCTGGGAGGAGTCTCAGGGTACGCACTGAGGAAGGCTCGTTGGAGGGACTCTATCTATGCACCCGGGGAAGCGTCGGCCAGGCGGGGGTGGGCTCACTGGTGATGTCGCTGCCTTTGAATCCTCGTTGCTCCTGTAGGTCACCCTCACCCCCCACTGCTGGAAGGAACCCCAATAAATTCATTAGTCGTCAGGTTGACCTTGACATCCTCGTGACTTTGTTCTGTGGTGGAGAGACGACTGTGGGGGGTCTCCCCGGAAACAGTGTCCCCCAGGGCTGGGAGCTGTTTTCTGTGAATGCGGGAGCTAACTGCCCCTCCTGGTTCCTTGTCTGTCCCACGAGGAATGAGCATTTAGAGAGCACCTGTGGGGCTCAGCTATGCTGGGCACAGGGGATTCAGTGATGGCTGATGGCGCTCAGCACAGGCCCAGGCCTTTTCCCTGGGGACCCTCAGCTTGGTAGCCTGGACCAGAAAAGCATTGACTGTGCTCGGCTCCCCTCAACTTTGCCGAAGGGAGTGGGAAAGGTCGGGAGACCATTCCGATCCCGCCGTGGCCGGCCAAGTTGGGCTGTCAAGACGCTGGCGTTGTGCTGTCCCAAGTCTTTGAGGATCATGATGGATGAGTATGCTCCTGATGGGGGGATCCCCAGGGACCCTGCTGTGGTGGGAAAGAGACTACTACGGGGCCGATGGGGCAGTGTGAGGACGCACCCCCCAAGCCCTCTGCCCCCAGACGACGAGCCTCGAGGATGCCTGGGATTCCAGTGGCTGACGCCTCAGCAGCCCCTTGGCGCTGTGTGTGAGTTGCGGGCCATCCTGGGAAGGAGGGGGCCAGAAGCCAGCAGTGCCAGGGGCTTGGGAGATTCTCAGGGACTGAAGACCCCACGCAGGACAACTTAGAGGGTGTTGGACTCAGAGCGCCCCGTCAGCTGAGCGAAGACCTTTGCCAGGCTTGGGAAGCCCGTCTCCTCCCCCTGCCCGATTCTGTCTTTATAACCCTGCCCACCTCTGTGGGTCCAATAGGGTCTCAGGGAGCCTCTAGCTGCTGGTCTCAGCTCTTGAGAGCTTTCTAGAGATCTGTAACTCCAGGAGGGTGATGGCGGTAATGATGATGGTGATGGTGATGATGATGGTGGGTGATGATGGTAGTGGTGATAGTGATCATGATGGTGATGGTGATGATGGTGGTGATGATGGGGTGGTGATAGTGATGGTGGTGATGGTGGTGACGATGATGGTGGTGATGATGATGATGATAATGGTGATGATGGTGGTGGTGGTGATGATGATGATAGTGGTGATGATGGTGGTCATGACAATGGTGGTGATGATGATGGTGGTGATGATAATGGTGGTGGTGATGATGATGGTGGTGATAATGATGGTGATGATGATGGTGGTGGTAATAGTGATGATGATGATGGTGGTGATGATGATGATGGTGGTGGTGGTAACGATGATGATGATGGTGATGATGATGGTGGTGGTAATGATGTGGTGATGATAGTGGTGATGGTGGTGGTGGTGATGATGATGATGATGGTGGTGGTGGTGACGATGATGATAATGATGATGATGGTGATGATGATGATGGTGGTAATGATGTGGTGATGATAGTGGTGATGGTGATGATGATGATGGTGGTGGTGGTGACGATGATGATGATGGTGGTGGTGGTGACGATGATGATGATGGTGAATGTGAGGATGGTGGTGTTGGTGATATGCTCTGGTTTTGGGGGGGGTGATGATAGGGTGGTGAGGGTGGTGGTGGTGGTGATGGTGGATGATGTGATGCGGATGGTCTGGGTTTTGTAATGATGTGGGGATGATAGTGGTGATTGGTGGTGGGGTGTTAGGTGAGGTGATGATGATGTCGTGAGGGATGATGGTGGTGGTTGATGGTTTTTTGTGTTTGTGCTGATGTGATGATTGGGATGGTGGTGATGGTGTGATGATGATGGTGGTGGTGATGGTGTGATGATAGTGGTGATGGTGGTGGTGGTGGTGATGGTGATGATGATGGTGTGATGATGTGATGATGATGGTGGTGGTGGTAATGGTCGTGATGATGATCATGATGATGCATTGGTGGGTTGTCATGATGATGATGGTAGTGGTGGTGGTGATGATAGTCATAAATGTGTTTGTTGAGCTGTTTTAACAAAATACCACACTCTACAACTTTCACAAAAGAAACACATTTTCTCATAATTCAAGAGGTTGCAAAGTCCAAACTCTAAGTTCCTGGAAGTTCAGCTTCTAACATGGACTCTTTCCTGGTATGCAGATAGTGGTTTCATCGTTGCCTGCCCTTTCCTCTGCATGGGTAGAGACCATTCTTCCAAGACCACCAGTCCTGGTGGATTAGATGTGCAATTAAAGGGATATTTAACTTTATCACCTTAAGACTTTGTCTGCAAAGACAGTTGCATTGGGGGTTAGGGAAGGACACTGGCTTCCCAGGGGAACATGAGTCAGCACACACCAGTGATTCAAGACAACTGCAGTGATGATGGTGATGATGATGATGATGAAGGTGGAGTGATGATGAAGGTGATGGTGGAGGTGATGATGGTGGTGGTAGTTGTGAAGGTGGTGGTGAAGATGGTACTGATGATGATGGTAGTGGTGATGAAGGTGGTGATGAAGGAGGTTGTGATGAGGATGGTGTTTGTGGAAGTGGTGATGATGGTGATGGTGAAGGTGGTGATGAAGGAGCTGGCGATGAGGATGGCAGTCTTATTTCTTTGGCGCTGATCTCTGTCTGGCACAAAGCCTTTTTTTTTTTCACTTTACATGAGACAAATAATTGAATCCTCAGGATCCAGTAGCTTAGGCACCAGTGCCATCCAACTTTGTTAGTAGGGACCA
Source organism: Typhlomys cinereus (assembly GCA_023101885.1). Lineage (NCBI taxonomy): Eukaryota > Metazoa > Chordata > Mammalia > Rodentia > Platacanthomyidae > Typhlomys > Typhlomys cinereus. The sequence goes on along the minus strand of JALPQD010000063.1, from coordinate 6,635,127 downwards.
GACACATATCTACTGCCCACATACCTGCTCCGGACAGAGCAAGGACTAGGGCCCTCAGCCTCTCCCTCCAGTTGTTCCTAGAACCCTGTGACTGCCACAGAGGGGCTGTTGGCAGAAGACTTGAGCTTAGCCGGAGCAGTGCTCTGAGGCTCCGGACCAGGGTGGAAAGATTGAGTAACCCCTCTGCCCCAGCAGCTCCAGTGGATCAAAACTGTCCCTTCTGTGGGGTCTCTTGGGGAATCTGATGACTGAGTTTCCGTGAAGTGAGGTCTGGGGCTGGGGTGTCTACTATGACATTTCCAAAAATACCTGGGGTGGTGGTAGTGGGGGTGTTCAGACTGGGCTGGGGAATGTCTCTGTTCCCCGTAGCTGGCCAAGTGCAGTGGACCAAACTTGCCTGTAGAGCAGTGACTGGTATGTCTCCTGCCCACATGGGACCAGCAGGGCGGGAGATTTCCCCTAACTTTGGAAGTGTCCATTTGGCCACTGGTTTCATGCTACAGATACTCGAGGTTGGAAACTTTGAGATTACAATATTTAAAAATAGTAAGGCCAGCAATGCTTGTCATGGCAACAAAAGCTGCTCTTGGCAATGGCTACAGTCCTACCAGGGCCTGTAGCAGCTGTGGTAAAAGCAGTAGGGATGAGGGAGCGAGCCATCCCAAAGTCGCAAACAGAGCGCGTGGACCCTGGGTCAGACAAGCCCGGCCTGGAGTCCAGCTACCACTGCATCCTCGCTGGGTGACCCCAATTGTGGACGTGTCACCTTTATCTTGTACTTTCTAGTTTTTATTCTAATTCAGTTTTTTGGGCTGTGTCTTCATATGTGTGTGTGTGTGTGTATGTGCATGTCTGTGCATGCCGTCTCCCCAGCTCCTTGTCTGTAAAATCCAGAGCACCTGATTTCTGTGTGTCAAGGAGGTCATGTATACAGAGCGCCTGGCCGCAGTGCATGGTGTCTGTCAGTCAAGGCAGCCACCGCAGTGATAACTTTGTATGTGGCATCTCACTTAGTGGTTTGCTCCACCAAAATCAGGTAGACAGCCGTCACCATTTAGAAGATAAATGACCTGGGGCTTGGGGAGGCTTTGCAGTTACTGTGCATGTTGCTGATAAAATCACAACAAAACAGCTTAAGGGAACAAGGGGTTTTATTTTCTCTCACGGTTCGGTTCCTTGTTCTGCATGGCAGGAGAGCTCATACCAACACCAGGCCATGGCAACTGGTCGCACCATATCCACAGGCCTGCTGGGCACTTGCCAGACTAACATGTCTGGCCAAGTGTACCAAACGATGCCAACTTTCTCATCCAGTTCCCTCCAGCTTCTTCCCCTGTCCATGGACTAGTCCCACCCACGTGGGGTGGGCCTTCCCCATCCGCTAGACAATCTCCTGCGGGTTCCCTCTGGGCTTAACTCACCTACTAATTCTCTACAAATGTGTCCAGAGCTGGAATCCTCAATCATCCAGTTAACACCTGTGTCTACCTATGATGGAAGCCGATATCTGACCCAACACTGCAAGCTCCCTGTATCCCGAGTTCAGATGGTTGACCTGTGGGAGTTGGCTGTGGTCACCTTGGAGGGTGGGGTGAGGAAAGCATGGGGGGGGTGAGTTCCACACCTGTCTCCTGGGTAGAGCTGGAGTGTTTCTGCAGGGACCCCCTAACTACCAGGATTCACTGGGACCTGGAAGTGGGGTTGGTGAAGGCATGCAGGGGCGGCACTTCTTCCTAGAAGGCGTCAGGAAGTGCCCCTCACTTAGGAAAATACCTCTGAGCTGCAGGTGGTCTTCAAACGCTGCTGACCGGGGATTCTAAAATTAGGTGTTCTCATGATGTCTTAGGTTCTTTTTCTTGGGCTCGTTTATAGAACACTCTGGCAAGGGGTGCTGCCTGACAGGACCCTCTGGTCACAACAGGGCTGCTGTACCCATGAACTGCAGTGATGTCCACTTCCAGGAGTCCTGCATGACAGCTGGCCCACAAGAGGGACCACATGTCCCTGAAGCTATGGAGGATAATGCTAGACAAGGAGATCCACTCTACGCCACAATTTACCCACTGACGAGTCACGTGTGTCCAGCGAGTACCCAGGCACTCGCCAGGACCGACACCCCCGATGAGAGCCACGGGCAAAAAGACAGGAGCGGAGGAGGGAGATTGGCCGGAAAGGAAAAAGTATGAAGTGGGATAGGAGAGGAATGAATTGATAGTCAGGGGTGAAAATAACATGAATTCATTGTATTCATGAAAGTTGCAAAGAAAAAAAAAAAAGAAAAATACATTCCTTTGGCAAAAGCAACGGAAAAGACCCCCATTCTATGGTGTGGCAGCTGGGGAGGGAGGGGGAGGAGGATTATAGGCAGGAGTCTTGGGAGAACTGGTTACTTTGCTCCCCGATCAAGGGCAGAGAGCTCGTTGCTGCTCAGCCCCCTCCAGTCCAGGGTCCCCAGAGTCAGAAAACGGCTCTGCCATCAGTTAGGGTAGGTCTCCCCAAATCAACAGATGGAACCCAAATAATCTTTTTTTTTTTAATTTTTAAACTTTATTTAGTGTGTGTGTGTGTGTGCGCGCGCGCGTGCGTGTATCAGAGGGCACTGTGTGTCCCTGTGGAGGACCAAGGGTGGTGCTGGGAATCATCCTGGATTGCTTCTACCTCCTCTAAGTTTGGCTCTAGGGTTTCCCAGGCTCTGCCCTCCAGGGCCAGCAGTGCAGGCCTCTATGCTTCCGACCTAATGCTTTTTATGTGGGATCTGGGATCTGAACACAGGAGATAGAGTTTTAACCCCTGAGCCATCCACATAATCTTTGGGCCTGCCAGAAGTCAATCTCCCAAGTGATTCCAGATCCAAGTTGACAACTGACACACACAGATGGATCCCATGTGGCCCAAATCCTGGCCTCATGACGCCACCCCCCAGCCCCTCAGGCGATGCCAGGTCTCACACCCCATTTTTAAAGCCTCCCCTCTACTTGGGCCTTTGGATTCCAGGGTGAGGTCGGGGTTGTCCCTGCGTTTGGCCAGGAGGGACCAGAAGCATGAGTGCTGGGTTGCTCAGTGGCCCCTCTAGCCAGAGCCCTGTTTAAAGGCACAGGGACCTCAGAGGGTGGCTGCAAACAGGAGGTCCCTTGGCGGTCCACCTTGTCTGCCACATGAACCACACACAGAGACATATACATGCCTGTTAATCCTAGCATGGAAAGCCGGGGCAGGATTTGGGAGTCTGAGATCCAAACTCCCGCTTTCTCCTGTCTGGGCCTAAACTCCTTGTCAAGACCTGAGATTCACTTGGAAACTGCAGCAAACTCAATAAAGGGAGCACAAGCTCCTCATGGGGCTAAAATCTGACCTGCCCAGGAAAGGGGTGTCTTTAAAGTAAAAATAAAACACGCCTAGTGTTTTGCTGCACCCGCTTTGTCCTTGGGGTTGGGCCTATGCCGGGGAGACGGGGTGGCTTATGAGCCGCTTCTGATGTGTAGAATTTGGAGGATGTTAACGGAGACAGAAATATCTCATTTGAAAAACCCAAAAAGACAGAGGCGGGGAACTGTGGTGTGGCCACATGTAAGGGAGAGGCGCCCGGCTTGTAGGACTGTGAATTACACAGTGGCACACACCCCATGGGACAATCTGACATGGGTCCACCCAGGTTCTAATTTGAGACTCTGATGGGCTCTGGCCTCCAGATTGGGGAGGGTGTGGCCTTTGAAGTTGTGCCCCCTCCGCCAGAACCCAGAGCATTACAAATGCTTCCGACAAAGGAGGTATATTTGTCCTGCCTACGCTGGGACAAGAAGCCAGCAGTGGAAAACCAGTCCAGTTTACTTCTGAAGTTCACTGTGGTTGTGTCCTGTCTATGGACAACCTGGGCCCTCTACTGACACGTGTGACTGTGCTCTGGGTAGGAGGGACAAGGCGAAAGTGTGTGCTCTCTGCTGCAGGGTCTCACTACCACGCCTGTGTGCATGCTCTCTGTTGCAGGGTCTCACTACCACGCCTGTGTGCATGCTCTCTGTGCAGGGTCTCACTACCATGCCTGTGTGCATGCTCTCTGCTGCAGGGTCTCACTACCATGCCTGTGTGCGTGCTCTCTGCTGCAGGGTCTCACTACCATGCCTGTGTGCATGCTCTCTGCTGCAGGGTCTCACTACCATGCCTGTGTGCATGCTCTCTGTGCAGGGTCTCACTACCATGCCTGTGTGCGTGCTCTCTGCTGCAGGGTCTCACTACCATGCCTGTGTGCGTGCTCTCTGTGCAGGGTCTCACTCTGCAGCTCAGCTGAACTCACACATTGGTCCTCCTCCTCTCTGGCCTCCTGAATGCTGGGTTCAGGCATGTGCTGCCATAACCAGCAAAATGGATGCTTTCAGCGAGTTGAGCGTTCTGGTGTTAGTACACAGTCCAGAACCATCCATGGGCCACGCATCTGCACACAGTCCAGAACCACCTATGGGCCACACATATGCACACAGTCCAGAACCATCCATGGGCCACACATATGCACACAGTCCAGAACCATCCGTGGCCCTCCTGTGAGGACAGGGAAGGGCTGTCCCCCTGTGGTCTACCTTTCTGGCCACCACACAGAACCGATAGACATCTCCGAGGAAGGGCTGTGGAAAGCACCTGCCCGGGGGAACACCTGAGCACGCTCCATGTCGACCTCACACGCAGGCTCTTCTCATTTGGGCTGCAGGATGAACCCTGCCAAGGTTTCTCAGACTGATGGGAAACCTCACAGCCAGGGAAATCGTGACACCTGTGGAGACTCAGCTTGAACTGGCCACTGCTTGCGGGGTGGTGAAGAGCAACAGCAGCTTCTAGCCTCATCCCCGGGCTGTGGCTCTGCATCTGTCCACGCCCTCCACCGGCTGCTGATAGAAGCTGTTACTGGTCTAGGTGTGGGACCCTAAGGGGTTCTGGGCAGCACCTGGGGGTGAGGGAGGGGCCCAAGAGATGGAGCAGGCAGAAGATCATAGATATTACTTTATTATAATATATCTGCGGCCTTCTGTAATATACAGCAGTGAGCCACCAAGTGTCCTACCAGCAGTCTTCCAGAACAAACTAGGTCATACCAGGCATGTCCACACTTCTGCACCAGACTTCAGACTTCCACGTCACATAATTCCACACAGGAGCTGCAATAAGGCGGCAAAGTGAGCTGAAAAAAAATCACAGGATGCAGGACAATGGTGTATTTTGCTTGCATGACAATCACAATGCAGCAGAATTTTGTGCGTCTTGTAGCTTCTACATAGTATGAGGTGAGTAGGCGTCCAGGTGAACGCAGGCAGGGATGCGCTCGTGACCCGCTGGAGCCTCGCCCGCGCTCACGGCTTCTTGGTCCCTTCGCTCTTGGACTCTTGCTTCAGCTTGTAATCAGCCAAGGCGGCCTTGATGGCATCCTCCGCCAGCACTGGAAGACACGGAGAGACGGGATCTGAGTCTCCAGACTGTGGGGAGGGACGCAAGAGGAGCTCGGCAAGCCGGGGGTGGAGGCGCTGGCCGCCCAGCCCTGTGGTGGGGTGTGGAGCTTCTTGAGTCTGAGCATCCTGCAGGAGGAGGCTTTGGGGACTGAAAATCCTGGGGTTCTGGTCTCTCAGAAGCTATGTTTCTATAAAATCAGGAGGGCAGGGGAAGGGGATGAAAAGGAGGGAGGTGGGGATTAAGTACTCAATATGCTTGCAAAACTGGGAAAAAATATTTGAAAAATCAGGATGAGCCTTTTATTTTATAAAAAAAATTTTTTTTATAAGAATGGGACAGAGAAAGAGCGCGAGATGCATGTGTATCCATGGCACAGGTGCGGGTCAGAGGACAACTTTTGCGAGTCGAGTCGGCTCTCCCCCCACCACGTGGGCTCTGGGAAGTGAGCTCAGGCTGTCAGGTGTGGAAGCAGCTGCCCCACTCACTCACTGAGTGATCTTGCCAGCTGGGGGAGCGAGCGACTTCTAGAAAGCACTTGACTCTGGGGGGGCTCAGCAGATATCAGTTCTTCCCTGGCCACAGGAAGTCTGGCCTCGTCAAAAGGCCGAGGTGTTCCACATGTTTATAAGTTCCGGCCTTTCCTGGGGTACTTAAAATTCTAGCTCAAGAGAAGGCTGGCTTAGCAGGCAGCTGAGGACAGCGGCCCCGGCCCGCACCAGCTCTTCTCTCCGGTCTCTGCCAAGCAGGGAGCCTGCGTTCTGCTGACCTGAACTGATTTGGCCAGTAACCTCCATCAGTGTGTGGTTTCTGGTTCTTTCTTTCCCTGAGGTTATGAGAGGATGGGAAACACCGGATCAATCTGCAAGTCCCTTAGCATGTAGGTTTCCTCTTAGGATGTGGAGAGTGAGTGTTGCACAACGGGCTTAGTCACTCTGCAGACACACAGGACACGGTTGAGACCACACGCAGACGGGAAGTGCACAAACACAGAAAACCCAACATGCTCCAGTGTGTGGGGGGTGGGGGAACACAACAGCACAGATTCTGACCAAAGGTGGGGATGCAGTCTGGCCCTCCCTAGCATCTGTGAGACAGGTGTATCTCCTTCTCTGGGGGAGGGGTGCCGCACACGGGGCTTGGTGGTACCTGACTGCTTGGTGCGGCCTCTGGCAGGCATACTTCCTAGCACGACTTTCTTGGGCCTCAAGCTCTAATCCCCGTTGAGTCCCAATTCCCTGTCCCCACGTGGTCCCAAGAGCACTGAGGCCCACTCACTGGAGCAATGCAGTTTCACGGGGGGAAGGCACAGCTCCTTGGCGATGTCTGTGTTTTTGATGGTCAATGCTTCTTCCACCTGAGGGGCATGGGGAAGGGAGAGGTTTTAGTGAGCTTCATCTTGCAGAGTCAGGCAGAGAAGAAGGGGCCAGCTCTTCTCAGACCACAGGGTTACATGGAGATGGAGGGAAGGTGCTCCCGCCCCCCTCTGCCGGGCCATCACCCAGCCACCTGGACCACACTCGCTGGGTCTGTCTACTCGACCTTCATCCTGGGGATGATTCCGGCTTTTAAATCTCTCTTCAACACACAGTGATTTTATGTTTTCTAGTGAGTCACCTGGAGTTCCTCTTGAAGCAGGATGGGAGGATATAAACAAGAAAATAATTAACTGCCGTATGGGGCCGTCACCTGACTCCAGTTCTTCTTCAACACTGTAACTAATTTTGGCACCCGTGCACTCAGGCACATGTGCACGCACGTGTGCATGCGGAGGCCACAGGAAGACATGTCCTGCTCTGCTCTGTCACTTTCCACTTTCTTTCCCGGAGACAGGGCCACTCACTGAACCTGGAGTGAGGCTGGCGGCCAGCAGGTCCAGCGAGGCCCATTTGGGCCCCACGGCGCTGGGCTTGAATGCAGAATTCCATGCTCAGGGAGCAAATGCTGTTCTGTTATTCCCGCGTCATTTCCTGGCCCCTGACTTGGATGCTTAAGAACATCAGAAAAATTAGGTTTCTTTCCCAACTCTACTTCTGTTAGAGAGATAGGTGAGCCTCCCCCCACAATATGATAACCAGATAAAAACAACAATCCCTCAAGCATCGTACACTGCAGTTCCACTGTGAGGACAGAGTCCAGGTGGGGAGGAAGAACAATAGTTTGAAGAAATCGAGGTCACTTTCTTCTTTTTGCTATGTGACTCAGGCTGGCTTTTAATGCCCCATCTTCCTGTATCAGTGCTTCCGTGTGTGTGTGTGTGTGTGTGTGTGTGTGTGTGTGTGTGTGTGTGTGTGTGTGGTGTGGGGTGATGAGAGCCTTCGAGGGTCGAGCTGCAGTGAACAGACTCAATTGCCCGGCAGTCCCCTTACCGTCTTCCCCTTCACCCACTCAGTGGCTAAGGAGCTGGAGGCAATGGCAGAGCCGCAGCCGAATGTTTTGAACCTGGCGTCCACAATCTTCCCCTTTTCATCCACTTGAATCTGGGAAGGAAACAAGACTTGAGTGGTGGGCAATTCCTGTGGCTGTCCTCTAGAGTGTGGGTCCTGGCTCTCACGGGGTCTGGAGCAACCTCACTAGGGCTGGCTGCTTAGTGACCAACTGATCCTGCTTGGTTTTGAGGGGCTCAGAAAGAAGTGAAAATTCAGTCAAGGGAAGCTCACAGTCCTACATGACGGTCCACCGTGGCAGGAGAGCCATGGCGGCAACGCGCCCGCAGCGAGAGCAGCCAGCAGCCAGGAACGTACACGTGCGAGCGCCCAGCGCGCTCCCCATTGCTATACAGTCCCGGAGCACCTGCCCAGGGAATGGCCCTGCCTGCAGCGGGCCGGCTCTTCCCACATCCACCACTCGAGCAAGACTGTCCCTTGCGGGCGTGCCTAGAGGCCAGCCTTGTCTAGAATGTTCCTGGCGGGTAGGTCCAGGCTGATAATGAATACTGACTATCTACCAGGCCCCAAGTGGCATTTACTGGCTTCCTCCTGCCTGATTTTCTAAGACGCCACAAAGGACAATAGAGAAAACAGCAGCTACCCTACATGCCAGCCACCCCCTCCATGTCCCTTCCAGCCTGGGGAGAGGTGTAGCTACTGCATTCCTTGTCTCATGAGAAGGGGGTGCTAGCTCCTTGGTTTCCCTTCGATCTATAAAATTCACCGACACCTTTCCCTTACGGGGCTGGGATTTAAGCTGAGGCAGTGGTCAGATGAGGGAGCCCCATTTCTTAGTGCAAAACAGTAGCAGGAGACTTAGGCCTGTGCCAGTTAATCTTGGTTGACAATTTGCCAGGCAGAGTCTTAACCCCTGAGTCATCTTTCCAGTCCTCTTACTTGTCAGTTTGACCACACCTGGGATTAACTAACAGAGTAGCTGTCAGACCACCTGGAGATTATCTAGATCAATATATTTTATATTTGCAACACAAAGACAAGCCCTAAATCTGGATGGAACCTCCAGTAGCCAAGCAGATAAAAGGAATCACAAGACAGAAGAGCTCAGGACACTCTTGCCCCATGCTGGCAAACTCAGCTTCCCTCCTGTCGCCATCAGGAGCCAGTTTCTTCAGTCTTCCATGATGGATGTGACTCGAGCTGCCTCCAGCTTCTGTTTGCCTGCCACAGTGGACTGTCTCCCCTCTGGAATCATAACTCAAATATGTCTTCCTTTCGCCCTTTAAGCTGGTTGCTTGAGTCTCACAGAAACAGAAGAGAAATTGCAACAAGGCCGGAGTCCTGCATCATGCTCTACCACTGACTCATCTCAAAGGCACACAAACGAAGTCAAGGTGAACTGTTCTATGCACACTCTGACCCCAGGAAGGACTGCAGAAGCGAAAGCGTTAACTGTTCTCTCCAGGAAACCCGAACCCCCTGGTACCTGTAATTTCATGACATCGCCACACGCTGGAGCGCCCACCAGTCCTGTTCCAACATTTTTCGACGTCTTGTCAAGGGACCCCACATTTCTGGGGTTCTCATAATGATCCACAACCTGCAATGACAGGTGTTGAGAGACCCCCGTCAGTCTCCCGAGAGACGTCAGCAACCCTCTTGGTATCTCCTCTCCAACTGGGAAACCTTCAGACTGGAGATACTGGCCAAGACTTGGCAGACTTGTTCCCAACGGCTCTGTTCCCCGGGGGGTGTTCAGCCACAAAGCCTCACTTCACATTTACACACCATCAGACTTTGCCTCAATCACCATGGATGTTACTTGCAAACGAAATTCATTCTTAAAGGAGAACGTTAGCTAAAAATTCTAAGAATGGGACCTGGCAAGTGGCTCAGCAGGGTAAAGGAGACTGTAGCCACCCCTGATGACCTGGATTTCTTTCTGGATCTTTCTTATACATGGACAGTAAATAAATAGTAAGAAAATAAGAATTCTAAGCATAGGTAAGGCCCTGGGACCAAAGGCTTTCTCAGAAATTTTGAGGTGATGGTTATGAGACCTCATGAGTTTAGTTAATGGAAACACAGGGCCATTGCTGTATTTTAAGGTTCTGGAAGAATCCTGGAGCCACAGCGCACCCTGGTGCCCGGGAGCCAGCCAGCTCGAGTCCCTTCCGCATCAGATGTCAACACAACACTGGATGCCAAGGGGGAGGAGCCCAGGGCCCAAGTCAGAGCAGAACAAACACCCCCAGCCAGGCTTGGGTAACCTTGACACTTGCAAGCACGGGATCCGCCAGACTCCCCCACTTTCCCGCCAGACCACGGGGTTTGTCTCTGAGCTCCAAGGATTCACGAACAATAAATACACCAGCGGGACGTTTTGTGTCCTGTTGATCTGACACAGCGTTTCTTATGTCAATGGAACTTGACATCCCCTCATCCACCCCCCCCAAGCAGGGGAGAGGGTTTACCAAGAGCTATCCATCCATCCCTCCTGCCCCCTGGCTCAAAACACTAAAACCAAAGGAGAACCAAAAATGTATGTTGGCTAGGTAACCCGGCTCGAGGCGAGACCGGTGAGCCCCTAAAAAGACACCGTCTCCAACGGGTTCCACGTATTGGGCATGGGCGCCAGGCGCCGACCCAGGGCTTCGGGAGAGTCCGCTGGCGCTCGTGCAGTGTGTGCATGTGACTTGATCAGCACCAAGGGGCCGGGCACTGGGTCCCCTGACTCAGTGGCAAGACCACGACAGGTCCCTCCCTGAGCTCCGGGCAGGTGGGACGCACGCGGCGGAGCTGGCAGCGGCCGTGCCATCTCCGGGGGCGATGCGGGTCGCTGCGAGGCACGGACGCGGCGGCGGGCCGCCTCTCTCCCCGCACGGGGTCCCGGCCGCTGGGGTTGCCCCCGGAGGCGCCTCGCGCACCCCCTTGCCCGCCCATACCTTCTTGTGATACAGCCGGGCCGGAGCGGACAACTCCCGGGCGGGCAGGCGCGGGCTCCGGAGCAGCAGGGCGGAAGCCGCCCGCCTTAGCCGGCCCGCTCCAGCCGCCGCCATCTCGCCGGCACCCCTCCCCCTCTGACGTCACCGCGGCTCCGCGCACGCCAGTCCCGTGCGTGCGTGCGTGCGTGCGTTGTGGCTCCTCCTTGGCCACACCCCTTGAAAGGTCGCCGGGCGCGGGCGGGAAGGTCTGAAGTCGCGGCGGCGGCGGCAGGGGTTGCTGCACGCTCTTTGCGATCTTCTAGTTTGCTGGAAGACCCCAGCTGTCGTTCAAAAAACAACCCCGCTGGGATGTGGCTCGGAGGACCCACCGTGCCTCACCCTGGGAAGGATGTTGACGTTCAGAGCTGTTCAGAAACTTGCCCGAGGTTGCGCAATTTTAGGCATGCTTGAATTCCAACTTGGGTCGTGCAGGGTTTTAAGACTCCCGGTTCTGGTTGTCCACCCGTAGGCCAGTTGACGCCGCGGGTCTCCCGTGCTACTTTAGGGACAGTTCTTTTTATTCCCGGGAGCGGATAAATACGTGTGAGGTGTTCGCTAAGTGTCAAGGGCCGCTGGGAATCCCCCGGAAAGCAAAAACACAATTCCTGCTTTCTCGATCTTGCTAATGAGAGAAGAGAGGCAGCAAGAGAGAAGATTTTCCCTCTCCAAAAAAATGGGAAGCTTTAAAGAAGGAAACGGACACCACGCCCTCATTTTATGAAACGTACGTGTATATCTAGTTCTGTATAAAACAACAAATCTGCAGAGGCATGGCATTGCGTTCCTAAGCAATGTTTATTATTGCAATTTATTAAAAAATACTGGTTTTCAGAATATGATCTTACAAACTGGTAAACTCAACGTGTATTTGGGACCTATTAGGTACTAAAAAAAAGCTCGACGAGAAATAGATTTTCCTCACAAGTGTGCATTCCATTCTTCTCTAAGGAATTGGGAGTTTTCTTGGCATAGGAAGTTCGGCTGCTGGGAAAATAAGCCATGTATTAAGGCGGACTAGGTAGGCTATAAATTAGGCATTCAGCGCAGAATCACTTTGACCTTCTCAAGATGGCGTTCAGCCCTTCACCACGGCCATCACGCTTTCTCCGCGACTTCCTTTATGGCCCCCATTTCCTGTTTAAAGACCCAGCGTCTGTCCGAGGTTGTAACGGAACACCAGTTATGTTATTGGACGTTTTGTCTGACCGCGGCTTTTAGAAATATGCAAAAATATTGCTAATCGCGCGTGCTTTTGCGGTTTTCCTGACACCCTGGGCTTTCCGGTTCCCTGTTGGCGGCGAGAACGAGGGATTCTTGGTCAGGCGAATGTTGCGGGCAGCTCTGTGCTCGCGGGTCTTCGGCGTGCCAGGGAAGACCCCAGAGTCGCTGGAAGCGCAAGATGGCGACGGCGGCGGCATCTTCGGCTTCGGAGTCGGAGGCCGAGCCCAAGGCCGCGCCGGCCGCCGAGGAGGAGGAGGACGACGACGAAGTGAAGGCGGCCAGGACGAGGAGGAAGGGCTTGTCGCGGGCCGCGGCCGTCGGGCCGCGTCAGGCGGCGGCGCCAGCAGGGCGCGAGCCGCGGGAGGAAGGCGGGAGCGAGAGCGATGGGGACGAGGAGGAGGACGCCATGGCGTCGTCCGCCGACAGCTCCCCCGCCGAGGACGAGTGGGAGTACGACGAAGAGGAGGAGAAGAACCAGCTGGAGATCGAGCGGCTGGAGGAGCAGGTGGGCCCGGGGCGGGCGGCGGGCTCTCCTTCCCTCGGGTCCCCGGTTCTCGGCGCCGAGGCGGGGGGGACCGTTAGGCAGCGTCTAGCGCGCGGGCGGCCGGTGCCCCCGGGTGCGGGCGGGGTGCTCGCCAGCCCCGCCCCGTGCCGTCCTCGCCGCGGCTCCGCCAGGTGTGGCTCCGCCAGGTGTGGCTCCGCCAGGTGTGGCTCCGCCAGGTGTGGCTCCGCCAGGTGTGGCTCCGCCAGGTGTGGCTCCGCCAGGTGTGGCTCCGCCAGGTGTGGCTCCGCCAGGTGTGGCTCCGCCAGGTGTGGCTCCGCCAGGTGTGGCTCCGCCAGGTGTGGCTCCGCCAGGTGTGGCTCCGCCAGGTGTGGCTCCGCCAGGTGTGGCTCCGCCAGGTGTGGCTCCGCCAGGTGTGGCTCCGCCAGGTGTGGCTCCGCCAGGTGTGGCTCCGCGGGAAACCTAGGGTCGTGCAGGGCGCTCCTGGTCAGGCACCTCTTGGATTTGCAGTCCTACCCGCGCGGTCTCCCTGCGTGTGTGGGCGCAAGACAGGAGGGATGATAGCATCCTGGTGCACACAGGTAGCGCGGGAGGAAAGAGGGAGGCTTTCTTGGCTGAAGTCGGAATTCTCTGGTGGCCGTTCCATTCATAAATTAGTTCTCCCAGCCTGGACGTCTTCCGCAGATAAGGAGCAGGGATTCCTGCATAATGTCATTTTCATAATAATCATAGCCCAGTGCTTGCTTGGCCAAGCGTAATACGTGGGATCTCTGGCTTATTAGTGGTGGAATCGCCTGATAGTCCAGTGTGCTTGCAGGAATTAGAATAATTAAGGAAAGGTCAACAAGGGACACTGATTATAAAGGTGTGGGCAGGGGAACCAGGGTCCTGATAAGGTTTAGTGTCCACAGCCAGTCACAAGCAGGCCCTGGTGTCCACCCTTGATTCTTAAGTGGACAAGGGAGCAGTTGATTACCAGAGTAGTCGAGTGGCCCTTCCCCTAGATCTTGGTCCCAGGTGGGCTTGACCTAGAAACCTCCTGACCGGTTCTCCTCCTTCCATACTTTGTGCTGGGCGAACCCAACAGGAAACTCAAAAGCAGGAAGACCCAAAATACAGTCTACTCCAAGGGGCACATGTTGGGGAGAAGGTGGAGTGGATTTGTTGCTGTGGGACCCAGAAGAGATAGAAACATTCTTGTCATACAGCGAAGGGATGGAAACTCAGAACAAACTGTGGGACGGTCTGTCTAGGGCCCTCGAGTGGGGTTTGAATTCTTACATTGTTGGTGAGCCAGATGCCACAGGAAACGTGCAGCAGCCGCCCTGGGTAAAGCGACTAACCCAGGTTACACAGCATGCTTGGCATTAGTGTCTGCAGTGTTCCTCTGGCTCTGATGGTGCCCATTGCTCTGGCTTGTCCCACTTGTCATCCTATCTAATCATCAGAGACTGGTTGGAACAGACAGGTGGTTACTGTTTCTGGTTTTTATAAGGAGGATCGTGTAGTCTTTTTTTTTTTCTCAATTTTCTTTTTGTGTGCTGTGTGAGTATAATATACTAAAGGGCCCTTGAGTGTGTGTGCCTGTGGAACCTCCAGTGTGACACTGGGAATCATTCTGGATTGTTCTACCTCCTTACTGCTTTGCTCTAGGGTTTTCCAAGCTCTGCCTTCCAGGGCAGGAAGTGTTTGTTACTACCATATCTGCCCAGGATTTTTTTTTAAGGTGGGGTCTTTTTGCTTGCAAGGCATAGGCTTTATTAATCCCTGAGCCATCTCTCCAGGTCCTTGCTCAGGTCCTTGCTCATTTTTCTTAAGATTTATTTTACTATCCTCATAGGCCTATGGAAAGCTTGGGCTGGATCATATGTACAGTTGTATTCCTGAATGCGTTGTATGAAAGCTAGCCGTGGGTGGTACCTGTTCACAGAACAGAAGCCGTGACTTCCTAAGGCCCTGGGCAGATGTCCATGTAGCCTGGTGCTCCCGCACATGATGCTAAGTGAAGACCGTTCCTGCCCCTTGACAGAGTCGCTGGCGGTTTCCTCTCCACCAGGCCCTTCTGATTTCTCATCCCTGTCTAGGTGCACATGAGTGTGGCATCTTTTTCACACTGCTAGTTGGCTTATTGCTTTGGCTGAGCCTTCTCTTTAAAGCATCTCATTAATGAAGATTTGAGCTTAGAACAGAGGAGCATATGGACTCACCCATCAGCATCGATGAGCTCCCCATCCCTCCCCTTCCTTTCCCTCCTTTTCCTTCCCTTCCCTTTTGAGCCAGGTCCTCTCTGTGTAGCCTGGGTCTGTGTTGACTCCCAGCCGCTCACCTCTGCCTCTGGATTGCAGGCCACCCTGGCCGCTTGGACAGCTTTGTAGCGTGAGGTTCTCCAGACTCGTATCCCATGTGTCAATGTTCTCTGAGTCGTGTGGGATACGTCCAGGCCCATTTTGAATTGTCGCTGTCTCTGGTATCACTTTCTCAAGATGTTGCATGGGATCTAGAGGAGACAGGTTCATGGCATGAGCTCACTGCACTTCTGCGCTTGTTCCTTGCAGCCCCCACCTCTCTCTTACAGCTCTGGGCTGTAAGACCTTCCTGTGACTATTTCAGGTCTGCCAGCTACAGCCCTTCAGTGCCTTTGTCTTCAAGGCGTGATGCTTCAGCAGGGTTTGAGCTTGGAGTTGGGCAAGTGTAACTGTAAAATGAGCCTTCTAGGAGCTGGGCATCTGACGTAGACACTCGAGCAGTTTTTGGAAGAGCTTGAAAGGAGCATGTGGAAAATCCACCTGACTGCTAAGGGCAGAGGCAGAAGAAAGCAGGCAGGTTCCATTTGCACAAAGAACTGGTTACCTCAATCTTATGGGCACATCTTGGCTGGCAACAAGCCAGGCATATTTCTGCATCTTAAAAGCGGTCCGTGCCTGGCAGAAGGTGCCAGGCCTTGCTCAGAAGCCCAGAAGCAGCAGTTACAGTCTGCGCACCAGTGGCTGGCAACACATGGGTTATCTCTGAAGCCTTTCCACTTTGCACATTTGTGTGGAGGCAGGTGCATGTGAAAGTGTGAAGTCTGTGTTGGGCATCCTCCATTGCTCTTCCACTTTAAAAAAATGTATTGTCTTGTGTGTATAAGATGTGTATATGTCATAGCATATGTGTGAAGGTTTGTAGCAGTTAGCCTGCATGGTTGCTGATGAAATCACCATCAAATGGCTCAAGGGAACAAGGGGTTCCTTTTTCTCTTAACAATTGTCTGGTTACAGTTTTCAGTCCAGCTTAACAGAAGAGTTCACACAACACCAAGGCTGAGGGAACTGGCCACACCATCTCTACATAACAGCTAAGAGAAGAACGATCCTTACTTGCCAGACCAGCCTGTCTGGCCAATATATACAAGGATGTCAACTCTCTCAACCAGTTCTCTGTATTTATTCACCTGTTCAGGGCCTAGTCCCACCCACCATGGGCTGGGTCTGTCCCATCAACTAGACAGTGTCCTGCAGGTTCGCTCTGGGCCTCACTCAACTATCAGTTATCTACAGATGTTCCCAGAGCTGGAACCCTCAATCATCAAGTTGATACCTGTGCCTAACTATGACAAGGTCAGAGGTCAACTTTGGAGTAGGTTCTCTCCACCTTTATGTGCATTCTTGGGATTGCATGGCAAACACCTTTACCAGCTGAGCCACCTCACTTTTTACTGCTTGGGTCTGTAAGTGACCTGAGGTTTGATCATGTGGCTGTCCTCTCTTGCTGACTTGCTCTGGGGCTTACTGTCTGGGCCTCTAGAGGCTGGAGTTGCAGGCAGGATATTGTGCCCACCCAGCATTTACTTGGTTCTGGGGATCTGCCTTTCAGTCTTCTGCTTACCACTGAACCACCTCCTCGTCCTATATTTGAGTTTCTTAACAACTTGGTCTTACAAGGCTTTGTCAGGTAGGACTTGAGATATATTGTCTAATAAATGCAGTTGTGGTTACAACTAGGAAGACTGAGTCCCTATACCACCCTGTTGCTGTCTTCCATCTTGTTTGCTCAGTAAAATGAAAGGGCTCTTGCAGTTTGAGGTTCAGTTTTAAGATCTTTACAAGAGCCAAGGAGGCTGGAAACTGGCAGTGTCTCCATCCTGAGGCAAGGTGGTGGAAGCTGGGAAAGTCACTAGGAACTCCCTGGAGGACATTCACTGTTGGCGGGAGCTGGAAGAAGGAGGGGCCTTGCATTTCACCTGCTGTCATTCTCGTTCTCCAGAGGGTGAACGTTAGTTGCTGTTCAGTGGCCCTCCCAGCTGGCACACTAATTTTGTTTGTGGCAGATGTGTGCATTGTCACAGGATACTAGGGGATGGCAAGTTGGTATCTTATTTTTTTTTTATTTATTCAATCGTGCGTACATGCGTGCATGCGTGTGTGTAGAATCATAAGTGAATTCGGGAACCACCACGGACAGCCTCCACCTCCTCCTTGTTTACTCTGCCCGGGATTCACAGGCTCTGCCTTACCAGGACCAGAAACGCAGGCCGCCTACGCTTCCGCCTGGCGTCTAGGATCCGAATTCAGGACCTTCCACCTGCAAGGCAGAGGCTTAACCCCTGAGCCACCTCTCCAGCCCCAAAGTTGGCATCTTAAAGTTCAATGCATGTCTGTTCTTTTTTAGCTGTCTGTCAACGTCTATGACTACAGCTGCCACGTGGACCTGATCAGGCTGCTGCGACTGGAAGGGGAGCTCACCAAAGTGAGGGTGGCCCGCCAGAAGATGAGTGAGCTCTTCCCCCTCACTGAAGGTACAGTTTCCGCCCTGGGGTCCTTTTAGCTGGGAGAGGACTGGATGGCACATTACACAAAGACAAAGCACCTCAGGCCTCATCCCAAGTCAGTGGCTTCTAGTTTGTGGTCTTGCAGGTTTTTTGAAGATGTGGTGTGATCATACAGTACAGGTTGACATTTTGAATCCTGATTTCTTTACCCTAATACTGTGGCAACTTTTTTTTTAAACATGATTCAGCCTGACTAGATTCTCTATTTCTCATCTTGGTGTGTATGTGGTTAGCCCATATTCTTTTTTTTTTTTTTAATTTATTCAATTGTGCGTATGTGCGTGCATGTGTGTGTGAGTGTGTGTATGTGTGTGTGTAGAACCATGGACAGATTCGGGAGCCACCATGGACCGCCTCCACCTCCTCTTCCTCCTCCTCGTTTATTCTGCCCCAGGATTCACAGGCACCGTCCTACCAGGACCAGAAACGCAGGCTGCCCCGCCTCCGCCTAGCATCTCTACGTGGGGTCTAGGATCCGAACTCAGGACCTTCCCGCCTGCAAGGCAGAGGCTTTAACCCCTGAGCCACCTCTCCAGCCCTGGTTAGCCCATATTCTTGC
The DNA here is from genome assembly GCA_023101885.1 of Typhlomys cinereus. Classification (NCBI taxonomy): domain Eukaryota; kingdom Metazoa; phylum Chordata; class Mammalia; order Rodentia; family Platacanthomyidae; genus Typhlomys; species Typhlomys cinereus. The sequence goes on along the minus strand of JALPQD010000063.1, from coordinate 6,617,234 downwards.
AGAACTACAGCACTATAAACAAAATGAACTATTTGTAGTTTTTCATGTAAATACCTTATACCTTCCTTGTTGCTCAGTAGTTTTGAATTTCATCTGTTGCCAAATATTTGGCTATGAGAAACATAATCACACCAAGCCGCTGTGTCACAGGATCTTCATGCATATTTGCCGGGATCCTTCTGGCTTGGATACCTTGGTTGTAAGTCCTTTGCTGTCCCTACCTGCATCCTGCATAGTAACCCCAGGGTAGGCACCGTTACCCGGTTTCATTCCTAGCCAGAGCTCGTACTAACCTGGAGCCCCCAGACAACTCAAAGGAACAATTTGAGGCCAGTTTCCCAGCTGTCAAGTGAGGGTGGTAATAGTATCTTTCTTGCAGCATGTGACAGCATGGGGTAGGCTGTCGACATAGCTCAGACACGTCCTTGACGGGCGCCATATCCTTAGATGCATGATGTTATCACCACCTCCACCTGCCGTACAAGGTTGAGGAAAGATGGGATGAGAAAAGATGAACCTAAGTGCATTGTATCTATAAAGTGTCCTATCAGCATCCTGGGTTTGGATCAATGTTTTTTTTCATATTTGGAAGCATAAAGTTTTCTGTGCTTGACTCAAGGCTTAGGGATTAAATGTCTGTGAACCGGGCCACAGCTGGCGTGAGTAGGCAGGTGGTGGCAGGTGGCTATTGCCTCTGCCTGCCCCGTGCCATGGTGTGACGATGGTGGTGGTGCTCTGTCCCCAGAACTCTGGCTGGAGTGGCTGCACGACGAGATCAGCATGGCCCTGGACGGCCCCGACCGAGAGCACGTGTACGACCTCTTCGAGAGAGCCGTGAAGGACTACATCTGTGAGTGCCCTGGGGTCCGACGGTGTATGAGAGAGAATATCAGTGGGACACTTGGAGTTAGTTGAGAATCTCTGCTTTGGGGGTGCAAGTGGAAAAAGTAGTGGCAGTGAGGAAGTAAATACTTCACTCAGCCCTTCCCTGTCCGGGAGAACATTACTAAGTCAGTCTGTCTGTGTATGGTCTTGTAGCCCAGGCAGGTCTTGTGTTCCTCCTGTTTTCATTGGGATTGTGGGCCTGGCCCTGTTTTTAGCTTGTTGGTTGAGGCTGGGTGGGCCAGGACAACATGGTCTTCAAAGGAATGCTAATGGTTGGCAGGACAGCTCAGCAGGTCAGGCACCTGCTTGCAGATCTGGTGACCTGAGCTCCATACCAGAAGCCCCTGTGGCAGAAGGAAGAGCTGATTGCCTGAATTGTCCTCTGACCTCTACTGCACACCACTGTGTACCTATGTGCACCTCTCATAAGTCTTGCCTCATAAGTGAATGAATAAAACATTTTGAAAAGTATGAAAAAATAGCTAAAAAAGCCAGGCATGGTACCACACAGCTGTATTTCCAGCACTTGGGAATCAGGAAGGAGTTCAATGTCGGCTTCAGATACATGAGTTCAAGGCCAGGCTGGGCTACATGAGGCCCTGTCCAAGAAGCCAAAACAAAGAACTATTGGAAATAATCAGCACTCACGCTGATAGCACAGAGGCCCTGGGCACTCCTGCTTCCCTCAGTGTTTTGTAACTGGAGTCAGGAAATCGACCTTACTACGTGTATTTGGGTCTGAGGTGCTGTTGTATGTGTGGTTGTGGCAGAACCCTCCTCTATAGCCATCACTGTCACCACTTCGTCCTCTCACGCCCTTTCTTCTACCCTGGTCACTGTGCAATTGTCTGCATTATTGTCTGTGCACGAATTGAGGACCACATCAGGCAGTGCTGTGGGCAGCCTGCATTTGGAAATGTTTATAAATCTCCCTCGTTCTAGCTAAGCATTGTCTGGCTGGCTGCACTAACTCCCCATGGTGGGCATCTCCCCTTGGTAGCTAGCAAGGATTGTCTTGAGCTGGAGGGTCTTTCTTGTGTCTTTACCAGCCTGGAAGAATATACACATTTATCTTTTACGACATTAACAATGTATATACTAGATGTTTTATGACAAATGTACCTTTGGAACCTATCCTGGCACTTCTGCTTTGACACCACCCAAAAGCCCTCCCGAATGATTGGTGGCATTAGCAGCAAGATTTCCTATGTTTTCTGGTGGTCCGATCACCCCTTCCCAGGTGTCTGGAGTTTTATCAGACCACCAGGTAGCTCTCTCTCGGGGCAGTACAGTGCTTTGGCCTTTGTGGTTTGTGGTCATATGTACCGTGGGGCTTTGCTATGCGAGAAAGCCAATCTCACCAAGCCAGAAGCCTGTGGCCACTTAACATCAGCGCCCCAGAGGTAGAATGCCAGAGTGATGGAAGATGTTCAGCTGCACTGAACAAGCTCAGGCAGCCCACTCATCCAAAGGAAGACCCCCAGTGGTCATGCCACTCGTTCACACTCAACGCGGATCTAACACAAGCACAGAGAGGAATGCCAGCGCTTTGTGGATACTGACGAACTTATTGTAAAATTTGCATCAAGACTCAAAGCATCCACATGACCAACACAATTGAAAGAGAATAAAGCTGGAGGAGCGGCTTCTCTCCATCTGAAGGCTCACTGCAAGCCTGTGGTGACAGTGGGGAGTCAGTCTAAAGTTTGAGCTATTGCCACAGTGCTATGTAGTGATACCCTGCCCCGGGAACAGAATAGATTGTAGAAGTAGGATCATCCTTTAAAAATTTTTTTAATTGTATGTGCGTGTGTGAAAGGGGGGGGGCACAGGACACTATGTGTCCCTGGATTGCTTCTATCTTCTTGCTTCTCTCTCTGGGATTTCCCAGGTTCCGCCCAATAGGGCTGGAAGTATAGCTGCCTTTTCCACCTGGCGTTTTTATGTGGAACCTGGAATCCGAACTCAGGACCTGCTTGCAAGACAGAGTCTTAACCCCTGAGCCATCTCTTCAGCTCCAGATTCGTGCTTTCAACTTGATTCTTTTGCTTGGAGCGGAAGCAGTGGTTCAAGAAGTTTTGCACAGCCTTGGCAGCTGAGGAGTGCAGTGGCCATAAATATTAGACAGCCACGCAGCTGCTGGAGCTGAGCTTCTGACAGTGGCGACACGTTGCCAGAGAGCTCAGTGTGATCGCTCAGTGGTCTGTCGGCACCGGGGCAGGTTAGGAAGACGGAAAAGCTTGCTCAGGGGGAGCCTCAAGAGCAGAGAGGAAGAGAAGTTGATTGTTGGCCTCTTGATCTGCTCAGCAAGGATCCTTCTCAATGGGATTGTAATGGGCATAGAAAGTGTGTTTTATATGGTAGCCAGTCCTGACCAGCTCAGTGGGTGGAAGGAGAAGCAGCTCCCCAACTCTTCCTGAAGACAACAAAGTCCTGGTTGGTGGTGGTCTGCTGCAGGTCTCCACTGCAGTCAAGTGGATTCCCACGGATCGGTCCAGCTGAGAAGCCCACTGAGCAGTGGATGAGACGCCTGGAGACCTGGGCGCCTGCAGGCGGCTGCTTCTCCAACAGAAAGGGCTGATTCAGCGCCCAAGCGCACAGCGCACCCATTGCTTCAGAAGTTGAATGGATCCGGCTATGTGGGTGCCTCATCCGCCAAGTTCCTCTGATGCCCGGACCAGCCCCCACTCTTGGAAGCTTCTCCGGCGTCTTCACTGGGAGAGTCCTCCTCCCTCATCAGCAGGTGCAGAGCACGTGGCCCCAGATCCAGGTCACCCGTGTCATGGCACAGGAACGCAGACCTCTCGTTGGCAAAACTATTGCTCGTGAAGGTATTGAGCCTAGTTCTAGTGACATCGATGTCATCGATAGTCACACACAGTGTGAAGATGCTGTGCTAGCAGCCAAAGCCAGATGTGAATGAGGAACTCGTGCACTTGATGGCCCTGGTTACCTTGTGTCCAAAGCTGCAGTTCTTTTGCAATAACCCAGTGTATCCCAACTCCCTGCAGTTTTCATAAACAAGCTCTGTAATCACAGCTGGACTGGGTATTTCCACATAGCATGTAAAATCTTGATTCTTTGTGGGAATGTGACTCTAGCATTCTTGGGTGGCAACGATAGTCCAGGCAGTTGGGGTGCTCATGATGAGTTTTTTACACAAATGTATTTTTTAGAGGGCACTGTCTCATTTGGCTCAACTTTGGTGTTTGGGTGTGTTGAGTACTGAACTCACGGAATACCTGTCAATTTCAGGTCCCAACATTTGGCTCGAGTACGGCCAGTACTCGGTTGGCGGGATCGGTCAGAAGGTGGCCTGGACAAGGTTCGAGCTGTGTTTGAAAGGGCCCTGTCGTCTGTCGGCTTACACATGACCAAAGGCCTGGCCATCTGGGAGGCCTATCGGGAGTTCGAATGTGCCATCGTGGAGGCTGCCCGGGTAAGAGCCCTAGTCTCCGATCCAGCCCTGCTGGAAGTATGATTTCAGAGCACGTCCAGGCGAGTCTTGCGGGCAGAGTGGCCATGCCAGTCTGTTGGTGGGTGGCAGCAGGGTTAGACCAGGAGTCTGTGGAACAGCTAGAGGATTTCTGTGACTTACAGGTAGATGATGACTGATGATTTCCTGGTGTTGCTGTTACTTTAGTTACATGGTTCTAAATGAACGTATACAAACAGCCACGTCACTCAGTAGAGTTAGCATGTATTTATAGATTTGTTTACATGTGTGGGATATTACATATAACATCTTCCCGTCATGTTCAGGCATGACTGAGGATGTTGTCACACTAGTCTATAGATTAGACAGCTGTGTTCTCTGTGCACACATGCAGTTACTATAGAAACAAGTGGCGCCCTGCAGTAGGAAGGTCATCACAGGCCTGGCATACCTAGTCAGAAAGTCTGAAATCCAGAATGCTCCCAAATCCACCACTTGGAGCACCGCCTGGCACCACTTTTGATGTCATGTGCTGCGTCACACGCAGTGTGCAGGAGACGCTCTGCCAGCAGCCTCAAGCCCAACGTGTAGAACATACATGGAGCGTGTGCATTTCACAGCCCCGGCTACCTCATCAAGTAGACTCACAGACCCTAAAATCCGAAAGTCAGAACACTGTGGTCCCTGCACAGCTGCCGGGCTGAGGTGGTCTCAGTAACTTCCTGACTGCGCCCTGTTCAGAGGCTTGTCCCTGCCCCCTGTCCGTGGCTTCCCAGTGTCTGCTCCCATCACTCTGATTAAATCGTGGTCCTGTTGCCTCCAATTTCCAAGTGCTGAGCTCACAGTTGTGTGCCCCCACACCTAGCTCCCTCTTCCCCCCATAGTCTTGCTTTCTTCTCTCATTGTGGTTGTCTGGGAGTCACTGAGCCTGGTGATGCTGCCTAGGGCTCTTTTCCATGCCTGCAGCAGGCCCTGGGCTCTATGATGCTCAGTTTCCGCACGTTATAGTCTGTTTGGCTTCTATTATTAATTAGACAGAAAAGGAGAGAGTGCAAGCGCACATGTATGTGTGCATGCTATGGCACATGGGTGGAGGTCAGAGGACAACTTTTCGGAAGTCACTCTTTCCTTCCATCATATGACTTCCTGGGAGTCAAAATCACTGGCAGTAGGCGCCTTACCTCTGAGGCATCTGGCCAGCCTGGGGTCTTTTCTCATATTCCTTTCCTTCCCGCATGAGCCTTCAGAGGCAGTATGTACAGTGACTTCTCAGAGTAAGGATTCGCAGACAGTCTGACTTGAGAATTTGATGAGATGTCTTACTGAAGTAGAAAGAGCCACAGTGGATCATTGACTCCTGGTTTGCTTCTTTAGCCTGTAGCTGGCTTCCTTTCCCCTTTTGACCGGGAACAAACCTTTGATTCACAGCTTGAGAAAGTCCACAGTCTCTTCCGGCGACAGCTGGCGATCCCACTCTACGGTAAGTGGAACAGACTTGTGGTGGCTGGTCCTCTGGTTTCATGAGCTTCTGAGTGGGCTTTGCACAGCCAACCTTTCCAGATCACATTGGGCTTCTCTGTGGGTGTCCGTCACTCCTTTGCATGCTTGGGATGAGAGGTAGGTAGTTCCAGGCATTCATGTCTTAGGGTCTCGGCATGTTTTGGTCAGGCCATGTGGCTATGAGCAGTGAGCACGGGCAGAGCTCAGGCTCTTTCATGTGGGCGGGTGTTAGTGTTGCCCTCTCGACCTCACGGCCCCTTTCTGGTTGTCCAGCCTCAGAGCCTTAGGGCAGCTCCCCTCTAGCCATCTGCTCCTTTCCTTTACTTCGAAGATCCAGCTAGCCAGCCATTGCTTGGATGATGTGCAAAAAAGGCCAGACCGGAGCTGCTTTGCAGACTACATTTCCTACAACAGCGTGAGCAGTCTCGTAGCTCGGCTCAGAGTCTTGATGTAAGCTAGCTGTGGGCACATCATGTTCCCCTCCTTCAGGGTCAGGTCTGCAGAGTGAGGATGGCTGTAGAAGCTGCCTGCAGAGACAAAGAGATCAGCTGAGATCATGGCAGGAAGTGCGAGCCATAGCAGGGGAGCTCTAGGCCAGTGTGGCTAGAGCATGGCTAGTCTCATTGCCTGGCTGGTTGGCATGGCCTGGCCTGTTGTTTGGAATCAGATTCTGAGCAGAACTCTGCGCCTAGTCGGTGAGAGCTGCCAGGCTGCACGTAGTCCTTGAGTCTCAAGGTCGTTCTGTGTTTGTTGTGTTGATGAAATCCAATGGTACGACAGCTAAATCTGCCTTTCACTAGATATGGAGGCCACATTTGCCGAATATGAAGAGTGGTCAGAAGAGCCCATCCAGAGCCGGTTCTTCAGAGCTATAACCGGGCACTACAGCAGCTGGAGAAGTACAAACCCTACGAGGAAGCCCTGGTGAGTGGTTGTGTCTATGGGCCACACATATTGCTGTCGATAGTGGCGAGTTAGTCTTGTCAAAGTCTTTCACTGCGAGATGTGTCAAGTGTATAGATTCATCCAGTTTACATCCTAATAATAAAGTGGACATCCTGTACCTTAGAATTCTGTTGCCCCTCTCCAATTGCCTCCCTCTCCAGAGAGGTGATCACTTTGTGATGACTGTTCGTTGCTCTTCTGTTTTCTGGGAATGTGTCCTCCCTCAGTGCCTGTTGGTCAGTTTTGATTGCTTTGGACTTTTCGTGTTAAGCATAGCTGCAGTTTGTTCCTTTCTACTGTGGGAAAGTTGCCTTATCTTGGAGCTGATGGTTGGTTTATTTCTAGTATTTTGCCAGGAGGGGAAGTTCCGTGAACAGTCTTGCTTGAGTCTCCTGATATTTCTGGGCTGCAGTGATCCCAAGCCCCAGCTCCTGTTAGAATCCATGTAAGGCTCTCTTGGTGCTCTCTGGTTCACACATAGATCATGGTTTTTCATGAACATGAAATAGATCTTGGCATTTTTGCCTTGCCTGTCTGCAAAGCTGTATAATAATTTGGCAAGTTTTTTCTAGTGTTTGGAAACATTTTGAGATGGACAGCATTGTTTCTCAGATGTACTTTTAAGCTACATTGTTTTAAAGAAGAGAGCGCATGTGCAAGAACTAATTCTTTCACCATGTGGGTTTCCAGAGATAGAACTCAGGTCTCCAGGTTTGGGACTAGGAGCCTTACCTCTGAGCTATCTTAAGAGTTTTGTTTTCTGATTGTTCTTAGTATATAAGACCCAAAAGCTTTTTTTTTTCTTATTTGTATGTGTGTGATATGCACGAGTGTGCATGCTTCCATGTGTGTAATTGCACTTGTGGAAGCCTCAGATGAGTAACATGCCTCTTCTTCCATGGCTCTTCCACCTTATGCTGTGAGGCAAGGTCTCTCAGTCAAACTCAGCGCTTATCAGCATGGCTGTGCAAGCCAGCTTGTTCTGGGAATCCAGTCTCCACCTCCAAGGTCGAGCATCATGCCTACCTAGAATTCTGGACTGTAATCTTTTTGCTACACAGTAAACATTTCAACCACTGAGCCATCTCACCAATCCTCAGCTGGTATTTTATATTAATTTTTTAATCTATTAAACTTGCTAAATTCTTACCAGTGAGAATTACAGATCCTTTTGGATAGTGACTGTTGATAGTATTATTTGTAAACAGCATTTGCCACACACCCAGCCCTGTGATTCTGCTTTCTTGAATTTCTCTGTTTTGGGGTTTGTGACCCACCAGGTGCCATTGTTAACCTGTGCCAGACAGTCAGCTTGCGTGCATTCAACTGCACCTGCTTGCTTTGCTCTACCTGCCTGCCTTAAGCCAGCTTTTATCTTTTTGTAAAATTTATTTTATATATGTATGTATGTATGTATTTGTGTGTGTGTGTATCAGAGGGCACTGTGTGTTGCTGTGGAGGCCCAAAGGTGACTTCGGAAATCCTGGATTGCTTCTATCTCCTTTTTGCTTGGAGTTGGGATTTCCCCAGCTCCACCACCAGGGCCCGTAGTGCAGGCTGCCACTATTTCCACCTGTTGTTTTTTATGTGGGACTTGGGATCCGAACTCATGATCTTTTGATTTCTAGGCAGAGTCTTAACCGCTGAGCCATCTCTTCAGCCTTGGCTTTCATCCTTTTAAAACTTTTTAAAAAATACCAGAACATGCATGCCATGACATATGGGTGGAGATTAGGACACCTTTCGGAAGTCAGGTCCCTCCTTTTACCATGTGGGCTTCTGGGCTTGAGCTCAGTCGCTGGGTTTGGGAGCAGATATACCTTCTCGCCGAGTTGCCTCGCAGGCCCTGAAGTCACATTTTAATGGTATAAGACTAGGTTTTTTGAACTTCTGCGCCGGGATTCTTGGTTTCGTGCACCCAAAAAGGATGGTATTTCACTGCACACTGATAGTTATGTTCTCGCAGCTGAATCTGTCTTCCGTCTTCTCTTAAGAACTCAGTGGTTTGTCAAAATCTTGCTGCTTTGAAGGTAGTCTAGCTGATTTTAAGCTCTCATGGGATTGTTTTTTTTGAGGATTAAGGTAGTTGTTTATTAAAGAAGAGAAAGGTTGGAACTCATGGACTCCAGACGTGGAGTGCCATGAGGAGCTAGGGCGTCTCCATGAGAAGCAGAAATAAAACAGAGCTCATGGCACTAGAGTGCCATGAGGGGCTAGGGAGCCCATGAGAACTCACAGTGCCTAGGCGTGGAATTCATGAGGAGCAAGGAACAAAAAACTCCAGTGCCATGAGTGGCTAGATTGCCTCCAAGAGAAGTAGGCAGCTGGAAACAGACTCATGGCACTAGAGGGCCATGAGGGGCTAGATCGCCCAGCATTGTTTTGATGTCCTGTAATTTCTTTACCTTTAGGACTAGGGATAGGAATCTTTTTAACTGTTATCTTTGATTCTTGATCTTCACATTTTTCTTGGCATATGAGTAAGAGACCACCAGGCTTTGAGAGTAGGTAGCCTGAGCTTTGAACCCCAGACCTGCACTTACTAACTTTCTGACTTTGGGTGAATATTTACACTCCTTTCCTTAGTTTCCCTGAGTGGCAGATGGGGATAGTAACGAGGCTTGCCTGTCCCAGATGTTTTGAAGAGAGGATGGTTAATGTACATAAAGTCAGCAGGCGGCCAGTTGTGACTTTCTGTTTCTGCTCAGAGGGTTTTTCCTCTGAACTTTTCATTTCTTTGCCAGTTTGTTGAGGACTTGAAGATGGTTTTGTGTTTGTCTAGCTGTGTCATAGGATGAAGTCACTGTATTGCTGCTGTGTGCACACCCCGAGTATACACCCGTTCCTTCTGTAACTGATGTGTATGGCCCTTCCTGGGGTCACGTCCCCCATGGTCCCTTTCTGTTGTGTTGGCAGTGTGGCTGCAGAGAAGGCCACAGGCACAGGGCTCTAGAGAGACTTATTAGTGTTTGGTCAGCCCAGCTCCTCTGTCCTCGGTCAGGATGTGTGCTTGTGGTATCCAGCATTGGAGTGAGGCACAGCATGTTCCTGGCTTGTCGCTTGCTCTGCCCCCAAAGAATGGTAGCTGCCATTGGGACGTGTTGCTCTTGCCTTCGGTTCTCCAAGGTCTCTCCAGGTGTCTCTCCAGGACAGCATTTAGAAAAGGTTCTTGTGTCTTGTAAGCTCTGCCGGGAAACTGCACTTGGGACTAGATGGGGAGAGACTCACTGCTCAGCGAGTTGCAGAGTGTTCCAAGTGGGAGGAAGTAGTGGTCCTTACTGTGGAACAGATGCCCTGATTGCGCCAGTGAAGCTGTTGTGTGCCAGTTGATGCCGTCAGGCAGCAGTTTTAACTTCGGTACAATGTTCCCATTCCAGCTGGAAGCCGAGGCCCCCAGGCTGGCCGAGTATCAAGCCTACATCGATTTTGAGATGAAAGTTGGTGATCCAGCTCGCATCCAGTTGATCTTCGAGCGCGCCTTGGTTGAGAACTGCCTCGTCCCAGACTTATGGATCCGTTACAGTCAGTACCTAGTAAGATAACTGCTCCGCCTTTACTTTGTCTTTCCCAGGTCTGAGACTTCCTTGAAAGAATCCATCCGAGTGACAGAAGCTAGTTGCTGCTGCCCCTGCCTTTCCTCCTTTGACCTCCTTTTTTCTTCGCCATTCAGTGGGAATTTATTCTCCTCTCTGAGGTCATTTGAAATGGATCATCAACCATACACACTATCTCCTGTATCCTCATGTGGGAGCACACCACCATCCCTGTTGCCTTTTTATGATGGTGAAAACGTAGAATGCCGGTGACACGTTGGGGGAACTGTTCACAAGGCCAAGTCTGTAGATCCTGTGTCCCCATCACATTGTCTTGAAGCAGATTTAGAAATCATGTTTCCCTGATGACATTTCAGTGTGTGTAGAAGAATCTTTATTCTCCTGTAAGATAGCACCCAGGCCAAGTCCCTCAGGGGAGCTGTTTCTTAGCATTCCTCCCACTCTCCCTTCTTCTCTGCCTCTGGCGATTTCTTTGAAGAAATCAGGCCTCAGGAGAGTATCTATTTATATTTATATTTCTTTTGAGACAAGGTCTCACCATGTATATACACAGCAAAAAGCAACTTCCTGGAGGAGAGTGAGATTTGGTGGGGTCATTCCGTCCCAGCAGAAGGCATGGCGGTCAGTGTGTGGCGTGTTTGGCACCTGCTGGTTCTGGTCCTCATCAGAGCAGAGAGGCAAGGGCAGAGCAGGACTGGCTGGTACCCCAAGGCTCTGTACTATCCCCACTCTCTCCTGTTAGATTCTACCTCCTCATGATCAATACCACCAGTGGGGACATTTTATACCCGGTCAGTGCCGAGGAAGTCTGGACAGTACCAGTCCTCTCACCCTGTGTTTCTCTACCACAGGACCGGCAGCTGAAAGTAAAGGATTTGGTTTTATCTGTACATAGCCGTGCTGTTAGAAACTGTCCCTGGACCGTCACCCTGTGGATCCGGTACCTCTTGGCCATGGAGAGACACAGAGTTGATCATCAATCGATTTCTGGTGCGGATGTCTTTTATTTCTGAAATGGTCTCCCGATGTAGCTCTGGAACTCACAGTGTAAAACTTGGGGTGTTCTCTAGCTCGTCTCCCAAGCACGCGCCGCCATTCCTGGAGGCCTTTAAGTGAGAGGCAGAGCTATAGTAAAGTCGAAGTTCCCCGGTGTCAGCTTTGGGGTTTTGATGATGTAACTGCTGTGTTTTTTGGCTCTCTAGAGGTTTTTTTAAAACTTTATTTTGTGCGTGCGTGTATGTGTGTGTATGTGTATGTCTCAGAGTACGGTGTGTCTCTGTGGAAGCCCAAGGGTGGCTTCAGGAATCGTCCTGGATTGTTTCTACTTTCTTTTTGCTTAGCTCTGGGATTTCCCAGGCTCCACCCACCAGGGCTGGAAGTGCATACCGCCACCTGGGATCTGAACTCAGGACTTTCTGCTTGCAAGGCAGAGTCTTAACCTGTGAGCCATCTCTTCAGCCCTCTCTAGAACTTTTTAGTGTCCCATAGTCATGGTGAATTCTTAAGAATTCGGCTCTTTTTCTCCAGAGTTGAGTTAGGTCTTGTTGGGCTGCTTTGCGGACTGAGTTCTCTGTGGATGGTTCTTCTATTTCGATGCTTATTTGTTTGGTGTGGGGAGAAACCCAGAGCACATCTGTTTTTTTAGATCATGTCATGTTTATTGTCAGAGTCTGATAACACACTTTTTTTGAGTTGGTAATGAATACTGACTCACTTTGTCTGCAGAGACCTTCGAGAAAGCTCTGAGTGCTGGCTTCATCCAGGCCACTGATTATGTGGAGATTTGGCAGACGTACCTAGATTACCTGCGGAGGAGGGTTGATTTCAAACAAGGTACTTAAGTGCTTTTCCACAAAACTGGATTTTTTCCTTATTTCTATTTGTGTGTGTAAATGCAAGTGTGTACGCATATGTGCATGTGTGGGAGGGGTTCAACCTTGGGGATGTGTGTTATGAATGTGCGTGTGAATGTGAGTGTGTTCAGATATGTACATGAGTGTGTAGGACACAGGTCAGCCTTGGGGTCATTCCTCAGGAACACCCACTTGTTTTCTGAGACGGGGTTTCTCATCGTTGATCTGGAGCTCGCCAGTGAGACTCCGCCAGCCATTGTGCAGCAGCCCTGCCTCGAAGTGCTGGGGTCACAAGTGTGCTTCAGTTGCCCGGCTCTGCACGAGTGATGGACTTGAACTCAGATCCTCATACTTCTGCTTCTGCACTTTTCCATTGAGCCAGTGCTCCGCTTTTCTTGACTTGTTTGATGAGAGACCCCCGCCTCAGTATATTTGTGACTTGGGTAGTGGGTAGATGATGTAAACTCGCCATTAGTACCTTTGTTTTTCAGTATCTTTAGTATTTTCAGCTTTGGACAAGTCAGACCGTGGAGTGACGGGCCGAGGGCTGTGCTGGATCTTCTTGCTGGCGCCTGCTGGCCCTGACGTCCTTCTGTCACCATTGCTTCTTAGAGGCTGAGCCCTGAAGGGCCCCCTGGTCACCTCCACAGACAGCCAGAAGATCCATAACTTGTACTTGATACAGTGTCGCTGCTATTCTGCCAGCTGGTGTGCTGTTGTCCCCCCAGTCCCTCACCAAGGTCATAGTGTGTCTGTCCACGCAGTGCCGTCCTTCCAGTTCTTTTCTTACTGTGAGAGGAGGCGGACTTGTTTCTGCATCTTCACGTGGCACCAAGCCTTTAAGAGTCTCCAAAAGTTTGGGTTCAGATTAAAAGCGCTTGGCAGCAGTTTTGTGACATCTTTTTTTTTTTGCCCTTTCTTTCTGATAGACTCAAGTAAAGAGCTGGAAGAGCTGCGGTCCACTTTCACGCGTGCTCTGGAGCACCTGCAGGAGGAGGTTGGCACACGTAAGTTCCGCCCCATACTGCTGTGGGTGTAGTTGAAGTGATTGTTCCTGGTGGGGATTCCCCCTCCCCAAGCCTGCTGTGGGTGTAGTTGGAATGCCTGTTCCCGATGGAGCCGAGAGACACTGGCCTCCATCTCTAATTGCTCCTATTGCATTCTTGAAGGTTTCAGCGAAAGCGGAGATCCAAGCTGCATGATCATGCAGAACTGGGCGAGGATTGAGGTGAGCCTCCAGGCAGGTCTGTCAGTTTCTCCCCTTTGAAGGATTTCTGATCCACAGTTCAGCAGTACTCAACACTGGAGCAGAGTCTCGGGGTGTGCCCCCGGTGCTGCAAGGATCATTGCTGCTTCCTAGCTTGGGGTACTTGTTTTTTAACCTTTACCGAGATCAGAAGCAGTAGCCAGTAGTGGAGTAGCATGCGTGCAGTGCCCCCCATGGCCTCTTCAGTTGTTCAGCCTTCGTCTTGCTGCTGATCCCGTACTGAACATGTGTTTTGGCCCAGCAGTCTGCCCAGGCCTGGGGACTCTGTCCTCTCTGCATAGGGAGAACTTTGAGATTGTCCAGAAGGTAGATGATTTGATCAGTGGAAACATGGGTGAATTTGGGGGCTGAGCTAGGGTCGCCAGGCTGATGAGTGGGACATGAAACCTGCCCTTGAGCAGCTGATAGAGTTAATATCCTTGCCATGTTTGAAAATATCATTGTCCAGTAGTTTCTGGACAGGAAGCTTGCTTAGTTTAAGGCCCAGGAGTCTGTGGCTCAGACGTTTATGCGATGTGACCTTACTGTGTCTCATAGCATGTAAGTGGCAGAACTGACATTTGATGCTAGCTCAGTGTTTCTTCCTCTGTCTTGCTCTCTAATGAAGCATTTGTTGTGAGCTGAGGGCTCCTGCTGTGTTCACCAGAGTGGAGATAGCACCTTGCCTTTGATTGGCAGCTGGGGGGAGAGCTTCATCTGTGCCAGGCAGGTTGGCTACTGCGGAGCTCTCTGCACAAGCCGACCAGAAGAGTTTGGTCTGTGCCTATCAGCCCTGGAGGGCCATGGGGCATTGCTGCTGGGCAGGGGCAATCTTAGCTGTATCCAGGTGGAGTAGGTTTGTGTCCCAACTGAGCTCACGAATGAATTTCAGGCTCGGCTGTGCAACAATATGCAGAAAGCCCGAGAGCTCTGGGATAGCATCATGACGAAAGGGAACGCCAAGTACGCCCACATGTGGCTTGAGTACTACAGTCTGGAGAGGTGAGTGCTGGGGTGTGCGGGGTCTGCGCGCCGGGGACATCTGTCCTTGCACCTGGCTGAGCCTCCATTCGGGCTGGTTGTAGATTTTTTCCTGTAGCTGTGGTAAACTACCCCAACAGAAGCCGCTGGGGAGAAAGGGCTCATTTTGTCCCGGTTCAGGCCGAATCCCCCATGGTACTGAATCATTGTGCCCACGGTCAGCAAGCAGACAGATGCTTGAGTGTGCTCAACCTACTCTCCTTTCTTAAAATTATTAATTTTCTGCATGTGTCTGTGGTGTATGTATGTGTCTGTGGTGGTGCATATGATGAATGTGTGGTGTGTGTGTGTGCGCGCACGCGTACACACACACCCGTACTTACTCATGTGTGCATTTGGAACCCTATCTTCAATTGCTCTACATTTTATTTAGGCAGACTCTGTACAGAACCCAGGGCTCATGGGTAGATGGCCAGATCCATGTCTGTGCTTTTTGAGTACTAGGATGACAGGTGACCACAACACCTGTCTGACTTTTGCATGGCCTCTGGGATCTGAACTCAGGTGGTCAGTCTTGCTGGGCCGCACTGAAACTGTTGAGTCATCTCCAGCTTTTACTTTCTCTTTTTATGCGGTCCAGGGGTCTCGCCTACGAATGGTTCCACCTCAATAGCTTAATCAGTGTGCCACAGCCGTGCCCAGAGACCCGTCTCTAGGTGATTCTGGTCAAGTTGACACTGAGCTTTCTCACAGCAGGCTCGCTTCTTACTCCTCAGAATGGCTCTTTATTCTATTTGCCTCCTTAGCAGGTGCTTTGGATTTGTACAAGTCTAGAGAACCGCTGTTGTGTGCCTTGGTCGGGGTGGGGAAAGCTCTCTTACTCCTTGGATTTCCTTTAAGTTGTTTTTATTTGAAAATATTTAAATGTTTATTTGAGAGAGAGAGAAAGAATATGTAAGAATATGAGACATTGGGGCTGGAGAGGTGGCTCAGGGGTTAAGTCTCTGCCTTGCAGGCGGAAGGTCCTAAGTTCGGATCCTAGATTCCACATATAGACGCCAGGTGGAACCTGCGTTTCTAGTCCTGGCAGGGCGGAGCCTGTGAATCCCGGGGCAGAGTAAACAAGGAGGAGGTGGAAGCAGTCCATGGTGGTTCCCGAATTCGCCCGTAGTTCTACACACACACACCACACACACAATTGAATAAATAAAACAAAAATTAAAAAAAAAAAGAAATGAGACATTGTATGCATTGTAGGTGTGAAGGTCAGAGGATAATTTTTAGAGGTCTCTTCTTTCTTTCCATGTGGGCTCCAGCGTTTGAACTAAGGTGGCTAGGCTTGTGCATAGGTACTGCGAGCCATCTTTCTGGCTCTTTTTTTTTCTCATTCTTGAGCTATTTTAAATTATACTTTTGATAGGAAAGTAGAGAGAACTGAAGAGAAAACCCTTTAGCCTACTTGACACATAATTAGCTCTACAGTTAGTTGTCTTGGGTGTGTGCTTGGAGGCTAACGTTGCATCTGTTGCAAGTGAAAATGCTTCTATAAACCTTTGGGACCATTTGGATTAGGTGAGCTGCCTCCACTGCCTCCCGTGCCCAGGCTAGCATGCTCTGCAGCTCCGGCTTGTCTTAAACGCACGCTGATTTCTCCGCCTTGGCCCCCTGGGGGCCGAGATGCCAGGCACATGCCTTCCTGGTCACTGTACTCTATCATCATAAGCCCAGAATATTTCTGCATTTTCTCTTTTTCAGAACAGTATTTTTTTCCTATTTAAAGTCTGTGCTCAAATTAACATGTGATGGCGACAGTCCCTTATGGACTCGCCCTCAGAGATGACCACTGCTGATCTCAGGACCCTTTTCTGTCCTTATGGGTTCAGAACTCTCTCTGGGCTTTTGTGCATGTGGGTCATTTCACTACTTCTCATAGTGGGAAGTGAAAACAAAACGATTAGTTCACTTAAAATGACAAATTCACTGCATTTTACATACTTTTTGGAGAAATGACTGCATTAGTGTAGTCTGTGACGTTCTTGTGAATGCTCATGAAGACAGCTGGATGTCTGTTTGGGCCTCACCTTGCTGCCATGGAGGGCAAGAAGAGTGGCAGGAGAATGCCTTGGTGTCTTTGCAAGTTAGGGGTCTTGTCAGAAGACAGCCCCCTTGGTGCCTTTGCCTGCCAGGGAGCTGGTGTGTAGGCCAGCTGGCTGAGTGGTCAAGCCTGCAGTGCTTCCTGCCCTGACACGCGGTCACTGCTCAAGTTGGCGCACTGAGTGCCTAGTGCTGTCACTCCGTGATCACACATTCACTTTGACTGGAGACTCCCGCTGACCTATGGGGCCTTTAAGTAGCAAAGTGTCGACCCACAATGCAGATGCAGTCTTCCTGATTCACTCGGCTGCTTAGCTTTGATCACTTGAAACCAGTTGTGTCAGTGGTTTTTTCCTGAGTGGCAGGCACGCTTTAGGGTGTGTGTGTGTGTATGTGTGTGTGTGAAGCCCTAGCCTGCTTCTCAGTTGTCTGTGAGCAGCGGGATGTCCTGAGAGGTGGTCGCTTTAGTTTGCCACTGGCTGGCTGTATGTGGCCACCTTGAGCCTTGTCCTTCAGTGTGTGAGTGCTGGCTGTGCTGCTGTGTTGCCGTGCAGTGTGAACACGTGTCATCTGGCTCCTGCTAAGGGCCTCTTGTACTTTCTGCCACTTGTGCAGTCAGGGCACTGTCTGAGTCTAATGAATCTTAACTTGGCAGATGTACTAAGAGAGTCCACAAGGCCTGTGGTCTTAGGTGTATGTAGATCATGTTTTCAGAACCACTATGATTTTGTTGTATGCCCCATCATGGCTATAGGAGAGCTGATAGGGAGGCATACTTTCTAGCTTGCCAGTCTGCCAAAGCCAAGTAGTTCTCTCTCCAGCTTATCCACATCTTTTCTACATCTGTTAGATCTTCTATTCATGATGATGAGATAAGGAACTGAAATCTAGAGACTCATGGTTGGAATGTAAAGTCCTTGTCCTCTTAGGTTGTTGGGGTCCTGTATTTATGTAACAACTGGGGAGCAGAGACACATGCCAGCACACACTGTGTGATTTGCGTATCTTAGTCTCCTGGGCAATGGTTCTTCCTCTGATGGGACTAAAGAGCTTTTCTGGAATATTGTCAGAATGCCCTAGGTCGATGGGCAGCTCCCTTCTATGCCACACTTGAGAGTCCACTGCAGGCTGCTGGTGCATTTCCCATGCGCCTCAGCCCTGTTAAAGGACAGTGGTGAGAGGCGACTGCAGAGCTTGTGGCAGAAGAATGCCTTGGTGTCTTTGAAAGTTAGGGGTCTTGTCAGAAGACAGCCCCCTTGGTGCCTTTGCAAACTGGGGTTGACAGCAGCTCTCGTTTTATGCTTTAGGGCGCATGGGGACACACAGCACTGCCGGAAGGCTCTGCACCGTGCCGTGCAGTGCACCAGTGACTACCCTGAGCACGTGTGCGAGGTGCTGCTCACCATGGAGCGGACGGAAGGTGAGACCTTTTCCACCCCCTCCTCATCCCCAGCTTGAGTGGGGCTCTGGCAGCACCTGGCACTGTGAGGAGACTTGCCAGTCGTGCTGTCCAGTAAACGCAAGCACTTATAGAAAGGGCTGTGCTAGGAGCAGACCTCCGTCCCCAACAGACGGGTTCCCCAAGGTTGCAAATGTCCCTTAGTGCAGAAGAGCCCTGGGAAAACAATGCTCTTGCAGTGCCTGTGCCCAGGAACCCAGTGAGGCTGGCGACTCAGTGTGATCTTTAGTCCTTGTGGAATTTTACAGTGTTAAGCTGTAAAATATTGGTATTTACACATGGTTCTCTGTCTGGATTTGGGGAGTGAGCCCGCAGACCTGCAGGTCAGCCCCAGAACAACAGAAACACCGTAACATTTGCGTGGCTCTGATGTTCTTCTGTCTTGATATTTAACCGCTGTGCACTTGGCATTAGTTTGTTTTGTGTTTGCAGCTAGAGCCCTTCTGGGAAGGAAAGAGGTGCTGTCAACACAGCCTGGAATGATTTTTCCTTTTGGTAGTGCTAGGGATTGAACCCAGAACCTGGGGTGGTAGGCAAGTTCTGTGCCACTGAGCAAGCTCCAGTCCCAGAAGCGCTCCAGAAGCCTTCAGGGCCACACGCACTAAGCTGGCCTCGAGTGGGCGCTCTGCAGGTCTCCATGTGATGACAGGTGACACATCCACCCTTCAGACAGGAAGGTGACTGCTTCTGCTTCCCTTCCTGCCAGGAACCCTAGAAGACTGGGATATGGCTGTCCAGAAAACCGAAACGCGTTTAGCCCGCGTCAACGAGCAGAGGATGAAGGTAACTGATGCTTTTTCTGTCTGACTGTCTGCTGCGGGTATTTCTTGTGAGGGCCCATTAGGTCTCCACAAGTATATTAGGTTCATTTTGAGAGTTACTTACTATGTGTGTGTGTGTGTGTGTGTGTGTGTGTGTGTGTGTGTGTGTGTGTGTGTAATAAAAGGAAGTGGAAACACACACACACACACAGACATGGTAAGTACAACTTTTAAGAATTGGTTCCCTCTACTTGTGAATTCCAGGGATTGAACTGAGGTTGTCAGACTTGGTGGCAAGCGCCTTTACCTGCTGAGCCATCCTGCCAGCCCATAAGTATATTTCACTTTGAATATTAGTTGCGAAATATTTGGATCAATATTTAAACTTATTTTGTGCCGTCTTTTTAGAGTCCTTTAAAGTTTCCAACTCGAACAATAAATATTTTTCCATATAGTGCCACACAGAGTTTGGCCCCCAGATTGACTAGGCTGATAAAATGAAATGCAGCCACAGTAAGCCTGTGATGGAAAGAAAATCACCCACTTGCTTGGGCCTTATGGACAGGTTTTCTTTGCCTCCTTACCAGCTGGACAGTTAGTGTAGTTGTATGATGTGTCCTGTCCCCCTTCCTAGGCCGCGGAGAAGGAAGCAGCCCTTGTGCAGCAGGAAGAAGAGAAGGTGGAGCAGCGCAAGAGGGCGCGTGCCGAGAAGAAAGCACTGAAGAAGAAGAAGGCACGAGGCGCAGAGCAGCACAGGGCAGACGGGGAAGATGAGGAGGAGGAAGGTGAGTGAGGCTGGTGTCTCTCTTGAGTTTGGAGCTGTGTCAGAGGCCAGGACGGGAACCAGGCCAGCCAGGTCAGCCCAGGCTGCTTGTAGACACTAACTGGGAGGACACTAGGCAGTAGTGAAAGTCCTTGACCACACAGACTGTCCATGCTTGCTTGGAAAGAGTTCAGGCTCTGCGGAGCGGGCAGGTTTTAGTGCAGCTGACCTGGGCTCTGCAGGAGAAAGTTCTGGGCTCTGCAGCAGAAGGTTCTGGGCTCTGCAGCAGAAGATTCTGGGCTCTTTAAACCCTTCCTGCATTGTTAGGAGTGCATAGTGGGTATATTTGAGGCCTGGGAGATTTTGGGAAGCCCGGGGGGTCACAGAAGACCTCCAGGGTCATGCAGCTGCAACAGGAGTGCATGCTCGCCCTTGAAACTCAGAGGTGAGGAAGTGTGTAGCTTTTTGTTCTTGTGTCTCCTGAAAACCCACAGAGCAGCCCTCCAAACGCAGACGCTTGGAGAACAACGTGTCCCCTGCTGGTGCCACCTCCACTGTGGAAAACAAAGCAGGGCTTGCTGGGAAATGTGTGACTGTGGACGTCGCTCCCCCTTCGAAGCAGAAGGAGAAGGCAGCCTCCCTGAAGCGGGATCTGCCCAAGGTGGCCCACGACAGCAGCAAGGACAGCGTCACCGTCTTCGTCAGCAACTTGCCCTACAGCATGGGGGAGCCAGAAACAAAACTCAGGCCACTTTTCGAGGCCTGTGGGGAAGTGGTGGAGATCCGGCCCATTTTCAGCAACCGTGGAGATTTCCGAGGCTACTGCTATGTGCAGTTCAAGGAGGAAAAGTCGGCCCTGCAGGCCTTGCAGCTGGACCGCAAAGGAGTGGAAGGGAGGCCGATGTTTGTCTCCCCCTGCGTGGACAAGAGCAAAAACCCTGACTTTAAGGTATGTTATGGAAAAACAAATGCCTAAAAGTGGGCTGCTGTGCCGGGCACAGCCCACACAAGACTGTGCGCTGGCGACCAAGCACGTGCTGGCCTGAGCAAAGCTTCTTGTGGAGAGCCCAGCCGGACTCATGCTCAGCCTGTGCAGCCCGCCCTGCTTCGTTCATTGCTGGGTGAAGTTAGGAGCTGGGTGATGACTGTCTTCAAAGAGGGAGTCACAAGTGATCTCTCACTTGCATTGGTGGGTGTTGGCTCTTCATGGCCATTTCACAGAGGACGATTTAAGTGGCTGTCTTGCGTCTCTGAGCCCAGGTGTGGCTTTGGGATGGCTGGCCAGGCACATACCCACAGGTACGTGCCACCTGAACTGTGGCTTCTCTGTGTCTCCCCTGCAGGTATTCCGGTATAGCACCACACTGGAGAAACACAAGCTGTTCATCTCAGGCCTGCCTTTCTCCTGCACCAAGGAGGAGCTGGAGGACATCTGCAGAGCCCATGGCACAGTGAAGGACCTCAGGATGGTCACCAACCGGGCTGGCAAGTCAAAGGTGAGTGTCTACTCACTGGGTTGGGTCAGTGTTGGGCTCCTAGTTCTGCTAAGAAACACAACAAGATGGAAAGACAAGTGCCTTTGCCACACTGGCCCCTGGAATCAGATTAACGCTCACAGCCAGTTCACTAAGAGCGAGGCGTCTAGGACAGATTGTGCAGAGTTCACAGGGGCCCACGGTAAACTCAAGGCTTGATGTGGGGGCTGTGCAGCAGTCAGTCTGCCACCCTCTGATTCCATTACACCTCTAGCCAATTCCCTGAGGCACTTGATTCCCACCCTGACACCTGCTGGGAGTACAGGGAATGGAGGGGCTGAAGGCACAGACAGCAGCTCCCAGCCTGTTGCTTGTATCCTGGACATGCGCTGGGCTGTCTGTTGCTTTCCTTGGAGCCAGCGTGAAGTTTTCTGACCCCAGAGAGGTTTTCTGTCTTTCAGTCAGGGCACAGGCAAGTGGGAGGTCTAGGGAATAGCTCTGTAGGCAGGAGCTGGCATTAGAGGGGTGCCTGTTCATGGGGCTGCTGGATCTGACCTGGCTGGGATCGCGCCTCCTTTAGGGCCTGGCCTACGTGGAGTATGAAAACGAGACCCAGGCCTCGCAGGCAGTGATGAAGATGGACGGCATGACTATTAAAGAGAACGTCATCAAGGTAGCAATCAGCAATCCTCCGCAGAGGAAAGTTCCAGAGAAACCAGAAGCAAGGAAGCTTCCAGGGGGCCCCATGGTGCCCCGGCAGATGTATGGAGCGTAAGTGTGCAGGCTGGTCTGCAGGCCTGTCCTGGCTGGGGCTGGCTCAGGGACTTGAACGGGCACAGCTTGGGCAGGGCCACAGTATGATAGCCTGGCCCTCGCTGGTGTACATTTATCACTGACTTCAGGTAAATATTTGTGGCACTGGGGATGGAACCCAGGCCCATCAAGTGCTAGGCATGTGTTCTGCTGAGCCACAAACTTAGCTTTTCAAAAATTTTGAGACAGTATAAGTTACTCAGGCTGGCCTTGGACTTGTGACCCTCCTGCCTCAGCCTGTTGGGTAGCTGAGGTTACAGGCCTGTACCAGCTAACATGAGCTCTTCCAAGGCAGCGATTACTGTAGGGTCTACTTGCTGATTAATCTGTGTTTAGAGCAAGACCTGCTGACGGTGCTTGGCAGCCTGCAGTGGGTCTGTTCTGTCTGTGAAGAATCAAGATCACAAAACAGCAAGGCTGCTGGTGAAGCCGAGAGCCAGTGGCCATTTCCCTTGCCCACAACTGGCTGCTAGTGTGGGGTGCTCATTCCCAAACCAAAGGAGGCAATTTGTTCTGAGTACTTTTTCAGAGTCAGGAGGAAGGACAGAGATGGCCATGTCTCATGGTCCTGCTTCTTTTCCTATTGGCCTGGGTCGGAAACCCAAGATCCCCTGGGTGTTGGGCAGGTGCTGTCCCACTGAGCCACAGGCCCTGTCAGTTCCCCTCTCCACCTTGGGGTGTCAATCCAGCTGCTTTTTAGGATTGAACCAGAAGCCACGGACCTTGCTGTGACAGGGTGCATGGTGTTTGCTCTTCCAGGCGCGGCAAGGGAAGGACGCAGCTCTCTCTGCTGCCACGGGCTCTGCAGCGCCCCAGTGCTGCTCCCCAGGCTGAGAACGGGCCTGCGTCGTGTCCAGCAGTCTCCTCCACGGCCACCGAGGCTCCCAAGATGTCCAACGCCGACTTTGCCAAGTTGCTTCTGAAAAAGTGAACAGGACTCTGAGAGATGGGAAATGCCTTACTTCTTGCTGCCAGCCAGACCACCCACCACCATGTGGTCCTCTGGGACGGAAGTGCTGGGCGCAGGCCTGTGCTCCCCAGAACCCCTGGTGTAGCCAGGGAGGGACAGTGTATTCTCAGTATGGAGGGCCAGGATCTCCCTCACATTGAGGGTGTCAGGGGCTGACTGTGCCTAGGCTGACCCAAGGGGCTGTCCTGAGAGGCTGTGTCCTCAAATGTGGATGCAGCTTGGAGAACTTTGCTGCCTCTGACCTGATTTATTCCTGCCCCACCCCCACATGCCCATGACTCAAAATGGCAGATGCTTGGTGGCACTTGCTAAAATGACCTGTTTCACTAAAGCTGTGGGCATGAGAAAGTTAGAGAAAACCCTCGGGGTTTGGTCCAAAGAGACTGCATTTTTTTCTATTCCTTATTTGTAAGTGACACCATCGTCTGTTTCCTAATGGCATAGTGTCAGGCGTCTGTTTTACACAGGAGTTGTCGTGTGCCACCGCTGTGGCCGTCTGCTTTGCCCAGTGAGTAGCAAACTGTCTTCATCTCTGCACTTGAGTTTCAGCCCTTGGTCTGTGTAGATGCTGCGTCCGTTGCTTCCAGCTTTGTTAATTCAACATTTCTGGGTGTTTGACCTGGGTGTGCCTGGCTTCATGCAGTAGTATGTAAATAGAACTTTTCTAAGTCATGGCTTCATGCAGTAGAGTGTAAATAGAACTTTTCTAAGTCCTGTTGTTGCTTTGATGTCAGTTCTTTCAGCAGCGATGCAGCTGGAGTTTATATAGCACGACATTAGCGTTTATAGGTTTTTACCCGTCATCTTATGAAGTGTTTACTTTGAAAGCACTCTGGCAGTGCAGGAAAGAAACTCGACTTTGTAAGAAAAACCTTCTGAAGAAAACACTAGGATACCCTTTCGTGTGTCATGGAAATCAGCTTTCTCAACTCAAGATCAGCTTTTTCGTGTCCGTCCATCTGGGTTTGTGGGTGCCTTGGTGGGACGGAACCCAAGTTTTGGCTCTTGCTAAGCCAACGCCCTGCAGCCATACTCCCAGTGCAGCATCTTTGTACTTGACATTTTTGTGCATATGGGGGCTGGGGTGTATGTGGGTGCTTACCAAGGCCAGAGGGGGGCGCTGGTGCTTTGCCCTGTCCCACAAGGCCTTATCTCTGAGATAGGGTTTCAGTGAAACTCTGAAGCTAGGCTGTGACCCTCTGCGGTGCTGGGGTTTCAGGGGTGTGGGCACAGCTGGTCTTTGTGAGGGTACAAATTCAGGTTCTCATGTGTGCAGAGAGTGCTTTTACCCACTGATCATCATTCCAGCCCTGCTTAACATTTTTTCTAATTTTGTGTGTGTGTGTATCAGAGGACACTGTTGTGTCCCTATGGAGGACCAAGGGTGACTTTGAGAATCATCCTGGATTGCTTCTGACTCCCTTTTTGCCTCACTCTGGGATTTCCCAGGCTCCGCCCACCAGGGCCAGAAGTGGAGGCTGCTGCTGTTTCTGCCCAGCGTATTTACATGAGACCTGGGATCTGAACTCAGGACTTTCTGCTTGGAAGGCAGAATTTTAACCCCTGGGACATCTCTCCAGCCTACGTAACATTTTTAGGTACTTTATTTATGGAGATGGAGAATGAGAAACAGGCACACGTGGAGGTCAGAAAACGATTCTGAGAAGTTGGTTCTCTCCTTCCATGTTTGCTTTGGGGATCAAGCTCAGGGCATCAAGTTTGCACACGAAGCCTTTACCCACTGAGCCATCTCACAATTCCCTCTACATAACACCTTAATGGACAAATTTGAGCAGATAAAATAGTCAAAATGACCCTCCAGTGTTCTAGAGCTTTCGACGCTCAGCTCCTAGTCCCTCCTTCTGACACCAGCCCCTCACCAGGTGACACTGTTTCTGAGGGGGGGAACTTGGATCCTGGTGTCATCAGCTACAGAAACCTCAGCAGTGCCCCTGTATCATTGCTGCCCAGCCACATCTCAGCTGCCCCGGGGCTACCAGCAGTCTGCCTTCCCCGGAGGTGATCACATTTTTTGAAATGCAGGCTCCCCTCCACCCAGCTTGCTTTGACACCCCAGGAAGACCTTTGCTTAGGCATCAACCCTGGATTCAACTCAACTGCCAGTGAGCGCAGAGGCCTATCCGACAGTCCTCAAGGCCTGTGCCAGCTTTGGTCCCACTGACATCTGCCCAATGTGCCCAGGGCCTGTGCCAGGAACACAGGTCTGCAGACTTCCTGGTGGCTGCTGTTCTCTGACTAGTACCCTGGGTTGGCTTCGTGTTCTCCACAGGCTTATGACAGGCAAGTCTGTCCACACACAGATGTTGCTATTTTAAAATGGGTTTCCAGGAACAAAGAAGGGGCTCTGCAAGGACCAAAGGTAAGAGAAGCATGAGAAACCATTTTAAGTCTTGGCAACAAATGCTCAGAACTCATCCCGTGACCTGTGGCAGGGTAGAGTCACCTGCTACGGCCTGGGGACTAGTAGAAACACCTTCAGAGTGAGACCAGAGTCTCCCTTGTGTAACAAAATACTTTATTAGAGCCAGTAATTTGTTAAAATAATATTATTTACATATAAAGTGCACATTGTCACCACAGGGCAAAGCAAGTGCCCCATGAGACTTGGGCTGTGGATACAATGCAGATGCCTAAGTCCAGGGCTGCAGGCTACCTGGGGTAGCGTACGGGCATAGAAACTGCGGACCCAGCCATTTGGAGCCATTGCCGACATCTCTCTCTTCACCTTTCTCAACTCAGGAAACTGGCTGGAGCCAGACACTTGCTACATCAAGACCACCTGACTTGCTCAGATCTGAGTGTGACGGGTGTGGAACTGTGGCTACAGGTTCCGGCCCTGAGAGTGAGCCCCTGTAACTGCCAGTCTCTAAGAAGTAGTCACTTCAGCACTTGGGCCATGGATAATCAAGAAGTTTCCATCCCTTATGCTGAGAACCCTGCATCGCATTGCTTTACAAGTTGCTAGAAAGTTAAGGGTGCTCCAGGGTAGTCTCTTCTGTCTCTCTCAGGGGATACCAGACCACAAGGTGGCTGCGAGTGGGGGGCAGTGGGTAGATAACCATATGATACAGTGGTATGTCTTGGCTGCAGTTACACTGCTCTTTATCAGAAACATTTATTTGGGTCAATGGGGCATCTCAGGTACATTCTTTTGCAGTGCTGGGGATGGTACCTAGAGCCTGGTGCATGCTGGGTAAGACACCTGCAGCCCCTCGGAGATGTTAAAGCCTATGAGCAGGAACCCAGGTGAGAGGTGAAGGTGGACCTCTGCAGTTATTAGGAGACTAGAACATCTGGACTGAGTTCTCTAAATGAAGGGCCAACACCCAGACGCCAAGGTCACCATGGTGGCATCCCTGGCACTTGGTTGGCATGCTAACAAGGGTATTCTTAATAGTCTACACAGTATCCTACCTGGAATGTCCACATTCGTCTCCCACCTCAAAAGCCTGTTGGGTCAGTAAAAGCCACCACCCCAGGAGCGCAAGCCTTAGAAGCCGTCTCTACCACTCTGAAGGATGGAACATAGTTCACTCTCCAGAGGAAAACTTAATCCACACTCTGGGCCCTGGACCTTGTCCCACAGCTCAGGCCTCTGTCCCTTAGTGCAAATTCTGCCCAGAACCTAGGGCCCCATCAACACGAGGCACTCAGCCCTCAATGTCTGCTGGGCCGACCACGTGCATCGTGGGTACGGGACATCACACCACATGTTGGCACGCTCAAAAGAAAATAAATAACTTGGCTGAACTATACATTAATAATTTAGTTTCTTTTTTAACTAAAAAAATAATTTGGAGGTAATGAATGTTTAAAGGTCTCCTTTTGTTACTGGAGATTTCTGGGATTCTGAAGATGCCATTTTTTTGAGCCCCCCTGTACCCCTGGTCACCCGGGCAGGACTCAGGGTCAGGGCCTCACGGCAAGCGTCTCTTTGAACCCAGAATGGTTGGGCTGGGCTTCCGGCAGGGCCACCGAGTACTCGGTGGTGGCGAAGAGCAGGGTGTCCAGCGTGGCCTCGGTACACTTGGCGATGAAGCGGATGAAAGGCCGCACATCGCCCTCATTGGCCACTTCCAACACGTGGTAGTACTCGGATCTCTGCTCCTTGTGGATGGTGATGGGCGGGTAGCCGGCCTGCATCAGGATGAGGTTCATGAGCAGGCGGGAGGTCCTGCCGTTGCCGTCGATGAAAGGATGGATGTACACGAGTTTATAGTGTGCCAAGGCGGCAAACTCCACGGGGTGCAGGCTCATGGCGTCCTCAGAGTTGAGCCACTGAATGAACTCCTGCATCTGCTTCTCCACGTCCTGGGGGTGGGGCGGGATGTGGTGCCCCACCAGGACCTGGGTGGTCCGAAACCTGCCGGCCTCCACAGGATCCACGTACCCAAGCACCCGCCTGTGGATCTCCAGTACATCGCTGATGGTGACGGAGCCGACTCGGGAGACCAGGGTGGTGTTGACGTACTTCATGGCTGCGTGCATGCCAATCACTTCGTTCTGCTCCTCGAGGCTCTTCCCGGGGACAGCATAGCGCGTCTCCAGGATGTGCCGGATCTCCGAGAGGGTGAGGGTGTTGCCTTCGATGGCCACCGTGTGGTAGATGTGATGGAAGTACGTCTCCTCCATGACCCGGCGCAGCGCCGAGCTCCCCTTGGGAATGGACATGACCTTCTTCACTTTGCTGTCGATGATGCTGAAGTACCGCTGGTCGATCTCCTCCACCAGTGGCAGTGTCCGGTCGCGGTTGACCAGCGCTTTCTCGTGGAACGGCGAGATGGTCAGCGCCCTGGTGTACAGGTAATCTGCCTGGATGATGTCCTTGTCTTCTTCCGAGAAGATGCCCAGCTCGTTGAGCGCGTCCACGAAGTCGGGGTCCATCTTGAGGGCGTGCAGGAAGAGCTTGTGGGCTTTTTCCCGCTTGCCTTGTCGCTTCATCTCCAGGGCTTGGGTCAGAGCGGCCTTGGCTTCCAGCTTCCCCGCTGCAAGGGAGCCAGAGAGGCCTGGTCAGGAGGGTGGGTGGCTGGGGACACTTGGGGGATGTCCCTGAGTGGGTCTCCTGGGGACACCACGGCTGCCCCACAGCCCAATCATTCCAGTGATCAGCATGCCCAGTAACTACCACCATTCTGTCCAGCCCACTGGGATAGGCCCATGGCCTTCATCCTGAGACCCTGGATCCATGCACCAGCTGGACTCCCTGGCCACCTTCTGCCAGGACACAGGTCTGAGCACTTTCTGCCCTGGGTCCTCCCTGCTAGCAGGTGCCTTCCTCCTGGCCACGCCTCCTGGCAGGTGGCCCCTCCTACCTGCCTTCTAGTTCATCCCCTCCTGGTGGCACCCTGCCCTTCAGACCTCCCAGTGCTGACAGCTCCCACTTGGCTAGTCCCAGGGGGGTATTACTGTGGTTGGAGCCTAATGGTTGGCATGCCAGGCTGGTCTTCTACCACAGCCACATTTCCAGCCTGGACTGTTCCTTTATCCCTCTGATTCCAGTTTGCAGCCGTTACCCCAGGGCACATGGCAGTGCCTCAAGATAACATTTGGTGCCACCCTGGGAGGCGGGCATCGGTGGGCAATGATGGGATGCTGTCGCTAAGTGTCGTAGTGCACACAGGCACACTTGCCCTGGACCTGAGTTGCTTTCTCCAGTCCCAGCCTGCTGCCAAGGGTTGGCACACAGACTCACTTCTCTGTATCCCCCAAGCAATCTGGGGTGTGGCCTTCTGGTCTTGGTTCCAAACACTCTTCCCTTTCATCCTTCATGGGAAACTCATCTGCTGCCATCCAACACCAGGACCTGGCAGGACACACATAGGCCTCCCTGTCCCTCGTGCCTCTGTCCTCAGTGACGTGCATTTACTGGGTTGGGAGCTCGGGGCTGCCCATCCACCCTAATACCCTTGTCCTCTGCGCACAGGACAGAGCATTCCATACGATAGGCTGACACCTGGCCTGGCTGGCTTACCTGGGGACGCCTTGGTCTTGGTCACCAGCAGCCCCGCGTCCCTGGACGTCACGCTGAGCTCTGTGGATGGGCTGGTGAACCTGCTGCTGGCAGGCTGTGTCCTGTCCCATCTGCAGCTGAGCAGGTAGAGGCCTTTGAGCAGCGCCAGACACTGCTCCTCCATGGCCCCCAGCGGCAGCAGCAGGGCTAGCAGTGACCCCAGCGCCATGGTCAGCAGGCTCATCCACAGGAAACGACCCCACACTGACACCCATTTTGGTTCAGCCACGGCCATCGAGGATGTCACCGGCATGAGTGTCATCTGGCTTCAGGGCTGGGCCCCGAACTCATGTCCGCTCAGAGAAGAGCTGCAAGAGAGCGTGAGCTGCAAGGTGAGGCAGGGGAGGCGTGGTCCTTCCACACCAAGGACCACCCCTCAGCTCCTCCAGGGCAGTGTGACCAAGGTCACAGAACACTTGCCAGCACCCACGCTAAGGACCTCATACGGAAGAACTCCCCAAATCTTAAGGAGGAACTCGAGAAGCTGATGTTTCCACCCCATTCTCCACATGGGGAAACTGAGGCTGTCATCATCTCTTGTGGAAGTCACTCATCAAGTAAGGGCACGTCTAAGACTTGAACTCTACACTGTGGTGTTCTCCACCAAGTCCTTATGGTTGGGACCACACAACATGCACACACACGTGCACGGGCGCGCCTAGCGCCTCCCCAACACTGGCTGCAACAATTGCGAGGCCAACTCTTTGATAAGCACACGTCACTACCCTTGTAGTGTCCCAAGATGCTGTCCCCGGCTCTCCACTTCCATTCCCACCCTGTCCCGCAGGGATGTAGCGGAGAAGTCTGGAGTCCAGCATTTCAAGGGGAACCCAGGCCTAAGACGTGTGGCCCCTGGGTCAGTGACAGCGGGTACGTGCTTGGGACTGGCAGGGGGAAGCAGAGGGGCCGGGCAGGCAAACGCCATTTTGCCGACAATAAGCATTTATTAGACAACTATGGTATGCTGGCACAGCTGGGTGCTTGCCTAGCAGTATCTCCTTGAAGCCTCACGGCACCTACGGAGGAGGGGCTACCTCGGGCTCTGCTTTTCAGACCAGGTGCGTCGAGGGCCTGATGTGGAGCAAGTGAGGTTCCAGAAGGTACCGCGACCCCAGCCCCGACCTGACCGCACGCGGGGCCTCTGCACCGCTGACACAGAGCTGAGGTCTTGGGGAGGAGCGGGGACACCTGGATCGGCTCGGGGCGCCCGCAGGGCAGGGACCCCCGCCGAGCTGTCAAGCCTGGAGAACCGCTCCACCAGGGAGGCGCGAATCTTCCACCTCCCGCCTCCCAGGCGCGGGGAAACTGAGGCCGGGAGAGGCGAGGGGACTACTGGGAGGTCCGTCGGCTCCTCCCAGGGACGCGCCCGCTCCGCTCCCTCCAGGGCCCCTCGGCCTGAGCCGCCCCTCACCACTCGCGGCCGCCGGAGCTCGCAGACCCCGCGGCTCCCGCTCCCGGTCCTCCGCCAGCACCGACCTCCAGGCCCCGCCCCTGCCCGCTCGCCATTGGGTGGGCCTCCGCCCTCGCCGCGGCGGATTGGCTGTCGTCCTGTGTCCGTCCCCTGCACTTCCGGGTTCTGGTGGCGGCCGCGGCTTCCCCGGGCAAGGCGCGCCGTGGGCCACTTCCATTGGTTGTCGCTTGTATCGGTCTCGTGCCCGCAGCAGCCAATAGGTAGAGAGGGGCGGGGCCCAGGGCCCAGGTGGGAGGAGCAGGTGGCCGGCTCGCTGTGTGCCCCAACCCGGGCTCTCTGGGCCTCAGTTTCTCCGGGTGTTTAAGATGCGCTGCCGCTGGCCGCCGCCGCCGGCCCCTTTGACCTCCGGCCCGCGCGGCTGGGTTCTCCTCTCTCGCTCTCCCTCCATCCATGCCGGTCTCTCTCCCGTCTCCCCTCTCTCTGGCTCTCTCTTTAGTCTTCCTGTTACTTTCTCCCTCTCTCCCTCCCTCCCCATTTCTCTCTTCCTCTCCCCCTTTCTCTTGTCTCTCTCCCCCTGTCTCCTCTCTCTCTGTCCCTCTTCTTTCTTTCCCTACAGAAGGGAAAGTTCTAGGTTGCTCCATCCCTTTGGGAGAGACAGCATTGTAGCTCACATGGGTCTCAGCCTGATTCTAACTTGGGCAAACTGCTGACCCATAGCACAAAACAGTATTCACGCCCAGGTTGGAGCCGCACCCACTACCACCATTGTGAATGACGCTGGAGGGACGTTGTGCAGTGGGGGACATTGTGAAGTGAGGGTCCGGCTTCTGCCCTTGACTGCTTGCTTCCTGTTTGCATCTTGAACTCGACCCACATTGAGGTCACCCTCCGGCCCCGAGTGCGGCATGGTACTTGCTAACTGCTCAAGGAACTGGATGCCAACTTGAATTTGGAAAACTGGAAGCAAGACTAACACACGCAATATCGGGAGGGGGATTATTTTGGTGGCTTCTCTCTGTGTGTGTGTGCGCGTGCGCACGATAGTTAGGCACAGGTGACAATTTGACTGTTGTGGGTTTAAGCTCTGGGCATATTTGTGGAGAATTAGTAGTTGAGTTAAGCCCAGAGCGAACCTGTAGGAGATTGTCTAGGCGATGGGGAAGGCCCAGCCTATGGTAGGTGGGATTAGGTTCTGGATAAATCACAGAGAGCTGGTTGAGATAGTTGGCATCCTTCTGTTCACTTGACCAGACATGCTGGTCTGGCAAGTAAGGATTGTCCATTTCTCAGCCATTATGTGGTGATGGTGTGGCCAGTTCTCTTGGCCCTGGTGTTGGTTTGTGCTCTCCCGTCAAGCTGGACTGAGAACTGTAACTGGACTATCGTAA
Source organism: Typhlomys cinereus (assembly GCA_023101885.1). Lineage (NCBI taxonomy): Eukaryota > Metazoa > Chordata > Mammalia > Rodentia > Platacanthomyidae > Typhlomys > Typhlomys cinereus. The sequence goes on along the minus strand of JALPQD010000063.1, from coordinate 6,585,669 downwards.
GGAAATAAACCCCTTGTTCCCTTAAGCTGTGTGATGGTCATTTATCAGCAACCATGCAGGCAGACTGCAACAGTGTGTGTGTGTGTGTGTGTGTGTGTGTGTGTGTGTGTACCAATGTGTGTGCATATGGCTGTCAAAGCACAGCTTTCAGGAATTGTTTCTCTCCTTCCATCTCTGGGAATTGAACTTAGGTCTTCAGACTTTCATGGGAAGCACCGTAAACCCGTGGAGCCTTCTGGCTAGTCCCCAAAAGAATTTTAAAATGGCCAGAGATTGTGGCAGGAAACAGAGAAAAACAAACCTGACATGACGATCTTGGCAGGTCCATGGCCATCTGGACACCAGGGGGCAGTAGCTCTCCTGGCATGGCTGGCCCCATCCAACCTGGCCCTCAGTATACTTTGTGCTTAGCTGTGTTGAAAGTCAGGGGTTAAGCCTCTGCCTTGCAGGCAGAAGGTCCTGAGTTCGGATCCCAGATCCCACGTATAGATGCCAGGCGGAAGCGGGGGCGGCCTGCGCTTTACCTGTCCTGGTAGGGCGGAGCCTATGAATCCCGGGGCGGAGGAAGTGGAGGCGGTCCATGGTGGTTCCCGAATTCGTCCGTGGTTCTACACACACGCACATACATAGGCACACATGCACAATTGAATAAATAAAAAAAAATTAAAAAAAAAAAAGAAAGCCCGAGGTAAGGTCCCCGAGGCGCTCCTGAAATGTGCGCTTTCTCCATCTTGTGAGACAGAGACACAACCCCTGAGTCATCTCTCCAGCCCACTTTCTGCATCTTAAGCAGTCGGTGTTGGGTAGAAATTGCATTCCTGCAGCTCACGGAGGAGTTTTCTAAAAGCTCACCTTGACACATGACAAAGTGCCCAGAATGTGGCTGCTGGGGGAAATATATCTATTGTGCAAGAGAAAACAAAAGGAAACCCCTCAGCATCTTTCAGAAATACGCAGCTGCTTGGGGGGGGGGTGAGCAGAGGAGCCCCAGGCTTCTGAAACACAAAATTCAACCTGAGCGGATGTTGCCTTTGGTCATTTCTAGTACGTACATGGCCCCTCCATTCAAGAGAAGATAAACCATCTCTCCTCGCTTCTGGCCTCTGGCTCCTGGTCCTCCAGCCTGCTTGCAATTTCCCTTGGCTGCTGTTGCTGCTACTGCAGAAGGGACGCCTTCCCCACCCCCACCTGCCTTTGTCCCCCAACTTCTAACTCTCCTTACAGGGCCAGGCCTAATTTCTGGTCTCCCAATGAAATAGGGTTTGGGGGACCCCAGGTGAATGTCTCTGAGCTGAAGGCTTGTGCTCTGGGTTGGGCAAGGGGTTTGTGGCAAATAATGTGGAATTCATGTTCCTCCTGTTCTACAGCTTGTGCAGGCAAATGTATGTTTGCAGAGCAAGGCATTTGGGGGAGTGATACTTCTTGCTTTCAAAAAAATAATCACCTATGTGATTACTTTTTTTTCTCCTCCTCTTTCTTCCTCCTCCTCCTCCTCCTCCTCCTTCTCCTCTCTCCTCCTCCCCTTCTCCTCTTCCTCCTTTTCTTTTCCTCCTCCTTTCTCCTCTTCTTTTTTTTTCTCCTCTTCTTCATCCTCTCTCCTTTCTCCTCCCCTTCTCTCTTCCTTCCTCTTCTCCCTGCTCTTCTTCCTTCTCTTTGTTTTTGGTTCAGTAACCAGCTCATCTGATCCCTCCACAAAGTGGGAATCACAGTTTGAGTCAAGAAGGGGGCAGCAGCGGCTCCCTGACTGGTTCCAGTTCCTGGCATCCCATACAGTTGGGTTGGAGTGCCTGAGGGTTTGGGGCTTGGACCCATTCCAGGGTCCACCTCATAAGGGCCGTGGGTTCCTATGCAGTGGGGGGTCACTGTGCGGGGCTATGGAAGGGGTATCTCAGCTCGGATGGTCTGAGAGTGCCTGCCTGCTCCAGCATCCCAAAAGCCCTCCCCCCCAAGCCTTCTGTTGTCATAGAGACGTGACGCCATGGAAATTGACATAGGCGCCTGAGTGCTTTTAGCCAAGACAAGCATTGCCAGGAGGGCCTGGGTCACACATCAAAGGGTCTGTTGCAGGTGCCCAAGGAGTGCCCTTCAGAACCTTCCGGGGAAATGGGCGAGATCTAATCAGAGAAGGGTCGGCTCTTGGGGAGAACATATACACATATACACATACAAAAAAATAAAATGCAACGGGGGCTGGAGAGATGACTCAGGGGTTAAGATTCTGTCTCACAAGCAGAAGATCCTTAGTTTGGATCCCAGATCCCACTTAAAAAACAACCGGCAGAACCAGCTTGGCTTGTACTTCGGTTCTGGTGGGTGAAGCTTCGGAAATCCCAGAGTGAAGCAAAAAGGAGGTAGAAGCAATCCAAGGTGATTCCTGAAGTCACCTTTGGTCCTCCAACAAGGACACATAGTACACACACACACACACACACACACACATACACACACATACAAATAAAATGAGATTTCTTTGGGTCACTTAATGAGCTGAGAACTTGGATTTGGGTCATGGAGTCTTCCTTCAGGTTTCTGCTGGATTCAACCCATATCAGCCTCAGAGGTACACACACATGCACTCATAAGCACACACACTCACATGTGGACATACATCCATTCATACCTGAATGTGCCCCCTGACATCCATACACAGGAAAATGGAAAAAAGAAGCAACTTAAGAGAGGAAGGGCTTCTGGCTCACAGTCGGAGGGCCACATCGGGGATGGCAGGGCGGCAGGAGCAGGTGGCGGCTGGTCACGTGACACCCACTGTCAGGAAGCAGAGAGAGAGTTGGAGCCTGGTACTCAGCTCCCTGTGTCCTTTGCATTCAGACCAGGGCCCCAGCCCAGCCCAGCCGGTGCCGCCCACACTCAGGGTGGATCTTCCCTTCTCGGTTGAACCTTCTGGAATCGTTACCGCAGACACATACTCCTGTGTTTCCCAGGTGACTCTAAACCCAGCCGCATCTCCTAATACTGGAGTTAGGACTTTACATGATCTTTGGAGAGGTGGAGGAAGGGCATACATAATTCAGTCCACCACAGCAGGTGCATGAAAAGTCTGCTCGCTCCCTCCTCCCTGCCTCCACTTCCTCTCAGTCAGTTTTGATCAGCTGTTCTGAGCTGGGCACCAAGGAGTAGGCAAGACAGACGTTCATTTTCTCCACCCTTGAAAAGGGAAAAGCAACAAGCCCGAGACTGAGCCCTGCATGCAGTGTTTGGAGTTGGCCTAACACATTAGGTCAGCTGGGTGTGGCTGCATAGCCTATCACCCCGACTCAGCCTTCCGGAGGCTGAGGGGGAAATCAAGGAGTGTGAGGATAGCCTGGTCAATGCTGGGCCAGCCTGGGCTGCCTAGGACCATCCTGGGCTATGCAGGACCGACCTCTCTCAAAAATCAAGCCGGCAGACCCCTCTGGATTTTTTAAAAATTTGTTTGTTTTGTTGTTTTCCTGAGTTCTGACTATACCTATTTAAAGAAGAAAAGAAAGTCACGACTAGTTTTAAAATAGGATTTCACTTAAAACGCTCACCCCCTACTTCTTTTGAAACATGTAAATGAGCAGCAAGCCCCTGGCTTGCATTCTAGGGAGCCTGTGTGGTCCTCAGCAGAAACTCACACCTGGGAGGGTGTAGCAGTCCGCCTGCATGGTTGCTCATAAATGACCATCACACAGCTGAAGGGAACAAGGGGTTTATTGTCTCTTACAATTATCTGGTTACAGTTTCAGTCCAGCTTGACGGGAGAGTTCACTCACAGAAGATCGCATGTGAGAGATGCGGGAGAGATCCCTGTTGTGTCAGCCAAGGCCACCAGACACCAGGCAGGGTGACTGGCAGGTATGGAGATGAGTTCAGCTGGGACCATCTACATTCCTGCAGATCCGTAGGCAAGAATAAAAAGAGTAGTATAAAAATCATTGAGATTTGGGGTATTTGTTACACAGCAGTATTGTGACTGTGGATAGCTGATATATTTACATCCTGCATAGACTTCTTCCCTTCCTGCTTTCTTTCTCTCTCCTATCTCCCTGAATCTGTGATTTATTGAGCAGCTATGATGTATTTGAGCAGTTAGGAAACCTAGCTATACTACCTGTCCTTGGACTTTTCTGGAAGTTTCTTCTGCTACCTTGAAAGGTAGAGATTCAGTAAGGAGGTTTCTCTTCTATGAACAGCTTTGGTGAAATTTGTCTGCCTCTCATTTTTAAAAAATATTATTTTTTAGCAGTGAAACAGTATTTATTAATTCCAGTAAGATACAACTGCATATTTATTCTTATAATGACTGTATTAGTAAGTTTAAGACATCTTAGGTTAGAAACAAAATTTGGCCAAAGCTGCTTAGGACAGACCTTAAAACAATGCACACAAGGGACCAGTATATACAACCCTTTCCATTTCAAGCTGATCAAAGGAGAGTATTTTTATTAGTGAAGACTGATCTCAAAATGTTGAAACTAATTTAAGAATGAAATTTTTAATATGTTGATTTTAAGGAGCAAAGTGCTTTGTACACTGATAGGAAAGAAAATCTTGTTTGCACTTTTTTTTTAAATAATCAATCAGGCTGCAGGTTTTAAAATTGCTCATATCTAGTATGATGACGCTTGAGACCTGGACTCCTGGGCTGGAGAGATGGCTCAGGGGTTAAGACTCTGCCTCGAAAGCAGAAGGTCCTGAGTTCGGAACCCAGGTCCCATGTAAACAATGTCAGGCAGAAATGGCAGTGGCCTGCACTTTGGCCCTAGTGGGCAGAGCCTGGGAAATACCAGAGCAAAGCAGGAGGAAGAAGCGAATCAGGATGATTCCACACTCTTGGTCCTCCACAGGGACACACAGTGCCCTCACACACACACACACACACACACACACACACACACACACACACACACAAAGTAAATAAATAAAGTATCAGATAAGTAGCATAAAAAATGAAAGGTTGGACTCTTAAGGTATTTATCTGAATTAAAGTTATTATCTGAAACATTCCCATAAAAATACTATTTGTTTATGACAGGAAGGGAAGGAGAGAGAGAGAATGTCACAATGTGTGTGTGTGTGTGTCTGTCTGTGTGTCTGTGTGTGTGTGTGTGTTTGTGTGTGTGTGTGTGTGTGTGCAGGTCAGAGAACTACTTTTCAAAGTCACTTCTCTGCTTCCCCCATGTGGGCTTCTGGGGATTGAACTCACGTTTCCAGGTTTGCACACACAGTCCCCTTTACCCGATTAGCCATCTCACTGGCCCTGCTTCTTCTCATTTCCATGAAAGTGTCCACCGTTAGAAACAGCTCTTGTCTATAATGAGAACTCTTTCAAAATGATTCATAAACGCAGGGTAGCCTTAAGAAATCTACGGAAAGAGCCACTGATTCCTTGTCTGTACTTACCAGGTCAGGAGAGTTTTATATACTGAAAAGTTTGATGTATTGTCACAAATTATGCTTTGGTCTCGAGCCTGTGCATAAATAAATGGATGAAAGTGCAGTATTTGTCTGAGTTCTGGGACACGTGCTTATAAATCAAGCCTGTAGCGCCTAATTAGACCAGACTGGCCGGCTAGGGGACCCTGGAAGTGATGTCAATGTCCATTTTTTTAATGTCCATATCTTAAGGGCAAAATATGAGACTGCCCCCCTTTCTCCCAACAGTGGAAAGGGAGAGAACTGGTTGGGAGCTCCCGACTCTCTGGCATTGGGCCCAGTGTCTTCTGGGACTTGTGGTCCTTGTGTTTGCAGATCAGCGAGGTGGCTCGCGGATGGGACTGACCCCGGGATCCTCCCACCTGCTTCTCCCTCTTGGGCATCTGTCAAGTTACTGTAACAAAATGCCAGAGGCCCGGGGCGCAGCGATGGCAGAAGTGAATTGCTCTGTTCTGGAGGACAGGAGGTCCCGGTGTCTGGCGAGGTGTGATGGCGCCTTTTAACCAGGTCCCCATGATGGGAGGGGCGGGTGATGGTGTGTGTGTGTGTGTGTGTGTGTGTGTGTGTGTGTGTATGTGAGTGAGCACATGTTTGTGCCAGAAGATGCTGTCTGGTGTGATCCCAGAAACACCGTCCACTTCCTTCCACACAGGGGCTCGTAGCGCCTAATTAGACCAGACTGGCCGGCTAGGGGACCCTGGATCCACCTGTCCCCACCCAGTGCGGGAGTTATGAGCATGTGCCCACCATGCCTACATCTTATGGGGATGGTGGGGCTCAAAGTTGGGTCCTCATGTATGTGAGCCATCTGCCCAGCCCCTCCTCTCCCCCCAGGTCTCTGCATGTGTATTCATCCATAGGTGTTCGTGTGTGTATGTGTGTGTGTACGTGTGTGTGTGCACATGTGTGTGTGGGGGTGGGGTGGGTGTGCCTGTGCCAAGGTTCGCATTCGGAGTCAGAGGACCACCCTGGGTGTGGGTTCCTGCCGTCCTCACTGACCCCGACGTCTCTGGAGACTCGCCTGCAGGAGATGGGATTGTAGACACGTGTCTCCATGGATGCTCTGGGGATTTGAACTCAGATCTTCACACTTGCATGGCAAGTACTTTTACTCAGTCATCTCCCAAACTCCCACTCTTCCTTTTATTTTTAAAATCAATCAATTATTTGTTTGTTTGTGTATTTACAAGCTGTTTCTGCCCAACCCTCTCTAAGAGGGCAAAGTCATCCCCCGTCCCCCCCAAAAAAACCCTTGCTAACTGTGCGGCCACATTCAGAACTGGTGGCTGATTCCTCTTCCCATGCAGTGCCCACGTCGTGCGTGGCAGCTGAGCGATCCCCACTCACTTTCTAGAAAGAAGAAAATGAGCTGCCCTAGTAGCCATAACTATGGATATGTGGCCAATGTCACATCATTGAAATGATGACTGATAATTTCGCCTCCATGTTTCAGTGGCCATTTCAATCGTGCCAAGTGGGGTGACTGCTGGGTACCCAAAATGGGTTTGGTGGGCTCCCTCACCCTGTGCCTGTGTCTAGCACCTGAGGGTCCAGCTGTCTCAGCCTGTGGATGTGCAAGGTTCTTGACTTCAGGGGTCAGTGTGTGGCTTTGCAGATGCCCCTGAGCCGTGCAGGGCCTGAGGGAAGTATGCCCCGTGCCACACCTGTTCCACAATGCTCTGCTCTCCTGGGCTGACAGGGGCGTATTTTCCCAGATAGAGTTTTCCTCCCTCATCCCCCCCACCCCCAATCTGGGGATCGGGGCTTAATACCAGTGCAGACGGATGATTCAGAGCCAACAGCAGGCTCAGGGCTGTGGGCCACTGTCCTGTTATCTGCCACATGGACCAAGCTGTGCAGAGCACAGTTCAGAGGCAGATGAGGAGGGGGCTGCACCCCAAGGACTCTGCTGGTCTCCTGTGGTCTCTCCTGGTTGTCAGTCCCCTAAAACTCATGTCTAAGTCTTTATAATGAAGTTCGTTTATTTTGACGTTAGTTTGGAGGTGGTGTCTGTTACCTGTGTCCCAGGAGCCACGGCAAACTGTCATGGACAGACTTCTGGTCTGTCCCTCACAAGGCCTTCCTGCCAGGTTCTGCTCTGTCCCCAGCAGCGTGGTCTTACCCAGGACAGGCCCAGACCCCTCCAGGGAGTGCAGACCAGTCACAACCTCCAGGCCCCAGGCTCCCTCCCTCTCTCCCTCCCTCTCTCCTTCCCTCTCTCCCTCCCTCTCTCTCTTTCTGTTTCTCTCTCTCTCTCTCCTTCCTTCCTTCCTTCCTTCCTTCCTTCCTTCCTTCCTTCCTTCCTTCCTTCCTTCCTTCCTTCCTTCCTTCCTTCCTTCCTTCCTTCCTTTCTCATACCCACATGCATGTGTGTTTTGCATGTGGATGGGTGTAACATGTGTGGGTATGTATATAAGAGCATCCTTGAGCCTGTGTCCCTGTGGAGGCCCAAGAGTGACACTGGGAATCATCCTGGATTGCTCTACCTCCTTACTGCTTTGCTCTGGGGTTTCTTAGACTCTGCCTTCCAGGGCTTGGAATTGAAGCTGTTGCCATTTCCGCCTGCATTTTTACATGGGATCTGAGATCCCACCTGAGGTCCTGTTGCTTCCAAGGCAAAAACTTTAACCCCTGAGCCATATCCCCAGCGCCCAGCCCTCTTCCTATCTGTGGACAGTGTCTTATGAAGGAAATGGTAGGAACATCCAACAATCCAGCAGGGATAATCACTCAGGGGGTCGGGTCATTTTGACACCACACAGGAGGTTGGGGGACACATGTTCCCAGCCACCTGTTTGTGTGTGGGGGGTCCCGCCCACTTACACCGTGCTTGAGTTTTCAGACATGCCTGGATTGCACCCCATCCCTCAACCCATCTGTTCTTGCACAGCGCATCAACTTCCTGTTTGATAAGGTATTGTGTGCAGAACGTGTGGGGTGTGACTGTGCTCATATGAGGTCACATTCCTGCATCGTGTCAGAGAAGGGCTCAGAAAGACGAAGAATGGTCTAAGGCAGATGGTCTCGTCCTTGGGATAAGGCATTGTGTCTCCCCCTCCTCACAGGGTCTCCCAGGCGGGTCTTGGTGTTAGTATGTGGTAGCCTTCCTCCTCTTTCCCTCTCTCCTCCTCCTTCAAAAAAAATGATAGATATATTTTAAAAAAACAGGAAGCAGACAAATTTCAACAAAGCAGCTTATGGAAGAGACATTTTCAGAGATTGTCCATGGAATGCTGTTTTAACCAGTCTCCTCCTCTTCCTCATCTTCTTCTTCCCCTTCCTCCCCTCCCTCCTGCTTCCTCTCCTCCTCCTTTTCCTCCTTGTCCCCATCCTCTCACTCCTCCCTTCCTCTTCCTCCCCTTCCTCCTCCCTCCCTCCCCAGCAGCTGTCACCCTCCCAGTTAGCTTTCCGTGGTCCTGCAGCCCGTCCTCTGGCATCTTTCTGCTGTGCTTTGAAGCAAGTTCCGGCAGACTCTAAACTCTCCTGTCTCTACTCTGAGATCCCCCGGCCCTGGTGGAAGAAGCAGCCAGCTCTTCTTGTCTCAGCTCAGCACACTGGTTTCCATGGCAACAGAGAGCGAGGATGGAAGCCAGTCCTCTCACCTGTGTAGAATTAAAAACCACCCTCTTGGGGGAGAAGAGTGATCCCCCCCCAGAGAGACCTGGCTTTTGCCTCATTCAGCTAAGTAGGGAAGGGATCTGGGAGGCAGATATGTGTGAGGGTCTATAAGTGCATTCTGTGGGGGAAAAGGTACATGAGCAACAGTTGCCCATAGCAACGCTAACCCTGCTTCAGAAGCTGCTGGTCCCCTGGGCTAGATCACAGAGGGACGCACCTCAGAATCCACACTTGCCTGGAACACAGTCCGGCCATTCTCTCAAGGTTACTCCTGGGGGCAGGATTCAGGACCAAACTGCGTAACTCCATTGGTAAAAGAGGAGACACTTCGCCAGATCAGGGAGGTAAGAGAATTTGAATGCAGGTGTCTCCGTTGCTCTTTCTGCTGAGAGACAGCACTCATATACCACTTTTGGGGAGAAAAGGAGATGCACTTGGCAGAGGGGAGATATAGTCTGTTATGGTGGGAAAGACAGGGTGGGTGGCAGAAGCTGGAGGGAGCTCAGGCCACTGCAGACATCAAGGAGGCCGAGAGAGCACCCAGCAGACTCCTAGTAGAGGCAGAGTGGGCTACCCCACCTCCAGGCCTGTCCCTGTGATGTGCCTCCTTCCAGCAAGGCTCCGCCTCCTAAGGTGCCTCAGCCTTGCCAAATATTAGCATCAACTAAAGATATAAACGCACGAGCCTGCAGGGGAACCACTCACCTTCAAACCAGGACAGCAGGTGATTCCCTGTTCTACCCACATGAAAGGATGCTTTTAAAAATATTTTGGACTGGAGAGATGGCTCAGGAGTTAAGACTCTGCTTCGAGAGCAGAAGGTCTTGAGTTTGGATCCCAGGTCCCATGTGAAAACGGCAGGCGGAAATGGCAGCAGCCTGAATTTCCGGCCCTAGTGGGCGGAGCCTAGGAAACCCAGAGTGAAGCAAACAGAAGGTAGACGCAATCCAGGATGATTCCTGAAGTCACCCTTCATCCTCCATAGAGACACACAGTGCCCTCTGATATACACATACACACACACACACACACACACACACACAATAAATAAATAAATAAATAAATAAATAAATAAATAAATAAATAAATAAATAAATAAATATAAGGTTAAAATTTTTTTATTTATTTGAGAAGAGGGGACATACACAAGCTAAAGTGTGCTTGTGGCGGTCAGAGGACCACTTTCAGAAGTCCTTCCACTGTATGGGCTCTGGGGAATCAAACTCAGGTCACCAGATTGCTGACAGGCGCCTACCACGGAGCCAGGGCTGTTCTTAGTCACGTAACCTGGATGACCAGCTTCAGGTTCTCAGTCTCAAGACTGCCGGAGGCGTGAGATGCTCTAATTACCCACATTTTCCGGACCAAGTGTGGAAGATCCAGAGAGACTAAGCAACTGCCGGAGTTCACCATGCTGGGAAATGTCCAAGTTAGGATTGGAACCTGGATCACCTGCCACTCCAGGTGGGAACCAGGAGGCTCCAGCTTGCTCGGAGTCAAGGGTCCAGGCACTCTGGTACTCTGCAATGCAATGTCCTTTCTTTTGGGGGGGTAATGGGGGGTGTATATGTGTATGACTGTGTGGCGTGTGTTTGTGGGCTATTTGTATGTGTGTCCCTGTGGAGGCCCAAGGGTGACATCAGCAATCATCCTGGATTGCTCCGCCTCCCAATTGCTTTGCTCTGGGGTTTCCTAGGCTCTGTCTTCCAGGGTCAGAAGTCCCCAGCATTTTTAGGTGGAATCTGGGATCCAAGCTCAGCACTGTTTGCTCGTGAGGGAAGGGCTTTAACCTCTGAGCCACCTCCCCCCAGGCTCCTGAAGTCACCTTAGTCCTCCATAGAGACTAAGTTGCATCCTGACTTTGTGCGCTGATAATCCCAGCACTGTGGAGGCAGAAGCAGGAGGAGACCCTGTCTCCAAAGATAACGTGGGCGGTCAGCGAGACACTCAGCAAGTAGCAGCACCTCTGTGCAAACCCGGCCAGGGGTTAAGATCCCCCCGGGCCACGAGAACAGAGAGGGAGACCAGAGGAAATCAGTGAGGCTGTTGCGGCATTCATCCCCTGGCTGTGCTTGCAGGGTCACTTTCTAGGAGTCTGTATGAATCCGGGTTCAGCACATATAAGCCCCGCCTGCCCCCAGCACCACAGATGGACAAAAACAAAACCGAAAGAGAGCAATTTTTAAAAAATATTTTAAAAATTATTTATTTATTTTTATATAATAAAATTATTTATTTAGTGTGTGTGTGTGTGTGTATGTGTGTGTATGTATGTGTGTGTGTAAGAGAGAGAGAGAGAGAGGACACTGTGTGTCCCTGTGGGGGCTCAAGGGTGACTTTGGGAATCATCCTGGACTGCTTCTATCTCCTTCTTGCTTCCCTCTGGGATTTCCCAGGCTCTGCCCACAAAGGCCAGGAAGTGCAGGCCACCACCGTTTCCACCTGGTGTTTTTTACATAGGACTCAGGATCTGAACTCAGGACCTTCTGCTTGCCAGACAGAGTCTTAACTCCTGAGCCATCTCTCCAGCCCAAAAGAGAACAATTCTGAGCAGCGAGGATGGGTAACAGTTTCCCCGACTAGGGGCTTGGAGCCACCCGCTGCGTATTTTACTAGCACACCACACTGCTAGACTCTTACTCATCTCAGAACAAAAGAGTTTAGTGCCAAGATTTGCTCAGGGCAATAGGGGAGAAGAAGCCTTGGGTAAGAGAAATGAGGGTCTCACATGCCGGGGTGGGAAGGGGGCTAGTCTTGTAGCTTTCCAAAAAGTTATGGCAAAGGACACTGTCAAGTGTGAAAGATGTCTGCATGTGCTGCCACGTGTGCAGGGATCAACACCCGGATCCCTCTCTTCCAGGCGGCAGGTCTACACTGACTCGTTCCCCACCCATCAGGTATCTATGCCAGCTCTCTCTCCTCCACCCTACAGGTGTCTACACTGGCTCCTCCTCTACCAAAGCCCTGGGAATGCAGGTAGATCCTTCCTGCCTCTCTGATCAGGCCGAGAAAGAAAGTTTTTATTTTTTAATTTTTTTTAATTTATTATTTATTCAATTGTGAGTATGTATGCATGTGTGCGTGTGTGTGTGTGTGTATATATGTGTGTGTAGAACCACGGAGGAATTCGGGAACCACCATGGACGCCTCCACCTCCTCCTTGTTTACTCTGCCCCGGGGTTCACAGGCTCCGCCCTACCAGGACCGGAAACGCAGGCCGCCCTCGCTTCTGCCTGGCGTCTATAGGTGGGGTCTAGGATCCGAACTCAGGACCTTCTGCTTGCAAGGCAGAGGCTTAACCCCTGAGCCACTTCTCCAGCCCCCTTTATTTTTATTGTGATATTTATTGATCGATTGATTGATTGCTAGAAGTCATTCATTGGAAGCTCCAAGCTATGAGAGACACACACGATCCAATTTATATTTTGAAAGAAGGACCTGGCTGCCTCGCGCCAGTGGGCCGTGGAGAGCTAGGGGAGCCGACGCACTGCTTTGGAAGGGTCTGTTAGGCGGAACGAGGAGCAGGAGCCGAAGCAAAGTCTGCCAGGCCCTTGAACTGATCAGACAGGACTGAGCTACGGGCGGCAACCTGGCCTCATCTCTCTCGATCTGGATCCTACTCTGTCTTAATATAATATCAGTCCTGCCGATGATGACTTGCTTCTCTGGAAAGGCAGGTGGCCAGAGCTGCGTGGAGACCCCCTGGCTCTGAACTCTGAAGGAAGAGGGTTATTACCCGGTCTCTGCTACTCACTCACCCCCCACTACCCCTGCTGGCCCCAGGTTTCCAGGGTGAAATGGGTGGAGCTTTGTGGCACATCTGGGAAGCGTCTCCTTCTAATGTCATCTGAATCGCTGTGGGAAGAACCAGCCCACCTGGGCCGGACCATCCCTGGGCATGTGGATAAGTCAGGAGAACTGGTTCGATACTTGGCAGCTGGGCAGAGGAGAAGGCATGCCTGTGGCTTTGGCGTGGTCAGTTCCGGGGGCCCCTTCTGGTAACTCTCCTGCCATAATGAACTTGTACAGTGGCCATGAACAAGCCCCTGGTTTCCTGAGGGTTTGGGTCACCTATTTATCAGGGCGACAAAACATCAGACTCAGAGATAACTGGTAATTTGTTGTCCTGGGTCAGGAGGCTGGAAGCCTCAGTGGTGCCCCTCAGCACCCCCTCCCTGCTTCTCTCCCCTCTTACACCCCTCCCCCCAAACCTGTGCCTAAATCGGCTTCTTCATGAACGGCAGGGCTGGGTGATCCGGTTGGTTTTTCCATCGATGAACCCTGCTCCTTATTTCTGCATTTGTCTCCTGTGCTGCTTCACGTTGGTCTAGAGAACAAAGCTCTCACCCCAGGGCCCCTTTCTCCAGGGGTGTGACTTTCCAACAGTCCGGAGCACGGTCCTGTACTTTTGAACACCTGATAGGCACGCGTGCATGTATGCAATGCACATGTGCGATTCTGCTTTTTTTTTTCTTTTTATCAATATTTATAGTCTTTGGCACACAAGGAGATCTGGTTTGTTCTTTTAATATTTTACTTACAGAGAGAGAGAGAGCAGGAATTCACACGGAGGTCAGAGGGCAACTTCCAGAAGTCAGTTTTCTTCTACTCTGTGGACGCCAAGGGACTGAAGTCAGGTCACCAGGCTTGCAGGCAAACGAAGACATCTCATGTGACCTAGTTTATTATTTTTTAAAAGATATCTTTATTAACACAATGGAATTCTACCTATTTCCCTGTTGATAGACATTTAGAATGGTTCCAAGTTTTTGAGGTGAGTGTGTTTCACACACGCCTGCCCATACATTGGCACACACCTATTTCTATGGAAAAGGCAGGCCCTGCTTCCTGGGGTGGTTGTAGGCTCTGACCCCCATCCCCACCCTGTCTTACCAGGGGAGGACAGTTTACTTTTGCTAATATGTCTGACAAAAAGATATCCTTTTATTGTTTGAACTTGAACCCCCCACTCTTAAATAACTTCCTTTTTTTGAAAGCTCCGCCTTCCGTTTCCCCTAAGTGACTGTTGAGCTAGAGAGATTGATTTCCTTTCATGCTGGGGGGCGGGGAGGGGGTGTATTTAGCATCCTGTCCATAGCTTTATTAAGCAGCTGCACTTTCTTCTAGAACCTTCCTTAAGGAAACCAGGAATATGGCTGTGATGCATTTAGGAAGCCACGGGGCTTCCGGGTCTTTCATCTTCCTTATGTCCTTTGGAGGGGGGTTAATCAGTCACCAGTGGGCTCAACAGAAGAGCAGGGTTAAGAGTGTTTGCAACCTAGAAGGGATCTTTGGGGTGAGGGGACTTTAAGGATGTGTTGAAGGCAAAGCTCAGGAAGAATGTGGGAGCCAGGGTCAGGGGTGCAGGTGATGTGTTGGAGCAGAGTGGGGTGGCGGAGGGGTGGAGACATGGCAGGAAAGGCTCTAAGGTCAGCCCAGAGCACCCTAGATGGGCACAGGTTCCACTTGTGTCATAGTTAAGCACAGGTGTCAACTTGACTGTTGAGGATTTGGGCTCTGGGCACAGTTGTAGAGTTGATGGTTGAGTTAAGCCCAGAGCAAACCTGAAGGAGATTGTCTAGCTGCAGGGGAAGACCCAGCCCATGGTGGGTGGGATTAGGCCCTGGATAAATCACAGAGAGCTGGTTGAGAGAGTGGGCATCCTTCTGTATACTTGGCCAGACATGCTGGTCTGGCAAGTAAGGATTGTCCATCTCTCAGCTGTTATGCAGTGATGGTGTGGCCAGTTCCCTCGGCCCTGGTGTTGGTGCGTGCTCTCCTGTCAAGCTGGACTGAGAACTGTAATCGGACTATTGTAAGGAAATAAACCCCTTGTTCCCTTAAGCTGTGTGATGGTCATTTATCAGCAACCATGCAGGTGGACTGCAACAACTTGTCTTCCACTTGGACCCTGTGAAGTTGGGGGAACTTTATCCTCTTGGTTAACAGGAAAAGAGAGACTCAGAAGTGGCTCTAGCAGCTGGGGAGGGAGGGTGAGGGGTCAGAAAACAAACAAACAAACAAACAAAGGAGCAAAGAAACAATCAGACAAAAGGACCACAGGCAGGTGGGCTCCTCCTCCTGGCCTCTTGTGGGGGGTCTCCCCTTCCCCCCATGATGGGCACGCCTTCTACACCAAGGCACTGTTGTGTGTCACCTGAACTCAGAGCAGCTCATTTCCTACAGAATGTGACAGAGGTTCCTGTCCCCGCCTTACAGCTAGGGAAACTGAGTCTGGGAAAAGACAAGGGATGGGGTTGGGATTCCTACTCAGGCTTCCCAAGTCTGGCTGTTATTCTGCCCCCTGTTCTCCCCCACTTTCACCCAGTGACCAGTCAGAGATCCTCCAGGATGATGCTGCTCTGGCGGAGTGTTTATCTTACCCTAGTGGACAAGCGCCGGGCCGCTGGCCAGGCCGCACTGGCCGACAAATGGAACCTCCATACAGAGACAAGGTGACCATCTTGCTAGTCCCTGTCCAAACTGTGCCTGGACAGAAGGGACTGGAGTCTGCAGCAGTGAGCTGGATGGACAACTTGTGAATGGACATTCCTGGAAGGACACGCTGCACGAGCCAGGCTGTGCTGGGCTGCTGAGCGCCCTCATGAGAGGAAGGATGGGAATGTCCCAAGTCCAGAGTCAGACTATCTTGGGCCATCTTTGTCCCCTTTGACAGCCATTTATTACCCATCTCCATGTGTGATCTCGCGCCCTGGTAATTCTTAGGTAAACCCTTTGGCGTGTCCAACCAGAATGTTCTCAGCTAGCATTTGAGGCCTCAAGCCAGACATCTCTCTCTGCTTTGCTGCAACTCGCCCACCTGGGTTTCCAAACAATATATTTGAAAAGCGCCTTGATGTAGAGCTGTCTCTGTGCTGTGGTTTTCCTCCACAGCTAGACACGTGGAATTTGGAGGCAACCTGAATCTGTATTCCTGGGTCACGGTTAGTCATATTTGGCTCTAGAATAAACCACACTCTTCCTCCCTTTAGGGTGAGACTCATGTTTCTTAGTGAACAGTGTGAGAGGCTGGAAGCCCTTCCTCACCTGGGCCTCATGCATGGAACGGAGCATGCTTGGGAAAGCCACACCAGAAACAGCAAGACTCTCATATCTAACACAAGCCCTACTCAGCAATAACAAGCAAATAAACAAATAAATGCTCTCTAATGTTGGCATAGTAGTGCATGCCTGTGATCCCGGAACTTATTTATGTATCGCTGCACGGTATTTGTGCTAGTTGGATTTGGGTGCAGACTTGACAACTGAAGGCTGAGCCCTGGGCACACCTGTGCAGAGTTAGTAGTGAAGGCAAGCCCTGAGCAAGCCTGCAGGAGATTGTCTGATTGATGTGGGAAACCCCGCCCACAGTGGGTGGGGCCATGCCCTGGGTGGGTGAACAGGATGGAGGGGGCTGTTTCAGTGCATTGGTATTTTTCGGCATGCTCTGCAGACTTGCCGTGTGGCCAGTGAGGTCTCCCCCTCTTTCAGCAGACCCTGTGGATATGGTCAGGTTCTGCAGCCCCTGATATGAGATGTCCTGCCCAAGCTGGACTAAGAGTGCAGCCAGAATCTTCAGAAAGACTCCCCTCAGCTCCTCGGTTGTGAATTTATCGGTGACATGCAGACAAACTGCAGCCGGCCTTTTTGCATGTCTTCATGCAAACACACACCGCTTTTCCCACTCAGTAAATGGCATCAGCCTGCATTTCTGGGACATCTTAGGATGTAGAGGTAGAGACAATCCAGGATGATTCTGGAAGTCACTCTTGGGCTTCCATAGACACACATGGTACCCTCTAATACACACACACACAAATACAATTTTTAAAAGATGTGAACTATGACCCCTAAATTCCTTACTTATGCTTGTGATAAATGTTTTTTTTTATGAAAAATTTAATTATACATTTTAAAATTTTTTACCAGTTCCCTCCCTCCCCCCTCCTCCCCCTCCCCTTCCCCCAGTGCCTCCCCCCCAATTCCCAGAGAGTCCTTTATTGTGTACGCCTAACTCTCCACTGGGTCCTCCTCTCCGATGACATATAAGGACCCAGTGGCATTTCCATAAGCCCTTTCTCTTGTTCCCCTTAAGCATAAGATCACTACTATGGCTGTCAATCCCTTGCCTCCAGGGGTCTCGGTGCCCTTAACAGATGCTAGACTTTATGAGGGCAACAGTGCGCTGGACATTGCGCAGGGCATGCAAAGTCCCATTACGATTGCTTTGGCCCCAACTATTGTTGAGAATCTTGCAAATCGTTGCTCCTCCCATCCTTTTGCTCTTACAATCTTACCGCCCCCTCTTCCGCAAATGTCCCTGAGCTCCAGGATGGGGAGAGATTAGGCTGTCCTAGTTCTATGTGATTGATATAGAGTCTCTGAAGTTCTGGATTGTGGTTTGTTGATTTTCTTTTGCAGTTTTGCTGCTCCTGCAATTCCCTTCACTCCATTCTGCTGGGCACTGTATGTCACCCCCTGGCCAGAGACAAAAAGCTGTTAAACTGGAGTCTTGTTGTAATAGCACATTCAAGGGTAGATGTAATAAGAGTAGGAAACCTCACTGAGGGAGGGGTCCATCACCCATTTGCAAAATGATTACTTTTTATCTGCTAGACTATATGCCCTCCCCTCCTGGTGAGATCAGGAAAGAACGTCTGTGAACTTAACCAGGTTTCTCATTACTTACTTGCAGACCTTGATGGAGGCCTATTTTCTCTGCTGTAACATGGTCCCCTCTCTCCTTGTTTCTGGTGTGGCCCTCCTAACCCATCTCTCTTGTTCATAATCCTTGCAATTACTGTGTTACATAGGTTTACTTTTGAGTGTCTCAATGTGGGCTGGGTGAGTTTGGTACTAGGAGCCACCTATTAGGGAGTACATACGGCACTTAATTTTCTGGGTTTGGGATACTTCACTTAATATAATTCTTTCTAATGACATCCATTTCCCAGCAAATTCCAGTAATTCATCATTTTTGATGGCTGAGTAGTACTCCATTGTTTAGATGTACCACAGTTTCCTTATCCACTCGTCAACTGTTGGACATTTAGGTTGATTCCATGACTTTGCTATTGTAAACAGTGCTGCTATGAACATGGTCGAGCTTGTGCTATTGAGGCAAACCTCTGCTGCATGGGGGGTTATTCCCAAAAGTGGGATAGCAGGGTCATACGGCATTTCAATCTTTAATTTCTTTAAGAATCTCCAGACGGCTCGCCAGAGTGGCTGTATGAGCCTGCATTCCCACCAACAATGTAGGAGAGTTCCCCTCTCTCCACATCCTCTCCAGCATTTGTCGTTGTTTGTATTGTGGATTTTTGCCATCCTGACCGGGGTGAGATGATATCTCAGGGAAGTTTTGATTTGCATTTCCCTGATGGCGAAGGAAGTGGAGCATTTTTAAGATAATTGTTAGACATTTTAATTTCATCCCTGGTAAAGTTTCTTTGAAGTTCCAGGGCCCATTTTTTAATTGGGCCAGTGTTTTCCTTGGAGTTTAATTTTCTAAGTTCTTTGTGCACTCTGGACAGTAGAGCTCTGTCAGATATGTGGTTAGTGAAGATTTTCTCCCATTCTGTGGGTTGCCTTTGAGCTCGTGTGACAATCTCTTTATCTGAACAGAAGCTCTTTAATTTCACAAGATCCCAACTGTTGAGAGTTGGTAGCAGTGACTGTGCCATTGGATGTCTGTTTAGGAAGTGTTGGCCTAGCCCAATCAGCTCGAGGGAGTTCCCTATCCTTTCAACTATGGTTTTTAAAGTCTCTGGTCTGATATCAAGGTCCTTGATCCATTTGGAATTAAGTCTTGTACATGGTGACAAGTACGGGTCCAGCTTTAATCTTCTGCATGTGGAGATCCAGTTTTGCCAGCACCATTTGTTGAAGATGCTGTTCTTTTTCCATTGGATTCTTTGGGCCCCTTTGTCAAAGACCAAATGGCTGTAACTTTGTGGGCTTATATCTGGGTCTTCAATCCTTATCCATTGATCTGTGTGTCTATTTTGGAACCAGGACCAGGCTGTCTTTATAACTATGGATTTGTAGTATAGACTTAGGTTTGGTATGGTAATACCTCCAGCTGTGTTTTTGTTACTCAGGATTGTTTTTGCTATCCTGGGTCTTTTGTGCCTCCATATGAACTTTGAGATTGTTTGGTCAACTTCTTTGAAGAATTGCTTTGGGATTTTGATTGGTATAGCATTGAATCTGTATATTGCCTTTGGTAGGATGGTCATTTTTACAATGTTGATTCTGCCAATCCAGGAACAAGGGAGGTCTTTCCACCTTCTGGTGTCTTCTGCAATTTCTTTCTTTAGGGTTTTAAAGTTTTCATTGTAAAGGTCTTTTACCTCCTTAGTTAGGTTTATACCAAGGTATTTCATTTTTTTAGGGGTTATAGTAAATGGTATGGTTTCTCTCAAGGCTTTTTCACTTCTTTCATTCTGGGCATATAGGAAGGCCTCTGATTTTTGCACATTTATTTTGTATCCTGCCACCCTGCTGAACTTCTCAATTAGTTCCAGGAGCTTTCTGGTGGAGTTTTTGGGATCCCTCAGGTATAAGATCATGTCATCTGCAAATAGGGATAGCTTGACTTCTTCCTTGCCGATTTGAATCCCTCTTATGTCCCTTTCTTGTCTTATGGCTTCAGCTAAGACTTCAAGTACAATATTGAATAGAAGTGGTGAGAGTGGACAGCCTTGTCTAGTTCCTGATCGAAGTGGGAATGCTTCCAATTGTTCCCCATTGAGCATAATCCTTGCTGTGGGCTTGTTGTATACAGCTTTTATTATATTGATAAAGGTTCCTTCCATTCCTACTGTCTCTAGCGTTTTGATCATAAAAGGCTGTTGGATCTTGTCAAAGGCTTTTTCTGCATCTATCGAGAGTATCATGTGGTCTTGGACTTTGGACTGGTTTACATGATGAATTACATTTATTGATTTGCGTATGTTGAACCAACCTTGTGTGCTGGGGATGAAGCCTACTTGGTCCCCATGAATGATCTTTTTAATATGTTTTTGAATCCGATTTGCTAAGACTTTGTTGAGAATCTTTGCGTCTGTGTTCATCAGGGAGATCGGCCTATAGTTTTCTTTTTTAAGTGAATCTTTATTAGGTTTTGGGATTAAAACGATATTAGCTTCATAGAAGGAATTTGGTAGTGTTCCTTCCTTTGCTATTTGATGGAACAGTTTAAGGAGTATTGGTGTTATTAACTCCTTAAATGTCTGGTAGAACTCTGTGCTGAATCCATCTGGTCCAGGACATTTTTTGGTGGGAAGATTCGAGATTACTTCCTCAATTTCCTTATATGTTATAGGACTATTTAAATAATTCACAACTTCCTGATTCAATTTAGGTACGTTGTGTTTACTTAGAAATTCATCCATCTCTTTTGTGTTGTCAAACTTCACAGAGTATAAGTTTTTGAAATATGATGTTATAATTCTCTGGATTTCTTGGGTATCAGTAGTGATAACTCCATGTTCATTTCTAATTTTGTTAATTTGGGTTTTCTCTCTCTTGCTTTTGGTTAGTTTAGCTAGGGGTGTATCAATCTTGTTGATTTTTTCAAAGAACCAGCTTTTTGATTGGTTGATTTTTCTATCGTTTTCTTAGTCTCGATTTCAGATATTTCTCCCCTTATTTTGCTAATCTCTTCTCTTCTACTGCTTTTGGGATTAGATTGCTCTAGTTTCTCTAAAGCTTTAAGCTGCATTGTTAAGTTGTTTATTTCTGATGTTTCCATTTTTTTGACGTGGGCATTAAGAGCTATGAACTTACCTCTTAGAACAGCTTTCATTGTGTCCCAGAGATTTTGGTAAGTTGTATTTTCGTTATCAATCACTTTCAGGAAATCTTGAATTTCCTTTTTAATTTCTTCCTGAATCCAGTTCTCATTCAGCATCATAGTGTTAAGTTTCCAGGAGTTAGGGTATTTTCTCTTGTTTGCTGTGTTGTGGATGTCCAGCTTTAGGCCGTGGTGGTCTGATAGGGCACAGGTTAGAATTTCAACTTTCTTGTATATGTGTAGATTCATTTTGTGGCCCAATATGTGATCTATTTTGGAGAAAGTTCCGTGTGCTGCTGAGAAAAATGTGTATTCTTTGGTGCGTGGGTGAAAAGTTCGATAGAGATCTGTGAGGTCCATTTCTTTCAGGGTTTGATTAAGTTCCAAAGTGTCTCTGTTAAGCTTTTGACCTGTTGATCTATCCCATGTAGAGAGGGCGGTGTTGAAGTCCCCAAGAATTATCGTTTGGGGGTTGATTTCTTGCTTTAGACGCTGTAGGGTTTTCTTAATGAATGTGGAGGGGCCCGTATTGGGTGCATATATGTTCAGTATTGTGAAATCTTCCTGGTGAATTGTACCTGTGACTAAAATGTAGTATCCATCCGTGTCTCTTATAATTTTTTTTGGTTTGAAATCCACTTTGTCTGATAGCATAATGGATACCCCTGCCTGTTTCTCTGCTTCCATTGCTTGTAGAATTGTTGACCAGCCTTTTATTTTAGAGCATGCCTATCTTTTGTGGTGAGATGGGTTTCCTGCAGGCAACAGATTGATGGATTGTGATTTTTAATCCAAGTTTGTAATCTGTGTCTCTTGATCGGTGAATTAAGTCCATTAACATTTAGTGTTATAATGGAGAAACTATTGTTAATTCCAGACATTTATTATGTTTAGTAGCTTTTATAAGTATATTGCTTCGCTTTTAATGGTGTTATATTTGCCTTCTGTTCTCCTGGATATGCCTGTTTTTTTCTTCACGCTTGAGTATCATTTCTAGCAGTTTTTGAAGGCCTGGTTTGGTGGCCATGTATCCCTTAAAGTTGTCTTTGTGCTGGAAATTTTTCTTTCTCCCTCGATCATGACTGATAGTTTTGCAGGGTAAATCAGCCTGGGTTGACATTTTTGCTCATTCAATACTTGAAGTATGTCTCTCCAAGCTCTTCTTGCTTTTACTGTTTCGACTGAGAAGTCATTTGTTATTTTAATAGGTTTACCTTTAAAAGTGACTTGTTTTTTCTCCCTTGAAGCTCTCAGCACCAGTTCTTTATCTTGAATGTGGAGTGTTTTAACTATTATTTGCCGCGGTGTGCTTCTATTTTGGTCGTATCTGTTTGGGGTGCGGAATGCCTCTTGTATATGAATGGGCCTCTCTTTTTTAGATGAGGAAAGTTTTCCTTGATGATCGTTTGAAAAATTTCCTCAGGGGTGGTATTTTGAGATTCTTGCTCCGGTATTCCATGAATACGCATGTTAGGCTTCTTCAGGGTGTCCCATATCTCTTGGATATTTCTCTCAAGTATCTTTTTGGCTTTAACAACCTCTTCCATTGAGCTGGTTAGTACTCCCACTTTATCTTCAAGGTCTGAATTCTGTTTTCTGCTTCATTAGTTCTGTTGATAAGACTCTCTGTGGCGTTCTGGGTTGAAGATAACTTGTCTTTTAGCTCAGTTTTAAACTCTGCTTGAGTTTGTTTTAACTGTTCTATGCCACTTTTGTTTCTTGCACTGTTTTTTCTCAACTCCTCCAGATGTCTGTTGTGTTCCTCTTCAAAGCGATTGATTCGATTATGTAATTCCTCCCGGATTTCCTCTTTCATAGTATTGAACATGGTAATGAGCATATTTTGAAAGTCGTTATCCTGGGTCAGGCTTTCTTGGCCTTTTTCCGCGGGTTTGTTCTTGTTGGAGTCTAACATTATGGGATTAATTTCTTCAGTGGGAAATTTGTTTACTTGAGTGTTGCTTCTCATGGATTTGCACTTTGACTTTGGCATTGTCATTTTAACTGTTAAGATCTCTCAATTTCACTAAACTGAATTATTTGGCCTGGGGTACTGGTGGGCGGGGCCCGAACGGGGACTTACCTAGGGCGCGGGGTGAGGCCCGGGTGGACTGCGCGTGTCCCGCGGGCGGAGCGGGGTGGGGTGAAAAGGGAGGATGGGCGCGTCGGCGTGGAGCTATTTAACCCGAGGGCAGCTGGGGCGGGGCCCGGGCGCAGGGGGAGGTCCTCCTCGTCCCTCGGCCCCCGCGCGGCTCCCGCTGGATGGTGGGAGTCGGAGCCGGGTCCCTGTGGGCTGACCTGGGGTCCTAGGGCACGGGGTGAGGCCCGGCTGGACCTCGCCTGCGCGTCCCGACTGGCGGAGCGGGGTGGGGTGCTTGTGATAAATGTTATGAAGAAATACCAGCAACAATGGAAAAAGCCTCCACCAGAACCCCAAGCAACATCAGTAACAGCAGATGGATGGACAGACAGACAGAGAGACAGGATCTTTAGGAATAGAGTCCTAGGGGCTGGAGAGATGGCTCAGGGGTTAAAACCTTTGTCTCTAAAGCCAAAGGACCTGCAACCAAACCTGGATGGCAGAGCCTAGGAAACCCCAGAGCAAAACAATAAGGAGATAGAACCATCCAGAATGACTCCTGCTTCCTACCTTGGGCCTCCACAGGCACACACACGTAAGTGCGCGCTGGCACACATTTCTCTGTGGTCTTTGTCTTCCCAGGTACCCACACGGGGGAGGGGCATCCTCGTGGCTCCCGCATCATGCTCACAAAATGAAGAATCTCAAAGGAACATGGGAGCTTGTCTGGGGTAGAAAGGAAGTGGGGGCGCGAAGCGGGCACATGGATTAGTCAGTAGTCATCACACACAGAGTATACGGGGCGACTGGAATTCCAGGGGCGGCAATCTGGAATCTCGTTCCTTTGGTCTCTCTCCTTTGATTGTGTGAGCATGTGTGGCTTCTTGGAGCCCTAGATCTTGACACGGTGAGAGTTTGGGGGACCGGGGAGCTGAGAAAAAGAGGCCAGTCCCCAGTCCTGGCTCAATCAAGTTAGAGTGGGGTGGTTGGCTGAGGCTCAGCACCCGAATTGCAGCAGGAACTCAGTAAAGGGGGCGAGCTGGTGACTGGGAGGTACCATCTTGTACTCGCCAGGGACCCAGATAGAGCAGGTAGCTAAGGTAGCTAAGGGCTCCTGCCTCACCCACTCCCTGTCTTCCCCAAGCATGTACCTGAGAGCGGCTTGTGTATAAAGAGCCAGATAAAGCACTGTGTGAGTTTCTAGGGCTGTCCTCACAGATTGCTGCCACGTGGGCGGCTTAAAGCAGCTGGGATTTGTTTTCACTGGCTCTGGGGGCCAGGAGTCCACAGCTCAGACATCCAGGCTGTGCGTGGAAGAATCCCACGGTGTCTCCTCCAGCTTCTGCAGGTTTGGGGCTTTCCTGGGCTTGTGTCCACGGAACTTTGCTTCCTGCCTGTTGGCCATCTATCCCGTGTACCAAGGCCTGTGAATCTGTTTCCCTGTAAGGACACTCCACATTGTACCTGAGGCTCACCCCAACCCACCCCCCCCAGAACCTGTTTCCAAGTAGGGTTTCAGGGAGTGAAGTCGTTCACTACAGTGCAGATACGGTGGTCAATGTGCCTCTGGTCACACTGAACAGATAAGAACTCCTCCCCCCTCCCCCCACATCCTCCAGTCTTCTAATATGTGGGGCCTGACAGCCTTATCTTCCGGAATCCTTCAGCAGCTGAATGGAAGCGGAAGGACGAGGCTCATCTGTCTAGAGCGGAGGAGACAGAAGGCCAGGAAAGGTGGACTCCCCCCGCCTCCACGCCAGGAAGGACCCCAGCCAGGTCTTGGCAGATTCCTTTCTCACGCTTAACAGCCGAGGAAGCCAGAAAACAGAGATGTCCTCAAGCGAGAATGCCAGGCGCAACCACACCCAAGGCACCAAGTCCTCTGGCTTGTTCAGTGGGTCCCTTTGGTCTCTGAGCATCCTGTCTTCGAGGCCACACCTCGCTGGCAGCTCCGTCACTGTGCTTGGGTATTGTCCTCCAAGCCTGACAGGCGGGTTAAGTCAGGTGTGTGTACCTGGACTGTACCGACTCAATCAGGCCTTGCTCTGGGGCCTTGGGATGGAGGCCGATAGGTTCTGACTTTAGCACCGCTGATGGGTGCTACGCACAGGCAGGCAAGATCAGGACTGGGCCGCCCTGTGCCACCGAGTGGCATGGACCGTGTCAGATGTGGGAGGATTAGCCAGAGGCCAGTGGAAGGTGGGCTTCATAGGTGACTCTTGCAACCAAGCCACAGGGCATCTTTGATCTCTTTATAAACCCGAGAACAAGGGCTGGAGAGGTGGCTCAGGGGTTAAGCCTCCGCCTTGCAGGCGGAAGGTCCTGAGTTCGGATCCCAGATCCCACGTATAGACGCCAGGCGGAAGCGGGGGCGGCCTGCCCTTCTGGTCCTGGTAGGGCGGAGCCTGTGAATCCCGGGGCAGAAGGAGGTGGAAGCGTCCATGGTGGTTCGCGAATTCGTCCGTGGTTCTACACACACACACACACACACACACACACACACACACACACACGCGCGCGCGCACATATACACACGCATATGCACACAGTTGAATTAATAATAATAAAAAAAAATTAAAAAACCCGAGAACAAGACTGTTTCTCCCTGTCAGCTGTAGATCCTCCCCGACCTTCGATGAGCGCCCATCTGATAAACCCACTGAAGTTAGAAAGTTCATAGGTCAGAAATGCCTTGGAGGGCCGACGAGATGGCTCAGTGGGTAAGGATACCTGTTCTCAAACCTGGGGTCCTGAGTTCGATTCCCAAGAAAAGAATAAGCCCCAAACCAAGAGTAGCTTAAATTCTAAATACCTTTATTTATGTGTTTACCAAGATGCCTGGAAGTAGATAGTTCTAGAAGGAGGTTAGGAGAGACTCCACTTCATCTGGGACATAGATGGGTGTTTACTGTCTTTCTTTCTTGCCTGTGCTTGGTTCCTAGACGATGACTCTCCTCGTAGCAACAAGATGGCTGCTGAAGCTCCAAAAATCACATCCTCACAAGACAGTGTTCAGTTCTGGAAAGGGCAGATAGCAAGTACAGGAAAGCTTTTCTCTGGACATCCCCATCTCTTGCAGAAGGGGCTGGGAAAGCCGCTTTCTGAGAAATCTGTCCATGCCTTTCTTTTATGTCCCTGGTCAGATGTGAGTTATACTGAGTTTGTGTGGCAGAATTAGTTAGGCAGGTAAGTCTTAACTCAACCTCCAGAGCTGAATGGACTCAGTCCGTGGAGCAAAATATGAACTGGAGGGGTGAGGAAGAAGGGGCCAGGCTTGAGGCCCCCCCTTCCCTGCCCCTCCCCTCCATTCTAACCTAGGGTATCTGGGAGGACATGTACCATCTTTCTGTTCCGGTGTAGCAGGGCGCTCACAGCTTACCTGGGGCACTGCAGAACATCTGTGGTGGCCTTCCAGGAGCCGGTGGTTCCTCCTAACATCCCGCGCCTCTGCCGTTGCCTAGCAACAGTGCAAACTCTGCTGGGTTGTCAAGGACAATTGCATGTGCCTCTCTTTCCCATTTCTTTGTTAGAGACTGTTTATTTATATTCTCCTCTCCCCGCCCCGGGATTAGATTTAAGTTTCCAGGCAGGGTTATCTCACAGTTCCCAGGATGGGCCTTGGTCAGCCAGAAAGGGTAGTAGGGCGGGGCCATGCGTGGGGCTGGGTCTCTCTTCTGATGATGTTGAAGCTCTGGGGACCTGAGCCTTTGGGGACCTGAGCGAGTTTCCCCCTCCCCTTCCACACACACTGACCACAGCTGTGTCTTCTGCCCTTGCCCGTGTTCCTGCTGCCCACCCGGTGTGGACACGGACTGACCCGAGTTTGAATCCTGGCTCTGCTGCATAAAAAAGTGGTTTTCCATCTGTCTCCCTATTTGAAGAACAGGGACCATGATGCTCAATCTGCAGTTAGGGTGTGGGGTGGTGATAACTCGGGGGAGGGATCGGGAGAGGGAGGACACGTGAAGACGCTTGAGCTGGTTCACCTGCTGTGCAGCCACGAGGCATGTTCTCAGGGCCTCCCCTTCCTGCCTCCAATTCTGAATATGGGGGAGATGAAACACCTGTGTTGGCCAACTTCGTCACTTATAAAGAAGAAAAATAGGGGCTGGGGAGATGGCTCAGGAATTAAAGCTTTTGCCTCCTAAGCAAAAGGACCTGAGTTCAGATCCTATGTAAAAACAAAAACAAAAACAAAAACCTGCAATTGTCACCTTGGAAGGTGGAGCCTGGGAAACCCCAGAGCAAAGCAATAAGGAGGCAGAACAATCCAAGATGTCACCCTGGGCTTCCAGGCACACATGCTCAAGCGCCTTCTGGTACACACACACGCGCGCGCACACACACACACACACACACACACACACACACACACGATCACTGCCCAATTTGCCCCCTGCAACTCAGGCTTGTTTCTAAGGCAAATCTGGAGCTCACGCCCACTTTACAGGCAGGAAAGCTGCCGCCGTCCCAACCACTGTGCTGGCAGATGCTGGGTCACTGGTGTCCGTGTCCTCTGCCTCGAAAATCTGCATTGAGTGGCGCTGCATGCCACAGTTTACTTTTACTCTCTGCAGAACTGAGGATGGGACCAGAGCCTGGAACATTCTAGATGCATACTCTACCACACTGAGCGCATCTCCAGATGGCTCTAGACACCTGACCGCTGTTGAACGAAGGAGTGGACGAATGGTCTCTGCGTCAGGCTGAGGCCACCCTTGAAAGGGGGGGTCCCAATTCTAGATCATACTTTGGACGGATGATCTGAAGTTTCAGGATGGAGCCTAAGCTTCATTCACACGTGATAGGTTGCTACCAAGCCCCGCCCCTGTGTGATCCCAGCTGATGTCATACATTCTTTAATGTGGTCAATAATTCTTTACCACTTCGAGCTTCTCACATGCGGACAGTGTTCAGCTTGCTCCAATGACCTCAGTTTTAGAGGTGTGTGTGGGGGTGTGTAGACATAGAGAGAAAGAGAGAGAGAGGAGAGAGAGAGAGAGAGAGAGAGGAGAGAGAGAGAGACTGGAAGTCATTACTGGGTGGGTCTCGTCTCAGTTGTTCTCTGTCTTACTTCTTGAGACAGGGTCTCTCACAGGAACCTGGAGCTGCTATTTCAGCTTGACTGACCAGCGAGCTCCAG
Organism: Typhlomys cinereus; assembly: GCA_023101885.1. NCBI lineage: Eukaryota > Metazoa > Chordata > Mammalia > Rodentia > Platacanthomyidae > Typhlomys > Typhlomys cinereus. The sequence continues at coordinate 6,557,613 of JALPQD010000063.1, read as the reverse complement.
GATCCCCCGTCTCTCCCACCCCAGAGTTGGTGTAGACACGTGCCACCATGCCTGATCATTTACCTGCGTTCTAGGGATCTGAACTCAGGTCCTTGTGCTTGCACAGCAAGCTCTTTACTGACTGAGCCATCTGCGTGGCCCCATGTCTTCCACCCTTGCATTTCTTGGCTGCTGGTTGCCTACCCTTGGAGACTGCGACACACCAGCTCTCTGAGCATCCTCTGGTGGCGGCAACCCTTTCTGACTACAGCTTCTGGGGTTTTCCTGTCTTCCCCTACATCTCACTGCTGGAGTACCGAGGTTACAGGTGCTGCCGCTAGCCGGCTTGACCTGAGCTCTGGACGCCCCAGGCTCGCGTGCTTGCGCGGCCAGTGTTCGCCCACTGAACCCCCCCCCCCGTCTCAGCTCCTCTCATTTTCAAGAACATGTTCTGGTCTCTATTTTTGCTAGGACTTGGCAAATGGATCCGACTTTTTAGCAGACTTGCACGCATTTCTTCTTCTAAGACTGTCTCCTAGCAGCTTGTGTGCTTTTTGGTGCTAGCCCCGGCTCTTCTCTCGCTATTCTTACCTCTGCGCTACAGACTGAGACCCCTCCCCTTTCAAAAGGAGAGGGAGAAGGAAGAGGACAATCAGGAGGAACACAGGAGGATTAGGAAGTTGAACAGGAGGAGGAGGAAGATGAGAAGCAAGAGGAGGAGCAGGAGGAGACGAGGAGGAGGAGGAGGGAGAGCTGGAGGGAGAGGAGGAGGAAGGAGAGAAGAGGGAAGAAAGAAAAGCAAAGAGTCTGAGCCCCTTGGCAGAAGTCACGCAGCTTGTACCTGAAGCCTTTTGCAGCCTGTTCTAAGGTGATCACATGTCTTCCTTGGTTTTTTGTTTAATCATAACCAGGAAGTGACCCAGGGCGAACAATCTCCAGCTCCTACCCTCCAGGAGGAGGTGCACTCATTCTGCCCCCCCATACCACCTGCATCTTCAGCTGACCAGATGCTGACTGAGGCACAGCTCCATTGTCACGGCCGCTACATACCAGTGTGTGGAAACGGCTCGAGTACCAGCGTCTTTCCTCCCGTAGCGTGAATGATGGTGATGTCATGCTTGTGTGAGCGAGGAGCCGCAGGCATCTGGGCAAAGTCGTGTTCTCTCTGATGCATTATTCTCCCACGCAGAATGAACAAAAAGCCGATGCCCTTTCAGGAAGGGGGATGGGTGGTCCTTTGCAGCCCAGAGACTGAGTGGTGCTTTGGGTCACGATTATGCATGTCCACAGCATGAAAAACAGTGAAAAGCAGTACATGCCAAAAACCCCTCTCCCACAGGTAACCTTCAAGCGGAACACCACAGCTCGTCTTCACCTGCGTCAAACACACCAGCCCGTAGCTGGTAAAACCACCCACAGAGACTCATGGAAATCTCAAATGGTTTATTCAACCCCACTACTGCCCCCCCCATCAATGATTGATACACGACCTGGTGGAATATCCGCTGTGTGCTCTGGAGGCCGCATGACTTGCTGGAGGTTGCTGTTGCCCCGAAACTGCCCAGTGCCATAGGTGGCAAAGATTAAGATTGGAGACTCCAGGCATATTCAATTTTTGTCTATATTTTTAAGTTTTCATGAATGTGTTTTGGGGTGTATGCGCGTGTGTGTGTTTGCATGTGGGCGGGTAACTTGTGCTGTGAGGGTATATGTACACGAGTGCACTTGAGTGCACACCTATGGAAGCCCAAGGATGATATAGGGGATCATCTTCAACTTACAGCTGTGAGCCTGGGTCTCTAATTAAACCCAGAGCGCGCCATTAGGCCTAGTCTGTCTAAGCAGCCTGCTCTGGGGATTCCCAGGCTCTGCCTTCCAGGGCTGGAGTTACTGGCCACCGCCACACCTGCGTGGCATTTTTGCACGGGATCTGGGGAATCTGAACTCAGGGCCTTTGCTTGCAAGGCAAAGGCTTTAACCCCTGAGCCATCTCCCTGGCCCACCCTTGAGCCTCTGGTCCTCCCACCTCCACCTTCCGAGTGTTGGGTTTGCAGGTCCAAGTCACCACGCCCAGTTTATGCGGAGTTGAGGACCGAATTTGCCTGCTGGACAAGCTGCTACCAACTGTAGCCACAAGCTGATTGAGCAGCGGACGTAGGCGCACAGCCAGTCACGTCCCCTAGGGGGCGCTCACATCCCGAGGATGCTCTGTGTCCATCTGGGTTCCGGTCAGAGCTAAGTGGACAGCAGGATAAGCCAGGAGGTTCAAACTGGTCACTCTGCAGGGGATTCTGAAGCCAGCTGCCTTTACTTTACTTGCTTACCAAATATGAGCCCTGCGCCTCCTTTAAGGCTTTAGTTTACTGCTACCCTCTCCCAGAGGCACAGTGAGGTCCCTGCCCTCCAGTGTGCCAGGCCCAGGGTCAAGCCCTGTCTAGGTGAAGGGACCAGGGTGAGGTGTCAGTTGATGAATGCCCCCCATACAGGTTCGATGTCTACATGTCTCCATGGTGACTCCCTCCCCACGTCAGTACTTTTTCAGGCACTGATAGATTCCTTGCTTGGATTGGTCAGCAAGCACTGACCGCAGCTCACAGGGTCACGTGACATGTATAGACCCTGTTGCTGAGACCACGGAGCCGTGGGTAAGAAGCAGCAAAGTGCGATTCTTCTAGGCGTCACTCCTGTGTCTCTGCGAATCCACCTTTACTTGCTTGGCCCAGGAGTCTCTAGAATGTTCCAGAGTCGCCTGTCATCATTTTGTGACAAATTCAACTTCCTTTCTGTGAGATGAGAGGGACATCTATTCCCTCCACAGGGGGAAGCTCTGGATCTTCACGCTGGGGTGGATGCAGGAGATGGGGGGGCGACAGAGGAAAATCCTCCCCCTCCCAGGGACCATTCCCTCCTCTCTGCAGTGAAGGATCAGTCTCTGAACCTTGTTCAGAGAGAACTGGATGGAAGTTTCCAGACCCAGGTGCACCGTCTCGGCAGTTGCGTGACACTAGTCAGGGTTCGTCCCGAGCACTAGAGTCCTATCAGCCAGGTGGATGCAGCAACTCCTGGGATCGCCAGGGAAGAAAGTTAGACCAGCGGCAGGTCCCTTGGCTTTGGGACACACGAGGTGTGTGGTGTACACGGTTGTTGTTCCTGGGGAGACGTGAACAAACATCTGTCCACCCCCAGTTGGGGCGCCCAAAAGACTGGTCAAATGAATGATTCCAGCCAAGTCCAGCTTGGTGAACCAGTGAGCTTATTGGGGCGAGGTGGGGGTTGAAGGTTGAGCTGCTACATCATAGCAAGGACCGAACGTTCTGAACACTTGATTCTGAACACAGGCTGTGACATCTGCTCACTGTGTACATACATGCATGCATGCATGCATACATACATGCATACATACACAATACATGCATGCATGCATACATACATACATATATACATACACAATACATACATGCATACATGCATACATACATACATACATACATACACAATACATACATACGTACATCTTCCCACTGGTGTTCGTGACTGTCCCTGCCACTGTCCAGTCTCTGGGAAGACCTGTGCCTGGCACTGTGCTGGATGAAGCCCTTGATGGCAGGTGTCTGTCACTTGTTGGCATGGACAAGCTTGTCAGGGCCCTGTGGCAGGAGCACACGAGCAAGGGCAGATCCGCATCCCTCACAGACAGGCATTGGTCCGATGCAGTCAACCTGCCGGGGCCGACCGGGCAGGTGGGTCTATGAGCCCCGCCCCATCACAACGTCCACGTGCTGCCGCTAGGATACGATGAACAGGTCCCACACAGTCTGCACATCATGAAAACATCAGGATAGGGCTGGGGATGGCTCGGGGTCAGACCCTTGGCCTCACAAGCAAAAGGACCTGAGTTCGGATCCCCAGGTCCCACACAAAAAAGCCAGGTGGGCGTGGTGGTGGCTTGTAATTCCAGCCCTGGAGGGCGGAGCCTGGGAATCTCCAGAGCAACTGGCTAGCCAGACCACCCTGACGACATGCCAGGGTTTGATTACAGACTCCAATGATAAGGTGGACGAGTGATGGAGGATGATTCTCCATCTCTCTCTTGGGCCTCCACAGGCACATATGCTCAAGTGTGTACTCACATGCATTCACCACCCACATATGTACAAACACACACACGCACAGGCACACACACACACAGGCACACACACAGGCACACAGAGGCACACACACACAGACACACACATAGATACACACACGCACACACACACACACAGACACACAGACACACACAGATACACACACACACAGACACAGACACACACACACACACGCACACACACATGCACACACGAGAAAAAGTGAAAAAGAAATCATCCGCTATTTCATGGGAACGCCTTACCTAGCCTGGCCATTGCTACCTCCCCCCCCACACTCTTTATTCAAACCCCCGGCAAGCGGCCCCAGGCGTACCTGAAGGCAGATGGCCTGGATTTTATTAAGGACATCTGTTTCATGGATCCCGGGAGGACGCCACATGGAAAACTACCAGAGCTTCCGATTCCCAGTGAGCCTGGTTATAAATCTCTTTCCACACTTGCTGTCCTCGGGGTGGCTGACCCAGCCCCCGCCAGCCCTCCCTTGGGCCACCTGTCAAGGCTCTGAACACATCCCAGTGTCTGCAGGGGGACCTCGGCCCCTGGGTGCCTCCCTACCTTGCTGTTTCTAACGGGGCCCCACTGGCTACTGGTCCTTCTCCGCTCTCTGACCATGGGGGGGCTCCTGGTACCCTTGCTTGTGATATCATCGTCCCAGACATCTACAGGGGTGGACAGCATCCCTTCCAGTATCTTCTCTGGGGTGGGGGTGGGGAGGTTTGGGGGCTTGAAAGGACACTGGTCCCGGTGAGGCCTGCAGGGCATGGGTGAGCGTCCGCCAGCTTGCTCTTTGGCAGAGCTCCGAGATCCCCTGTCACCTCCGAATGAGGCTTAGTCCAAGGTGAGATTAGCGGTTCCCACGGCTGCTGAAGCTAAACAGTGATGACTTCCCCAGCGGTGAATTCGTCCCTTTTCTGACCGGGAGCTGAACCCCAGGGGGACAGAGAGCTCATGATGGTCCTACCATGGCTCCCGCAGCCTCCACAGCCCACTGAGCATTCAGTAATGTCCAACGCAAGACGGCTCCAGGGGGAGATGGGTCGTGGCTGTGTTGGCTTGTAAACAGGCTTGCCGCACAAGAACCTCACGGCACAAACGCCTCTTGAACTCAGTCCAGCCCTACACAGAACCTTCTTCCTTTCTTCCTTCCCTCCCTCCCTCCTTCCTTCCTTCCTTCCCTCCCTCTTCTCCTCCTCTCCTCTTCTCTTCTCCTCTTCCCCTCTTCCCCTCTTCCCCTTTCTTTCTTTCTTTCTTTCTTTCTTTCTTTCTTTCTTTCTTTCTTTCTTTCTTCTTTCTTTCTTTCTTTCTTTCTTTCTTTCTTTCTTCTTTCTTTCTTTCTTTCTTCTTTCTTTCTTTCTTCTTTCTTTCTTTCTTTCTTCTTTCTTTCTTTCTTTCTTTCTTTCTTTCTTTCTTCTCTCTCTCTTTCTTTATTCCTTCCTTTCTCTCTTTCTCTCTTCCTTTCTCTCTCTTTCTCTTCCTCCCTCCCTCTCTCCCCTCCTCCCTCCCTCCTCTTTCTCTTTCTTATGTGTGGGTGCGCACCTGCGCATGTGGTATATCTGTGAGTGTGTGCTCAAGTGTATGTGTCTGTGGAGGTCCAGGGGTGACACCAGGAATCGTCTTCCGTCACCCTTTTACCTTGTTGTTGTGCACCCGGGTCTCTAATGAAACGCAGAGAAGCCTGTAACTAGTCTGGCTCCCAGCTTGCTCTGGGGTCTCCTAGGTTCCGCCTTCCAGGGCTGCAATGACAGGTGGGCTTCCAGCCCAGCCTGGCATTTAAAGTGGGATTTGGGGATCTGAACGCAAGTCCTTTTGCTTGTGAGCTTTGAGCCCTGGGCCGTCTCCTGCCCCTGTACCTGACTCTTACGGCTTTCACACTGCTTTGAAAAGGTCACATGGATGAGCGGGACAGGAGAGGCAGTCTTCCCAGAAACAGTTCTATTCATGCCGCACACAGCTCTGAGGGCTGTTACCCAAGAGCCAGTGGGTCAATAAAGCAAAACTGCAGTCTTTTTTTTTGAAAAAAATTGTTTTTATTTTTTATTATTTATTCAATTGTGCGTGTATGCGTATGTGCGCTTGTGTGTATGTACATATGTGTATGTATGCGTGTGTGTGTAGAACCACGGGCGAATTCAGGAACCACCATGGACCGCCTCCACCTCCTCCTTGTTTACCCTGCCCCGGGATTCACAGGCTCTGCCCTACCAGGACCAGAAGCGCAGGCCGCCTCCGCTTCTGCCCAGAGTCTATACGTGGGATCTAGGATCCGAACTCAGGACCTTCCGCCTGCAAGGCAGAGGCTTAACTCCTGAGCCACCTCTCCAGCCTCCAAAACTGCAGTCTTTTATGCCTCCTTGTACTGTTTAGCTTTTCTTTAAATTTCTCCCACACTCGGTAATAGGTTTTTAAACTTTTACTATGAGGTCACAGTCAGCAGCACATGCAGACAGAGACACATGAGTGCTGGGACTTGAACTCAGGTCTCCATGCTTATTAACTTATTAACTGTCACTACAGGCCCTGAACACTCTTTAATTTTTTTTAAGTCATTTGTTTATTTTGCATGTATGTGTGTGTGTGTGTGGTACGGGTACTGTGTGTCTCTGTGGAGGACCATCCTGGATTGCTTTTACCTCCTTGCTTTGCTCTGGATTTCCCAGGCTCTGCCTATCAGGGCCAGAAGTGCAGGTCACAGCTATTCCTGCCTGGTGTTTTTTATGTGGGACCTGGGATCTGAACTCAGGACCTTGTGCTTGTGAGGCAGAGTCTTAACCCCTGAGCCATCTCTTCTAACCCTTCGGAAGGTAGCATTCTACCATCTGTGCTGGTATTCCTTGGCTTGGGACTGCACCACCCCAGTCTCTGTCCCCTGGGGTGTGTGATCTCCTCTTTTGTCCCCCTCTTCTGAGACCCATGGTGACATTCAGGGCCCATCTTGGGGACTCAGGGTGATAATGATCGATCGTATCTGGAGAGATGTTTTCCCCATTGAAGTCACAGGTGTGGCTCCCAGAGGCCCACGAGTGATCATGTCCCTGGGGACCGAAACTACATTACAGAGAAGGAAGCTGGCTGCTCCAACAAGTGATGGAAAGTATAGAAAAAGGAGAAGAAAGACGGGTGCAGGAGAGGGAGATAGAACAGGAACCCAAGCTTCAGCTACGAAGACTGAAGTTTATTTGAGAAGTGTCTCCAAATGTCCAGCGAGGAAGCAGCGATTTCCCCATGAGATGGAAATTACTACGGCTTTGGAGTCAGAGGTGCAAGCTTTTAACAGTTGGGGTACAGGGGGAAGGAATTTCGATTTGATCAGTTGGTTCCATCCCAGAATACCTAGGAGTCTGTCTAGTTGTCTTGTTTTCTTATCAGATCCTGTTAACCTTCTTGGTGGGGGTCTCCAGTGGAGATCTTTTCTGATCTCAGATCTATCAAGTAGGGTCTCTGGTTTGAGGTCTGGTTCTGGATCTATCAGAATTTGATACAGGGGGACAAAACTCAGGGCATGCCTCCGAGTGTCTCAGAATCCCCCCCCCCAACTGTATACCACTGATTCTAATCACAGGCAAAATCCACAGGTCTGTCAAGTAGCTGGCCAGAAACCTTCGCAAGCGTCAAGTCGTGAACAACCAGGAATCACGGAGGGACAGTTCCATTCTGAAAGAAGCCAAGTGCTGGGCAGAGCGGGGTATGCTGGGACAAGTGCGGGATTCTTTCTCAGAGCACATTGATGGAATCATCAGCTGCTTTTCTGTTGGTTCCCCGATTCTGGCGATTTTGTGCTCTTATATAGGGGAAATATACACTGAAATGCTAAGGGGGAAGTTATTAGCAGAAATGAAAAATTACCCTCTGTCATGGTTTGAACATCAGTTGCCCCCTCCCCCCCAGCTCCTGTGTTTGCATCCTTAGCTTTTGTTTACATTTAGGAAAGGTGTGGCACCTTTAAGAGGTGGAGTCTTGCTGGAGGGAGAGATGTCACAGAGGTGGACCTTGACGTTTGATGACCAGCACTGTTTTTTCTCTCTCTCGCTCTCTCTGTCTTCAGTGACCTGAAGCAGCTTCTTGGTCCAGCCATGTATACCTTCTGCTGCATGATGCCCACCACGATGGACTATATCCCCTCGGGAACCATGAGACAAATAAATCTCCCTTCCTTCCCTTTCTGCCTGGGTCTGAGTACTGGCTCACAGTAACTACCATACTCTCCATTTTTATGTCTCTGCATTCTAGACGTAGGTCACTTATTATTGTCTCTATCTAACTATCCTTAGAGCAATTGAGAATAGTTACACCCGTGTTTTCTATTTAAGAATTATACATTCCTGGGCTGGAGAGATGGCTCAGGGGTTATGACTCTGTCTACAAAGCAGAAGGTCCTGAGTTCTGATCCCAGGTCCCACGTTAAAAACACCAGGCAGAACCCGCATTGGCCTGCACTTCCGGCCCTTGTGGGTGAAGTTTGGGAAATCCCAGAGTGAAGCAAGAAGGAGGTAGAGGCAATCCAGGATGATTCCCAAAATCACTCTTGGGAGGGTGCCCTCTGAGACACACACACACACACACACACACACACACACACACACACACAATAAATAAATAATATTTTAAAAAAGAATTACACGTTCCTGAGCGCCCCCCCCATCACACACCTCCTAATCCTGAAATTTTAAATTATGTTGCTTCCTAAGGCAGAAAGGACTCGCTAATGTGTTTAAACTGAAGATGTGGAGACTAGGAATGCCTTCGGGGTCACCCAGGGGGCCCCTCAAATCCCAGAGATCCCCAAGAGTAAAGGTATAAGCAGGGGAGTCAAGTCCTAGAGAGAAGGAAGGGGGTTCATAGGGTCCACAGGTGAAGAGACAGCTCGATGACCAAAAGCATCTGAGTTCAAAGCCCAAGGCGGCCTGGGAGGCAGGTTATCATCGTCCTATCGAGAGCCCAGCAGGAATGCACTGTCCTCTCCTTGCCCGGGCCCTCTGAGACTCCGCCCCACACTCTTCATCCCCAACACTGTGAGAGACCGTGCGTGGATTCAAGCCACCGTGTGGGAACGTGTCACAGCAGCCGCAGGAAACCTTCGTTCTACCTCAGCGTGTATTTACTCCACATGTCTATGTTTAGAAAAAAGAGATGGATCCAACTGGGCAGAAAAAAATCTTCACATTCGGGGAATAGGCCTAGAGGAGCCTTGGCAATTCTGTGTGCTATTTTTGCCATTGTAAGTCTGAGATTATCGGAGGAAAAATAAAAGGAAAATATCATGCTAGTCAGATGGGGGCTGAGCTGTCCTTCATGGAGTGATATCCCCTTGAAGGCCGTCATCTCCGGGCTTCTTCGGACCCTGCAAGTAGCACTGTGTGCATTCTCTCCAGAGAAAGGTCCAGAGGATCTTTCCAGAATCCCTCGAGGAAAGCCCTATCTTACAGACAAGGAGACCAAGGACTGAAGAGCTTAAGGAAGTTGCTAGGAGCCACTAAGCCAGTGGGCAGCACAGTCACCGCCAGGACACCCCCCTTAGGGGCCCATGTCCTTCCTGGAGGGGAGAGGGAAGGGAGGGGGCAGGCACGGTGAATTAGAGGCATGTTCTTGAAACGTGACCCCCTCCCCCCGGAGGAGGGGGGATTGGAGTGATGGCATTTGGGGAAATGGTTTCTTTGCAAACGTGAGGCTCCACGTTTGATCCCCCACGTTCCCTAGTGAGAAAAGCTGGGCCTGGTGGTGCAGACTTGTAATCCCAGCATGGGGGAGGGGAGGGGAAAGACAGGCAGAACTCCTTGGCTTGCTAGCCAGCCGGCTTGGCACAATTGGCGAATCCCAGGGTCTGGAGAGAGAGAGAGAGACACCGTCTCTTAAAAATCCACGCAGCTGTTCCTGAAGAACGGAACCTGAGGCTGACATCTGACGCCCACACATGTTAACACGTGTGCACACCCACACATGCACACTCACACATGCACACCCTCACATACATACATGCACACTCACACATGCACTACGTGCACACTCACACATGCACACGTGCACACCCACACATGTGCACATGCACACACACAGGTGCACAGAGCACAGGTGCAGCAGCAGCAGCAGCAGCAGCAGCACTTGGGAACTGGATACAAAACAGGCCACACTCCAGACTTCCTGAAGGATCATGGGGGATCAGAACCAGCCATTGGAGAAGCCCCTGGGGTAGACTCTCAACTAGCTGAAGCCCCAGGACCCCTGCATTCCACCCACTGCATTATTCATGAGGCTTCGTTAATATGCAAAGCTCTGCCGTGGATCGGCCTGCCTGGCATGGTTCCACGCACTCCATAAGTTGCCCGCCGTGCTTTCTTGTTTAGCAATTCTCCAACTGCGCCCGTTTGGTAGCTGCAATGCAACCCATCAATCCTGCGCTCAGAGGGTATGGGAGTCGGCCAGTTCCCTTCTGCCTCCTCCCCCCCCCCCCCCGCCTTCTCCTGCTGCTGTCTGAGGCTCATCTCAGACCCAGGGAATTGCCAAGGGGACCCAGGAGCTCCCCCCAGGTTCTGGTCAAGTGGACTGAAGTTCACACTTCAGCTTTGCCAGGGACCCTCTAGGTGACAAGAGTTGTGGCCCCTCCCATCCACTTGCTGTCTGTGAGGTGTGGGCTGGAGAATCGTCCACCGTCTTGCTCTGGCTCTTGCCCTCCAGGTGATTCAGTGACGTGCCCGAGGTCTCACATCTGTCGCTTGATGGAGTAGCCTAGGTTACTGGTGTAGCGGCTCTGTGTCCAGCTGTGAGGACCCCAGGACTTTGCTGGGCCTCTTACAGGCTGCCATGATTCAGTTTTTGCTATGGTCAATGTCAGGGAAGGTGGCTGCTTGCTGGTGACAGGGCAAACAGGAGATAATGCCAGCCAGTGTCTACTGTCCCTGCCTTGAAATGCGAGTCACCATCATTGGCTATTTGTCCTCAAGCTGCCTGGGTGGAGGGGACGGTCCATCGCCCCTTGCTTTCTGGTCCCTGCTGTGCCCCAGGGGAGATGTTTCTGGTGAGCATGCCTGCCAAGTCACGCCGCAGGGCTGTGTGTATTTGGGGAGATTGCTTAACCTCTCTGAAGCTGTCCCCTTACATGACATGAGACTCATCAATCGCACCCCTTCTTCAAGGGCTGGAGATCAGGACTGACCAAGGCATCCCTGGGCATGCACGGTGCCCAGCGTGCAGAATGCCCGGCCTAGGCCGACCTCTAGCTGCGAGGAGATCAGTAACGTCAGCATGGTCAGGATACATTCTGCAGGGTGAGGGAGTGGGGGGTTATGAAGAAACGCTTTGGGGATGTGGGGTATCAGTCAGGGTTCAAACAGAGAAGTGGGTCTAGGGGACGATGCCCACTAAGAGACTTATCACAAGGATCTATGGAATCCTGGGTACCCACTGGATAAGTCTGAATTCCAAGGGCCAGGGAGGGGGGGTCTTCTAGGACGGGAGGGGCATTGGGAAGCAGACGGATCCTCAGGCCCTGGGTGAAATTTCTTCCTCTAGACACTTCAGATCTCTTAAGGCCCTTCACTGACTGACCCAGGCCCACCCAGGTTATACAGAGCCATCCCCTGACCCCAACAGAGTAAGAACATTAGTGGCATCTACCACATACCTGCCCAATCAGGGGACTAGGTAGAGACACGGGCCGCCCCACAGCCTATTTATTACTGGAGACAGCGTCCTGACCCAGCTCCCCAAGCTGCTGCAAACTGGGCGAGTCTAAGACCAGGCAGCTGTAGGTTTTGCCGAGGATTTAATTTGGAGTAACAGAAAAAGAAAGAATCATGGGCACATGAAAGGAAATGCAAACTTGTCCCCGGAGTAAATAGGAGTAAACATCGAGACAGGTACAAATGAAGCAGAGACCTTCACAAGCCAGGTTTGTGTTTGAATGGCAGGGAGGCGAAGCCTAGACAACCAACCACACTTGGTTCTGGAACGACTAGAATCCCAGGTGAGGCCCGATGACCCTCCCTGCCCCTCGGTCTCCAAGGGAAGTCAGCAGTCAGCAGGGGTGAGCTTGGTGTTCTCCGGAAAGTGCTTATAGCTGCTCAGACAGACGGCCCTCGCTTGGCTCAAGAGAGGATGCCACACAGTATCATGCACCCGTGGAGGCCAGAGATGACGTGGGGTGTCCTGCCTTATCCCTCTCCACCCAGGGTCCCTCATTGAACCTTGAGCTGGATTGGAGCCCGGCAAGCCTCTTAGATCTTCCTGTGTCCACCCCATAGCATCAAGATGCACAGGGCCATGCCAGATCTTCATGTGGGCTCTGGGAGTTTCAAACTCAGGTCTCAGCCACCTCCCCAGCCTAGAAAGCTATTTAAAATAAAATAAAATTTAGGGCTGGAGAGATGGCTCAGGAGTTAAGGGTTGGGGCTGGAGAGGTGACTCAAGGCCTAAGCTTCTGCCTTGCAGGCAGAAGGTCCTGAGTTTGGATCCTAGACCCCATGTATAGACGCCAGGCGGAAGCGGGGGGGGGGGGGGGGAACGACCTGCGGTTCTGGTCCTGGTAGGGTGGAGCCTGTGAATCCCAGGGCAGAGTAAACAAAGAAGAGGTGGCGGCAGTCCATGGTGGTTCCTGAATTCGCCCGTGGTTCTACACACACGTGCGCACACACACACATACAAGCGCGCACACACACAATTGAATAAATAATAAAAAAAAAAAGAGTTAAGGGTTAAGCACAAGGTCCTGAGTTTGGATCCCAGGTCCCACGTAAAAACGCCAGGTGGAAATGGCCTGCACTTCTGGCCCTGGTGGGTGGAGACTGGAAAATCCCAGAGCTAAGCAAGAAGGAAATAGAAGCAATCCAGGATGATTCCCGAGGTTACTCTTGGTCCTCCACAGAGACACATAGTGCTCTCTGCCATATATACACACATATAAAATAAATAAATGATGTTTATGACGGTGGGTGGAGGATGTGGGGTTGCATTCACGGTGGGTGGAGGTGCCGGACTAGCGTCCCTACAACGGAGTATAAAACTAAGAAAATGCTTATGAGGAAAAATAAAACCATGGAGTCAAAATGGCCCAGTCTATCTCTAATCTCCTTCCCACAGCCTACTGTGTGGTTAACAGATGTGCATGTAATGTGTGTAACTGAATGCTAATGTATGTATTGCATATGATTATTTATATGTATGTGGCATACATAGGAATGGTGTATTGTGTGTAATGGATTTATATTTGACTTAATGCTCTACAATTTGCTGTGTGTGTGTGCATGTGCACATGTGTGTATGTGTATGGTGTGCCATGTGATCTTGTAGCTTGGGGCTACAATGTGTGAATGTGTGAGTGTGTGAACGTGTGGTGTGTGTGGTGTGCCATGTGATTTTGTAGCTCAGGGCTACAATGTATGAGTGTGTGTGAGTGTGTATGTGAATGTGTGAGTGTGCATGCATGTGTGTGCATGTGAGTGTGCGTGCATGCGTGCACGCGCATATGCTGTGTGCAGGGTGCTCCACCGTGCATGCCAGGAGGCCAGAGGCTAGCTCTGGTGTCCTTCATCCTCCTCCATTTCGTTTCTGAGGCAGGCTCTCTCATCTCTCGTTGAACCCGGAGCTCCCTGTTCAGTGAAGCCAACTGACCTGCAGACTCCGGGGAGTCTCCTGTCTCCCCGCTCTACGCTGGGGTTCCAGGCGCGAGCCGCCGTGCTTGGCTCTATGTGCGTGCTGGAGATCTGAACTCAGGTGCGCAGCAAGCACTTTAACCACTCCAATTGAATGGGCTGGTGACGGCCTCTACTTCACATTCTCATCCCACCCCCCTTCTCTCAACTGTGGACCCACAATATTTCGTGACTCTGCGTCTCAGGTATTAGACTAGTTTGACGGTGTGTATGTCGTTTGTTGTGTGATAACTTGGGATGGGGTGGGCAGCGCCCCACAGTCAGCTGGAGCAGTGGCTGCATTGTTTGCTGAAGCAAACCTCCCGCTAAGTGGGCTGGCTATAAATAGCCCCTGACTGGCGCTGGGTGGGCTTTGCTGCTAAGCCAGTGTTGGCTCCACATTCAGAATGGAAACTTCTCAGCTTTCAAAGGCTATGGGGCTTTAACATTACAGATTATGTGATCGTGCACTTGGACAAATATTACTGCAAGATAAACATCTAAAAAAAGGGCTCGGTGGGGTGGAGGAATTTCATCACTGTAACACATTTGATGATTGTTTATAAATTCCTATTATTCTCCTGGAGCTTGGACTTGACAGGAAGGAGGGGCCTTTGGATTTAGCTTCTTGGGCTTGTGTGTGGGGTGGAGGTGGGTGCTGGGAGCTGGGGGGTCCTTAGGCAGCTGTTGAGGTTCTTGGGAGCTGAGTGAAGGTAGCTGTGAATGTCTGCCGGGGAGATGCTGTGTAAGGAGGAGCTGGGCTTGGAAAAGTCTGAGCAGAAGGAAATTAGACTTCAAGGTCCCATGGCCTACAGAAGACAGAGAAAGCCTCCCAGGGGCAGCCAGCCTCAGAGCTGGGAGTGGTAACAGATGTGTGATAGTTAATCTTGGGTGTCAATGTGACCACACCTGGCATTAAGTAAGATCATCTGTCAGACTATCTAAAGAGATTATCAAGATTAATACACTTACAGTACAAAGACCAGCCCTAGATCTGATTGGAACCTCCCAGTAGCAGACCAGAGAAAAGGAACCATAGAACAGAAGACTTGGAAGAAAGGCTCTCCAAAGATGTGGTAGAAGACTCTCTTCCCTCCTGTGCCTGGTTTCTTCGACCCTCCAGCCCTCCAAGTCTTCAATGTGATTAAAGACCCTCCAGGAATCCTCCAGCCTTCAGTCACCCACTGGATATTGGACTGAGCAGCTACTGGTAGCCATTGTTGGACTACTTTGGCCATATCTCATAAGCCAATTCAATATATTCCCTTTTTATATAGTCATTCATTCTGTTGATTCTGCGGCTGTAGAGAACCCTGACTGATAGGAGATGTCTGCATTAGCTCTGAGTCTCCCAGCCCCTGAAGACCCGGGCTGTGATTCAAGTGTTTCCATCTGCTTCTATCAAAGATGATCGTGGAAGGAGACAGAGGTCTGCTGCGGTCACGGCCATTGGAGCTGGTAGCTTGGGGAGGGGGAGCAGATGTAGGGGAGCCCCCTGTGTCTTGGTCAGGGTGTATGGGCTAAAGAAATGAAGGATGGGTCATGATGTCCATCCTATGGTGTGATGACTGGCTCAGGAGGGGAGCTTGCACCAGTGCTGGCCGTGGGACTCACGAGGAAGGAAGAGCAGGAAGAAGACGGAAACCATGTGATCCTGCAACTCTGGGCTACTGTGGTGATGAGTCACCCCGTGTCCCCATCTTACAGAATGAAAAGTCAGAGTCCCAGAGAAGTCCAGGGGCTCACGCAAGGCCAGTCTGCAGAGGGGCCCTTCTTGGCCCTTCAAAGTCTCTCCTCTCTGGAGACACGGGGTGGGGACACCACGCTGACAGCTGCGTTGCGCCCCGCTTCGGCGGGATAGCGATGACATCACCTCAGCTCCTTAGTTGGCCTCAGGGTCTTCCTCTGGCATGTGCATGGTCCACTCACTGGGGAGCGTGAGAGGAAAGAGAGCTGGTCCCCTCCTTGCTCCACTCGAAGCCTGTGTGTGGCTCCCCGCTCCCTCCTAACACATGCACATCCCTGCTGAGACCAGCCAGGTGCCTCTATCCAGCCCTGCCTGCTCAGGGAGCCTGTACCCCCACCCTCAGCTTCCCCCTGCAGCTTCCCCGCCTGCTTTCCATCCACTCCTCCACATCCCAAGCTCCTTCCCTCCTCAGGGCCTTTGCACAGCCTCTGTCTGGGGTTTGGGCAATCAGAGGCACCTGCTTCAACTCCCAGCTCTGCCACTTCCCAGCTGAGTGGCCTTGGGAAGTCGCTTTCCCTCTCTGGGCGTCAGTCATGAAGCCTGCCTCCTGGGGTTGTTGTAATGATGGCGCTCATTCGTTCACATGAGCGGTGAGTTCTCACGTAGTGCCAGTCCTATGTGCTCCCTCCTGTGGCCCTGGGCTCTCTCTCTCTCTCTCTACTGGGCTGATTTGTGTTGCTTAATTATTTAGCTAAAATCTCTCTCCCTGCACCAGAATCTCAAGGGAAGGGACAATAAAATGTTCCCGTACGCGGCCGCCAGCCAGCGACAGTTCTGGAAATAATACATGAGTCTTGAGCCCTGATGGGGTGTCACCAGGTAATCTTAAGAACCTGATCTCTCCAGGTTACACATTCAGAAAGCCCTTCCGTTGCTTCCCTCTGCTGAATCTTTCTAGAAAGATGGTTAGACACTTCTGCCTTGTGCCAGAGTTCCCCTTCCCCCTTCCGTCCCTGGCAGCTGACCGTGCCAGCCCATTTAACCTGGCCACAGCTTCTCTAATTAGACCCATGAAGGTGGAAAGAGAGTGGCAGCTCTTCCAGATGTTGCCAATTAATTCAGGGGTGCTTCTGGCTGCCACCGCCTATGGGTTCCCCTGGCCTGGGTCACCTGCCTTGGGAAGTTGCTAGAGAAATGTAATTATATCTGACCACCCAGATGGAGGGAGCTGAGTGACTCGGCTGGCTTGGCCCTTTTTTTTTTTTTTTTTTGGTTTAAATTTTAATTTATTCTCTTTTTTAAAAAGAGTTTCCTACATAAACACAGTGAAGTTATGTTATTTTCACCCCTTTATTCCCCAATGCCATCCCCCCCTTCTTTTCCTCTAGAGACCTTTCCTTCCAGTCTCACGTCTTTTTGCCTGTGTGGCCCACTGAGTCTCATCCAGGTTGCTGTTAATGATGGCTGAGCACTTGCTGGAGAGTCAGTCCTGTATCAGTGGGTACCCAGCTTGTTCCTGGTGTGGGTGGGGTGCTACAAGACAATGGACAGAAGTCACCAGGACTGGCCTTCTTGTTGCTTGCACTTGGGTCTGCACAGATGCATGAAGCTATGAGCTTGATTTTGCCCAGACTGTCTACGGAAGGAGGAACCATTTGCCTGCCACAGCAGATCTTATGAGCCCCCAACTCCCCCAGTTCCTCCCCTGGGACACATGATCACATTCTACTCTTAGTCAGGGCAAGTTTCCAAAAGTGTGCTCAGGTCACCTGCAACTCCCTGATTCCCTGGATAAACCTCCAACTTATTTATTTTTGTGTGTGTATGTGTGCATGCCTGTGTATGTGTGTGTGTGTGTGTGTGTGTGTGTGAGAGAGAGAGAGAGAGAGAGAGAGAGAGAGAGAGAGAGAACACTATGTGTCTCCCTGGAGGACCAAGGGTGACTTTGGGAACCATCCTGGATTGCTTCTACCTCCTTTTTACTTTGCTTTGGGATTTCCCAAGTTCTGCCCACTAGGGCTGGAAGTGCAGGCTGCTGTCCTTTCCACCTGGCTTTTTTTTTTTTTTTTTTTTACATGGGACCTGGTTTCCAAACGCAAGACCTTCTGCTTGGGAGGCAGAGTCTTAACCCCTGAGCCATCTCTCCAGGTCATGCCCTCCCCCCTTTTAGCATGGTTTTGCTATTGTCATAGTTAAGCACAGATGTCAACTTGACTCTTGAGGGTTTGAGCTCTGGGCACAGGTGTAGAGAGTTGATGGTTGAGTTAAGCCCAGAGCAAACCTGAAGGAGATTGTCTGGCTGCTGGGGAAGACCCAGCCCATGGTGGGTGGGATTAGGCCCTGGATAAATCTCAGAGAGCTGGTTGAGAGAGTTGGCATCCTTCTGTATACTTGGCCAGACATGCTGGTCTGGCAAGTAAGGATTGTCCATCTCTCAGCCGTTATGGTGGCCAGTTCCCTCGGCCCTGGTGTTGGCGTGTGCTCTCCCGTCAAGCTGGACTATGAACTGTAACCGGACTGTCGTAAGAAAGTAAACTCCTTGTTCCCTTAAGCTGTGTTCTGGTCATTTATCAGCAACTATGCAGGTGGACTGCAACAGCTATGCATCTCAGGCTAGATTCAAATCCCCCCACGCCATCCATCTCTCTTGCATACAAGGATTAGCAGATGTGCATCATCGTACCCTGAGAAATCCTTAACTTCTGTTGAAATTCTCCAAGGTCTTTGGGATCTGGTCCCTCCTGGCCTCTCCAGTCCTCCCCCCCTACCCCATAGTCCCTGATTTAGACAAACTGAGTCTCCATCATGGATGTGGCCTGAGCCGCCTCCAGCTTCTGCCACTTGCCATGCCTTTTCCACCATAATGGACTATATTTCTCCCCTCTGGAACCATAAGCAAATAAAGCTCCCTTTCTCCTTTAAGTTGCTTGAGTGTCGTCTCACAGAGGCAGGAAGAGTAACTGCGCCAATACATCATTCCAGGAGAGAGAAGCTTGTGGGCTTCTTCAGATCTCAAGAGAAGACCATTTTGTCTCCACCCCTTGAGGACATCCAGCAATGTCTGGATATTGGCAGAGTTGCTTCTAAATGTCCTACGATGAATAGGAGAGCCCCCCTCGCGTCCCCACCCCTTATCTGGTCCTAGACCTCGGCAGTGCTGGGCTTACACATGCCTGACTGGGATGACGAATACCCACCTTCCCTCACCCAGGCTCAGGCCAGCGTTCTGGAGATGGGCTCCCTGAGCAGTGCTGTCCGAGGTGCTGAAGCAAACACGTGGGCAAACCCCAGACTGTGAGTTCCATTTGTACCCCGTTTGCTCTTCCAAAAGACAAGGTATTGTCAAGAAGTCACAACATCAGCGTTTGGTGATTATTTTTTATTTATCCTTTTCTTTCTCTCTCTCTCTCTTTTTTTGCATGTGTAGGTGTGGGTATGTACGTATGTAGGGGGGGTGTGTAGAAGAGAGCACTGTTGCCTATGGAGGCCCAAGGGTGACTTTGGGAATCATCCTGGATTGCTTTTCTCTGGGGTTTCCCAGGCTCTGCCTTCTAGAGTCAGAAATGCAGGCTGCTGCAATTTCTACCTGACGTTTTTATGTGGGATCTGGGATCCAAACTCAGGTCCTTTTGGTTGTGAGGCAATGGCTTAACCCCTGAGCCATCTCTCCAAACCAGGCTTGGTGATTCTTAGGAGTCAGCCCTAGAAGCCCAGGCCTCAAGCCTCCATTTGTCCATGAGCTGCACCAGCACTGTCCCTGCCAGACCCACACTATGTCCCTGTCTCAAGACAATGTGGCCAACAGTGCTTTGCCATCTGGATCTATTCAATAGAGTGGTCTTCAAGGGATGGTATCTTATCTCTTAAATTCCACATGGATAGAGGGGAGATGACTTTAAAGATCCACTCCCAGGATGCTTGGGGTGGGGAAGGCTGTCAGACCTTCTTCTGGGTACTCTGGGTAAGGTGACTTTAGACCAGCATGGTGTCTTGCACGCAGAACATCTAGGCAGCCTTTATGCCTAATGTGTCCCTGAGCATGGCCCATAAACTCCCCAGGCTCACGGATGGCTCCCTCCAGGGAGCCGGGCTTGTGAATCTATCAGTTTCTTCACTGATCAGTAAACATCTCCAGGGAATGTTGCTTAGAGCTGCCCTCTGAGGAGGGGCTAATGAAGAAGTCAGGGGCTTCATGTGCTGCTGCCTCCCTCTGACCCCGCAAGTCAACAATCTGTTCTGGGCATTTGCCCCATTTTAAAATGGAGAAATGAGGGCTGGAGAAGTGGCTTAGGGGTTAAAGACTCTGCCTCGAAAGCAGAAGTTCCTGAGTTCAGATTCCAGGTCCCAAGTGGAAACAGCAGTGGCCTGCACTTTGGGCCCCAGTGGGCAGAGCCTGGGAAATCTCAGAGTGGAGCAAGAAGGAGGTAGAAGTAATCCAGGATGATTCCTGAAGTCACTCTTGGTCCTCCACAGGGACATAAAGTGCCCTCTGATACACACCATACACACACACATACACACATACACACACACACACACACACACACACACACACACACACACACACGATATGCCCTGTCTAGAGCAGCTGCATTGCATTAGCATAGGCTGAGAACTTGCAGGAAATGCATGCTGTGGGGTCTTCTGAATCAGCAGCATGTGGCAGGGGAGCCCTGGGCAACCGGACTCTTAGGGAGACTTCCAGTTTAAGAAGCTCTGCTTAGAGCTCCCTTCCTTTGGGGAGGGACAGAGGAAGCTGGTAGTGAGGACTTGCCTGGCATGTCCTGAGGTGAGACCTGGCTCCCAGAAGCACCTCATGGTGGGTGCTGTGGTTTGGACGACCCAGGTGTTCTGGATGCTTGGTCCCTCTTGGGATGCTTCACTTTGCTTGTCACGGGTCAGAGTCTGGAATTTAGGCTGCTTTAGACCAGTAGTCATGTTGGGATGTCGTTGAGGATTACTCGCCTCCACAGTTGGGATTATCATGAAGGAACACACCCTACTGATCAGGAGGAAGTGGTTCTTATCCTTCACAGAGATAAAGTCAACAACTTCCCCCAATTCTCTGTTTAAGAAAGGATGTGGAGGTTAGTTCTCCATGGCAGATAAGCTCCACCTTGAGGTCAGCCACAAGATCAACTGGGTTGAGCTGCAATATGAACAGACCAATGAGATGTAGAGGACTAAAAAACTCCACTCAGGTTTGCAGAAACTGGAACTAACCAATGAGGAAAAGTCACTTTTCCAGACCTGCCTAACCCTATAAATAGCCTTAAGTCTGACAGCCATCTTTGGCTCCCTTGCCCCTTATGGATTCCATGTCTGGAGCCCATGAGCTCCGGTTCACCTGTCCCTCATGGGGACCATGTCTGGGGTCTATGAGTTCTTCTTAGTTCTCTTGCTCCTCATGGAACTCATGTCTGTGAGTTCCGTACTTTCTCTCCTCTAATAATCTTCTCTCCTCTAATAATCCTCTACTCCTGAACACCAGAACCTGGACTCACCTAAGACCCCAAGGAATCCCACATTGCGTTGGTGAGCACAGCCAGAAGATCAAACTCTGTATCAGGATGATTTGCTCTTTATTGGATCTGACTCACCCTGATATGCTGACAAATGACAAATGCAGGAGGGCGGGGGCCTTGGAAGTTTTTTTTTTTTGGGAGGGGGAGGCAGAGTAGATCAGAAATCTTGAACATGTTCTGCGCTTACTACCCTTCAGGCATGTGACACAGCCACAGCTCCCGTGCCTTCGAGTACATGGAGGGGCTTCATGTACATAGAGGGGCTTCCTATTCTTTTTATCCTCTTTCAAAGAGCCGTGTTTATAGCGGCAACTCACCCTCTCCCTTTCCTGGTGTCATATGGTGCTTTCCTCCGAGCGCAGAGCCACCATCTTTGTCTGAGACCACCGAGACTGCACCTGTTGCTCACTGATGCTCCCTCAGGAACAGAGGGAGTCCCTCAGAGACAGAGGGGGTGGCGAGGAACATGAGACCCGCACCTGGAGTTCTGGCCTCAATGCCCATGATTCTGCCCTAATTACACGTCCTTGTGGTCCTGAGGTCTCGGAGGGGTCCTGGGGAATATAAACTTCAGAAGATTAGTTGAGGGGGTTCAGGTGTGGGGTAGCCATCAGCCTTGCTGGGTTCTCCCTCTCCTGTCAATCACCTGTAAAACAAGCCTATTAAACGCATAGGTTCGCCAAGTGGGAACTTGATCTTATCACTACTTTGGTTGGTCCTAGAACTCCTATTGCGGTGGGAAGACAGTTGAATGTTTCCTCTCCCCAGGAAAAGTACTTCACGCAACATCTGAGTTGGGAAGAAGGTGGTGGTGGGGCGGGTCTTCCTGTATCTCGGGCTCGTTTTCCATTTCCCAAGGTCCTTTGCAAAGCAAGATGGTGGCAGTTGGGACTGAGGATGATTGACAGTGGTGTCAGGCTTCTCCTGGGCCCTTCTCTTGGGGAAGCGCTGCAAATGTGACTTAAGGAACCCTCAGCTCCGTAATCCTGCAAGGTTGTGGGTTCGAATCCTATTGTGCAGAGGAGGATAGGGAGGCTTAGGGGAGTCGGCGGAGGTAAGGTCATGCTGGGCAGAGCTGGGAAGCAACCCCTGGTCCTTCTGTCTCTCCTTCTGTCCTCACTGTCTTTTCTTTCAAAATTTTAAAAATATTTTACTTATTTATTTATTTGTGTGTGTGTGTGTGTGTGTGTGTGTGTGTGTGTGTATCAGAGGATACTGTGTGTCCCTGTGGAGGACCAAGGGTGAATCATCCTGGATTGCTTCTACCTTCTTTTTGCTTTGCTCTGGGATTTCCCAGGCTCCACCCCCCACAGCCTGAAGTGCAGTCCGCCACATGTGGGACCTAGGATCTGAACTCAAGACCTTCTGCTTGTGAGGCGGTCTTAACCCCTGAGCCATCTCTCCAGCTCTTTGTCTGTCTTTTTAGTCTCTCTCTCTCTCTCTCTGTGTTTGTGTGTCCTGGGGAGACACTAGTAACTGTCATACTGAGTAAAACTGATGAACTAACAAGTCGAATGGGATTGCTTATAGGAGTAGGGGTCAGGGTTATGTACTAGAGCCTGGGGAACCCCCAATCACACTGGAAAGTTTCATACCCAGCCCGGTATGGAGCTATGTAGATGGAGCCCCTGTAATTAACCTTCTTCAGTCTATGTACCCTAGAGCCCCCCACCCCCAGATCTCCAGGGCCCTGGGCATGTGCAATGAAGGCACAGCAACAACAGGAGGCCCTCAGGCGAGGCCAGAATCCCAGGAGAGAGTCAAATAACCCTCTCCATATCCTGCCTCTGACGATCTTCTTTAAAGAAGTCAATAGTCAACAGATGTGATCTTGAGAGTCTCAGACAAAGATGGCGACTGCTTGCTCAGAGGAAAGTGCCTTACAATGGCCTGTCTCTCTCCTCTCCCATCTCTTGTTTCTGTGTCTCTGTCTTTCTCTTTCTCTTCTCTACGTATGTCTATCCCCTCCATCCCATATATATTTTTGTCTCTGTTCTTGCCCCCCAACCCCCTATGCCACCCTATCTTGCAGGCACGGAGGCTGAGCTGAGACCCTCCCTCTTCTCATGCAACTGGGTAGGGTCAGATGCAGCCTTTCTTTGGGATCCGAGCCCATGATTTGGGAGTCTGCTCAGTCCATTCGACTCAGGTCTTGGGGCCGGGTATGTGACCACAGCACCAGGAAGACATCACATGCTTGAGTTCAGCCAGCCAGGACTAAATAGCAAGGCGTATCTCAAAATACAACAAAACCAAGACCCTATCCCCAAAGCTCAGGCCAGAGCCCCGACACTGGTTCCTCCTCCCACAGGGCACACTGATTGAACTTCTTTCCCATTCTCCACCATTCCCGGTCTCTCTGGTTGGCCTGTTGGAGAAGACAGGTGTGCTAAGTCCTTGGGGACCTCTCCAGCAGGCTTTATCCCTGAAGCTCCAGTTACATCAAAGAGCAAAGCCCAGAGCCCAGCGTTTAGGAGAGGGCAGGGAGGAGCGCCCTTGCACTTCTGTGGGAAATTTACTCTTGGGGGAACCCATTGGGGTCCATAGGGAACTTCCTTCATCTTCCCCCTCTTGCTTCCTCATCCCTTGTTCCCTTAGCCCCGGGACGATGCTGCAGGAAGACCCTCAGTATATGTTGGCACCTGTACCTTGTGCTTCTCAATCCCCAGGGAACTGTAAGAAAGAAATGTCCATCCGTGTCAGACTGTCCACCCTGTGGTGTCCCGTTACCTTGGCATGGCATGAGGTACACAGGGATCTTGGCCAACTGAAAAGCGAAAAGGAACGGTATCCTGATTCCTGCCTCTTCTGCCTCCAATCCACGCCAGAGCCTCTGTTTCCCTGTCAGTCAGGTGGTACCCCTGCCAAGCTGGGAGATGCATTGGCAGGGCCACTGTGCCCCAGAGACAGGGAACCCAGCCAGGGCAGGGAGAACCCCAGGGGTGAGGGCTGGGAGACCCCAGACCTACAGAGGACCAAGTGGGCAGGGATCCTGCCCAACCAGACAGATGGATCATCATCCTTTCCTCCTGGCTCCCCAAGATGTGGACCCCAGTGTCATCCAGGCCTCTTCCTTCTCTGCCCCACGCCTCTGCGCATGGCACTCTGCCTGTTATGGCCTCTCTGTGTCTGGAGGCGAGGCGTGGATCCACCTGTCATGTTTCCCTTCTGGGGCTTTTTTGAGATTTTTGCTTTTCTCCGGCTGATGGGATGCAGAGGTATCTGCTTCCACCAGATGGAAAGCCGCCCAGGTGGGAAATGGCAGACAAGCCAAGGGATGCCCCCTTCTTTCCCTCCTCGGCGGGAAGGTGGTCCCCGGAGGTTGCCAAGGCCACCTGCCTGCCTGGGTTGTCGAGGCTTGCCGCGGCAGATGGTATTTACAGACATCGGGGCTCCGGAGGGAACCGTGGGAGTCAGAAGGAAGTCCAGATGGGAGCCCCACTTGCTTACCCTGGCCCAGCGTAGTGATCAGGTAGCATGGGGCAGGTTGTTCTTGCCAGATCCCTGGGCCCAGGATGTACTCAAGAGGTCTTGTTATCAGGATGCAGGTGAGGATGCGTGACACGGTGAGGTGAGGTTTGTAAAGCTTCCGTTGGTTCTTAGCATGTTCTCTGAGTAGGAACTTCAGGGGAGTCCCTGTGACCCCGATTCCCAGCATCGCATAGCACATGACTCTCTCCTACTGAGTGTCTTTGTTTTAAAAAAGGTAATTAACTTATTTAGTGTATCTATGTGTGTGTGTGTGTGTGACAGAGAGAGAGAGAGAGAGAGAGAGAGAGAGAGAGAAGAAATAAGTGAGAGAGAGAGAGGCCCAAGCTTCCAGCACAACACTTCTTGGAGGTGAAACCACATTCAAGCCCCAGCAGATGGGTCATGGCTTAAGGCCACTGAGAATAACGTGATTCTCCAGGCAGCCCCTTGGTGGCCACCCTCAGAGTCTCCATTCCAGCAGTCTGTGTGCCACATGCAGCCCTCAGATGTATTCGGATGGATGGATGAAACTTCAAAACAAGTTATTAAGCCATCTTGTGTAGCTCCAGAAATTTTTTATATGTATATATTTTTTAAGCATTAAAAAAAAATCAGAGGCTATCCAGATAAACCAAGTCTGCATTTCCACCTGGTGAGGAGAGGTTAGCATCCAATAAGCCCCACCTACTGGACTGATGGTTTTCAGTTAGCCAAGCTTCCCACCACTCCTTGGCCTGCTCCTGTGACCTGTCGGGTCTCTGGGGTCCCCAGGCTATTCTTCCCTGACCTTGCTGAACGGGTCAGGGGTGAACACACTGTCTCCCTCCGTGTTTAGATTTCCTCCCTTCCCTCTCTTCCCTTTCATCTCTTCTCCTCTCTCTCCTTTTCCCCTCCCTCCCTTTCTCACCTCCCTCTCCCCCTTACCTCTCCCCTATATTTCTGTAACGATTACTTTTAACTCTTGCTGTGAGAGAACACCCAAAGTCAAATAAGGAAGAAAGGAAGATTTATTCAACTTACAGTTCCAGAGGGGGGAAACAGACTTTCACGGTGTAAGCGACATGGCCGGCCGGCCAAAGCTGGAGATGAGCTAAGTCACTTCCATTCATGACTGCCGAATCTGGATTTCTGAAGATTCTCTTCTTCCCGGGGCTCCTTTTATCTGGTCCACTACTAGGAAGTTCCAATGAGATCTGTGGAGGTTCTGATGGGATCTAGGGCTGATCTTTGTATTAGTCAGATAATCTCTTCAAGTGGTCTCAGCTGATCTTAGTTAATGCCAGGTGTGTCAAGTTGACACCCAGGACTATCACACTTTCCCTTTCTTCCCCTCTTCCCTTTTCCTTCCTCTCTGCTTTACCTCCTTCTCTCCCTCCCCTCCCTCTCTCCTTTCCCCTTCCCCTCCCGCTCCTTTTCCCCTCCTTCTCCCCCTCCCCTCTCCCTTGACACAGCAGCTCCAACTCCCGTGGCGCCCTTTATCCTTGGAGAACAGATGTTAAATACATGTAATTGATTTGCTCAGCTGATGAATGAAGCGAAGCAGCTCAGAGGCCGTTTTGCTCTCCGAATCTCTCGCCTGCCCCTGCCTTTCTTCTAACCCCAGCTGGCAGGCAGTGGGAGCCATTGATCACCGGGTAGGGCCGCCTCTCACCCCAGCCAGCCACTGGATTGCGTGTGCTGGCGACTGGGTTTTGGAGCAGGAGGGGAGGCTGCCTTTTGTTCTGTATCTGCACCTTGGTGCTGATGGGGAATGCTGGGTAGGGTGACCCGCGACCCCGGGGCCTTTGGATGTTGCTCAGGTATTCCAGCGACATCATGCGCATCACTCTGCAGCTTGCTAGAGATGCAGACTGAGAGCCCTTGTTGAATCAGAGAGGCATTGCTGTGGGGCTGTGTGGACAGTGCACCTTCTTTCCAGCTCTGACTCTGGGAGCAGGTGGGACCACCCAGAGCTGACATTCCATGGCGTGGATACTCCAAGTTCAGAACTAAATGTTGCCCACAGTGAATATAATTTCACGTTAAGGGGGAAAAAGAAGAAGAAAAGAAAGATTCTGTGACTCGTTTCCTGGGGAGACACCATGAAAATATCCACCCGCCAGACCCCCCGTGGGGTTCTTGACTGTGGACTGTGATGTGAGTCTCAGGGCAGCAGATGAATGGGTGGAAAGACTGATGATGAATGGATGGGTGATGGATGGGTGGGTGGATGGATGGATGGATAAGTGGATGGATGGGTGGATGGATGGATGGATGGATAGATGGGTAGATGGGTGGGTGAATGGATGGGTGGGTAGATGGGTGGATGGATAGATGGATGGATGGGTAGATGGGTGGGTGGATGGGCGATGGATGGATGGATGGATGGATAAGTGGATGGGTGGGTGAATGGGTGGATGGATGGATGGGCAGGTGGATGGGTAGATGAGTGGATGGATGGAAAGATTAATGGGTGGGTGGACGAAAAGATAATGGATGGGTGGGTAGATGGGTGGGTGGATGGATGGAAAGATTGATGGATGGGTGGATGAAAAGATAATGGATAGGTGGGTAGATGGATGGATGGAAAGATGGAAGGATGGGTGGATGGATGGATGGAAAGATGATGGATGGATGGGTGGATGGGTGGATGGATGGGTGGATGGATAGGTGGATGGGTGGGTGGATGGGTAGATGGGTGGATGGATGGAAAAAATTGATGGGTGGGTGGATGAAAAGATAATGGATAGGTGGGTAGATGGATGGATGGAAAGATGGAAGGATGGGTGGATGGATGGATGGAAAGATGGATGGATGGGTGGATGGATGGGTGGATGGGTGGATGGATGGGTGGATGGATAGGTGGATGGGTGGGTGGATGGGTAGATGGGTGGATGGATGGAAAAAATTGATGGGTGGGTGGATGAAAAGATAATGGATGGGTGGGTAGATGGATGGGCAGATGGATGGATGGATGGGTGGATGGATAGAAAGATGGGTGGATGGATGGGTAGATGGGTGGGTGGATGGATGGGTGGGTAGATGGGTGGGTGGATGGGTGGATGGGTAGATGGATGGGTGGATGGATGGAAAGATTGATGGGTGGATGGATGAAAAGATAATGGATGGGTGGGTTATGGATGGATGGATGGATGGGTGGATGGATGGATGGATGGGTGGGTGGGTGGGTGGATGTAGGTAGGTGGATGGGTGGGTGAAAAGGTTGATGGATGGGTGGATGGATAGGTAAATGGGTTGGTAGATGGATGGATGGGCAGATGGGTGCATAGGTGAGTGGGTGGGTGGGTGGATCCTTGAGGTTCTCTTGGACACCTCATGTGGGGGTGTGTCCCCTTGCTGTGTCTTCTACTTAGACATGGCTTACCGAATCACCTTGAGGACTCTGGTCGGCCCTTGGTGCACAGCGAACCAGAGCTGTGCTTTTCATTTCTCAGACTTTCTGCACATATATCCTGTGATTCTGGTCTGACTCGGTTATGCTGTTGCTGAAGCGACAACGTGCAGAACTCAGAAATGCATTTTAATAGTGCTGGGTGGCTGTGCATCTCGAGTTGAGGGAGCCCACAGTGGGCTTTCAGGACAGTGGCATTATATGGCTGGGTTGCTTTTAATTACACAAGGTGGAGTTCCTCCAGAGTCAGTCATGCCAGAGCATCGTCTGTGATTCCCTCGTGTCTACCTTCAGTGTGGTTGTGACTCTGTGTGTGTGTGTGTGTGTGTATGCATGTGTGTGTGTGCAAGAGAGCACTTGAGTGTGTATTGCCCATGAAGGCTCAAGGCTGACATCAGGAATCATCCTGGATTGTTCTACTTCCTTATTGCTTTGTTTTAGGGTTTCCCAGGCTCCACCACATTCTACGTGAAATCTGGGGATCTGAAGTCAGGTCCTTTTGTTTTCTGGGCAAAGGCTTAACCCCTGAGCCATCTCTCCAGCCTGGCTGTCATGAATTTAATATTATTTTACTTTCAGTCCGCTCATGTGAAAAGGCAGTAATGGGGCCGGGGAGATGGCTCAGCAGTGAGCTCGATTGCTGTACTCTGAGGATCTGAGTTCAATCGCAGCACCCTATAAAAAAACCAGGTGTGAGCATGGGTGTGCCTGTTACCCCAGGGATGTGGGGGTGGATACAGGAGAGCTGGGGCTTGCTGGCTGCCAGCCTGGCTCTAGGTTCAGTGAGAGACCCTGTGTCAAGGAGATAAGGCAGAGAGTGATACAACAAGACACCTGATGTCCTCCTCAGGCCCACACAGTACACACACCACACACACACTACAAACACACACCACACATATACACACATGCATATGCAAGCACATGGGCATGCACTGCGCTCACACAACGTACATAAACAAATTAAAAAATAAAATGGCAATGTCGTAGCTTGTCTGCAAGTCGCTGATAAATTCATGACCTAAGAGCTGAGGGGAACATGGAATTTTTATTCTTTCTTTTGAATAAGAGGTGCAGCTCACAGGAAAGCTCACACCAACAACAGAAGTCAGCGGAACTGGCCACACTATATCCCCAGGACAGCTAAGACAGGCGCAAACTTCATTTGTCAGACTGCAAGTCTGTCCAAAATATGCTGAAGAACGCCAGCTGACCGGGCCAGCTCTCTCCCTTTTACCTGTCTGCCCCGGGGATGGTTCCCCTACCACGGGCTGGTTTTTCCCACATCAGTCAATCTCCTGCAGATTTGCAACAAAAGTCGGCACCCGTCAATTGCAAGCCTCAGGATGAGAGGATCTCCGTGTCCTCTAGGGGAAGCTGAGGCCTGGAGAAAGGAGGAGAGCCCACGAAGGCCGTCCAGCTGGCTTGGAGTCGTGTCTTCTGGAGCTGTCCCCAAGCTCCGCCCCGTCACTCCCATCCAGGCCACATCCAGGCGTGGTCAGACACAGCATCTGCTGGTTTTCTTCGCGGCACTATGCCGGGGCGCTGGCCTCGACCACTCCGTGCCAGCGCCTGCAGGAGCAGGGAGTGCTGGGAGTCTCTTGCCTGTGCGCGCATCTCTCCAGGTGCGCCGCTGCGATGGGGCAGTGAGGTCAGGACGTGCGCTCCAGCCAGAGGACCTCGCCAGGCCGTCCCCTGATGTCTCCTCTCCAGGGCTTCTTCAGCTGCACTGGCCTGCGGGTTTTCCAGCCCTACGCAGGCCCTGTGCAGGCCCAGAGAGCTGAGCAGAGGGACGCAGCATCGCGACCCGATACTGCCGGGCACGCCGTGTTGCTCCTCTGCGTTTACATGCGAGGGAGCGAGCACAAGAGGATGCCGATGCCTGTTTCCCGCCATACCCTGGCGATGGCCGTCCTGCTCACTCCTTTTCACTTGTCCCCTTGGGAGGACCTTTTACTCTTAGTTACCTTATGTTCTCTCTCTCCCTTCCTCCCCCTCCGCTCACTCCTCTCTCCCTTCTCTCTTTCTCTTCCCTCTCTCCTCTTTTCCTCTCTCCCTCTGTCTCTCCTTCCCTCTCCCTCTCTTCCCCTTCTCTCTTCTTTCCCTTATCTTTCTTTCTCTCCTTCTCTCTCCCTTTCCCCCTCTCTTCTTTCTCTTCCTTTCTCCCTCTCTCTTCCCTCTCTCCTTCTCTCCCTCTTCTCCTCTCTCCCTCTCCTCTCTCCTTTTCTCTCTTTCACTTTGTTCCTCCTTCTCCCTCCCTCTCTCTCTTTTTCCTTTCTTCCCCCCTTCCCTTCCTCTCTCCTTTGAATATCATTTTTGTTCAGGGATTTAGAAAAAATATTACTAATTATTATTTTAATATTAATAATTTTAACACCAATATTTATATTAGCATGTCACAAGTGATGCTAATATTAATTATTAATATTATGCCATTATATTAATATGAATCATTAACATTAATGATTATATCATTAGAAAATTAATTAATTTTCTATAGTGTTAGGGACGGCACCACAGCCTTGTGTGTGCTAGACAAGCCCCTCTCATGAAGCCACACCCCAATGGAATATATTATTTTTAATAATGAAATGAATATGGCCATGGCTTCTTTTTAAACTTTGTGAGCTTGTATGTGCGTGCATGCGTGTGTGTGTGTGTGCGCGTGTGTAAGAAGGCACTTGAGTGCCTGTGGAGACTCAAGGGTGACATCGAGAATCAGCCTGGGTTGCTCTCCCTCCTTACTGCTTTGCTCTGGAGTTTCCCAGGCTCCGCCTTCCAGGACTGGAATTACAAACTGCTGCCATATCTGCCTGCATTTTAATGTGGGATCTGAACTCAGGTCCTTCTGCTTGGGAGGCAGGGGCTTTAATTCCTGAGCCACCTCCCTAGTCCATGGCTGTACTTTTAAATAGATGTCAATATATAACTGCATTATAGGCTCTGAGGAGGACTGCAATGGGGTAGACTCCATCTCAGACCCTCAGATTCACACGTTCATATTCTTTGTCAGCATAGCAGAGGGGGGGGTCTCACTTCAATTAGAAGGGTGTTCCATCACATATAGCAACACACACGGAATATGGAATGCATATGGTATCGTCTAGACTCTCTTCGTTAACTGTATGTGTTACAGCAGCCGACATGCCCCATTCCAAGTAATAAGCTTTAGCGTGATGTAGCTTACACACCATATGATTCTCCCAAGAAAAGTCAACATCTCAGTGGCTTTCACATGTCCACAGAGCTGCATAGCCATCAGCTTTACAATACTTTCGTTCCTCAGAAAGAAACCTGAGGACATCAGCGGTTGTCCCCATTAGTAGTCATCTGAACCAGTAGTCATCCCCATTTCTCTTCAGTCCTCCCATGATCCTGAGCAAACCTCCAATCTACTTTATTTCCCTTCAGAGTCACCTGTTCTTGATGTAGAAACAAAACCATGCGAATTGCATCCTGTCATGTCTGGACTTTTCATCTTATTTAATACAATTTAACATTTATTTTAACTATAGCATACATCAGTATGCCTCTCTTTTTATACCTAAATAAAATCCCTCTGTACAGATGAGTCATATTTTGTTTATCTCTTAGCAACTGGTGAACATTTGGGTATTTCTCCCTGTTCGCTAGCATGAACAATTCTGCTATGAGCATTTGTGCACATTTAAAAAATTTTTTTTTGGCCTGGATAGTTTTATTTAACTCACAAGTGCAGTTGCTGAGTGATATTGTAGTGTCTTTCTGTGTCTTTTATTTTATTCTGATTTTTAAAAATTTATTCAATGGTGCGTGTGTGCACGTGTGTGTGTGTGTGTGTGTGTGTGTGTGTGTGTGTGTGTAACCACAGACGAATTCGGGAACCACCATGGATGCCTCCACCTCCTCCTTGTTTACTCTGCCCCAGGATTCACAGGCTCCGCCCTACCAGGACCAGAAATGCAGGCCACCCCCGCTTCTGCCCAGAGTCTATACGTGGGGTCTAGGATCCGAACTCAGGACCTTCCGCCTGCAAGGCAGAGGCTTAACTCCTGAGCCACCTCTCCAGCCCCTTTATTCTGATTTTGATCATACTGTTTCGTTGATGTGACTGATGGTTTCCACCATCAGCAGCAGTATGCAAGTTGCTAATGTCACTCTGTCAATGGCTG
The DNA here is from genome assembly GCA_023101885.1 of Typhlomys cinereus. Lineage (NCBI taxonomy): Eukaryota > Metazoa > Chordata > Mammalia > Rodentia > Platacanthomyidae > Typhlomys > Typhlomys cinereus. The sequence continues at coordinate 6,525,641 of JALPQD010000063.1, read as the reverse complement.
TCACGCGGCCTCCTGTAAAGGGAAAGTGTCATCCATCTGCCCTTCACTTTTGATCCAGATCCTGTGCTTGTGGACCACAGGTTACTGGGGTGTCTCCAGAGCAGTATCTATTTTATAACCCTTTGAAAATTGGTAGTTTGGCTTTGTTGTTGTTGTGTCATTGATTTAAAAGGGAACATTCCAGATTCTAGACACAATTCCCTCAGTGGATATGCAAACAGCAAACATTCCTGTCAAGTTTGTGGGAGGTTGTTTCCATTTTTGACTGTTATCGAAAGCTTGTGCTATTTCTTCTGTGTGTGTGTGTGTGTGTGTGTGTGTGTGTGTCATGTATGTATACATATTCACATGTGTGGGGGTGTGCACGTTTTCTTCTACTCTGTAAGGTTCCCAGAGTTGAACTCTGGTCTCAGCCATCTTGTGACCAACCCCTACCCCCAACACCTGTTCCTTGATTTTTGTTGGTTTTTCAATGTGACCCAATGCTGCACATTGGAGGCCTAAATTTGATGTTGGGTGTCATCCTGGACCCCTCTCCTGTTGGCTGGTCTCCTTAGCCAGCTTTCCCTGGGGAGCCCCTGTGTCTGTCTCCCTGAAGTTTACAGGGGCCACCACACCAGTTCAGCTTTGATATGGATGGTAGAGATTTGAACTCAGTCCTTGTGCCTGTGAGGTAAGCACCTTATCCACTGAGGGTCCCGAGACCCTCTTCTTTAATGTCTATGAGCCTCTCTGGGATTGGCTTTCGTGATGGGAGCTCCTGTTTCACCTAGCAACACTGCGGGAACGGGAAGACAGACATAGCCAGCCGCTGATTGGCTAATGCCAGTTGTGAATATGTGCATCGTCCCCGGCTTCTTGGCTGTTGGTGTCTAATAGATTATTCACATTTTCTACCGGGATAGAAGGTTCTGATATTAACACATTTCTTGTGCATGTGAGGCAAGGGCTTTAACTACCAGCTCTCCAAGAAGATATCACAGGTGTCAGGTAACCTCACAGAGCAAAGTTCTAGAAATCAAGCTATCTGCCTTGGCTTGTGAATGCGTTGAGTCCCTGGGTTGGTACTCCGGTTCCTTCTCTGCCTATCCACTCCGTGGCTATGACAGTGCCCAATCGCTATACCCCCTGGTGTTATTTTTATGAAAAATAACTTCAAGGATTTTTAACATCTCATTTTAATTGTTTTTTTTTCCCCCTGTTGGCTCTGATCGTGTCAGCTGTGCTCAGATTTATTTGGAGGAAAACAAAAATGAGGTCGATCAGAGGCAGAATTCGCCAAGTCGAATTTCAGAATTGTCTTTGAGAAATACAGTTTGTTTCTTTTTTGTGTGTGCAGAGAAAAATCTTGAGGGACAAGAAGTGTGGGCATTGGCACCGTTGAGCTCCACAGGAGGCTGCTTCGAGACGGATTGCAGATGGCAGGGCTGGGAGACCTGTGCCTGCTCCCCACGGGTGCCCTCAGAGCCAGCTGTCAATCACGCTTAGCTGTGCCACTGGTTTGTCTCTTCTGTCCCAAGGGGAAGAGCGTCCACACATGCTACCCCACGTTCTAGATCAGTGAGGACTGATCATCCAGGAAATGCCCTGATCCTTATGCCGTCTTTGGCTTTATGCTGCCATTGATCCATCTTCCCGTTCACCCATCTACCCACCCATCCAACTATCCACCAACCCATCCATCCATCCCACTCAACTAGACACCCATTCATCCATCTAACTCACCCATCTAGTCACCCATCAACCCATCTATCCACTTACCCGTCCACTCATCCATATAGCAGCCCATCCACTCACTCATCCACTTACCCTTCCACTCACCCATCAGGCACATCCACCAACCCACCAACCCATCTGTCCATCTACCCACTCTCACAACAACCTGCCAATCCATCCAACCATCTATCATCCAGCCATTCATTCATCTATGCATGCATCCATCCATCCACCCACCCACCTAGTCACTCATTCATCCATTGTGGGAGCCAGTGCCCACTCACGTACTCATTCACTCACTCAAACACACAGCTGCTGGCTGTGATGAAAGCAGGTTCCAGTCGTCCCCACCTCTGCCTCTACCCCCAGAGACTCGGCACGGAACAGGGAGATTGTCAGAAGCAGATCTCAGTTTATTAGGGGGAGAAAAGGAACTTTTATAGACAAAGGCCACCAAGGCGCGAAACGGGCATCCAATTGTGTCACAAGGTCAAGACATCCTACAGGTGCTAATGGTCAAGTTCAGTGTCACTCAGCATAAGAGGCAGGTAGATACCTGAAAGCCAATTAGGGCTCTTTATGAAGTGATCAGGGTCACGCCCAAGACCCTTGCCCTCAGCGCCATCTTTAGTCCCATGTGCTCGGCCATGCCCTGGGGCAAGTCCTGGGCGGGCCCAACAATCCATATATCCTCCCATACATCTACCACCCTCCCAGAAACCCATTCAAACACCTACCCAACCATCCATTCAGTCACCTATCCATTTATCTATCCATCCACTCATCCACCCACTCACTGACCCCCCACCACTCACGCACTCCATGAGCGCATAATATGTCAGCCACACCATTGACATTGGCTTCCTGCTCAGAATCCTTTGATGCTCTGGATCCCTTTGGAGGATCTGATGAAAGTACTAGATCCCAGAAAACCTTGCTACATGTATGCCTACACCAGCGGTGGGTTTCCTGGGTCACCGTCGCTATGTCAACACGGTCTGAACGCACCGTGGTCCCCTCTGGCACAGTGAGTAAGTACACCCGAGCTCCACCCCAGCCCGGGGCTCCCCCTCCTCCGGCAGAATCCCCACATGGGTGTGGGTCACCGAGTCTAGTCTGGATCTTTGCATATGGTCTTCAGGGAAAAATGCTCCCGAGGGAGTCATCTGGGGGCAAAAAAGTCAAGTCAAGAAGTGACCCCAAGACTTTGTTCACCATAGAGAAAGGGAGGGTACATCCTCTTGCCTACCCTGTTAGAGGAGTGAATTCTGCCAGGGACAGGAAGACATGTTTTGGGGTGGTCGATTCATTAGAACTCTGGGGAGACCCATGGGAATGGGTCACTCCAGAGGAAATAAAGGGGGTGCTAGTTACATGAGACAAGGTCTTACCACGTGATCCAGGTAGACTCCTGATGCTTTTGCCTCAGCCTCCTGAGTGCTGGACTCCAGGTGAACACCACCACATCGGCTCGGCATGCCGGTTCCCTAACCTCCCACCTGTCTCAGAGAAGCCAGCGAATGCTCCCCATCCCTTACTCAAGCAATTAGGAGGAGGATTGGGGCCACCGTAGCTCATTCATCTGTAGCTCATTGGTTCCTATAAGTCGAAATTCACAATGTCCACAGAGGGACCAGTTAATTAGAAGCCCCGTAGCCAGCGCTTCAAGCTCATTGCACTTGATGTGTCTATTCGGCTTTTTACAAGCATCTGTTCAGCATCCTAGACCATGCAGATGCAAACGGACATGGTGGTGTCTCAATAAAACTTTATTGACAAGGAGATAGTCAAGCCCCTTGGGCTGTTGCTTTCTAGCCCCAAGACAATAGCTAGAGCCAGGATTTCACAGTGCTCACTCAGGAAGGGAGGTGAGCTAGGTGCTCATGTTCTTATCTTCATCTGACAGAATGACACTTGGTCCAGAAAGGGTTGATTACCTGCCCGGAGTTGCCCAGCCACGATGGATGGAACTTTGTCTAACTAAAGCACCTCAACCAGGGAAATTTTCTCTAAAAATGTATTGATATTATAGCTATTAACTAAGTGGACTAATGTAGTCACCATAATTAATGTCACTTAATATACAAAGGACGAGAAATAGTATTGCTATTATAATTATCAACTAAGTGGACTAATGCGGTCACCATAATTAACATCAATAATTATGATCATTATGTAATCGTAAAGTAGCATGCAGTTAACAATTATATAGATGTCAATCATTGACTCTTGTACAGTTAATTACAAGAGTTCATTAGTATGTTAATGCTGAGATTGAAGAAAGCAGAATTGGAATTCTATCGAGCGGCTTTGTGAGGTGTCATGGACTGAGTGTGCTGTGCCCCCTGATAGTGTCTACATGGTGTACCTCTAACCTGCTAGGTGGCGACTTTAGGAGGAGGGTACTTTGGAGAGTGAAGGGGTCATCAGGGGAAGTCATCGAGTCTGGGATTAGCACCTTGACCTTCTGTCCTATGATGTCAAGTTGAAGAGCCAGGCAAACAGCCTCCGGAAGACCTTGGACAATCCACACCTTAATCTCTGATACTGCTGGGGCTTCAATACTGTGAGCACCGGATGTTTGTGGTTGATAACCCTCTCTGAGCCTGGCGTTTTGTTACAGCACTGCAAGCCGACTAGGTCATGTGCAGCAAGTAAGATGAGCCAACTCTCCTGCCACTCAACTATTTGCATGGGAGGTGCAGAGAGGTGAGGTCACTTGCCTGAGGTCACACAGTGAAGGAGGAGGAGGGAAGCTAAGCCACACATTCCCAGGAGACTTTCTCCAAAGCTCCAAAGAGCTTTCAATCAGCTCTGAGCTGCTCCGATCTCCCAACAGGCAAGACTCACGCCTCAGAGACACCAGGGTGGGGTCTGGGAGAAGCATCATGGGAAGTCTGAGGGTGGCCAGAGGTGCCAAAGCCTTCAGGCCCAGGACCCATGAGCGGGTGACCTATGCCCACAGCTACCCACCTCTGGGCTGGATCCTGAGGGTCTCAGTTTTCCCCAGCTCTGCGTTTGCTTCCAAGTCAGAACCCCTGGCGGGAAAATAAACTTTCTGTACGCAGAGGAAGAGGGGAGCTCGCATTTCAAAAATAGGCAAGGCACTCTGTTGCCATGGAGACTCTTGGTGTTTTCCAATTTTTCTTATTTTTTTTTATGACCCATATAAAAAGGCACAACAGCGTCCTTGTTACAACACACAGGAAAAACCTCCATTTCACGCCTGATTTGAGGTTTGGGGACAGAGGGGTGGGGTCAAGGTAGTCCACTTGAGGCCTTCGAAAGCTTTGGGATGACTGACATTTGGGAGCCTCACCCCAGGTCACAGGTGAACCCCCAGATTTCCTACAGGCTTCCACAGATGTGCTTTCCTTACAAAAGTCAAGCAGAATGGTTTAAGATGACTTCTGCAGTGTGTTCTTGAAGGCTGATGGTCCCTTCCCACAGTCTGGGTTCTGGGGACAGGGGGTGCAGCTGCCTCACACGCAGACGTCAAACCGGACATCCATGAATCTGATTTTCTGGACTCCAGTCCCTTCATGATTTCTGGTTTCAAGCAGCTCAGAAGGTAGCTGGGTGGATGAGTGCTGTATGCCGTTATTTTTTCCTGGGGAGATGCCACGTAAACCTCCGGTCCACCCCCAGAGAGCAGCCGGGCCACAGAACAAAGTCACAATGACACCGAGGATCCAGCTTGCTGAGCCAGCGAGTTTACCAGGGGTGACTGACAGGAGCAGGGACGACTCAAGGGCAGCTCCATCAGCAGCAAAACCCGCCCCAGCTCGCTGGCAGCTTCCCTGGGGGGAGGGGGCGCATAGATGGAATTGTCTTCTGCGAGCTTCCTCAGCCTGTGCACCCCAGGGCTGCTCCCAGACCTCAAGACCCCAAGGGTAGGTGTGAGGGCATGTGCAATCAGGGGGGACCAGGTACTAAGGGCTGGAAGGTGCTCCGGGTGAAGCCTGAGCCCCTGGATAGGATCCAGTGGCCCCCTGATCCACCTGCTGCGCATCTAAGGGAGCGTCCATAGGCAGCAGGTACTATGGTCTCAGACAAAGATGGCGGCTGATCGTTGGAGGAGAGCACCGTGTAAACAGGGGGGTCCTTGTCCAGCCCGAGTGTTCTGGGCTTCTGGGGGCGGGGCCTGGGCAGGGTCTGGGTAAGGCCTGAGCTGCACCTGGGGTTCCCAAAGCCTCAGTTTTTTCAGATGTAAAATGTGAGAGAGAAGTGCTTCAGGAAGAATCTGGGGAGGAGAAAGGTGGTGGTGGGGGGGGGTTGGACGTGGGAGTGGTCTACAGTGACTGAGGAAAAGGAGGCTCCTTGTCACAGTGAAAAGCCCTCCCACTGGCCCGAAGGCTAGTGCCAAGGTGGCAGGGGGGCCTCCAGGACCCTGACAGTATAGGATGTGCTCCGGAGCCCAGGAGGGCCCAGGCCGGGACCCCTGTCTAGTCTCCTAGCCTCAAGCAGGTTTGTGGTTTGATGTTCTATAGGGGCGCCTCTGAACAAAAGGAGGTCCCTAAAGAGAAGGTCAGAAACTGGGGCAGGGGGAAGGGGGGATGTCATGGAGTACCACAGGCAGCTCTGAGACCCTGCAGAATCCTAGAGGCCCGGAGGGAGCAGCATTCCTCTTGGACTGTGCAGGAGGCCTAGGGTCGGTGGGTAAGTGGGGTTCGCCCTGGCAGCGGGTGGGAGTGTGGGGGAGGAGAGTGGCCGAGACAGGCTTGTTGTCACTCTCAAGAGGCCCTAGCCCGCAGGGACCATATTACTTGAACAGGCTCAGAGAGGCAAGGACCACACAGCCGGAGAGTGGTTGAGAGGAAAGCCAGGCAGGGGCTCCAGGGTCGGCTGTGCTTCCCTGGTGTGAGCAATGTCGTGAGAACAGGGCTTTGTGACTGGCACAAGGCCAGAGCCAGGAGGGAGAGCAGGGGCGGGGTTGGCAGTGGGCTAACAGAAAAGGCCCTTGGGCACGGCCGCACCTGGTCTTCCTTCTGCGTGTGTGCGCACAGGCTCTGCACGCATCACCAGGAGAACGTTCTCGTAGTTGCTCTTCTCTGCCACTGTGAGACAGGCACGCAGACTCCAGGAACAAGGGGAGAAAAGGAGATTTATTCGGCTTACGGTTCCAGAGGGGAAACACCGTCCATCATGGTGGGGAAGGCATGGCAGGCTGGCAGAAGCAGGGGGCAGCTCAGGGCACGTGCCAGAGCAGGCTGCTAGCAGAAGCAGGGTGGGGCTAAGCAGCCTCAAAGCCCACCTCCTTGTGACTCTCCTTCTAGTAAGGCTCCACCTCCTAGAGTTGCTAAGGGTGCAAACATCTACTCAGGGTGCAAGCACAGGAGCCTGTGGGGGGCCAGCTCACATTTCAAACCGCGATGGATTCCTAACTGGCACGGCTAAGTCCAGCAGCAGTTTCTAGACGTAGCAAGGAAAGCCCAGAGAGGGCATGCGACCTGCCCGATGCCACACAGCAAGAAAGTGGCAAGCTTCTTAGGTTACAATGGCATGCGCCTATGAGCCCCGCTCCGGGAAGGTCGACGCAGCTGAGTTTGAGAACAACCTGGAGGATACGTGGTCTCAAGAACCAAGGGCACTGGGGTGTAGCTCAGTGGGAGGGCCGGAGCAAATCGTCATTCCACAAGGGTCAGGTGCAGCAGAAGGCAGAGTGATAGGCCTGGGAGTGGAAACTAGCACACCCCTGAAGATGCAGGTTGAGGGGAGAAAGGACAGAGGTGCCAGTCAGATGTATGGCCTCCAGAAGGGGCGATGGTCAGTGGGCAGTGGAGGGGTCGTCTGCATCACTGGCCATGTGAGAGGGTGTCCAATCCAGTCAGGTTAGTTTCAGAGATGGCCAGGCCCGGGGATGGGGGCGTGGCTTGGACAAAAGTGCCCAGATTTTAACTGTTCAGAGATCCATAAGGAGGCGAGCAGGGGCCAAGTCCCCAGAAGCCAGCGTGTGTACTCCTGTGTGTATGCACACATGCATGTATGCATACCTATGTGTACACACACATATTCGTGTGGGCGTGCACAGAGGATTATGCATTTGTGTGTACACACATTCACATGCACGTGTGTATGCATTTGGATGTGGGCATCTTATGTGTGGGGTGGGCTGGGGCGCTCTCTGGGAATCCATCCGAGAGGTCTGCCAGCTGCTAGTGGCTTTGGTTACTAACCCTCTCAGGCTCTGCAATGACCCAGCACAGTACTAGGCAAAATCACTTAAGAGTTGGATCTAAAGCCCGAGTTGCCCGCCGGTTCCAAGCTCCTCCCATCTTTAATGAGAGTCCAGTGGATCAGCCTGCCGCCCACCAGACCGCCAGGGTGGTCTGCAAATCCCCAGGGTGAAAAGTCTCTCTTCCAGAAGGAGAGGCAGGGTGTGGCTCCCCCACTTAGCAGCGGAGGCCTTGGCTTCCTCCAGGAGACCCCTACCTCTTCTGGGGCTTCCTTGCTCCACTGCTGGTGTTAACCAGGGCGACCGGACCCTGGTGGGGGTGGGGGGAGGGGGGTGGGGAGTGAGGGGTGGGGGGATGGCAGGAAGTGGGGTGCAGACACTGCAGTGTTTCAGCATACAGGGGGTAGCTTGTGCCCTCCTGGTTTCTCCTCCTTTGTCGTCATGTCAGGGGGAGATGAGGTTGGCAGAAGCCTGGTTCCGGGTCTTTCTGATGGACGACCAACCTGGGCAAGGTAGTTGGGAGCCGTTGGGGGGGAGCGATAGGAAACCAAGCTCCTCCCTTCAGGTCTGGGGGAAGACTTGTTTCCTGCCTGGTCCACCCTCGGGGCCTCCCCATCTCCTTGGCTTGTGGCCACAGCCCTCAAACCTCGGCTGGCTTTGTCCCCAGCAGTGAGCTACGGTCTTGCTAGGGTTTGGGGTCTGCAATGTCCGCAGAGGCTCGTGCTTTGTGTGGGCTGCCAGGGGAGGCTGGGGAATCGAGAGACCGGGGCTGGGCTGGAGGGAGGGTCACTGGGGCGGGGGCGGAAGGGGGTGGTTCCTGCTTCCTGGTCCTCCAGGATGTAAACAGATCCCACAGTGGCCTCTGCCATGGGTTGATGTGTCCCCCATAGGCTCCTGTGTCCACAACCGGTGGCGCTATCAGGGAAGGTGATGGAATCTGTAGGATGTGGGGCCTCGCTGGGGGAGGTGTGTCCGTGAGGGGGCGGGGCTTGACATTGTCCTAGTCCTGCTTCCTCCGTACCTTGCTCTTTCTGCTACTGATGGGCGGCTGCGACCTGAACCAGCTTCCGGTTTGGTCCGCCACGCCTCCAGCCACGCCTCCAGCCACGCCTCCAGCCACGCCTTCCACCATGCGTTCTAACGGACTCAGGGACAGTAAGCCAAACTAATCAAGCCTTTCTCCCTCTAAGTGGCCTTGGTCAAGAGTATTTTCTCACCGCAACTGAGGAGGACTGCAACAGGCCCCACCCCCAGGAACAGAGCTGCTCTATCGTGCCTAGTGATGGATGGAAGCCCGCTGGACCCTGGGGTACCTTCCCCGCTGTGATGGATGGAACCCCGAGGGTCTTGAGGTAGACCTTTCCTGCCTAAAGTCCTTTCTCTCGGCTGTTGTGCTCACGGTGACACGAGGGTGATGGACGCTTTTCTCCAGCTCAAGAGCCAAGATAGAACCACACTTGAGCTGGGCACATGGCTCAGGGTTAAAGCCTGTGAGGCACAGACAAAAGGACCCGAGTTCAGATCCTCAGAGCCCATGTAAAATTGTGGACAGATATCATGGTGGCTTGAAATTCCTGGCCCTGAGAGGCGCAGCCTGGGAAACCCCAGAGCAAAGCAGTAAGAAGGTAGAGCAATCCAGGATGATTCCCCAAGGTTCCCCTTGGGTTTCACAGGTGCATTGCACACACACACAATGCACGTGCATGCACACATACAAACATATACAAGCATGGACACATATGCAAGCTCACATGCACACATGCACATACACACACATGTGCACCTACACACCCACACACATACATGTACATACACATGCATACACCCGTGTAAACATGCAAAATAAAAAGATGTTCGTCAGAAAATTCCTTCTCTCTGAGTACTGGAAGCGCTGTGTCTCATCCCCTCTCCCCCGCAGCAAGCAGGCTTCCTGCCTTCAGGGCCAGGCTGGACTGGCTGGTGCAGAGGGGGTGCCTGGCAGCTCTGCAGAGCGACCCAGAGAGGGAGGCATCCGGGACTCGCACGTAGGTTTCATCAGAAACTCTGTTCTTGGTCCACGTGGATGTCCACACCTTAAGGGAGTATCCAGCAGGTCCGCGCTGAGTGACAGGGCATTCTCCATTCCACAGACGACTGGATGTGGCCGTGTGAACATAAGAGCCTGGAAAGAAGCTCCTTCCACAAGGTGGAGTGACTAATGAGAACCTTGGTGATGTGGAGGGGTTGGAATATTTCCAGTTCAGGGTCAGATCATCTCGGATCATCTTTAATCCCCTTAATCGCCATTTATTACCTACCTCTGTGTGTGACCCACCAGTGACCATTAGGTAAATCTTTGGAATGTACAATTACATGTCTGGTTTCTCCCAACTGAAAGATTAATAATGCCGTCATCCGACAGCATGTGAGGCCTTTGCTTTATTTATTTATTTCTTTTCTCTTGCGATTACAAAACCATTAGAAACTGTCACCACAGCAGAATACGTGGAATGTGGGGGCAGCCTGAATCTGGGTTTCTGGCCCAGGATCCTGCATATATGGCTGCAGAATAAACCACCTCATACCCGCATTGAGAAGAGAGCTGTGATTTTTCCATTTTTATCCTACATTCCCTTGAACGCAGAGCTCTGGAATCCAGAAGAGACCAACTGCAGGTAAAGCGTCAATTGGCAGAGGCTTCTCCAGGGTGTAGGTAGTTCCAGGGCAGTGCCCCCCCCAACCCCAGCCACAGCGGAGGAGTCACATTCCCAGTCTCCCTGACTGACAATCTCAGAAGGCATTTAAGGGTTTGTCTCGCTCCTGCTTCAAGCAATCAGTCCATCCTACGCAAGACACACAGCTGCAGTGACCACATCCATTGCGTCAGGGCTTGGGGGTTCATGGCTCAGGGGATCAGGAAGCAGAGAGGAAACAAGTTGGCCCAGCACTGTGTAAGAACCTTCACATTCCCTCCCTGCGGGCATCCATCTGCGCCCTGTGGCTCTAGGTTCTAAAGCTTATACACCTGCCCCAAGGAAGGCATGGGACATGACGGCCCCAGACCGTGACATCCTGGCCGTCTCAGGCTTTAGATTTCAAATGCAAAACTGAAAACAAGAGCCAACTCCCAGGTGTCAGAAAGAATGTCACACCGAACGTCACAGCTGGAGAAAACAGGATCCAGAACTGTGGTTTCCACAGAGAACAGAGAGAGTTCACGATCAGCCGTGGGGCAACATCTCTCTCTCTCTCTCTCTCTCTCTCTCTCATCTATCATCTATCATCTATCTATCTGTCTGTCTGTCTGTCTGTCTGTCTGTCTATATTTATCTATCTATCTACCAATCTATGACCTATCTTTAATCATCATCTATGTATTTACACATCTTTTATCAGACCTACCTACCTATTCATCCATCTATCATCTATCAATCTCTAGATCTATCATTTGTCCCTATCATTTATCTACCAATCATTTATGTCTATCTATTTAAATATATAGATAGATAGAGAGATAGATCTGACTTTCTATTTTTTTCTTCCACATTTTATTTTTTCCTAATCATACAAGCTCGATAGGTAGCCCCGTCCTCTCCCTCACCTCTCCCTTTTCCCCTTTCTCTCCATTCCTTTCACCCCCTCCCTCGCTCCCCCTCTCCTGGTGCCTTCCCCTTCCTCCCTCTCATCCCCTGGAGCATCTGTTTGTTCATGTGGGTGCTGAACCTCCCTCTGAGTCCTCCACCCTAGTGAGGGTTCAGGATTCAGTGGCATAGCCTGGGACCCCTTCTTGGGCTCCCATTTGCATGTGAACTGTTTAATCCCTTGCCTCTAAGGATCCTATTGCCTGGAGCCTTCTCCCCTGTGATCCCTGCTAGACTTTGGGGGGTTGTTGACATGTCAGTCATTGTGCAGATCAGGCAAAAAAATTTTTGAGTGTATATGTGTGTGTATCAGAGGGTACTTGTAGGCCCAAGGGTGACTTCAGGAATCACCCTGGATTGCTCTACCTCTTTGTTACTTTGTTCTGGGGTTTCTCAGGCTCTGCATCCCAGGTCTGGAAGTGCAGGCTGCCACCATTTCCACCTGACACTTTTATGTGGGGTCTGGGATCTGAATGAGCCTTTCCTGCTTACAAGGCAGAGGTTTAACCTCTGAGCTATCTCTCCAGCTCCAATGCAACTATCTATCTGTCTATCATTGTCAATCTAGCTTCATCTTCTATGTATCTATAATCTATCTCTCTACTTATCATCTGTTATAGTTAGATACAGGTGTCAACTTGACAGGTGAAGGTTTGAGCTCTGGGTACATTTGTAAGTTGTTTGAGTTAAGCCCCGAGTAAGCCTGCAGGAGATAGTTTGATGGATGGGGAAGGTCCAGCCCACATGAGTGGGGTCAGTCCCTGGGCAGGTGAATAAGACGGAGGGAGCTCCTTAAGAAAGTTGGAATCATGCTCGCTTCGGCAGCACATGTGCTAACATTGGAACAATACAGAGAAAATTAGCCGGTGACTCAGCAGGGCTCACCCAAAATCAGACCAACCCAATCTCCCCATCATAAGGCTTTGTGAACCCCACAAAAGAGGGGCAATGAGAATGTAAGAACCTAAAGATGGGAAGGTTCACCTTTGGACAAGACATTCCACCCAAGGCACAACTGCTGAATCCAGGAACTCACTGCAGTGAGACTTGTTCTTACCAGACCTGCATAATGATTGACATGCCAACATGCACCCATAGAATAGCAGGGAATTAAGAGAGAGAGGTATATGCAGGGGAAACCTTGGAGACTGAAGCTGGATGAGTGAAGGAAAGGCCTCTATTAATGGGGTGGCCCGAGGAGAGGCAACCTGGTATGCCACAGAAGTCTGAACCCCCACAAGAGTAGACTCTGGGATCCATAGAGGCAGACAGGTAGGAGGGGGGAATTGATGGAGGGATGGGGACGAGAGACGATGGAGGGAGGCAGGGATAAGCACTCAATATGCTTGTAAAAGTAGAAAAATAAAATAAAAAAAAGAATCAAGAGGCCAGAGGGAGCTCTGGGGGTCCATGAAGGTGGATGGTCAGGAGGATGGGGAGGGAGTGGGATGATTGAAGAAGGGAGTGGAAGGGAATGGGAGGGAGGGGGGAATGGAGGGAGTGGGGATGAGTACTCAATATACTAATAAAACTAGAAGAATAAAATAACTGAAATAGAAAAAAAAAGAAAGTTGGAATCTTTTGGTCTACTTGGCCAGACGTGCTGGTCTGGCAAGTGAGGATGGTCCCTCTCTCAGCAGTCCTGTGGATGTGGATTTGGTCTCAGCCCCTTAGTGTTGGGTGGGCTCTCCTGCCCAGCTGGACAAGGAGCTGTAAATGGGCAATTGTAAGGAAAAATAAAACCCCTTGTTCCCTTAAGTTCTTTGGCTGTGAATTTATTAGCAACCATGAGATCATCTATGTAGCTATATATCTTTCATCTCTCTCCCTCTCTCTATTTCTCTATCTGTCTGTCTGTCTGTCCATGCAGCCTTCCATCTATCAGTCTCTAGATCCATCATCTGTCTGCATCACCTATGTAACTATCACACATCTGTCTATGGCCTGGCTCCAGCTTGTGACTCAGCCAGGCGCAGAAGCCTGAGGTCTGGGTTTCTAGCAAGCTCTCAGGCCTGGAATCAGCACTCTGGGTGGGCTCTGAGGCCGTTCTGGAAGGGGGCAACAGTCAGTGCTGGGGCTGGGGGTCCCCCCATAGAGACTTAAGGTCTCCACTCTGCTAGCAACTGCTGAGCACCCTTGGCTGAGTCCCTTACCTTCTCTGGGTCCTGTGTCCCTTTCTTCAGAGGAAGACTTTGGATGAGATGCCTCGAGTCCTAGACAAGACCAGTGCAGGCGAGAGAGAGAGATCTGAGTCAGGCCTGTAACTTCTGACCCTAGAGAGCTGTGTGATCTCTGGCAAATGACTTTACCACGCTGGGCTGCCAGGCGTTATCTGTGAAACGGCAAAGAGCGAGGAAGGAGGGGGTTTCTGAGAGTAAGTTTGGGAGAGAGGTGTAGAGGAGGGATTCCTAATTCTCTGAGCGCAGGAGGGTGGGCTGTCAGCACCTCATGGCATGGTGTAGAGAGGGTGTTGCAGTTGGCTTGCATGCTTGTTGATAAATGACCATCAAAAGGCTTAAGGGAACAAGGGGCTTATTTTCTCTTACGATTATCTGGTTACAGTTCTCAGTTCAGCTTGACAGGAGAGCTCATGCCAACACCAGGGGTAAGGAAACTGGCCACACCATCTCTACATAATGGCTGAGAGAGGAACGATACTTACTGGCCAAGTGTGCACAAGGATGTCAACTCTCTCAACCAGCTCTCTGTGATTTATTCCAGAACCTAATCCCACCTACCATGGGCTGGGCCTTCCCCATCAGCTAGACAATCTCTTGTAGGTTTGCTCTGGGCCTAACTCAACCACTAATTCTCTACAAATGTGCGCAGAGCTCAAACCTCAACTGTCCAGTTGACAGCTATGACACACCCAACTATGACAGAGGGTGGAGGCTACTCCGAGGTGACATGTGGCCCTCTTGGGACGGGTTGGGCATGTTGTCTCGGGAAGGCCTCTGCCTAAAGCCAGGGTTCTAGAGTCAAAAAAAACTTATGATTTATAAAAATACCCAGCCTCGAGCACTCTGCCACAGCCGCAGAAGATAAGCCAGAGGCAGGTTCCCCAGCTGCACGGCGCTTGGTTACTTGGGATAATTCCCCTGCTGATGGTATTGATGGTACTTGATGCAGTTGACAAACCAGGTGCTGTACTAGGTGCTGAGGCCAGAGCTGGGGGGGGGCATGCTCCCCAGGGGTTCCCATACAAGGAAGAGGAGACATGGCATCAGGCTTTACAGGATGTCAGAGCCCAGAGCAGCCCCCGATCATGGCTGGAGAGCCCCAAGTCACACAGAAGGGGTGTCAGGGATATGACACAGCCCACACTGGGGACACAGCTGCCCTCAGGAGTCCAGGCTGGCCCGCAGCTCTGGACCCAGCCAGGCAGGGAACTGGACACACTTCCCCAATGCCCTGGGTTTGCAGCTGCAGCCAAGGGGGCGGGTCATCACCAGTGGGCGGCTGCCACCACGAGTCCAGCCCAGCTGGCAGGAGCGTGGGCTTCCTCTGGCAGGGTTAAGGGGGTTGGGGGGAGCCCACTGGCGCAGCTGGTGCCCCCGCCCTCCGTTTCCTGCCCCTCCCTCTTAGCCTCCTCCAGCTGTTTCTCTGGCTGCCCCTGTCCCGCCAGGAGTTGAGGGACGTGCAGGGGGCTGGGCTCCGCGGCGCCTCCGAGGGAGGGGGGGATCCTGGGTCAATTAAAGGAACTGAGTCCGGCAAACAGCTGCTTCTGGAGGAACCCTGGGATGAGGAGAGAGGCACCGCGTCCCCGGAGCCGCTGGGAACGGTCCCACGCCAAGGGAACCTTGAGGACCAGTGAGACCTTCCAGAAGGTACTGCGTGCCGCTCGGATCCTGCGGAGGGTGGGCGTGGGCACTGTGGACCCCCCAGGCTCCTCTCCTGACTTCCTGAAAAGGAAAAGTGTTCTCATGTTCATTCGAGAGCGCAGAGGGCAGCGAGCGACTGTGGACACCACGGCGCATGAGCGCGGACGCGGCCCCCCAGCACGGGCTGGCCACACCTGGCTCTTCTTTCTTCCGGTATCTTCCGGACCACCTGCCCGTGCCCCGCTTGGCGGCTGCCGCTTCCCAAATCTTCCCATGAGAAGCAGGACTAGGATCTGAATGGTCTTCCACTCATTCTTCCCTCCGTCCCTCCCTCCCTCCTTTCCTTTTTTCTCTGTCCCTTGTATCTGTCTTTCTTTTTTCCCCCTTTCTCCTTCCTTCCTTCATTCCTTCATTCCTCTCTCTCTCTCTCTCTTCTCTGGTCTTTTTTCCCTCTTCTTCCCTCCTTCTTCTCTCTCTCTGTCTCTCCTCTGGTCTTTTACACAGCTCTTGACATATATAAGGTGCTGGGAATTGAACTCAGGTCGTCACGCATGAGCCTCAAGCCCTTTACCAGCTGTGCCATCTCCTCAGGCCCCAGTATCTCTTTATTAACACCAATTATCAGTCTGTTGCTTACTTATCATCTTGGAATCCCTTGCTTTAGCCTCGCCTCCCCCCAAGTTTGTTTTTCTTATTGATATCTAAGGGTTCTTTGCATATGAAGGATAGGAGTCCTTTGACCACTCTCAGTGGTCAGTTAAACACCCCACATAGTGATCTGGGAGCTACTGCTTGAAAGACTTCTGTTGGTTTGATCCTGTGTGGATCAGAGAGCGCAGACCACGGGTCTGAGGTCACACAGCACGGAGGTGGCTGTGGAGGTCCTTCAGCTGCCCTGTAAGTTAAGAAAGCCCCGACTTCCTGTTGGCCTCCCTGTCCTTCCCAGGCCCAGCGGGTCTGTCAGAAGGGACTCCTCCTGGTGCTCGGGGGCTGCAGGACGCGCCTCCCCGCCAGTCCCCAGCTCCAGGTCCTCACGTGGGAGGATGTGGGCTCAGCGTTCTCTTCTTTTTAATATATTTTATTCATTTACTCTTGTGTGTGTGTGTGTGTGTGTGTGTGTGCGCGCGCGCATCAGAGGGCACTGCGTGTCCCTGTGGAGGCCCAAAGGTGACTCGGGAAATCATCCTGGGTTGCTTCCACCTTCTTACTTTGCTCAGGGATTTCCCAGGCTCCCCCCACCAGGGCCAGAAGTGCAGGCTGCCACCACCGTTTCTGCCTGGTGTTTTTTATGTGAGGCCTGGGATCCGAACTGAAGACCTTTGCTTGTGAGACAGAGTCTTAACCCCCAAGCCATCTCTCCAGCTCAGCACTGTCTTCTGAACAAAGTGCTGGCTTCACCCTGTGGCATGTGGTGGGGATGCCAGCTCTGGGCACAGCCGAAGCGTCAGTTACATGCCCCCCCAATACTTTAAGGATTCATGACCTTGACTTGGGCCCCTCTCTGACTTCAGCCTTTCCCAGAAGTCCCTGCAGTCAGGAGGCCTAGGTCTGTCTTTGAGGCTCTAGGGTGTGTGTGTGGGGGCTTCATCCCAGGTCTTTAACCAGGGGCTCCCAGAGGTTACCCCTGGCTGTGGCTGTCCTTGGATCCCCTGTTCCCGACACAATGTGCGGANCCAGAGAGGTGTGGAGCTTCTTGAGATCTTTCTGACTTCATGGTGAAATGTTGATAAAATGGTTCCCTTGCAGTTCTTATGTAAGTAAACATACTTTCCATGAGATCTTGTAGTATCAGGACTATGTCATGTCCAGGAGATAATGCATCGCCTATCACCTTCTGCTTCCTTTTCTGAGATGTTCCCTGAGCCTTGGGGTGAGGCGGGTGAAGCTTACATGTCCTGCTTAAGGACAACAGTCTGCAGTCACTTATTTTCACTCAAGTGAACTTTAACCTCCCAATGTTATGCTTGATAATTAACACTTTATACAATGACTATATGTCTAAAGTCTCTCATAAAAGGAATATCTATGTCTCTTTATTGCAACCTATATGGGATGATTCCACGTTTGGTACAAAAATGAAATATGGATACGATATGGACAGTGAAATAACTCAACAGGTAAGGCATCTGCTCACAGAAACTGTACATTCCTGTGTGTTTGTGTAGGTGTGTGTGTGTGTGTGTATGTGGTGTGTGCTGGGGATACAGGATATAGTTCCTTGTTAGCATGCTTCTCTGGCATGTAGAGGGGTCTGGGTTTCCTCCTAGCATCACAAACATAAATGAATGAGAAAACAATGAATAAAGTGATCAGATTTTTTTTCTAAACCCTGATCACTGTCTGATCTTTAGGTGCCCCTTCATTGTGATAAGCCCTATTTTCTTGCCTAAAACAGGAGTTGCACTAGCAGTTCCTTCCAGCCTTAACATCTGTGATTCTAACATCAACCATAGGCACAGCGAAATGGCTCAGCAGGCAAAAGCACCTGAGCTCAAACCCGGTGACCTGAGTTTGATCCCCGGAGCCCACGTAGTGGAGGGAGAGACCCAGCTTTTGAAAGTGTCCTTTGTCCTTGACACATCCACAGTTGTACTACAGCATACATATACCTAATTTTCTCTCTCTCTCTCTCTCATAAATCAATAAAACATTCTAAAAAGTGCCACAACTCTTTACCAGTGTCAGCCTGAAGTTTGAAAAGTGAGGGAATATGCGTATGAACAACTAGTGTGTCCGATACAGAGAGACCCACCTCCTGACATCCACTGCCCAGTTCTTACCGGAATGCAAAGGTTGGTTTTTTCTTTCCCAGAAAGATAGAGAGGGCAGAGGTGACCATCACATAGTACACGCTTGCTGCACCCATGGCATGTCCAGAGGGACTCCCTAAAGGGCAAGAAAGAGAAAAGTGGAATAAAGATGGAAAAGTGTTCATCTAACAGACTGCTGGAGGGGCATCATCTATCCACCTATCAATTCATCCAGCCATCATTCTCTACACTTACCCATCTATCCACACACTCATCCATCAATTTATTTGCCCAATCTAGTCCATCTATCTGCTTTTCCACCCAACTATCTTCTGGTCTATTCACCCATGCACTCATCCATCTACTTTACTATCTGTTCATTTATCCACAACTCATTTTTCTTTTAATTTATTTTGCATGTGTGTGTCTGCATGTGTACGTGTATGCCTGTGTGCCTGTGTGTATATGTGTGTGTGTGTGTCAGAGGGAACTGTGTGTCTCTGTAGAGGACCAAGGGTGACTTCAGGAATCATACTGGATTGCTTCTACCTCCTTTTTGCTTTGTTCTGGGATTTCCCAGGCTCTGCCTGCTAGAGCTAGAAGTGTTAGACCACCTTTGTTTCTGCTATGCATTTTTACCTGGGATCTGAGCTCAGGACCTTCTGCTTTCAAGGCAGAATCTTAACCACTGAGCCATCTCTCTAACCCCATAACTCGTTTTTTTAAAACAAATATGTATTGTGACTATAGTAGTCAGCAAAACCAGAGAAGGTCACCACTCTCTAGCTATAGACAATCTGTAGATTACACAAAGATTCAGTGTACTGGACATACAATTACAAATGAACTTTCCCACCATGGCTTCCCCTTGTTCATGCTGTTCTAGCCACACTGTCCACAATGCTCTGCTCTGAACATGCCAAGTATGCGCACCTCATGACCTTTGTATCTCTATCATCTCTAAACAGAGAGTTCTTCCCCCAGAATTTCCCTCATTAGCTCCCCTGCCTCTTTCCCTGAGTCTTGTCTCTAGTCTCAGCATCCAATGAAACCTTCTCTGACCAACCTGGAACCACTTTCCATTCCTGATTCTTCTACCTCGGTATCTATCAACCTCCTCCTAGATTGAAGGATCTATTTCCCAGCGGGTAAGAACGTGACTGTAGATGGGTCCTTAGTTCTCAGCCTTTGTTAGATCTCACTCTGGGATGAAGAGAGCCATCTTGACCAATGCTATCTTCTTAATAGGGGCGACCTGCACCACACAGCTGTTCTGTGTCAGGGTGTATAAAGGCTGCTGCTCTTGACCCACTCAGGGTAACTCTGAAAAGCCATCTCCAGTTTCAAAGCTGGAGGCAGGTTATGTAAGTCTGAGTCACAGTGGGAGGTCTCTATCTGTGGCACATCCCTTTGGGTAGAAGTGTGACTCTGGGGAATCTCAACTGGCCACTTATCTCCACCTGAATCAGCCTTCTTGGGACTCCCAAGGGCAAAGGCTTCTCTTCCCTTTTCCTCTCCTTACTCCTTCTGTATATAAACTTCATCTTTCACTATCCTAAATACTTCAGTGATTTATCGTGACTTGTGTGGAGTGCATGTCCTCTTCAAATTCCAGTTACAAGGCCAGGGAATTTTTTGCTTTGTTCGCTAACGAAAGTATCCTTGACTGCTCAGAACAGGACTTGGCATATAGTAAGAGCTCAATAAATAACAGTTGAAGTGAAGCAATAGGTCCAGAAGAACAAATAGTAATTGTTTCCTAGCAGAGGGTCAGGCAGGGCTTTTGAGGACATGATGCTAGTACTAAATCCTGTTGGGAGGGGCTGGAGAGGTGGCTCAGGGGTTAAGCCTCTGCCTTGCAGGCAGAAGGTTCTGAGTTCGGATCCTAGACCCTACGTATAGACGCCGGATGGAAGTGGCCAGGGTGGAAGTAGGGGGCAGCCTGCGTTTCTGGTCCTAGTAGGGCGGAGCCTGTGAATTCCCAGGCGGAGTAAACAAGGAGGAGGTGAAGGCGTCCATGGTGGTTCCCGAATTCGTCTGTGGTTCTACACACACACACACACATACATACATACACACACATACATACACATGCATACACGCACAATTGAATAAATAATAAATAAATAAATAATTAAATCCTGTTGGGAGATATTCCTACTACGAACTAAAAAATTAAGTCCACCATTTGATCTGACGATTCCTCTCTGACTGTAAGTAATGAAGCACAAACAGAATGAGGGATTGGATGGTCCTTTCAGTGGGACTATGGTGCCAGGTGAGAGTTTGTCACTTTTCCCATCTTAGGATAAAGCATCATGGCTCTTTGCTCCTATGAGCCTTTCTTGGACTAGTTAACTTGAGTCCTGAGAGCATCACTCAGATTTCCAAAGTGCCAGTGCGAGGTCGTGCTGGAGCAAATTAAAAGGGAGTTGCACCAAATGAAAGACTGTGGTAAAAGCAATGAAGCTGAAGAAATGAAGGCATGGCTGCTCATATGTCCCCTTGAGGTCAGTTCATCTGAGGTAGATGTAGGTATCTATGCAGAAGAAGGTCCGCCCCACTTCAGAAACAGCCAGGGCCCTCACCTGGTCCAGTCTCGCAGGTGACAGGAAACTGCTTTATCAGTGGTGCAGGCCTGTTGCTGTAGTAGTCGGTATCCAGGACCCACCAGTATGGGCGCTGTCCAAAGAGAATCCTGTGGAAAGCAGAGTCAGTATCTGGAGTGACCCACAGGGTGATTTTTGCCTGAAGCCCACATGAGGAGAGAGAAAGGGGAACTGGTCACCTAGGGAGATACATGCTCTTACTTTTCCAAAGTCTTACTACTCGACTTTTGAAATCTGAAATAATAATGTTCGCCTATAACCCAGCACTCCATTCCTGTGGATCATCTGCTCAAACAGAAAGAAATCCCGAAGCTGGGCTCAATGGCATGCCCCTGCAGTCCTCAATCTTTGGGCAGGGGTTTACCTGAGAGATTAGGGCTAACCTAAGCAACTCGGCGAGATCCTATCTCTCAGTGAAGAGAATATAAAGAGGGGATGGAGAGTATAACTCAGTCATAGAGCTCTTGCCTTAACCTAGTTCAGCGGTACAGTGCTTGTCCAGTGCTTGGTGGTAGAGGGCTTGGCTAGCTTGTCTAGCATGTGTAAGGTCCTAGATTCAATCCACAGTGCTGAAAGGAAAAAGAATCCAGATGTAGCGATGCATGCCTATAACTCCAGCACACAGGAAGCTGAAGCAGGAGGATGGAGCGTTCCAAGCCAGCCTGGGTTATGTAGCAAAACTCCACCTTAAAAAGGGGGGGGGAGGGGGCTGGAGGGATGTCTCAGAGGTTAAGACTTTGCCTCACAAGCAAAGGGTCCTGAGTTCAGATCCCAGGTCCAACTTAAAAAACACCAGGCAGAAATGGTGGCAGCCTGCACGTCCAGCCTTGCTGGGTATAGCCTGGGAAATCCAGAGCAAAGCCTAAAGGAGGTAGAAGTAACCTAGGATGATTCCAGAAATCACTCTTGTCCTCCACAGAGACACAGAGTGCCCTCTGACACACACGAAAGCAAGTTTAAAATGTTTTTTAAAAAGGGAGGGGTGATAAAGGGGAGTGCAGGGATGGGGATGGAGGTGATATGTTCAATGTATAATATGTACTTGCATGAAAATGTCCTCATGTAGTACATACAGTACTGTGTACAGTAAAGAACACAATGGAAAAAATTTACAGTAGGTTAGTAACTTATCTACCATCTAAGCATACAGTTGTGATACCATAGTGTAAAACTATCATATATGAGCCTTTTTTTTAGACAGTGTCTCATGTATCCTGAGGTTGGTTGATGTAATTTAGGAAGACTTCGAACTCCTCATTCTCTTCTCCAGCTCTGGACTGCTGGGTTATAGGTAAGCATCATTATGTCTGGTTAATGTGGTACTCACAATTCAATCCACGGCTTTGTACATGATGGGCAAGCACTTTACCAACTGAGCCACATTCCCCAGACTCTTAAATGATTTATAAATATTAGTTGCTGCCAAAAGATGAGTTAAATAAAACTTTATGACTTAAAAAAAAGAGCTGCCTGGGCTGGGGAAATGGCCAAGTGGGTAAAGTGCTTGCTGTATAAGCGTGAGGGACAGAGGTCAGTTCCCTGGAAACCATGCAAATTCCAGGTCCTGGGGCGAGGTGGGCATAGGAGAATTCCTAGAACTCCTTGGCCAAGTAGTCCAGTCAATCAGTGAGTTTCAGCTTCAGTGAGAGACTGTCTCAAAATAGGTGGAGAGCGTTAGAGAAAGACAGCAATATTGAACTCTGGCCTTCATACACATGTGCACACTGTGCATACACATACACACGCATACATACAAATAAAAAAAAGAGAGACACAAAAATTGGTACTGATTGCAGTTATGTGACCATTTTGCTGTTGTTTTTAATCCTGAGAAGAATCCGCCCTAGAAGGAAGCAAGTACAACTTCAGCTTGCAACTTGGACTTGCATATTGTGACAGAAGAGAGAGAATCTTGTGTTTTCTCTGATACCAGAAAATGTGTTTGTCCCCAAGGACAATCCCCCACCTGAGATCTGGGCACAGTTTGCATCAAACAGCCTCTGTGTGGATGCATATGGCTTTGGCAACTTACTCTGCATCCTCTCTGCTTCAAAACAGAATGTCTCAAGTGAATCGCTTCCCCCTTAAAGTACTAGATAGGGCCAGGGAGGTGGCTCGGCAGGTAAAAGCACTTGCCACAAAGTCCAGTGACCTGGGTTTGATCCCCAGAGTCCACATGGCGGAAGGAAAGAGAGAACAGATTCCTGCAAGTTGTCCTCACTTTCACATGTGCATTCACATACGCATCGAATAAAGTTTTTTAAAAAATATTTTTTTAAACTGAAACGACAGACCAAGACAGGGGGCTGGGGAGATAATTCAGCCACTAAAGTCCCAAAAGCATGAGGACCTGAGTTTGATCCCCAGAAGTCAAGGAAGCTGGCACAGGCATGGTGGTGCATACTTGTAATCCCAGAGTTGGGGTAACAGAAACAGGAGGATCCATGGGGTTTGCTGGTCAGCCAGTCTAATTTACCAAGCCATTGAGAGACCCTATTTTAAAAATCAAGGTGGGGTCTGGGGAGATGATCTCGTGGAAACCATGCTAGTCTCACCAGTGAACCCCAGTGCCTTGCTCTTTCCCTGTGACAATTGTAGCTACAACACAGAAAAGCACGTGACCTGAGCTAGGGATTTCCTAGACATACAAAACCCTGGGTTCAATGCCCAGACAAACAGAAAGACATAGACACAGACACAGACACACACGTGCACACATACACATGCATGCATGCCAACACTGTCTAGTACATACAAACTGCTTATAAATGTTAATTATGAATGCTATTAAGATTCTGGAGGGAAGGCTGGAGAGATGGCTCAGGGGCTAAGCCTGTGCCTTGAAAGCAGAAGGTCCTGAGTTTGGATCCTCCTGAATTTAGATCCCAAGTTCCATGTAAAAATGCCACTTCCAGCCCTGGTAGGCAGACCCTGGGAAATTCCAGAGCAAAGAAATAAGGAGGTAGAAGCAATCTAGGATGATTCCAGAAGTCACCCTTGGGCCTCCACAGGGACACACAGTACCCTCTGATACATACATACACACACACACACACACACACACACACACACACACACACACACACATGCAAAAATTAAAAAGATTCTGGAGAGAATTGAAGTAGACATTATAAAACAGAAGTTCGGAGAGTGATATAATTTGTCAAGGACATATAGATAGTAGGCAGCTGTCATGGTTGGTATTGGTAGTCTAACACCTGGAAGGCAGGAATCCAGGCTCACCGGAGACAGACTCTCTAGGTAGGATTGGCCGCTGGGCATCCAGTGAGGGATTGTCTTGATTGCATTAACTGAGTGGGGAAAACCTGCCCATTGTGGGAGGAACCATTCCCTGGGAAGGGAATTCAGAACTGTTTTAAGAATGAGGAGAACTGAAAACCAGCAAATAAGCATTCATCTGTCACTTCCGCTCTTGGCTAGAGGTTATAGGGCCAGTTCTTTCAAGCTGGGGACTTCTCCACTATGATGGACTAAAGCCTGGAATTAGGAATCTCCAGCCAATCAAACTCTTTCTCCTATAAGTTTCTCGA
Organism: Typhlomys cinereus; assembly: GCA_023101885.1. Lineage (NCBI taxonomy): Eukaryota > Metazoa > Chordata > Mammalia > Rodentia > Platacanthomyidae > Typhlomys > Typhlomys cinereus. Next base: position 6,501,399 of record JALPQD010000063.1, on the reverse strand, counting down.
GTCAGTTATGTTGTTGTAACAACCCAGAATGAAACTTAAAACAGTTGCAAAGCAAGGGCTGGAGCCTAGTGATTCTCTGGATTATTTTTTGCCCACCAAAAGGCTTCTGAATCCTTTGTTTCATTTCCATTCACCACCTGTCTTCTTTCACATATGTATCTTTATTGTGTCTAGTTTTCTTTGAAGTAAGAAAACTGTGTTTCTTTGCTTAAACCTGTGTTTAGGGATTGGGGATGAAACACATCTGGCAGGGTGCTTGCCTAGTAGGTAACAAGTCTTGAGTGCAATCTCCAGCACTGGCACCAATGCATGCTGTGCATGAGTGGTGCATGCCTGTACTTCTAGTGCTCAGCAGGTTGAGATGGGGGAAATCAGAAGTTCAAGGTCATTTATACTACATAGCGTCTGAGGCCAGATTGTTCTACATGAGAAAATGTCTCAAAGCAAAACAAAGCAAAGTAACCTGATTTTCATTAAATTTAACTAGCCTTTCACCTCTTTAACTCCTTTTATTCTTTTTATTATTTCTATAAGACAGACTTTCCTGTGTTTCTGATTCATTGGCAAAATTTCTGCTTTCTTCTCTCTCTGCAGAGACTCCGGAGTCAAGGGAAGGCTAGCCTGCAGCTTTCTGAATACCATGCCGCCTGCTAAAAGACAGACATTTCTAGAGAGAACGTGGGCTCTTTCCAAGCCCGCCTCCCCTCCATACAGCTCTTACCACTTAAAGACGAGGTTGAGCCAGTCTCCAACCACCGCTACCCAGAGGAGTTTGATGCCCACTGCTTCTTGAAGATGGAACCAGATGGGGAAGAGGACGTAGTAAGCGTTCCTGAGGTCAGCGATCTTAGACACCAAGATGAACCATTCCTGGGAGTCTTGATAATTCACCTGGAGGTAATGAGTTGACTGGATCCCAAAGTCATGGAGAACATTCATTCCTTCCTCCATCCTCCTTCCCTTGGCACCGGGGGAGATCAGCTGTCGGCAGTGCCCACACAGTGCTGTCAGGCTTGGAGGTGATCGGCTATCAGTCGGCACCTGCCCTGTTTTATATGCCCTGTATGCAGTCTGCAAGTCAACCCAGCCCTGATCTTTGGACTCGAAAACCACTTTTGTCTAAAATCTATTGATCAAAGGTGCATCATCAGTAGGTTGAGGCAAACATGTTCAGGGTGATTTACGTAAAATAGCAAAACAGGCACACAAAAACAGCCTGATCGGTCATTGGCAGGGCCAATGATTAACTTGGGCATGCTGCTCGACGGTGCAAGGGGCTGCCCTCCCCGTCCCTGAAACCAGGCCAGAGACACAGGGCAGAGTCTAGTTCCACCCTGGCTCCTTCGAGGGTGTCTGCTTTTCTAAGTTTGCAACTGCACTTATTTGTGGACAAAGTCTCGCAGCTCGAGGTACTGAAGTCTGAAGTTAATTCTAAATACACAGCAGTAAGTTCTGTCATCCTGGGAACTGTCATTTTGTTGGTCCCTCCTCATCTTCATTCAGGTTTGGGGGGTCTGCCTCTGATTTGACAGATTAACCATTTTTCAGATAATGGCTCCATATCTTAGGGCTACAAAGTAAATCACTTGTGAACGTGGTGGGGAAGTCATTAAATTACCTTAAAGTTAGGACCTTTGGGATTAGAACACATAAGCTTTCTCTCTCTCTCTCTCTCTCTCTCTCTCTCTCTCTCTCTCTCTGTGTGTGTGTGTGTGTGTGTGTGTAACCTACTGCTTCACATAGGTTAAGCAGACAAGCATGAACTGGCCCCATACCTGAGCAACAGAATGAATATATGCTCATTCAACAGTAATAAAATGAACACATGGCTCTAGGCAAGAACAATAGTAAACTGGCAATTAGAGATTCTGGAGAAAAAGTTTAAAATTTTTATTGTTGCTTGCAGATTTTTGTCTAATTTTTAAAAGATTTTATTTATTTATTTATTCATTCATTCATTCATTCCTGTGTGTGTGTGTGTGTGTGTGTGCGTGTGTGTTCCTGTAGAGGCCCAAGGGTGACTTCAGGAATCATTCTGGATTGCTTCTACTTCCTTTTCACTTGCTCTTGTATTTTCCAGGCTCTGCCCACCATGGCCAGAAGTGCAGGCTGCCACCATTTCTGCCTGGTGTTTTTATGTGGGACCTGGGATCTGGGATCTGAACTCAGGACCTTCTGCTTGTGAGGCAGAGTTTTTCTGCTTGCGAGGCAGAGTTTTAACCCCTGAGCTATCTCTCCAGCCCTTGCTGTTTTGCTTCGAGACAGGGTTTCATGCATTCCAGGCTGACATGAAACTTAGCTACATGCTGGCGGATGATCTTGAACTTCTAACTTCCTAACTCTGAAGTGATAGGACAATAGATGTGCACTACCATGGCCAATACATTCGGTACTGGGAATCAAACCCAGGACCTCAGGCATGCTTGGCAAGCATTCTTACCAGCTGAGCCAATTCCCAGCTCCATGTTAGTTATTTTTGAGGAAAGACTTCAGGATCTTGATTTTCCTTTCATACACATTCACACAGGGGACAGAGGGGAGCAAACACTGAGTGACAGAATCCTCTATTTTCAAGGACAGAATCAGTGGGAATAAAAACAGCAGTAAGTTCGCGCTGTCATGTAAAGGGAGGACGAAAGGCAGCAGAAAGACACCCAGGGCTCATAAGTCTGGGAAAAAAGTTGACAGTATTCCCTACTGGGAATGATTAAACCATCATCCAGGATGTGTGTTTCGTGCCTTACATCATAGAGGTATGATCTGGAGTCTGTCTCCACTCTCATGGGCTTCCCGCCAGCTCCAGCAGACCCTCATTGCTCCTGACTGTGCTAATCCACTACCTCATCCAGAGAGGAGGTGAGATGGTGGCATCTCTGGGTGGGGCTGCAAAGGAAACATGTTCCCAATAGTGTTGGGGTGGGCAAGAGGAGCTGGAACATTGCGTCCTGCATTGTCAGAACCTCGGGGCTAAAGGGGGTGAACTACACTAGAAGAGACAGCTCTTTCCCTTCACCAGATAAGTCTTCCTAGAAAGTATTGAGTAACTCCCGCAGTGATCCTGGGACAGGTGTATCTATGCACTGAGGTGAGTTGAGGGCACTTGAGGCTGATCCTCTGACAAAGCATGCAGAGGCCGCCGTCTGAGTCTCCGGGGCTACTAGGCCCTAGGATCTCCGTGTCAGGCTGAGCACTCTGTCATGTGCTAGCGGAAGGGAAGCAAGCGGACAGCGCTATCTTCTGAGGCACCTGGGGGAATGCATGTGTTGATAAGAAGTCATGTTGGGGCTGATATCCCCAGTCCGGCCCTGCAGGGGGCTTGTGGGAGTCTCCGTGGAAGGCTGCCTACTCTGTGGGGACCTTCTTTCAAAGGGACCATAGATTATTACAACACAAAACTATTTATGAGACTGCATCTGTTGACCTTACAACTTCTTGCTTCATTTTTTTTTATCATATGCAGAAAGAAGCAAATCCAAAGGAACCAAACTGGAAAACTAACTAAAGAAAGAAATTGTGAATCCGCTAGGGGTTTATTTATACACAGGAAGCATTTTTTTGTGGACAGAGTATGTGTTTCCTCCTGCCTGATGTGATAAGTGTATACTTGTAATACCAGCAGGAGGCAAAAGTAGGAGGATTGAAAATTCAAAATGAATTTAGGCTACACAGTGTGCCCAGCCTCAAAGGAACAAACAGCAAACTGGGGAGATTCCTCAGTGGTTAAGGCATTTGTCATTCAAACAGAAGGACCAGAATTCAGATTCCAGAGCATATATAAATGCTGGGTAGGAATGGTAACTACCTATAATCCCATCACTCAGAAGGCAGAGATAGGAGGATCCTGGAGCATGCTGACAAGTGAGACTACTTATATTGGGGAGTCCTGGATTCAACTAGGATATACTGCTTCGATAAATAAGGTGCAGAGTGACTGAGGGAGCCTTTTGGGCCACCACATTCATAGATATGCATGAACACACATACACACATATGTAAGAAAAAAAGGACAAAATTGCTCTCATCAACTGTAGAGCAATTATGTGGCATTATGAGATTCTGAGTTTGATTCCCAGAATTGCAAAGATAAATAAATACAAAATGGCAAAACTTGTCTTCAGAAAGGAAATCCCATCTTCTTCTTTTTAATTCTTATCATCTTCTCTTTCAAGAGATTCTCCAGTGTTTGAGTTGGAAAGATGGCTCTGGGGTTAAGACTCTGCCTCCCAAGCAGAAGGTCCTGAGTTTGGATCCCAGGTCCCACGTTAAAAAAAAAACACCAGGTGGAAACAACAGCAGCTTGCACTTCCAGCCCTGGTGGGTGGAGCCTGGGAAATCCCAGAGCAAAGCCTAAAGGAGGTAGAAGCAATCCAGGATGATTCCAGAAGTCACCCTTGGTCCTCTACAGGGACACACAGTGCCCTCTGATACACACACACACACACACACACACACACACACACATTAAATAAAATTGAACTCCTAAAAAAAATGAGAGATTCTCCATTTTCATTCAACCAAAGTGTTCCTGGAGAAAAGTATCATAACTCATTGACTCGCAGACATTTCAAGATAAATCCTGATATGTCTCCTTTGGGGACATTAGCAGTCTGGAGGAGGGGGAGAGAAAAGACACAAAATTGAGGAATCCTCATATGGAATCTCATTTGTACAGATATCAACCAGTGAGGAGATGTGTCCTCAGTGGGGAGGACTCAAGATATATTAACCCCCCCATCCCTCCTGGGAAGGACCAGTGGAGGTTTTCCAGTCCCAAAGATGAAGAACAGTTTGGGTCTCTGTAAGGTAACTAACTGAACCAGCAGGACACTCTGCCAGCCATTTTCTCCATAAACAAAGACCCAGAGGTTTGAGGGAATCCTGTTTTGGGAAGAGCACAAGGAAGTCGGGCCAGAAAATACCATCTGACCTATCCTTAAATAGCACGGGAGGTACCAATGTCCTGATGATACCTCCTCCTCCCAGAGAGAGATTGACTCATTCCCTCAGGTATAGTTGCCAACGGGACAGTTGGGAGAGGAAGGAGCTGACATTTGCTGCACACATCATCCAAAAATTGCACTAACTCCTGAAAAGAAGGACTGATTTTTTTTTAAATGTTTGGAATGAGTTTTTACTTGATCATAAGTCATTTCTTAAATTTAATAAACTACATTATAATTTCAGGTAAAAATCAAAAGCAAACATTGTGCCTGAGTTCCAGCTGTAACCCAGTGGGAATTTATTTATCTATCTATTCACTGCATCACTGTAAAGGGCTAAAGTACTCAAAGTAGTTGACAGGGATAATGTAGAAATAATTTCAACTGCGCTTCCCAACCCACTAATAAGCATTTATCTCTGATGCAATTCTAATACTCGACTTATAGAGTAAGGGATCAAAGCATTCCACCACTGAACTACATCTCTAGCCGCCAAGTTTTATTCTGAATGAAAAGTCCCAGGTCTCAGTACACAAATCCTAGTTCCATTAAAACATTATCTTTAAAAAAATCCAAGGTCTTCTCTTTTTATTTTTCTACTTTTACAAGGATATTGAGTATTCATTCCAGCTTCTTTTCCTCCCCTCTCCCTCTCATCCCCTCCCTTCTCTTCACCATTCCCTCCCACTCTGTCTCACTCTTCCACTGGTGTTTCTATGCACCCCCGGGGTTCACTGTAGCTTGTCTACTACTGCAGAGGCTCAGGCCTCTGTGGTATATTAAGTTACCTCTCTTTAGGCCACTCTTCAGTTAAATTGTTTCATAAGGGACTTTTAGGTGGTTGTGAATTTAATTTTTTTGCTTTGACCAGCTACAAAAACATATGATAAAAGATAAAAATAAATTACATAACAATAAACAAATGCTGCTTAGAATAAATGTAAAGCAATGGAGTCCTTCATTGGTGATGAATGCAAAATGATACAATCACTTTGAGTCTTGAGAGAGACTGATTTTTTCTCTGGAGCAGAATCCTCTGTGTTTTTTTTAATTTTTTTTCTTAAAAATTTATTATTATTATTATTTATTCAACTGTGCGCATGTGCGTGCGTGCGCGCGCGTGTGTGTGTGTGTGTGTGTGTGTGTGTGTGTGTGTGTGTGTATGTGTAGAACCACGGACGAATTCGTGAACCACCATGGACGCCTCCACCTCTTTCTGCCCTGGGATTCACAGGCTCCGCCCTACCAGGACCAGAAGCGCAGGCTGCCCCCACTTCTGCCTGGCGTCTATACGTGGGATCTGGAATCCGAACTCAGGACCTTCCGCCTGCAAGGCGGAGGCTTAACTCCTGAGCCACCTCTCCAGCCCAGAATCCTCTGTTCTTACTAGAACTGTGGGTTCTGTCGAGAAAGGTTTTTTTTTTAATAGTTTCTTACTTTTCTTATTCAAAAGTCAAATATTTTTCAACGATTCATTATCAGTTTTGATTTGATGTACCGCCATTTCCCCAGGACATGAAATTTCAGAATCTCTTTGGAATACTAATTTCATGTTTCTAGGTTTAACAAAACTATCAACGTTTTAAATCCCATTCTATTTCCCTGAAGTCTCAAGACAGTTGCTGGTATAAATTTTTATATAAAATATTTAGTCACAAAATAGTATTGCTTTTGTATGTACATAGTTGTAAGATTACTCTGCTTTTGTCAATAAAAACTCTACCAGTCTTTCATAAAACTCTAAACAAATTAAACTGTGATGCAGAACAAAAATTACACAGGGTAAAACAGGTACTTTTTTTTTTTTTAACTGTGCTGTGATCATCTTGTTTATACATTGAAATCAGGATACAAAACTCAGAGTCTACGGCTTCCTCTAAGTAGCAATTTTTCTGAAGGGTTATAGCCAGAAGTGTAAGGTGAACAGGGTTGTTGGGGTTTTTTTTCATAAGCTTGTGTGTGTGTGTGTGTGTGTGTGTGTGAGAGAGAGAGAGAAGAGAGAGAGAGAGAGAGAGAGAGAGAGAGGGCACTGTGTGTGTCTGTAGAGGCCCAAGGGTGACTTTGGGAATCATCCTAGGTTACACTACTTCCTCTTTGCTTTGCTTTTGCGTTTCCCAGACTCTGCCTTCCAGGGCCAGAAGTACAGGGCCACCGCCATTTCTGCCTGGTGTTTTTATGTGGGACCCAGGATCTGAACTCAGGACCTTCTGCTTGTGAGACTTAATTAGGAGAAGGTCTCATGTAGCTCAGGCTAACCTTAAACTCTCCTCCGTATGTAGCCAAGAATGACCTTCAACTGATCCTTCTGCTGGGCTCTAGGTGCCTGGAATGACAAACATGTACCACCTCACCCAATTTATGCAATGATGGAGATCGAACTCAGGGCCTTATGTATGCTAGGCGATCATCCTAGCAACCGAGTCACATCCCCAGACCTATGGCATACATGTTTGTTTGTTTTTTTAATTTCTTTACAAGTTTTAGCCTACCAAGTGGAAGATGTTTCGTGGTAGAAGGTGGAAACTGGCCAGTTCAACTGATGCCTCCTTCAGAGTGAATGACCCACTCCTCTGCTAGCAAAACAGGTTAGGAAACAGGTGGAGGTGGATTAATCATTGTTAGCCAGAGAAAATGGCTGACTTATCTCTGGCACGGTGAGAAAGTTCAGCTTTAGGACCTTGAACTGTGCATCTGTTGACCAGGCGGCGGGAGCCTGGCTCTCAAGAAGGGCGGGATGTTTTGTCCTGGGGGGGGGGCGGGACGGGGAAGACACATGAAGCATTTGCTGCACTGTTTCAGACTCCAGCCAGCCCCAGTCTGCCTTTTTTCAAAATCAAAGGAAATAGATTCCTCTCCTCCCTCCTTCCTCTTTCCCAAACCCTCCCCCTACCACCAAGAAGTTGCTACTTCTGCCAGAATAAACAGCCGGCCAGTTTCCTCAGGAACAGATGGCAAACTTTTCTTTCCTTTTCCACACATTCTTGGGCACTGCCAAACCACTCCAGCAGTTAGGAACTGTTCTTGCTGTCAGATTCAATCCTTCTGGTTAGCTGTTGATCTTGGTTGACTGCACAGCAGGCAGAGGTGAGGAGAGGAGATTTTCAAAAACTGTGGCCAGAATCACTTTCAGGGTCTCTCGGCAATTTTGCCATCAGTTTGTGAACATGCAAACTTATTTTTGGAGATGGATTTTGCATCTGCTTGCTTCATTAAATGCATCATTTTTAACTGTCTTCTCATAGAGTGTTTTTTTTTTTTGAGGGGTTCCATATAACTCTGAATAAAAAATAAAATTTAAGGACTAGAGAGATGGTTCAGGGGTTAAGCTTCTGCCTTGACAGCAGAAGGTCCTGAGTTCAGATTCTGGATTCCATGTAAAAACTCCAGGTGGCCTACACTTATTAAGGCACAGCCTGGGAAACTCCAAAGCAAAGCAAAGCAAAAGAGGAGGCAGGGTGTTTATCTGCAAAAAAAAAAAAAAAAAAAAATTAAAGTTTGGTCAAGGCCATTGGAAAAGACTCACTTTCTTCTTTGTCTTGGTCTTTACCACAGCAGCAAAGAAGGGATTCGTGACTTGAGCTGTCACTCAGTTCAGCTCACCCTGGTGGGGGTGGGAATAAGGTGGTCTCGGGACAGGAGGTAGATGGAGGGCAGCAAGATGCAAGGTGCTTTTCCTTAGCCTGTTTCAGAAATACTCTCTTGCCTCCAGCAGGCAGTCCAGAAAACAGCCCCCTACCCCGCCACCATTCCCAGGATTTAAAGAGTAAAATCAGGTCAGAGAGATGGCTTAGGGGTTAAGCCTTTGTCTTGCAAACAAAAGGTCCTGAGTTTGGATCCTGCATTCCGCATAAAAAAAAAAAAAAAAAAAAAAAGAAATGGCAGCAACCTCTACTTCCAGTGCTGGAAGGCGGAGCCTGGGAAACTCCAGAACAAAGCAAGAAGGTAGAAGCAATCCAGGTGATTCTTAAAGTCATGCTTGGGCCTTCACAAGCATACACAGTGATACACACACACACACACACACACACAGATACACACTTCCCCCCTCCAAAAAAATAAAATCAATCAATGAGAAGAAGATTAAAGCAATATGCAGTGTATAGCTTGGGCCAAACCTCTGGAGTTTTCTATGTTTTAAACTTATTAGCTCCCAATGAGCCTAAGGACCTTCACCTTTTCTTCTTTAAATTCTGAGTGTGTAGTAGTGTTTTGAAAGCAGTTTCCATATACAACTAGCTGAACTATTCTCCACCCCACCCCACCCCTCCAGAACCCACAGGACCTTATCCGTGCTAAGCAAGCATGTTATCATTGATCCAAAGAAGACCATACATTGTGTCCTATTTTTAGTCCAGTCCAATGCCCTGCCCCTCTAGACTCAGCCACTCAGTAGGCTGAGGCAGGAGGATTGCTTGAGCTTAAAGAATTTGGGTCCAGCCTGGGCAACACAAAAAAAACGCAAGAGGGTGCTGAACAGAGGAAAACTCGGTGGGTAAGATATTTGCCTTCCAAGTTTGAGGACTGGGTTGGAATCGCTAGAACCTAAAGCCAGGCAGGGCAGCACACATTTGTCGTCCCAGCAAGCGAGGTGAGAGATGGAGGCAGGAGAATCCCAAGAAAGCCTAATTCGATTGTAGCCTAGAATCACCTTGAGCTTCTGAGTCTCTCTGCCTCCACCTACCAGATGCAACCCGCATCAAACACTGGCTTCATGAGCGCTAGGCGAGCATGTCACCACCAACTGACCCAGATCCCCAGCCTGAGATACACAGCGCAGCAGCACACATCAGGCCCCACAGTCACTCCTCTGCATTCGGCTGATAATTTCACGATCAAATGGCTTGTAGGGGATCAAGGGTTTTACTCTTTCTTACAGTTGTCAGGTTCTTAATCCAGCTTGGCACAAAGTCCACGCCAGCACCAGGGGCTGGGGATAACTGGCAACACCATGTCAAATACCCACAGGCCTGCTGACAGAGGGACAGTCCTTACTTGCCAGACCAGCATGTCTGGCTAACTTTATTGAAGGGCGCCAACTTCCTCAACCAGCTCCCTCCATTCTATTAGCCTGCCTACGATGTAGTTTCACCCACTGTGGACCGGGCCTTCCCCATAACTAGACAATCTCTTGCAGGTTTGCTAGGAAGGGTGGGGAGGGTGTGTGTGTGTGTGTGTGTGTGTGTGTGTGTAGAACTCAACCAGTGATCCCTTACAAATGTGCCCAGAGCCCCGCCCTCAACAGTCAAGTTGACACCTGTATCTATCACAGACCACAGACTTTACGGCAGACAAGGACCATACCCGACATGTCCTCTGTCCTCCACAGGCCTACCATGGTACACCTATGTCTGCACATATATGAATTCCTATCTGTATCATACACATACAACACACACAGTGCGTGCACACACACACACACACATGCTGGCACAAAGGATTTAAAAAGGTGTCCAATGCAGCTACTAATCTTCCCCTGATCTCAGGGCACCTAGACAACAACTGGACCACCAGAACCAGCTCAAGCCTGAGGGACACATAACTTGGAGAGACCCCCAAGAACCTATAATAACAGTGAACCCCCCCCCATCTGCACTACAGTTGAGAGCTGTACCCTGCCCTGTGCTGTCTCCCCCAACTCCGTCCCTGACACCATTTTGACAACACATTCTTTCGCCTCGGGGATTCATCTCCAGCAAACGCCCCTGTTCTATGGTACATGCAGTCCTGCCCTCAACAGGGAGCCCATCTGGGAGAGATCATTAGTAAACAAGTTAGTCTTGGCCCTGTTGAACCCATCCCCAACCCCCCCTGAGAGCTCCCTGAGGCAGGGAAGGGAAGAGGTGAGGTCCCAAGTGGTGAAAACAAACAGGGAAGTTCAGGAGGCCTGTGACCAGAGCCACCTGTCCGTAACTATTTTTGGACATGAACACACAGCTAGGAAGTAAACAGCCAGCCAGGGCTTGACTTCCTTAGTCCATCAGTGCCTGCAGTGGGGTTAGAGAAAAGGGGAGCAGGGCAGGGCCACTCTCGCCTGCCCTTCTGCCTGTAGGGCAGAAAGGGACAGTTGTACTTGCTTGCTTTGAAGGTTTTAAACATCTGGGAGCTGCGGATGTGGGTCAGTTGGTAGCATGTTTGCCTAGCACACACTCAAAGTCCAGCATTCCATCGCTATTGTAGTGCATGCCTGTAATTCCAGCCCTGGAAAGTGGAGGCAGGGAAGATCAGAAGTTCAAGGTCATCCTGAAGACCAGACGAGGGCTCATGGATTTAGCTCTGTGGAAGGACATCAGAGTACAGGGTCCTGGGTTTGAGGCTCAGCACCAGGGGAATCAGGTGGGATTTTAACATCTTCATTTCATAAGTTTGCAGTGGAAAGAGGTCAGTGAACAGGGTCACAAGTTGAGTGCGTTGTCTCTCCACAGTGAATTCTAGAGGCAAGATGCCTGTTGCTCCCCCTCCGTGAATCTCAGTAACCTCAGACTCCTCTGCTCTATTGGAGGGCGCCATGATCTCTAGGTCTTGATTCACCCCGCTTCCTCATTTTTTATTTAATAATTTTTTCCTAGTTTTACAAGCATATTAAGTATTTATCCCTTCTTCCTTCCCTCCCATTCCCCTTCCCCTCCTGTCATCAATCCATTCTACTTCCTCCCACCCTCCTGCCTATCCATTTCTATGGGCCCCAGGGTTTCCTCTACTCTTTGGGGGTTCAGGCCTCTGTGGCAGACCAAGTTGCTACATTTCTAGTCACTTCACTGCTCCTCCACTCCTCTAGGCTGCATCCTCTCAGGGTGTTGAGACCCTCTACCTCTGTTGTAGAAGAAAACTTCAAGGCTGAGTGCTGAGGGCTCTTCCAATCTATGGGTATAATATCAGGTATTTACAGAGCAGTTTAATGTACTGTCTTCCTATCTATAGGTTCATTGGCTGTTCTCTATCTATCCTTCCTTTTTATAGGTTCTTGTTCTAGTTAACAGTAGCAGGAATGTGTTCCATTCTGACAAGTGGGTCTTGAGTCCAATCTGAAAGCTGTTGGTTGTCTCCTCGATACTCATGCCACTATTACACTGGTAGTCACCTGTTGCCATGGTGATTTTTCTTGCAATTTGCAGAACCCATAAGTTAATGAGGCCTCTGGTTATTTATCCCCCCACCCCCAGCTTCTACAGTATTCCTTGGTACTTTGTAAGCTATCCAGCAAGGAGGAAGCTCTTGGACCAGTTCCAGATGATGTATTTTGCCTATGTTCTGTGATCCATACGTGTTGCATCTTCAATAACAGGGTCTTACTGTTAGTTTTTTAGAGACCTTACTTATTTTTGACAGTTAAACACCTCGAGACGCTGTGTTTGAGGTTGCTGGGGAAGATCTACTCTCCTTTCTCTTCTTCTCTTGTAATGTTAGCACCAAGGCACCTTATCTGGACACCCCATTCTTTCTCCAAATCTTCAGTTTCCTGTCAGACTTTCCTGCTTTGTAAGTGCATCTTCTTCTGCCTCCATCCTTCAGGCTCTGAGCATCACCCTCAGCATCCTCCACCCCAAGTCATCCTACCCTTAGCAAGAGTCTCCCCACCCCAGAACCCCTACTCCTCGCTTGCGGTAAAGGATCATTCTGATCCAAACTCCCCAGCATTTAGCTGTTCCTGTCTTAGGTTATTTACCCATCGCATTTAAGCCTTGGATTAAAGTTGTTCTACTTATATCTTAATTTTTGTCTTTCTATCCCGAGCCCTGAAGGCCAAGAAAGTATCCCCATCAACCTCTAGCACTGAACTCTGCTCACCCAATGTGATGTTGCTTAGACGGCCGAGAAAGTCCTCTTGGCTCTGACACGTGTCTCCTGCATGATGTTGTGATTTTTCTCTTCTCATCGAGATGTGAAGTTTGTCTCTGTCCTTTGAATCTGGATCTGGTCTTTTGATTTGCGTTGGCTAATGAGACCTTAGCAAGTGACTATGGGCAGAGGCTTGAAATGCTTTTGCTTGAAAGAAAATTCTTGCTCTTTGTGGACTGTGGTTAGAATAGGGGACCACGCTGGGAAGCCTTCAGGAGACTGCTAGAGCTGATAGCCAGTTCCCAGCTACCAGACACATGAATGAGGCCACCTTATACTACTCGGCCCCTGTCTATCTGCCAGATATCTGCAGCCAGATAGGAGTCATCTTAGGGGAACTCACCAGCTGAGCCCAGTCCAGACTACCCACCTGCAGGTTTTTGAGCAAGGGAAATTGATTTCTTATTTTAGTCACTAAGTTTTAGCATGGTTTCTACTCTTGATCTTGGCCAAAAGATAAAGAAATGGTTTGGAGTGGTTTATTGTACCATGATTGAAATACACAGTGATGCCAGTTAATTTTTATTTATGTATTTATTTTTAAAAAGCAACGGTTAGCATTCATTGAATGTTTATTATGAAAAACCGTTTGGGGGAAATTACATGGATTAATTGACTTCCTTAATTCCAAGGTAGATTTTATTGCTATTTCCACTTTGCAGGTGATAAAATTGAGGCACGGAGATGTTTAACAACTTGGTTGCCCAAGGACACACTTGCTGGATCTGAATCCCACCCAGAACAGTAGCTGTAGAAACCAACCTGTGGCCGCCTAGACCACATCGCCCCTGCTGCTTCTCCAGTTGAGAAAACATCAGCATTGACTTGCTGCTTCCAAGGTGTCTGTCCCACAGACACAGGTGCACAGACACAGGTGCGCACACACGGTTGAGGTTGGGCACCTTCCTCCATTGCTCTCCACTTGCACACTGAAGCAGTCTCTCACCTGAATCCAGAGCTCACTGATTCAGCTATTCTAGTTCGCCGCCTTGCTTCAGGATCCAAATCTACCTGAGTGGCAGGATTATAGGTGGGCCATCCCGTGCATGAGTGTCAGGGATCCAAACTCAGGTCCCCCAAAGGCTTTACCCACATAACCATTTCTCCAGCCCCCTAATGTTTGACTATTATAAACTAGGATCCAATTCCTCAGCCTGGGCTTCCAACCCTTTTGGATCTCTCCCCCGATTCTGGAGTGTGTGGAGAAACTGCTTTGCAAACCTGCTCCTCTCCACTTTCCCAGTAGGCTTTGGTCCCATCTCCTCCTGACAGCCTTTGCCAAGCACTTAGCTTAGGAGGCACAGCTCTGCTTGGAAAGGAAATGCTTTGGCTTGGCATGTGCATATTGCCCTTTGGCCTAGTGTCCTTAATTGACTATGCAACAAAAACGATTCTTCTCTTAGGATCTTTGGACTTCCTGTTTTTTTCAAAGGTTGTCAAATGAAAGAAGGAATGTGAACTATAAGACAAAAATGTTCTGTGTGCGAACTGTAGCAGTTTGCCTGCATGGTTGCTGATAAATCACCATCGAATGGCTTAAGCGAACAAGGGATTTATTTTCTCTTAGGATTGTCTGGTTACAATTCTCAGTCCAGCTTGACAGAAGAGCTCACACCAAGACCAGTGCCGAGGGGACTGGCCACACCATCTCCACATAATGGTTGAGAAAAGGATGATCCTTATTTGCCAGACCAACATGTCTGGCCAAGTGTACGCAAGGATGCCGACTTCCTCAATCAGCTCTCTGTATTTTATTCCAGGGCCTAGCCCCACCCACCGTGTGCTGGGCCTTCTCCATCAGCTAGACAATCTTCTGAAGGTTTGCTCTGGGCTTAACTCAACCACAGCTTCAATGTGCCCACAGCTGAAACTGTCAAGTTGACACCTGTGCTATAACTATGATAACGACTATTACTGTTGATTCGAATTTCAACAGAGATGAAGACTTGAAGTAGCTGGCCCATCACATCCACAGCTAGGGCAGAAAGCAATGAACCTACGCATTCAGTTTCGGCTCACCTTAAACAAGGCCCTAAGTTTAGGGTATGGGGCTGACAATGGGCCATCTTCCCACTTCAGTTAAAGCCTTCAAGACAATCTCCAGTAGGTGGCAGGCGCCCTAGCAGCCTGCCTTAATCTAGAGCGTCCCTCTGGGGAAGCTCTGGAAGTTAGCCTCCTAGGTATCAGGTTGGCAATACTAACCATCACAAAAGCTCAGATGCATCTCTGCTGGCTTTCTGGTCAGTCCCCTCTGGCAGGCTTGGAACTGAGCTACCCAGTTTTCTTACCTTGTCTATGTATTAGAAACAACCTAGGAAAGTCTTTTTAAAAAATGCTAATGCATGGGCTGGAGAGGTGGCTCAGGGGTTAAGCCTCCGCCTTGCAGGCGGAAGGTCCTGAGTTCAGATCCCAGATCCCACGTATAGACTCCAGGTGGAAGCGGGGGCGGCCTGCGCTTCTGGTCCTGGTAGGGCGGAGCCTGTGAATCCCGGGGCAGAAGGAGGTGGAGGCGTCCATGGTGGTTCGCGAATTCGTCCGTGGTTCTACACAGACACACAGACACACAGACACACACACACACACACACACACACACACACACACACACACAATGCGCACAGTTGAATAAATAATAATAATTAAAAAAGAAAAAAAAATGCTAATGCCTGTGGCTCACCCCAGAGGGTGTGAAGTGCAGTCTGGAAGCCTGGGCTACAGGAGACCCTGTCTCAAAACAAACAAACAAGAATAATAATAATAAAAAAACCTGCTGGGGCCTTTGCCAACATAGGCATCCCAAATGAAACTCTGCGTGTGTGTCAGAGGGCACTGTATGTAAATATGGAGACCCCAGGGTGACATCAGGAATCATCCTGAATTGCTCTACCTCCTTATTGCTTTGTTCTGAGATTTTCTGGGCTCTGTCTTCCAAGACTGGAATCACAGGCTTCTGCCATATCTGACTGGCATTTTTTATGTAGGATTTGGGGATCCGAACTTAGGTTCTGTTGCTTGGAAAACAAGGGCTTTAACCCTGAACCATCCTTCCAGCCCAAATATCAGCTCTTTTTAATTTTTATTTTTAATTTTTTTTTTTTTGCTTGCATAGGTGTGGGTGTGTCTGAATGTAAGAGGTGCTGTAGAAGAAGGCACTGTGTATGTGTATGTAAGTCTGTGGAGAACCAAAAGTGACTTAAGGAATTCTCCCAGATTGCTCTACTTCTTATTGTTTTGCTTGAGGGTTTTCCAGGCTCCACCTCCCAGGTTGGAAGTATAGGCTGCTGCCATTTCTGCCAAGCTTTTCTGCACAGGATCTGAGATCCGAACTCAGGTGGTTTTGCTTGCAAGGCACAGGTTTAACTCCTGAGCCACTTCCCCAACCTCCAAATGAAACTCAATGGGCCACACATGCCAAAAGATGTTGAAGTAGGAAGAGACTATGTATGTGTGTGTGAGTCTGTGGAGGCCTAAAGGTGACTTCAGGATGCAGAAAGATGTGGAAGACTGGTAGGAAAGAAGTTTTGTAGGGGGAAAAGGCGAGGGATGGGATTGGGTAATAACACACATTTGCTGCATTCATGCTCTTAAAGAATAAGAAAGATTAAATTTAGGGCTAGAGAGGTGGCTCAGGAGTTAAGCCTCTGCCTTGCAGGCAGAAGGTCCTGAGTTTGGATCCTAGACCCCAGGTATAGACGCCGGGCGGAAGCGGGGGCGGCCTGCGTTTCTGGTCCTGGTAGGGCAGAGCCTGTGACTTCTGGGGCAGAGTAAACAAGGAGGAGGTGGAGGTGGTCCATGGTGGTTCCCGAATTCACCTGTGGTTCTACATACACACACACATACATATATACACACACACGCACACGCAAAATTGAATAAATAATAAAAGAAATAATAAAAGCAGTTTACTGACTGGTCTTCCAGCTGGACCAGACCTCGGAGTAGCAGCCTTGACAGAACATCTTCTGGGTGGGCTGGTCTGGGGCTTTGTGGTCCTTTACGCACTGTGGTAGGTGCTCGGAGCAGTTGGAAGCAGACAGTCAGGTGTGCCACCTGGTTGACTATAGGGAGACACTCTGAATCAAGAACACTTCTGTGAGGATCCTTGGCAGCCTGGTTCTCCACCTGCCCTGTGTCTCCCCTTTAAGGTGACTGATACTTCACCTAGAGCATTGGACCCCAACTTCCCTACAGCTACCAGAAAGACTGCATCACATGGAGGGAAAGAGAGTGCATCATTTTCACCTGGGTCCGGATCTTTCTGCTGCATGTCTCTCGGGCCTCTTGAATCCTCGTGTGTGGGCAGGATACGAGGGGAGCTCTTCCTGTCTCAAGGACCGTCAAGGAAAGTGATGTCCATGTCTCTCTTATGTCTCCCGTGGAAAGAAGCCTCTGGGACTGGGGTGTGACAGAAAACCTGGACTCCGCAAAACAGAAGACATTATAGTAGAGATGATGCCGAGCTGGGTGATTTTCATCTGTTGCCACATTTGATCTCCATAACAATTTTCAAGTGTGTGTGTGTGTGTGTGTGTGTGTGTGTGTGTGTGTGTG
Source organism: Typhlomys cinereus (assembly GCA_023101885.1). Classification (NCBI taxonomy): domain Eukaryota; kingdom Metazoa; phylum Chordata; class Mammalia; order Rodentia; family Platacanthomyidae; genus Typhlomys; species Typhlomys cinereus. Next base: position 6,484,073 of record JALPQD010000063.1, on the reverse strand, counting down.
TGTGTGTCATTCTGGATTGCTTCTACCTCCTTTTTTGCTTCATTCTGGGATTTCCCAGGCTCTGCCCATCAAGGTCGGAAGCACAGGCTGCCTGGAGTTTTTCTATGGGACCTGGAACTGAACTCAAGACCTGCTGCTTTCAAGGCAGAGTCTAACCCCTGAACCATTTTTCCAGCCTTTTTTTTACTTATTTTGAGAACGGGTCTCACTAAATTGCCCAGGCTGATTTAGAATTTACGCCATAATCCAGACTGGGCTTAAATGTGTGATCTTCCTGCCCCAGCTTCCCCAGCAGCTTGGATTACAGCCCTGAACCACCACCACACACAGCTTCATAACACGTTTGAGAAGTAGATATTGTGCCCACTTCATTCATAAGGAAACTAAAACCAGAGAGATGAGGCAACTCGCCCAAAGTTCTTTGGCTGGTGTAAGTGTATGAGGTAGGGTAAGGTTTGAACCCAAGTCTTTGTAGAATTGTACCTCATTGTCTTCTCCTGGGTCACTGCCCCCTACTTTTTAAAATTGTCCGATTGAAACTGGGTCAGAGAATTCATCATAGCAGTCGGCTCCTCTGGACTTAGGTCTGTAAACATCTGGCTCTGGTCAGGGTATATCCAAGGCTGTGTGACTAGCGGTATGAAAAGACGATGGGAATCCAGACCCGGCCTACATTCCCTGTCTACGATTCCCTGATGCCCCGCCCTACCTTCCTCTTGGCCTGTCACCAGGACATTAAACAGAAAGATCAAACAAAGACCCAAAGCCAGGCTCCCTCTGTCCTTAGGCTGTAGGTTCTGAATGCAGACAGGAAGGGCCAAGGGACAGACAGGACCAGGGTGTAGAGCACGTCTCTCAGATTGGATAGGTCCCCGGCTCGGATGGTGCTGTGGGCCAAAGACACAATAAAACCCTGGGAGAAATAAATAGATATCTTAGGCAGAGTGATAGTCTGGACACAGACTGTGGGGAGCTGCGGGCTCCGAGAGTCAGTCTGGGTGCCGAAAGTGGGGCTGGGGTAGGAACTTGGACTTTGGGTGATCCAGGGAAACCTCTGTCCTTTTGCTCCAAATCAAACAACACGCTCAGGGCCAGAGTGGGGAGCCAAGTGGGTCGTAGAGTGGGTAACAGCTGGCAAGAAGCAAGTGGAAAGAGCCACTCTGGCTTGGGGCTTTTCTTTCTCTACCTTCTCTCAACTGCAGGGACAAAGGTGAACCTCACGGACTTGTACCCCACAATTGCATAATCTCCCCTCATGTACATGTTAGTCTCGTTTGAATCACCAGAGAGAGTGGTTTCTAAGCATGTCAAGGTTGTCTAGATGATGTGGGAAGACACATCTTAATAGTGAGTGGGACCACTCCTCAGGCAGGTGGTCCAGGCCTGGATACAGATGGAAAGACGCAAGCAGACACCATTTCATTGCCTTCTGCTCTTGTTGCAGATGTGATGTGGCCAGCTTCTTTGAGCTCTGGCAGCTATAACCTTCCCCATGTTAATGAACTGTAACCTGGAATTGTGAGCCGATAAAACTTCTCCTCCCATCTAGGTACTTTGTTATAGCAACGAGATGAGTAACTGAAACAATCCTTTAGACTCCGCTCCCCAGCATCTCCCGCTTACTCCTCAGCAGCCCACCAAAAGCAGGAAAGCGGTTAATAGGAGATAGGAGATGGAAGACAAGCTGGAGTGAAGGGCTGAGCCGCATCCCGTAATAGAGGCCGCGGGTGCTCTAAGCATTGAATAAGCATGAAGGGAGGTGAGCCAGTGGGAAGCTGCTGCTTCTCTGAGATAAAGGCAAGCAGCTGAGACCCTCCCATCTCCTTGAGTGGGATTCAGTTGAGGCTGGAGAACGGCTCTCTGCCTTCAACTCTAGGAAACCCTCTTCCAACATGGTGCAGGTGCCCAGCACAGTGATCCCCCACTTCCTCACAGCTGATGGCTGGGGGGCTTCTCTGCCAGGTACTGGATATGCATAGGGCCATCGTCATCTGAATAGCACATGTCCCATGGTGCACGGTGCACCCACGGAGATCAGAGGACAATTTTCCTCCTACTATGTGGGCTTCCAGGAATTGAACTCAGGTCACCAGGTTGGCAAACAGTCACCCTAACCACTGAGCTACCTCGCTGACCTGTGCTAACTCTTCATCCTACCTTTATCTTAGGCACCAATGACCCTATGAACCTGTTGAGAGAGAATACCCAAAAGCTTGGACCAACAAGTTCTGCTGCCCCCCTTCCTCCTCCTGGGGCTAATTTCTCAGTCAGTAAACTTGATCCCAGACTTTATGAACTTGGTAAAGATTGTATCCCTGGGGGGGGGGGAGATCTACCCCTGCCCACAAAGCTGAGGACCTGGTCTCTCAGTGAAGCTGCTAACTTGTGCAGTTGATCAGCCGGATGCCCAGCACAGACCCTGTCTGTGGCTGTTAGTGGGCAGGGAAGCTTGAGTGGGGGGTGGACTAGTGGCCAGGAGAGCAGAGACGAAGCCAAGGACTAGAATCAGGATCTTCCCGAGCAGAGAGGAAGGGATGGATCTGGGAGAAGGGAAGAGTTAAAAGATACAGTGCCTGATGGGAGTGGTGAGCGAGGGATGATGGTGTTTCAGATGACCAGAGATTTCCCATGGCTGACCAGGTAATGTAAGCGAAGGCAGGGACTTCGGCAGAACAGTAGAGTTAGAGGAAGGATAAATTTGAGGGACTCATGGGAAACCCCAGTGGAGTCACTTAAGAAAGGGTTGTCCCTGAACACAGGAGAGAGGTTCTAGTGCAGAAAGACAGTTCTTATCTGTGGTTAAAGTAAGATGGTCAGGTGGTTTCGGACTGGAGAGATGGCATTAAGCCTCTGCCTCCTAAGCAGAAGGTCCTGAGTTCAGAATCCAGATCCCACTACAAAACGCCTGGTAGAAACGGTGGTGGCCTATTCCAGCCCTAGAAGGCCAAGCCTGGGAAACTCCAGAGCAAAGCAAAGAGGTGGTAGCACATTTTAGGGTGATTCCTGAAGTTACGTTTGGGCCTCCATAGCCACACACAGTGCCCTCTGATAGACACAGACTATATAGAAACACACACACACACACACACACACACACACACACACACACACACACACAAAATAGAATAAAATAAGTTTTAAAAAATTAATGAAATGGAATGGAATAGAAGATTAAGAGAAGCGACAATAGAGTTGAGTTTCTTGAGTAGCTGGGATGCGGGAGGGTTTTGCCTAACTAGGTAAGGGAATTGTGCAGTTAGTAAAAAGGAGAAAAGAAGCCATGAGGAGAGTGCCAACCCTCCCCTCTTTCAGAAGCTTGCTTATTCAGGTGTGTTTTTCATTTTCCCCAAGTACACTATACAAGCTAAGTGTACAATTATTGCAAAACCATTCTCCTAGAAAGGGGGATTGATTGGCGGGTAGGCTCTTACTTTAATCAACAGTTGAACAAGCCGTCCTGTCCCCTGGAACCTCTCTCCACTCCCCCAGAAAACTTCTGTTGCTCTGTCAGGATCTGTCCCTTAGGAAGCCTTCCCCCACCCCCACGTGTGAATTAAAAGCCCCTGTTGTGGTCTTCCTTTCTATTTTTATGATCTCTCTTACTCTTGACGGTAGAAATTGTGTCCACTCATTGGCTATCTAGCGTTCCACACAGGGCCTGGCATTTAAAACAACAAAAAAAAGCCACACACACTCAAGAGCATATGTACACAGTTTGAGACAAGGCTGACTAAAGGGTCACATCAAGTACTTTTTCCCTCTCTGTGAGAAAAGCCAAACAACTTAAGAGAGGCAAACAGTTTCAGAGAGTTCAATCCATCATGGTGGAGAGGGCATTGTAGAACAGAGCAGCTCACTTCTAGAGCCAGGAAGCAGAGAAAGTGATACAGGAAGTGACCAGAAATAGATCGCCCCAAGGACCTGCCTCACATGACCTACTTCCTCCACTTTGGGTTTCTACCACCCAAATTTCCAGAGCCTCCCAAAATAGCATGGCTCTCTGGGGACCAAGCACTCAAATCATGACTCTGTGGAAGAACTACATATTCAAGCGATGATATTCAGCTTTAGGCTTCTAAAGATTCATAGTCACCTCTTAATGTAAATGTATTTAGTCTAAGAGTCCCCAAAATATGAACAGTTCCAATATTGTTTGAAAGCAAGTCTAAAGTTCCAATTTTTTTTTTCCGAGGATCAGGCAAACTCTTAGCTGCGAGTTCTTGTAAAAATTCAAAAAGAAAGTTACATAATTCTAATACACAAAGGCACAGTGCAAACGTTCCTAGTTGTTGCAGTCCGCCTGCATGGTTGCTGATAAATGACCATCAACTGGCTTAAGAGAACAAGGGTTTATTCTCTCTTACCATTTCTGGTCACAGTTCTAAGTCCAGCTTGATGGGAGAGCACGCACCAACACCAGGGCCAAGGGAACTGGCCTCACCATCACCACATAACAGCTGAGAGATGGACAATCCTTACTTGCCAGACCAGCATGTCTGGCCAAGTGAACAGAAGGATGCTGACTTTCTCAACCAGCTCTCTGTGATTTACCCAGGGCCTAATCCCACCCACCGTAGGCTGGACCTTCCCCATCAGCTAAACAATCTCCTGCAGGTTTGCTCTGGGCCTAACTCAACCACTAATTCTCTACAAATGTGCCCAGAGCTCAAACCCTCAACAGTCAAGGTGACACTTGTGCTTAACTATGACACTAGTCTAAAGGGACCGAACCAAAACCCAAACCCAGCAGGGCAAACATTACTTGAAAGTCTGATGACCCGAGTTTGATCCCTAGAATTTCTCAAAGTGAAAGGAGAAAATCGACTCCTGAAAACTCACCTCTCACCTCCACATGGGCATTATGACAAATGCACATTTACATGTACAGACACACACACACACACACACACACACACACACACACACACACTAATTTAAAGAAAACTGCTTCTAGCACTTTACCTCCTGAGCCTCTAGTGAATAGAAACCCTTCTCCCCTTTTGTTCCCATTGCTCTCTCCTCTAATAGAGACATATTCAGAAAAAAAATAATAAAGGCAGGTCTTGTTTGGGTCCATTTATTGTTTATTTTGATGAGCCAATACAATCACATGGATTGAAATTCAAGATTTACCAAAAGGCATGCAGTGCTCCGTTCTTCCTTGCTGTCTTACCCCTAGAAGTAATCACTGTCACCTATTTCTTTGAAATACACATAGACAAACATATATTTACATCCTTATTTCCTTCCCTTTTTAAAAAAGATTAAATTATTTATTTACTCTGTGTGTGTGTTTGTCTATAGGAGACTTTGGGACTCATCCTGAATCGCTTCTACCTCCTTCTTGCTTTGCTCTGGGATTTCCCAGGCTCCGCCATGGGGGATTGGAAGTGTAGGCCGCAGCCTTTGTCTGCCTGGCGTTTTTCTGTAGGACCTGAGATCTGAACTCAGGACCTTCTGCTTTCAAGAAAGAGTCTTAACCCCTGAGCCATCTCTCCAGCCCCTTTTTCCTTTTTTAAAAAGCAGTATTTAGGATTGAACCCAGGATCTTACTTGCTAGGCAAGTGATCTACCACTGAGCCACATCCCAAATCTTGGTTTTGTGAGCCAGCATTGCTAAGCACTTTGACATCATTGTGTGGCCCAGGCAGGCATCAAACTCCTGATCCTCCCTCCTGAACGTAGTGACCATGGGTGCACATTACTGTATCCTTTTACATTCTCTCGAAAATACAAGCAGGGGCACAGTATTTATGTTGCATGCCTTTTTCTCTTGAAGGTTTATTCCCTTCATATAGCATATAGCTACTTTTCACCTCATGGTATCGATTGTAGGGCCGCATCAGACTTGATTTGATCAGTCCACTAGGGAAGGAAATTTCTGTTGTTTCCAATCGCTTGCTATTTCTTTGTACTATGCCCAGTCCAGACCCTAGGAGAAACCAGCAGTGAAGGGAGGCCTGTGGCAGGTCCCAACAGGTCAGGGTCCTTTCCATCAAATGCCCAGGCTTATTTGCATGCCTGCTTGTGATTGGACAGGGCGATGGCGGGGGTGAGGAGAGGAACAATTATTCCTGATAGGTGACAGACATTAGGAGACAGACAAGCACGGTCCTCTACGATGAGGTGTCCTGTGGCAGCTCCGATGAGCCTGTCCTTCCACAGGCTCAGGAATGAAGAGACTGCAGTTAAGAAATGAAGGCCAGAAGGACACTGAGGAGGGACATGCCCGCTGGACCTGGAGGGAAATCCCAGAACATTAGAGCAGACGGGCCCTCGGGACAAGGACGTAGGCCAAAGGGAAGAAGGAAGCATGAAGGAGGAGACTTACGTGAAAGGAATATGGGCAGAGGCTCTTCAAGCTCATCTGTGGATGTGCAGGGGTCTCAGAGAGATAACCCCATTGCAGTCCTAGGAGATGCTCTAAAAATTTTTAGGAAAGGAAGAAAGAAAGAAAGAGAGAAAGAAAGAAAAAGAGAGAGAGAGAGAGAGAGTAGGAGAGAGGGAGGAAGGGAGGGAGGGAGAGAGGAACGAAGGAAGGAAGGAAGGAAGACAGAGAGAGAATGAAAGAGAAAGAGAAAGAGATCATCTGGGGAGAATTAAAAAACGAACTAACAAAACAAAACACAGGCATCACTCCAGACTCAAGCCAGGTCACTCTCTCCTCGCTGGGATGGGAACTCAGCACAAGCTGGACCAGAACAAGCCAGTGTCCCAGTGTGGCGAACATCACAGGCTCCAGGCAAGGAGAGGCAGCAGGAAAGAGGCCCTTAGAATGACCCTCAAGGACAAGGAGCGGGAGAGCAGAATACCCCATGCAGTTCCAGCTGCAGCCCCAGGTCTCCCGGCTAGACTGGAGACCTTCTAGTTGTGAGCAAAGCCTCCGTGGGAGAAGGCAGGGAGGTTGGGGGTACAGGCGGCGGCCTGGGACAGGCAAGCCAAGGGGTTGACGTCACAGGCTTCAGCATCCTGATCTTCTCGGAAATAAACTGAGTCAGCAGAATAGAAGGAAGGGTCCTCGTCAAAGTAGTTGTAAGGTCGGAGGAAGAAGCCCACCCCATTCGCCACGGTCACCGTGTTGGGAATGTCCTCAGCATGTGGGATGTGCAGAAAGCCAGCTGTCACCCAGGCCACCAAGTCCTAGTAGGGAGAAGAAAGAGGACCATGAGGTCTGGCTTGGCTAGACATGTCCACCTCCCAGGGCCTGCGAGGAAAGAAGTCAGTTCAACCTGGACCCCCAGTAGGGGGCCCATGGATCTCGAGTCTTGAAACATTTCTTTCCAGTGTCCCAGAAGTTAAAACAATAGAACTCATTTCATTTCGGGACCATCAGCCGGCCATCTCTGACATTTTATATCACATTACCCTTGGTCTACCCACTCCAGAAGGGGACACCTACTAGCTACTTTAGCTTAACTCTCCCTAACTCTCTGAGGGTCCCCAAAGTATAACTCAGGGAGGATCTATAACCCAGGAAGCATGGGGAATGGAAGATCGGGTCTCAGAAGGCTTCAGAAGCAAGCAGAACATGGAGAACTGCAGCCTCCCATGGTCAAAGCAGAGACAAGAGAAGTTCTAGTTTTCTCCGGTAACTTCCAGCTCTCCTCGAGTCCTCAGGTCTCGAAAGGGCTCCATCCACAAAGCTGGGCTTTAGGAGCTATAAGTTTTGAGGCTAAGTCTTGGTCCTTGCCCAGTGTTTCCAGCTCTGGAAGATGTTCTCCAGAGGTAATGATCAATTTCTATTAATGCATAGAAGGCATGGGATGGAGGAAAAGCCACCTTTGCCTCATACCCAACTTCTAGCCATGTTCTATTCAGCTCACCTCTCCAGCAATGGTCTCATTGTTGATGAAGTCGGTGAAGTCCACGGTGGGGGTCCAAGGGTCATTCTGATTGAAGATGCTAGTGCTACTGGGTTCTTCTTCCTTTCTCCGGGTCACGGCCAGCTTGTACCTAGGGGGGCACTGGTCAGATCTCCATGGTCACTAAGCCCATCCTGATAGCTCTTTTAGGTAGAAGGAAGCTTAAGGTTCTGGGCCCTAACTCACACAGCAATGCCTGGCTGCAGAATCCGATACCACTCTGAAGGGTCCTATCTCCCTGTCACCTCCCTGCCATGTCTAGCACAGCCTTTCTCCACCATAAATAGAAAAGAGTTCTTCCTTCCTCGTTTTAGATCTCCAAGGTATAAGGAGCTCCACTCAGCACAGTGACATCTACGCAATGCCCTGGCCTGGAACACACACGGTTCCAACTGTTTCCAGGTATCTTGCTACGGCTCTGGCTCCATCGCTCATCTCCTGGCCCAGGCTGACGGTCCAGCACTCACCTCTCCCAGCTGAAGGCTCCTGCTCCAGAACTGTTCTGGGGCAGTGGCTCCCCAGAAAAGCTGAATATCTGGATGCGGTAGCCCCGCAGGTGACCCCACTTGTTGCTATGGTTGCTGGCCAGGTACACGTAGCGTGGAACGGCACCTCCCTGGAGGAAGGCGGCCTGCTCTTCGGTTGGCAGAAGCTTCCGGATTACCTGCATCCTCTGTACCTGGTGCTCAGGGCGCCAGGGCACAGCCATGGGGGCAAAGGCCATGTCTTCTGCCCAGACCCAATTCTCCAGCCCTGGGTGGGGTATGAGAAGACGGATTAGACAGTCATTCTGGCCCCCTTGGTTTCCAGCCCAGCTTCAGACTGGGGGACCCAAAGAGAACCTGGGGCTGAATGTACCTTCTAATTCCCTTCCCTGCCCCCAAGATCTCTCCAACCCTTCAGATAAAGAGGTTACTTCCTCCAGGATTTCACTCACTTATCTTTTCTCGTCCTTCAGTAGAGGGGCTAGTCCTGCCCAACCTCGCCCTCAGGTTCTCAGAGAATCTTGGTCTGACTGGCAGCATGAGGAGGCTCAGGTATTCCAAGAAAAAAGTGCAGGAAGCAGGAGACCAGACCTCTCCTACTTGCTGCCAGGGCAACTTTCCAGCTAGGCCTTAAAAGATGCCATCCAAAGAGAAGGCATAGAAAGCCATTACAAGCAGGAGTAAAGTCAAAGCCAAAAAGAGTGTAACTTGCAAGCTGTGTGTACAGGAATGGAGAACATGTGGGTTCAGCTAGGGTATAGTGCCAGGAAGGATTTCAGAGCTGACTAGAGACGCCTTGAGCAGGCAATGGGGCCTAGTAGTCATTCTGCAGGTGTAGCAGTTTACTACTATGGTTGCTGATAAAATCATGACAGAACAGCTTAGGGAAGCAATGGGTTTATTTTCTCTTATGATCATAAGTCTAGTTACAGTTCCTTGTCCAGCTTGGCAGGAGAGAATAGAATGCGCCAGCACTAAGGGGCCAAGGGAACTGGCCACACTATATCCACATAACGACCAGGAGAGGGACAATTCTCACTTGCTAGACCAATGTGTCTGGCCAAGCATACAGGAGATTGCCAACCCCCTCAACCATCTCTCTGTATTTTACTCACCTGGACCTAGTCCCACCCACCACGGCTTGGGACTTTCCCATCAACGACACAATGTCCTGAAGGTTCACTCCAGGCTTAACTCAACTACTAATTCTCTATCCCGAGAATGTGCCCAGAGCTTGAACCCTCAGCCATCAAGCTGACACCTGTATCTAATGATGACAGCAGGTGACTTCTGCAGGTGTGGAGAAGCGGGATAGGATGGGCGGGGCAGTGCTCCATGCACAGTGAGGACCCTGGAACGGAGAGCAGAAAGAGTGAAGGGACTGAGGCGCAGATGTGGACTGGGGTGGCCTTGTGGCTGAGATATTTCAGAGGTGCGACAGAAAAAAAAAATCTAGTGTAGACTCAGTGGAGGTAAGTGAAGAGACAAAGAAGAAATCAAGCCTTGGCTGTGTCTCTGTGCAAACTCTAGGAACCATCTGGAATTTTCCACGCTATCCAGTATGTCTCTGCACTAAAGTCAATGGTGCCCAGACGGAGATGGAAAAGCAGTCGGGAGAAAGACCCCATGTCCCAAGGAAACAGACAATAATGACGGGACCGTGACCAGTCTGCGTGCACAGAAACTTTGAAGAAGGCAAAAGGATCCCCCAGAACCTCAGGCACAGAGAACTTAGCTGGAAACCAAATAGCTGCTTCCTCAAGTAAGACCCACAAGCACAAGGGACCCTGTAAACCCAGCCCCCATCTCCTCCCTGAGTTTAGCCATTTCCCAAGACATTCTGAGGCGGTCACGTGCATGGAATCTGGCAGCTGTGCAACCAGCTACTGAGCCAAGGTCCAAATAAAACCCAACAGCAAAAACTCTGTCATCCGGCTAGGAGGGAAGCAGAGAAAACCCGATCTACCTTCCTTACCTGTATAACCTACATAAAATACACAGCAAATTGGAGATATTACTTAAACCCCTTGGAGAACTCTCATCCCTCAGGATGGCTTACCTGCCACATCAAGGTCCACTTTGAAGTGGGCACTGTGGGTGTGCACCGTGCCCAGCGTGTGCTCCCCAACTCGATTCCCAAACTTTTGAGCAGCACCAAAGAGGAAGGCTGAGCTGATGTAGCCGGTGGCGTGAAATTTGACTTCTATGGCTCCGTTGGGGTGGAAGATCATGTCCCACACATAGTCATAGTTAAGCAGGGTAGACACGGACCTGACAACCAGCACCGTCTCCACGAGGCCCCCAAAATAGTGAGAGTAAAAATCTGAGTGGTGTCGCCGCAGGGGGAGGCCTTGGTTCTGTTCAAACACACAAAAGGCATCGCGGAGTACCTTGGGGGTCTGGGACTCCAGAAGGAAATGCCAGTCCACATAGGTGGCCAAGTAGGGGCAGTCCACACCACGGGTCAGTGGGGAAGAATACTTGCCAATGCCAAAGTTGCCATCCATATAGCGGGTCAGCATGGCTGCTGGAGAATTGCCGCCATACACGGCCACAGCCTCCTGGATGCTGACTTCATAAGCCACCCTTTCTCCTTGAAAGCGGATGTCAAAGATCCTCAGGCCGCTGTAAGCTCCAAGGCCGAAGGAGAAAGTCCACAGTGAGGAAGCCACTCGACTACCCTGGACGCTGAAACGGGACCCCTGGGGATGGAACTGCAGAGGAGGAGCCGGTCCTGGTGGCACTGGGGACCTCAGGGACCAGGACCCCCCTGTGCCATTGTGCGGGATCACCACCACATTCACCAGGCCAGCCTCAAATTGGTCTTCCAGCTGGACCAGATTCTCATAGTAACGACCCTGATAGAACACTTTCTGGATAGTCCAGCCGGCCGGGTCCAGGGCTTTGTGATCTACCAACAGCTCCAAGCCAGTGGGGTGCAGGTAAAGCCCAGCCCCTGAGAGGTTGTAGTAGAGGCCAAACCAGGTGGCCCGGTCCCCTGACTGCAGACCCCGGGGGGCAGTGGTCATTGTCACCAAGTTGCTGCCCTGGTGTTTGTAGTTGCTGCCCTGGTGTGTGTAGAAGCAACAGTGGTGGAGGAGCCCAGCGATGTGACGCAGTTCTCTGTGGAAGATCATCTGGTCTATGTCCAGGTACTCTCTGGCTGTCACAGGACGTCGATAATAGGGCAGGGGGCCGCCATAACGTTCCACAGTCACATCCCGCACATAGGAAGGGCGAGGCAGGGGCCCCACCACCAATTCACTCACATTGGGCTGGGGCTGTGCACCAAAGAAGACGATGGCCAACGCCTCCCGGGCAGGTGGGGGGCCCCCTCTGTCCAGGTGGGCCAGGGCTGCAGCTTTGGAGGGCAGCTGTAGCTCCACCGAGAAGACGCAGTTGTCGGAAGGCCGAGCCTGGGCTGGATCCACCAGCCCAGGGCCCAGCTGCCGGGTCAGAAAGTTCATCACAGTTGTCAGCTCCTCTGAGCTCAGGTCTGCAAACATCTGGCTCTGACTAGGGTGTGTCCAGGCCTGAGTACCAGAAGGGGCAGAGGGGCAGTGAGAAGACTGGCCGAGTCCACTGCCATCTCCACTCCTGCCAGCTAGCAAGACACAAACCAAAGCAAAAATGGTGATGACCGCCAGAGCGAGGAGCACCAGAGTGGTCTTCTGGGTCATCGCTCCTGGAGGAGGGACGGGCTTCTGCCAGAAAAGGGCTTCCTCCCTCTGGCTGCTGACTGAGCTCTCCGAGACCCCTTGTGAGCTTCTCTGTAGTCTGATGCTTATGCTGAGGCCGGGAAGGAGCTGGGGCTCAGGGCCAGCATCGGGAGGCGGGTCTGAACAGGCTGTGATGATTTCCACAGACCGTACATGGCTTTGTCCTCGACTCCAAATCAGATTTTGCTCTCTGGTCAGGGTTGGAGTTGGGGAGAGCTGGGGTTAGAGGGGGAGGGAGCAAGCGAGCCTGTACATGGAAATTTGCTACTAGATAGGAGCCGGGTCCGCCTGTAGCCTCAGAGCTCCTCAGACTTCCTTCTCCCAAGCCCCTACCTTTCCAGACCCAGATGTTCTCCTTCCTGTCACTGGGAAGTATTCTCCTAAGGAAACCCCGTCCTCAGCCCCCTTTTCCAAGCAACATTCCTTGGCCAGGCTCCCCCACCCAGCCCCCTTCTGGATCTCCTTTCTATTGCAAATTTCCTTGGCCAGCATCCTTCACATTCCCCTAGGAACACTTTGTGCTTAACAAGCCAAATAGAATAAAGTCAAGTGAGACTCTTTAAGAGGCTTTATTATCAGTTATACACAACCACCACTCCTTTTGAACACATATGTGTGAGGGAATGCCTGGTGTAATGTGAACACCTGCTAGTTATGAGTGGTAGGATCTGTGGTATTTCTGTTTGAATATTTAAAATACAAGCAGACGTAAGAATTAACCAGAGGGATACACAGGGATTCAGTGTGAGAAGAAGAGCACTACAGGTAGAAGCCCAGGAAGCAAGAATGACAAAGGAACAGAGGAGGAGGTACATGCGTGTCACATCCCCTTGGTTTTCGCCCTATCCTGAGACCTAGAAGCCTTGATAAGAGAAGGGGGGCAAGTCTGGGACACAGGCTGCCAGATGGGGTGTGCAAGCCACAGGGTTGACGCTGCAGGTCCCAGGGTCCTGACCCCTTTCAAAGTAGATGCTTCCAGGGGAGAAAATGGAAGGGTCTTCGTTGAAGAAGTTGTAAGGTCGGAGCAAGAAGCCGACTCTGTTCCCCAAAGTCACTGTGTTGGGGATATCCTCAGCATGGGGAATGTGCAGGAAGCTGGCTGAGACCCAAGCCACCAGATCCTGCAGGAAGAGGGTAGAGAGCTGGAGGGTTTTGGAAGCATCAAGAGAATTAACCTGTTAGCCACCGTTGACCACCTTTGGCCTCAGTTTGGTTTCCGCCTCTGCCCAACCCTGTGCCAACATAACACACTTAGTGACCTGGTAAGGAGCTGGGAGGGGTTCAGTGTCCCAGGGCTAATTTCCCCCCAGGAGGGATCATCCAGGTTGGTCATCAGACACAAATTGGTCATCATTGGACACAAAAATTAGAACTGGAAACGATGCCAAGCTGTAACAGCCAATATGCCGGGAATAGAAGAGTCCCTCGGTCTCTAAAGCCACCCACCTCTCCTAGGAGGGTTTCGTTGTCGATGAAGTCAGCAAAAACCATAGAGGGCGTCCACATGTCACTCTGGTAATAGATGCTGCTGCTCTGAAACTCATCTTCTTTCCTCTGGGTCACTGCAAGCTGGTATCTAGCCGGGAATTGTAGGCAGGTAGTGTTGGAACATCAAGAACCTGACAGGCCCGGAAGTCCTTCAGATCAGATTCTGAGACCATTTCCCAACCCACATCCATGTGGATCTGAGCGGAGGTCGGGGACACATAGTGAGCCACAGGCAGGGTCAAGGTCTCCAAAAACAGGCAGGAAACTGGTCCTTCCTCCCACCCACTCCAGGGCCCTCCTCACCTCCCCCAGCTGAGAGCCCTCTCCATGTTGCTCTCCAGAGGTATGTGTATACCGGGGGGGCTGTGGATTTGGATGCGGTACCCACGCTGGTGGCCCCAAGCGTTGGTCTGGTTGCTGGCCAGGTAAAGATAGCGGGGAAGGGGGCTTCCCCAGGAAAATGCTGCCAGATCCTCCCTGCTCAGGACCTGCCGGGTCAGCTGTGGGCGCTGCAGCTGGTGCTCCGGGCTCCAAGGGGTTGCCACAGGTTTAAACACCGCATCTTCAGCCACCACCCAGTTTTTCAGCCCTGTCAGGGTAAGGAAAGCAAGAGGAGTTCCATACCAGGCATGTCTGCTCAGAAAGGTCCCTTGTCTTCCCTCGGTGCCCATGGCACTGGGCTGGCTACAGAGGGTGCTCTGAGCTGAGAGCCAGGAGTTTGGGAAATGCTAGCCTGTCTTCTTGCAACTTGTCACATTCAAGTATACAACCGTTAGTCGCATGTAGATATTTATATTAAAAATTAAATTCCTGGGCTGAAGAAATGGCTCAGGGATTAAGACTCTGCCTTGCAAGCAGAAGGTCCTGAGTTTGGATCCTAGGTCCCATGTTAAAAACACCAAGTGGAAACAGTGGCAACCGGCTCTTTCTGGTCCTGGTGGGCCAAGCCTGGAAATCCCAGAGTGAAGCAAAAAGGAGATAGAAGCAATCCAGGATGATTCTCAAAGTCACCCTTGGTCATCCACAGGGACACACAGTGCCCTCTAATACATACATACACACACACACCAAAATAAATGAATCCTGATACAGACACACATGCTTGTGCTAAATAAAGTTTTAAGAAAAATTAAATTCCTGGGCAGGGGAGAGAACCCAGCAATTAAAATACTTGCTGTGCAAGCAAAAGGACCAGCATTCAAAATCCCAGATCCCATGTAAAATGTTAGGTGGGTGTGGCAGTCTGCCTGCAACCTCAGCTTTGGAAGGCAGAAACTGGGACTCCCCAGAGCAAGTAGGCTAAGTTCCCTCCTGGTGAGCTCTAAATCCTGACCTCCACACGCACACACACACATATGAATGAGCAACCACATATATATCCACTTACGAGAACATACACATGCATCATCTCCCATACACATAACACATGAGACACACAAAAAAAATTCAGCTCCCTAACTACCCTAGCCATATTTAAGCAAAAAGGAGGTAGAAGCAATCCAGAATGATTCTCAAAGTCACCCTTGGTCCTCCACAGGGTGGGCATGGTGGTGCATATCTATAACAATCCCAGCATTTGGTGAAGCAGAGGCAGGAAATGATTGCAAGTTCAATGTTAGCTTAGCCTACAAGGAGAATTCCAAGATGGCCATAGGAATATAACCTATATAATAAACGCTGTCCCCCCCAAAAAAAGTCTCAAAAACCCAAAACAGTAAGATGTTCTATAGCCATATATGCTAGAGGCTTGCATGTACAGCTACAAGAAAAATATTTCACCATCTTTCTATCCAGGAGACCCCAGATCGATTTGCCTGTCTGGTTCTTACTTTCTGAATCTCAGTGGCAGGCGTAATGAAGGCAGCTTTGTGTCTGTGCTCAGAAAATGGGAAAGTACACACAACTGACTAGTAATATTCATGTGACTAAGAGATTTGTCTTGGAGAAACTAGCTGGTAAAACTCAATCCCCTTCCATAACCTTTGTATATGCAACTCCTCCTGGCCCTGGGACTTCGCGATTTCAATTTCCAATCTCTTTCAAAATGAACAGGTTGCCAGGCATGGTGACTCATGCCTCTATCCCAGCACTTGGAAGGTTGAGGCAGGCTCCCTGAGATGGTCTCAAAAAACCAAGCAGATGGGTGATTTTCCATCTCAGAACTTCTTGAAATTCTATTGCATCCGCAGCCTGCATGCATCTTCCAATACAGCACTGGATCACTTTCTTCTTAGGGACTTTTTAGATCTTTTAAATGTGACCTACAGGCACCTCTGGCTCCACAGTCAGCCTGCTACGCATGCCAGCAAACAAATGTTACCTGATATGACTTTCCAAAACAGGTTAATGCCAAAAATGTTGAAGAGAATCTTTCAACTGGAAAGAGAATCACAGTCCAAATGTCAAAGAGCAATCCGGTGTGTGATCACTTAAGTGGTGGTAGTTTAGCTCTCCCTCCTCGACACACCCACAAACACAAGCAGAAGCATGACACGCAGGGAACACACACCATGTATTCATCTTCAGAAGGATGAGACATTTCAAAAGACGTATGTTCAGCCACACTGCATTGCACTTTGGGCAGTTACTTCCTGTCCCAGCTCCCCATCCCCTGCTTTGTGGTATCCACAACTACAGGACAGAGAACATCTGGTAGATTTCAGACTTTCTGGCTTTGGGCTGATCATTCCCCCACCTCCCCCCACCCCCAACTTCAATGGAATCTGCCAGGAGTAGCGAGTCCTTTCTGAGCTTTGAGTGCTACTAGAGAGATTTCCACTCTCTATTGCAGAGATCAAGGTGATGACCAGATGGGTGCTCTTAGAACTGGGTTCTAAGTGGCACTAACTGTGGAGTACCTCAGCCACGGTCCTCCCCTACCCCAGAGGTCCAACTCTACCTACACCAGATTCTTGCTACTTCTGCTCAGGCCCCTGCAGGCTCACCGACAGCCCTTCAGAATCAGGGAGCAAGTAACAAAGTGCCTGGCTCTAGCCCTATGCAGCTCGGACAGGGCCAATTCTCTCCCCCCAGTGCCTCTCCAGACAAAAGCGGCATTTTAACTAGTTCACAACTGCATCATGTCCAAGGGATTCGTGGGTGGAGCAGAATCTTCCCTTTTGGCCACACAGCTGTAACTGCAACTCAACAGATGGTTGCTGCTCCCTCCTGCAAAAGGCAGGTGTGTTACAAGGTCTCCCTGCCTCTCAGAAACCTCAGGTTGATGGGGGGGGGACGTTTCTGCCTGCTCCATTCCCAACCCTCAATCCTCACCCAGTGCACTCACCTGCCACATCCAGATCCAGCTTGAAGTGGAAAGCGTGTGTATGCACTGCTCCTAGCACTCGGTCTCCCACACGGTTCCCAAAGAGGAGGCTCTCAGATCCTCCGCTTAGGAAAGCTGTGTTGATAAAGCCTGTGGCATGGACCCGCCCTTCAAGTGCCCCGTTCGGGTGCAACATAAAGTCCCAGATGTAGTCATAGTTGCCCACAGATGATACAGACCTGACCACAAGGGCTGAGCTGGCCAAACCACCATAGAAATGACTCTCAATATAATTGTGGTGCCTTCGAAAGGGTAGTCCCTGGGCCTCCTCAAATATACATACAGCCCCTGGGAGCCGCTGAACTGCTCCTGTACCTGCTAATACATGTATGTCCATCATCGTGGCTTGATAGGGGCAGTCCACACCCCGGACCAAGCCTCGACTATTTCGGCCAAGCCCATAGCTGCTGTCCAAGTATCTGGTCATCATCGTCTTGGGTGAATCAGCACCATAAACAGTCAGGCACTCCTGGACACTGACTTCATAAGCTACTCGCTCACCCTTGAACCGAACATCAAAAATCCTCAAGCCATTGAACACCCCATGGCCAAAGGTAAATGTCCACAGTGGGGATGCCACCAAATTGCCGTGTATATTATACTGGGAACCCTGAGGTGAAAACTGAAGAGGGGGCAGAGGGCCTGGAGTGACCCGGGACTTCAGAGACGAAGGCCCATCTGTTTTGGGTAGAGGGACTTTAACTACTTCTAGGCGGCCAGCCTTAAACTCCCATTCCAGCTGAGCCAAGTTTGCATAGTAGTGCCCGAGGTAGTAAACCTGCTGGACAGCCCAGTGAGCAGGATCCAGGGCTCTGTGGTCCAGCAGCAGCTCCAGTCCCACGGGGTGAAGGAAGATGCCCAGACCTGAGATGTTATGGTGCAAGGCTACCCAGGTGGCCCGGTCCCCCGAGCGCAGGCCCGTAGGAGTGGCGTGCAGCATTGCCAAAGTGGAGCCGTTGTAGTTCAAGACATTAGCCAGGAAGGTGGGTGCTTTGGGGAGCTCCACCTCTTTCAGATGCCTCCAAATCTGCACAAACTCAGCTCTCAGGATGGGGCGTCGGTGGTAGGGCAGAGGACCCCCGTGGCGCTCCACAGTCACATCCCGCATGTAGGAGGGGCGAGGCAGTGGCCCCACCACAAGCTCACTCACATTGGGCTGGGGCTGTGCACCAAAGAAAACGATGGCCAACGCCTCCCGGGCAGGTGGGGGCCCCCCTCTGTCCAGATGAGCCAGGGCTGCAGTCTTGGGGGGCAGCTGCAGCTCCACTGAGAAGATGCAGTTGTCAGAGGGCCGAGCCTGGGCTGGATCCACCAGTCCTGGCCCCAGCTGCCGGGTCAGAAAGTTCATCACAGCCGTCAGCTCCTCTGGACTTAGGTCTGCAAACATCTGGCTCTGGCCAGGGTATGTCCAAGGCTGGGCTCTGGGAAGTATGGAGGGGCAGCGAGGGTGGCTGGAACCACCTTGCCCGCTCAGCAAGACATAGACCAAAGCGAAGACAGTGACAAGGGACAGCACCAGGACCACCAGGACCACCTTGAGATTCATGGTGATGCTGAGAGCCGTGATCGGTCCTTGCGGCAGCTCCTTCCCGTTCCTGACAGAAGGGCAGGGCTTATATCGATGATGGACCAGGGATGGAGAAAACTCCACCCTGTGGGCTGGACAGGACATTTCTGACCTTGATTTATGTGATTCTGTTCCAATTTTCTGCCCCGTGGTCTGGCTTTAGACACTGTTTTCACATGAATATCCTCCTCCTTGTCCCCAAACTAGTGGCAAGAGTCAGCACCAACTACTGATCTCAATCACTGAGACTGGGTGAGGACTAATGATGCTGATTTTCACTGTCCACCCAGAAGTTGAGGATGAAGGCAGATCTCTGACACACAATTCTGTCCTACATGTAAGCATTAAAGAACCTTTTTGTTTCTGTTTTTAAACCTATTAGCAGGGTTACACCATAACTACACTAGGACTCACATACCAGTTTTATCAGTAAGCACTTAATTCTGCCTTTAACCTGTTAAGGTCCCAATTTATTGTCTCTAGCCTTTTCCATCTTATCTGCAAGTGGTTAAGGTTCTGAGCTCAGTATTCAAATTTGTTCGCTGAGCCCAGCTAGTTGTGTGACCTAGAGGGAGATACTTGGTCAACTCCTGCCCACAGGAAAAGTACAGGCAGGCATGGCGGCTTATGCCTGTAATTCCAGCGCTCAGGAGCTGACTCAGAAGTTGAGCTATGCAGTGACAGTTAACCTGAGCTGCTGTAGAGACCCTCTCTCAAAAAAAAAAAAAAAAACAGGAGGCAAGCAACTGTACAGCTTATTGAAAATTAAATGTGGCCAAGCACATCAAGCACTGTACTTACTAACGCCACACAAAATATACCAGAGACAGAACGAAGCGCACGTGTCTCCACCAGAAAACTACTGGAAAGGTGGAAGTTGATGAACCTCCTTGGAGAAATTTGAAATCAAGACCAGGAATTCCTCAAGAAATTTAAGACATTAGAGAGGAGAGTCAGTTTAAAGAAAAAAATAACGACTAGGCTGGGAAAACTCTGACCAGGTCATTCTCACACGTCACTACAGCAGCCTCTACTGGCAACTCAGGGTATCATGGAAACTGGTTCTGTGCTGAGGGACAGAAGGCGAGGGAGGTTTGGGAAGAGCTACTTTTCACACAGGTGAGGAGGTACTTTTCACATGACTCAGGTTTAACTCAATGAAATACACGGCCGCACCCCCCTCTTCCCACTATCCCAGAGGCAGTTCAACTGGCAAAAGGACACACAATAGTGTCCAGAGGTGTCAGTGGAGGTGGGCATTCAAATGCTCATGTGCCAGTCACTATGTCCCTACTCATGAGAGTATGGCACCAGGGTCTGCAGCTTTAGAAAGAGGTCAAAGTACCTGTATTTTTAATAATTTCTTGACATGGTAAAAGAATTTTACATTACAATCCAAGGGTGGCAGGGTGAGGAGGGGCAGTGGAACAATCAAACAAAAAGGGAAACTGAGAAACACATGGTGCGAGGAGGGAAAGGGCTTAGCTGGAAGGGATCTGAAGGGTAGGTAGGAGTACTGCCCAACTAAAATGCAATTGGTTTGTTACTGAGCACTATTCATGGGAAGAGAGCATCCTGACTCCTTTTCTATAGATTGCTGGGAGTAAAATTGATGTGTCCCAGGTGGAAATGTGATTGAGGTTGGAAGACAGAAGAATGAAAAGAAACATGCCGAGAGAGTCGATAGCAGGCTGACTGCAAGTTCCAACTCTCCTTAGTGGGAGAATAAAAATGCTGGGTGCTTCTAGGGGTTAATACAGAAGCTGTAACAAGTGATATCTCTGGAAGATTCAAGAGAGGAGACAACTCTTCTATGGGTTTGACCTGCGCAGCATATTTACACACACACGTACATACAAATGTGCACGTGTGTATGTGCACACACACATATACACACAAATTACTGCTTTCCCTGGAAGCACAATACTATAAATAAGAGAAATATTTCCCAACGGGAAAGCGCAACAGGAGCAGCAGCATCTGGACCTCGCAGCTGCCCGCACCGCAGCCTGGCGTACACGGGAGAAGCAAGCACGAGTCAGGACCAGCTTTGCATATCACCAAAAAGAACCCAGTCACAGAGGAAGCGGCTTTGTCAGCCCTCTGCTTCTTGGCTTTTGGTTCTCTTCCAACTTACCCTGGGCACCAAGAGGCTACATTATCAGAAGGGAGGATGAGCCTGGGACTTTTGCCTGGGTGGATGATGACTAAGATCACTATCGCCTGCTGAGAGGGGTGTGTGTGAGGGACTGAGGGGTAGGGGTGCAGGAAGGTTATGTTAGGTGATAGAGGAGGAGGCAAGTATGCATGTCCACACGCGTGTGTACCTAGGTACACATATGCACATGAAAACCCTCGTTATAAAAACATCCAAGAGCTAGGGACTTCGCTGAAGGCCTAAGGTGACCCTTATGATCAGGTTCAAGGTGGGATGTATGCAGACGGGAGCCCTCTGCCACCTCGAGCAACACTGGCAGGAGGAGCTGATGTCCCACAGGAGCAAGAGACACTGGCCTTATGACAAGAAGAGAGATGTCCCTTCCGCCCCATATCAGTTCATGAAAAATCACCTAGCATTTTCCCTAGAGTTCCTCCAGCTTTTAACCAACTAATCATCAAATGAAGAAAACACAAAGCCTAAAACGCAAGGAGGAAGGACAGAAGAGGAGAAAACACAAGAATTCTTGTGCCAGTATCTTGCACAAACCTGGAATTCTCCAGAAATTAGGATAGGTTGGGTGTGGGGTGTAAGGGAAGGAGATAGAAGAGTTCCTGAGGCCTGAAAAAAGAGGTAAACACGTCACAGAACTAGATGATAGTTTCATTAGACTCTAACTAAAAACAGAGAGGTGTGATTACTATTTCCAGCCAGTTTCCCCATCACGATAGTCAGGTAACAAACCAAGGCAATGTCGGTCTTGAGCCAGACTCACAGAGTCCCCTGGCCCTGGCCCTGGCCTCAGTACAGTGTCTCTGCATTGCTGCTCCGGGGCCGTTTGATCTTCTCAATATTTTTCAGGATCATGTCATGTAGAGTGACCTGAAAAAGGGGGAATCAGAAAATCACTCTTCTGTTCAGCCCCTACCTAAGAAAATGAGCCACCCCAACTCCCAAGCAATTGTTTGCATCACCCCAATTTCACTGTGTTCTCTTCTACACGCCCGAGCTTGCTGTAAGACGGTATTGCAGTCTCCAAGTGTAAGAATACCACATATTAACAGTTAACACACTGAGAATTGCATCAAGTCCTTCAGTGTACTGCCTCACTTATTGTTAAAAACAAGACAACAGATCCGGGGAAAAGGCTCAGTGGTTATAGCCTTTGCCTTGCAAGCAAAAGGATGGGAGTTTGGATCCCAGAACCCACATAAAAATACCCGGTGGGTACAGGTGGCCCACCTATAATTCCAGACCCGGAAGGCAAGGTCTGGGCATCTCCAGAGCAAGGTGGCTGGTCAGACGAGTCCTAACGGTGTATTTTGGGTTTAAGAGATCCAGGCTTACAACAGTAAAGGTGAAGAAGTAATCGGGGATGATTCCTAATACCACCCTTGGTCTCCACATGCACGTACATTATGTACATTCGCCCGTGTGCTCCTAACCACATGCAAACACACGCATGACCACACCCCGTCATACATATATGAGAAAAATAAAGCTAAAATCAAATGAATTTTCATGTATTGGTCAGCATCGCTCTACATTCCATTTTAGAATTAAAGAAACAGAAATCTGACCTTGAACAAGATCAAGGTTATACATACATGTAGAGTTAACCTCTGAACCTGTCTTTCTAAGATTCATGTCTATTATACCAAGATTCTGTAAACAACCTTAGACAGGAAGAAACAACTACTTAGACAGGAAGAAGGACCGTGTATGTCAATGATCTCAGGCTCCCAGCACCCACGTGCTGAACAGAATTTGCTACTTTTTGTGAGATGGGGAGTCTCCTTCTGTACCACAGGCTGCCTCAGGCTCTTCACTAGCTCGCTTTACAGGCAAACACCTGACTATTCTACTTCCTTCTTTTTCACGTGCGTGTTTGCATGTGATGCGTGTGTGTACACTTATTGTACGTAAATGTGCCTGCGGGGGCCCAAGGGTGACACGGGGAATCATTCTGGATGGCTCTTCCACTTTGTTGTTGTAAGCCTGGTCTCTGATCAAACCTACAGCATGCATTAGGGTTCCTTGCTCTGGAGGTTCCCAGGCTCTGTCTTCTGGGACCAGAATTATAAGTGAACTACCACACCTGTCCAGCGTTTTTACATGGAACTGGGGAGTATGAGCTTAAGTCCCTTTGCTTATGACCACTGAGTTGTCTCCCCAGCCCCGATTCTAATTTATTTTACTCTGGGCCTGGGTTTTTAGAAAGTTATCAATAGAACTAAGAGAAGCCAGGACAACTGTGGGCAAAGACCAAGTTTACTCACATATTGATTCCTTAGCTCTGATATGATGAGTCGGAGACTGATGTATTCTTTCTCATCAATTTCTGTTACAGTGCGGCGATAGTCCTCCTGGGGGTAGGGAGCAGTGGAAAAGGCTAGTCTCCGAGACCCAACTATTCAAAAGCACCTAATTCCATTAATGGTCACTCCCTCTGCCCTGACACCACCATCACCCCTGGATCACAAATCCTTACTTACCACGTGGGGATATTTAGCTATTTTAGAAACCAATTTGGCTCTTGTAATATAGTATCTGGAAGGAGAGAGAAGAGACAGTTGCAGGAGACCACAGCTGACCACAGCTACTACACCACCACCCCTAATACTTAGCCTGCCCAAGCAGTCCTACCTAGAAATCTGGTCCAGATAAGATGCTGCTTCACTCTCGACAGTTCTTAGCTCTGCAACTGTTTCCTCCTGAGGAAGAAGAACGAGCAAGTCAAGTTATGTCCATGTTGCTAGACAACAGGACCAAAGAAAAATGGAAAACAAAGTAGGGAAAGAGAAAGGATCTCTCAAACTGTCTTCCCCGTTTACGATGCAAGCACCTTACCTGAATAGACACCCCAAAGTTGTTCCCATCTTCTATTCTAGGAATCAAGAGCTGAACCCACATTTTGACCTGGAGAGTGAGAAGATACAATATGTAAGTGAAGACTTTGTCTGGGTCTGTTAAAGCCATGAACATGGCTCATGCTGCTGAGGCCAGACACCAGGGATACAGAGTCAAGATACCCACCTGCCAGCCCCCACCTATTCCTCTAGCATACCTCTCCCCTTCCTCCCCTTCCCCCCCATTTTTTATAGCTCGAATGAAGTTATTTGGGTCACTGAGTAGCTAGGCTTCACCTCACCGTGTTACATTTCTCGATCAGTAGCCGGATCTCAGGTTTCACTTTCTCAATAATGTCCACCAGTTGCTGGTTGCTTTTTAGCATGCCATTGGGCATCACAAACACCTTGGTTCCTGGAAGAGACAAAGTGAAGAGCAAATGATTAAGATGGGGAAAAGTGATCACATCGTCTATCATTTTCTATCGTTTCCCAGACCCATGAAATACCATGACCTTTGCAGTCCTATGATAACACCACTATCAGAATCAAAGGAGGGATGTATGGATGACGAGCAGCTAAATCATGTCAATGCCTTAAGTTATAAGGCTATTTAAAGACACCGAGCAATTATTGAAAGGGAAAAATAAAAAATGGAACTGGGGGTTTCCATGACAAATCTGAGTGTGGTTTTCAATTTCAATCATTTATCCTTGGCAACCCACATTAAATAAAACAACAATAACAAAAATCCAAACTAAGTAAGTATCAGAAGACAAAATAGGAATATGTTTAGAGAACTTGTGGCTCCTGATCCTGAGAAACACAGATCAGACCATGCTTCCAGGAGAAACTCCTGGAGAGCACCCCACCTGGCCTCCTTTTTAGGGATGCTGGTCGGCAGGTATATGCGATGGGAACGGGCAGCCCTTACCTTGGAAGGCCTCTTCACACTCATCCAATCTGCGCTTCTTATAAGTGGGCTAGGGATACAAAGAAGCAGAAATCAGCTTACCTTCAACACCCACATGCCCATCACAAGACACTCTTCAAGCAAGTTCAATCCCTTCTGTGACCCCATAAATTGTCTGCACAACTATGTGAGTATACGTAAGACTCCTGAAAAAGTTTCTTGCCACAAAGAAACTTACATTGCAGTCTGGAAGATCAAATTTACAAGATACATATTAAAAATAATTGGTAAACAATAGCAATTTTTTGTTGTCGTCGTTTTTAAGGAGTCAATCAAGGCAAGACAAAACAAGGAAAATTAAGGAGTATACACAAAGCTGCTGTTTCCAAACACAATATTCAATCAACAAAACATGGAACAGAACCTTCTATATATGCCACAAGCAATGTTAGTTAAGGATTTAAATGCTCAGTGCATAAGGCCCCTGCTTGAAACCTGGAGACCTGAGTTCAATCCCCAAAAGCCCACATGGTACTTAAGTGTACACCCCTCTAATAATAAAAAAATTTTTAAAGACGGTTCCTGGCCTATTTGCAGATTGTTTTTCGGTTTTTTGGGTTTTCTTTTTGTTCTTCCTTTTTTTAAGATAGTTTGTATTCCAGACTGGTCTTGAACTCTCAATTCTCCTCCCACTGCCTTCTGAGTACTGGGATTATGGGCATGAGCCACTATCCCTAGCTAAATTAACTATAATTAAATTAAGATATCCTAAATTTAGAATACAAATACTGTGATACAAATCAGTGGTAGAGCGTTTGTCTAGCAGCCACAAGACCCTGAGTTTGATCCTAGGATAGAGAAGAAGTAGGACACTATCAATGAGGCTGTAATGTAGACAAAGAAAGATGGCTTCACTGGTGTTACAACAGAATATGGAGATGACTAATGATGTCTAGGTGCTAAAGATGCACAACAAAGACAGGAACTGCAGTTATATGGCAAGGATTTCTCATCTCAGACAACAAAACACATTCAGAGCCATGGGAAAAGTTATGGAACCTGAGGGAACCTCTATCTAGAACTATTAACACTGACAGTGGCATTCGCATAATCATCTTGTTATAAATTAAAGGTCTCAAACAGTACACTAGAGTCATCATAGCTAAAACAGAGTCCTAGGCCCCACATCCAAGTCCTACTGTCTTCTTTGTCTATCCTGAAACTTATCAGAAAATTAAGGACTAAGAACCAACTGCTTAAGAACACACAAACATCAGTGAGACACTTACACCATCCAGTCCGTCGTGGCTATTGGTGAGAAGAATAGGGTCAGGGACAGGGAGATTCATGTCTGAGTGGATCTGCGTTAGGTCATGAATGTTTAAGATTGGTTCCTGAAAGAGAAATATCCATCCCGAAACGTTATCGGTATTTCCAAGCTGGGGAAAAAGTAAAGTATTTCATTTGATCACAAGAAATGAGAGTGCTTTATAGTGCATGACAACACAGAATTGGCACATGATCGGTCCCATTTGTCAATAAGAAAACAGTCACTGAAAATAAAGAAAAGTGTCTCTCACCTTCAAAAAACTATCAAGTTCTAATAACTTCTTTGGGAAAAAATTTGCCACCAAGTCTTCTGCCTAAATAGAAAAAATAACAAGTGACTTAAAAACTGTGGGTAAGTCTCTCCTTACAGATAGCACTTTTTGGGGGAAACCCCTATTAACCAACACTCATTTTCTTATTTAGTTCACTCACCTCACTTGTGATCCGCTCCCTGAAAGAATCAACCTAAAATTAACAAAAAGAGAAATTCAGTACTGGGCCGCATAAAAGCAAGGATAGGGAATCCCAAATCCAGCTCTTTCCCCTCACCTTGAAATTATAATGAGAAGGTGAGAGGCCCCCAGACTGCAAATACTTTATTTTTTTGAGGATCCATTTCTCCATCTCAAGAGAGGGAAGACGGGGCTTGTGGCCAGCACCCGTCTGTCTCCTCCCTCCTCCCTCCTCCCCTCCCTGTGTGTGAAACTGTCTTTGATAAGCAGACAAAAAGCAGTCAGGGCAGATGTGAGCTCACAAACGCACGACTCCCACCCGGACCTGGATCACAGGCAGCAGGCTGGCCTGCAAGGGCAGGGTCAGCTGCAGGCCCGGGGGCGGGGGCGTCGCGGGGCTGGAGACTTCCAGCTGTCACCGATCTCAAACACCCAGCCCAGCACGTGTCCGCCGAGGTCTCCCCGGGGCTCCCCATCACCAGACGCCGGACAGAAAACCACCCTGCACCACCTTCTCGTCCAATGCGGTCTCCAGGAGTGGGGGGGCTGGGTTGAGTCGAGCGGAAGCTCAGAGCCGGTGTCCCCGGGGAGACAAAGACACCACGGGGAGTGGGGAGCCGGTCGGACCGCCGGGGATTCGAACCGAGACGGTGAGCAGACCCGGGCCGGCGCCGCTACCTTGAGCTTCACTTCCTGATCCACCTTCAGCAACGAGGCCATGACCGGGCCGGGCCGTGTCCGCTCCGCTGGATGCCGGAGGTGCTGGGGGCTCCGGGGAGGGGGCCGGAGGGACCTGAGGAATCTCCGCTGCCCTCGGGACCCGGCCGCCCTCGCTGGCTTGCTCACCGCTAGCTCGTTCCCTCCCTCCGTGCCGGCCGTCCGCCCGCCTGCCCGCCTGCTGCCTGCTGCCTACTAGCGCTCTCGCTCGTCCTCCCGGCTTTCGCCGCTCACGCCGGAAGTTACGTCACAGCCAGTCGCCGGGCCGCCTGCGAGGATGTGCACGTGCCCCGCGCAGTCGCGCTGAGCCTCGGCTCTGCACGTTCCGGGCGGGGCTCAGAGCACTCTCCTCGTGTGCCCTAGGGTGGTAGGGTGAAAGGAAGGGTCTTTGCGGGGTGACGGTCCCGAGAACTGAGGCTCCGAGAGATGCAGGAGTTTGTCCGCCCTTCTGTTGTCCCGGATCCCGCCTTCCCCGCGGGACCTTCTGGGTCGCTGGCTGGATTAGTCGTCGCGCACCAGTGACGTCAGCGGGAGGAAGCCCGCGGCCGGGGTGCTGGGTTAAGGGATTCTGGACTGGGGCTCCCGCTCCTTCCTCCCTGGGGCAAGAGCCTAACAGAAGTCAAGTTCCATTGCACCGGGTTCTCCTGCTATAATTATCATAAACTTCCAGACCTCAGAGTTGCAAATACTATTAGCTGGACTTGTCTAAATTAACACAGTGTTCCCAGCAAATTCTCCACCAGAAGCAAACCCCATTTCTAGGGTAAAATTAGTGGAAGCCAGAGACCTATTCCACATAATAAAACAAGCCGAAGTACTGCGCCAGCACAGGGAATTGCGTTCCAGAAAGACTAGAAATACGTTAGTCCCGTTTGTACAGTTTTCTAGTAGCCACGTTTAAAAAAAA
Organism: Typhlomys cinereus; assembly: GCA_023101885.1. NCBI lineage: Eukaryota > Metazoa > Chordata > Mammalia > Rodentia > Platacanthomyidae > Typhlomys > Typhlomys cinereus. The sequence goes on along the minus strand of JALPQD010000063.1, from coordinate 6,456,302 downwards.
AAGTCCTGCGGGCAAATCTAGCGACTGTGATAATCTGAGACCCACATGGAACCGCCTTATGAAATGTCCCTCTGGGGCTGAAGAGATGGCTCAGGGGTTAAGCCTCTGCCTCACAAGCAGAAGGACGTGAGTTCAGATCCCATGTTTAAAAAACAACGCCAGGCGGAAATGACGAAAGCCCTACGTACTTCCTGTCCTGGAAAGCAGAGAACTTGGGAAACCCCCAAAGCTGCCCAGATAGGTGGTTAGAGCAATCAAGGATATAATTTCCGAAGTCATTCTTGGGCCTCCACAGGCACACAAATACACATCATACAAACACATCATGGCATGCTTTCTGTCTCAAATTTTAAAAAATGAGTTAACCTTAGCAACATACCCAACGTATATAAATACAGTCAATCTTGTAAGGATTCCTAGTTTACGACAGGGGTGAAAGGTTAAGCAATCGCAAATGGAAAATACTCAGAAAGCCTGGGAGCCTGGGCTACAGAGTGTGAGACCTTATTTAAAACAACAAACAAAAAGGTGGATGGGGAGATGGCTCCATGAGCCTTTGCCTTACAAGCAAAAGAACCTGAGTTTGACTTCCCAGATCCCATGTAAAAATACCAAGCAGAAATGGCAGAATCTTGCAATTCTGGCTCTGAAAGGAAGAGCCTGAAAACAAAACAAAACAAACAAACAAAAACAACAATAAAAAAAAAACAACAAAGCAATAAAGTGGAAGAGCAATCCAGGATGATTCCTGATGTCACATAAACTATAAAAACTATATCACATTCATGCCACGTGCTGCTAGAGGCTCCTTAATGGGACAACAGAGCTCTGGGAAATTGAGGATGAATAATGTTCTCAAGACCTCTTGATTCATTGCAGTATAATACTGGGAAGACATCAGAAAGTAAACTACATGATCACAACTTTTGATAAATATGAACAAAGAAATGGCTGACAGACAATCCCAAGAACCTGTTTTAGATGGCTTCTCTGAGGAATTGACAGGCTGAGAGCTAAAGGACAGGTGTTAGCTCAAAGAGTGTGATGAACCTTCAAAGGCTTGGGCAAATGACCTAGAGAAGCAAAGAGTGTTCTTTTGAAGAAATCCAAGATTAGTGGTCTGGGAATGAGTGGTCTGGGAATGAGAGAAGAGAAATTCAGTGGGGAGAGTTGTCAAAAACAGTTTGGAGTAAGTGTAAGGTTGGGTCATCAAATTTACATTTTGGGGTCACCTGCTGCTGGTGGGACTCAGTGCTAAGGGCAAGAGAAGTGGAAGGAATATGCAGTTTAGTGAAGGACAGCAGAAAAGACTGATTGTGACCTTTGAAACCAGAGAGACGGGTTTCACATCGGATCTCATTTCTTAGTCACTGGAATTTGGGCAAATTACTGAAAGGCTGAATTTCAATTCATCTAATTTCAGACTTTCCAATCCTGCTTTCTCACTGAGACAATTCTTTTTAGGTTACCAATGGTTTTCATGCTGACAATACCCTCCCCTCCCTTCATCTCACCTGTGTGTCAAGTTATAGCTCGACATTTTCTTAAAGCACCTACAGGTACTGGGGGGGACCAGTTAGGATAGTGCTTGCTTAGTGTTCACAAAGCCTTGAGCTTGATTCCTAGCACTGCATAAACTAGGAGCTCTGGCTCATGTCTGTAATCCCAGTAGTTGGGAGGGGCTGAGGCTAACGAGCTATACAATGAGACCCTGTCTCAAAAAGCAAACATATAACTGAGGAGTGAAACAAAAACAACAGCAACAAAAATTCACATAAGCACCTGTTCCGATTTTCCTCCAGTCTCAATGGTAACATCTCTATTTTCTTTGCAGCTCCTGATCCTCTGCTTCTTGGTGATACCATGCTCCAGGGCTCGGTCTTAGTGTCCCTTTATTCTCTATGTTTACACTTTCTCCCTTAGAGGTCCTATCCATATGTACAGCATTAGGCACCTGTAAATTGATATGCCCAAACCAGAATTCTGATTATTCCGTACACCTGCTGTTTTCCTCTTCTTTTCCATCTGAATGACCTAAATAGCCATCTAGATGTTCAAACCCTAACTGTCACCTGATTCCTTTGTGTTCATCTTCTAGCATGCAATCCATCACAAGTTTTACTAAGATTTGTATACCTAGGACTGGTGAAATAGTTCAGCAGGTAAAAACACTCACCTGCAAGGTCAGTGACCTGAGTTCAATCCCTGGAACCCACATAAAGATAGAAGGAATGAATCAACTCCACAAAGTTGTCCTCCGACCTCCACACATGCACTGTAGCGAGCATGAGCAGTACACATGCACACATGCACACAAAAAATGTCAACTACAGTTGTATGTAGCAGCACTTGAGTTCCACTGTTCATGGACAATTTGGCCTACATAGGAAGTTCTGGGCTATTCTTGACTACACGGAGAGATCCTACCTGAAACAAACAGACATACAAATAAAAAACAATGTCAACTGCAGATGTACCAGTATTTATTCAAATTAAATACACATGTATGTGGCCAAAACTTTCCAGTCTAGGGTCATATCCAACAGAAATGAATAAATGTATTCATCAAAACATATGAACAAGAAGGTTCGCAAGGGGGCTGGAGAGGTGGCTCAGGGGTTAAGCTTCTGCCTTACAGGCGGAAGGTCCTGAGTTCGGATCCTAGACCCCACGTATAGACACCAGGCGGAAGCACAGCTGCGCTTCTGGTCCTGGTAGGGCGGAGCCTGTGAATCCCGGGGCAGAAGGAGGTGGAGGCGTCCATGGTGGTTCATGAATTCGTCCGTGGTTCTACACACACACAGACACACACACGCACATACACACGCACATGCACACAGTTGAATAAATAATAATAATAAAAAAATTTTTTAAAAAAAAAAAAGAAGGTTCGCAAGATGCCTCTGAGTAAAGATGCATGGGTTTGATTTCTGGAGTCCTCATAATGGAAGGAGAAAACCAATTTATAGAAATCATCCTCTGGGTTCTGGAGAGATGGCTGAAGGGTTAAGTCTCTGCCTTGAAAGCAGAAGGTTCTGAGTTCAGATTTCAGGTCCCACGTAAAAATGCCAGGTGGAAATGGCAGTGACCTGTACTTCCAGCCCTGGTAGGCAGAGCCTAGGATATCCCAGAGCAAAACATAAAGGAGGTAGAAACAATCCAAAATGATTTCTGAAGTCCCCCTTGGTCCTTTACAGGGACACACATTAGTGCCCTCTGATACACAAACAAACACACACACAAAAGTGGAAAAAAAATCATCCTCTGACATCTACATAACACCATGTCATGATATGGAAACTTCACTTCCTCTCTCTCTCTTTCTCTTTCTCTCTCTCTTCCCCTCCAAGTAAAGAAATAAAATATTAAAACACAGAACTGAATCAGAAGTCATTTGCCTTCTGAGAGATCCTGTTTCAGGTAGGATCTCTCTGTGTCTCTTTATTCTAACAAAACAAACAAAACCCCTGCATCCTGCCTGTGTCTCATAGTTGGAGTGAGGTTGAATGCAAAAGTAATTAGACTAAGCTGTTTGGTGGAGGAAAATGCAAGGCAGCATAGCATTCAGGCTGTGGCATGGTTATTATTCACTGTGTTTATTAAGGTTAATCATGAGAATCCCAAGCAGGAAGCTGCGAAAAATGGGCAGTACGTCGAGGAGAGCAGGATGGATGCTGTGAAAGTTGAGGACAGCTGGGGAGGCCTTGACGAAGTGACTGCTGTCTGTAACTAGATTGGTTTCCGTTAAGAAGAAACCTCACACTTAGCCCTTGGACAGTAGGAAGGTGTCCTGAGGGAAAACCCCCACAAAGAAGGCTTCAGCTCACAAAACGGCAGATTCCCTAGAAAGAAAAGCCTGAACTGAGAATGTGCTGCGAGGATTCCTCATTCCAAAATCACCACCTAGGTAAGTGTTTTCCCAGGTTTGCTGCATAGGTGTCAGACCACCCCCTCCTCCCCTTGACTGTTTTCTCTTCTCTGCTCCCCCCACCCCCCTGCCCCAACCTCCCTCCTACATCTCAAGCTACAAGCTAGCAGTAGAAGCTGAGATCGTTCCTGGTTTAAAGGCATGCAAATGCAGAAGTGAGATGGTTTAGGGGCTTAGGCCTGGGCCTCTGTGGGTGGGGTAGATTGCCTTGGAGGAGGCCCTAAAGGACATGTGCAGGGCTGGAGAGATGGCTCAGGGGTTAAGACTATCTCGTAAGTTCCTGAGTTCAGATCTCAGGTCCCACGTAAAAACAGTGGAGACCTGAACTTCCCGCAGAGCCTGGGAAATCCCAGAGTGAAGAAAGAAGGAGGTAGAAGCAATCCGGGATGATTCTCGAACTCACCCTTGGTCCTCCACAGGGACACACAGTATCCTCTAATACACACACACACACACACACACACACACACACACACTAATTTTTTTTTTTTTTAAAAGGACATGTACAAATCTGTGAAGGTGAAGCCTGAATTGCAATAAAGCCCAGGGAACGGTCTTCCTCATCAATTAAGATTATCCAGATCACAGGTATACACAAAGACTGCTGAGTGACTCTAGAAACCTGTCAGGCTGATAATTAACTCTCTCCAACGACACTTCTCCCTCCTGTCAACTTGACTCTCAAAGATGCGACTTCCAAGACACAACCTTGTCCCCTTAGGTTCGTAACAATCTCATAATATGAAACACAGGCAGGTCAACAGCAATAGTGTTCCTTGATCATTAACAGTTCTGACCTTTTAAAAGCCCAAAGGCGGGCCAATGAGATGGCTCAGCGGGTGAAAGGACTTGCGGACAGTTACTCTTGCCATTGCTGTGACAAGATGCCTGGCAACAGCAACTTAAGGAAGGAAAGATTTATTTTGGCTCGTAGCTTGAGGTTGCAATCCAGCCTGATGGGCAGGGAATGGAATGGCAGCAGCAGCCGTGATGTCACATTGCATCTGCAGGTATGGAGCGGAGAAGGATCAATACTGGGGCTCAGCTCGCTTGCATTTCTTTATTTACTTCAAGACCTCAGACCATAAAACGGTGCCCCCCCATGCATATTTAGAGTGAGACTTTCCACCTCAATTAACCCGGTTTAGAAGCGTTCTGACAGATGTACCCAGAGGTGTTGTTTAGGTGATTCTAGATCCTATCAAATTGACAATCGACATTAATCATCACATTCATTTTTTTCACATTTTAAAAATATTTTATTATTTTGTGTGTGTGTGTGTGAGTGTGTGTGTGTGTGTGTGTGTGTGAGAGAGAGAGAGAGAGAGAGAGAGAGAGAGAGAGAGAATTGCATATGTCTGTAAAAGCCCAAGGAATCATCATCTGGGATCTCGGTACCTCCTTTTTGCTTTGCTCTAGGATTTCCCAGATGCCGCCTTTCTAGATCAGAAGTGCAGGCTGCCACCACTTCTGCCTGGTGTGTTTTTAGGTGGGATTCAGAATCCAAACTCAGGTCCTTCTGCTTTCAAGGCAAAGGTTTAACCCCTGAGCCATCTTCCCAGTCACATTCATTCTTTAGCTACATCAGTCTCTGTTGTTCTGTTCTTCAATCTAACATATCCAGGGAACTTTGCTGGACTTAGCTTGGGAGAACAGTTAGGTGCATGCAAGAATTTTTCCCCTCACCATATTCAAATCTCTGTGTGTGTGTGTGTGTGTGTGTGTGTGTGTGTGTGTGTGTGTGTGTGTGCCTGTGTGTATCAGAGGACACTGTGTATGCCTGTGTAGACCCAAGGATGACTTTCAGAATCATCCTGGATTATGCTAGCTCCTTTTTGCTTTGCTCTGGGGTTTCCCAGGCTCTGCCTTCCAGGGGCCAGAAATACAGGGTACCACCATATACTTTTTATGTGAGATCTGTGATCTAAACTCATTACCTTTTACTTGTGAGGCAGAGACTTAACTCCTGAGCCATTGTACAGCTCCTTATATATCTTTCTTTATGAGACTTTCCCTGGTAACTTTCCTAAAATTATGACTGTCCCTGGCCTACTTTTTTTTCCTTCCTAGTTATCATTACTAGGCTGGGGGATACAGTTCAGTGGTAAAGCACTTGTGTATCATGTATGAAGCTCTAGGTTCCATCCCCTAATAGTAAGATAAAAAAGTCATTATCGTGATACAGTATACATATTATTATACTTATATTTATCATTCATCTTTCTCACTGGGTAAAGCTTTGGAGGATTAATATTTATGTAATTGTGTTGTTTTATTTCCAGTGCCTAGAACAATCCTCAGCACATGTCAAATCCTCAATAGATTTGTTGAATGAATAAATAAGAGTCCATAACTTATCTCTATATGTTTATTTTGTTCTAATTAATAACAGAATGATTTCTAGAGAATAAGCAATCCTATAATTTATTTAAACAATTCTCTATTACTGATAGACATTTAGCAGCAATAGAAATTTATATGTATCAGTTGCCTTTCAGGTCCTAGGATTCAAGCAACTATGGATTGCAAACAATACTTAACTGCACCTGTGTTGAACACGCCCAGACATTTTTCCTTGTGGCTAATCCCTAAATAACTCAGTACAGTAAATATTTACATGGCACTTATATTACATTAGAAGGTATTAGAAGTAATTTGGAAATTATTTAAAGTACACAAGAATCTGTGTGTAGGGTCATAGATAGATTTTAATACTATTTTTTAAGGAACTTGAGTATCATGGATTTTGGTATCTACAGGGGGTACTGAAATCAGTTCCCTGTGATAAGGAGGAACAGCTAGATATACCTGGGCACTTGTCCATCTAGTATAAAATTTCCTAGAAAAAGATTTTATGAGCTAAAGATTATGAGTAAAGTTCTCAAGTTGACCCTGAAAGGATTACACCGATTTACAACCCCTAGTCAACACTATTCAAAATTCCTTAAACTCTCATTAATACAAAATGTCATCAACCAGCCCAAACTTTGCCAATCTCATGAGAAAGGTTCCCTTACTAGTTTCTATAAGTTAAAAATGTGCCTTTTTTTTATTATTTTGTATCACTGAACTGTTTTTTTGAAGTCTGCACAAAATGTTTAGTTCCCAACAACCGAGAAAGTGTTGGACTTTTCCTAATTAATAATTGAAAATTTGTGTGTGTATGTGTATGTCAAAAGGCACTGTGTGTCCCTGTGGAGGACCAAGGGTGACTTCGGGAGTCATCCTGGATTGCGTCTACCTCCTTCTTGCTTCACTCTGGGATTTCCCAGGCTCTGCGCACTAGGGTCCCACTAGGATCGGAAGTGCATGGCTGCTGCCATTTCCAACTGGCATTTTTTACGTGGGACTTGGGATCCAAACTCAGGACCTTCTGTTTGTGAGGCAAACCCCTGAGCCATCTTCCAACCTCTCCCGGGGATGTGTGGAGCGGGTAGGACACTTTAAAACCTGATGCCTAAGGGGAAAAAATTTGGTTCTACTTGGAAGTGACAAATCCTGAGAAATCCCCCTAAGTGGAGAACAGAGCTCAGGCCCTCTCCCTTGGCGATCTAGACCCTCCGCGGAGCCGAATGCATTTCCCCGGTACGCCTCTGGAGGTCGCAGCGAGCCCAGAAAGCCTGGGGACCAAGACCCGCCTCCGTGACGTCACATCCGGTCGGGGCGGAAGTCTTCCGCTGACCGACCGGGAAGTAGCTGAAGGCTCGGCGATGGCAGGTCTGGAGGTCTCGCTCCCGGGCCGACCCGAAGCCGCGGTACCTCCGCGGTAGAGCGAGCCTGCGTGGCGGGCTCCGGGGAGCCTGAGGTGAAGCGCGTTGGGGGGCTGAACTAGGACCTTAGAAGGCAGCCCGGGCACCCTGACGTCCCCTCTTTGCAGCCCCTTCCCCGGCCCGGCCGTGCAAACGGCCCTAGCCCGGCGCTGCCCCGGAAGCAGGTCTGCCCAGTGTCCCCCGAGCCCCCGAGGCAGCGGCCCGAGCCAGCCTTTCCCCTTGGCGCCCCAGCATTAGGACAGGTGGCAGCCCGGGGCCCGAGGTTCTGGGTTGCTGATCCTCCTTAACACCTTCTCTTCACTGGCCCAGGCATGGAGGGGTCTAAGACCACCAGCAGCACCATGCAGGTGAGCTTCGTGTGTCAGCGCTGCAGTCAGCCCCTGAAACTCGACACGAGCTTCAAGATCCTGGACCGGGTCACCATCCAGGAGCTTACAGGTCAGCGAGACCCACGGAAAGAGGGTGGTCAGAGACATAGGTCTTGGAGTAGTCTGGGATAGACCACCTGGCCAAGGTACATCATCTCCCACGCTCTGTTTTCTCATCAGGAACATAAAGAAGTTCTGACTCTGCTTTCTGTAGAAGAAAGAAAAAGAAAGCCATTTTCCTATCTTAAAAAATATGCATATGTAATTGTAAACAATCGATTGAGGGCTTGCCATGACTATATTATATATTATATATGCATTATATATGTCCTTGACAAGTTCCGTGTGGGCGGGCATAGTGGCTTACAATCTGTCATCCTAGCACTTGGAGGCTGAGATAGGAGGATGACCACAAATTTGAGGCCAGCATGGGCTACAGGATGAGACCCTATCTCAGAACATTCCTCTGATAGATACACAGGGTGAATAAGTAAATAAAAAATATATAAAACAAAACAAAACAGAACATTCCTGTAGGTGTGGAGGAGCCATTGCTGTGTCATTTTACAGATGAAGCATTGAGGGTCAGAGGAGTCAGCATTAAAGAGCACAGCATCAGAAGTTGGGGGGAAGTCAGAAGGACAGAAAAGAATAGGGAGTTTCAACAAGCTCATGAGCCTGGGAGTGAACCCTGGCTTTTTACCTCTCTGGGCCTCGGTTTCTTACCTTTAAAATGTCAAATTACCTTATGAGGTAACTATTCAGTATTTATGTGTTAGGAATATACTGAGCAAGTAGTACTCAATAAATGTTATTACCTAATTTTTCTAAGTGGCATGAACTAGAACAAATTTTAAACTTCTTGTTATGGAAAAATTCTGATGCATATTGCCAAGAAAAGAATATACTAACCTCTGTTGACTCTTCCTTCATCAATTACTCACTTTTTCCATTCCTGTGGTGTGACTCCTCCAATTTCTTTATTATTCTGTTTTTTACATTTTTAAAGTTGCTATGTATTAAAATGTAAAATTTTTAGCTGTACTTTTTAAATATTTCCTGGAGAGAGAACACAAGTGCATGCATGCTCATAGATGCCTTGGCGCATGGGTGACAACTTTCAGAAGTCACTTCTCTCCTACCACCATGTGGGTTTCCAGAGTTAAAACTTAGGTCATGTGGTCTTCAAGCAGGCTCTTTACACACTAAGCTATCTTGCCAGTCCCTTTGAAAGCTGTGCTTTTAAAGTGGTATATTATGGCATACCATTTGAGGTTTCAGTACATACATATATAATGTTCAACCAAGGTAGGCTTATCTGTCTTCTTTAATATTTATCATTTCTTTGTGAGAACATTCATAATCCTCTCTTCTAGGTTTTTTTGCTAGTAGAAATATGCAATTCATTGCTGTTACTTGTGTTGTAAAATAGAACACTAGAATATATTTCTCCTCTCTTACTGATATGTTGACCTTTACTCGTCTCTCCCATTGGTCCCTGTCTTCCACCATCCCTGATAACCACTATTCTATTCTTAACTTCTGTGAGCTCAGCCTTTTTAGATTCCACGTACCAATAAGACCATGCAATATTTGTCTTTTTGCGCCTGGCTGGTTTCATTTAATGTATTGTCCTTTAGTTCCATCTTATCTCCAATGACAGGATTTCTTTCTTTTTTTTTTTTTTTTTTTTAAAGCTGAATAGGATTCTGTTGTGTATATATTAGCAATACTTTTTTGTTCTTACTGATTTGTTTTTGGAGACAAGATCTCACTGTATAACCCAGACTGGCTTTAATGTATGATCCTCTTGCCTCTAGAATGCTAGGAGTATATGAATGTAGCCCTATGCCTGGCTTTATGTACCCCCACACAAACCTGGGGTTTGAACAATGGGCCTTGCTTATGCTAAACAAGTGCTCTACCACTGAGCTACATCTCCAAGTGTACATTTTAAGTAAGTGGATACAGACAGGTTTCATCTTTCCAGAGTAGTTACCACATATTCCTTCCCAGTTATTCTAGGAGAAAAAGGATGCTAACTTTTGTGATAGAAAATTTCAAGTATATAATAAATCCCTGCATACCCAACACTGGTGTATAAATCCATTCATTCTTCCCTACCCTAACTTGTTTTGAAGCAAGGCCCTAACATATAGATTGTAAATAATTCTGTGTTTAAAAACATCAAGGACTCTTAAAATATCTTTTATGCCTTTAGAATTTTAACACTTCTTGCACAAGATGGGGGAGAAGATAATAGAATCTCTTCCTAAAAGAAGAGCAAACGGGTGGAGCGGTGCTGGTAACGCTGTTTCGGGTTCTTTTCTTGTGCTTTCATAAGCCTGTCTGCTCTGGTGACACTCTTCTGACTCAGGATTTTCCTTGCCCTTAGCTCCATTACTTGCCACAGCCCAGGCGAAACCAGGAGAGACTCAGGAGGAAGAGGCTAACTCAGGAGAGGTAAAAGAAGTGTCCTCTCCCCATCTTCCTCACATAGTAACTGTGTTAAAGTGGGGCGGAGTGCCCTTCAACTCTGGAAGGTGATGAAGAGTGACTAAGAAGAGATGTTCTAGCCAGGTTTTGTGGTGCCACCCTGTGATCCCAACACTTGGGGGCCTCAGACAGGAAGATCACAAGCTTGAGGCCAGTCAGTAAGGCTTTGTCTCAAAAGCAAAACATAATGGGCTGGGGATGTAGCTCGGTTGGGAAGGTGCTTGCCTTGCAAAGCCCTTAGGTTTGATCCCTAGCACTGAGAGGTTGAGGCAGGAAGATTAGAAGTTCAGGGTCATAATTAACTAGGTGGCAGGTTCAGTACCAATGTGAAACACATAAGACCCTGTCTGAAGAAAAGACTTACTGAGTTGTAGTTATAGCTCAGGGTGTAGTTCTTGCCCAGCACGTGCAAAGTTCTGGGTCAAGCTTCAGCACTCTAGAAAAAGAAAAAAAGATAGGAAGAGAGAGGAGCAAGAGCATTGGTTATGAGCAGTCTGCTATCAATCATTGATGACATGGAAGTATATATCTCGGGTCACAGGGTCACTGAATAAGTTGTCCATTAGAAAATGTCATTATAGGACTGGAGAGGGGTTAAGACTGTGCCTCATAAGCAGAAGGTCCTAAGTTCAGATCCCAGGTCTCATGGAAAAACTGCCAGGCAGAAATGGCAGCTACCAGTACTTTTGTGTACTGGTGGGTGGAGCCTGGGAAATTCCAGAGCAAAGCAAAAAGAAGGTAGAAGCAGTCCAGGATGATTCCAGAAGTTACCCTTGGTCCTCCACAGGAACACATAGTACCCTCTGATACACACACACGTGCAAAATAATAAATTTTAAAAAATGTGATAATCAGCATGGTGACTCATTCTTGGGAAGTTGAGACAGGAGGATTGTTGTAAGTTCCCAGCTAGTCTAGGCTACAGAGAGAGCCTGTTTAAAAAACAAAAATGAAAATAAAGAGAAAGAGAAAAAAAAAAAAAGATTATAAACCACTAAGGTCAGGGATAGTTTGACCTGTGAGTCCATGATACTCCAGGGCTCACTTCTTTTCTAATCAGGTATTCCTCTCTCCTCTCCATTCACAAAAGTTACTTGGTTTAACCACTGAGTGCCATGATCTCTGTAGATACGAAAGGTTATCACTGTGGAGAACATGTCGTTTTTAAACTCTAATAATGTCCGTGACGGTGCTGAGGACAGCGACTCGGGGGTCCAGCACTTGCTGTGCACACGGCCCTCATTCAGACCTCAGCACTGCTAACGATGCCAGAGACCGTTCACATCGTCAAGGACAGATGCCATAAGTTACTGGGCAGAGGTGGGGGGACAAGAGAGGTTGTTTAAGTAAAAGTGTTTATTTGGGACAGATAAGCTAATAGGAAATGTCAGTGTGAGATGGGAAAGGGAAGGAAGCCAAAGACAGGACATGGTGGAATCAATTATAAACCGTGAGGCAACATCCTGTGAGGGCATTGACTTCCCGTGTGAGATTTATCCTGCTTAAATAAGAGAACTGACCTTAGGTGGGATGGGGGCGGTTAATTCTGGCCATGTGGGCTGTAGGCAGTATAGCATGATTGGGCCAGAGAAAACCTGCTGCAAAGAGGCAGGCAGTGATTCCATAAGATGCTGAACATACAAATTTTATGAGAATATTGGAAATATAGTTCTTTTTTCTTTAATGTATGTGTGTATAGTGCATGTGCATATGGGTTTTCATGTGAGTGGGCACACATGGGGTGACTGTATGTATATAAGTACACTTAAATGTATGTGGCTATGGAAGCCCAAGGGTAATATTGAGAATCATCCTCAGTCACTTCTCCACCTTAGTATTGTGAGCCTGTTTCTAATTAAACCCAGAGCAGACCATTAGGGCTAGTCTGGCTGGCTGGCCAGCTTGTTCTGGGGATTCCTAGGCTCTGCCTTCTACAGCTAGAACCACATCCACCCAGCACTTCTACCTGAGGTCCGAGATCTGAACTCAGGTCCCTTTGATTTATAGGCAAGGGCTTAACCACTGAACTATCTCCCTAGCTCAGTAGTTCTTCTGTTAACGCCCACTGCTTTCTTTGAAGTGTACTAAATAAACTTTTTTTCTTCCTAAAAAGAAAGATAAAACACAAGCAATGTACTTTTATGCTATAGCAAGCTTCATTGCAGAACGACCTGTCTTTTCCTTATATCATGATTTAGGGCATTCTCTCCCCTACTCGACTGGTTAAATGTTAAAGAAAAAATTGCAAATATAACTATAGAATATAGCATTTTTAGGAAAAACTGATTCCCAACCTCCAAAAAGTAATACCAATTTCAATCTGGTGGGTATCTATACTTATGGGTCCTTTCTTAGTTCCTATAGACAGAGATTGGCTAGATGATATACACTTCTTATTGTATGTGTGTTCACACATGTTTGTGTGTACCCAGGTGCATAGGCCAGAGGTTGACATGTGTGTCTTTTTCTACAGCTCTCCACTTTTTTTTTTTTTTTTTTTTTTTGAGGCAGGGTATGGTGCTGAACCTGGAGCTTCCTATAATAGCTGGGCTTGCTAGCTAGACAACCTCCCAGGAGGCTCCAGCTCCCATGTTGGAATTATGGGCAGATACTGCCCAGCTTCTTTTCTGTGGGTGCTGATGCTTATGTTTCTGCAGCATCTACTTTACACACTGAGCCATCTCCCCAGCCCAGATAATAGCATTTCTTAAGTCTTTCAGGTTTATCAAGTCTTGAGTTTTAATCATGGGTAAAGTTCTGTGGCTATTTAGACTCCACCCTAGACTGCCAAAATTCTGATACCTTCTTATTTCTTTCCCAGGAGCCATTTATTGAAACCCGCCAGGATGGTGTCTCTCGAAGATTCATCCCCCCGGCCAGGTGCTTACTACTCCTCAGTCCCCTGTTCCTTGCCAAAGATCAGGAAAATTTTCATTTCATTTTATTTTATTATTTGAGAGAGATAGGGGAAGAGAAAGAGAGTGAGCGAGCAGACGCACGCGTGCCACGGCAGGCATGTGGAGGTCAGAGGATAACTTTTAGAAGTCAGCTCTCTCTCTCCACCAAGTGGGCTAGGACCAAACTTAAGTTTCCAGATTCGTGTTCAACTGCCTCTACACACTGAGCTATCTTACCCGCCCACCAGGAGAATTTTAATTGTCTAGGACTTAAGACTTGGAACCAGGTGATACAGATAAGTCATCACCAAACTCTTGGCTCCTTTAGGACAGATGCAGTCCCCTTACTTCACCTATCACCTTTGGTTATTGATTTTTCCCTGTAGTCATTCCACAGTGGGAAGGGATGGTAGCTCTGACAAGGATGTGAGAAATGAGGGAGTGATAGGCTAAGATAAGCTTTTTGAGAAGTTAGATGTGTAGGTTCTTAGTTCTCCACTGATGCAGCAGGTAAAAGTTGCTGTCTAGGAGTGTAATACTAAAATACGGTCTTTCTTGATTCCCTTCCTTTTTGCTATAGACAAAAATATCAATTTTTGATGCCCCCTCTTCCCTCTTTAGTCTATCCAGGCCAACCTCATGCTGAGTGCCCCTGTGGAAGACTTCCCATGGGAGAGAGATACCCTTGGGAAGTTAGTCGGGCTAGGAGTGGGTGTGCACCTTGAGGCCCCTCAGCCGGAGCTTGAGAGTCTCTGCCACTGACAGCACAGTAGGTGGAGGAGGCCTCTCTGCTCCCTCATGTGGCCCGTGGGCGGGGGGCTGTCTGCAGGATGATGTCTACAGAAAGTGCTAACAGCTTCACTCTGATTGGAGAGGCATCCGATGGTGGCACCATGGAGAACCTCAGCCGAAGGCTCAAGGCAAGTCACCTCATATCACTGTCAAGAAGCAGACCTGGTTGGTACGGGGCGGCTGGATGGTAGCACATGGGATGTCCTACCCTGACTCTCTCGTGCTTCCAGGTCACTGGGGACCTTTTTGATATCATGTCCGGCCAGACAGATGTGGATCACCCACTATGTGAAGAATGCACAGATACTCTTTTAGACCAGCTGGACACTCAGCTCAATGTCACTGAAAATGAGTGTCAGAACTACAAGTGAGTATCTCTTGAGTCAGGGTTTAGCAACTGAGACCTGAGACGGGGAGACTGCTTGGCTCTTTCGCGAGAGCTCTGCCCTTCCCTCAGGCATGTGTTTGCATCCTGGCAGACGCTGTTTGGAGATCCTGGAGCAGATGAACGAAGATGACAGTGAGCAGCTACAGAGGGAGCTGAAGGCGCTGGCGCTAGAGGAGGAGACGCTGATCCAGGAGCTAGAAGATGTGGAAAAGAACCGAAAGGTGGTGGCAGAAAATCTGGAGAAGGTGCAGGCCGAGGCCGAGAGACTGGATCAGGAAGAAGCTCAGTGAGTGCCCACCCTGCTTGCCTGTCCTGCTGCCAGGCTTCAGGAGAGGGGGTCGCTTCCCAACATGTCTGCTCCACTGTCAGTCAGTCACATGTCTGTTCTGGATCCTGCATGTTTCTGGGCCCTGTTTCCAGAGGATGTTGGGAGGGTTGTGGGTAAAAATTCAGCACAGTCAAATGAAGAGAGCATTTTGGGATAAGTGATGTGCTGGCTTCAGGCTGTCTTGATGTTGCCCTGAAAAGGGGAGCCACTTTGTGTATCACAGAGGCCAGTTAAGGGTCAAGCCATGCAAAAAGCCATTCTTGGCTAATTTACCTCACTTTCAAGAGAGAGGGAAAAAAGAAAAATCAAACAGAATTTTTTTTGCCATACTTCAAAAAGATTCTTTTTTCTACCTTTTTGAACATGGACTGCTGAAATTTGAGACACTTTTGTATATTGTAGGGAAAACAGCTAAGGCATATACATTCCTCTGAGAGGGATCAATTTCAAGTATAGAGAATTTATAACTAGATATAACGACTCACCAGAATAAATCATTGAGGTACAGTGAGAAACCTCAATCTTTTGTGGTCCCCTCGGCTCCTCACAGGTATCAGAGGGAATACAGTGAATTTAAGAGACAACAGCTGGAGCTGGATGATGAGCTGAAGAGTGTGGAAAACCAGATGCGCTATGCCCAGATGCAGCTGGACAAGCTGAAGAAAACCAATGTCTTCAACGCCACGTTCCACATCTGGTAATGAGCGTGGGGCGAGACACCTGGGGAGCCCTTCCAATCTGTACTTCAGGTGTTGCCCACTGATCCAGAGTATCCCCTCCCCCAGAAGGGGGATTGTGGATCATCTTCACCAAGGCCAGGTTTCTGTATTCTGCATGATAGGCCAGACATGATCACAGGATTAGAACTCTAGAGTTTAGTGATGTCTACCTGCTAATGGAAGGAGAAAGGTATGAGCCCTCATGCTGTATGCACACCTGGTCAGCTGCTTGGCGTTGGTTTATTCATCCCAGACTCATTCACATATTAGTTATTTGCTGTTTTACCTACTTAATTAACAACATTGAATGTTTGCTTCATGGAATTGTGTTAAGTGTCAGGAGGGTCATAGCAGACAATATGTAGTGTGTCTTCCAGCCACTTCAGTCTACTGGAGGGATCGCATATGTAATATGAAGCTGGCTAGTGGCTCAGTGAGTAAAAGTGCTTGCTGTCAAGCCTGCTGACCTAAATTCAATGTGATCCTTGGAACTCACATGGTAGAGGGAAAAACTGACTCCTTCAGGTGTCCTCTGACTTCAGCTGTGTACTATGGCACACGTACTGCTGCACACATCTCACACATGATGAATTAATAAGGGTAAATTAAATTTTTAAGTAGTCAAGTGTATTACATGTGATAACAGTAAATCCAGGGTGTTGTGGGAACACACAAGGGCACTTTACCTAGTTTGAGGAGGGTGCATGGAAAATTTCCCCCAGAGAAGGTTGACGATGCTCAAGCTGAGAGGTGAAGTAGATGTCTACAGGGGAGGAGTTGTTCCTGGCAGACAGAACATCATGTGCAAAGGAACAGGAGCGAGGGAGTGGTGAACTGAGAGAACTGAAAGGAGCTTATTGTGACTGAAGATTGAGGGTAAAGGGGCGAGTGACCCGATATGAAACCAGAGTTACCAGTACCGAAAGAACTTGTAGGCTCATTAAGAGGTTTGGAATTGATCCAAAGGCAGAGGAAAGGATTGAAGCATTTTAGGTAGGGAAGTGACATAAGTGCATTTGTATTTGTGAATGATAGCTTTACTTACAGTGTGAGAAATGACCTAGGGAAGGAGTTTAAAGAGCCTTGTGCATAGGAATCTAAACAGAAAGAGTGGTAGCATTGAGTTGGAGAGAAGTGGACAGCGGTAAGAGATGTAGGAGACAGAACAAAGGGAGCTTGGTGGCTTTTGTTCGGAAACTAAGGATATTCAGGATGCTGCTTAGGCTTCTACTTTGACATCTGAGCAGGGTGGAGAGATGATATCTCAAGTTTGGCGCATCTATTTAAAGTGCCAAGTAGAATTTAACCATATGAATCTGAAGGGGAGGGTTTTTTTTTATTATTTACTTTATTTGTTTTTTAATTATATAACAAGGGCTCGAGAGATGGCTCAGAGGTTAAGACTCTTGACTCTCAAACAGGAGGTCCTGAGTTTGGATCCCAGGTCCCATGTAAAAATGCCAGGCAGAAAAGGCAGTGGTGTGCACTTCTAGCTCCAGTGGGTGGAACCTAGAAAATCCCAGAGTGAAGCAAAAAAGAGGTAGAAGTAATCCAGGATGAGTCCCTAAGTCACTCTTGGTCTTCCACACAGAAACATAGTACCTTCTGATACACATACACACACACACACACACACACACACACACACACACACACATGAAAAAAAAGAATAAAAAAATTAACAATGAATTTATGTGTTCTGCCTTCCTCTGTAGGCACAGTGGACAATTTGGCACAATCAATAACTTCAGACTGGGTCGCTTGCCCAGTGTTCCTGTGGAATGGAATGAGATTAATGCTGCTTGGGGCCAGACAGTGCTACTGCTCCATGCCCTGGCCAATAAGATGGGGCTGAAATTTCAGAGGTAAGAATTGCGAGTCTTCTGTAGGGTGGGTGTGTCTTGGACATAATCTCTCTGCCATCTAACACTGCTCAGCTCTGTGGCAAGAACCCTTGCTTCCAGCACACAGGGTTTCCTATGGGCGCGGGTCTGACTATCTGATTCTCCTTCATCACTGGGCTTTTTCCGCTGGTGGAGCAGTTAGCATCAAACTGCATGGCTCCCGCCTGAAGACGCCACAGCCCTAGTATTCTTTAAGAGAGTTTCAGTTTTTGTTTTTAAAAACTTCCTAAAGATGTTATACCCTTTCGATGTTGTACATCACATTGTGATCTACAAATGTGTTGGGATACATTCATATCCTGGGACTTACTTGGCCTGCCAGCTGCAGATTGGACATTCCTGTCTCTAAACCAAGATATACATATGTGTGATCCTTGCCCTGGTGAGGCTGAAGCAAAAGGATCTTAAGTCACGATCAACCTGGGCTTCATAGGAAGACCTTGTCTAAAAACAACCAACTAACAACAACAAAAATTAGCCAAAACATTTATGAATCAATGAAAGGCCACTAAATAGTTACACAATAGATATAACTTTTTCAGTAAGTAAAGTCTTTTAAATTTAGATCCTGTTGTGGAATTAGGAGAGGCATTTAGGAATAATAAAAGCCCTTGAATGAGTAGATTGGAAATCAATGGATTGTAACTTCCCAATAATTACTTAAGGAAGAATATAGTATCTATATGTCTACACTTCCATTTTAGGTATCGACTTGTTCCTTATGGAAATCATTCATATCTGGAGTCTCTGACAGACAAATCTAAGGTATTCTGGGAAAGAGCCCTTCTCACTGGATTATAAAGTTTTGGATCGCTTCTCGGCCTTTTGGCTAAGTTCAAGTGTGGATTATAAAGTTTTGGGAATGTGCATGGTATGGAGGCACATGTACCTCAGAGTGCATGTGGAGGTGGGAGGACAGCTTTGTAGATTTGGCTTTCTCTCCTTCTACCATGGGGAATCTGGAGATTGAACTGAGGTCATTAGACTTGTGTACCTTTACCTACTGAACTATCTTGCTAGCCCATAAAAGGTTTAGTTTTAGTTTTTTCTTTTTTAATTATTCTTCAGTGTTACATACATGAATATAGTGAATAGATGAATTTTCACCCATTAACCCCCATTCCCAAAAAGACTCAGTTTTAATATTGGATGGAATTATGAAGTTTCTTTCTAGACTAAGTTATCATTAAAAAAGCCAACATCTTAATTCAGGTTTAGCTCTTTGGGACTTGTAAAGAAAAATTTTGTTTTTACAGTCTGTTGAGAAAGAATCTGGGCAGATCAGGATGGGGAAGAAGTCCCTGTGGATTCAGTACCTTTCCACTGGAAGGGAAGCTGGTCTAAGTGTTATTTGCCTGTGGCTATTGCAGTTGTTGGTTTGTGGAGCAAGTTTCACTTGGATACATGTTTTCAGTGGATACAGACAAAACCTGACCTGAGAAATTGATAGGACTGTGATGATCTCTGGCAGCTTATCTCGGTGCACACCCACATCTAGTTCTCGCTTGTACAGGAGCTACCATTATACTGTTCTGGAGGGCTGCGATTCTTCTGGGACAACAAGTTTGACCACGCGATGGTAGCCTTCCTGGACTGTGTGCAGCAGTTCAAAGAGGAGGTGGAGAAAGGCGAGACACGATTTTGTCTTCCTTACAGGTCAGTATCTGTCCCATGCCCTGGTCCCAATGCTGTGTGAACTTGTAGAAGGACCAACCAAATTAAATAGAATTAAAAAGACAGTAAGAATGGCAGGAAACCATAAAAATGGCGAGAGCAAAAAATGGTGCAGAATCATGATACTGATGGCAAAGACTGACTTGACACTGCAAGCAGGACATGTGACCACCTGGACCCTAAAGTAAAGTGTTGTCTTAGGTGCTTGTGGGGATTCTCTTGGCATAGAGCTCAAGCTTGCCTTCTAGTTGCAGATATGTTTTCCTGAAGTCTTTGGAAATATACAAGTCTTTTGAATGCTTCCATTGGTCAGGTAGTGTAGTAGCCCAGTGACAGATGGAAACTAGTTTATGAGAATAGGTTGAGAGTCAGGCAAGGTGGTACTTGCCTGTAATCTCAGCATTCAGGAGACTGATGCCGAAAGAATGTGTAAGCTTTTTTTAATTCAGTCTGTGCTCATAGTGAGATCCTGTTTCAAAAAATAATAAATAAATATTAAGATTGAGTTGTCTCTAGCACTCTAAAACAAAGCTTTTCTTCTGCTTGCCCTTGTCTTCCCTTGAGTTCAGGGATGCCTAGGCAAACAGCAAACGAGGAGAACTGTAACCTTCGCTCACCCCCTGCTCCAGACTTCTCATCTGTTTGGGTGTGTGTCCTGGCCCTGTGCTCACAATGACAATGAGGCTCTTGTGACAGCCGTCTTGATTTTGGGCTTTCAAGCAAATCCAAAGTACACTACCGTTCCTCGCCAGGCATTCTTTATTAGATAAATGACGTGAATGGTCCCATGATTCAGTCCCTGCCTGATTGCCTGAACTGACTTAACTCGGATCTGTTACTAATGAGCTCTGCTGTGTCCATCTGCAGGATGGATGTGGAGAAAGGCAAAATTGAAGACACAGGAGGCAGTGGCGGCTCCTATTCCATCAAAACCCAATTTAACTCTGAGGAGCAGTGGACGAAAGCTCTCAAGTTCATGCTGACGAATCTAAAGTGGGGTCTTGCTTGGGTATCCTCACAGTTTTATAACAAATGACTTTCTTTATTCCTTATGGGGATGCTTGCCTTTAAGGCTTTAAATTTTGTTTTGTTTGAAAAAATGCTTTAAATTAAATTTGGGTAATAATAAACCACATGTTTACAATACCAAAAGAGACAAAAATCCACAAAAGCCACTTTATTTTAAAGTATCATATGACAGATAGTTTCCAGAGCTACAACATGCCATGTATAGCTGACAGCCCTTGTCATAGTTTTGACTCTTAACCCCATGCCTTCCTTTCTATCCTCTGAAAACAACTAATTTAAGTTTGCTTTGTTTTTGTTTTTTAACTGAGTTGAATGGAGATGTGTTTTCACTGGATTTTATCTCTCAACTTCCTGCACTTAAAATATGACGTAGTAACTTTTGTCTCCACTGAGATGGTAAAATGTTTGAGACGCACAGTTGGATGATGTGGGGAAATGACTTGGAAGCAACTTGAACTCTTTCTCCCTTCTTGTATTGAATGCCTGTTCTTCTATGTGTTAGAGTTATGAAATGATGTTTGATACTGTTTGAAACATCGTGGATAGGTTTAATTATTTGTAATAAAAGATTTGCTACAGTCTGTTAATTACACTGATGTGCACTTGATGAGTTTCTTTAAAATAAGAGTACTTTGGATTCTGAAGGAACTGAACTGTGTCCATACAGTCTTAGAGATGGTTTAGTTACAGTGCAAAAAATAAAATAGTGAAAACAGCTGTAGAGAAAACCTTTTTAGATCACAGTAACAAAACAAAGACATTAAACTAGGAGAAGTAAAGGATTCTTCTGAGATACTTAGTCAAGATTACCCAGATGGTCTGTTTTAAAACCCTGGTTAACACCTAGCTCCACATCTGATGTTCCTTGTTAACTAGATGCAGTTAGAGAGACATTGTGAATATCTTATTAAACAAAAACGAACCAGCTTCACGTCCAGCTCTTGGACATTTTTAGTCTGCTGTGACAGAAAAGGATGTGTTTGTCCACCTTAACTCTCTCTGATGCAGAAAAGTATGAATAAATTGGATTACAAAATACAGTTCAAAAGAGACTAGGAACTTTTGTACCCTGAGTATGAAAGTAAACAGTGAGAGGGATAAGCTCTGGGACGGAGGGCTGTTTATACTTGGTGAGTTCAGCCTGCCTCATGTGTTGGAGGACGAAGCAGTTCTCAGGGCTCGGGCTGCCTTGTGGGGAGGAACGGGCTGCTGTTGCCCAGGAGTGTTGGCTCCCACGCTGTGAGTCAGGATTGCGTAAGAGAACTCTGCAATGCTCTCTGAGGCAATGCCAGTGATGCTCTGCAAATGCCCCACCACCTACAGAAACGAGAGTTCTTATTACTAAGTACTCTCAACAAGTTCAGTGTGCGTGCGCACACACACACACACACACACACACACACACACACACACAAAGCTTGAGCTGTTCTTTTAAATCAAACACCATTTCCCTGAACCTACAGGGAAAATTAAATCCAGATTCCAAAAGTTTGCTAATGGCCAAGTGACATCAGGGATGCCTTTGCCCTGATAGTGTTGGCATGGAAACTTTGTGCTAGTTGTTTCCTTCACAGCAGATAAGTTTTGTGACGTATAAGGCGGGTATCTAGAAAGTGACATTTTCTCTGGGGTTTGTTTTGGGGAAGTATACTTAATACCTTAACATAACAGTGGATCATAATTATAAAGGGAAATGAACAAAGTGACCTTGGACCTCTATTTCCAATTTCATAATAGGAAAACAAGGAAACTTTTCCGTCCTCTCCTGTTTTTCAACCCCCCCACCTCCTGCTGGGTACCCCAGATCTGAGTCCTGGCACTTCTGTTGTCTTCCTTAACTGATGGGGGTGTTTTCTATTACTGAATCTGCCTGTGCTAGGCCTGCTCAGCGGAACGTACCTGGCTCCAGCACTCATAGTTCTGGATGAAAGCACTCGCTGCGATGATTCCAACCGCCAGCAGCATGAAGTCTTCCTTCACAGAGAGAAACTTTTCTCTGCATAATTAAAACCATGTTAATATTAGAGCTAGAATGTAATGTGATCTAAATTCTAGGGTCATAGAACTTAAACTAAGAAATGTTTGTATTGGTCATCTTGGGTTTTTCAGACATGGAAGTAAATGGTCAGTATTAACAAATCTTGTCTCCCATCCTCCCTCAACTCAACTAGGATTAAAACAGGAGCCTCGTGCCTGAATTGTTTATAGGCCTTTTGTTGTTCCATCTGTCTCCTTAACAAACAAATGTAACTATGAGGCTTTTGACGAATCTCCCTTTATAGTAATCAAACACTTTTGTCCAAATTACAACCGTGTGACTGGCTTATTTTTCTGCGAGTGACTGTAAAAACAGTCCAGTGACCTCAAATAAATGTCTGTAAAGGAAGAACTAAAAAAGTAAGTTAATTATTTGAAATAATTTAAGAGTAAAAACCCTTTCTTAGAGTTATTTTATTTTGCTCAGTCATCTTCATTTAAGCACCATATTTGAAGTTAATGAAAACCTAGTGAGGTGTAGATGGTCTGTGGACTAGGTGTCTTCTAGGTGATGTCATTGCCCCACCTGAGGGTTTTTGTTAGTATGTTTTTCCTTCTTGTTCGATGGCCCTGGGCATTAAACTTGCTGGGCAATTACTCTTCTACTTGGCTCCAACCTCAGACCTCCCCATGTTGGTGTCCCCCACTCCCCATTCCTGGATATAGCCAAATTCCTTACCCTTGAAGTTGACTGGGAGTAGAGTTCTCAATTGAGGCCCTGAGCAGGCTTTCATAGATGGGCTCATGCAGAAGATAGACCAGGTCAAGGAGGGTCAGGCAAGTTGCATGGAGTTGGGTGGCTGGGACCAAACAGCCGTTGTAACCTAGATGGAGTGGGAAGGAGAATGAAGTGGGTGTTCTCTGATCATAGTCTGTGAAATAAAGCCATTTAGTTGCTAATATGCCTCCTGGTTGCTATGCTCTACTAGAAGAATCCTGTCAGCAAAAGGTCAGTTTTGAAGGACAGACAGACACCTGTCATATGTATACAATTACAGTATAGTTTGTTCCTCTCTTATCTAAAGCTTCTCTATAAAGTCACTTCTCTCATCCTGCAATAAGAAAGTACCTGACGAATCCAAATAGAAACCAGGTTGCTAAGACCTCAGAGCTAGAACATCTTTTCATTCATCCAGAAACGATTTCAAGTTTGCTATTGCTCCTCTTGGCACGTTGTATCTCCTGTCCCCAAACCCCTGGGCACATTTTCCTATTGTCTTCAGCCCACATTTCCTGATGCATTTAATAACATACCAAGAACTTCAAGAAGCATCTCCACATATGCCAGAGGAGTGGGCAGATTTATTTGGAAATTAAGGGACTTCAAAACATCAAGTTCTGATTCTAGCAGCTCTTCTTTGGTGTATAGGTAGCCAAGAGCCTGAAGGAAATTCAAGACTGTGATGTTGCTGACTATCTGAGTAAAGAGAAAGCAGAAAGGAAAAGATATTACAATGCAGATCATATACCTGGGCAGAGTTTGCAGAGCACTTCACACTCTAGCCCATGCCTGGCCTGCCGGCCTTTTCTCTTGGTAAGTCGACTAAATTCTATATGTGGAGCTCCTGGTACTTCTCAAGCCCATCATGAGCTCCCTCTGCAACTCATTACACACGCTGCTTCCGGTGCCTGGAGCTCCTTTCTCGCCAACCTTTCCTTTATCCCTGACCTCTCTTTGTTCCCACTTTCTAGGATCTACTGATTTTCCATTTTTTCTAACCATACTTCCCTTCATTTTCTAAGGATGCACGAGGCACATGCTTAGCCTTCTATCCTGACACTTGTCAGAGCACTTTTTCACCATGTATCTTTTTCCATTAGTTGAATTCCTTGAGAGTACAGACAGTATTTTTTACTGTGGTAGCCATGGTACCAACTGAAGCATCTGGCCCCAGAAGAAACTTGACAAATATTTGCTGAATGATTGATACTTTACTGTACAGGCATTGGGTAGTGTGAGGAAACATTTTATCCTTTTTAAGTGTAATAGTTTGCCTTTTATGCAGATAGGCATGTTGGCAATTCAGGCACCTTATGTAATGTAAACTGTCCTTAAGTCCAAGGGGAGGAAAGGTGACCTGTATGAATGATGGCATCTGTCCAGCAATTATACTTTGGGAACAGAACTTCAGGCTATTTAATAACTGCCTCTGTGTGACTGTGTGTGCTTAGGAGCATAATTACATTCTGGAATTTCCACGTGAGTAGTACCACCTAGCTTAGAAGTAGTTTTCTCACAGCCACCTTTGTGAGTTGGTTCCTTTCTAACACTTAGCCCAGAGCATCCTCCACTCCTTACTTTATAGTGGAAGGAAAGTTTGCTGGCCAGCTGAACACATGAGGACAAACGGAGGATAAACTTGTTGAAAAGCTGTTCTTTCTGAGCCTTCCAATTCTGCAGCTCTGTCCTCTCGTTTTCTCTCGGCTGGACTGTGGCTTGCCGGCAGATGTTCTCTGCCTGCTTCACCATGAACCTGGAAGAAAGGGGAGAGTAAACGTCCCACGGGCACACTAACCAAGGGACTTTGCTTCAAACTTGCTATATAAACCCACTACTGTACCAAACACTGGGTGAGAAGTTTACATTTGCAAGTGAGAGGATGTAAAACCAGGCCTCGTGGTGAGAGGCAACTGGAACTTAATAAAGACTCAGGCACTAGCCATTCTGGAGAGCAACACTCACAAAGGCCTCATGCTCAGCCTTTACCTTTCTAGGATTTCCACAGCCTGGTAGCTTGCAGATTTCTCCAGACACCATTGTTCAGACAGGAGAAAAACAAACTCTGCCAAAACAGGAAAGAAGAGCTTGATTCACAAGATGCAACTCAAACCACTCTGTGAACTCTTGGCGTTGTGTGAAAGCTGGGATGAACTGAGAGAAGAGGGTCGAGAGGTGAGAAAGATGAGCCTGGAGCAACCAAAGCTGAGCTTAATTCCCTTTGCTGCCAACAGGCAGATCAGAGGCACGGAAAGGAGGAGCCCACTGTGACCCTTGAGTTTCCTGTGTGTCTCAGCTGATAAAAGGCTTGGCCAGTTATACAC
Source organism: Typhlomys cinereus (assembly GCA_023101885.1). Lineage (NCBI taxonomy): Eukaryota > Metazoa > Chordata > Mammalia > Rodentia > Platacanthomyidae > Typhlomys > Typhlomys cinereus. The sequence goes on along the minus strand of JALPQD010000063.1, from coordinate 6,430,930 downwards.
AAACATACCAGCTGGTCTAGCTGGCCTCTGCATCATGCTGAGAACCCCATCTTCAAGGCAGAGTCTCAGATGGATAGAATCCCTCACCTTTATATTCTGTTTTCAGTGGAATGTTGGCAGGAACAGAAAGATCCCTCCTAGAGCTTCGATAGTCTTTATGACATTGTTTGTTTAGTAACCACCCTCTGGAGAACTCCCATTGCTTTACAAACACAATTCACCTTACAGCTGGACACTACCTCTTGGCCGCCAGTTTGTTGGGTAAATCTCTAGTGACTGAGGCTCTCTCCCCAGGAGCAAGTTTGTTACTGCAGAGTGACTTGTTTTGAAGAAACATCCTCTAACTCAGAGAGCATAGCCCAATTTAGAGGGAAAGAACCACTGGGAAGGTGGGAAGGGTAAAGACCTTGGCAAGATTTTAACCCGCTTCTGTTTCTCTTTGAAAGAACAGCCAGATAGAATTTCTATTTAGCTTGCAATAGCACTGGAGGGTGAAAACAAAGTTCCTGCAGACCGAAGAACTTGTAGCGTTAATTCAGAAAGCATTGCAGACTGTGTTTCTCTTATCGCAAATGCTTAGGATCGGAAGTGTTGCGAATTTCAGGTGTTTCAGATTTTTGGAAAATCTGCATAGCTAATCTGTAAATCTTAGACCCCAAATGTTCCAACATCCAAAACTTTTTGAGTATCATGTTGACACTCAGAGAATTCAGACTTTTAAATATTCAGCCTACTCATATGCAATCAAATTATCATACTTTCCAAAAAAATTTGATTTTCTTAGAAGCAAAAATTATTTGGGGCATGGTGGCAAATGCCTGTAATATTGGCATTTGAGTGGTGGAAACAGGAGATCAAAGTTCAAGGTCATCTCTGACTGCATAGTGAGTGGAAGGCAGTCTAGGGTATGTGACAACCTGTCTAAAGGCAAAACAACAACAAAAAGTCAAGTTAATACAAAAGAGTTTAGCAATCTACTTAACACAAATTAAAAATAGGTTTATACACAAAATCTTGTGGCCCTGCTAACAATGTCCAAATGTAGAAAATGAATTCAGTAAGATGTCCTTGGACACAACAGTTGTGTTGTAATCCAGACTTTTATTTGCTGGACTTTATTTCTCATTTTTGGGATGGATTGTCAGCTGCTTGATTTTTGTTTTGTTCTGAAGTGTCTAAGTATTCATTTCTATTTTTCCATCTTAGTTTACCAAGAAAACTGAACTTGGGTCAGGTACAGTGAATTATGGCCACATCTTGCTATTAGCTTCATGAATGTTTACAAATAGATTCAAATCCACAATTACATAAAAGACCTCCTTCTCCTCTCTTAAGCAAGGCTTCATTTCTACTTCATCACCACCAACTCTCTTAAAAGCCTGGCTTCTATTTTACTATTCACTACCTAATTTTCTGCACTCCCACTTTTCCATTTTCTAAAATGACTCTGTCAGCAAATATTCCAATTCGTTAAATATCATGACCTTTTTAGAATCCTCATTCCTCCTGACTTCTCTGAAGTATTCAAAAGTATAGACCATGATTCATCTAGAAACTACTGTCTTCCAAACCTACTTGATTATATTCCTATCTCCCCAACTACTCTATTTGTTTTGATTTTTTTTATTATTGTGTGTATAATGTGTTTGTGTGTGTGTTTATGTATGTGTGTGTATGTACTATGGCACGTGTGGAGGTCAAAGGACAAGTCTGGAGTCAGTTTTCTCCTTCAAGCTGTACATGGGTTTCAGATATCACACTCTTTACCTAATGAGCCATCTCACTAGCCTGATTTGTTTTATTCGTTTGTTTGTTTTGTTGTTAGACAGGGTCTTGGTGTATCTGCCGCTCAGGCTGGCCTAGTACTATGTAGTGCATCCTGACCTACAACTTGCAATTCTACCTCAGCCTCCTGAATACAGAGAATGTGAATCACTGCATGGAGCTAACTTTTTTTTTGGCATGTGTATGGATGTGGGGGAAGGTGCATGCATGTGTATATTCTCCTGTGTGCATGTGAAGGCCCACAATAAGGTGTTGTCTTCCATACTCTTCACTTCCATTATTAAGGGAGGATCTCACAAGTGAACCTAGAGCCAGCTGGTCAGTGGTTAGGTTAGTTGTCAGCTTGACCTGAGTTATCTTTGCCCCTCAGTGCTGGGATGATAGGTGATTGCTACCTCTGCCTTCCTTTTGCATATTCTGGGAATCTTGCAAAGCAAACACCTTACCCTCGGAGACATATCCCAGCCCTCATTTCTTTTTGTCATGACTCTTCTTTATTCTAATTCTCATAGTACAAAATGCTTTTTATCCTCTCCTTCTAGAGCTCATTTTCTTCTGTTTTCAGCAGTGTACAAACATAATTCAAAAAGCTTTTATTTCCAGTTCTGACCTCTTTTTTTAAACAGCTATAAACCTTCCTCTAGATGTCCTGCAAATGTCTTAAACTCAGTAGATCCAAAACCAAAACAAATTTTCCCCCAAACAAAAGTCACATTTCCTTCTGTTTCTTTTTTGTACTCTGTTTGTGTGTGTTTCTCTTAATGGCACCACTATGCGCCCACTGTCTGGGGCTCAACTCTTTGGCATAGTCTTCTTTCCCTTGTTCATTTCTTAACTGGAAATTCAGATTTCTAGATTTTTGCCTCTGGGATGTTTTTAATCCATGTTCCCTTATCACCCTTTCTGCCTGATCATTAGGTTATTGACACAGGTTCCTCTGGGCTGCCTTCCTCCTATTGACTAGAAAATCAAGCCCTTTACACCACATGCAAAATATCTTAACCAAAGCAAAAATTACAGTCACACAATTCCCCTACTTAAAAAAAATGCCAATGTCTTCTCATTTTCCTACAAAACCAAATATAAACTCCTTCCACTGATAGTCATCTAAATTATTTTTCTTTTTTTTTTTAAATATTTATTTATTTTGTGTGTGTGTATGAGGGAGCACTATGTGTGACTTCAAGAATCATCCTAAATTGCTTCTACCTCCTTGTTGCTTGATTCTGGGATTTCCCAGGCTCTGCCAACCAGGGTCAGAATTTCAGGCTGCAACTGTTTCTGCCTGGCATTTTTATGTGGGACCTGGGATCAGAACTCCAGACCTTCTGCTTGTGAGGCAGAGTCTTAAGGCCTTGAGCCATCTCTCCAGCCCTAAATTATTTTTCTTAATTCCACTGCTCTTCCACATTCTCTAGACAACATGGGTTACTGTACCCTCCCCTTCCAGTGCTTGTAGAACTATACATAAGTTAACCTGTTTTAGCAGAATTGATGTCCCTTTCCTCCACCTTTAACCAATCAAAACATCACCACTCAAGGTTTCCCTCAGTACCACTCTGCCTGAACCAGTTCATTATTCCCATCACCGCATCACTCCTTTCACTCCCCATAAGTTTGCATTCCCTCTTTCATGCTAATTTATCCACTATGCTTGTACTTGTATATATGCTTGAATATCCTCCACCCAAAAATACAGAGATACAGCCAGGGCTATCTATTCCATCTTTCTATCCCAAATAGTATCAATAATAACTTCAAGCATGTTTTAAAAATCATGAATAAGAGTTCTGAGATTGCTCAGTAGTTAATTAAAGCTTTTGCCTTACAAGAAAAAGTACATGAGTTCGGATCCCCAGATTCCACATAAAAAAAAAAAAAATAGCCAGGTAGATATGTCACCCTTGAAGTCCACAGGCACACACTCAAGTGCCTTCTTGTACACAGAGACATAATCTCTCTCTCTCTCCCCATACACACACAACCGGGGGGGAGGGGCTGGAAGATAGCTCAATGGGTAAAGTGTCCGTTCACCAAAACTGGTGACCTGAGTTTGAGCTGTGAAAACCCACGTGACGGAAGGAAAGAACTGATTTCCCAAAGTTGTCCTCTAACTTAGTCAAGGATGCATTGTTCTCTCTCTCTCCCTCCCTCCCTCCCTTCCAACTTTGAAAGCAATGTAGGGTGCTGGTGTGCCTTGCTCATCACTACAGTCCTCACTATAGCCCCAGGTCTACACCTGGCGATGCGCGTTCCATCCCTATTGGAGGAGAGAACCTCCGGCCTCCACAATACGCCTGCTTGTGCTCGCTCATATTTTTTTAAAAATAAGGTACTGTTTTAAAAAAAAATCATCTGAGTGGTAAAAACAAACCAGATGTTAAGCTCGGTGCCCCCAAACACTCATCCACCCGCTCTCGGCCCTGCATCCACACCCACGATCCGGGTCTCCCGGAAGCTGCCCATGCGCCCCGCGGCCTCCTGCACGGCGCGCTCGTTCTGCCGGGCCAGGTCCAGCAGAGCGTTCTCGATGGTCTCCGTGGCAACAGCTCCAAACTGAAAGTCACTGAAGTTGGCCACTCTTGGCCTCCCGTGTTTGTCCATGTTCAGAAACCTGGGTACGGGGCCTCGTTAAACTGTGGCCCCTGCCTTAGCTCCAGAATCTTCTATCACACCCTGAGCTGCTCCTTTCCTTCTCCAAAGTGTTTGGTCCTCTCCTCGAATCTCAAGAGAACCTAATTCCCATCACAGCCTCGAAGCGTCCACAGAGCTGCGGACCACAACGGCCACGGACCTCTCCGCCAATCAGAAAGCACAGCGGCTTCTCGCCTTGGCGGCCCTTCCACTGGGGCGGAGGAGTCCCCGCTCCCCCCACAACCCAGAAGTCTCCGCGCAGACTACAAGTCCCGGCGTGCCTTGCGTCTGCCAAGAACTACTATTCCCAGAGAAGCCCGCGCGGCCCGGGACGGCAAAAGGCGGAGCGGCAAGATGGCGGCCTCGGGTGCCGGCGACCCCCTCGATGCGAAGAGCGTAAAGGCCCCGTTCGCTCAGCGCATCGACCCGTCACGGGAGAAACTGACTCCCGAGCAAATCCAGTTTATGCGGCAGGTGCAGCTTGCCCAGTGGCAGAAGGCGCTACCGCAGCGGCGGACCCGGAACATCGTGACCGGCCTGGGCATCGGGGCTCTGGTGTTAGCTATTTGTATCCGTCCTGGCCGTGTCGCTTGTGGGGTTGGGGAAAGGGAGCTTTTAGTGTTTGGCGAAAGTGGGGTTAACATCTGATCTGGCTATTTAATATCTAACCTTACTGTTCCTAAGCTGCTGTTTCAGTATGATTTAGTAATACTAACAATTGATATTGGGGTTCAAAAAGAGCAAAGGGCGGGACTTCAGAATCATTGATTTGGGAGAATAACAAGGGTAGTAGGAAAAGGGAATGTCCGAAGTCCGTGTGGTTTCCTGAACCCACCTCCCCAGATGGTTACACCTTCTACTCGGTGGCCCAGGAGCGTTTCCTTGATGAACTGGAAGATGAGGCCAAAGCTGCCCGAGCCCGTGCTTTTGAGAGGGCGTCAGGACACTGAACTGCATGGACTGTGCACAGCTTCGAACTGCTGGAGCCCCTTTACATGATGAATGATGCCTGGTGACCCCCATCGCTGGCCTTCTTACAGACTTTGAGCTATCATTGACCCCAACTAGCCAGAGACTGTGCATTTGGCCACTGTGGAAAGAGCATTGCTCATTTCACATGCAGTGTGCAGTTCCTGAGTCCTTCTTGTGTCCTTGTTTGGGAGGTATGCAACCTTGTCCTTTCCCCCAAACTTTGTGGGTTGTTGTTGTTTCCCCCAACCCCAATCACATCCAGGGGCTCAGCTGTTAATGGTGGAGGGTGGAACAGCTCTGTGCAATTGGAACCTAAAGTAGGAAAGAGAGGGTCAAGTTAAGAGTAATAAAATGAGTCATCTCTCCTCAAGCCAAGCTAGTGTGTGGGGGCAGAGAAGCACATGGCATTTCATGCTGGGAAGCTCCATGCAGCAGTTGGAGCAGTGGTGTTGCCCTAGGGAGCTGTAAATGTTTAACTAGAATTACTTTTTTCCAAGAGATCTTTCCACCTGATTTAAGGGAGAGATTACTGAGCTGTTTGAGACCAAATCAGGTCTTAGGGGAAGGAAGGTCACTCTTCTGTCCTCTACCTTCAAGAACACACTCTGACCTCCCTCTGTTTTTTCCCATCCCTAGATAGGTAGATGAAGGATAAGAGACAAGTAGCCTTCATTCTTTTAACTTTCACTGGTACCTGCCTCTACAGGCCTAGGGTGGGGTCTGGAGGGGAATCTTAGCTTGGCCAGGTAGATCATTGGCCGTATAGTTTTCTCGTGACCCGGTGGCAGGAAGCCAGAAGGCTGGGCAGCTTCTACTCTGCCTTCCATTGTGAAAGGAGAATCCTCTCTAAATCCTCCCCAGTCTTTGCCCTCAGTCCTAAGGCATGACAGATGTAGACTCACAGCCCATGTTTTCCAGTATTTTTATTGGGTGCTGCTAATTCTGGGGGCGCAAGCACACCTACTCTCTCCCAGCCAGAGGTTGGCTCTCTCAAGCATCTGGGCTTTGGTGGGATTGCTTAGTGGTTGGCCCTTGGCTGGGGGCAGGGGGAAGACTGCAGCAGAACTGACGCTTCCACATGGCAAACAGTTCCCACATGTTCAACTCTTCTCGTGACATCTGTACTCCCCAGGTTCCCAGGTCTTCTCTGTCAGTGCTGGGGTCTTCCTTGCTGTGTTGAGTTGATTACCAAAGCATCAGATTCTGAAACCCCAAGTGCCCTAGTGGGTCCTGGTGCCAGTAGGGAATTCACTGGTAGGGGGAAAAAAATGTGCTAAAGAAACATCCCTTAGCAGGGAAGAAGGCGGAGCTGCTGACAGTTTCCATTCCCTGGGCTCTCCCTCCCAGGGACCCACCCTCACCATCCTGCCAACATCCCCGGCGAATGTCACCCCCTTGCTTGCCCGCTGCTCCTGGGAGCCGGTACTGCTGCCGCTCAGGGAGTTCCTTCGCATGATGCCTGGGATGAGGGAGGGAAAGTACCAAGTGAGGGAAGGGATATGGAGGAGAGGCCGCACACCCTGGGGTCTGTGGGTAGAGAAGAAATCTCAAGGGAGGGCTGAAGGCTGGGTTGCTGCAGTCTCACCAGGGCCAGGGAGTTCGGAGCGCTGCAGGCTGTTGCGACGGGAGGTGGGGAAGCTGCCCTTGGAGAGGCGGCGCTGGCGGCTGGATAGCATGGCAGCCGGGGCTACGATCCCCGGTGGGGGCTGCTTCCCCAGCCGGCTGTACAAGTCCTCGATTTCCTTTTTCTGTAGAGTCTGGAGTGCCTCCACCTCTGACAGGTGTCTGGGGGTGCACCAAGGGTGTGAAAAGGCTAGCCACACACTTGGTTCTCCCAAGCGCCCACTGCCATCTTCCCCAGACTCACTTCTGCCGAAGGCTCTGCAGCTCAGCCCAGAACTCCTCGTCCTCCCCACTGCTCTCTGACTCCTCACTGCTCAGACACAGGCTGCTGTAGGAGTAGTTCATCCACACTGGGCTGGGATGGCTCAAGGGTGGGGAACTGACCCCAGCTCGGGCTTCCTTCCCATCACCCCCTTCCTCCACGACGGCAGCTCCCAGGCCCTCCGAGGCACGGTCGCTCTCCGCCAGAGCCTCCCTGGTCTCTGGCCCGGCTTCGGTGCTGTCCTCTGTGTCTGAGCTCTCTGAGGTCGGCTGTGGAGTCGGCTTTCGAGAACCAGAGAGAACCGGGGACGTTGATGGCACGGGAGGTGCGCCTGGCTCCTTGGATGAAGTCACTTGGAAACGTCCAACAAGCTGGGGCTTTCCCTCTGCGTCGACAAGGAGGGAAGTGTGGGGGATTCTTCCAGAAGAGCAGGGGAAGCTCAGGGATCAGAAACTTACCCTCAGAGATGGGCGCCAGCCGGACTTCCCCCTGGAGTGGCTGAGCAGGATCTTGCGAGGCCTGCAAAGTAGGGCTCCATGAGGAAGCAATGGAACAATGGAGCCCTAGGAATCATCCCCGTTGATGCTCCACTCACCTCACTCTCTGTGTCAGTTGTTTGGGGTGAAAGGATCTGCTGGTCACCAGGAGCCAGGGGAGCTGGGGGGGGCAGGCTAGGCAGGGGACCAGCAGGGGTCGGCGGCGCTTGGGAAAGCAGCCCAGGGGAGGGAGACAGCAAGGACTGGGCCACAGTCATCACAGCCAGAGAGAAGGCGCTAGCCAGGGAGAGGAGAGGGGCTGCGGGAGGCGAGGCGAGGGGAGGGGGAGAGCGGCAGGGAGGAAGAGCGCAGGTGCTGAGCCCAACCTGGGAGCCACCAGAAGAAAACTGCGGAGGACTGGTAGGGAAGGAGCTTAGGGGAAGTGGGGCAGATGGGGGTGGGAACAGAGGTGCACTGGGGGAGAACAGAAACGGGGAGCTGGGGGTTTGTGGAGAGGGGCTTGGGGACACCTGGGAGAATGGGCAGGGGCTGGGGTGACATGGAGGAGAGGTGACAGGAAAGATGGGGCATGGGAAGACAGGGAATCCAGAGGAAAATGAAGTTCCAGGGGAAAATGGGGTGCCAGGAGACAAGGGGGTCCCAGGAGAAGATGGGGAAGTGGAGAAGGCTGCCCAGCTCCTCTGTTCCAAGGAGTCGCTGCTCAGGGGCTCTGTGGGGAAGGAGTGCGTATGTTGAGGTTCCAGACCTCCACGGCCTGTGGCTCTTTCAGGGGTTGGGGTGAGCAGAGAAACACTGGTACATACCACTGAGCGGGTCTGGGTGGGGGCCTGGGAGGGCAGGCAGGGGTACTGGCTTCTCCTGAGGGAGAAAAAGGCCCAGTCACAGTAGGAAAGGCTTGGACTCCGATGGAAGGTGCAGACTGGACTTAAGCTAGGAACCACGAGCCTGCAGGAGTCTGAATTTCAAGGGATTCATCATTTATATGTGGGATTACCTGGGGGTAAAGAGGCGTGGGATCTGCCAACCTACTCTCAAGTGGTTCAGAAAAGAAAAATATACATACACACAGAGGAGAGGGGCAAAGCTGGTCAAAAAACACAACTGGGCAAATCTGGGCAAAGGGCACTTAGGAGCTCTCTCTACAATTCTTGCAACTTCTCTCTACAAGTCGAACGTTATTTCCAAATAGTAGTTAAAAGTTTTCATTCATGATTTTCTAGGACAAGAGTGCATTGCTTTCATCAGAATCTCAAATGGGGTAAGAGGCAGTTTTAAGACTCTAGAGATAAGAGGAGTTTCTCCAAGCAGACTGCTGAGGGCAGAGAATAGTAGGGCCCGGTAGAGTCGGCTCCTCTGGAGACGTCTGGAGGCTGACCTGGAGGCTCAGAGTATCTTCAGCAACCTCGGGGGGACCGGTGTCTCTCTTTAGCAGGGTCTCCACTCGCTGGATAATCTCCCGAATCCGGCTCAGGAATCCATTTCGCTCCGACGGGAGAATGAATTCATTATACACCTGGCAAAAGTTATGGGAGCGGGAGGAGCCTGTTATCTCACCGTGGGCCCCTGTTCCTGATCTTTAAACCCAACCGTTAACACGACTGTTTCATTTGCCAAATAGCTGCTGTATGCCAGGCAGTGTGTGGTCAAGGATACATCCTAGAAGGAATAGAGCTAGCATTCCTAAGAGGTGTGCGCTGGATATCCCAATGCTTTATATATGTCGCATCTGACAACAGTCACTTTCTGGATTCTAGTAACATCCTCTTTCCACAGTGAAGAGAACCAATACTCAGAGGTAAGTGCAAGCTGCCCAACGGTATTTGAACCCAGGTCATTAACATCAGAGCCTGAATTCTTTGCCCAGCTGCATACTTTGCCCAGCTGTGGACTCTTAGGGTTTGTAAAGTGTACTACATAGGATCACAGTCACACACACACACAGTCAAATTAAACTAAACAAGGTAATAAGTGATAAATGCCACATTCTGTTTCACAGACACTCGCTGGATAATCTCTCGAACCCAGCTCCGATGGCAGAATGAATTCATTATACGCCTGGCATATATGGGAGTGGGAGGAACACCTACTATATGTTCATGCATTGAGACGGGGACTGTGGAATACAAGGCAGCATGAAACAAGGTTCTAGTCTCAACCCCCAAGTCAATGAAGGAGACACTACTACAAGCCACCTCTGATAGACAGGGCACTTGGAACCTTATCTATAGTGAGTATAGATGGAAATACTATTTCAGAGGATGAAAAAGGAGTTGTTTCTTAGTGACTAGCATTTCAGAGTTGCAAGAAGCTCTGTTTCATAACAATGTGAATACTCTGAATACTACCCTGTACACTTAAGGGTGTTAAGATGTAAATTTTTATGTTGTGGTTTTGTTTTGTGTTATGTTTGCTAGGTATGTGTCTTTGTTGTTTTTTGAGACAGAATCTGTCTATGTAACCCCATCTAGCTTCAAACTCATAACAATCCCCCTTCCTAGCCTCCTGGGTCCAGGGTGCTGGGATTATAGGTGTGCACCCTCATACGGGCTTATGATGTGTTTGGGGTGATCTTTTCTCTTTTTTAAAATATTTATTTATTTTGTGTGTGTGTATCTGTGTGTGTGTATCTGAGGGCACTACATGTGCCTATGGAGGACCAAGGGTGACTCTGGGAATCTTTCTGGATTGTTCTACCTCCTCTTTGCTTTGCTCTGGGATTTTCTAGGCTCCTCCTTCCAGAGCCAGAAGTGCAGACCAATGCCATTTCTGCCTGGCATTTTTACATGGAATCTGGGATCCAAAATCAGGACCTTCTGCTTGCAAGGCAGAGTCTTAACCCATGAGCCATCTCTCGAGCCCCGTGTTCTTTGTCTTTTAAAATCACACTTAAAAATACTAAAAATATATAACCAATCCCATCCCACTCCCAAAGAAAACACTTTTCCAATGAGGGAATTGGTCATACAACCCTAGAATGAGAGAACCTAGGGTGGATTGATAAGTCCTTGAAGCTGAATTTTGCTACTTTGTTTTTTGAAATATATGTGTATATTTGAGAGGGAAAGAGAGAAAGGGAGGGAGGAAGGGATGGAGGGAAGGAGAGAAGAAGGGAGAGAACAGGTATACTTGCCATGGCACATGGGTAAAAGTCAGAGGACAACTTTTGCAAGTCTTTTCTCTCCTTCCACTATGTGGTCTTCCAGGGGTTGAACTCTAGGTTTGCAATCAGGTTACTTTTACCCACTGAGCCAACCCTGAATCTGCTGCTTCGGATTAAGGAAAGCAACCTATCAGTGAGGACTTATGACTGTTTCTCACGTATCATATCACATTAGAGAACAACAATTTTGAAAACCAAAAATCACCCAATGGGCAACTGAGGTTCAGAGAGGTGAAGAGACTTGTTCAAGGGGCTAGGTATAGTATGGAGAAAGGAAGGGAAGGGAAGGGAGGGAAAAGAAGGGTAGAGAAAGAGAGAAAAATGAAATTTACCTAAGCTCACCAAATTCCAAACATGAAATTTGAGAGTGCCTATACTTCCTTCTACTCCACCCTGTACATCAGGAAGAGGAGAGAGAGCAACACGAGGCATAGCACATTCTGAAAACAGAGAGGATTCCGGATCAGCTGAATGGGCTGCGAACCATAAAGACCATGCTACATAAGTCTATAACCACAAGTAGCCTCTGGAAACTCGGGGCTGAAAAGAAGCAAGATCAGATGCAAGGCTTGGGGAGAATTCTACTACAAGGGGTGAACTGGAAGAGGAGAAAAGTTGGACCTTGGATTCAGGGGTGAAGTCATTTTGGTGTGTGTGGGCATCTGAACTGATGAAGGGAGAGGCAGAAAGGAACACAACCCCTTCAGGGGACCAATCAGAAACCAGTATGAGACTAGGGAGATGGCTCAACTTGCCACATAAGGAAAAGGACCAGAGTTTGGATCCCCAAGATACCACATAAAATATGAGCTGGGCATAGCAGCCTGTCTGCAATATCAGCCAGAGAAAGTAGAAACTGGGAATCCCCGGAGCAAGCTGACTAGACAGACTAGCCCTGTCAGTGAACTCTGGGTTTGATTAGAGACCCTGTCTCAAAAAGAATGAGGGTGAAGAGCGATTGAAGCTATTTCTTAACCTCGGATCTCCACATGCATATGCGTGCGCATCCACACACATGTGAACATGTACACACACCAATGCCTGTGCCCCCTCCAAATGCACATAACGAAATGGAGAAAGAAAAAATAAATGATAAAAAGAGAAAGAAAGCAGTGCGGTTGAATGGAAGGACCTGGAAGGGACAGTGGTTTGGCAGATGATGAAAAGCTTTGTGCGCCAGGTGACGTTTTTCTTTGTCCACGTACTTACTATGTGATGACATGATGGGGGAGCTGCTTCAGGGAGAGTTCCTGAAGCCTGACTTTTTCCCATGCCCTTTCTCCATCATCTCTCAGAGGCTGACGTCCACCACCCCCACTCTGTTGAAATGGTCTCCCACAAAGACTTGCAACAAAAGCCAGTGTGGTCTTGCCTCGGGCTTTACCCTACACCGCCTCCTTGAAACTGTTTATTCACTCCCCCCCACCTTCCCTACCTTCCCTGGAGTCCTCCTACCTCTTTGGCTTCAACCCTGTACCCTCCAAAGACTTATCTTCCTTTCTCCATTCCAGTTTGAGAATGGGTGGTTTTCCCTAAGACATAGTTTCAAAGCTTCCATGTTTCTCACCTTGCAGACCCTTCTTCACCCTCAACTCCCTGCCGAGGACTCCGGAGCCCACCTCTTACCAACCCAGCTTGAACATATCCCATTGCTGTGGAGAACCTTGACTTGGCTGTCACTCATGACCCTTAAAGAAAAAAAAAAAAAAAAAGCTTGGGCCTGAGAGATAGTTCAGTCAGTAAGGTGTCTGCTTGCAAACCTGGTGACCTGAGTTCAATTCCTAGAAGCCCATGTGGTGGAGGGAGAGAACTGACTTCTGAAAGTTGTCTTTTGACCTCCACCTGTGTGTGCCATAGAATGCATATTCCCCCCCATAGGTAAATAAAATATTGTAAATAAAGAAAATAAAAGTCAACTCTAACTTCCAACTTCCTCTCTTATTTGTATTTCTCTTTGTTCTTCCAAGCTCCAAGCTGCCCTTGATAGCCCTTTCCTCTCACTCCCTGGCATATCAACTCAACAAATATTTATCGGGCATCCACTGCCCACAGTGAACTACGTCAAGAGGTTACTGGATTACAGAGCAATTTTTTTTTTCCTAAATGACCCTCAAATTCACCCCTTCTTTTCCTCCCCCTCTATAATCTATTTCTCTTTCATTTACATATGACTTCTAGAATATACCCCCTAGCTGGATTCCTCAGTCCTATTCTCTTCCTAATTCCAGGAGAGAATGATCTTCATAAATCTATTTTTATCATTTCACAGTCTGTCTCACTCTTCTGGTTTTTTTTTAAAAGTGGTTTATTTATCTTTGGGGTTTTTTTTAAGTTTTTTTTATTATCTATTCAATTGTGCATGTGTATGTATGTATGTGTGTGCGTGTGTGTGTCTGTGTGTCTGTGTGTGTAGAACCATGGACGAATTCGGGAACCACCATGGACACCTCCACCTCCTTCTGCCCCCGGATTCACAGGCTCCACCCTACCAGGACCGGAAACGCAGGCCGCCCCCGCTTCCGCCTGGCGTCTATACGTGGGATCTGGGATCTGAACTCAGGACCTTCCGCCTGCAAGGCAGAGGCTTAACCCCTGAGCCACCTCTCCAGCCCGCTTTTTTTTTTTTTAAAGACAAGGTCTAAGCTGACTTCGAAATGCTGTATAGCCAAAGACAAAAGATGACCTTAGTCCCTGATCCTCCTGCCTTTACTGCCTTCTCTTGCTCTTAAGAGTGACAGCATCTGAGCCAGCTCCTAACTCCCATGACTTCCTGCAGGATACCTCACTATCAGTGACGGTCATTTCTCCTGACATCCTGCTCCCACTTGGAACTAATGCTGTGGCTCATACTGTACCTCTAACCGGACATGTCCTTTCCACCCTTCATTACTTTCCTACTCCTCTGCTAAGACATGATGGGCCGGGCCCATCCTTTACTTCCAGTCACGGTGTTACAAGTCTAACGTGTGCCTCACATATCCCCCTATGATAGCCTCAAAGTGCTCAGCCTGGTGGGATAGGCAGATAAATCTTCGCCCTTCATACAAGTATCTTCAGCATCACTGCACCATACAGGGATCAGGGTATGTCAAGCACTAGCCGACCTCAGGAAGGGAAACTCTTATCCCGGATCCAAACACGCTGTGCTCCCTCATCTCTTCCCCTCTCACCATGGCGGCGGCGATCTCTTCTGGGCTGTCCCCATCCAGATCGAATCGGAAGGTCACCATCTTGCTGTTGTGGGTCTGTAGCTGGCACTCAACCACTCTGTCATTCTGGTCTGAGACCTTCAGATTCAAAGTCCAAAGAGGGGAAGAAGACGTCGCTACCACGGTCTTCATCCTGAGCTCCCACCGCTCTCCCCCCACGGGACGGTAGTCAGAGGGAGGAGTAAGTCTGACTCCCGATCTTTTAGAAACTAGACTGAATGTCTTGCAGGCACCAGTAATGCAGCTCGACTCCTCTTTTCCGCCTCCCCTACTGATAGACCCCTGCTGGCCGGGGTCACGCTATTCTCTGGCTCCTGTGCCCCTCCTTACTTACACTGGTGACCCGCAGCCGGGATCGGGGTCTGCGCCGGAGATTCTTCACTGGAGTTTTCCTCATCTGTCTCCCTTCTCCCATGTCGCTAAGTCCCGATGCTGCATCCGAGGCACAGCTGGAAAGGGGAAGGAAGAGAGAAGTGTCTAAGTGGATGTTGGGAAGAGACATCTTCCTGTGTCCCACCTTCGCACACCAGCTTAGACCAGAAGATACCTGTCCCCAGGAGAAAAGTCACTGCCCGGGCCAGAGCGTGGAATGGACAAGGCGAAGGCCTGGAACAAGATCAAGATTCATGAGATCAAGAGATGATACTTATTGGTCATAAGCATAGGGATCCGTGGTGTTAGTATGCTTAGAGGATGCTAGGGACATAGATTTGGGGAACATAAGGATAAGAGTGGTGGATTTAGGGACAGTAAAAGGGTTGTGTTTCCCAAGAAAGGGATTATGTTTGGAGTTGCTGGGAGCACCCCCCCCAATGTGGCCCGCTCTTACCGAGGGCAGACAGAGATGGGACTCAGCAGGGCTGGATGGCGCTCCCCTAGGGGGCTGAAGGGCAGGGTCTGAGGCATCCAGGAAGCCAGAAGAGCTGAGGTAGCCATCGGTCTCACAATCCGCTGGTGGAGGAGGGAGTGGAAAATAAATAAACAAATGAAAGAAAGTCATGGTAGAGCAGAGGTTCTGTCTGAACAAGGAGGGCCTGGAGCCAGGAGGGAGCTGTGGGATTGCTTCACGGTTAGAGATGGAGTACAGGGTAAGTGACAGAGCTGATGGACTGGACTTCTAGGTGGGACCTGCGGCCTGAGGGCCAGGATAACTTACAGGTGGTAGATGAGTAGCTGGCATGGCGGAAGAGGAAGGACTGGTGCTGGTCGACTTCTGGTTCCTCGGGTTCTGGGGGGAAGGCACCTATGGTACCAGGAGCGATGGAGACAGTGGATGCCGGAGGTCCTGACTCTGGTGGGAGAGCCTCCAACTCCCTAGCTTTTCGAAGCTTCTCCCGCTTTCTCTGGATGGCAGCAACCCTTTCACGAACTGCACGGGCCACGGGCTGGTAGTCAGCTTCACAGACTAAGCCCAAAGCCACCTGGAGGCAGGACAGGGGGAAAAAAAATTACACCCCAAGATTCATTAAGGCTGAGGAGATCGTTGGCCAGCAAAGTGCTTGTGGCACAACATGAGGACCTTCGTTCTGTTGCAGCATCCATGTCAAAGACCAGGCAAGCTTGCTTACAATCCTAGCACTGGGGAGACGGATTTTTGGAGTTTATTGGCCAGACAGCTAGCTAACGCATCTTTATAAGCGAGTCCCAGGTTCCAATGATAGAACCTGTCTCAAAAACAAGGTGGGTGGCGGTTAGATAATTCAGTAGGTAAAGGTGTTGGCTGGGCAAAGTTAGTGACTAGAAGCCACAAAAAGTGAGAGGAGGGGGCTGGAGAGGTGGCTCAGGGGTTAAGCCTCTGCCTTGCAGGCGGAAGGTCCTGAGTTCAGATCCCAGATCCCACGGATAGATGCCAGGTGGAAGCGGGGGCGGCCTGCGTTTCTGATACTGGTAGGGCGGAGGTGTGAATCCCCGGGCAGAGTAAACAAGGAGGAGGTGGAGGCGTCCATGGTGGTTCCCGAATTCGTCCGTGGTTCTACACACACACACACACACACACACACACACACACACACACGCATACACACACACGCACAATTGAATAAATAACAATAATAATAAAAAAAATTTTAAATTAAAAAAAAGTGAAAGGAAAAAAAAAATGACACTTGAAAGTTGTCTTCTGACCTCCACAGGCATGCCTGGCACATGTGCACCCACACAGTCACAGCAAACACATTAATTAATGTAAAAAATAGAAGAGAAAAATCCATCAGGATACTTTTTGAGGCCTCTGGGATATGAAAGGAAATGATTTATTCACTTATTACATATGCACGTGCAGGTAGATGCCTGAGATTGATGATGGGTATCTTCCTCGATCACTCTCTATTTACTAAGATGGACTCTCTCAGTTGAACCCAGAGCTCACTGATTGGCTGCCTTAGTTACCAGCTTGAGCTAGATATTCCGTCTCTGCCTCCTGAGTGCTAGTATTACAAGTAGTCTCAGAGCCTGTCCGATTTTTAGATCGGTTCTAGAGATCCAGACTCTGGGCCTCCTGTTTGCATGGCAAGTGCTTTATCCATTGAATCATCTCCCCAGCCTAGAGAACTATTAATTAATTAATCGCTGTGTGTATTAACTGGAAACCTCTTTACTATCATCATTAAGCATTCTCAGCAATATTGTAGCATAATTTGGGGGCTTTTTGTTTTGTTTGGGGCATGCTAGAGTCTCACTAGAGGTAACCTAGGCTGGCCTCAAACTCCAGATTCTCCTGTTTCAGCCTCAGAAATGCTGAGGTTTCAGGTGTGCACACCTGACTTGACAAAAGGTTTATGGGCTTATTTTTAGGGAGATCAATAAATTACATGAGCAGCTTAGAATTTTACAGTATAATGGTTCTCAATGGGCAGCAGAATGGTGGTTGTGCTTGGATATAGCTAAAAATACCAGAGAGTAGATGTTAGTGCAACCCCTACAGTGCATAGAACAGTCATCAAAGCAAAGATGCCAATAGTTGCCAAGGTTGAGAATCCTTCTAAGGCTGAGGAAGATGGCCCAGTTGGTAAAGTGCTTATACACATACACACATACACACACACACACACACACACACACACACACACACACACACCAGAGTACCATGCAGTAGTAATGGATCAGTAATGCCAGTTCAACCTGGGCAGTGCTTTGGAGACCCATTCTTGTGCCACGGTTAAAGCAGTCCCTTGACCCACCACAGATGATTGCCATTCCTCTTTTGAGAATCTTCCCCTCCCTGTACTCAGACTTTCCTAACCCAGCTCCCGGGCGCTGCCCTAGCATCTTCTATTTCCACACCTGCATTCCCTTCCAGCAGCATGTGTTTATCGCCTCCTCTTTTCACATTTATTTCAGCTGTGAGCTTTGCTGGGCGAGTGAAGAAAAAAAAAACAAAAACTGACTTCAAATTTGAACTGTGAAAATTTAAACCCAGCTCTGTCATTTGTTTACTTGAGACTTTGGAAAATATAGTCAACCTCTTTGGGAATGCATTCCCTCATGGATAAGCTGAGACACAATTATACTACGTGCAGGGTTGGAAGCATGTGAAAAAATGCTTTCAACCAGTAGGATGTTAATGAGCTCCTTCCACGTGCCATGCCAACCGAGGTTGCAGACTGAGAAATCAATAAAAGTGTCCCTCACAAGCAGTTTATAGTCCACATGAGGAGAAAGACAGGAATGCAATCAGGTATAAAAATAAAATCCACGGTTTGAGACTTCAGCTGAGGCCCCGGCTGATTTGGAAAGAAGCATTTAACTTTGCCTTTAGAGAGGAATTAATAGTGCAGAGCAAGGAGGGAGGAGGGGAAGAGACCAAAAAAAAAAAAAAAAAAAAAAAAAAAAAAAAAAAAAAAGGAGGGGGCAGGAAATTAGTAGATTCTAGGATCAGCGGGTCTGTGGGAAGCTGAGCAGGAGGAATCCAGGTGCAGTTCGGGAAAGTAACCCTGGGTGTTGAAGGAGAGTGGGAGAGACGAGGAGACCCCACAGGCGTTACCCCTGACGGTGGGAAGAATCTCCTCCCGCTTTTCTCTAAAGTACCTAACCAGCTTATAATTGTACAGTACCCGCGACCCTTTGTTTGATTGATAGTGGAACCTGTAGCCACAGCATCGTCTGTTCCCCGCTCACCATCTCCTGTGCCACCTCCTCCGCAGCGTCCCGACCCAGCTGAAACAGGAACTCGATGGCTTGGTTGTCCCGCGGGCGCCCCCCGCGCCGGGCGTCCTCCATGCGCAGCCAGAGCTTCAGGTCCGGTTTCTCGCCGTCGTCCTCCTCCGCCAGCTCCACGTGCACGCCTCGCTCCTCGCGGAAGAAGGCATGGGCCAGCAGATCCTGGATAGTGAACCTGGGAACCGCGGGGCGGTGAGCCCAGCCGGCCCCGCCGCCCCGAGCCTCTGCTCCAGCCTCCCTGCCCTGCACCCACCTCTCATTCTTGTCGGTGCGGATGCAGCCTTCAATGATCTCCTTCACCTCGGGCATCTTCACCTTGAAGAAGCTGTTGGGCTTTGTACCCTGAAAGACGGGGTTTTGCATAAGGCTTCTGGTGCTCTGCGCCCCAACTGTCAGGCAGCAGCCAAGCAGGCAGTCCCCAAAGCCTAGGCACTGGGACTGAAAGATTTGATTTCAAGTCCCATCCACCTATTGACCGGTGAGCTCTGGGACCAGACTGTTTTCCCGTTTGTACAACACAGGGCAGACGTTTGCCTCACTCGACTGGAGGAGCAGCTAGAAAGATCTGAGCAGATTGGAGGTGACATTGTAACTCTTGCAAGTGCTATACACGTTCTGAATAGCTAAGGCGGAGCAGAGCAGTCTATGGGCATCTTCGATACACTTTTTTTTTTTTTAACCATGGCGTCTTAAGTCCAGCTTTTTTTTTTTTTTAAGAAAGGACATTGACCACATGATAATTAGGGCAGGGAAGGGGGGGCACCAAGAATCCCTTCTCCCGCATCCCCACTTCTCACCGAAGTAACCTTGCGGTAGATTTGCGCAGCATTCTGACACTCCGAGTATGGATACTCGGATGTAGCCATCTCCAGCATGCACATGCCAAATGCGTACACGTCCACCGCCTCGTCGTACTTTTCCTCATACATCTCTGGGGCCATGAATTCCGGGGTTCCTATAGAACCCACAGAAAGGATCAGGCATCATCTTTCTGACCGCTTCCCTCCACTGGGGCATATCATGGGCCAGGCAGCCCAGGGGTGACCCTGTAAGTTGGGGAGTGCAAGTGACCAAATTTGCTCAAAGTGTGTATGGGGGTGGGGAGGGAACGGACTGGTCTCTCCATTATCCCTACAGTCAGTCAGTTGCCTTAGATCTTGAAAATGCTGCAGATTAGGGGGAGTCCCAGGCTCTTTTGATATGTGGGGGCGGTAGCAATGGCAAAGACCCTCCTGGAGGGACGCACCAATGACACTTTTGGCAAAGGAGGCGCGCTTAAGTGTAGCCAGTCCCAGATCCCCGATTTTGACAGAGCCAGAGGGACCAGTGATGAACACGTTGTCACACTTGAGGTCTCTGTGAAGGATGGGTGGAACCCGGGAGTGCAGGAAATGAAGTCCTCGAAGAATTTGGCGACTCCAGCGCTGAAGGACCCGAGGCTTCATTTCTCGGAACCGCCTGAGGTACCTGGCAAGGGCACATAACCAGGGTCGTTGCAGGAATACCTACTAGGTGTTAGAAAAAGCCCCTGCTGAGAAGTTCCCATCATTCCACCCTTACTACCAGCTTGGCGTCCTCTACAAGCATTCTTTTTGCTTAAGTCTGTGCAAGTTCGGGGAGAAACTGAGTCAGTAGGTGTGGTAGACAATTTACAAAATAGTTCTGCCTGTACATTCACAGATAGGGTCATGGCCAAGGATGACTAACCATCTCTGGCACGGGGGAAGACTTCCAGAGGAAATAACCTTAGTATCTTGAAAGAGAAAGAGATCAAGAGTGCAAAGAGGAAAGGATGAAGACTTTTCCGACAGAGGGCCAAAGCAAGTGTCAGGACAGGGTTGGGGGAGTTCTGTGGGAGCTGGGTTTGTCTGTAACTGGGGCTGTCCTTAGGATCTAGGGCAAAGCAAATTAGCCAGTGGACTTTATCCACAGGGCAGTGGGAAACCTGAAAGGGGTTTAAAGGAGAGAATCACATATCAGGTTTCTGACAGGTTGCTAGAGTGTAGGAGAGTTTGGAGGGAGGACAGACACAGCATGGCCTCCATCAGTGAGCTGGTAGCAAGGTGAGAGACAAGTCTGGGAAGTGAAGACCCAGCGGGAAGATGTTAAGGAAAGACTGGAAGACCTGACTGACAGGTGGGAGAAGGAGGTTGTTAGGACAGAACAAAAAAATCTTAAATTTTTGATGAGTGAGCTGGGTGGACATCGCCATTCACCCAGGAAAGGATATAGGTCGGTGAGTGAGAGAGAGACTGGTTTTGGAACTGGGTGTGGAAGTTCGAGGCACTTCTGGAGAAATTTAGGAAGCCAGCAGAGAACCGTCCCACCCTCCCCCTCCC
The DNA here is from genome assembly GCA_023101885.1 of Typhlomys cinereus. Classification (NCBI taxonomy): domain Eukaryota; kingdom Metazoa; phylum Chordata; class Mammalia; order Rodentia; family Platacanthomyidae; genus Typhlomys; species Typhlomys cinereus. The sequence goes on along the minus strand of JALPQD010000063.1, from coordinate 6,410,291 downwards.
ATCCAGGCCGGAGCTCACGTCTTGAGCGTGCCCGAGGTCATGAGTTCCGTGACCAGCACGATGCAGACCTGGCCCCTCAGCACCGACTTCCACGAGTCGTAGAAGCGGACGATGTTGGGGTGCTGAAGCCCTTTGAGCATCTCCACTTCCTCGGAGAAGCGCTGCCGCTCGGCTCGAGACAGTTTCCGAGTCTGTGGGACGGGTGTTGGGGTGACATTAGACCCAGACCCCCAGGAAAAGGAGCGTCGGGTACCTGGAGCGTAACTGGGAGGATTGGAGCCTACAGAAGGGGGTCTGCTGGGTGAGATCGGCTGCCCAACAGGCTGAAGATCCCAAACTCTTAGTTGGTCCCTTCCAGTTGCTCCAAGGACACACCCACCCTGGGCCTGGGGCGCCACCCCGGACCCCCCGCTGGACACAAGCGTCTTTATGCAGCCCGGTCCAGGAGTCCTGAGCTCAATAGCGCCTTTGTGGCTGCCTAGGCCGACCGTGGGGCGGGAGCGGGTGCCCGGGGACAGGCAGCCGGCAAGCAGCAGGCGGGCAGCGGGCGGACCTCGGGCAGGGAATTGGGGCCGGCAGGAGGTTGGTCTCAGACACTAGGAAATGCTGGATTCAGACAGAAGGCGAAGGGCTGCCGAGAAAGGTACAGAGAAAGAAAAGGTCTAGGACCGGGTTCCAAGAGACCGCCCCCCATGACTGTCCCACCCCCATCCCCTCTCTTCTCTCCACCCGCGTCTGGCCGCCTCTCCTGACTTGGCCTAGAGCCTGAGGCGTGGCACTGGCAGGCACAAGGGGAGAGTCCTGTGCCAAGGCCAAAGTGGAGCGACCCTTCCCCCAGGATTTCTTCCCCAGATCATAGTTGCTTGGGTTCTCTCCACCATATACAGCGAGAGCGATGAGAGGAGAAAAGAAAAGTCTGTCAATCAACGTCCCCCCCCTGAAGTCCCAGGGCAAACTCGCTTTTAAAAAGCTCTGGGAAGGGGAGAGCCCAGGTAGGCAGAAGAGTGAGAAGCAGGAGGGAGAAGCTACAGCTGGGGATGGAGCTTCCTGGCTGCTTTCCCCACTACCGCGAGAGGTCCACAAGTCTGATTTAGAAGAGGCGGGGAGAGGCGTATTCTGCCGAAACTACCCTAAATCCCCAAGGCAGAGAAAGCCCTGGCGGGGCTCCTGGCCTCCTACATCCCAGTAGGATGTGCATGTTGGTCTGCGAGGAAGGAAGACAAGGAGCTAGAGGCCAGAGTCACAGCTGAAAGTCTCAGTACTAAGAGGAAACCAGAAGGCGGGAAAGAGTAGTACCTAGGGCAAGGAGACTGGAGGGGTCGACTTCCCCACCCCTTTTTCCTTATCCTAGCTTCCAACTCTCTGATTTGCATAGAGGCTTAAAAGTGACAATGTCCACACCCCTGGGGAGCAACCACAAACCACCTGCCTCAGTTTCTCCTGAACCCACCCACAATCGGTCAGATCATGGCAGCAAGGAGTTGCAGGGGCACTGGATATCTGACAGGGAACATAACCCTTTCCTCGATGCGGTCCTCCCAATCTTCCATTCTAAGCCTTCCAAAGGGCCCCATCCCCAGGTGTAACCGAGGGGGCGCCCGGTCGCACCTGCAGCTCACACCAGGCCACCTCCACCGTGGTGTCGGTGTCTAGCCCACGATACACCGTCTTGAAGGAGCCTCTTCCAATCTCAATGTCAAACTTGAGGTATCGGCCGTCCGGGGACGTTGCCACAGCCTGGGTCTCTGTGTCCTCCTTTTCTTCCTGCTCCCGCCGCCGCTCTCGGGCCGCAGCGTCGGGAATGCTCGGTGGCTCCCCAGATCCTGCGGATCCCGTGAGCTCAGGACACGCAGAACCTGCAACCTTTGCAGGGGCTGCCCCGGTCCACGTGCCTTCGGGGAGCTCTTCGGAGCTAGGCGGTGAGCTTCTCATGGGGATCTGGCCAACGGAGTTTGGAGGATCGGGGGGTTCCGGAGCGGGTGAGGCTGACTGGGACCAAGAACTGAGCAATCCTAAATCAACCGAGCTGCGGCGGCTGGGTCGGGAAGAGCGCGGCCGGGGCTCAGCCTTCCCGGAGAAGCGGCGTACTCGGCGAGGAGGGGGTCCGAGGCGGATCGGTCCCGAGGTGGTGAGAGGCGGCGGTGGCCGCAGGGCCAGGTCAGCCTCGGTCTGGGACATGGGGCCCGCGGGCTCCGTGGTCCGGGGTGCCAGCATGGGGAAGGGTTCGGCGCCGCGAGGCGGAAAGCCGAGCTGCTGGAGAAGGCGGCCCGGCTGGGTGCGCAGCGCTCCGGCTGAGCGGCTGGGGCCCAAGCCCCCAGCTGGCCAGTCCCGCGCCCCGCCCCCGGCCCCGCCCCCGGCCGAGCTCCCGCCCTCACCCCCCAGTGCCGCCCCCTCGCAGCGAAGCGCGGCGCGCGGTGAAGTGGAGCGCCTGGGCAGCCCCTCACGTCGGCCGCTGCCGCGTCGCGACCCCCTTCGCCCGCATCTTCGCCTTCGGCCTCCTTCCCAGCAAGAGCTGAATGGAAACGGCCGTGTGTCCTCCCTCCACTAGGAGGACACAAACCTGTTTGGGGTGGGGGATCTGGAAGATGACAGGAGGACAGAGAAAGGAAGCATGACTTCCAGGCCCTAGAGAAGAGGAGATGGCCAGGAGGCCACCACCCGCGTGCGCGCCCCTGATAAGACAGCACTATATCCTAATCAGCTGGAGTCGCCCCAGGCTTAACAAAGATGTCAGTGGAAAGGTATGGTTTTCTCCCACTCAGTCTTCCCTCCCCCAAACCAAGAGCTGGGTTACCCACCAGCTCCACCCCACCTTGGCCAGAGCTTGTCCCTGGCTAGAGTGGCTGTTTTTGCTGTGGGCTTTCCTTCCTCCCCCTTCTGTTTGCCAAAGTCTCCAATAAACCAAAGTCCACATCCGGTTTACCCCCCCTCAGCTCCCCTGACCACAACTACCCCACCCAGACCAGATGGGTGGAGGGAGGGGCTTCAGAATAGTTCAGGACTTCCAGGGGGGAGCAATTAAGTGACTCTAATTCAGAGAGCAAGCCGTCTGTCCCCAAGCTGTGTTCCATCAGCACTCCTCCACACAGCCCACCCAGCACATGGAAAACCACAGGCTCACTGGAGCCCCCGGGTCCAGGGCCTTTCTCCGGTACAAAGGCCAGAAGATTCCTCTCCTTTCCCCTTGGCTGGGACTCGCTCAGGTGGAACCCTTCACAGCCTTCCCCAACCTCGTTCCCACAGCAGCAACAACAACAGGCAGACAGTGGGAGTTGAGATTTTAATATTATAAACCAGCGTGGGCCGCTCACTGCCAGGCGCTTCTGGGGCTCCTATCTTCACATAGCCTAGAAGGCTGCCTGCAGCCAGGGCTTCCCCCATCTCTACGAAGGATCCAGCACCAGCCTAAGAAGGGAGGCGGCAGCAGCTACGGGGATGGAGGGAGGAGAAAGCAGCCCGTGCAGGCGAATGTGGATATGCACTTCCATGTGAGAACACATGTGAAGCGTCAGGTTTATAGACCCTGAATCAGGGACAGTCTAAAATGGAGAAGGAGGTAGGGCAACAAGAAGCACATCCTTTCTCCCTGGCCCCTTGGGCTCATCCTATCCCAGGACAGACATATGGGGCAAGAAGGAAACACACCCCTAAGTCCTTGCCTTCGGGACTTGAGCCCTTTGAGTCAGGTGGGATGACAGAGCCAGTCTGTGAGGACACTCGGTCTGTCTCCTTTTGAAAGCCCTGGAGAGGTGGGAGGTAATGGACAGGTCTTTGCTAGAAGAATTTGACCCCTCGGCCATCGCTGACAGTGATGATCTCAGCCTTGTGCTCCTGCTGTAGGGCCTGCAGGGCCCGCAATAGGGTTGCTTCGTCCAGCCCGTGGAACTCTGCAGAGAAAATGGGTAGTCAGGGACACTGGGCTCCCCAGGGCCTGAGGAGAATGGTCCAGCTAGAAGCTGAAACCTCCCTGAGCCATTTGCACTGTTGGCAGCTACCACCCACACTTCCTGGACACTCTTTGGCAGAAGGGTGGGAGGCAGCTTGAGCCAGTGTCATTTCCCCCTCCTTGATTCTGCAGACTCAGTCCCACAGCCCTCCTCCTTCCCTTTGCCACCATCAGTGTTTCATGTACCAGTGTCACCATGTGCTTTGGGACCTAGAAATCCTGCCAGTCAGCTTCCTTAGAGGTCAGATCCAAGTCACTGGACAGAACCTAACTGCGCATTGGTAAAAATCAGGAGCACTTGTCTCAGCCCAAAGGAGCATAGCCAGCACCCCTAACCAAGAGACTGCTAAAATCCGGCACCAATATCTGCCCTTTCCTAATTGAAAGGGAGCCAAGGGCCAGCTGAGAATCTGGAGATATGGTAAGATACTGCAGGGAGATGCAAGAGGCAGCAGGCAAGCCCCGACAGGCCGGCTCACCTCACCCCTTGCGGGTGCCCAGCTCGTCGGGGAGCGTGCACTCTGTGGAAGCCTCCAGCTTTGCCCAGCCTGAGTGGTGGGCTGGGCCAGGCTGCAGCGCTGAAGTCATGGGGTGATGGTGGGAATAGCAAGCAGAGGCCTGCAGGGCAGGGGGGAACAGCCAAGAGGTGTAAACGCTGCTGGGGCAGTCAGTGCCTGGCAGAACATCCCCATCATCCAGCAAATACTGGAACTTCAGGTGATCCTGGGGATCAGAATGAGGAGTCACAGAGAAAAGAGCTAAGAAAGTATTTACCCAAAGTGAAAATCAAAGCGTATACAAGTCCTCGCCTGGCCTAAACCCAAAGTATTCAAAAGGGCTGGGGGTGTTGGCACAATTCCTTCAGCTGACACCCACAAATCTTGAGCCCGCTATAAGAAGAAAGGATGAAAGAGAGCCTGAGTCAGCAAGGAATGAGATTTCTGACTTAATCCCCACGCTGGTCCTCGGTTGGCTTCTAGGGCAGTCATTCTTAACTTTTCATGGGGCACACGTACCCCTGAAAATCTTGTAATGGGGATAAGCTCCTAGAAAAATGCAGAAACAGCCACATACAGTGAATGAGGGTTTTTTGTTTTGTTTTTTGCAACTGTATTCAGGTAGATTGTGGAGTCTTTGGATGTAGGTTATGAACTTTTGTAATACGGGATTCAGGAGCAGAGAAGTGGTTAGTGTGGCGTGTATTAAATCAGCATCGGAGAGTTCTAACAACAAAACCGAGTTAGAAGAAGATACCTTCGTCCTCTGTGTCTTCTCCATTGGTCAGTTCATACAGAGTGAACACGGAGTTGTTCTGGCCACTCTTGGAAACCTGTGAACACAGAAGATGAAGGCTGAATAAGGACCGAGAATCCCCTGGAAGAGGGTGAACTCATCAATCCCACTTGTTTTCTTCCAGGAACACCACCTATTCCCAGATCAGAACTGTCACTTCTGCAGTGGCATGAAACCTGTAAGCCCTACAAGTGCTATATTTATATGTGTACACACTCATTCAGAACCTCTAAGCCACAGGCCTTCACGTGTCTCCAGAGTGACCTCTCACTCTGGTTATTTTCCCCATTCGGGAATGGGTGTTTGTGTATTTGTTATATTTAGGTTGTTGATGCTTCCTCACCTCTTCTCTCCCTTGGGAATGTTCAGGGCTGGCAGTGACAAGGAATCTGAGAGGAGTATTCTGTCCCCACACCCATACTGGTTCAGAAGGTCTCATTCATGTATTTGGCCCCATGAAGACACCCTGGGGGAGGGGACTAAGTTTGGCTTTTTTTTTTTACCCTCCCTTCCTTTCCCCATTTATCTCCTGTGGCCAGAGGCTCCAGCCAACAATAGCACTCTTGGTTCCCAGTACCAAATTCTCCAAACATGGCCTCACGTAGCCTCTGGCCTCCTACAGGCAAAGAAAGGGAGGTTCTGTGCAGCAGAGCAGTTGAGTCACTGAAGAATGTTTCCCACGAAGGACTGAACTTCCTCCTTCAACCCCCTCCCCACTTTGCCAAGTTTGGATCTAGGAACACTGGGTATCTTCTGGGCATAGATGACAATTCTCCTTTGCCATGGGTCACTGCTTGGTGCTTAGCAGCAGGGTGGCCTCACCCATTGATAAATGAGTTTCCCCCATTCTTCTGGCCTCCGCCACATGATCAGGAAGCTAGACTTATTCTTATCCAACCACTCCAGGTTCCCTGTAAAACAGATACTTATGAAAGCATCGTGCTCTAAAAAAAGGGACAGAGAGGCAAATACCAAGGTGGGGCAGAGTGGAAGGGACTCTGAACAAGAGATTCAATATTTATTTTACTATTCTTATTTATAAGGTGCCCATTCTCCTTAGTTTATCTTTCTTCAGGCTTAGGACACAGAGATTTTTAACTTTGTATACCAATGTAGGGCAAGACCTGGGGATTGGACTGTCTACAGAATGCTAGTGGCTTAAAATCAGGAGACAGAAAAACAGTCATTAAAGGGAAAAGACTTATCCTAAACTGCCCTCAGGAAACCCAACTAAAGAAAAAAAAAAAAAGGAATATGGGGAACTGAACCCACCTTTCTTCCTCAGTTCTTCTAACACAATCTGGATCGACTCCACGGGAAGTTTTCCTGATATATGGTTAAGGGAATAGTATGCATGTGAATTGGGTTTGTTAAAACTTTCACTGACCTTTCCATGGTAAGAATCATCCACACATGCAATGCATGCAATTTCTGAACAAAGCCTATCTCCTTGTCCAAGACATATTGTTTTGAACAATATCTCCTGGATATTCTGGGAAGGAAGTAAAAAGGAACTTATCAGAGAAGGAATTGCTAGCAGGGTGTGGTGACACAGTCCTGCAATACCAGATCTCAGGAGGTGAAATTAGGAGGATCATGAGTTTGAGGATAATCTGGGCTATACGGTGAGACCATGTCTCAAAAACAAAACAAACAAAACAAAACAGGTCCCTTATCCTCTGCCCTCTCACCTGGCTTTACCTTTTCTCACGCATATTTTAGGAATGAATCAGACAGCAAAAACAAATGACCCCTTACTTCCTGAAGAGGTGTACCTCTTCTGTACCTACCTGGTAGGTGATTAAAGGTATAGGGGTTGAGCATACAGAGAGAACAGCTTTAAATAGCTGAAAAGGTCTCAGGTTGACAGGCTTGGGGCTTGGTTTGTAGGCCCAGATTCCACGTCTGACTGCAGTACTTATCAGCAGGACAAGGGGTGGTGTCCAATGGTACTGCCTGGGAGGGTCCATGCCTGCAAAATGAATGCGTGTCCCCCACATCCTATCTCGTTTCCAGATCCAGTTTGGGAAGGAACTTGCCTCCTAAGGGGAGGAGGGAGATAAGGTCGGGGGCAGTAGAGGAGTGTGGAAGGGCACGTGTGCGGGCCAAGGGAGGATACGCTGTAGCTTGACGTTGTTGAAGAGCGGGCTCTCCTGCGCTTCCATCACGGTCATGCTGGACTGTTTGTGCAGGCGGCAGAAGGACAGGACCAGAGAGCACCAGGCGGCCAGCTGCTTCTGGCGAGTGTCCACATTCGGCTGTAACCTGCCGGCAAAGGGAGCAGGATGCAGAATTAGAGGGCGGGAGGGGACCACAGGCAGCCCTGCCCGAGGGGCGCATCGGGGAGAAAGTGAGGGGCGGAGGACGCTGGCCGCGGGTCCTCTCTCCCGGGTCTCCCGGGAAGCATCAGGACGATCCCAGGGCCCCGGGGAGGGGAAGGAGGACACATCGGGAATCAGGGCTTGGCTGGGTCTGAGCCTCACGTAAAGAAGGGCGGGAAGCGATACTGCCACGGCCACTCGAAACTCATCGCCATCGTAGTAGCCCAGAAAACCCGGAACCTCCCGGCCAGGGGCTTCCGGTTTCCGCCTCAGCACGTCCGGGCACAAAGCACAGCAGAAAGGTTCCGGACACCCCTGAAGTCGCTTGGGGCTTCTGTAGGAGTCTGCGGTCCATGCCCTGCTGTTTTTCTAAGAAGTTTTACTTTGTTGAGCAGAAAAAAAAAAAAAAAAAAAAAGCCCTGGAAGTTTTCTGGGTCAACCCCAGGAAAGAACAGTGAGTGCCCCAAAGTGGCGAATTTGTTGATAGAGCACAAATAGAACCCACATCTCTAGAGCTTATGGTTGCTGCTGCTCGTTAGCTTTCCTTACATTCATGTCAGTTCCCATTTAAACTCACGATTCTGCAGTCTCCTGCATTCCCATATACTTTGACTTCACGACACCTTCGTTTCCTGCAGCACTCTTAGGAGTACACGTTGTGGTCGTATCATGTATCACTCGGCTTCCTTCAAAGATTCAAAGCGCACCTCACTTTTTAGTCTCAAGTATTTGGACCCCCTTTTGGTCTTTCTCTGACTCCACTTACCCAGCCTACATAGTCACTTCTAGCCCCTTGCCTGTCCATACTACTAGTTAGTTCCCAAACCGGAATTATTGCTCCAATTTCCCCTATCCCCATCCTTCCCACTCCTGAGCAAAATTATCGACAGGGGAAAATCTAACAGAACATGTTTACCAAGTCTCAGGCTCGGTAACTAATGAATTACTAAACACTTAGGGTAGCTCAGTAGTGATGTTTCATTGTTTTCATTAACTTCTCCATCCCCCCCACCTGTGAGCTTCAGTCATCAAACCATGCCACCAGCCCACATCTCTGTGCTCCCTGCAGAATGACATTTGCTCCTGCTTTAGGAGGCTGATGTTTGGTGTGGTGTGTCAGCCTCTTCATCTTTCCCTGTCCTCATATTTGATTCATGCTTCAACGATTCCTCTCCACTTATTCTTTCTTACTTTTTTGGATTCACAAGAGTGAAGAAATACCACTCTTCTTTAACAAGATCAATACTTTGATTCTTGCCTTTCCTTTCTCTGTCATTTTACTTGTCCCTCTTTGCCCTGGCTCCTTTTCCTTTGCTATAAACAGGTTCACATTGTCCCTATTAAAAGAAATAGCGTGTATCCCTTGACCCACTCAATTTCCTGTCTCACCTTTCCCTTTTCAAGTCCATCCTCCACTGTTCAGTTTCTAGTTCACAGTGTAATCAAATTTTTTATTTAATAAACATATTTAAAATATCTTTTGATAACATTTTGTTTGAGAAGAGAAAGAATAGAAACAGGTGTGTGTGGACTTCAGTGCACATGTGGAGGCCAGAGGACAACTTTTGGAAGTCAGTTTTCTACTTTCTCCATGTAGTCCCTCTGGGGATCAAACTTTGGTTGCCAGGTCTTGGCATAGATCCCTTTATTCTCACCTGCCAAACAACAAATATTTGTTGATCACATTTATTATTTATTCAATTGTGCATGTGTACGCGTGTGTGTATGTGTGTGTGTGTAGAACCACGGGCGAATTTGGGAACCACCATGGACCGCCTCTACTTCTTCCTTGTTTACTCTGCCCTGGGATTCACAGGCTCCGCCCTACCAGGGCCAGAAATGCAGACCGCCCCGCTTCCGCCCGGCGTCTATGTGTGGGGTCTAGGATCCGAATTCAGGACCTTCTGCCTGCAAGGCAGAGGCTTAACCCCTGAGCCACCTCTCCAGCCCCTGTTGATCACATTTAATAAATGCTTTTTCAAAAAGCAGTATTTCACTTCCATTGCTTGGTTTCATGTATTCCGCTACTACCCTTTCAATTTCTCCCTTTATTTCCCCCCTCATTCTTGTTATTGTTTATTTTGTTTTCTTTTGTTTCATGTTTTAGCTCAGACTGGCCTTGAACTTACTATCCTGCTTCTGTCTCCTGGTGCTAAGATGATGATGATGATTTTGTGTGTGTGTGTGTGTGTGTGTGTGTGTGTGTGTGTATGTGCATGCACACATGCACACATGAGCCATATCTATCCATTTTTGGTTTTGTTTTTTGAGAAGGAGTCTACGTAACCAGGCTGCTCCAGCCTTCCCAAATGCTGGGATTATATATATGTTCCACCACCACATCCAGAAGATACTTCTCATTTTTTAAAAGCTAGTTTTTCCTAGGAGTCAGACTTCTTTTCTTCTTTAAGGCTGAGGGTCATTTTTATTAGAGTTCGAGAGGAAACAAATAAGGCAGACAAACTGTAAATATTGGCAGCAGCTGGGAGGAAGGAGCTGGAGAAGAAGAGGAAGAGAGCCATGCCTTTTGAGTGAGGATCCAAGAAAGCAGACAGGTTCATCAATGGAGGCAGGTGCATTGAGAACGGGGATGGTTCAGAGGGCAGTGAGAAGGTACAGAATGACAGGCAAGCATGCTTTAGGGTTTTGCTTAGTATCCAAAGAGATAGAAAGGGGAAAAGAAAGAACCTCCCTCCCCCCTTGAATTAGGGCTCAGAAAACCAGGCAGGCTCAGAGTGAAGATCTGCAACAACTGCACTGAGAGGAGCCTCCGGGGTCTATAAGCTCATTAGAAGGGCAGTTATTCCTCCCATTGCCTTAGCAAGTCTTCAGGTGAGCCAGCTTTCTTGAGCAGTGGCCTCCTGGCTTGATTAATAGGCCCACTTGGGTCAATTCTTAAAGCAGGAGACAGTGTATGTAACTTAACCTTCTTTCAACACACTTTCTGTCATATCACTTTTATCCCTCCAGGTTCCTATTGAGTTTCAGGGAAGACTTCCAAATCTTTGTATTTACAGATCCAAACCTAGCCCCACTGCTGATTCTTTATGGGCAAAACAACTGTCCCACTGTTAACTTACTTAGATCTGTTCTTTGCTGCTTTCCTCTCTTCCTTCTTCTTTTCCTTTATTTTCTCTTCTTTTCTTTCCTTGAGACAGGGTCTCATGTAGCCAAGCTGGCTTTACCCTCTCTACAAAATGGAGGATGATGCCAAGCTTCCGATCCTCCAGCCTCCAACTCCTGCATGCCAAGATTAGTGGCGTGTCCTGGCATGTCTTTCCATATCCCCTTCTCAAGACCAGATGCTTCTCCTAACAGCCCTTTCCTATTATTGCTGCCATCTTTGTCCTAGTAACTCAAGTTCAAAGTCTGACTTGCCCTGCCCATCCTCTCTTCTTCCCTTCCTCATGCCCAAATCCTATAGATTTACTAATTTTAATCATATCCCCTGCTTTTAATTATTTCCTGCTTTGACTGTGACTTTATTTTCTTAAGTCTTCTTTATTGAAATAATTTCCTGATTTTACTCTCTCCCCTAGGGAAATGCATTGCGCCTAAGGCCTTGTCATGTACTGCGACTACATGTTAGGATATGAAATGCTCCCACGAGGGCTGGCAAGATGGCTTAGTGAGAAAGGTGCCTGCATACAAACCTGAAGATCTGAATTCAATCCCCCAGAGACCACATGATAGGACAGAATTGATTTCCATAAGCTGTCCTCTGACCTAAGCTCATATGCACTATGTGGTATGCATCCAGTCTCTCTATCTCCCTCAAATAAATTATATAAATAATTTATAAATATAATAAATATTAAAAATAATAAATTATATAAATAAAAAAAAAGTTTTCCCAGAGCTGGAGACATGGCTCAGGGGTTATAAGAATGTCTTGAAAATAGAAGGTCCTGAGTTCAGATCCCATATCCCACATAAAAATTTCAGGCAGAAATGGCAGTAGCCCACATTTCCAGCCCTGGTGGGCGGAGCCTGAGAAATCCCAGAGTGCAGCAAAAAGGAGGTAGAAGCAATCAAAGATGATTCCCCAAGTTACCCTTAGCTCTCCACAGGGACACACAGTGCCCTCTGATACACATACACACACAGAGACACAAAACACATAAACAAAATGTTAAAAAATGTTTCCCCAAAGTTTTTTTTTTTTTTTTTTTTTTTAAACCAAATAATTTCCCCCGAGGGGGGTGCACCGTTCCTGGAAGTACTGCAATACCAGGTCGATGCGTGGAGTGGACGGAGCAAGCTCCTATTCCATCTCCTAGTTCCAAAAATCCATTTAATATATTGTCCTCGGATAGAGGACGTATCAGATATTAAACTGATAAGAACAGATACTACACTTGATCTTAGCCAAAAGGCCGAGAAGTGATCCCCAAAGTTTTATATATATTGAGGTTTTGTCCATAACTGGGGGTTGCAGTCGAGAGGTAACTAGCTCCTGAGGGCATTAACTTCATCAACAATGAGTCCATAACTGAAAGAACTCCTAGGTAATAGGGCCTAGGAGGAAGCAGATCACTGGAGGAAAGTTCTGGAAAGATCTACCGTGCCTCCAGTTTCTCCACGCTTTCTGCTTCCCAGATGCCAGGAGGTGAATAGCTCTGCCATGATGTTCTGGCTGGCCTCCGAAGCAACAAAACCAAGTAACTGTGCCAGAAACTTCCGCAGCTACAAGCCAAAATAAACCTTTTCTTTAAGCTGCTCTTTATCAGGCATTTTGTCCCAAGCAGCAGAAACACTGACACCCCATATCTGGAAACATCTCAGCCAAACAGGACCCCTCCTTCCTCTGCGCTTGGATAACAGTTCAGGTTTCTTCCTTTGCCTGTGTGTTATCACACAACCTTATTTTACAAGTCAACTTTCCCACAGAGTGAAAGTCACTGAAGATAGAAACCAGAATCTATCTAATCTACCTTTCCAGCACTACAGTACACATAGCGTTTTACACAAGGAGGTCCCGGTACATATTAATAAAATGTATAAAGGCCAATATGTGGCAAGAAAGACAGATATATCCTTGAGGGGAGTCTATGGTCATACTGCCCTGCACATGCCTGATCTTTTCTGATCTCTCCTTTGAGAAGACAGATCTATCCTTGGAGAAAGACAGATCTATCCTTAGGGAAGGCAGATGTATTCATGGAAGTAGAGCAAATATTTATCTCAGCTGAAAATCCAAAATATCCTTAGGTGACAGTTGCATCCTGAAAGAAGTGTATCTTTGAGAATAAGTAAATATGCTCCAAGAAACACAGGGCTTTATGGAATAGATAGGCTTGTGCTAGGAAATAGACATGCGTATATATTCAAGGAGACAGACATGTCATCAAGGAAATGGAAAAAAACCCTGGAAAGAGGCTAAGGGTATCAAAGAATATACAAGTGTTTCCATGAAGAAAATGTTTGCTTTGTACATGTATTTGGTGAGCTGGCGAGTGTCCCAAGAATGACTGGGATAGGGTGTCTGATGACCACTGACCTTCCTTATCTGGGAAATATTGTCCAAAGACAAAAGTTATTAGTTGCAAGGGGTGGGCATGCTAAGGGAGTATCAGTACTTCTCAAGTGATAGAAGGGCCTAACTAAGAACTTGCTTGTTAAGAAGATAGCAGTTCTCTGAACCCCAGGATTCAATGGTCTTCAGCCCAGAAAGTCTTCCAGATCCCATACATTGTCTGGTTGTGGCTTCAGTGGACACCAGGGGGCAGTGTGTGGCCACAAAGGGGCTAGAACAATGTGGAATGAAGTCCAGGAACCTGGACCAGGAATGTGGCAGCAGCATGTAGTAGAGGAAGCCCCCACCCACAGTGGCTGGGATCTGAGATCCTTAGGAATAGATTCCTGCTGATAGATTTCCTCTTCCCAGGCCCTAGGAGTAAACTGAGGCACGAAGCAGGGAAAAGTCAGGGCTCCTGGATAACCTTTCTTCCTGTGAGCAGAAATCACAGCAGAGTCCTTGCCCCTCCTCCCACAGGCCCCCAGCTGCTGTCCAGACCGGAAGGGAGTCTCTTCCTGCTTGTTTCCTGGAGCTGAGCTTGGATAGGGGCAGGAAAGGCCCCTCCCTGGGAGGAAGGGGTGTAGGGGTCTGGCTCTCATAGGGGGTGGGTGTGGGGCGAGGTAAAGTGAACAGAACAGCAGGGTCATCTAGATTATTCTAGCTCTGCTGCCTAGTTATGAGGACCCAGTACCAGCATTGATGGTGGGAAGGACACAGACGCCCCCCTCCCAGCAAGAAGGGAACAGAGTGAAAAAAAAACAAACGAAAATTTATTTTGAAGATTACAGAAATTGCACAGAAATGGCTTCCATTTCCACCAATCCAAGGTTCAATAATGGGGATAAGAGTGGGAGAAGGGGGTTCAGGAGGGGATGAGAGAGTCTTGGTTCTGAAGGTAGGGGGAGAGGGGAGGGAGGGAAGACCGCTATAGAGAAGCCCCTGACCCTAGGCCTGGGTCTCACCATCTTTACTTCTCCACACCACAAGAGTGACCAGGAAAGGGATGAGGCAGATGGGAGCTATGATCATGGCCAAGAGCACATCCTCTGGGGGATCAGAGAAGGTGGGCTGCACCAGGGAGCAGTTGGCAAAGTGGATCAGGTGGGTCTCAAAGATGATCCTTTCGGCCAACGGGTTAGGGAAGCCCAGGTCAAACTCATCTGCCTTGTATTCCAAGCAATATCGCAGGTCACTATAATGCCTGGTGGGGGAGCAAGAGAGGACTTGAGGGAGGGAGAGATTGGACCCAGGGAGAGAGGAGTGTCTCCCACTGACTCAAGGACCACCCACAAGGAACGGGCTTTCGACTCCTGGCCAGAGCCTCCTTCGGCATTGCCCGTACCTGCTGATGGCTGTCCAGTTGCACCAATCTTCGATAAAGTCCATGTGACTCTTATAATGATACCAGCAAGACCGGATATTTGCCTTGTAGGCCTCCAGTATATCCCCTGTGGGGACAGAGGGTTCACAGTGACCACATCCCTGGCCTTCCCTCCAAACCGCCTAGCCAAGTCCTTTCAAGGTGGGCCTCCTGGCCTTCAAACAAGGAGATTCCTCTGCAAGTTTCCCTAGCAGGGCCCTTCTGACTGAGGAGAGAACCCTGTCCCTAGAACCCTGTGGTGACTTCCATATGCACAGGATTTCCCACCCCAGCCTCACAAGCCCTTCTGTGGACACCCACCTGTGAGGCAGGATGTGGGATGCAGGGAGGAAAATCATGAAGTATCCCCAAGAGAGAACAGAGGGATTAGTGGGGGAGGGGGAACCAACTAGCGTTAGCCCTGCCTTGTGGGAAACAGACCCTTCTGCAGTCTTCCCTGGGTCTCCTTCCCACAGCCCGGAGCAGCTTACCTTCTGATTCCAAGCTGGTCACGGTGGGGAGCGTCTGAGCCGCGGACTCCTGGAGGCTTAAAGCTGCCGGAGGAAGAAATGTGAGAGAAGTATGGAATGATAGGAGTAGGGGGGTGGTCCGGGCAGTGGCGCTTCAGGAGGAACTGAGGGGTTTAAATGTCGCTTGAGGGATAGGAACGGGGATCCTGGGAAGTCAGGACTAATTTGGAATACAAAGAAGAGTCAATTCCAGCTAAAGAATGTCTAGGTGGTGGAAGGGAGCCACTGCGACCAGCCCCTACCATTTGCCCCTTTCCTCTGGCCAGCCCCGGACCTCCCAAGACCTCTCGTTGGGGTTCCAGCCGGTACCCCAGTGTTTCTCATTAGTCTGCAGTCGCTGGCCTGCAGCAACAGGAGATGCGGCCAGCGGCCGTCCGAGGGTCTGTGTTGCTCGCACGTCGGTCGGTGCCCACTCGGGGGCCGCAGCTGGCCGCGGCAGTCCGGCGTCTCCCCCCCACACCTCCTCTCTGGGGCCTCCCGCGTCTCCCGGCCGTTCTCGGGGCGCTGCGCTCACCGCCCAGCAGCAGCGGCAGGAGGAGAAGGCGAAGCGCTGCCGGCCGCCGGGTGCGGGTCACGCGGGGCTGCGATCCACCCGCGGATCCACCCGCGGATCCACCCGCGGCGCGCTCCGCCCGGAGCGGGGCCATCGCTGCGAGGATTCGAGCAGGGACGGCGGAGCTGAGCCGGCCCGGGCGGGGGCGCCTATATGCCCGGCCCGAGCCGCAGGAAGCCGCGCCGCTTCCTCGGAGGGGCTGGGACGGCTGCAGCCACGTGGGGGGCGGGGGCGACGCCCGGGGCCCCGCGGGCTGCAGGGGGAGTCGCGGGCGCACCCACGCCGCTGGCCCTCGCTCTCTTCCCGCTTGCGTTGCGGGGCTGGACAGCTCCCTTCAGAACCCCAGAACCGGGATCCACTTCCTGAGCCCCCGGGTTAGATGCCTAGGACTTGCTCAGGACCCCAGTATCCGCTGGGGGAGGATTGGGGGGTTGAGATTGGAGCCGCCCGCTCGCTCTGGCGCCGAGTCGGGTGGAGACCAGCTGCTCTCCCAGACCCGGGGAAGGGAGAGGAGGCTGGGAGCTTCGCGGGCCTCTCAGCGAGGGCTGGAGGTCGGAGCTGGGTTGTGGGGGAAGGGGCGCCTGGAGCTTAACCCCCCTCCTTTTCCCAGGGAACACCCACTGAGGTCAGCCCTTTCTGCCAAAACCAGGCGGGAGAAGAGGGGCCTGTCCTACTGAGTCAGAAGGGGGGGGCGTAAAAACCAAAGTCTCAATACCCTCCTTTCAAGGCACATCCTGGGGCCTTGACCTGCAAATCTGACGGGGAACAGGGGCGTAAAGCAAGATGACTGCATGCCCCGGGGAAGAGGGCCCCTCTTTCAGAATCCAGACTGCTAGAAACATGGTTCAGAGCAATACACCATTTATGTATAAGATGGAAGAATTACAGTTATTGCTAGGGATGGAACCCAGGGTATTGGACCCTCTACTACCGACAGACATCCCCAGTCTAGAAGTGGGTATATTATCATCATTTTACAGAGAAGGCTAAAGCTCACAGAAGGAGAGGAGGACTTGAATTCAGAAAGCTCTGGTTCTCATTCTATCGTTCCACAACCCCTTGAAGGATGCCTTGGTCATCCTTAGGCAAGACTGAGACCCCACCCTCCTCCCTGTGGCGAGAACCTCATCTGTGGAAGCGCCTTGTACTCATGCCCACCAGATGCCTTCCCTTTTGCCTTCCACAGTGACTTGACCAAGGTCACATTGTTGGAAAGTCCCAGGGCTGAGCTGGGGCCCTCAGGGACCCTGGCCTCCCACAGCAGTTCAACTGCCACTGTATCCTGGGCCAGAGACTCATTAGCCTGAAGCGGCCCAGGAGCCGCTCTGGCCAGGGATGGTTAATTCCAGACACCCAGCTGTCAGCACAAAACTTTCCCAATTGCTCCCAGACACTGACCCTTGGACCCAGCTGCTGCTGCTGTCCCGGCTCACTGATTCCTGTCCACTTGCTGCAGACGATCTTTCATGATCTCTCTCAAGTTGTCACATCTGGGGAGCCAGCAGACCTCTTTAGCAAGGTACCTGCGGGACCTTTGGAAATGTGCCCCGAAGCCCTCTTGGTGCGGATCAGTCAAGACAGAGCCAGGCAGCTCAGAGCCACTTCAAACTCAGCTCAGTTTATCTCTTCCCTCTGCCCCTTTTCCTCCCTCCCTCCCTCCCTCCCTCCCTCCCTCCCTCCCTCCCTTCCTCCCTCCCTTCCTTCTTTCCTTCCTTCCTTCCTTCCTTCCTTCCTTCCTTCCTTCCTTCCTTCCTTCCTTCCTTCCTTCCTTCTTTCTTCCTTCCTGTATGTATGTGTATGGAGGCCAGAGGATGATGTTGGGACCTTGAAATAGTACCTCTCATTGAAGCTGGAGCTAGGCTGCCGGCCAGCAAGCCTCAGTGACCAAAGCCTCTTGTCTCTGCACCCCATACTTCTGGAATTATAGGTTCTCATGACCATATTCAGTTTTTTTATGTGAGCTGTGGGGATTTGAACTCAGGTCCTCAATAAGCGCTCTCAGGTAGTCCCAGTGAGGTTCAGCATTGCTGAGGATGACCTTGGACTCCTGATCCTTCCTGCCTCACCTTCCCAAGGGCAGCATGACACCCTGGTTTTATGTGGTGCTGGGATCAAATCCAGGGCCTCGTGCATGCTAAGCTAGCACTTTATCATCTGAGCTACCATCTGTCCTTTTTTTTTTTTTAGGAAGGAAGTTTGGTTAAGAGGGAAGAGTGAGTTAGGAGGGATAGAAAGTTAAGGTACTCAGAAGGTTGATATGGGAGGATGGGGATTTTAAGACCATCCTTGACTTCGTGTTGAGCTCCAGGCCAGCCTGGACTACAGGAGACTGTCTCAAAACAAAACAAAAAACTCCATGTATGTATACCACTTCTCTCTCTCTCTCTTTCTCATTTGTTTTATTATTATTATTGTGTGTGTGTGTGTGTGTGTGTGTGTGTGTGTGTGT
The DNA here is from genome assembly GCA_023101885.1 of Typhlomys cinereus. Classification (NCBI taxonomy): domain Eukaryota; kingdom Metazoa; phylum Chordata; class Mammalia; order Rodentia; family Platacanthomyidae; genus Typhlomys; species Typhlomys cinereus. Next base: position 6,392,321 of record JALPQD010000063.1, on the reverse strand, counting down.
GCAAGGACATTGAGTGTCCCTGTGGAGGACCAAGGGTGACTTCAGGAATCATCCTGGATTGCTTCTACCTCTTTCTTGCTTCACTCTGGGATTTCTCAGGCTCTGCCTACCAGGGCCAGAAGTACAGGCTGCCAACCATTTCTGCCTGGTGATTTTTTTACATGGGACCTGGGATCCAAACTCAGGACCTTCTGCTTATGAGGCAGAGTCTTAACCCCTGAGCCATCTCTCCAGCCCTCTCATTTGTTTTTGAAAACATGGTCTGAGTCTCTTTCTGCAGTCTAGGATTTGAACTTGTGATGATCCTTCTATCTTAGCTTCCTAAGTGCCAGGATTATAGGAGCATCATGCTTGGTTCATACCACATTTCCCTTATCCTTGTATCTGTTGATGAGTGCCTAGTCTGATTCCAGGTCTTGACGACAATGAATAGTGCAGCAACAAATGCAAAAGTGCAAGTATCTCCATGGTGATGAGACTTAGAGTCCTTTGGGTATACACCCCACACAGCTGGATCACATGGGGTTCTTTTCTTATTTTATTTAAGAAAGAGGGGGGGAGAGAGATGGAGAGAAGACGAGAGAAGATAGGATAAGCATGCCATGGCACATTGGGTGGAGGTCAGAGGAAAACTTTCACCATATGAGATTCCAGGGATCAATCTCAGGTGAACAGGTTGTTTTTGTTTTGTTTTCTTGTGTGTGTGTGTGTGTGTGTGTGTGTGTGTGTGCGCGCGCGCGCGTGCGCTTGTGTAGAACCAAGGGGGGCTTTGGAAATCACCCTGGATTGCTTTTCTTTGCTTTGCTTTCCTCTGGCGTTTCCTAGGCTCCACCTTCCAGGGCCAAAAGTAGAGACCACCGAAATTTCCATCTGGAGTTTTAAGGTGGGATCTGAGATCCAAACTTAGGACCTTCTGCTTTCAAGACAGAGCATTAACCCCTGAGCCATCTCTTCAGTCCAGGTCAACAGCAGTCGCCTTACCTAAACACCTAAGGGCAACTGTGATAATCATCCTGGATTGCTTCTACCTCCTTCCTGTTTTGCTCTGGGATTCCCCAGATTGCACCTTCCAGGGCCAGAAGTGCAGGCAGCTGTCATTTCTGCCTGGTGTTTGTTTTTAGGTGGGATCTAGGATCCAAACTCAGTTCATTTTGCTTGTGAGGCAAGGGCTTTAATCACTTAGCCATCTCCCTAGTATGATCTTACCGCCCCCCTCCCCACTTCCTTTAGGTTCGATGGAGTCTAGTATTCACAGCTCTTACACAGCCCTTTATCCCTCTTCATCTCCCTCCATGCTTTCAAATAGAGACATGGTTCTGGCCCAGCTGGACACTGTCTTGCAATTCCTTGCCCTGTGTAAATTAATTCCTTCTGAGCAGGGATGGCTTTGCCATGCAAGTTTTCCTTGTTGTCACAGGCCAAGGACCCTCTTGCCTGGAGCAGAGGAGGAGATTCAGTTCTTTGAATTTCCATGCTCAGCCTCCCCGCCCTCAGCGTGCCTCCAACACACCCACAAATCCAGAGCAAAGAAGGAGGGAATAAAAAGAGTCAGAGGCCACCTACACTGTGAAGTTCTGTGTGGGGCTTCCTGCAAATTAGTTCACACATGCTGGCCTTTTCCCCAACTGTCTGCAAGATAAAAAGCAGAACCTCACTTAAGTGTACAGACACACACACACACACCACAGCAGAGCCCAAGAGAAGATGTGGGGGAGGAGGGTCAAGGAAGCAAGAAGTCCTGGCTTGAACTGAGCCTTTGAAACTAGAGAGAGGAGACAAGACTTCTTCAGAGGAAAGGCAAGCAGCGGGATACAGAGGAGCTTTGAGGACCTGGAGTCAGCTGATTAAAGGAGAGAAGACCAAGACTCCAGTCTCCCTAGTCTTCACTTCATCTCCAGAACCTTGGCATGCAGGCTATGATACCTGACTGTCTGTCAGAGGAAAGAATCGTGGTCATTAGAGTGGTCATAGAATGGTAAAAAGCAAATTAAAAAAAATTAAGCTCTAATTTCATAGTTTTATGGGTTTCTTTATATCTTTGTGTATGTGTGTGCTTATGTATGTACAAGAGGGCACTTGAGTGTGCATGCCTGGGAAGGACCAAGAGTGACATCAGGAAATATCCTGAATTGCTCTACCTCCTTATTGTTCTGCTCTAAGGTTTCCCAGACTCTGCCTTCCTGGGCCCAAAGTACAGGCTGCCACCATTTCCATCTGCCGTTTTTACATGGAATCTGGGGATATGACTTGAGAATGAGAATCTTTTGCTTGCAATGCAAAGACTCTAACCCCTGAGCCATCTCCCCAGACCTTTATGATGTATTTTTAAACTTTATGAGAGAGAGAGAGAGAGAGAGAGAGAGAGAGAGAGAGAGAGAAAGCATATGCATGCATATCATGGCACACTGATGGAATTCAGAAAACAACTTTTGGAAGTTGGTTTTCTTCTTCTACTATGTAAACTTCTGGGACTCTTAACTCAGGTCACCAGGTCATGAGTAGGTGCCTTAACCCCTGAGCCATCTCTCCAACACCCCCTCCCCCAAGTTGGGTTTTAAATTTAAAACTGAAACACTTTGTATGAAACCTTGAGCATCCTTCATAGGATCCTCAGGGCTTGGACGCATTAACTCTCTGACTGGTGTGCTGGGACAGATATATTCATGGGATGGCTTCATGGGTTAGCCTTGAGACATGGGGGGGGCAGACATCCATCCTCAACTCTGGCATTGGGTCCTGGCAGCAGCCCTGAGTTAGCGCCAGGCACTGAGGAACTAGCTGAATACTGGGTGTGCTCAACTTCTGGGAACTTAATAGTAGCTCCTATTTATCCACTCACATTTTTTGTGGGTGTGCTTATGGTGTTGGGAATAATGTTTTGGGCTGTTCTCCAAGCCCCTTTGCTCATTTCTGTTGTGTGTATGTGAGTGTGTACGTGCCATAGGAGATCAGAGAATTTTGGGGAGCCAGTTTTCACTTTCTACTGATTGAGGCAGGGTCTCTCTTGTTTCTGCCCCTGAACAGCATTCTGGCATGTGGGCATGGTAACAGACCCACGAGCTTTTGTCTAATTCTGTCTCTGCCTCCCATCTCGCTGTAGGAATGCTAAGTGCACCACCACAACTGGTTTTTTACATAGGTTATGGAAAGCACACTGTCACCGTTAGGTGTCAACTCGATGGTTGAGAATTCAAGCTCTGGGCACATTTGTAGATAATTGGTAGTTGAGTTAAGCCCAGAGCAAACCTGCAGGAGATTGTCTAGTTGATGGGGTAGACCCAGCCCATAGTGGGTGGGGATAGCTCCTGAACAGATGAATAAAATACAGAAAGTTGGTTGAGAAAGTGGGCATCTTTGTGTATACTTGGCCAGACATGTTGGTGTAGGAAGTAAGGGTTATCCCTCTCTCAACTATTTTGTGGATATGATATGGCCAGTTCCCTGCCCCTTTGGTGCATGCTGTCCTGCCAAGGTGGACTAAGGACTGTCTGTAAACAGACTACCATTAAGAGAATAAACCTCTTGTTCCCTTGAGCAGTTTTTTAAAATCTTGTGTGTGTGTGTGTGTGTGTGTGTGTGTGTGTGTTGGAGAGCACACTGATTGTCCCTGTGGAGGACCAAGGGTGACTTCGGGAATCATCCTGGATTGCTTCTACCTCCTTTTTGCTTCCCTTTAGGATTTCCCAGTCTCTGCCCACCAGGTTGGAAGTGCAGACCATGCCATTCCCTCTGGTATTTTTACGTGGGGCCTGGGTCCAAACTCGGGACCTTCTGCTTGCCAGGTAAAGTCTTAACTCTGAGGCATCTCTCCAGCCCCCCCCCCCCGGAGCAGGGATATAGTGATTTTATCAGCGACATGCAGAGTAACTGCAACACACACTCAAGTTGTTGAGCACAGCAAATACTTTGACCTGCTGAGCCATCACAGCCTTAAAGCCAAACCACCATAACAGCAGAGATATTTTTCCCCCTCAATGGAGAAATGAGAAATATTTAAGGCCCCAGAGAATAATGATAGAACTAGAATTTGAACCCGGGAGCCTGGGATTGCTTGATGCTAAGGGTCACTTTTTAACAATATGATTTATCACTTCCCTCTTATTCCAGATCATAAAAGTTATTCCTTTTTGAATCCTTTTTAAAAACTTTTTTATGTATGTGTGTGTGTGTGTGTGTGTGTGTGTGTGTGTGTGTGTGAGAAACGGGGGGGGGGGCAAGAGTGGCTTTGAGCATCATCCTGGGTTGCTTCTAAATCCTCTCTCTCTCTCTCTCTCTCTCTCTCTCTCTCTCTCTCTCTCTCTGCCTCTCTGCTTACCTCTGGGATTTCTGAGGCTCCACCTTCCAAAGCCAGAAGTGCAGGCTGCTGCCATTCCTGCCTGGGGTTTTTACATGGATTCTGGAATCTGAACTCAGGTCCTTTTACTTAACCCCTGAATCATCTCTCCAGCTCCCCCACCTCCTTTTTTTTTTTCCTGTGCTGTGGTAGTGGGAAAATACTGGGGATTGAACCCAAGGCCTCATGCATGCTAAGAATATTCCCTACCATTGAGCTATATCCTCAGTTCTTCTTACTGGTCTTGAAAGGAAGATAGGATAGTTTCTCCCAGGTAGAAATGGATTCTTCCAGAAACATGATCCTCACACCTGTGTGCTAAGCCCCTTTTTCCTCCCTCCCTGACCCAGTTCGGACCATGACATCCCAGAGCAGAGGCTGTTTTTCTGCAAAGAACCCGAGCCAGCTTTACAAGAACGACACTCAGACAGCGTGACCCAGGAGGACCGAGGCCAAATGACCACAGTACACGCCCAGCAATGCTGAGAACACAGCTAGTCCCTCGGCACCTGGGGTTGACTCATGGCCGCTGTCAGGATCCAATACCAGATGTGAGGATTACTGTGTCCCTCACCCTGCTCCTCAGTGTTGTTCTGCAAAGCCATCCTCAGGAACACATGCCCCCGTCCCAGCACTTTAGGAGTCTCGATAATATAAGACACGATACAGCCCAGCCCATCCTAGCATATCAACAACTGCATGTCACATAGCACAGATTATATACCATGTTAATTTACCAATCCCGAGGATACCGAGCAGGATCCTCAATGCCTCATGTGATTCACTTCATTTAAAGCTTAACTATTGGGCTGGGGACATGGCTCAGTGGATGAGGCATTTGCCCTGCGAGCATGAGCAAATGGCATCCAGATTCCCAGGACCCACATTGAAAACCAGGCGTGGGTTGCACGTGGCTGTTATTCCAGCATCCAAGAGGCTGAGACCAGAGATCTCCAGGGCAAACTGGCTAGTGAGCCTAGCCAACTGGCATGCTCTGGATTCAATTGTGTTGACTCTTTATTAATGATAAAAGTCGAGGATTGATGAGATGGTTCAGAGGGTAAAGGCGCCTGTTTGCAAATCTAGCAACTTGAGTTCAATCCCCTAGTCCACATAGAAGGAGAGAACTGATTTCCAAAGCTGTCTCTGACTTCACATGTCCTCTCTCTCTCTCTCTCTCATAAAAATTAAAAAAAAAATCCAGATGTGTTGCATATGTGTCTGCACCCACAATTCCATGGAGGCTGGCAACAAAAATATCACTAGGGTTTGCTGGCCACCAGCCTAGTTCCAGGTTCAGGGACAGACCCTGTCTGAAGGGAATGTGGCAGAGAATGACAGAGAGGGGCGCCTCTTCAACTCTCACGCAGAATCAAATAGGAGGAATGTAGATGATTGCCAGAAAGAGAGTCAGACAGGGGATCCTGGTGGAGGGGCTTCCACTCAGTATTTCCCCTCTCTGCATTGTTCCACTTCACTTAACTTAGAGGCAGTCAAGTTGTTTTGCTTTTGAGACAGGAGCCCCCTATGTGGCTCAGGCTCCCCTAAAACTTACTCTGCCCCTCCCGCTGTATCCAGTGCTAGGATCGCAGGTGTGTGCCGCCATGCTCTATGCTAGACAATATATTTTCACATCCTTTTCTTCTGATTAAGACCTAGATACACTCAACAAACAATGAAAAAATAACCTCATGAATCCAACGTCTGCTAAGCAAATATGATCCCAGCAGCCCCTGCATGTTTAACATATGACATCTGTAATATGAACTTATTAAAAGGCGATGTTTTCATCTGAAAAATGGATGTTAGGGATTAAGAGGATGTGTTTGGATGTCAAGTTGATGTAGGGTAAACTTATGATGCTAATACTTGCTGGAATCTTGATTGTATTTAGAATCACCTAGGAGACACGCTTCTGGCTAGATGGATGAAAGTGTTTTCAGAAAGATTTAGCTGAGAAGGGAAGACCCACCCTGACTGTGGGAGTGAGCCCATTCCATGTGGGCTGCGGTCCAGAACTCAATAAAAAGGAGAACAGAAGAAAGTGAGATGAATTCCAGGCTGCAGTTCTCTTTGCTTCCTGGCTGGAGATGCAGTGTGACCAAGCTGCTTGTGCTCCATCTAGAGCAGCTGCGCCTTGCCTGCCATGATCGCGCTGGGCTCTCAGACGGGGACCCCAAACAAACCCTTCCTTCCTGATTTGACTTTGTCATGTAGTTTGTCACAGGGAAGAGAAGTTATCAACACAGTGGGGACGTTGAGGATGGGATCCAAAATGTCCCTCGCAGGCCCCTATTTAGAATACTTTGATCCCTAGCCAGCGATGCTGCTTTGAGAGGTTCTGGAAACTGTGGGAGAAATGAATGCTGATGTTATCTCACTTTCCCTTGCTCCCTGTTTGAGTCCTTCTGGGAGGGGTCCCACCAGTGGGTCATCTCTCGTTCTAGGACCTGAGTTCAACTCTCAGGCAGAAATGACAGCAGCCTGGGAAATCCCAGAGCAAAGCAAAAAGGAGGTAGAAGCAATCCAGGATGACTCCCGAAGTCACCCTTGGTCCTCCACACACTGTGCCCTCTGATACACACACACACACACACACACACACACACACACACACACACACGAAACACTATCATAAATAGAATGAATCAAGCTCCTATTTCAAAATTATCTTTGAAATAATAAAGTTTAAAAAATAAAAAAGAAGTACTGTCGTAGAACTAAATCATCAAGGAGCGCTGTACCCACCCCCTGGTTTCTGTGGTGCTCTCTCCTTCCTGCCACATGCTCCCTCCTTCCTTTTCTGCTGAGATGGATTGAAACCCTCTAAAGCTATGAACCAAAACAAATCTTTCTTTTCTTAAGCTCTTTCTCTTTCTGAGTGTGTGCACACACCTACACGTTTCAGAAGGCACTGTGTAGGATACCTGTGGAGGGCCAAGGGCAACTTTGGAACCATTCTGGACTCCTCTGCCTCCTCTTTGCTTTGCTCTGGGGTTTTCCCAGGCTCCACTCACCAGGGCCAGAAGTGCAGGCTGCTGCCATTTCTGCCTGGCATTTTTACGTGAGATCTAAGATCCAAACTCAGGTCCTTCTGCTTGTGAGGCAGAGTCTTAACCCTTGAGTCATCTCTCCAGCCCCTTAAATTGTATCTGTAAAGTATCTGTGGTCACAGAGATTTGAATAAGGAAAGGATAATATCTATAAATTATAAAAGAGCATTTAAACCAGAACTTGGCTAGAGTAATGTACGTCATCCTCCTCCTCATTGTCTTGATGATTAAGAGCACACTCTTCGGAATCAAGTAGAACTGCTTCGAATCCCATAACTTTGAGCAAGTTACTAATTCCTCTAGGCTTGTTTCATACCTGCAGAATGGGATCGCTAGTGATCTCTGAGTGGTATAGATAATGCATGTTAAGAGTTTGGCCCAATTCCTGGCTCTTTTCAAATATGCAATAAATAGAAGTTGCTATCCTAGGGCTGGGGATGTGGTCCAATTTGTAGTATGTTTGTCCAGCATGCAGAAAGCACTGGGTTCAATCTCCAGGACCACAAAAACTAGATGTAGTGTGGTACATGCCTGTAATTCCAGCACTTGAGCAAGAAAATCAGAAATTCAAGGTCATCCTTGTCTACATTGCAAGCTGGAAGTTGGCCTGGAATACATGTGATTTGCTTTGAAAAAAAATAATAAAAAAGAAGCTACTATTAAAATACATATCACATACGCTTTTGACACCCCTTTTTCTAAGATACTTTTGGGACTTCCAGTTTCTCTCTTTCTCTAATGTAATAATCTTTTCATTGAAAAGAATAGAACTTTACTCACTGGCTCAGTGAGAAAATGTGCTTGTTGTCAAGTATAGCAACCTGAGTTTAATCTCTGGAACACAAGTATGGTAGAAGAATAGAACTGACTTCTTTTTTTTTAGAGAATTAAGGCAGATTTTATTAGAGGAGAGAAAGTATAGAACTCACGGACATGGAATTCGTCAGGGGAAAGGGAGCCTAGAAGAACTCATAGACTCCAGGTATGGAATCCTTGAGGGGCAAGGGAGCGGGAAAAGAACTCATGGACTCCAGACATAGAATCTATGAGGGGCAAGGAAGCCCTAGAACTGACTTTTACAAGTTTTCTTCTGGTTCCCACACCAATGTTGTCACATACACATTAAATACATATGTTGTGTATATGTGTGTTTCACATGTGGGTGGGTGTATATGTGTGTGGGGGCATGTGTAAAGAGGATCTATGGAGTGCATGTGACTGTGGCAGTCTAGGGGTGACATTGGGAATCATTCTAGATTGCTCTTCCAACCTTATTGCTTTGCTTTGGGGTTTTTCAGACTCTATCTTCTAGAGTCAGAATTGCAGGCGGCCACTATATCCATCTGACATTTTTTTACATAGGGATCTGGGAATCTGAACTTAGGTCTTTTTGCTTGTAAGACCAATGCTTTAACCACTGAGCTATCTCCCCTGGTCCTAAGTATGATTTTTCTGTGAGACAGTATCTTGCTACCTAGCTAAACTGGTCTCCACCTTGTGACTCTCCTGCCTCAAGTTCTGGTGTTGGGATGGTAGCCATGAAGCCAGCGCAGTTGCTCTAAGTGTGTCCTTTTTCTTCTCAATCCACGGACATACATTTCGAGAGCACAGTGGCCACTTTTCTTGCTCTGAAAGAATCTCTGCAGAGAGTGTCCCATCCCAATCACAGTGAAATACAAGAAGTTATCATGGCCTTAGGAGCTTGTAGCCGGGAAAGAGAGGAGGGGAAGTCACAGAACCAAGGGGAACTCCCCTTTCCTGCCTGTCAGGATTGTTTGTCTTCCAGGGGACTGTTCCCTGCTGATACTGGGGTCTGTGGAGCATTTAGTTTTGATTGGCATCTCTGGTACAAACAAAGTAAGGAGTCCCTTCACTTTTCGGGGCTTGTTTTTCACTGGACTTGCAGCCTGGAGTCCCAAATACATTTACTTATTGGCGCCACTAGTGAGAACAAGAAAGTCATGGAGCGAGTCCAGGATCATGACGTCAGAGTTAGAAGACCTCAGAGCAGGGAGGAGGTATAGCAGAGTAGTTCAGATAGCCCGGGCTGAGGAGTCAGAATGACTGGGCACAAACCCTGACCATACCACTTATTAGCTGCATGACCTGAGGAAAGTTCTAGAATCTTGTGGAAGCCCTAGTTTCCTCAGCTATAAAACAAGGGCAAGAATATTCCTGACTCAGTAGAAAACGAGATAATCCCTTGCAAAGCACTCAGCATTGGGCCGAGGCACATCGCATAAACTCAGCAGGCGGCTGTCTTTTTTTTTTTTTTTTTTTCTAGTTGTCATTTCACTTTTATGGCTGAATATTCCGATGGCCAGAAAGGAAGCTCAGCTCATTAACTGTCCAGCTGACCAAGGCTGCTTCCCAGGTGGGACCGTGCCAAAGGCGTGTCCTGAGAGAGCCAGACCCTGAGTTAACTGTGCTGAGCCCACTCAGAGCGTGAACAGGACAGCACTCCCCCCCCCAGCCCTGGGGCCTGAGCTTTCAGAGTATGTGCCCAGTGCAAGATGTAACTCCCACCCAACTAATCTGAAAGAAGAATCTTTCCCCCTCCTGGAATTATTTATTTTGTAATGAACAAAGGCTAAGGAAGCCCCGTTTAATGTTTTGGCTCGGAGGCTCTGGAGTTTAAACTTCTAACAACCATGGACAAGGATTTTTATTGTGGGCTTGTTCTTACTTGTTAAATCAAATGCAGTATTCAAATCCCCAAGCAATTAAGGGTCAGAGGCTAAGTACCGACAGCAGAAAGTGGCTTTTCTGAGATCAGAGGACAAAGTGTCCGGTTGTCGAGAGAGAGGATTCGAAAAATCGAGCCATGTTTCCAGGCTCCTTAATGTCCAGACCTTGACTGGCCCTAGACCCGCAACTGGCCTCTGAGCGTTCAGGGAGGGGTCTGGTCCTTCCACTGGCCACACCAAGTCCTGGGCAGCAGCCCCAGTTTCTGGTGACCTTGGAGCAGGCATTTAGGTTTGTGCTTTGCTTTGTTTTCTTGTTTGTTTCCTCATGGTAGGGTGGCCTTTCCCTGCTTCTGGGTGGGAACTGGGGGCGGGAGAATGGTTCGGTCCATCTGCACAGCTGTGTTTACCCTTCCATGCCTGGGGCCCCCCAATCTTTCCACCAATCCTCCCTGTCCCCTTCAGCACTTGACATTTGATATCCCTGTGGGCTTTACAACGGATGAGTAGGAGGGGCTGAGGGAGCGTGAGTGCATGTTGGAGGGGGGGTCATGTCTAAAGGGGACCCAGGTTGGAAGTGAAGTAGGAATAGTGGGGAATGCTCTGCTTAAATTCTGAGAATTCTCATGTCTTCCCCTTTCTACCGGTGGCCTAAAGACCAGCTGGAGAGGAAAATACATGCAGAACTCACCCATCTCAGATGGAATAAGACACAGAATGTGTTCTTCTAATCACCAGGTTGTTCAAAATCTTTCTTTGTGGACAGGGGAGGTGCACATGGAATAGAGAGTCTTTGGGGGTGGTCAGAGATAGGACATGTCAAAGCCAATATGATGCTGAAACACAAGCAAATTAAAGAGGCTTTAAGAAAATAGACAAGTAAACAACGCGTTTCTCCAGGGAGCAAATCGAGCTGGTATTAATCAGTCTACTTGTGTTGCCAGATACTCGGCCAAGCCCGGCAGAATGGCTGCCAAGGCAAATCAGGCATTAGGTTTCAGAAATTAAACACGTAATTTTATTTTTCTGCAAGAGGGGACTTTCAGAAAAAGTACCAGTCCTTGTAGACTACTCAGCACACTTTGTCCAGTTTCCTTTAGCCCCAGAGGCTCCAACTCAAGAACGAGATGAACAATGAGAAGCCAAGAGTGACACAGTCGTTTCTTTCTCTCACGAGCTTCCTGGGGGTGGGGCTGGGAGGAGTGGGATAGGGGTTCTGGTTCTGTTTCAAAGGTCCGGTTCCTGACCGTTAGCCAACTTTGTGTGTGTGTGTGTGTGTGTGTGTGTGTGTGTGTTTACAGGACAAAGACCTGAAGGATTGGAAAAGAAAATGAGATACATACAGAGGAAGAATTCACCAAATCAAGGCTGACTGATGAGCGTCCTTATGGATCATGATCAGCTGAGAAGAGCCTGGTCTCTGGACAAATCCCCCTCCCAGCACAAGGAAAAAGGATTAACAGTCAAGCAACAACTCCCCCTCCCCCCCAGGAACCTCACACTTACTAATGATATGAAAGGTTTTTTAAAAGTATATTTTTATTTATTTTAGGGAGAGCCAAAGAATGCATAAAAGAGAGAGAGAGAGAAACATGCATGCCGTGGCACACAGGTGCTGATCAGAGGGACACTTCTGAGAAGTTAATTCTCTATTTCCACCATGTGGACTTGAATTGAGGTCGCCTGGTTTCTCAGCAATTCATTGTCTTGAAAGTTGTTTTTTTTTTTAAACTTTGATCAATGAGGATTATACTTTTTCTTTTTTTGTCATTTATTTGTGTGTGTGTGTGTGTGTATATGTGTGTGTCCTTGTGGAGGCTCAAGGGTAACTTCTGGAATCATCCTGGATAGCTTCTACCTCCTTTTTGCTTTGGTCTAGAATTTTTTAGGGCTCCACTTCCACCTGACCTTTTCACATGGGATCTGGGATCCAAACTCAGGTCCTTCTGCTTTTGAGACAGAGTCTTAACCTCTGAGACATCTCTCCAGCCCCATCAGTGAGGATTATTAAACTCTGTGTTTAGTCCTAGGCCAAGTATTGCCATGGATAGGAAAGAGATAGAAGTAAAGTCGTGGTTGGGACTGGAGAGGTGGCTCAGGGGTTAAGTCTCTGCCTTGCAGTCGGAAAGTCCCGAATTTGGATCTTAGACCCTACGTATAAACGCCGGCGGAAGCGGGGGCAGCCTGCATTTCTGGTCCTGGTAGGGCGGAGCCTGTGAATCCCGGGGCAGAGTAAACAAGGAGCAGGTGGAAGTGGTCCATGGTGGTTCCCGAATTCCCCCTGGTCACACACACACACACACACACACACACACACACGAATAAATAAAACACACACACACACACACACACACACACACACACACGAATAAATAAAAAAAATAAGAAGTAGAGTCCTGGCATCGGGAAGACTTAGGAGGGTGACGATTCTTAATGTGTAGATGAGATGTTGCTGGACCATAGCACTCAACTTCTGCATCAATCTCTACAACTTCCTAGCCACTTCAAAAATATCTTTGTAACCATACTTTAAATTATCATTATCATACACTTTGTGTGTATGTGTGTGTGTATGTGTGTGTCTGCTCTTGTTACTTGGAGCCACTTCCTAAGATTCCAACAATAAGTTTGATGGTCCCAGATGCTGTCAGTAATCTCACTGCAATATTGACATCTTTTCCACATTTCTTCTTAGATACTCTATTTTTTAAAGAAAGTTAGGAACCCCCACAGGAGTTCTGAAGGCAAATAAATCCCAGAGCCCCAGGGTTGGCTTGTTCTGCATTAAAAAGCATGGCATGCTTTCTTTGATCCCATCCTCAAGCTTGGACAGCTGCAGCATCAGCTTAAGCACCTGAAGTCCTTCAGGCAAGACGAGGCCCACCTGTTAGCCCACCCCAGTAATTCAATAAAAACTGATGCCTCTCTTTGTTCAGGGGGAAGTCTGATATCTTTGGGCAGCTTCCTTCTGCTTACAAGCCAAAGCCCACGAAACTCTTGGCCTGTGTCTTTGTGCCAAAAAGGTCCATTACTGACAACATTCTCTTTCAATAGTTAGAAGTTCAGTGAAATGGTTCTCAAACATGCTGTAATTAGCTGGAACACTTTTAAGATCCTTGAAGTCCAAGTTACCTGCTCCCCCTGCTAATTAAACAGACTCTGGGGGTGCCTCCTTAAGTCATCAGAGCTCCCAGATAATTTCAGTATCACCAAGTGTGAGGTCCACTTATCTCTAAGGAATCAGAAATGGAAGGAACAGTTGCTACAGGTTTTGAATACAATGTAAAGGAATAAGGATGATTTACACAGGAGCAGTTAAAGAGATACAAGGGGAAAACAGCAAACTTTTTTTTTAGTGTGTGTGTGCGTGCGGGCGGCACATTGTTTTTTAAACAGTGTCGTGTAGCCCAGACTGGTCTCAACTCAAAATACGTGGTGGAGAATGATGATCGTGAACTCTGATCCTCCTGATTCCACCTCCCAAAGTGCTAGAAATACAGGCTCATACCATTGTGTCCAATTTAGGTGGCACTGGGGACTGATCCCAGGGCCCCATGGACACTAAGTGAGCACTCTTATCAACTGAGCTACATTTCCAGCTACCTTATGTAAGGAAAAGAATAGTAAATCTGGAGTAAGATTTGAGTGGAAGATTTAACAGAGAAACAAAAAAATTATACTCAGACCTCACTTCTAATTACCTTTTTGTATGTGCATGAGAGAGAACAGAGAACACACAAGCATATTATTCATGGCACAAAAGTGGAGATCAGAGAACAACCTTTGGAAGTCAGTGGGCTTCTGGTAATGGAACTCGGTGGCTTCGACAATCATCCAGGATTGCTTCTACCTCCTTTTAGCTTTTAGGATTTCCCAGGCTCTGCCTTCCTGATCTATTAGTGGAGGCCTCACCTGTTTGTTTTTTTACGTGGGACCTGGAATCCGAACCCTGTCAGGACCTTCTGCTTGAGAGGCAGAGTCTTAATCCCTGAGCCATCTCTTCAGTCTTGATTTGTTTTTTTTAAATGTCAGAGTAACCCGGATATGTTTCATTATCTGCGAAGAGATAGTATTTACCACTTGTAACTGTTAAGTATCTTGTGGGGAGTTATTTTGAAACAAGGTTGCATTTCTTAAATGACTAGGAGAACTATTGACAGAATTAGGAAAATCAGGTGCAAATAAAACAAGACCACTATAGACAGGTGTTTGGAGGTATTACATCGAAGAACTGCCTTTAAACGCTTGAGATGTGGCATGGTATTCACACGTGGGGATGGTGCACGGCTGAATGGGCCTCAAGAAGGTATCAGTGGCTCCACGAGGACTTGTCGAGAGCCCTTTTGCTGGGAAGCCGTCAGCCTGGGGCTGCACTACCTGGAGCGCGAAGTACTTGGTGGCAAACCTCAGACCTGCGGCGAAGGGCGCGCAGGTGCCCTCCGGCTCACTGCGCAGGCGCGCGGAGAGGAGCGGGGCGTGGCCGCGGCGCGTGGGCGTGGCCGCGGCGGCGCGCAGGCGTCCTGGCGGCGGGTCCCTGCGGCTCAGGATGGAGGGTGAGTGGGTAAACAAGCCCGGGCCGGGCGGCGGGGCCGGGTGTCGGTGCATCGCCGCCCCGGCCTGAGGGTCCAGAAGGCGCAGGGATCAGGGAACTGGGAGAAGGCCAAGAAATACGCCGCCTGCCCGGCCCTGGGAAGTGGGGCGTCCCTGCAGCTCTTGAGTCTGGGAGGCGCCCGGGCAAAGAGAGCCCCGGACTAGGACCGCGTGTGAGGCTGGAGGGCTGCGTCCGGGAGGAGGAGCGGCGGGGGCGGGCCCGGGACGCGGCTGCCGGTTGGAGGGCGGGGTGGGCCGGTGGGCGGGAGCCCCAGTGCCGGGGAGGGCGGGGGCGGGGGTGGGCGGTGGCTCCTGCTGGGCCCCATCAGCGACCGAACTCCCGGGGACCTGGGGGAAGGGTCTGTCATCGGGAGGGCTGGTGACCCCCGATTGAGCTTGCTATGGCCCTGGGGGATGCCGAGGGGCTGGCGGTAAGACACAGGGTCAGAAGGATGGCCAGGGGAGCGAGGCTCCTAGGCGCAAAGGTGCCAGGGTCCTGCGAGGTGCCCTGCGGAGCGCTTCCTTGTTTTCTGCGCTCTGGGCCCCTGCCGGTCTGACCCAACTCACTCCTGTTCTGATGCTGATAAGATTCTTCACCTCCGGACCGGCAGGTTCCTGAACCTGCCAGCCTCCCAATTGCCTTGAAGATCAAATAATATAAGTGCCCTAAAGTGAAAGGCAAGGTGTTTGTATTGGGGACCTTATCTGCCAGGAAGTAAAGTGGGCCAACTTATTTCCGTAAAGAGTGATGACTGAGGAACTGCACTGAAGGCATTGCAAGGAAGGGTATTGAATGAGGAAGGTTAGAGCTGCGGCTTGAACTTTGAAGAAAATCCAGGATTGGGAACAGAATACCCTGAGAATGGATCCGATGATTTGGCGGAGGAAAAGAGAGAAAAACATGAACACAATTTGGTCTACACAAGAACAGTGTTGAGAGTGTAGCTTCCCCTTCTGAACGTTAGCTACGTTATACTCCCATGTAGAAAGTTCCCCACCCACTGATTTGAAGATAAGGAAAGGGTATTGAATTAAGTTTCCAGGTGCATAACTCTTACAAACCTTTCTTTGAGAAATCGTTCTCAGCCTGTGGCATTAGAAAAGGTATGGCTGATTTACAGAGAAGACCAAGTGCATGTTAGGAGATAAGTACTTAGAAAAATATGAATGTAGAATCCGGTTGCGGTGGCACAAGCTTGTAATCCTGTAATAACTGGAAGGTGGAGGTGGGAGGATCAGTTCAGGGACAGCCTGGAAGAAAGGACCGGCTGTAAGAACGAAGTAATAGTATTTTGTCAAGATGGTAGTCAGGGGCTACAGAAATGGCTCAAGGGTTAATTAAGCCTTATGCCTGGATCTTAGTTGGGATCTCAGATCAAGCCTGGGAAACCCTAGAGCAAAAAACAAGGAGGTAGAGCAATGCAGGATTCCCTTGGGCCTTGGCAGGCATGCACAGTGCCCTCTTCTGCACCTTACCCCCCCCAAAAAAAATCTGCATTTGGTATGGGATGTTTGTTTTACTTGATATATCCTGATCATCTAAAACAGTACTCAGCATGTAATGGGTGCTTATCACACATTTTTTAGAGTCAATAAATGGAAAGTTTATGAGACAGAGTCAGCACATCTGGATCCTACTGCCATTGAGAATTTACTAGTAAATCAACCATGGAACTTGGTCCTTTACACTCTGAAGTGTGAGGTATCTCATCACCACATAGTTACATTAGCGCCCTTTGTGACGCAGCTCTAAAATAGGAGCCTGAAAGTAAAACTGAAATTTTACTTTCAAGAAGACTTTATAAGTATCTTTTAATTTGTGTGTGTCTGCACATATATGCATGTGTGCACAGTAGACATGTAGAGGTCAGAGAACAGCACACTGGGAGTCAGTTTCCCCCTCCCACTTTTTCTTGAGACAGTCTTGCTATTTCTGCCACTATGCTCATCCTGTGCTTCTGTTTGCTTCTCCTATCTCCATCCCACCATTGGAGAGCTGAGCGTACAAACCCCAGATGCATCTGGATTTTTTCTTTAATGTGGGTTCTTGGCCTCAAACTCATTGCAAGCAAGTGCTCCTACCTGCTGAGAAACATTTTGTAAGAAGGGGGAAAGGGGCTGGAGAGATGACTCAGGGGTTAAGACTCCCAAGCAGAAGGTCCTGAGTTCAGATCCCAGGTTCCACACTTCTGGCCCTGGTGGGCGGAGTCTGGGAAATCCCAGAGCAAAACAAGAAGGAGGTAGAAGCACTCGAGGATGATTCCTGAAGTCACCCTTGGTCCTTCAGAGGGACACACAGTGTCTCTGACACACATACACACACACACACACTAAATTTTGTTTTTTTAACGTGGGACCTGGGATCCGAACTCAGAACCTTCTGCTTGTGAGACAGAGTCACAACCCCTGAGCCATCTCTCCAGCCCACTAAATTTTTTTTTAAAAGAGGGAAAAAGTTAGGTTTAGTGGTAGAATGATTATTTGCCTAGCATATGCAAGGCCCAGGTTTCATCCCCAGCACCTAAAAAAAAACTACCAGCTTCCTAAAAAAAAAGGAAAATGAAGAAATGTAATTAGGCTTGCTTTTCTAATACCCAATTCTTTAATTACAAGGCTTATTTTTCATTTTCTAAAAAAATTATTTGATCACAATTTTATATGTATATTAATGTATTTTGGCCATATTTTCTCATGTTGCCCCTCCCACTTAATCTCTTCTTTCCAATAAGTTCCTACTTTCATATCTTTGTGTGTGTGTGTGTGTGTCCTACCTAGTGCATTTACTTAGTTTCTGTGAATATAAGTGGGGGGGTTACCAGTGGCTACAAGGTTAAAAGTATGACTTTTCCTCTCCCAGCAGCCATTAACTGTCCATAGTTTCTAAGGGAAGGGTGGGGCCTTGTGAGTCACTCCCCCTTCCATAATGGAATGCCAGTGGTCCCAGTCTCTGCTACCTACTGTGTTCATGAGTGCAAGAGCCATGTCATGTTTGAAGACAGAGGTCACAGTACTCCTTCCCAGCCTGGGGCGCTTCCATTCTTTCTGCTCTCTCCTTATCAAAATTTCCTGAACCTTGTGGGTAATAAAAACGTTTTGGGCTTAGGACTCAATAATCACTTATTCTCAGCAGTCTGACTAGTTGGTCTTTGCACTAATTAACCAAAGCCCACTCATTGCAAATGCAAGGTTTTTTCCTAACCAAAGCTGAGAACAAATACCGATCTGTTGATGTAAAGATAAATATCTAGAAGTTGCTGAAGTCTATTCAGCAAAGCAGTAGTAGTAGGTTCCCCCTATTATGGCCTCTGACTTCCATCTGAGCTTCTGAGCAGGTTTTCTTTTTTTTTTTTATTATTATTATTATTATTTATTCAACTGTGTGTATGTGCGCGCGCGTGTCTGTGTGTGTGTGTCTGTGTATGTGTAGAACCACGGACGAATTCGCGAACCACCATGGACGCCTCCACCTCCTTCTGCCCCGGGATTCACAGGCTCCGCCCTACCAGGACCAGAAGCGCAGGCCGCCCCCGCTTCCGTCTGGCGTCTATACGTGGGATCTGGGATCCGAACTCGGGACCTTCCGCCTGCAAGGCGGAAGCTTAACCTCTGAGCCACCTCTCCAGCCCCCTGAGCAGGTTTTCAAGAGCAGACATTGAAAACACTCCGAAAAGTGGTTCATTACCCCCATGGCATGCATGCCGTTGTTGTACCAATGCACACATTTTGCCTGGTAGATTTGTAGTGTAGCTCACAGGGTCCACAGCTGGGTAAAACCTTGGTTGAATTGTTGCTACTAGTAGATAACATATAGCACCTGTCGCTATGAAAGCTTGGCAGCAGGGAGAAAGCTTCCAGCTTAATTTTTCTGTATCCACAACCAAAGTGAGTTGTATTTTAAGCAGTAGGGTCTTACCAGATAGTTTGGTGGGTGACCAAGAGCGTTGGCTCTAGACTGTAGTGTGTGTGTGTGTGTGTGTCAGAGGGCACTGTGTGTGCCTGTGGAGGCCCAAGGGTGACTTCAGGCATCACCCTGACCTGCACTTCTCTTTGCTTTACTCTGGAGTTTTCCAGGCTCTGCCATCCAGAGACAGAAGTACAGGTCTGATTTTTTTTTTTTTTTTTTTTTAATGTGGGATCTGGAATCCAAACTCAGATCTTTTTGTTTTTGAGGCAAAGGCTTTAACCCCTGAGCCATCTCTGCCATCTCTCCAGGCCTAGACTGTATTGTTTTGGGAGCCTCTGTGACCTTTCTGTCCAAAGAGCTCATAAGGTGATTCCCATATCTGTCACTGGTATTTCTGTGATTTCTGGGAATAGCATTTCCCACCAGAGTACCTGCTTTCTAACTCCTAAAGAGTCTTTCAAAAAGTGTTGGAGCTGGGGCTGGAGAGATGGCTCAGGGGTTAAGACTCTGTCTCGGAAGCAGAAGGTCCTGAGTTCAGATCTCAGGTCCCACATAAAAAAAAAAGCCTTAAGAAAATGGCATCGGCCAACACCCCCCCCAATAGGTGGAGCCTGGGAAATCCCAGAATGAAGCAAGGAGGTAGAAGCAATCCAGGATGATTCCCAAAGTTACTCTTGGTCCTCCATAGGGACACATGATGCCCTCTGACTCTCTCTCTCTCTCTCTCTCTCATACACACACACACACACACACACACACACACATAAAATAAATTTTTTAAAAAAATGTTAGAGCTGGTAAGATGGCTCAGTGGGTAAAAGTGCTTGCCAGGAAACGTGGTGACCTAAGTTCATCTCTCAGAACCACAAAAGGCCAAATACAGAGGCTCAGGTCTGTAATCCCAGCAGTCCTGTATAGAGATGAGAGGCAGAGACAGGAGAATTGGACAGAAGGATCTCTGGCCAGCTAGACTGGAGTATACAGAGCAGCAGAAACAGGAGGCCCTGCCTCAGCAAGGCAGCAGAAACAGGAGGGCCCTGCCTCAGCAAGGCGGAGAAGGAAGCTGCCTCTGAAAGCTGTCCTCTGGCCCGCACACCTGCGCTGTGCTACTCATGCCCCCCACCCCACAATAATAATAATAACAAGTTTTAGGGCCGATGAGATGGCTCAGCAGGTATAAGTGCCGGCACACAAACTTGGTGACTTGAGTTTGATCCCCAGAGCCTTCATTGTGGAAGGAGAGAGTCAGCTTCCAAAAGTTGTCTCCGACCTCTGTACTCGTGGTATATCCACGCCCTTCAGCAGTAAAGGTGTAGCTTAGTGGTAGAGCACCTGTCCAGCTGTACAGAACCCTGGATTTAATCTCAAGTATCTATATATATGATATGTGTCTATCTATTATATACATGCAGGGTATATCCCATGCACACATAACATATAGCATAAAGTCTTAGAATTTGGGATGGCATCCCAGGTTAAAACCTTTGCCTCAAAGACTTGAGTTCAGATCCCCAGATCCTACATAAAAATGCCAGGCAGAAGTGGTGACAGCTTGTAATTTTGGCCCTGGAAGGCAGAGCCTGGTAAAGCAGTAAGGCAAAGCAGTAAGGAAGATGGAGCAATCCAGGACAAGGCCCATGTCACTTTGGAACCCCATTAGGTGCACAGTGCCCTCTTCTACACACACGTGTGCGAAGCCACACTTAAACGCAAAAAAAAAATTTTTTTCTCAGAATTTAAAATCTGGTTTTCTTAGGTCTATAGGTGATATAGTCCCTACTGTTGATCTTTATCTTGCTTATGAAGAGTTCAACACTAAGGATTTGTTTTGTTTTTTGAGACAGGCTCTCATGTAGCCAAGGCTGCCCTTGAACTCCCGGTCCTCTGGCCTCTGTGTTTGTTCCTGGGATTGCAGAAGTGCACCACCACACCTGGCTCAATGTCTTTTGTGGTCTTGGATGAACTTTTAAAAGTTCCCTTTTTTCACTAGCAGTTTCCCAGAAAAGGTTGGAAGAAGCAGCAACACTGAAAACCCGTCACCTTCTACGTAGAGGGGAGAGAAAGAGACACACAGACCTGTAGAGAAAGACGAAGATAATTGGTGAATAATTGTACCAAACAAGTTGAGATTCTGGAGAATTCAGCCCGTATTCCATTGTGGCTGTATACTACATCCTGAATTCCTTAGCCAACCTTCCTTCTTTCCTTCTTCCTTATTTTTTTTGGGGGTGGGGGTTCCACAAGGTTCCTGAATTTAGCTTTGAACTTCTAATGTAACTAAGAATGACCTTGAACTTTTGATCCTCTTCCTTAATCTTCCAGGTGCTGGAAATACAAGCATGCACTACCGTGCATTTCACTTTTTCTGTGTGTTGTTTTTTTTATGGGGGCATGGGAGCGGGTCTCTGTAGCGCAAGCCTTCATTGAATTTATAATGATCCTCCTGAGTGATGGAGTTATAAGTGCTTGAGTTCAACCCACTTAAGGTTGTGTTGCTTCTGCTTTAGGACTATTATGCATAAAGACATTGTGAATATTTGTGTGTTATAGGTCTTTGGAGGGAAATATAGTTTGCTTTGTTTGGATAAATAGTTAGAAATTGTGTGGCATGTGTATGGTTGACATGTATTTCAGTTTTTTGCTTTTTTTTTTTTTTAAGAAAACTGGCATGCTGGTTTTGCAAAGCAGCTGTATTATATTGCCTTCCCACAAGCAATGAGAGCAATTCCAGTTGTTTTATGTACCCACAATCAGCATTCTCAATCTTTTCTATTTTAGCCATTCTGTTGAGTAGGATAGTATCCCATGGTGACTTTTAATTTGCATTTTCCTAATGACTAATGGTGTTAAGTCTCTCTAGTGCATCTATTCAAATTTGTGTTCACTCTTTATTGGGCTTTTACTTACTTAATGGAGTTTCGGAGCTAATTATTTAAAGACTTCAGCATAAACAGGTTTTGTGTTTGTTTTCAGCGTACAGATGAGTGTGATGGATATGGCCCCTCAGCACTAACCGGAATAGAAGTGTCGTTCTGCCTGTGTAAATAGCTAAGGAAAGATACGAGGAACTG
Source organism: Typhlomys cinereus (assembly GCA_023101885.1). NCBI lineage: Eukaryota > Metazoa > Chordata > Mammalia > Rodentia > Platacanthomyidae > Typhlomys > Typhlomys cinereus. Next base: position 6,370,686 of record JALPQD010000063.1, on the reverse strand, counting down.
GAAATGGTGTGGCATGCTACCTTCTTTGCCTGGGATAGATGACCCTTCTCTCTTCAACCTGTTCTGGAAAATGCTGTTTTTCCCCCCTTGACTTTTTGTTATGATACCCGTTGGTTAGGCTCCAGCTGTTGTGCTATCCTATAGCTGTGTTGAAAGTGTTTATTTTAATCATATCTTTCTGTCCGGTAGGTACATTTCATCTTCCTCATTCACCCTGGGGGATGACCAACTGCCAAATAACCTCTTAGAGACATCGGAGACCCACTAAAAAGCCAAGTGAAATAAATATGGGCTCATTGAGACCTGGGATTCAAGTATCACTCTAGTTGTAAGAGGAGAAAGCATGGCTCATTTTGCCTCATGACCGGTTAAAACTCGATGGCGTTTTCACGTGTGCGTGTGTGCTCCTCTAGCCAAATGAAACACTTGAGAGAAGTCAGAAGTGGTGCCATTAATTAATTGTAGGGTGATGTTACTGTCATCTCTCTCGACAGACTGGAGATCACATTTCAGTTATAACTTGTTCCTTCAGCGAAAATATTGGCATTTTCTGTGGTTATTTCCTCTAAGGAATCTAAACACACCCACCACCAACAGCAGCAGCTGTGGGCTGAGTAAGTTATTTTCCATTACTGATCTCCAGTCTTAATTGGATAGAGGAATCTGCACTAGGTTTACTATTTCTTTTTTTAAATTAATTTATTTTTAAATTGTGTGTGTGTGTGTGTGTGTGTGTGTGTGTGTGTGTGTGTGTGTGTGTGTATCTAAGGGACTTGTGACTGTTTGGAGGACCAAGGGTGACTTTGGGAATCATCCTGGATTGCTTCTACCTCCTTGCTTCACTCTGGGATTTCCCAGGCTCCACCCACCAGGATCAGAAGTATGGGCTGCCTGGTGTTTCTATGTGGCACCTGGGATCTGAACTCACAACCTTCTGCTTCAGAGACAGAGCCTTAACTCCTGAGCCATTTCTCCAGCCCTCATACATTTATTTTTAATAGCATGTGTACATTCCCACCTTGTACACGTGGAAGTCAGAGGCAATGTAGTGGAGTCAATTTTCTTCCATTTTACGAGGCTTTAGCTTCTGGGTCTAGAACTCAGGTCTTTAAGCTTGCAACAGCAGCCCTATGCTGACTATTTCAAAAGGGAAATGGAGTCAGATGCAGTAGGCACACCTGTAATCCTGGCACTTGGGTGGCTGACCCAGAAGGATTTTTAAAAAGCAAGATCTGTATCCAAAAAAGAAAAAAAAAGTGGATGGAAGGAAAAGGTGGGTGAATAGCAAAAGTAATGGGAGCTACTGTTCCAGAATGTTTCGTTAAGGGAGGTTGTGAGGTGTTTACGTGAGGGCGATTTATAACATTGAGGTCATTTGGGTTTCAGGAGGGAAAGCATGAGATTTTTTTTTTTATTATTTAATTGTGCGTGTGTGAGTGTGTGTGTAGAACCACGGATGAATTCGGGAACCACCATGGACGCCTCCACCTCCTCCTTGTTTACTCTGCCCCGGGATTCACAGGCTCTGCCCTACCAGACCAGAAACACAGGGCGCCCCGCTTCAGGGCAGCATCTATACGTGGGGTCTAGGATCCGAACTCAGGACCTTCCGCCTGCAAGGCAGAGGTTTAACCCCTAAACCACCTCTCCAGCCCCGAAAAGTATGAGATTTCTTAAATTGTCAACTTTGTTGTGATTTGACAAAACTTGTAATTTCCTGGAGCAGAATGCTACTTGTTCAGGTCAGAAAGAGCAAGGCATGGTGGTGGCACAGCCTGGCAGGAGGTGGAGGCGGTGTGCTGAGCAGCCCAAGGTCAATGTCAGCTACCGTGGGTGAGTTCAAGGCCAGCCGGTGCCACCCAAGACCCTGTCTGAAAACCAACAAAAACATCGGCAGTCACCGAGAGAAGTGGGATAGCTTAGGGCGTCAACAGTGAGAGCCAGGCAGATCCACCCCTCCTGGAAGTGATACTGAAGCAAATCGCTTCCAGAAATTTGATGCTAAAGATTTCAGATGAGGAACTGATGTCATTAATGTCATTAATATGGTCATATTCAAGGGGGGAGAAAAGAAGCTCAACTGAAAACAAATTGTGGGCCTGGAAAGATGGCTCAGTGACATACGAGCCGAGGGTGGGAGTTCAGTCCCCAGATCTCAGCACAGTGTGGGGCAGGGGCAGTAGCCACTTGTAACACAAGGCAGGAATGCAGAACCTTGAAATCCCTAGACTAAGCTGGCTAGCCAGGCTCACCCTGTAGGTGAGCTCTGAGCTCTTAGAAATTCAGTCTCAAAAGCATAAGCTAGAGAGTTTTTTATTATGATTCCTGCCTTTGACCTTGGGCCTCTACCTCTTTATACATGTAGGTATGCTTGAAAGCACACTTCATACACACAAACACATACAAATGGAAAAAGAAAAAAAAAAAGGTGGGCTAATAAGACAACTGCGTCAAGCAGTTCTTTAAAAAAAAGTTTATTTTTATATGTATTTATTTGAGAGAGGAGGAGAAGGTGCGCGGTGGAGATCAGAAGGAGATTCTTAGAAGTCAGTTTTCTCTTTTCACCATGTGGGCTCAAGGGACTGGACTCAGGTCGCCAGGTTTGTACAGAGGCACCTGTACCCATTGAGTCATTTCCTCCCTCCCCTCCCCTCCCCTCCCCTCCCCTCCCCTCCCTCCCTCCCTCCCCTCCCCTCCTGTACTTTCCTCTCTTCTCTCTTTCCTTTCTTTCGTTTCCTTCTTTTTTGTATTTTTTTTATGACAGGGTCTCATAAATCCCAAATTGTCCTTAAATAACTGAGGATGACCTTGAACTTCTAATCTTCCTTCCTTCCTTCCTTCCTGGGGTTACATGTATGCTCATCAGCCTAGTTTTATGCAAGTATTGGGGATTGAATTGAACCCAGGGCTTTGCATGTGATAAAAAAGCATTCTAACAACTGAGCTGCATTCCTGGCCCAATAAATTAATTTATTATTCAAAAAGAATTTCTGTTAAGTTCCCATTCCTTAATAGAAGTAAGAAATATTTAAAGGATGTGTGAAAAGGAGAGATCATGCAGTTTGGAGGAAAGAAATTCAAATTCATTTTGCTTGTTTTTAAGACAGTCTTGCCATGCCCTAGTACTCAAATTGTAAATTTGTGCCACTTAGTCTAACCACTCAGTTTTTTTTAAATTTTTTAAAATTATTATTTATTCAACCGTGTGCATATGCGTGTGTATGTGCGTGCGTGTCTGCGTGTGTGTCTGTGTATGTGTAGAACCACGGACGAATTCGCGAACCACCATGGGCGCCTCCACCTCCTTCTGCCCCGGGATTCACAGGCTCCGCCCTACCAGGACCAGAAGCGCAGGACGCCCCCGCTTCCGCCTGGCGTCTATACGTGGGATCTGGGATCCGAACTCAGGACCTTCCGCCTTGCAGGCGGAGGCTTAACCCCTGAGCCACCTCTCCAGCTCAGTTTTTTTTTTAAATTCAATTGTGTGTGTATGCGTGTGTGTGTGTGTGTGTGTGTGTGTGTGTGTGTGTAGAACCACGGACGAATTCAGGAACCACCATGGACCACCTCCACCTCCTCCTTGTTTACTCTGCCCCGGGATTCACAGGCTGCGCCCTACCAGGATCGGAAACGCAGGATGCCCCCGTTTCGGCCCGTGACTATACGTGGGGTCTAGGATCCGAACTCAGGACCTTCCGCCTGCAAGGCAGGCTTAACCCCTGAGCCACCTTTCTAGCCCCCAACTACTCAGTTTTTTAAAACAATTTTGAGGAGCCAGAAAAATGGCTTAGTGGGTAAGGCGCCTACTCACGAGCCTTCAGTTCTATCTCCAGAAGCCCATGCAGTAGAAGAAGAGAAGTAATTTCTTTTAAGCTGTCCTCTGGTCTCTACCCATATGCCATGGCATTGTATGTGTTCTGTCTCTCTCCGTCTCTCTCTCTTTCTTTTTCTCTTTCTCTCATAAATAAATATTTTAAAAAAATACTCTGAGGGCTGGAGAGATGGCTCAAGGGTTAAGACTGCCTCCAAGCAGAAGGTCCTGAGTTCAGATCCCAGGTCCCATGTAAAAAAACACCAGGCAGAAATGGCCTGCACTTCTGGCTCTAGTAGGCAGAGCCTGGGAAATCCCAGAGTGAAGCAGAAAAGGAGGTAGGAGCAATCCAGGATGATTCCTGAAGTCATCTTTGGGCCTCCACAGGGACATATGGTGCCCTCTGACACACATATTCAAAATGAGTGAATAAAGTTTAAAAAAATAATACTTTGAAATTCAAAATATTCCCTCCCCTGTCTTCCTCCCACGCAGTCCCAGAACGTGTCTCCTGTCTCAGCCTGCTGAATAGCTGGGAGCCCAGCTGGGAGCCCAGGTGGTAGTTTAGGTGGGAGCCCAGGTGGTAGTTTAGGTGGGAGCACAGGTGGGAGCTTAGGTGCACGCCGCAGCTCTGGTTGGGATTCACATTCTTAGCTTTGATTACTTCTTTTCATTCCCTTCCCCAGAAAGATAATATTTAACATGTGGAATTCAGTTTTTAAGGCTTTGGATCTTTTGAGTTGGGTTCAAAGTAAACAGAGATGCTGTGAACTCCTGATCCTCCTGCCTCGGCGTCTGGGTGCCGGGCTCGAGGTGTGAGCTCCCCTTGCAGTGAGTGGTGGCAGAGGCCCAGCATCCTCCTAGACTGGGGAATGTCGTGCTCCGGGGGTCTGCACATGCTGCACTGATTTCATAAGTCCATTTTCTGTTCTCTTTTCAAAGCTAAACGCTTCTTTTACCCTTACCTCTTGCCGTTCATTTGAAGAACAGAGGCATATTAAAAACCCCAGCGTTTCCTGGTGCATTCATTCTGTCAGGTAGGTAAAGAATTACAATATTGAATTACAGTTACCCTCTCTCCTACCACTCCCCACCCCCCCAAAAAGTTGCTGTGTTTCAATTGTGTGTCTTGCTGTCAACTTGAAGATGAGACTGTTGGTTTGCGCTGTTGTTATATTGTGCTTTCAAGTGTGTGGATGTGTTCCTGCACAGAGACAGAGGTCAATTTTGGGAGTCGTCTTCTGTGACCATTCTCCACCTGATTTTTAAAATTTTTACTTATTGCTATTGTGTGTGTGTGTGTGTTTGTGAGAGAGAGAGAGAGAGAGAGAGAGAGATACACAAGTGTGGCACTTGTGAGCCGTGGTGCACACGTAGCGTTCAGAGGACCAAGAGCCGCTTTGTGGAGTCAGCTCTTTCCTTCCACCTTTCTGTGGCTCTGGGGATCCGAGGTTGCCAGGCATAGCAGCAGGCGCCTTTATGTGTTGAGCCTGCTCACTGGCCTCCACCTTGTTTTTTGCGGCCGAGTCTCTCACTAAACCTGCAGCTCGCTGCCTGATTGGCCAGCAAGCCCCCATCTCTCTCTCTCTGCCTTTCCTGCTTTGGGATTCTCGGTTCACGCTCACACCTGGCTTTCTTACGTGAGTGCTGGGGATCCAAATTCAGGTCCTTGTACTTGTGCGGCAAGTGATTTCATTGGCTGAGGCATTTTCCCAGACCCACCTATTGTCCTGTTACTATTAGGCGTGCGTCAGTGCAGATAATTCTCAAAGCAGATGGAACTTTCCATCGATTCTTGGATATAAACTTCGTTCTGGCTAAACTAAACCTTTCTCTTTAGTAAGTTAGGCATGCATGTGTCTAAGAGCATTCCTAATATCTGGGAGGCAATCTTTTTTGTTAGGGGAGAAGAGGGAGAAGGGTAAGGTATTGGATTAGGATTGAACTCAGAGCCCTATACATGCTAGACAAGCGCTGGACCACCAAGCTGCTTCCCACAACCTTGAGCTCCTCACCCTCCTGCCTCTGCCTCTCAGCAGTGGGATTCTAGAGCTCTTCGTGTGTTTGTTTCTAATGCACTGTTTGGTGGAACCCAGAGCTAAACAGGAGCCCCGCCCCAGCCACCTACCCTGCTTGAGTGCTAAGTTTCAAGCAAGTCACAGTAGAACACAGCAGCTAAGCCAGAAGTACTACAAAAAGCTATTTGCAATGGAAAATTTTAATTAGATATAGATTTGGACTTTTTATATGTGTTTTATGAATATATTTATTGAGAATAAAAGCATAATTACTACATTTACTTCAATTTGACGGTTTTTTTTTTAATTTTTTTTTTATTATTATTAGTTATTCAACTGTGTGTATGTGCGCGCGCGCGTCTATGTGTGTGTATGTGTGTGTCTGTGTATGTGTAGAACCACGGATGAATTCGCGAACCACCATGGACGCCTCCACCTCCTTCTGCCCTGGGATTCACAGGCTCCGCCCTACCAGGACCAGAAGCCCAGGCCACCCCCGCCTCCATCTGGTGTCTATACGTGGGATCTGGGATCCGAACTCGGGACCTTCCGCCTGCAAGGCGGAGGCTTAACCCCTGAGCCATCTCTCCAGCCCAATTTGACGGTTTTTTTAAAGTATTTTATTTGAAAAATAAACAAGGAGGGGAAGAGGGAGAGAGAGAGAGAGAACACATCACTTATATGGAAGTCAGAGGATAACTCTTGTAAGTTGGTTCTCTCTTCCTACCATGTAGACTCCAGGAATTGAATTCAGGTCACTAGGCTTGAATGAAGGAGCCTTTAGCATCCTGGCATGCATGTGGAGATCAAAGGACAACTTTTATTTAGTTAGTTGTGTGTTTGTTTGTATCAGAGGGCACTGTGTATCCTGGTGGAAGACCAAGGGTGACTTCGGGAATCATCCTGGATTGCTTCTACCTTCTTTTTGTTTTGGTCTGGGACTTCTCAGACTCCTCCTACCAGGGCTGGAAGTGCAGGCTGCTGCCCTTTCCAGCTGGCGTTTTTTTACATGGGACCTGGGATCTGAACTCAGGACCTTCTGCTTATGAGACAAAGGTTTTAACCCCTGAGCCATCTCTCCAGCCCCAGAGGACAACTTTTGAGAATTTTTTTCTCCTTCTGTTGTGAACTCCACTGATCAAATTCTATATAGTCAGCAGGCTTCATTCACACTTTACCCACACTAGCCCCGAAATGGAGGAATTCTCATTTCCAGCTAATAAAATGCTAACTCTGCCTTAGAGTCCAGCAAAATGGATATACCAAATGCTCCAACGTCAAAATGTATCACGTACTGGAAACGAAAAGTGAAATCAGAATATATGCGGCTTCGACAGCTCAAGCGGCTTCAGGCAAATATGGGCGCAAAGGTAAAGGACAGCTCCCGGCACTGGCCCCCAGTTGCTTAACGTTCCTTCCACAGAGGGGATGGGATTTTGCCCTTCTTGACTTGTGCTGAACCTCAGCTGTCCTTTCTTTGGCTTTGCTAGGCTCTGTATGTGGCAAATTTTGCGAAGGTTCAAGAGAAAACTCAGATCCTCAATGAAGAATGGAAGAAACTTCGTGTCCAGCCTGTTCAGTCCATGAAGCCTGTGAGTGGGCATCCTTTTCTCAAAAAGGTACTTTTGGGCGTTGAGTCAGTTTCTCTCCCTTCCTTGAGTGTGAGGCTACTGTCTCTGTATCTGTCACCTGTTAAACACTAACAAGCAAAGGGTAATGGGCGGCTGTCATGGTGTACTTTGAATGATTAGGATTACAAATCCAGCTCGAACAGTAAGTAACCTCTTGGCCTGTCCTTCTTGTCAACTGATAAAGGCGAGGCGCCCCAAGTGGCGGACAGAAGGGTGTTCGGCAGAGAGACCTCTTTCCTTTCTTCTCGTGTGTGCCTGTCAGAGGGCACTATGGGCCTGTGGAGGACCAAGGGTACTTGAGAATCGTCCTGCATTGTGCTAGCTCCTTTTTGCTTTGCTCTGGGGTTGCTCAGGCTCCTTCTTCCAGGGCCAGAAGTGCAGGCTGCCACCATTTTCCCCTGGCATTTTTACATGGCACCTAGGATCCAAACTGACGACCTTCTGCTTGTGAGGCAGAGGTTTAACTCCAAGCCATCTCTCCAACCCAGAGGGACCTATTCATTATAAATGAACACATTTACTTATTAAACTGAATTATAAGTTTAAAAGAGTGGAGGCATGTGCCTGCAATCCCAGCTTCTTAATGATGTCATTTTTTTAGATACAAGAGCAGATAACCTGAGGAGATGATGCTCTTACCAACAGAGGCTGTAGATAGAATTTCTAAACCACTTTGTTCCATGTGTGTGGTCGTCCACAACCCGCATGGCTAAGTGGAAGACCATTGGCTTAAAGTTACATCTTCAGAAGGCTTCTTTATCTCAACCCCTAGAACTTTCAGAGGACAGCTATAATTAATTAATTAATTAATTTTTTCTTTCTTTCTTAGCGAGTAAGTGAGAGAGAGAGAAAGAGAGATGAGAGGGAGAGAGCTTGTGTAGAGTTCAGAGCACAACTTTGAAAGTTTTCCTCTGCCTCCACTGTGTTCATGGCATGCATGTGCATTTCTCGTCCTCTAAATAAGTTAAATATTAGGCTGGAGAGGTGGCTCAGGGGTTAAGACTGTGCCTCGAAAGCAGAAGGTCCTAAATTTGGATCCTAGGTCCCATGTAAAAATACCAGGCAGAAATGCCAGACAGCTGCCTGAACTTCTGGTACTGGTGGAAGGAGCTGGGAAATCTTAGAGCAAAGCAAAAAGGAGGCAGAAGCAATCCAGGAAATTCCCAAAGTGACCTTGGTCCTCCACAGGGACACACAGTGCCCTCAGAGACACACACACACACACACTCTCTCTCTCTCTCTCTTTAAATGAATAAAAAGTAAAGTTTAAGAAAATTAAATAAATATTAAAAATGAATTTCAAAAAACCAGCTAATTTTTTATAAGAATTGGAATAATTCAGGGCTGGGGAGTTGATGCGCCTGCTTAGCATGCATGAAGCCCTGGGTTTGATCCCAGCACCGCACAAAAACAGGTGTGATGGTGCCCACTGTGATCCCAGCACTCAGGACGAAAAATAAATTGGGAAAACACCAGGAACTTTTTGGAAGGAAGCTATGTCTCTTATGATTTTGTTTCCATTTTAATTTTTAGTGTGGTCCAGCCTGGTTTAAACTCACTGTGTAGCCCAGGCTGGCCTCCAACTTGTTCTCTCGCCTCGGCTCCCTGGGGGCTGCAGGCACGTCGTAGCCAGCTTGCCTCTCGTTCCCCCTTGAGCTGTGCGCTTACTTTCCTCCTGCCTCACCCTCTGTTTCAGTGTACCATAGAGAGCATCTTTCCGGGGTTTGCGAGCCAACACATGCTGATGAGGTCTCTCAACACGGTCGCGCTGGTCCCCATCATGTACTCCTGGTCCCCTCTGCAGCAGAACTTTATGGTAGGTACTGCAAGCCCAGCAGCTGTTTGAGCTGCGTAGTTGTCTTCTGCTGATATGGGGGACTCGTGTCAGGGCAAAGGTTATCAGAGTATTTTGCCAAGCGTGGATCCACAGGAAAGAATGTTCTTGTAATTTTCTCACTTTAAAAATGAAGCTTTGTGGGCTGGAGAGGTGGCTCAGGGGTTAAGCCTCCGCCTTGCAGGCGGAAGGTCCCGAGTTCGGATCCCAGATCCCACGTATAGACGCCAGGTGGAAGCGGGGGGCGGCCTGCGCTTCTGGTCCTGGTAGGGCGGATCCTGTGAATCCGGGGGCAGAAGGAGGTGGAGGCGTCCATGGTGGTTCGCGAATTCGTCCGTGGTTCTACACATACACAGACACACACACACACACAGACACATGCGCGCGCGCACATACACATGCACATGCACACAGTTGAATAAATAATAATAATAAAAAAAAAATGAAGCTTTGTGCGGTGGCAATATTGTAGCCAGTGAAGTTTATCCGAGGCGAGATTAGTGCTGATTGAAAACTTTTCCAAGTACTCTGCTGTGACGATTTGAAATATAGTCGGCATTGGCAATTAAAAAAAAAAGTATACATTGAGGGTTGGGAAAATGGCTCAAGGGTTAAAACCTTTGTCTTGCAAGCAAAAGAGCTAAGTTTGGATTCTATGTAAAAATGACTAGAGGATATGGTGGCAGCAATTCCAGCCTGGAAGGCGGAGCCTGGAAAACCTCAGAGCAAGACAATAAGGAGGTAATACAATCCAGAATGATTTATTATTATTATTATTATTCTCTTCAAATATTTAATCAGTTTGGGAAACTCTGTCTCCCAACAGAGGTAAAAATCCAAAGAAAACAGGATTAAGGGGCCCTAAAAAAAATTGGGCTAAGGTGGAGGAAGAGTTGAGGTTGGGCTACAGTGATTCTTGATGTCACCCTTGGGTCTCCACAGACACCCACACTCAGAGTTCCTTCTTGTGTGCACGCACACACATAAATACAGATAGATGATAGATAGAGAGAGAGAAAGAGAGAGAGATGGCATAAATCTATATAGATGGCTATATAGATATGGGAAAACCTCTCTGACCTGCTAGATTAGAGGTCTCCAGACGGGAGTCAGCTCTAGGAGTAAAACTGCAGAGTAATTTTACTTGCTATTGGGCATCTAAGAATGGAAGTGTTGGGCTGGGGTTGGAACTAAGCCATAAGACTGTGCTTGGCCCTGGCTTTGATCTTCAGCATGCCAAAAAGAAAAATCTGGTTGTACTTACCGTTGTACTTACCCTCTGCTGAATGCTCCCCGAATCCTTCAGTGTTGTTCATCATCCATAGATATTTATAACCTATATTGGCATGAATTGTAACCATACTTTTTTATTTTGGGGAGAAGATGGTGTATTTCACAGAATACCTTAAGATTTGCTGGTCTCTGAAAGTTGATACTGGTTCTTTTGTTTATTTATTTATTTATTCATTTATCTACTTATTTATTTATTTATTTATTTCTATGTGTGTGTGTGTGTGTGTATCAGTCAGAGGGCACTGTATGTCCCTGTGGAAGACCAAGGATGACTTTAGGATCATCCTGGATTGCCTCTACCTCTTTTTTGCTCTGCGATTTTCCAGGCTCCGCCCTCCAGGGCCAAAAGTGCAGACCTCTCCCCTTTCTGTGCCATTTCTGCCTAGCATTTTTATGTGGGACCTGGGATCCGAACTCAGGACCTTTTGCTTTTGAGGCAGAATCTTAACCCCTGAGCTTCCAGCCCCATATTGGCTCTTTTTTTAATTAATGAGATAATCAATGGTAAGACAAGACTCCAATTTTCTCTTACTGTTTTACTCTACTTTGTAATGTTTTCTTGTAAAGCAAAATGGCCAGCGTCTCTGTCCAAAGGGATTTTTCAGAAAACTCATGAATTGAATGAGTGGATAAAGGAATGAATGAATGAATACTTAGCAAAGATTCCATTGGACAAGAAAGAGGCTGTACATAATGACCCATGGGATGAATGTGGTTTCGCTTCAGGTAGAAGATGAGACCGTTTTGTGCAATATTCCCTACATGGGGGATGAGGTGAAAGAAGAAGACGAAACTTTCATTGAGGAGCTGATCAATAACTATGACGGCAAAGTCCACGGTGAAGAAGGTAGTGAGCGATGCTGGGCTCTGTGGGAGGAAGCTGGGTTAGAAGAGCACCGTCTCCTCGCGCTGTTGTCATCTGCTCGGGGTCCCTGAACAGTAGTCCAGTTGAACCTACATATTGAATTATGTATTAAAAATACCCTGCTTTGGACTGAAGAGATGGTTCAGTGGGAAACAGTGCTTGTCGTGTAAACATGAGGGCCCGAGTTCAAATCCCCACATGCTATGTAATAGACAGACATGTGGCACGTGTCTGTGTTGTTTTGTAACAGAGACAGAAGAATCCCGGAAGCTCGAGGTCTAGAAACTCGAGGTCTAGCTAGCTTGGCATTTGCAGTGAAAAATGAAAAAAGAGACCCAGCCTCAAATGAAGGAAGGTGAGGACAGACACCTGTGTTGTCCTCTAACCTCCGCATACTCACTGTGGCATGCATGTACCTGCATTCACACACAGATGTGCATGTGTGTGCCCAAATTTTGTACACATGGACATGCTCAAAATACATTACAGTTAAATTTCAAAGGAGGGCTGGGGAGATAGCTAAGTGGTTAAAGCCTTTTCCTCACAAGTACAAGGACCTAAGTTCAGATCCCCAGATCCCATGTAAGAATGCTGGGCAGATACGATGGCGGCCTGCAATTCCGGCCCTGAATAAGAGACCTTATATATATGTATAGTTTCCCCCTGCCGAGTCTGGACATCTAAGAACAAAGCAATAAAGAGGGAGAGCAATCCAGGATGATTTCCAATGTGACTTTTGGGCCTCCACAGGCATGCACACTCAAGTGCCCTCTTGTACACACAGCACATGCACAAACACGCACACACACACACACACACACACACACACCAAAAAATATCAAAAGAAACTGGGACATAAAAGAATTATTAATAACCAGCTAGGAGGATGTTCAGTGTACAAATAAGTTTGATGTTGGATGTTTTCCCCAAGTCCATCTGAGGCCGTTTTGTTCTTCATTTCTATTCCAGTTATTCTGCATTGTTGCTAATAAATTCATGACAAAACAATTTTCTCTTAGTGTAGTCCAGCCTGAGAGGAGAACCCACACCATCACCAAGGGTCGAGGGAACTGGCCACAGGACTGCTGAGAGGGACAATCCTCACCTGCCAGACCAGCATGCCTGGCCAAGCCTACAGGAATGTCAACTTCCTTGACTAGCTCCCTCCATCTTATTCACCTGCCACAGATAAGCCCCACCCACCATAGGCTAGGTTTCCCATCAGTCACCCTCCTGCAGGCTTGCTTGAGGCTTAACTCAACTCCCAGTTCTTTACAAGTGCCCAGAGCACCAACCCTTCAACTGTCAAGGTGACTGAGAACAGTAAGGAGCATAGCCTTTCTCTCACACTACCGGAATTGAACCACAGAAATCGGCTTCACTATCCCTGTTTTCTTAAAATAAAGCACTTGGGACCTACTGGTAATTCTAGAAAAAGTTGGCAGTAAGTAAGTAGGAAGTGGAGCTAGGTGAACTGGTGCAGCCGTTGTCCTACCTACTCCTGATGCTGAGGCAGGAGGATGGCCTGCTTGGGCTGCTTAGCGACCTTATCTCAAAATTTAAATAGAGAAAGAAACGGAATAGGGATATAATTCAGAGTGCTTGCCTAGCCTTTGTGATATCCTGGGTCTGGTCCTTACTGCCAAGAAAAAGTAAATAAATAGAAGAGGAAAAATTTGCTAAACAGCTCCACCTATTCTGCCAATTGTGGGTGTTAGTGTGCAGATACATTATTTATCCATAGCACCCCCTAGTGTTCAGAGACATTCTCCCAAGTTGTATAACCCAGTATGATTTTAGGAAAAAGTGTAGAGAAGCAAGTGATTTTTCTCTCTTTTTTTTTTAACTTATTTGAGAGAGAGGGCGTGCACATGTGTGTATATGCTATAGCACAGAGATGGAGGTCAGAGGCCATCTGCAAGGGTCAGATTCTCTCTTTCCGCCATGTGGGCTTTGAGAGGTCTAGCTCAGAGTTCCAGGTTTGTGAGCAGGTGCCTTACCTGCCGAGCTATTTTGCTGGACCTGATTTTTTACTTGTGATCATTAGCACTTTTTTTTTAAGATTTCAAACTATAAATGTAATGTTGACCTGTGACTACACTAATAAAATATTCCAATAAGCGTAGAGCCTCTAAGTGGGTTTTTTTTTTTTTTTCACTCAGTCAGCTGAACTGTGGCTGTTGTCATCACCAATTAAATGTTGTATTTCCTTCCTGGATCTTGAGAGTGAATATAACAAAACCTATCTGGGGCGGGGAGGATGTGGCTCAGTGGGTAGAGTGTTTGCCTTGCATACTTGAAACCCTGAGTTCAAACCCAGGCACTTATACAGCTGGGTAGTGATGTATGCCTGTAATCCAGCACTTCATGCTAGCCTGGGATATATGAGGCCCTGTATCAAAAACAAGATTGGGTGAGGCAGGGAGATGGCTCAGTTCAGACCTTCAGACCTCATTTAAAAAGTTAAGTTGCAGCTATGTGCACACCTGTAACCCCAGCGCTGTGGGAGGCAGAGTCAGGGGGATTTCTGGGGCTCGCTGGGTGCAAACCAGCACCAGGCTCAGTGAGAAGCCCTGTCTCGGAGGGAGTGATGCAGAAAGTGAAGGAACATGTCCTCCTCCGGCCTCCACAGCTCACACAGGTGTGCACATGCCTCCCCACGTTATGCACCGTGCACTCTCACGTGCACATGCGTGCGTGCTCACACACACACACACACACACACACACACATACACACAGAGGCAACAGTGTCAGTAATAAAAGGAAAACCTACCGAGAAGGAGGGAAGGGGCTTGAAGTGACTGCTGCTCACCCTCCTCATCCTCACATTTCAGAGATGATCCCCGGGTCCGTGCTGATCAGTGATGCTGTTTTTCTGGAGTTGGTAGAAGCCCTGAATCAACACTCAGATGAGGAAGAGGAGGGGCACAACGACACCTCAGAGGGAAAGCAGGACGACTGCAAAGAAGACCTGCCAGTCACAAGAAAGAGGAAACGACTCACTATGGAAGGTGTGCAGCCCCGGGTCGATATTCCACTCGACAGGGATGGGGAAGAAGGGAAACTGGACGGGGGTATTACTTACTGAAGACCATTCTTCTCAGGGGTCCTTGTAAAAGGAAAATATGGTCCTCAGCTGTTAGCTTAAGTTGGCTGCGACCTAGCAGAAAAGGGACATGAAAGAACTTAAAGGGTAATCGTGATTGTTCATTTCTGTTTTTTAAAATTGTTTTATTTTATTTATTTATTTGAGAGAGAGAGAAGGCGAGTATAGGCAGAAATGTGGGAGGTCAGAGGACAGTTTTGGAAGTCATGTCGCTCTTCCAACCATGTGGGCTCTGGGGATTGAGCTAAGTTGTCGGATTACACTTGGGTATCTTCAACTCACTGAACCTTCTCTCTGTCCCTTGTTTCTCATTCTATAAATAATATGTTTGGAAAATATGGGGAGTTATAAAGAAAATAAAGGTGTGCTACAGTCCTGCTATGTAGAAATAAATATGCATACATAAATCAATGTGATCATGCTATACAAAATCGAGACCATGTGTACATAAGTGTTTTTGAAATTTAACCTTCTGGGTATTTTCCATATTTCTAGGATTTGATTAATATTCAGTTGCCTGACTGTATTGCGCTTAATTTGCTTTATGTCCAGAGACATACAGTGCCTGTCTCTGATGATAAAACGGTTCCCATGTCAGCGTTCCTCAGAGTCAACACTGATAGATTGCTCTGTCGTCAGCTGTCCGCGGAGATCCCTCCTCCCCTAGATTCTAGCAGGGATGTGGGAGTTGTCGGCATGTAGGAGGCGTCTGGGTTCCCGCAGCAGCTGTAATCGCAGCGCTGTTGCAGGAGAAGTTGACAGTTCCACTTGCATCTCTGATGCCTGCACTCGGTTTCCTGTCGTTTCCAATTCAGGCAACAAAAAGAGCTCCAAGAAGCAGTTCCCAAATGACATGATCTTCAGCGCCATCGCCTCCATGTTCCCTGAGAACGGTGTCCCAGACGACATGAAGGAGAGGTAGGGAAGCAGCCGCACAGTCCTGGGTGGCGCTTTCTCAGGCCTTGTGTGCGGGTAATAAAAGCCCCGTTGATTGTGTGACGATTTGCCCACACTTGTGGTGGTTCCTTACTTACCTCTGAATGCTCCTTGCGCCACTAAGTTTATGAGGACTTATAAGAGTCATTATTGCTGACTTTTGAGCAAGTCTGGGCAGGACACGCTGGCGCTGCCGTCCCCTGACATCCGTGCTTACATTTAGCCCTGTGACATTCCAGTGCGTCCCACATCATCAGGTGACCAAAGCCCCCCATCCTCCCTTGGCATACCGAGCCTGGATGACTCAGACCCAGCCCCCCTCGTCACAAGAGAGACATCCTTTGCCGGACCTCTTCTCTGTCTTTTCTTACATAGGTACCGGGAGCTGACCGAGATGTCAGACCCCAATGCGCTGCCCCCTCAGTGCACACCCAACATCGATGGCCCCCATGCCAAGTCTGTGCAGCGGGAGCAGTCTCTGCACTCCTTCCACACGCTCTTCTGCCGGCGCTGCTTCAAGTACGACTGCTTCCTTCACCGTGAGTGGGGCCCTTGGCTGTGTTCTTCCCACCGCACTGCTCTCAGGGGCGTCTCGTTGGCTTGATGGGGACAACCTAATCGGCACCATAACTGCTCCCCCCCTCCCCCGGCTTTGAAAGGATGGTATTGCTATCAGAACAAGCTAAATTTCCTGTGTTCTGGCAGTGACATTTTTTATGTGGAATTATAACTCTTGCAAGAATTCCCTCATTCTTCTTCTTTCTCTTGCCAAGCGGCTAGAACATCAGAAACAGTGTATTCTTTTTCCTTCCAGCTTTCCATGCTACCCCTAACGTATATAAACGCAAGAACAAAGAAATCAAGATCGAACCAGAGCCGTGTGGCACAGACTGCTTCCTCTTGCTGGTAGGTTCTGACCTCGGGCATTGTTGACTTGTTTAAAGCTGAGCAGGAAATGCTCGGCCCTGAGAACATAGGCCAGCGAGCCGCACCAGCACTCGGGGGGTCTTCAGCGCCCCTCCGACACAGCAGCTTAGAGTGAGGGTCAAGAGCCTGAAAGGATCTTCTCTAAGTAGCGTCTTCTTAGATTTCAGTCTCAGATTGTGCTGGTAGATTTGGAACAAAGGGGGCTGGAGAGTTAGTGGTGAAGCACTTGCCTAACATGTCAAAGCCTGTGAATTTGACTGAGAGAAAGAGAGAGAAGTGAACTGGAGGAGAGGGCAGGCATGTAGTCCATTTTTTGTCTCTCTCTCCATAAATACATATAACCATAAGAAGATCACAGGAAAACACCGAAGCATTATTTTTTTCCTATTTATTTGAGAGAGTAAAATGGAGAGGAGAAGAAGGGAGAAGGAAGAAGAAGAGAGAGAGAGGAGAGAGAGAGAGATTCATGCATGCCATATCGAATGGGTGGAGGACAGAAGACGGCTTTTAGAAGTCGATTCTCCCTTCCACCATGTGGGCTTCAGGGGATTGAATTCAGGTGTCAGTTTGTGAGCAGACCCTTTACCCACCAAGCCATTTCACTGGCCCTCTGACGTTTTCTTGCAACTAAGCTAATGAACTATTTTGTGGATGCATATGTAAATAGGATAGAGCAGTTGTATCCCTAAACCCAGGTCTGGCTACTCACTCCTTGAAAACCTGTCCCTAGGAGGTAAGAGTTGGTGAGGAGGATGGTTTTACTGAACAACTAGCATCCTGAGAAGGGGGGGTACTTTATAGTTCCGTCTTAGAAAAATCAGGGACACAAAAAAAGGAGTGGGGAACAGTGTGGGCAGGAAATGGGGTCTTCCATGTTCAGGGTGTGTCTCTGATTGATACACCTCAGAGGGTCCTGACCTTGTGGGACTATGTGTAGTTCTTTAGACAGATACACCATTATACTTTTACCAGTCATTTACATGGTTTGTGTAAGGTGCTGCACAGAGCTAAATCTGTGCATTCTATCCTCATCTGAAAGCCACAGGTGTTCTAAGTTCTGCAAACCTAAAGATTGTCAATTAACATCTTAATCATTTATGTGCAACCTTTTCCTCAGGCCTTAGAGTGCAGGGCAAAGTGTGTGTATTTTGGGAAGGGGGAGTGAGATGACTTTACAAAGGACAAAGAAAAGAAGTAGAAGTAACTGCCAAAAGGAACAACTATAGAAAGGGCCACTGTTCCACTTCTTTGGGGTGGACCCTTTATTCCATTTTGATGGGAAGCAAGTGTCAGTTCCTTCTGGCCAACTCCTGCATGGGGTCAAAGATGGAGGGTTGGGGAATGGAAGACTTTTACATGGTACCATATGTAATGAGGAGGGTGGTGAAACGTAATATGTACATCATGCAATACTTTTAAACCTTAGGTAGGCTTTTGTTGTTATTAGTATTAATCCTAATTTTAAAATTCCTTCAGTGATAAATTTAACTCTTTATGGCATTTAAGAAGTAAATTTAAAAATTTATTTATTCGAGAGAGGGGGGAGAAAGCAGGTGCACACGGGCTGCACGCCATGAGGCATGGGTGGAGGTCAAAGGACAACTTTCAGAAGTCGTTTCTCTCCTTAAACCACATGGGCTTCTGAGAATCAACTCAAGTCACCAACTTTGCAAAGCTGGTGCCTGTTGCGTGCGGTCTGTCTTCGACCACAAGAAGTAAATTTTAGGGCTGGAGAGATGGCTCAGGAGTTCAGTTTGGATCCCAGGTCCCATGTAAAAACGCCAGGCAGAAATGGTATCGACCAGCACTTCTAGCGTTGGTAGGCGGTGCCTGAAAAGTCCCAGAAGGAAGCAAAAAGGAAGCAATCCAGAATGATTCCCGAAGTCACCCTCAGTCCTCCACAAGGACACATAGTGTCCTGTGATACACACATACACACATGATTGATCGATCGATTGATTAAGAAGTAAATTGTAAAACTAGTCCCCAACTTGTTGAAGAAAAAAGGTCCTGATGCTCCGCAATCCGCTGGAACCAGGCGGCCCGTCTGACTCTCTCACGCGTTCTTCCCACGGATGAGTGGCAGCGCTGGAGCAGCTGTGTTACTAGCTGTGCGAGCACTGCACGGACCCTCCCTGCTCAGCCGAGACACAGTCTACTGCAGTTCTTTTGTCCAGTATGATTTTTGCTAGTGAGTCGGTTTCCTGGGAATTACTTTCCTTAGTTGTCATCCTTTTGGGTAAATATATAGATCCCTGCTGGGAACAGGCCTAGGAGGGATCATATGGATACATCATATTCTGCTTCTCTGCCAGCTGTTTTTTGTATCCTTGGTTTGTCCAGGCTTTTAGTAGCACCTGTCTAGGAGAATGGAAAGGGGAAAATTCCTTGTTGGACTGACCTGAAAAGAGCAAACTGATACAAAGTACTTAATAACATTGTTATTATAACATTGTTTAATGCTGTCTTCTTCTTCTAATTTTAAAGATGAAGCACTTAACCATAGAGACTACAGTGTCCTATACAGTTTCAAAGGAGCATAATTAAAGCCTACTTTGAGTAGAGTTATAGGAAAAACTTTATCTTAAATGGTTCTCAAAGGTACCATTGTTTAGTTCCCCATGGTTTACAGTCTTTGTGATGAACGCAGTTGCCACGTTACTTAAAATATTTTATTCATTCTTTAGATGAAACAAACGCTAGCCCATTTTCACCAGTGTGGACGGCCCACACGTACCATGGCACCTGTGTGGAGGTCAGAGGATAAGGTTCGGCGCTGGTTCTCATCGGCCCTTTGTTCAGGCAGGATCTCTCTTGTTTCTGCCGCCCTACAGCTTGCCCTCATGTTTCCATCTGATTTGCCTGTCTCCTCCTCCCGTCTTGCCCCCTCTTAGGTGGCAAAGGGAAAGGAATGGCGCATCTGTGCCAATGCGTGAGGTCTGTGTGGAGGTCCTTGATAGGCTCAGCATGAAGGAGAGACTTAGAAATTCGAGTTTATAGAGCTGAGTACCTGGCGGCCAAGGGAACCACAGCCAACCTTAAGGTAGGAGAACATCACTGCAGAAGACATACCTTTAAAGTCGAAAATAGGGAGAGAGTCCCAGGCAGGGGACAGATCTGCAGAGCTTCCCAGAAATCTTTTTTTTTTGAGGATTTAAGGTAAAGTTTATTAGAGGAGAGAAAGGTTGGAACTCATGGAACTAGAAATGGATTCATGGCACCAGAGTACCATGAAGGGCAGGTGCCCTAGAGAACTCATGAGAAGTGGGCAGCTAGAAAAGAATTCATGGCACCTCCAGTACCATGATTAAGGTAAAGTTTATTAGAGGAGAGAAAGGTTGGAACTCATGGAACTAGAAATGGATTCATGGCACCAGAGTACCATGAAGGGCAGGTGCCCTAGAGAACTCATGAGAAGTGGGCAGCTAGAAAAGAATTCATGGCACCTCCAGTACCATGAGGAGCTAGGGCGCCAGAGAATTCATGGACCCTAGGCATGGAATACATGAGGAGCAAGGCAAGGACCTAGAAAGAACTCGTGGCACAAGTACCACAAGGGGCTAGGGCGCCCCCCAGAAATCTTTTATGGCCTGCAGGCATTGCTAGGGAGATGGGGGAAGGAAGGGGTGCAAGACAGGGCATGAGAGAATGTCATCTCTGAAGGTCTTTAGGGTGGGGAGGTCAGGATGTGTGTTCCCTTTGGGAATCATTCCAGCCAGAGTGGAGGAGACTTCATTTAAAATGGCTGTAGTGTGGCTATGGCTAGCAGCTTGTGTGAGTGTTAGGATCGCACTGTGGACCGCCTCATCTGACTTCTTCCTTGGGGTCTGGAACTCAAACTCAGGTAAGTTTTCAGGCTTGCACAAGATTTTTACTCACCGAACCTTCCCCACGACCCCTGTTGCCACCTTGGATAGAGTTTAGTGGCCCCCAGTAGAACTTTGGTAGCCCAGTTGTCTTGACACACTGTGGTCCAGGCTGCCTTTAAACCCACAGCAGTTCTGCCTCAGCCTCTCAAGCTCTAGGATTCCAGGAGTTCACTGCCACGCCCAGCTTGGGAATACTTGGAGCAAAATTTAACCACCTCAGCTGTCTTCTTAGTTCTGAAAGGATGTGCCTCTGCGAACATAAGAAAACCCCCCCCCCAAATACTAATACAAAATGCAAACAGTGCTCTATTTTAGGCATAAACCTACTTGATAAACTTGAAAAACACATAGCCCTTTGTGACACTGACACACTGCATACGGAGGTCAGGAGGCAGGTGGCACAACCCTTTGTGTACCATTCCAAGGTGGGATGTGCTCAGCCTGCAGAGGTACCTACCTAAGAGCCCTGGTGAATGTTACCTTTCCCAGCATCAGCGCAGCCTGTCCCAAGTCTGCATCTTCCTTCATGTCCCTCAGGGCATGGTGGCCAGCTGTGTGCTGTCAGCTCATAAAGCTTTAAGCAATTATGCTCCAAGTCAGAGTCACTTTCCACTATGAAAGAAAGGTGATTTAGAATTCTTGTAGTTTGCAATCAACATTTTGGTTATCCAGTAAATAAATACTCAACCTAGGAGTCTCTCTGCTATTCCATTAGCTAGTATATGACCCAAAGAACTTATGGACTGTATTAAAACAGAGCTACTTATTTTAGAAAGAAAGTATTTATAAGAAAATGGTGGGGACTGGCAAGATCGCTCAGTAGATAAGGACCTGCTAACAAATCCAGTGACTAATTTGATCCCTGGAAGTCCATATGGTAACTTTGAGAGTCAGTTCTGTCCTCTGAACTCACCTGTAGAACATGGCATGTACACCTACACCTTCCTTCCTCATCCCTCTCTCTCTCTCTCTGTCTCTCTCTCCCAAATAATTAATAAATAGAGTATTTAAGAAAAAGAAGATGGGGGCTGGAGAGGTGGCTCAGGGGTTAAGCCTCCGCCTTGCAGGCGGAAGGTCCTGAGTTCGGATCCCAGATCCCACGTATAGACGCCAGGCGGAAGCGGGGGCGGCCTGCGCTTCTGGTCCTGGTAGGGCGGAGCCTGTGAATCCCGGGGCAGAAGGAGGTGGAGGTGTCCATGGTGGTTTGCGAATTCGTCCGTGGTTCTACACATACACAGACACACACACACGCACACACGCATATGCACACGCATATGCACACAGTTGAATACATAATAATAAATAAATAAATAAAATACATATTAAAAAAAAAAAAAAAGAAAAAGAAGATGGACTTTCAGGACGGCACAGAGATTAAAACCTTTGCCTCTTCAAGTAGAAGGACCTGAGTTTGGGTCACTAGATTCGATGTAAAGAGTGTGGTGACCTCCCAGTAATTCTAGCCCTGGAAGGCAGAGCCCAGGAATCCTCAGAGCAAGCTGGCCAGCTAAACTGTCCCTTACCGTATGCTCTGGGTTTAATTACAGACCCAGATTTAGAACAGTAAATTGGAAGAGTGATGGAGGATGATTCCCAATATCACCCTTGGTCCTCCACAGCCACACACACATTCAAGTCCACTCTTATATGTACACGTGTATACCCACATGCAAAACTCGCACACATGCACATACCTTATACACACATGTGAAAGAATAAGGGGGAAAGAAAAAGAAATCCAAACCAGGATACTCTCCAAACACAAATTTCCAATGAAAGAGAAGCTGGGAATACTAACCCTTCAGAGCCTGTGTCACCCCAAATGAAACCGTAAGTGTTCTGTACAGGGTCCAGGTGGCCGTTGTGGCTGTTTAAGTCTCAGACTCTCTAGAAGGGCCCCAGTGTGCTGGTCCACAGTGTGACTTACCCAAGTTGAAGCCCTTCTACTTCCCACAAGATTCTCAGTAGCCGCTTGGAGTCCCTTCGGTCAGCTTGGCATAAGCACCTGGTTCTTCACCAAGCAGTCATTGCTACTGATGGGAAAAGAAAGAGCTCCATGGAGCCTGGGTAATTAACGAGCAAAGCAAAAAGGAGGTAGAAGCAATCCAGGATGATTCCCGAGTCACCTGTGGGCTTCCACAGGATACATACACTCTAAAATAATAATAATAAAGGGGACTGGAGAGATGGCTCAGGGGTTAAGACTCTGCCTCACAAGCAAAAGATCTTGAGTTCAGGTCTCAGGCCCCATATAAAAATGCCAGTTAGAAACGGCGGCAGTGATTCGAACTTCCACCCCTGGTGGTTGGAGCCTGGGAAATCCCAGAGCAAAGCAAAAAGGAAGTATAAGCAATCCAAGATGATTCCCGAAGTCACCCTTGGGCTTCCACAGGGACCCACAGTGCCCTCTGATACACACACACACACACACACACACACACACTTTCTCTCTCTATAATAATAATAAGAGAAATAGCTCCATGTCCCAGAGGTCACAGCGTGGGCTGACTTGCCAGAGTAGTTGCCAAAGATGTGGGTGTTCGCCACAAGAAAGCAATACTTGAGAGACAGAAGTTGGTAGGAAAGAAGTAAGTTTTATTCAGAAGCCAGTATTCTGAGAAGGTGGGGTGTGGTTATTGCCTATAGCCCCATCTCGGGGGACTCAGACACAAGGGGAGTGGGAGCAGGAAGGCTGTGAGCTAAGTGAGAACCTGGGCTTCAGGGCACGTGTCCTTCCTCACATCTCCATGGATCTCCACCTTCTGAGGCTTTCTGTCTCTCTCTAGGCAAACATGTGATATGCAAACTCCAGTAATTTATATCTCTTTTGTGAGGTACTGCACAGATTTACATCATAAATAGCCTTATCTGTTCTGATGTTATCTGAAAGTCACCAGAAGTTCTGAGTTCTGTACCAGTAGAGAAACATTATTTAGCAGTTATATCTTAATTATTTAGATGTAACTTATGTTTAGAATTTAGGGTACTAGGCAAAGGGAGGGGAAAAAAAGCTAGAGGGTAAGAGATAAGAGATCTATCAGGGACATCTGCAGGAGGGGTCTCTGTTACATTTGCCTGTGACAACATTCAACTTCCCACATAATAGGCTGAGTTTAAGTAAAGGATAAACTAACTTTATAAGATTTTTGCCTTGGGCCAGCGAGATGCTCAGTGGGTGAAAGTACTTCCTACCAAGCTTGACAAGTGAGTTAGCTCTCTGGAGCCCACATAGTGGATGGAAAGAGCCAGTCTCTGACCTACACATGTGCACTGTACCACACACACCCCATGCTCCACATACACAAAAGAAATAAATGTAAATTTTTAGAAATCTGCCATCAATTATAATTAGATATAAAGCCAAGTGCCTTTGAGAACATCTTTAGCAGAGTAACAAAAAGAAAAACAGGAGGAAATGTTACTTGGTGCACATCTGGAAGTGAGCTGTATGGGAATAGCAAGGAATTAAATAGAACAAATCCTCTTTTCCCAACTCATTGTTCCCTCGTGTGCATTAAGTGTTCCCTGTGTTTCAGGGACCCTGCTTTGCCCTTAACACACATTGTGCGCTATTTTCACCCTTGTAGCGATGCCCTGTGAAGAAGTTACGGGCTGTAGAAGCTACATTCTTTACACAGAGTTTATTCGTAAGTCAGTGGTGGAGCAGCGATGAGATCCCAGCCTGGTCTAAATCCACAGCCCAGGCTTTTTGAATTAGTCCATGCTTTCCTGTCTCCATGTTGTGTCAACATTCCAGCATTCGGGTAACAACAAAGGGAATCACCCTTCTCAGGATCGTCCCTCTGGAGCCCTGGATGTGCGTTATGGCCTCCGCAGCCCGGAGTACACACGCGTGTTTAACTCACAGATACGGAGTTAAATTCAAATTCATATTCAAATTCACTGTCCTGTCTTCCCCTGACTTCAGTTTTTCTCTAAAGGACAATATCTTTAATCATAACAAGATGTTTATAGCCCTGCCAAAGCAAGACCTCAAAAAATTAATGAAAAGTGCAGCGTTGTTCCTTTCATAGAAATCTTCAGAGAAGGCAAGAAATTTCTTTAATCTGAAGAGAAATCAGAAGCTTCCCTAGCTTTTTAGTAAGAACATTTAGGCAGTTTTGAGACAGGGTCTCATATGTAGCTCAGACTGACCTGAACTCAAGATACTTCTGCTTCAACCTCCCAAGTCCAGGGCTTGCAAGCATGTGTTATGACACCCAGGCTTTTTTTGTGGGGGAAGGAAGTAATCATTGTATTTGTTTAAGGGGGAGAGAGAACGCATCACCTTATGCTTTGGCACACAGGGGAAGTCGAACAGTTAGGGAGTCTTTTCTGTCCATAGGAATGGGGGTGGTTTTTTTAAGACGGTCTCGTGTAACTCATGCTTGCCTCAAACTCATTGTCGCTGAGACTGGCTTAGACTGGCTCCTTCTGACCCCACCTCCCAGGTTCTGGGTTTACAGTGTGCATCACCACATCTGCCCACACCCAGCTCTTAAGAACGTTTTCTAATGTATAAAAAAGTTAAGAGAGTATTGGGAAGATGGCTCAGTGGTTAAAGCCTTTGACTTTCAAGCAAAAAGGACCTGAGTGTTTGAGTCCCCAGACCCTACATAAAAATGCCAGGTGAATATGGTGGCAGCCCACGATTCTGGCCCTGGAAAGACAGAGCCTGGGAAAGCTCAGAGCAAAACGATAGGTGGAAGAACAATCCAGGATGATTCCTGATATTACCTTTGGGCCTCCAAAGACACACACACACACTCAAGTGCTCTCTTCTACCACACCCACCCACATGCAATAGTAACAGCCACTCAAAGAAAGAAGTTGAAAGATACATTTCTGAATTTTTCCATATTTACTTTATCTAAATATTTGGAGGGAGTATTTGGTGCTGGGGATAGAAGCCAAGACCTCCTTTGCTGAGTACATTTCTGTTGCTGAGCCACTTCTCCAGCCCAGCTGTTAGTTTTTGAACTAGTATCATCCAATCATCTAGTCGTCACATATGACTCTTTTGCTGTCTTTTAAAAGTATGTGACTTACTTATCAAGGGCCTGGAAGAATTTAGAAATCAGCAGTCAACTCTTCTTGTTGGTTATCTCCTCCCCTTTCACGCCGGCTCCCAGGATTAAACTCAGGTTGTCAGGCTGGCAAAGCAAACATCTTTGCCCACTGAGCCGTCTCTTGGGCCCAAGGTTCCTGTCCTTTAACCTCAAATAATCCCACCACTTGAATGTTCCAGGCTAGTTTTCTGTGGGAGCCGTCTGAGAGGAAATTCACGGTCAAGCTGAGTTGGGGCATTTGTTTCTTTCTTTTTGTAAATCTAGCTATAAAGAAATGAAGCAGTATTTTTCTGAGTTTTATAGGCAGATTAGGGGACGTTTCAACACTAAAACCATCAGCATAAATTGATTCCAGGGATGCAATGCATGTGTAAAACTGCAACAGGCTGTGTGGTCTGATTGGAAGAGCAGCGGCAGGGGACAGGGAGGGAGTCTTCTCGGGAACTCGAAGCAGGACCCACCCCCTCTCTGAACTTCATTTCCTTATCTGCAGGAGATGTTTTCCTTTCCCAATACCTAACATGTGAACGAATTTCAGACACAACTTAGTGAAAGTCGAACACACATGGACTGTCTTTCTAAGATCCTCGGACACCTCTTCTAGGAAAGGGTTACTTCTAAGTTTTAGGGGTTTTTTTGTTTTTGTTTTTGTTTTAATTTTTTCATTTTTATTTATTCAATTGTGTGTGTGTGTGTGTGTGTGTGTGTGTGTGTGTGTACAACCACGGGCGAATTCGGGAACCACCATGGACCGCCTCCTCCTCGTTTACTCTGCCCCGGGATTCACAGGCTCCGCCCTACCAGGACCACAAACGCAGGCCGCTCCCGCTTCCGCCTGGCATCTATACATGGGATCTGGGATCCGAACTCAGGACCTTCCGCCTGCAAGGCAGAGGCTTAACCCCTGAGCCACCTCTCCAGCCTCAGGGTTTTTTTTTTAAACAGCTGTTATTGCCCTGTGATCACACACAGTACAGAGAAAAACTGAAGTGTAGGTGCTGGCAAAGATAAAGCTCTCTGATGATGGTGGCCGTGCTGCGTTCCCCACAGGAGGGAGCGAAGGAGTATGCCATGCTCCATAACCCCAGATCCAAGTGCTCCGGGCGCCGCCGAAGGAGGCACCACGCAGTCAGTGCTTCGTGCTCCAATACATCAGCCTCTGCTGTGGCTGAGACCAAAGAAGGGGACAGTGACAGGGACACAGGCAACGACTGGGCCTCCAGTTCCTCAGGTACAGTGACCCCGAAGTGACGGTCCTTCCAGTCTGGGCTGGGACTCCGGTGAACCCACAGTTGGAGCATGATTCTTAACATGTCTGCCTTCTGTCTGCTCGTCCACCTGCAGGCAGTGAAAGTGAGGGAGGTTGGTTTGGGGGGGTTTGTTTGTTTTTCATTTTTGACGTGGGGTTTTGTTATAGACCTGAGCTGGCCTGGAACTGGGCAGACCAGGCCAGCTAGCTTGCCTTTCAGTCCCCTTGAAATGGTGTGAACCACTTGCGAGTTCCTGCTCATTCTAACTGTGTTCCACTCTCTTCGATTTCTCTTCCTTCCTCATTCAGAGGCTAACTCCCGCTGTCAGACCCCCACAAAACAGAAAGCCAGCCCAGCCCCACCTCAGCTCTGCGTCGTAGAAGCCCCCTCGGAGCCTGTGGAGTGGACTGGGGCAGAGGAATCTCTTTTTCGAGTCTTCCATGGCACCTACTTCAATAACTTCTGTTCCATAGCCAGGCTTCTGGGGACGAAGACGTGCAAGCAGGTACCTTCTCAGAAGCAGGTGGAACGGGGGGGGGGGGGCTTCTCTCGTCCATGGCCCTGACCCTCTGCCGTCTTGTCAGGCTGTGTGTCTGAACAGTAACTGTCCTGGGTTCAGTCTCTTCATGAGCTTCTGCTTCTAGCTCATAGGGAAAATCCTTGAACACAAGCCTTTCTGCAGATGCCAGACCTCGCATTGCTTGAAGAGTGGTTCTTCTCCTTGCCCAGTGTGTGCGTGCGTGTGTGCGTGCGTGTGTGCGTGTGGAGGCATACATGTCCATAGGGGAGCCCAGGATCATGATGGATCATGATGGGTGTCATTCCTTGTATGTCATCCACCTTTTTTTCTCAGCTGAGTGTTTGGCTGGTCAGAAGTTCACCAAGCAGGTTAGGCTGCTTTTTTTTATGTGTGTTCTGGGATTCAAACTTATGTTCTCAGTCTGGGGAGGTGGCCCAACAGTTAAAGCACTTGCTATACAAGAAAAAGAACTGGAGTGTGGGTCCCTAGGTCCCACATAAGAAGGCCAGGTAACACCCTGCTTGTAATTCCAGCCATGGAAGGTGGAGACTGGGGCTCCTCAAAGCAAGCTGGCTAGCAAGACTGGCCCTTTGGGAAAACTTGGGTTTTTAATTAAAGACAGCCCCAAAGGAATAAGGTGGAAGAGTGATCAAGGATCACTCTTTGGGCATACCCGTGTCTATCGACCTGCATACACATTTGTGGCCACATACATGTGAGCACACATACATGCATTCACATAAATACATGTGAAAATAGGAGAGGAAGGAAAAAAAAAACGCTTTGGGTCCTCATGCTTGGCAAGATAAGCACTTTGCCACTCAGTTTTGCCTAATTCTTATTTCTGTCTCTGGTCACTATTTGTCTCTCCCAGATGGTCCTACACTCTTTCAGCTGCTTTCTGGTTCCTACATTCCATTCTCAACATGTACCCATTTCTGGGAGAGATTTCCAGTCTTCCTGTGGATCTTTCATCTGTTGGCTTTTGAGATAGTACCATGTAATCCAGCCTAGCCTTGAACTCCTGACCCACTTGTCTCTACTTCCCAAGTGCTGGGATTGTGGGCAAGGATGCCCCCCTCCCCACATGCCTGCCGTTGCAGCTGCTTCTGCCTCCATCAGCCCCTCACATGCCTCAGTCCAGAGTTCCCATCACTAGGTTTTGCTATTGTCTCCTCAGGGCCCGGTGTCGGGCTCAGCTTTCTCAATCATGCAATCGCTGCGCAAGAAAATACCTCGCGAGAAGCCAGAGTGTAGCACAGCCAGAAGGCAGGTGCCTGGGTCAGTCTGCCCTGCACTGGAGCCCTGCATACATGGCTCCTACCTTCTGGGGCCTCTTCCTGCGGTGTCTCCCCAAGCATTGCTAGGCTTGGCAATTGCAGAAGGGCCTGTGCTTGGGAACCTGCCTCACATTGCTTCATGTCAATAGCGAAGGACTCTCTGTACTTTCATGGATGGAGACAACATCTCTTTACTTGGAGTCACTGTTCTTGCAAGTTCTTAAACCTAAAGGTCTGTATGTGAAAAAAATGTATTTTTAAATTTTTTTTTATTATTTATTCAATTGTGCGTATATATGTGCGCACGTGTGTGTGTGTCTGTGTGTGTAGAACCACAGACGAAATCGGGAACCACCATGGACGCCTCCACCTCCTCCTTGTTTACTCTGCCCCGGATTCACAGGCTCCGCCCTACACAGCCTCTTCCCCCCCCCCCCCCCCCCGCTTCCATCTGGTGTCTATACATGGGGTCTAGGATCCAAACTCAGGACCTTCCACCTGCAAGGCAGAGGCTTAACCCCTGAGCCACCTCTCCAGCCCCCCAAAAATGTATTTTTTTCTTGATGAAGTTTATAGATTTTGTAAGGTTGCAAAATGTCCCCGTTGACAAACAGACAAAGCAAAAGCTAAAAGCCAGTGCTTTCTAAGGGAAGAAGCCTGTGTAGGGGGCTCTCTTGAAGGGCTACCCTACTGAACTGGTCCAGGCTCTGACATTGTCCCACCAACAGGGGGAGCTGGTGCTTAGCCCAGTTTCAGGGGTCACATCGGGCCTCACACAGCACCCGGTTGCCAGGCCTTCCTGCTAGGGGCAGGCGCTGCGGGCGGGCGAGCAAGCAGCCGCCACCAGGCCTGGCTGTAAAAAGCAGATGAAAGCGCTGATGGGGGGAAGGTGCTGTACTCAGTACTTAACATTGAGTCAGAGTAAATGATGAGTTCACTTCAGAGCCAGTGACTCCATGTCCGACAGCACCCCGTTTCTGTCTGACTAAAAGAGACGCCAGGGCAGCTGCCTTCAGACTCCAGAACCATCAGCAAAGCCAGCACCTGCTTGGCCACTTGTCTGTCACTTGGCTTCCAGGCCTGACAAGTCCTGTTGCGTTTCTCTTGCAGGTCTTTCAGTTCGCAGTCAAAGAATCACTTATCCTGAAGCTGCCAACAGATGAGCTCATGAACCCCTCCCAGAAGAAGAAAAGAAAGCACAGGCAAGGGCCGGGCACAGGCAAGGGCCGGGCACAGGCAAGGGCCAGGCACAGGCCTTTTCACAGCCAGCCTTGTGTCGTGGCACACCTCCTTGGCCCCTGCACAGGGCTGAGCCAGCCCATCCGAGTGGCACACTGGAGTGCCCCTTCCCGAGGGTCTGTGCCTGGGGCTGCTGCTGCCCCTGCGCAGGCCCCCATGCTGAGGACCCGGAGCTCTGGGGCCATTTCTCCTCTTCAGTGGTGAGCACATCGTTCACTCACCAACTCTGAGTAGTTTGTTCCTTTTCTTTGTTTATCACAAGTGTTACTTTTCAAAGTTGTGTAACATTGTATTTAGGCTTGAGGCTTATTTAAAAACTGAGCACTGCCTGGCTACCCGATGACACAGAAGGAAAGCCGTGACGTCAGTTCTAGATACAGAGGGAAGTCGCTGTGGCCCCTCCCTGTCAGTTTCCCGCCTGCATTCCTCCGTCTCCACCTGGTGATGGGAGGAAGGGGAAAGGGTAGCGTGCTGGTACACACGCGGGCTGCAGCCTTGTGGGGGTCCTGGGTTTTGTTCTTCATGTTTGTTTGGGAGAGGAGTGTGCCAAGTCTAAATCTTGTAGTGGAGGCCAGCTGGATTTAAGATGGGCTCTGGCATCGGTGTACAACTCGAGGGCTTCCCGTGAAGGAGCTCTGGAAGGGTACCCCGCCATTACGAACGGTCCCTCAGAGCAGCCCACACTGTCACATGCCTGTATCCACAGACCCATCCCTTCCTTGTCTTTGCAGGTTGTGGGCTGCGCACTGCAGGAAAATCCAGCTGAAGAAAGGTGAGTTCAGGCTGGGGATATAGATCAGAAAGAGAAGCCACGCTTAGCACGCGCAAGGGAAAGAGAACCATGCTTAGTACGCACAAGGCCCTGGGTCCCCTCTGCCACACCTCACACACACATGCACACGCACACGCGTACATCCACACACGTACGTGTGCAAGTGGATTTGGCTAGGGTGTTCTGAAGGAGTTCAGCTTGAGGCCTCGCCCTATGGCTGTCCCTCTGCCCCACCTGCAGCTGCTCTCGTTGACCCAGCAGCTTCCCCAACTTGCAGAGTCCTGTGCAGCACCTAGGAGGGGCTGAGCCATGCACTGCAGCTGAGAAGCCCTCTCAGGAGGTGCACCCCGGGGCCTTGTGGTCTCTGCCCGGGGCCTTGTTATCTCAAGCCATCTCCACTGCCTCCCACAGAGCAGATTACCCCATTGTTGTTTGTGCACAGCAGTCAACACCTCGCTTGAGGTGCGGCATGTGTATCCAGGGTCATAGTTAGGACAAGCCTGCTTTGACTCAGGCACTGGGACTTTGGAGGGGAGGGCAGCGAGGGAGGCTGGGCATAGCAATGTCTTCTCCATTCTCCTCTCTTCTAGATAACTCTTCTACACAAGTATACAACTACCAGCCCTGTGACCACCCAGACCGGCCCTGTGACAGCACCTGCCCCTGCATCATGACCCAGAATTTCTGTGAGAAGTTCTGTCAGTGCAACCCAGACTGTAAGAACTCCCTTCTCCCCGCATTGTTTACCAGAGCATTGGCCTCAGGGTACCCAGGCTCCCTGCCCGCCCCATCCCTGCCTGTGGACCTTTGATATTCTGCTTGTGTGTATCAGACATTTTATGAAGAAGGAAGAAGGGAGATGTCACAAAAGTTGTGGACTCTTTTGTTTGTGCTATTTTTTAAACATGCACATACTCATCGAGCACATGTCAAGTTCAGAGGACGACTTTGGGGAGTTGGTTCTCTCTGCCCATGTGAGTTCCAGGACTAGAATTCAGGTAATCCGACTAGCCAGCAGGGAAGTCTGCTGCCCAGCCATCTCAGCAGCCCTGTTTTATTTTATTTATTTTAAGGGATAAAATCTGGTCAGTGAGATAGCTCAGTAAGTAAAGTGACCTTTTACAACCTGGTGACTTGAGTTTGACCCCAAAGTCCACATGGTGGAAAGAGTTAACTGACTTCTCAAAGTTGTCTTATCTCTGTACATGTATGTGATCGCACACATGTGCTGGCTTTCTCCCTTTCTCTAAGCAATCCACATGTCTCTGTCTCTTAAGTAACATAGACCACAGGTATGTGTCACTTTGCACAGCTAGGAAAGTCATTGCTGAAAAGTCTTTAGGTTCTTATTAGACAGAAATGAGAGCTTCTTTCAGGGATGAATGAAGAAGCAGAACTTTTTCTCAAAACACACTCTCCTTTTTATAATGTTTCAAAAAGAAATTAACTGGACTAAGTGTGGTAGTGCATGCTCATAATCCTGGCCCTCGGAGTCTGAGGCCTACATAGATCTTGTCTCACCAATCTCGTGCCTCAAACATTTTTCGACCCGGGTACCCCGGAGCACACCTATAATCCCAGCATTTGGGAGAATGAGGCAGTGGATCACTTGAGCTCATACAGATTATACTAACCTGAAGCACTGCTTCATAGAAGAAAAAGAATTCTTTGTTCTTTTGAGACATGGTCTCATATAACCCAGCCCGACCTTGAGTTTGCAATGTAGCCAGAGATAGTCTTGAGCTTCTGATCCTCCTGCTTCACCTTGTAGGTGCTGGAATTACAGGTGTGTGCCACCCTGCCCGCCTCACACACAGAATTTTCATATGTATATGGCATGCCTGTGTTCATGTATAGATGTAAGGTTGCAAAATGTCCCCGTAGACAAACAGACAAAGCAAAAGCTAAAAGCCAGTGCTTTCTAAGGAAAGAAGCCAGGTGTACATATACGTGTGTGCACATGTGGAGACCCAGCATTTACGTTGGGTGTCCTTTCTATTCTTGGAGGCAGAGTCTCTCAGTGAACACAGAGCTTGCCTGTTGGCTAGTGTAGCTGGCTAGCTGGCTTCCCTGGGGATGCCCTGTCTCCACCTCCTGAGGACTAGGGTTATCAGGTTTGCATAGCAAGTGCTTTGTCACTGAACCACCTCTCCACATACAAAAGTCTTAATGTCTGTGTTTGTTTAGTAACTGGAGATTGATTGACTGTGATAAGGACTGAATCTAGGGTCTTGTGGTTTGTAGGCTATCACTCTACCACTGAGTTGCAGTCCTAGCCCAGCTGGGAAATTTTATACACTTTTGTTAGTATATATTGTACAAAGTAAAAGGGTTTCATTATGGCATTTCCATAGTAGCTGGAGATTTTTCTTTTTCCATTTTCATGTGTATGGGAGAATGTGTGTGGGTGCACATTTATGTTGGGGTTCACATACACATGGGTGTGCATGTGTGGAGAGGCTCAAGGTCCATTGGGAATCATCCTCTATTGCTCTTCAACCTTATTGTGATAGGACCAGTCTGCGCTAGCCAACCTACTTTGGAAATCCTCAAGCTCTACCTTCCAAGGTTGTAATTTACGGGGGTTTGCCACGTGTACCCATCATCGTATTTGGGATCTGGGGATCTGAATTCCACTGTTCTTGCTTGCACGGCAATTGCTCTAATTGCTGAGCTATCACCGTGACCCTGGCTGGAATTTTAATAGCTGGTAAAGACAGGAACCTACCTATATGTAAGCAGAAAAGCAGTTTTTCTTCCTTCTTATTCCACTTTGCCCTTCTTCTCTTTCCCACTTGGGGCTTGAGCAGTTGATGGCAGCCCCCAGGACTTGCAGAAGGCAGTGCCCAGCAGTTGTGCTCTGACTGTCTCCTAACCAGAAACAGATAGTGATCTCAGCCACAGCAAAGAATGCCAGTGCTGGGGAGGGCTGTGGGCGGAGGAGGGTGGTATAGAACGGATGCATTCTGTTCTCAAAATGATACTTGTTTTGATAGTGAGGATTTACCAGTTCACAGCACTGATTTTGATTTCATTTTCTCTGGGGGTTCTCCCCACCCACCTTCCAGATTCTGCCAACAAGGATGAGGGGAGAACACTATTGGGGATTCTCCAGGAGACACTTAATAGCCACACCTGCTTTTTCGACTGTCAGGCGTGAGTGTGGGGAGGCTCTTTATTGTCACTGTACTGAAGGATTGAATGTGAAGCCTTCTCATACTAAGCAAGAGCTCTGCGGCCGAGCTCTATCCCCAGCCCTGGAACTTCATTTTCTAAGGGAAAATTCAAACATGTGTTGTTTTGTTTGGGGTGTGTGTATGTGTGTGTTCGCATGTATGTGTATGTGCAGGTACACATACACATAAGTGTGTGTGGGCACGTGGAGGCCCAAAGTTGACATCTGCTATCTTCTTCACTCTCTATTTTTATTCTTTTTTTTTTTTAATTCAATTGTGCGTGTATGCGTGTGTGTGTGTGTGTGTGTGTGTGTGTGTGTGTGTAGAACCACTGATGAATTCAGGAACCACCATGGACGCCTCCACCTCCTCCTTGTTTACTCTGCCCCGGGATTCACAGGCTCCGCCCTACCAGGACCGGGATTCACAGGCTCCGCCCTACCAGGACCAGAAACGCAGGCCGCCCCCGCTTCCGCCCGGCATCTATACGTGGGATCTAGGATCCGAACTCAGGACCTTCCACCTGCAAGGCAGAGGCTTAACTCCTGAGCCACCTCTCCAGCCCCTCTACTTTTATTCTTAAGACAGTCTCTCAGTTGAGCCCAAAGCAGGCTGGGCAGCTATATTAGCTAGCCAGCTTGCCCTGGGGATCCCTTGTCTTTGACTCCTGAGTGCTAGGGTTACTGGTGGCTGCCATATCTGCACAGCTTTTATGTGGGTTCTGGGGATCTGAACTCTGAGCCTCATACTTGCGGAGGCAAGCGCTGTAGCCACCGAGGCATCTTCCCAGCTGCTCATCCTTGATGACGAGACGTGTATTTCTCCGCCACGTCTGACTTGCGGCCTGCCCCCAGTGCCGGCCTGCTTCCTAATCACCCATCTTCACAGGTCAGAATCGCTTCCCTGGCTGTCGCTGTAAGACCCAGTGCAACACCAAGCAGTGTCCTTGCTATCTGGCAGTGCGAGAGTGTGACCCCGACCTGTGCCTCACCTGTGGCGCCTCGGAGCACTGGGACTGCAAGGTGGTCTCTTGCAAAAACTGCAGCATCCAGCGTGGCCTCAAGAAGGTGAGGCCTCAGCCTGGGTCAGAGAGTAGGAGAAGAAGTCCCAGGCGGCCCCTTTCCTGTGACTCCTTGGAGTGTGTGTGTTCTCTGTCATGTGGAAGGAGCAGAGGGCATACACCATTGACGCTGCCCCTCGTTCCCCTGGGGCTGGGGCTGGAGTCCAGGGCCTCGCAAGTGCTAGGCAAGCACTTTACCAGTGGTGTCTTCTTTGCCTCTCACATGGCATTTAATGGCCATAGACCCATCCTGGAGGTCCCCAAGGCAAAGGGCCTTTCGCCACCTTGCCTTGTTTTCTCCCCAGCAGAGCAGAGTGGTTCGAACCTCTTCTGTTTTCAGATTCTCCTAACAGTCGCTCGTTCTTTCCACCTGCCCCCACCACACACACACGTGCACCCTGCACACCGCTCACACCCGCGCTGTCCTCTGAGACTTGCCTCCCTCTCCCCCAGCACCTGCTGCTGGCCCCCTCTGATGTGGCCGGATGGGGCACCTTCATCAAGGAGTCTGTGCAGAAGAACGAATTCATTTCTGAATATTGTGGTGAGGTGAGTACTATGGGTTGGTCCTTGTTCTTAACTGGGGAGATGCTGATGAGAAACTGATTTTCTGTGGCTTAGGCTTCTCTGAATCTGTCTCTAAATAACTCATCCAAGTTCTCATGTGGCCTCTGGGGGGATGCCACAGAACTGTTTGCAGTCCTGAAACAAATCGCTGTCCAACTTTTTGGCAACTCAAGCCACACAAGGAAGCAGGCAGCTTTCCTCAGCCTTAATCCTTATCAGCTGGGGTGGAGATGGGAACTGCATAGCCAGGACCCACCTGCTTACAGTCCTCCTGGTTCTCAGTAATACTTATCTATAGGGGCCATTGCCCCTTCCCGGCCCTTGTGGGGGGGGCAGGGCGCCACGCCTCTACTGGGTAGTCTGACAGCCTCTTTTGTTCCTTGTCTACCTGTCCTGTCCAGCTCATCTCTCAAGATGAGGCTGACCGACGAGGGAAGGTCTACGATAAATACATGTCCAGCTTCCTCTTCAACCTCAACAATGGTATGGCATGATGTCTGTCTCATACCAAGGTGATCTTGTGCAAGTCTCCCTAGCAAACAGTCCTGAACCTTCCAGCAGATGCGTCAAGCGAAGTAGTGAGGTGGAACTCAGAGGCCCCCAGGGCACTGGCTCATTGCTTTAAGAGCACCTCTATTTCTGAGTCGCATTTGAAAGGAGTAGGCTGAGTATTTGCATTCCAAAAACCTCCCTACTTGATAGATGGAAGACGTTCCATATGCTTTCCCCACCTCCCGTTTCTATTCTGGGCTTCGAGTTCCCATTGGACTAAATTGTATCTGTTACCCCTTGTCTTAGTTATAATTCCATTGCCTTAATGAATTCATGACCCAAATAATTTTTTTTTATTATTCATTCAAGTGTGTGTGTGTGTGTAGAACCACTATGGACGCCTCCACCTCCTCCTTGTTTACTCCGCCCCGGGATTCACAGGCTCCGCCCTACCAGGACCAGAAGCGCAGGCCGCCCCCGCTTCTGCCCAGCATGACCCAAATAATTTAAGGAAGGAAACAAGGAGATTTTTATTCCACTTTACTATTTCAGGTTATAGTCCATTATGGAAGAATAGTTGCTGGCAGGGGCTAAAGGAACTGACCACCATAGTCACAGAATACTGTGAGACAGTCATAACTTTCTAGCTTGCCAGTCTGCCAGTTCCAACTACTTCTCCATCATTCTATCCACCTGCCCAAAGAATGGCCCCACCCATCTTCCCAGATCAGTTCAGTAATCTACAGACTTGTTCAGAAGCTTGCCTTAACCAAATAACTTTTCAGAGGAGTATCTAAAGACTCAGCTCTCACTTGTCAAGTTAACAAGTAAAACTAGCTGCCACACCTCTTAACTGGTTTCAAACTAGCGCTAAAGACCTGTGGAGGTAAAAATGGACTCAGTGGCTCATAACTCTATCCTGATACCTGGGAGGCTGAGGCAAGAGAGTCACAGTGAGAAAGAATCCAGGCCATCCTGCTACAGAGCTAGACCGTCTCAAAAATAATAAGTAATAATAATAATGAAAAGAAAAGGATGTCATTGCCTGAGACTTAGTCAGTCTCCTTTGATTTATGTCATATAGATTTTGTAGTGGATGCTACTCGGAAAGGAAACAAAATTCGCTTTGCAAACCATTCGGTGAATCCCAACTGTTATGCCAAAGGTGAGTGCCCAGAAACCCAGGAGGTTGAGTGAGGAGATTCTGTGACTTCTGTTGTTCAACTGTTGGCTAAGTTTTTTTTTTTTTTTCTGAAGATAATCATGATTAACATCCGGCATCATTTCAGGTGCCTCTCACTTTCATAATCTGTTTTTTTCACTGCCTACATTGAAAACTCTTTCCCGTAACTACGATTTAAAGATAATTTTCTCCCCTGTCTCACTGGCTAGAGTAACAGTTCTAAAAGCAGAGGCAGCCTTTCCTGTTAGCTTTCTCTTTCCACTTGATCCCTCTGGGAGTTTGGAGGGACTCAGCCCAGATTCCTCCAGGGCGCCGGCTCTCGGTGACTGGGAAACTAGCCTTGAGTTTATCCTGTTCCCAGTGGTCATGGTGAATGGAGATCATCGCATCGGGATCTTTGCCAAGAGAGCGATTCAGGCTGGCGAAGAGCTCTTCTTTGACTATAGGTGAGCTGGTCAAGAATGTTCAGTTGGTGGCCCCAGAGGCAGAAAGGGGGCTCTTAGAATCCATGTGGGGGCTGGGGAGATGGTTCAAGGCTAAAGCCTTTGCCTTACCGGCAAAAGGACCTGAGTTCAGATTCCCCGGGCCTCATGTAAAACGCCAGGTGGATGTGATGGCAGCCTATAAATCCAGCCCTGGAAGGCAGAGCCTGGAAATCCCCAGAGCGAGCAAAAAGTGGAAAAGCAACCCAGGATGATTCCTGATGTCACCCTTTGACCTCCATAGGTACACACTCAAGTGGGCTCCTGTGTACACATACGTATACCCAGCCACATGCAGACACAGAGTCTACATGCATGCCTCCCTTACACACATACATGAAAAAAAAAAAAAAAAAAAACCCACTTGGGGCTTACAGCAGCTACAGCGGGGGAAGAAGGGAGGCCTCTCTGTTGCCTTACTTACCTGAGCAGCAGGAGCATTGCAGATGGCTGCTAAGGAGTGGGAGGAAGTGACACTGCAAGGGAACATGTCGATCACAGAAGCCTGAGAGTAACGTGGCTTTTCCTCCTCCTGCCCCCGAACAGGTACAGCCAAGCTGATGCCCTCAAGTATGTGGGCATCGAGAGGGAGACTGACATCCTCTAGCCCTCCCGTGCAGCGGCGCTGCCTTCGCTTCCCGCACACACTGCTGCTCGAGCTCTGCACCATGTGTCTTCCACTTCCGAAACCCCTTGTACCCTTGAACCCCACCCCATTCCCCATGGGGAGACATTGAGGGCCTGGTCTCCCCGGAGAGAGCCCATGTTGGAGGCTGCAGCTCGGGCTTCCGGGAGGCCCTGGGTGGCGGTGGGTAGGGATACTCGATTTCTCCTTCGCTCAGACTGCGGGCCTCAGGAATCAACCCCGCGGGCATTGTAGCTTTCCCCGGCACAGGATCCTTGTCAGGGGTTGTCAGGCACAGCTGACAGGTGCTCTGCATGAAGGTGAGTCTGGCGAGCAGCGTGCTGAAGGCAGCGGGAGACGAGCACCTGGCTGCTGAGCAGGGACTTCAGGCAGAGAAGGCTGTGCACCCCGCTCCAGTGGACAGAGCGGGGGGGGGGGGGGGGTGGGTGCGTTCAGCTGCCTGGCCTGGGCTCCAGCCAGGGTCTTTCCTGTGGGCTCTAGGTGGAGGTAGTTGCGCGTTTTCAGACTCCAGGAGCAGGCACCCGTGCCCCAGCTCCTTCCAAAGTTCTTGCTGTGACTCTGGCAAACCTTGTGCTGCTGCTGAGGAAGCGCGGGCTGCGCCTGGCTGGGAGGAGGCACGCCTGGTCTGAACCTGCCCTCCATTCCCCCAGAGGCTGGGTCCATCGGACCCGTCTCCCTCTCTTTAGCGTGGATGGGCCCAGTGGAGACCAGAGAGGGAAGGTTGTTGGTGTGATGTACTCCGTCTGCGGCGGATTGGATAGCATGAGCTGCTGTGCATGTTCAGGTGGGCGAGGGACGGTGGGCGATGCTGTGCAGGGAGAATGGCAGGCAGTGTGGGGGTCTGGGGGGGGGGCCAGTCCAGGTGCTGTTCTCTCTGGGGTCCATGCAGAGCAAAGCACTTTAACTTTCTTTCAGAAGGTCTATGAATTGGAATAGAGTTTGATCTAAGGTCTCTAGGGGTCCCTGCCCAGATCCCACTTCTGAAGCTAGGAGGAGGAAGAAGGAGGAGGAAGATTCTCCTCCAGTTCCACCTCATCTCCTGGGGGAGGCAGGAGGAGTTGACTCGACATGCGAATGAGATGGCAGCCAGGGAGAGCGGCCCGGGCCTGTGGCTGGTTGCAGGGTTGGCAGGGAACAAGGGGCATTGTGCTGGGCAGAAAGGCAAGTACAGACTGAACCAGGAGCGCTAGAATAGAAACAGGCTTCTCGCGCTCTGGACCCGGAGCCCCTCCCCTGGCCTGTGCTGACCACTCCCTTCTCTCCACCCCTGAGTCTGTCTCACCAAAGAAGAAATGGAGCTTCTGGGGATGTGCGCAGCACCTCCACACACTCACGCACGCCCCCAGCCTGGCGGGCGCACGTGTACCTTGCACTCAGCAGCTCCTGACAGGAGCCCTTTCCTCCCCTTGGGTCAGCCCTAGCTCTGAATCTGCTGGCGTTAGTATACGTTCTATGCACTGGGGGACCCTCAAGCCCCTGATTCTGAATTACTTGTCCATTCTGGGGGGGTGGGGGGGCAGAGACAGATGGAGGGGGGGTTGGGTCTGGATCAGATGCCAGTTGGGTCTGGGTCAGACGCCAGGGGCTGCTTATGAGGAACAGTTTGAAAAAATGCTTTTTCCAGCCGTCAGGGGTTAGATTGATCCCGTCCTTCCCTGTGCAAGTAGAATCACTGGCAGGCTCCTCCTCTCCCTTTCCAGCCCAATACTCCTGATCCCGCAGCCTCCCCATCCTTTGTCCCTCCTGTCCCCTACATTTAATAACGGGTCTCAGTCTTCCCCCACCCCATGCCTCACGTAGCGGTGATGGAGTGAGGTGGTGGGCACTGGCAGGGAGGCTGGTGTATGTGTGGCTTGACTGCCAGCGAATTTCACGCACTTTAAAGTCCTGTAGCTTGTGACCTCTTACCTAATAAAGTGTTTGAATCCATCTTGGCGAGCTGTGTCCTGTGTGCTTTGGGGCTGGAAGGATGAGGGACAATGTACAGCCCAGATGGTGGTATAGGAGCAGACTGAGTGGAAGCTGTCCCCACCGAGATCCAGGGGGTGGACAGGAAGTGTGAGGAAGGGTGAAGTGAAAGGTTTCAAACACTAGAAATTCCTTTAAGGTAAATCCACCTACCCCCTGACCATGACGCCAGCCACCACACACAGACTGGGGCTCTGCACTCCACTTTATTGGACCTTTGCTTGAAGTCAGGGGCACGGCGGGCTCTGCCCGGCTTCAAGTGGAGGCCTAGCAAGGTGGGGCGAGTGGCTGGCGGGACTCAAGAGACACCCAGTACAGGAGCTCATCACAGACACGGCACGACACGGCACTGGACAGCCCACTGAGTTCTTTTATATATAAACAGATAATTAAAAAATTAGAATAATTATATAGTTTCTCTAGGGAAAGACTTTGCAACAAAAAATATATATAAAGAATAGAATTGCTTGGGCAAACGCAGCAGCATCTCTGAGCGGAGGAAAGAGGGTTCCTCATGCACTGGAGGGGGTGCTAGGCCTTCGGACAGGAACCAAGGCTATTGCATATCTTGGAAGAGGAGGAGGAGCAGAGGACTGGCCAGGCAGGGTGCCTGCATTATTTTCTCTACCTGCAGGCTTTTTATGGCTTTGGCTAAAGCAAGTGGAAGCAGCAGGAGGTGCTAAGGTGCTAAACCGAGGCCTCTTGGTCTCTGTGCAAAAACAAAAAAGCTGGGGTTGGGGACAGACAAGATGCTGCCTGCCCCTCCCCCCACAGCTGAGAGGAAGCAGACGGAAGACAGTAGGTCAGCAGCGGGGCTGGGGGGAGGCTCAGGGTGTGTTTTAGCAGCCTCCTCCCCCCGTGCCCTGAGCAGCCGGCGGTCCCCCACATCTGTCCCTGTTGCTGACCCTGGCAGGTAGAGAGGCGCCCATCCCCCGCTCTCTCTAGTTAATGCCTGGCAGTAACTGGGACAGAGATGGCAGGAAGGGCCTGTCTCAGCCCACGGGGCTTCTGCGGGGTGGGCAAACAGCCAGGAGCCTGAGCAATGGGAAGAGCAGGACATTGGTGTAGGCAGTGAAGCTTGGCCACTCCCTGTGGTCCCATCTGTAGCTCTGTCCACCAAACTTGGCAGGAGCGGATCCTCTGGTGGACAGAGGCAGCCAAGAGGAGCCAAATGTCCCTGGCAGGGTGGGAGAGAGAGACAGGAGTTGGGGGGACTCAGAGGAGTTGGACTTGGTCCCCGAAGCCCTTCTGACTCATTCCGACCTGGACTCCTCCAGGATCTGAGGGAGGTTCTGGTCCCTGGGGCCTGGACCAGAAGCTGGGACTGGGGCCGGGGCCGGGGCTGGGACTTGAGTGGGCGCTGGAGTCGGGGCAGGGGTCTGGGCAGGGGTCTGAGCAGGGCCCGAAGGAGGTAGGGGAGCTTTGCTGCCAGGATGGTAATCATGGGTAGCCTTGGGCTCGTTGGTGTGGTAGGAGCCCTTGTAGCGATGGTTTTGCAGATAGAAGAGCACCAACATTCCCACAAGCCCCAGCAGCAGAAAGGCCACCAAAACTGAAAGGAAAAAAAGGAACAATTCAGGGAAGATCTTTGGGGGATTCATCTACACACACACACACACACACACACACACACACACACACACACACACACACACCTCTGTTTATCTATTTTGGCTGAAAGCATTCATATACAACTTATGCACTATGTGAACACAGTCCAGTGTCTTGGTAGGTCTGAATTCTTATCTCATCCCCTGTTAGCTTCTTCAGTATTCTCTTTCCACATCCCTGGCTGGCACCCCAGTTTTCCATTTCTCCAGATGTCACTGCATCCTTATGTCATCCTCCTTTCGCCATGTCTGCATTGTAATACTTCATCTCTATTAAAAATGGATAGCCTCCTCAAATATTGAAGAACCTCCAGCCCAATTATATCCCCATCTGCAGAGCTTCGCTCATCCTTCTCTGCTCCATCAACTCACACCTAGCATACCTTCTGCTACCCACAGCACTGATGACAGGGACAGGGAGGGAAAAAGGACAAGGCCCTCATGGGAAACCAGTGCATACTCACAGCCTAAGAGTATGGCAACCCATCCGTCATCGTGGTAATATGGGAAGTCTGAAGAGGAGAAAGGGCCAGTTAAGAGACTCCTACCCCGCATCCAGAAGACGTCCCTTCCCTGCCATCCCTCCCTCTCCTCGTCTGTGTCCCAGGGGAGATACCTGGAGGCAGATACCAGGGATCAAGCTCAGGTGGCACCTCTGAGAAGAGACGTGGCATGGCTCCACAGTTAGATTCCGACAGTTCTCCCTGGACCCTCAGGGCCTCGGCTAGCTCAGCAGTCATGGGCCTTGGGCTTCGGAAGTGGGTCTTGAGGGGAGCTACGTTGTTGAACCGGACACCAGACAGGCAGCCAGAGAAACCTGGGGTGTTGTAGCGCTGGATCTCTGGATCAATGACTCCTGTCTCTGAGGGAAAGGCAGGACCAGAAAGAGAGGGGCTCAGGACACCCACAAGTCCCACTCCTCATTGGCACCACCTTTGTCAGGGTCTCCACCCACAGCGCCTTGCCTCAGACCCGGCTTTACTATGCTCACCCATCACACGCCCCAGATACAAGGCCTTGGGTGAGTCCAGCTGGCTGTCCACCAACAAAGAGAACTTCTGTTCTGTCAGTGGGAAGTAGTCCACCTAGGGGAGGGGAATGTGGTGAGGAACTCAGCATCCTCGCTTAGTCTCAAGTGGAAAAGCCATGGGTATTAAGGTAGAATTTGCTACATCTCAAACAATCTGGTTTTAAGCCCTGTTTTGGCTGCTTATTAGTGGTATGACTTTTTTTTTAACTTTAGTGTAGTGTGCATGCATGAGTGTATCTGCATGTGGGTGGATATGACTGTGTGGGTGAGTGTGTATGTACATGAGTGCACTTGAGTGTGTGAGCTTGTAGAGGACCAAAGGTAACATCAGGAATCACCTTCGATTCCCCTTCACAACTTTACTGTTGTGAGCCTGGGTTTCTAATTAAACCTAGAGCACACCATTGGACCTAGTCTGGCTAGCTTGCTTGCTTGGGAGATTTCCAAGCTTTCCCTTCCAGGGCAAAGAATTAGAGGTGGGCCACCATCCCTGCCTAGTATTTTTACATGGGATCTGGGGATTTGAACTCAGGTTCTTTTGTTTTGGAGGCAAGGATTTGAACCACTGAACCATCTCCTAAGCCTTTGAT
The DNA here is from genome assembly GCA_023101885.1 of Typhlomys cinereus. Lineage (NCBI taxonomy): Eukaryota > Metazoa > Chordata > Mammalia > Rodentia > Platacanthomyidae > Typhlomys > Typhlomys cinereus. The sequence goes on along the minus strand of JALPQD010000063.1, from coordinate 6,327,460 downwards.
TCCCCCCACCTTTTTTTGAGGTAGGGTCTCATGTATCTCAGTCAGCCTCAAACTCACTGTGCAGTTAAAGATGGCTTTGAACCTCTGATCCTTCTGACTTCACCTTTCAAATGCTGGGATTACAGGCATGAATCACCATGCCCAGTTTATGTGGTGTTGGGGACTGAACCCAAAGCTTTGTGCTTGCTCAGTCATCGCTCTCCCAGCTGAGTCACATCCCCAGTCCCTAGCGACTTGATTTTGAGACAACCACCACTTCACTTTCTGAGACTGTTTACGGTTTGCAACATGGAGATCAGAATGATTGCCAACCACAACCGCTCCACAGAGCTGATGTGAGGGTCACAAGAGGTGACACAGGTGAAAATCCTCCGTGCACTGAAACATATCTGATACATGGGAATAAGCATTTGATGCTTTCTGGAGACCGTGACCGAACTGGCCCACCTCCTTCCACCCATACCTGGATGAAGAGGTTGCGGTAGACCCGGGTGATATTCACGCTGTGGGGCTGGCCATCAGTCACTGGCCGGGTGGTTAGCTGATATACATAGGGACTGGTGCCCAGCTGGTAGCGAAGCTGCAGGGTCCCTGGGGAGTAGGGAGGAGGAACATGGCATCTTCTCTCAGCTCCCAAAATTCCCATCTTTCCAAAGCTTTTGGGTCCTTGTCTTAAGAGAGTCACTAAATTATGGGATTAGGGGTCCTGGGGGGAAGAGAGCCACGGCGGACTTACCATCTTCCTTAATGAGCACCGCCATATAGTCACGCACGAAGGAGCTGACATACAGCAGGACTGCGGGGGCAGAGCTGGTGCTGAAGCTAAAGGAGACCTCCTCTCCTGTCACATTGTAGACAGGCCCCCGGTACCCGGGCACAGGCCGACCAGGCCTCGGATAGTCGGGCAGCCGGTACCCAGGGCCGTGGTAGCCAGGCACATAGCCAGGAGTGTCATAGCCTGGGATATAGCCAGGCTCATAGCCTGGTACAGGCCGGCTCAGCATGTGGGAGAACTCCCGGGCTGCAGAGCGCAATGCTGATTGGAGATTATAACGCATCCAAGTGCCAGGCTCAAAGAATCCACCAATATCTGCAGGTAGAAGCAACGAGGTGAGGGCTCAAAACTCCTCCTTGTTCACAAGTTTAAAGGATTTTTATGTCACTCATCCGCCCACAACACACACTTCCATTTCTGCCACTATCATAACTCTCCATTTACTTCAAGTGCGAAGTTTTGCTTGTGTTTTGGAGACAAGGTATCACTCTGCAGCCCAGACTCATAATCCTCCAGCAGCACCACATTCAGCACAGAAAGGAATCTTTCACTGTTGTTAACTGTTCTTGATGGTGATGGTGGTGGTAGTGGTGTCTGTCTGTCCATGTGTGTGTATGTATGTGAGCCATGTGTATGTGGGTGTGCACTCACAAGCACATGCACAGAGAGACATCGTCTTGCTCTATTACTCTCTTTCACCTTATTCCCTTGAATCAAGATCCCTCAGTGATCCCTCAGCTAGGCTGGTGGCAAGCAGGCCCCACGGATTCTCCTGCTTCTGTTTCCCCCACAGCACCGGGATTACAAACACACAGGCATGCTTAATTTTTCATGTAGGTTCTGGGGATTTGAACTCAAGTCCCTGTGCTTGAACAGCAAACACTCTTAGCCTCTCAAGTCATCTTCCCAGCCCCCAACATGAAATCTTAAAGCCATTAGAACCCTGAAATGAAAGATCACCTAATTTTATCGCTGCATTTTACAAGGGAGAAAACTGAGACTCAGAGATGGATAGTAACTTGCCCAAGGACCCACAGGAACTAGAGAGCCAAGATTAAAATCGAGATATCCTGACTCCATCCAGTATAAGTATTTCTATTTCTATTTCCAAACCATGACTACAAGTCTAATAATTGCCAAGTCCCTGCATCTATCTTCCCAGACCACCAAGTCCCTCCCAGAGTAGCCCAATATGCTCACGTGTTCCCTGGACCAGCCCTAAGAAAAATGCCATATAGGGGTTGGGGATTTTAGCTCAATGGCAGAGGGCTTGCCCAGTGAACCCTGGGTTCGGTCCCCAAAACTGAAAAAAAGAAAAATACAATGTGGGAATCCATTGTGTTGCATCGTTTTTAAAAATAAATATTTATTTGAGAGAAAGGTACACACATGCATGCTATAGTGCATGAGTGAAAGTCAGAGGACAGCTTTGAGCAAAATTGAGGTTTGCAGACACGTGCCTTACCTCTGAGTTGCTGCACTGACCTAAGGTTTGTCCTAACTGACATGAGATCCCAGGATCTGAACTTGGTTCCTTTTACTTGTGAGACAAAGGCTTTAACTACTGAGCCATCTTCCCAGCCCCCCCCCATGCTAACTTTGCATCCTTGTCCCTCCTTTCTCTCTCTACACCCCATCCTGCCTTGTGGATGTCCTGTCCCTCCATCACCAGCAGCACTGACCGTGATTGCAATATGGTCCATCAAAAGCTGTGAGGTCACAGTCACACGTGTAGTAGCTGTAGCGCTCCACACAGCGGCCTCCATGGAAGCACGGGAAGCGGGGGTGGATGCAGTGGCCCGTGCAGTTGGGGAAAGTGCCCTCAGAGGCATTGGCACGGCCCTCCAGGTTCAGAGTCACTCCATTCAGACGCATGGCCCTTAAGCAGCCCACGAAGGGGCGCCTCTTAAGCTCTGCAGATCCTAGTCAAGAGATGAGTGGAGGGGTTAAGAGGTGAAGCTCAAAGGTGGAGCACATATGTAATATAGACAAGGCCCTGGAGTTGGAATGAAGAGTCACACCCCAAAATGACTGTAGAGCCAGAAACAGAAATAAGTACTATGGACTGGGAGGGAGGCAAGAGGGTTAGACGAATCAACTACAGTACCAGAGGTGGAAGGGAAAGGTGGTCTCTTAGCTTAGTCTGAAGCAGAGGGGCATGGGGGCTAAGGCATGGGAGTCCTGGAAACATGGAAGACGGACTTGAGACAGCAGGAAGGTCAAGCAGACTGACCCTGCTTTTGGGTGGCTGCTTACCCACATAGAGGGGTTGGTCGTACTCCAGCCAGATGTAGGTCTGCAGGGGCATGGGCCGCAGTACCCAGGGCCGGTGATCCACTCGCAGCCGGGCCTGCTTCACGTTGATCTCAGCCCGGACCAGATGCCACTCGTCGTCGTTGAACTCGAAGTCGTCTGAGCGCACCGTCAGGTTCTCATCCCCGTTGCCCACGTCGAAAGCGAAGACCACATCCCGGGATGCTGGGCAATGGGACAGGGAGGGAGGAGGACTTGGGTCTCCCAGATCCCTCGCAGTTTCCCTGCCCGATGTAATCTCTCTTCCTCACTGAAGCCCCGTATCTCTCTACTTTGTCCGCAGCCTGGGACAAAAACGTACAAACTGCACACCTTCAGGTCTTCCAAAATTGTAGATCCCTGGAGTGAACATCCCACCCCCCCCAGGCTAGAAGTGCAGCTTGTTGTGTGTGGGGGGGATGTCTAGTTCCCTTTTGTACCAGGAACCCCCTTGAAGGCAAGGTAAGTACCCAATGTCCCCCAGCCAGGCATTGATACAGAGCTAAGTTAGTCGAGGATCCAGAATTATCTATGGGCTTTCCTTGTGGTTTCTCCAAAGACTGGCTGCCAGGTTCCCCCAAAGATCTTCATCCACCCTGCATCCCTCACAGAATATGCCAGCTCACTGTTGAGTTCCACTCGCACGTAAGGTCGGCGCCACTGGCAGAAACGGCCCCCCATGTTCTCCAGGAAGACTCCTGAGGGAGCCGAGGTCCTGAAGTAGAAGGAGATATCCAGGCTGTGGTTAGCACGAATTGGGGGGAAGCGGAGGGCAGCCCCGGTGTGGAAGGAGATGGTGTTCCAGGAATTGCCTGCAAAACCAGAGCAAGGGAGGACTTGTCAAGGTGGTCAGAGGATGGATGGAGGAGCCCGTGAGCCTCCGTGGACAGGGAAGGGAAGATGGAACAGAGCCGCGGTGACCTGACCAAGGGGAGATTAAGGAGTGGAATGAATAGTAAATAAGGTACACAGGAGGGAAAAAGACATGAGTGGAATCACAGCAAGAGAGTTTGGTCTCAGGACCCGGAGGCCTCGTGTGTCAGGTCATCTAGGTTTTGGAAACTGAAGAGCTGACCCCTCCCCCCCTAACAGACACGCAGAAGGCACATAAAAGGGATCTGCCACTCACGGTCGCCATAGCAACGCAGAGGCCTCAGGAAGAACTGGGCTTCAGAACTGGAGCGGTTTGTATCCCCCACTACCACCTGAGTGACAGGCAGATGGTCTACAAAGGTCAGCAGCCCCCTATCCGTTCTCCTGTTGGGGGGAGGAGGACAGGATATAGTAACTCAACTCTTCCCTGGAGACCTGAAAACCCTGTGCCCTGACCATCAGTCAGTTGGCTCACCACTGCGGCTGGTCGGCATCACAGTTGCAATGCAGGGCTGGGTCCACACAGCTCCGGTCAAGCCCACAGGCACAGCGCTGGATCCCAGGCTGAGAGCCTCCCCAGTAGAAGTGTTGCTCTTCGTTTCGACCAATCCAAAAGCTGTAGGGGTAGCCTCCTGGGGAAGACGCCAGGCAGCTTCCAGGCCCTGCCCCTCCATTAGCCTCTGGGCTTCACGCACCCAGGTCCTACCAGCCCAGACCTTGCTCGACTCCTCCAGCTGCCCTTCTGGCAGCCTCTGCCACCCCAACCCCAAGGCTCTCCTCCAGCTCCTCCACCTCGCCCTTCCCAACGCCAGCCTCAACCTGCAGTGTTGAGCAGCCGGGAATTGTAGCAAGAGAACTCGATCCACTGTTCGCAGTGCTGGGAAGCGTTGGCCAGGGCACTGACTTCCTCCCAGGAGGCATTCCAGTACTGGACCGCTCCCAGGAAGGGCCGCTCCATGCTGGAACCTGTCACCCGAGTTGTCCACAGCCGGTCATGCCTCACGACTGTCCATGCTCGGTTCTCTGGAGGAGGAAGAGGAGGAGAGGGGGACAGAGCTTTTGGCTAGGTATTCTCTGCTCATCTCTCTATGCCCCCCCACCAACTCCAGAGCCAATAAAAGTGACCAACAGCTCCACTCCAGCCAGCCCTGGGCCTTTCACATTAGAGACTTGAGGTGAGACTGTTTGATCTTGCCTGGCCCTACCCCCATTCTGCTTCCCTGTGCTCCTCCCCCTCCACCCCCATATCACCTGTATTATCTAGTCAGCTCCCCCTCACCATCCATCACAGCCACTTACCTCGGATGTCACAGTACACTACAAATGGCTTCAGGGGGCCACTGCCATCGGGGTCAATGGTGAAGTTTCCAGATATTTTCCCACTCAGCCGATAAGCTTCACAGGATTCCTTATATAAAGCTGGGGGGGGGGAGACACCAGGCAATTGTGGAGCTAGAGGGCTAGAAGAAGGGTCAGCCCTACCATTTCTGGCAGCCTCGTGGTCCCCATGACTCCCCCTCCTCTGACTTCCCACCCCACCCGCCTTACGTTGGTGGCAGGTCTCCCCCTTGTAGCCAGTCAGTTCGCAGTAGCAGATGAAGTCATCCCAAGACTGGTAGCAACGTCCGTCATGCTCACACATGTTAGGGCTGCATCTGCAGAAGGGGTCAGCACCGAAAGAGGGACCCTTCCTTGGAGCTTGAGAAGAGCCATGAGACCTACCAGTTTCCCTCCCAGTTCGCCAGAGCACTGGCCCCCAGTGACCCACTTCCTATCTAACTAGTGCTGGGAAGCAACCCAGATGCAGGGACACTAGGCAGTCAGTAAGAGCTCAATTACTGACGTCCTCCCTTCCCCCAAAGAGTGAAAAGTTGCTGATCCATCCCCAGCCCCTGCCAAACGAAACAAAGCAAAAAGCCAGAACCAAGAACAGAAGCTTCATTTCCATTCTGAGTATGTCGCTTTACAGGAAAAAACAGGTCAGAAGTCAAGGAAGGAATCCTTCCATAGATAGGGGGACTCCCGAGAGGGGAGAATATGCACAGGAGAGAACACACACACACACATATACACACATACACAAACCATCCCCCCACATACTTGGCAACTAGACTGCATAAAAAGGGCCTCAGAAGGGTCACTTCTTGTTGGGGGTGGAGGGGCTGGTTCTGGGTACCTATCGGTGATGCCACATGTGTCAAAGAGGACCTCGGCAAAGTGTCCAAGCCGCCGGAATTCCACCAGGGTCAGGTTGACCAGTTGACCATCCACCTTGAGCAGCTCCATGCAGCCATGGAATGCCGTCTGGTTGGAGTGGCAGCCCCATCGACTGGCTGGCTTGGGACAACCTGGAGCCACCACAACCCCTGTGAAGACCTCCCCAGGGAAGACCTCAGAGATCCTCTCCCAGAGAGATGCCAAGAGGAAACCATTCACAAATGAGGGGGGGAGGGCTAGAATCAAGGTGTAGATTATGACAATGACTTTACACTTTCCAGAGCCCCAGAAATGCAAGAAGGCTTGATCCTTTCACGACTCTCCATGTGGGCCTGTCTGATCTGAGATGGGGCCTTCCCACCCAGAGTCAGGGGTCTGGCTATAAGTGGGCTCCTACTTACCTCCAAAGAAGTATGAGGTCCCCGTCCGAATCAGTAGTGGGTACGAAACTCTGACCTCTGCCCCCTCCACATCGTCAATGCTGATGACCGCGTGGTTTTCCTGTGCCACAAAGTTCACCTCGTGCCAGAAGCCATCATTCAGGCGGTACCCTGGACAAGAAAGGAGGATGGTGTGGGTGGGGGAAAGAAGTAATCAGAATAGAAGAAAGGGTTTTGTTTTGTTTTTGAATCCTGGTCTCTGAATCTCAGGCTGACTGGAATTCACTGTATCTTCCAGGCTGACCTCAACCTTCCATAGAGTCACAAGTGTGAATCACCACACCCGGCAAGAAGTCCTGCTCTGAGTCCCAGCAGCAGCCTGGGTACACCCCATTATTATGCTTCTCCACCTGAGCAATGACACATCTAAAGTCTCTCTTCACTATTGACAAGCTGGGCCACAGACAAAGTCTGCAGAGTTGGAAATGAACTGCAAACACCTCAAGGAATCCGCAGAAACTAGAGAACACCAGGAATACTGCTTCTTCTAGAGCTCTCCTTCCCTCAGTTCTGCCTCTAGCCACTCCCATCTTTCCGGTAGCCTGGGGACCTTATACTCTGGCCAATATGCAAAGGTCTCACAGTTCAAGCTTACGGCCTCCCTGGGGCTCCTTTCTCTAGCCAAATTGTGCCTCCTACAGGAAACTTCTCACCAGCAGCGAACTGAAGCCTCTTCCGGCCCGTCTGTGCAATGGACACGTTGACTTGTCCTTCGCTGAGCATCAGCTCCACGTGACCCAGCCCATCCCCCATGCGGGAGAAAAGCAGCAGCCCCGTGAGGTCCCAGGTGCGGAAGCGAAAGGAAACTGCGAAGCGGCCTCGGCGCGGGAAACCAGGCACTTGCACGAAGTTGTGAGGGCCTCCAAAGTTGATGGGGTGTGGAACGGGGTCCAGGCAACGAAAAGCCACCTTACCCTAGAGGTGAAAGCGCAGACCCATTAACATCGGGAGCTCGCGCTGAGCCTGTGCTGGGAACTGAATTTTCACACTGGGTTAAAACTCTGTCCCAACACTTCCTCGGTGTTGGGGATGAAGGTGAGAACTTTCCACCCCCACCAAATACCTGTACATCCGTGGGGGAACCCAAACAAGTAGGGAAACTCTCGGCTCGCTTGCCTTTTTTTTGGGGGGGGGGTGTCTGGATCACACTGTTTGAAAAACGAACGCTTGGTTCTTTTCTTTTTTTTTTTTTTTTTTTTTTTTTTTTCTCGCAGAGTGTTTAAGAGATTCCAGGCGTTAAGTCAAACACTATTGCCGCGCGTGCGCAGACACTGCAAAGTGGAGAGGAGGGAGCGCTTGGGCCTCGCATTTAAGGCCCTTCTCTGCCTTTTGGCAATTGCCCGCCCTAGTCAAACTACCCCTTGCATCTGTGCCTCATTTTCTTATCTATCAGCACCTGGAGTGACCAGACCCATTCAGGGCTTCTTAGCTAGGAGGTAAGTGGTAACAACTGCATCTCCTGTGAGTTCTTGATGTCCCCACCCGTTTGAGAATCTGACTGAGGAGAGGGAATCTCTTCCTGCTCCACCTCTTAGTTTTCCAAATGGCTTTAGTGTCCTGTCCTCCCAGATCCCCTGCCCACTGACCTCGAAGGTGATTCGCGAATGGCGCCGCACAGCCAGATCGGCGATGTTGACCCGATTGAAGATCACGTTTTCCATGCAGCCGCGGAAGTTATGCCGATAGGCGAGGTTCTTCTGCGCCGCGCCCACCAGACCCCCAATGAACATCTGTGGGAAGTGTGGGAAAGGAGGTTTCCTAAGGACAGGAACGCGCGGGCCTTGCATGCAGGCAGACGCGGGGCGCCCTTACACCAGATGTTACCCAGAGTCCATGTTACCGCTTGTGAGGCCTCTCGAAGCTTGAGTCTAGGAAGGATCAGTTAACTTACCTAAGATTCTTTACCTGAGGATGGGGACTCCACCGAATTGTGGGAGGAGGCAACAGGACAAATTTCCTACTTTGCCTGACACCCCCCCCTTAAAAAAACTGAATTTCTAGGCTCCTCTCCATCTTAGTATTTTGAGGTGGGACTCAGAACAACAAAAAGCCATCCTGCTGAGCAGGAGGTTTGCCAAAAAACTGTAGAGAGGAGAGGGAAAGAAAGAGGAAGGGAACAGAGGGGAGGGAAGGAAAGAGAGAATAGATGCCCCTCGCCCACTTATCTAGCATTTCATCCAACCAAATGGAGCCTCCTCCATCCTTGCTCACCTCATTGTCTAGGTTGAGCCTCTCGAAGTCACCGTTGAGGATAAAGCGCTGGACATAGCCATCCAGGGTGAGATTTGCATCTCGGCCATACCGGTCCACCCTCACATAGTGCCAGTGCTGGTCATTGAGGACCCCACCTGCGCTCACCGTGGTGTGACCTGGTCTGGGCTGGATGGGACTGCTGCCTAAGGATGGGGCGCAACAGACTGAGATGTGGGGCCAGAACTCCAGGGAGCCCTAGACAATTGTGCAGATCATTTAACCTCTCGGAACAGCCTCTTCCTATCTGTAAAACTCTGAGTATGACAGCTGCTGTAACGCAAGATGTGGGTGTCATGAAAAGCAAATAAGATGCAAAGTGTGTGTGGGGAGGGCGGGGGGCTTCTCCAAGGTCACAAACCCTAGGTAACTAGACTTCTGGAGATTGGCGTTCAGTTCTCCTGATTCCAAGTCTACTCTGTCAATATTAAGTGCTACAAGAAACGGGCAGTTTGGTCCAGGCAGTAAAGAGGAAGGTAAGGCTTGGGTGTGGCTATGAGGTTGGAGAACAGCTGGGGTTGGGAGAGGGTCACCCAGCTCACCTAGTGCAGCAACAGGGGTATGGGGGGTCACCTAGCTCACCCAAGCTCATGTGCAGCAGCAGGTGAGCCCCCTGCAGTTCAAGGGTCACATAGTCGCCCTGGGCACCCTCGGCGTGCAGCAGGAGCCCGTCCTTCTCTTCCGTTTTGAAGCTGAAAGCGAACACGTCCCAAAGACTCCTGCTGACCCCTCTCGGGAAGCGGTAGGAAATGGCATCGTCGCCATCGAAGTAGAGTATGTCAGACTCTGGGCAAAAAGACAGCCGGACCGTGTGGGCAGGAAACCCTAGAGACTGTCCCTGCCCCGGGCTCCCCCCCCCCATGACCTCCACACCCTTACTATAAGGGCAGCCGTAGAGTCCGAGGCGCAGACCGATCTTGCCGCGGGGGTTCCAGGCCAGCGGCACAATGCGGATGTAGCGCGCGGTGAAATGGTAATGCAAGTCGTGGCGCACCACCGCCGATTCGTTCACGTTACCGAAGAAAGTCTGCGGGAGTTGGGGAAAGTAGTAACCAGGTCCCCACCCTCGACTGCGTTTATCCTCAGCTTCCCAAGCCTATAGCTTCTGCACTTTGCCAATCTTGACTTGGGCTGGGTGGTTGGGGATCCTCTGTCTCCATGAGGGTGCACACTCAACGGTTTCCCTACCCTACAGTGTCCCCTGCCACCATCTTCTATCTCCTCCAAGCTTGAGTGGAGTGTCACCCTTCCTCAATAAGCTCTCCCAAATTTTACCCTAAAGTGTCTTTAGTCCTGTGATTGGAGAGTAACTTAACACACAGGTGAGTTTACAGCCTCCTCAACCCTCCCCGCACTTACTCCCAAAAGTGGAGTCATTTGTGTTTCAACTGTTCCCTCCCTTTCCCTTTCAGGTTAGTGCCCAGCCCAGATAAGGGGAGGTTCCCCAAAAGTGTGTGACTGGGCGCTGGGACTACCGCGTTATGCCCTTGCTGGTAGAAGGGCGTCCAGCTGTCCACCCGGTCACCGTAGAGCAGCATGTAACGTGTGACCCAGTCCCAAGAATTAAAGGAGCCTTGTGTGGCCACGGCTCGGATCCGATGTTTCTTCATTAGGTCTATCTGGAGCCAGGGATTCGGGTCTCCAATCCGGGGCGACCATCCACTTATGCCTACAGAAAGGTTAAGGGCTTTTACTACCCTTCTTCCCCAACCTTCCGAAGTCCCCCCATTCCTCCCTGGCTGGGTAAGCTCACCGTGTAACCGTGCAAAGCGGGCAGTGGTGAAGAGCCCGTAGTAGGAGGAGGCGCCCAGAGAGCGTGCATACAGGGGCCCCACTAGCTCCTCATCACAGCCATCTGGGATAAGGAAATGAACTTGTCAGTGTTGCCCCCCATCAAAAGCAGCGCCCACTGATCAGCTAATTGAAGTTCCTCTCCCCTGCCCCCCAGTGGCGGCCCGTCCTATCTTAAAGCCAAGTGTTCAACCTTAGGTTTAGCAACAGCTGCTCCCTCTGGAAAGACTGCTCCCTGGGAGTGGGAAGGGGGGTGGGGTACCCCCTCAAGAGAAACTGCTCTGTCAAGGAAGAAGGACTTCTTTTCTCCTCCGAGATAGAATACCACTTGAACTAGATCTGTGGATCCAAAACCCTTCCTAACTCGGCACCTGGTCTGGTCTGGTATCTTCCAAGCACAATCCCAAACCTCGGCATCTTTAAGGACCTAAACCCCCAGAATATCAAGCCAATCCAAACCTTAGCATCCATTCCGTTCACCAACCCCCCAAATCTGCACTAACCCCCAAACCCTCTACCCCATCCGATTCCTAACTCCATCCTTGATCTCCGTCAGGGTCACTCAACTCCTATTTGAATTCCAGCTATAAAGCCCAGTCCCGGGTACAAGCCCTGCCTAGCCCCAGGATCAACCCCCAATTCCAGTTCCAGCCTCTCAGGCAGAACCTTAACCCTAGCCTAGGTCACCCGTCACCACACTCTGCCCAACTCTAACCTCAAACCCAGACATTGGCTCCCGCTTGGATTAACGCCCCTAAATCCCTGCCTAAAGGCTCGGCTCGGAGCCCAGTCCCAGCTCGGGGCGCGCGCAGCAGTCTCAGACCTGCATTGCGGAGCGCGGGGGAGAGGCAGGAAAAGATGCGAGCGAGCGGGAGCGCGCCAGCCGGCTGGGAAGGACCAGCGACCACCCAGCCGCAATGCGGTGCCGGACCCGCCCTGCAGACTCCAAACTCCTGGGCCCATCCCGACCTGCCTCCAAGCCCAGCACTCACAGTAGCCCCATCCCCGAGCTCCAGAAACCACCGCGGCAAGCAGGATCCAGAAGAGCTGGAGATGCATCGTGCAGGGCTGAAGAGCCCTGGGCCGCAGCCTCGTTGTGTCCGGCTTCGGCTAGGGCTCCAGCTTTGACTCGGGCTTCCAGCCTTGTTCCTGGGGCTCGTGGCAGACCGTGGCAGACCGTGGCAGACCGCTGTTTCTTCGTCCTTACCCACCCCTCCCTCTCTCCTTCCCCCAATAATCTCAATCCTCTCTCTCTCTCCCTCTTGTCGCCACTCTTCTCTCTCTCCCCTCTCCCCTCCTCTTCTCTCCTCTCCTTTCTACCCTCTCACCTCCCCCCCTTCCCCAGCCTCTCTCCTGACACGCGCGTTTTCCCGGACCCGCGCAAGCGCGTGCCTCAGCCTTATTGCGAAAGGGCGGGGGTAGAGAACCTCCAGCCACTGGGAAATACCCCCAGTAACCCGAGGCTGGCAAGGACGGGGGGAGGGGGGGAAGTAGGGTGATAAAAAGGAGGCAAGAAGGCAAGAATCAAATGAATTAAGTGAAAAAAAAATCCAAGGAAAGGGAGGAGGAAACAAGGCCCCTGGAGGTGGGATCCTAGCGGTGGGGTGAAGGACAAACAGAATTCAAATGGTGCCCTGGGCTTGGTGCCGGACACCCCTGTAACACTATGAAAGCAACATATTTCACCTTACTCCACTTTGCAAAGGATGCTCAAAAAAGGAAAATACTTTATTCAAGATCATCCAACCATTCTTTTTCCATTGGCAGAGTAAAAGAGAAACCCTTTCAAGCAAGGGGAATGGAAAAGCGAACCCACAGACCCTAATAATCTCCACCTACTTCTTGGTCCTCTCTCCGCCCCTTCCTTCCTGTCCCACTCGTTATTTAACTTCTATACCCTCTAGACCATATCTCAGAAACCCTTATAACCAGAGATGGGAACGGAGTCCACACAACAGGTGGGAGTGGGGACATGGGGGGTGAAGGGTGACAGGGAGGGTGGGAAAGGGGAAGAGTTGGGATTCGCCCACCGAACAGCAGGCCTCCAACAACCTATGACCTGAACAAGAGCCCCCAATCCTGCTTAAAACTCTCTTGCTAGTGTTTCAGTGGGCCTGTGCTGGAGCTAGAGGTGGGGTGGGGTGGTAGAGGTGGAGTAGAGAAGCGAGAAAGGAGGGAAACCCCCTCCAGACCAAACTTTTAAAGTCCAAGTCTGAGGCAATGGGTGAATCTGACTGTCCATCCAGGAGAGGGCGCTGCAAAGGGACCAGCCACTCCCACGATTTATTAATAATGCAAATTGCTTGGTCTATGGAGAGATAGATATTTCCATTATCTCTTATCTTCCGTATTTCAAACAGTCTTCCCTGCAAACCCTGTCAGGTGGGCTGGATAAGAATGGCATAATACATTAAGCAACTGAGGTCCAGAAAAAGCAGATGGCTTTTTCGGAGTCACCCAGAAAGTTGGTCTCAGAACCAGGCAGAGGGCAAGGGAAGCCACAACCTGGTCAGTGCACACCGGTCAGGACTTCTGTCTTCTTCCTTGGTACTGTTATCCCTGGTCACATAACGGCTTCCAGTGTGTAGGAACCCCTGAAGGGGGATAGTAGTGTGGGAAGATGTCTTATAGGGTCCCTCTCATTTGACACCCCCAGGTTTCCTGGGACTCCTACTCCGGGAATGAGGAGGAGGCATATTCCTCAGAGCCTCTGCCAGAGCTCTGCTACAAGGCGGACGTCCAGGCTTTCAGCCGGGCCTTCCAACCCAGCGTCTCCCTGATGGTGGCTGTGCTGGGTTTGGCGGGCAATGGCCTCGTCTTGGCCACCCATCTGGCAGCCCGACGCACTGCCCGCTCCCCTACCTCTGCCCATCTGCTCCAGCTGGCCCTGGCTGACCTCCTGTTGTCCCTGACTCTGCCCTTTGCTGCAGCAGGGGCTCTTCAGGGATGGAGTCTAGGAAGTACCACCTGCCGTGCCATCTCAGGCCTCTACTCGGCCTCCTTCCACGCCGGCTTCCTCTTCCTAGCTTGTATCAGCGCCGACCGCTACGTGGCCATCGCTCGAGCTCTCCCAGCCGGGCAGCGGCCGTCCACGCGTGGTCGTGCGCACTTGGTTTCAGTCTGCGTGTGGCTATTGTCGCTGCTCCTGGCCCTCCCCGCGCTCCTTTTCAGCCGGGATGGGCCACGGGAAGGCCAGCGGCGCTGCCGCCTCATCTTCCCGGAAGGCCTCGCCCAGACAGTGAAGGGGGCGAGCGCCGTGGCGCAGGTGATCCTAGGCTTCGCGCTGCCTCTGGGCGTCATGGCAGCCTGTTATGCGCTCCTGGGCCGCACACTGCTGGCCGCCAGGGGGCCGGAGCGCCGGCGCGCTCTGCGAGTCGTGGTGGCCCTGGTGGCGGCCTTCGTGGTGCTGCAGCTGCCCTACAGCCTCGCCCTGCTGTTGGATACCGCCGATCTCCTGGCAGCCCGCGAGCGGAGCTGCCCTGCCAGCAAGCGCAAGGATCTGGCACTGCTGGTCACCGGCGGCCTGGCCCTCGTCCGGTGCAGCCTCAATCCCGTGCTTTATGCCTTTCTGGGCCTGCGCTTCCGCCAGGACCTGCGGAGACTGCTCAGGGGTGGGGGCTGCAGCCCGAAGTCTAACTCTCTGGGCCGCTGTCCGCTCCGACCCCGCCTTTATTCCTGCTCGACTCCCACCGAGACCCACAGTCTCTCCTGGGACAACTAGGTCTACGAATCTTGGGGGGAGGGGGCGTGCTAAGGAAAGGATTCCAGGGAGAGAGGGGAGTAAGTAGTCGAAAGCTGAAAAAGGATTTAAGGGATGTCTTCTGTGACTATTAAATTGATAACATGCAAATGCGATGCAACCCAACTACTGTTACTATTTTTAAATCACCGACTTTGGAAGGGATTTGTAGCAGGGCAGAGACAGTCAGTTACACCCCCCACCCCCACGCCCTTGCTTGTGTCTGAGTGGGAGGCGCTGGTGTGGGGGGGTGCTGAGTCGGCTAAAGCTTTGGGCATTGACACTCCCTCCGCCTTTACTTGGTCTCTGCCAACCGAGGTGAGGTGGGGAAACTGCCAGGAGGAGGGGCGGGGGTTCTCTTGAGCTAGCGTAATAAAAGGCTTTCTAACAACCCTAGCGCTGTCCAGTAATGGCTGCTCAGCAAGTACCGAGGTTACAGGGTCTGGAATGTGCAAGCCAAAACTGTAAGGAACTGGGTCCTCCTAGGTCTGGAGATTAAGAGTGAGGGCGAGAGAATCCCGTTGGGGGTAGGTATTTGAATCGGATGACCACTTTACCATTTCTTTTAAAGTTCTGTTTTGGAAAGAAAAAGAAAAGGGGAGGGGGAAAGCCCAGTCTGTCATTGTGGTGCCAGATGCCCACAACACCAGCTCTCCAAAGGCTGAGGTGGGATATCGAGGCGTTGGAGGCAAACCTGAGCTACAAAGCCATATTGTCTTTAAAAAAAAAAGTTGGATTTTTTCACCTTAGAGAATAAAAAAAGGAGGAAAATGCAATTTGCAAATTTCCTAAGAGGAGTTACTGTTGGTGTAAGAGAGTTGGGGGAGGGGTGTTGCTGTGCTCCATATTTCCCCGGGGACAAAGTCAGAGGAAATGCTGTGAGCTTGCCTGGAAAGAGGGAGGTTAGATATCAGAACTTTTCCTGTACGCAAGGGTCTGGGCTTCTCCAAAGGAAAAGAACTTATAGTTGTGATATCTCTGGCCCAAGGAAATCTCGACGCAGGTCCCTTCCATCTGAGGTGGAGGTACAGACAGACCAGGCAGCTTCTGGAGAGGATGCGTGGATTTCTAGTCTTTGTTTTGCATAATCACAACGACCAGGAAAGATGTTCACATGCGACAATTTTCCCAGCTTAATATCCGGTCAGCAAAGCTGTACCCACCACCCCAACCAGTAGTGTAGGGGCGTAAAGGGCGTGGCGTGGTGAAGATGTTTTAAGGGAGGCGCCGGCTTGAAGTCCCCGCCCTGTCTTGCCCCAGCCCAGCCCAGTCCAGCCCAGCTGGACTAGAAGTCCTTCCAACAGCCTGGGGCGGTGGAGACCTAAAACTTTGGCCTCTAGGAGCCAGGAGCCGGGGAAGGCCCGGAAATCGCTCTGATCCTCAAAGGGTGCCGCACGCCAACCCTCCGGAGCCGACCTGGAACCCTTCACCAGTGACCGCGGGAATCGCCGCTGAGTCAGCAACGAGCGCGCGCGCCCGCCGTCTCCTGCTGTAGCCCCGGCCCCTCCCTGAACGCTTAGCACCCCTGTTAACCCCTTCTTGCTCAGAACTTCAAAATACTCATCCTAAGAGGCCTCCAATCTATCCCGAGACACCTCCTCCCCCAAGAAGTCCCTAGAATGTAGTCACTCCTGGTCGAGTTCAATGCATTCTAAATGCGATTTATTTCCATCTAGGTCTGAGCTTTTCTCCAAAATACCTGCCACAGCTTCTGCACCTCAAAAGTGGGGTGACAAAGATCTAGGAACTGGACTCTCTTAACCTTAGGGGTGGCGGGCTTCTGCTGAAGCTGAGAGTCTGGCGGGCTCTTGGGCGGTACCTAAGGCTCTTCCCTTTTTCAGGGATCCCGGGACGTAACGGGCAAACAGAGCAGAGGCTGGAGTTTTTCAGACCACCTTCTAAAAGAGGATTTTTAATTTGCTGATCG
The DNA here is from genome assembly GCA_023101885.1 of Typhlomys cinereus. Classification (NCBI taxonomy): domain Eukaryota; kingdom Metazoa; phylum Chordata; class Mammalia; order Rodentia; family Platacanthomyidae; genus Typhlomys; species Typhlomys cinereus. Next base: position 6,311,156 of record JALPQD010000063.1, on the reverse strand, counting down.
GTGAGCCAAGAGTTAAAACTAGAGCAGAAGGCGGGCTTCCGTGACGCCTCCGGCACCCCGCGTCCGACCTCAGAGACTGGGGCGTGGCTAACATCGCACCGCCTCCTCCCTCTTAGTTCTCCCGCCCCTCCCTGCTGTCACCCAGCCAGAGGCACATGATGCAACCCGCCGCAGTTTCAAGCCTGTGATTGGTGGCCGCGCCCCGCGCCAGGCACAGAGATTGGGCGGAGGAGACCATGACGAAACGTGGACCCTGCCCTGTAAAGAAGGGCGGAGAGAAAGAAGAGGGAAGGCGGAGGACTTGTGTGTGTGTGTGGGGGGGTTGTTAAGAGGGAATCGGGAGGCGGGGTCCGGGAGCTGTGCTCGCGCCCCCAGCGCGCCAGTCCCGGGGCTGCAGGGAGCGCAGCGCGCGCCGCCCGGGCCCCGGCCACCGGACGCCCTGCCGGACACGACCCTCCCTGGAGCTTGGACAACTGCCCACCACGGACACTACACCGGACACTGCCCCCCACAGGGCTGGACACTACAACGGACACTACTTCCCAGCTCCGGACGTTGCTCCCTGCCTCCTTCCCCTGGCCTTAGACGCTTTCCCCCCTCCCCCTCCGGGGGCTCAGAGATTGAGACCCCCGTAGGCTCTACAGAGCGTCCTCTTGCAACCCAGCGCTGGACACCGCCTCCTCCCGGTCCCCTTCTCCCTCTTCCTCCAGCCTCCTCTTTCCACGGCTGTGGTCCGAGCTCCGCCAGTGTCTCGGATCTTCTCTTCGGCCGAGGCTGTCCGAGCCCCCCATCCCCCGGCCGCTCGCCCGGATGCCTCTCCCTGGGGGATTGTGGTGGCTGCTCTGCTGCCGTCGAGGCTTCACTCTTCTGCATCGGGACTACGGGGACGGCGAGTTTAGCGGGGACGGGGACGAGGACGAAGACGAGGAGACCTTTGAGCTACGGACCCCGAGTCCAGCCGGCGGCGGGAGGGTAAGTCCGGGGGGATTTGGAACCTGGTCCAATCCCTCCTGCAACCGGCTGTGTCACGTCTGATCCTGCTCCAGACTGTAGCCAAACGCCGTGCGCTTTGGCGAACTGGGAATGTGAGGGAGATTCTTGCCTGGAGGCCAGAGCCCCCGGGGAGCAGCTCTGCTAGGGATGCGCCTGTGGGCCTCACGCCGTGCATTGGGCGCTGTCCACCTGCTGGGGGCCCTGAGGCCGGGGAGGCGTCACGCGTGGCCCGACCTGGCCCTGCCTCTCCCTTCCCCGCCGGGCCCGCGTCCCATCCCGTCTCCTTCCGCCTCCGCCAGCGCCAAGGAATGTGGCGAGGCCGGCTGGGCGACTCGAACTCCTGGGTCCGCTCTGCTCCCAGTAGTGAGCGCCGAGGCCAGATGCGGGAGCTCCCAGCGCGGGAGTCTGGGCGAGGGGAGAAAAGCATCCTAGAATTGGGGTCTGCAGTGGAGACCCCGCAGAGAGAAAGCTGGGGAAGATGGCCCTCTGAGGACCTCTCCCCATTAACCGGCCACTCAGGACAGAACTCTCGGCTTTCTTTGGTGAGGCTCCTGGGAAATCCTTGAGGGTATGGTGAGGGACTCTTGGCTACTGGATTTTTACCAAATTTCCCCGTGGGGAAACTGAGGCACGATCAGTGTGGAAGATTCATCCCTCCACGAGTCCTTTCTACCCACTAGGGACAACCATACTCTCTGTGTGTTGGGACCTGGTCGGCCTCCCATCCCCCACTCAGGGGTCTCTAGCAGGCCGGGTGGCTCCGTGCCCGGGCAGGGCAGACTGCACCGCTGCTAGAGCCAGCGCCAGCACCTGGCTAGGCAGAGGGCAGATAAATATAGAGGGGAGGAGGAGGGAAGCCTGGGACTGCGTTTCTGAGTTGGGTCAAGGGGTGATCAGTACCTGTCCCATGGTAATGTGGTGGACAGCCCTGCTTAAAGACCTTCAGAATTCAGCCGGGTGGGCTCCTCGAGGAAGGTACAGGACCCAGGAGTTTTCAAGCTTCTAGCACCGGCATGATTTGCTCAGTCAAACACACCATGGCCTCTCGCATACCCCTGCTGAGAGAGCTTGGGGACAGGTGTCCCTGATCCCCCATCTTCTCCCCCCTTCTGGCTCTAGCACTCTAGCAATCTGGGAGCAATGGGACCATGGCCTGCCTGGTTCTTGTCTGGCTTGGGCTGGGTTTAAGCTCTGAAGAGGTAGTGTGTCCGTCCAGTCTCAGGGGGATCTGGGAAAGAACATATCAAATTCTTGGAAAAAAAAGCCCTATGCTAAAAGGGTCTCAGTCTTCCCTCAGTTCATCTGTGTGTCTGTCCCTGCCTGCCCTACTTTGGTCAGCAAGAGAGGGTAGGTGAAAAAAAATTAGGAGGCCGTCACAGGGAGAATGAATTTTGTCACTTTTCTGGTTTCAAAGATGGGGAAATAAAGTCCCAAAGATGGAAGGAGACTTGAGAAAGATTCTACAGTGCCACTATTGGAACTCAGGTCTCCTGATTCCCAGTCTAGAGCCCTTCCCCCACTTCCACTCCACCCTTGATTGCATATTCAAAGGGTAATGGAGACAAAGTCAGAGACTGCTTTGCCTTCTTAACTCATGGCTCGTCTGTAGAGACCTATAGCAGCTGCAATCCCAGAGCTATATTTCCTGCTGCCCAGCTGTAACGGTCCCCCACGGGACTCCTTCCACACACAGGACTGCTTCCACAAGTCCCTCATAAGTGCTGTCCCAGGCACATGCGGAGCCACAGGTGTTTCTGTTGGAAGACTGAGGGTTTCCCTGCCTATTTCCGCAGGGGCCCCTGGACGTGACACTAACTCAACCGGCAAGGAGTGGGACAGTCTCGAACAGGTGAGCTTCTATTCTGAATCCCTTACTTTTGAGACCCCAGTTTCCAGGACCCCCAGTCTTACGTCTTCCCTAGCCGGGTTGTGCAATAGGGAGAGGCCCTGAGCCGCCGCCGGACGCTGTGGTTTGGCCGGGGTCCCGGGGGCGGTCCGGCCGGGGGCGCGGGGAGGAAGGGGGGGTCCAGGCTATTTCTGGAGCAAGGTCAGAACAGCCCCGCGGTTCCCACAGCCTGGAGGATGGGTACCCAGCTTGGGAGTAGGCACCCCTCTCCGTCTGGGAAGCCCCTACTGAGGAGCCCCCTGGAGGCAGAGTGCAGGTCCAGCAGCCTCACCCAACTTTCCATCTCGGACCCAGGCTGCACAGCTGGGAAGAGACCTGGAGCCTCATCCCAGAAAAGGGACTGGCAGAGGACGACCCCGATGTCGTTGTAAAAGGTAGGGACCTCTGGGTGCACTCTGGAAATCCGAAAATGCAGCCCACCTGGGGAGACTGTCTCATTTTACTAATCCCCTTTTCCTCCCTCTCCTCCTAGGCTGGCTGTACCGGGAGCCCCGTGGAGGAGGGGCCAGGCCATGGCTGCCCCCGCGCCGATCCTGGTTCGTGCTTTCGCGCGATTCCCTGGACCAGTTCAGCAGCAGCGGGAAGGGTGCAAGGCGCCTCGGGAGCCTGGTGCTCACTAGCCTCTGCTCTGTGACTGGCCCCGAGCGTCGGCCCAAGGAGACCGGTGAGACCTTTGGGAACTCTCCTACCTTCTTGGCAAGGTCCCCAACAATCCCTGATTGCCCTCCACGGTCCCTTTTTCCAACAGGTCTGTGGTCGGTGACGGTGTCTGGACGGAAACATAGCATCCGTCTCTGTTCCCCGCGCCAGGCAGAGGCAGAACGCTGGGGAGTGGCACTGCGTGAAGTGATTGCTTCTAAGGCCCCCTTAGAGACCCCTACCCAACTTCTGCTCAGGGATATACAGGTGAGAGAGGAATCCAGTGAGAACCAGGAGGGTGGTGGGCCTAAAAGTTGTGGGGGGCTCATAGAGAGCTCCCTTCCCGCATCAAGGTGACCCTCTTCCTGACTTTTAGGAGAGTTGTGGGGACCCAGAGGCAGTGGCCCTCATTTACCGGCGAAACCCCATTTTGAGGCACACCAGTGGAGCCTTGTATGCTCCACTCCTGCCCCTGCCCTACGGAGTCAGCCCTCCAGGTGAGTAAGTGTACCCTAGGCCCAAGTGTCCTAGATGGAATGGGTGTGGATGGATCTACAGTAAGAACCTGAGTATCGGGGCTGGAGAGGTGGCTCAGGGGTTAAGCCTCTGCCTTGTAGGCAGAAGGTCCTGAGTTCAGATATGGCCCCTCCTCCATGGGACTCCCACCTGGCCTAAGCAAGGGTGGCCTGCGTTTCTGGTCCTGGTAGGGCGGAGCCTGTGAATCCTGGGGCAGAGTAAACGAGGAGGTGGAGGGGGTCCATGATGGTTCCCGAATTTTTCCAGGGTTCTACACACACACACACACACACACACACACACACACACACACACATATACATACACGCACATGCACAATTGAATAAATAATACAAAAAAAGAACCTGAGTATCATAACTGACAGAAGCCTGACAGCTTTCGGGGTTCTACCCAGCTCCTGACAATAAAGGATGTAAACTGGAAGCCATCACTTGGGGAAAATAAGCCCTCATCCAATTGTACTGACTGGGCCAGGTCCAAAAGCTAAAGGCTTAAGGAATTCCAGGAAGATAACCTAGATTTTTGGATGCCCAAAGCAGCCATTTGTTTTGGCCTACAGCAGGTTCTCAGCCTTCTGTAATGGTTATAGACTGTAGGGTTTAAATCTATGTCCTTAGTGCTTCCTTTCACTCATTAGAAAGTCTAGTTTTAGCAAAATATCAGAACAGGGGATTCCTGGAAGGAAAGATTTGAAAATCTAGTTCTGTGGGGCCACTACTTTTCCTTTACTCTTCCTATCATTCGTACCTTCCTCTCCTTGCCACTCCTTATTCCCTTTCACCTCCCTCTGACCATCCTGTAGCCTGTGCCTTCCTCCCAGGGCACAGCTCTATGTCCCTTTTCCAAACCGTCCCTCCGTCCCCACCCTCGCGCAGGTCCAGGCTATGCACCCTTGAGAGAGGAGGCGGTAAGACTGTTCCTGGCACTTCAGGCTCTGGAGGGGGCGAGGCGCCCTGGGCCCCTGATGCAGGGTGTGCTCCAAACCTGCCGGGACCTGCCTGCACTTCGGGATGAACTCTTCCTGCAGCTGGCTAAGCAGACTTCAGGCCCTGCTGGCCCCCCTGGGCTCCCTGCCACTCAAGACCCTGCAACGTTGCGGTACTGGCAGCTCCTCACTTGCATGAGCTGCACCTTCCGGCCTGGGGGAGCTGTCCGAGGTCACCTGCTGGGGCATTTGGAGAGGTGAGAGAGAAAGCCTAAGCCAAGGAGCTATAGGACTGAAAGAGAGTGCCAGACTTTTGCAAATGGAAAGTCTAGATCCAGAGAAGGGAAGAAACTTGCCCAAGGTCAGAACTGGTGGTAATTATTTATATTCAGTGCCTCTCTGCAGGAAGTTACATGTTATATTCCACTTGTGGCTGGATGAATTGCAGTGTGGCACCCTCTAAAAAGGTAAGGTTTAGAAAAGTGTCAGCAATGTAACTCAATTAAGATTTCAGCAGTAGATCACAGGAGATGTAAGAAGTAGGTGGGGCCATTAGCCATTCATTGTAAGAAAGCTGGCAGGAGACTTCCAGTATCATTCATGGGTGACACATTTAGGGCTGCCCTCAAGAATCAGAGAAGGAAATTGACCAGATGAACTTGAACCTAAGCCCACTGAGTTTTGCATTTCCGGTTCTGATCATATTGAAATAATATATATAATACATGTATAATAAAAGCACGGTGATCAATGGGAAGAAGCTTTTGGAGCACTAATCCTTAAATTTCTTCTAATCCAGGACAGAGCAGGCGCTCCCAGACTCAGAATTGGCAGAATATGCACGCTTTATCCGGAGAGCTCTAGGCCGAACCCGAGGTCGAGAGCTGGTGCCTTCACTGGCAGAAATTTCTGCACTGAGCCAACGGCAGGAGTTGCTGTGTACCGTCCACTGTCCCGGTGCTGGTGCCTGTCCCGTGGCCATCGACTCCCATACCACGGCAGGGGAGGTGAGGGGGGAAAAAAAAGGTCTCCCTAGTTCTGCAGTCTGTCCTTCCAGTTTATTTATTTACTTATGGTACTAGAGATTGAACCCAGGGCCAAAAGCACGCTAGGTTTGATCTTTATTTCATAAAGAAAGGGAACTCTCCATTTGGATCAGCTCTTTCCAGAATCCTGGCAAGATTTCTGAGTGAACTGACTTTCCTTTTTGTTCCTTCCTTCTAGGTGGCTCGAGAGCTGGTGGGACGGCTGGGTTTGGCCCGGAGCCGGAATGCTTTCGCGTTGTACGAGCAGCGAGGGGCCCAGGAACGAGCCTTGGCTGGGGGAACCCTCGTGGCCGACGTGCTCACCAGGTTTGAGAAGTAAATGTCCAGCCCTAATCCTGCTCTGTCAATCGCTAAACGAACGTTTCTCGAAGCTTGCTGCTGGCTTGCAGATTTCTAGACAGGTCCCTACCCTGGGGCGATGTGCTGCCTGACTTCAAAGCTCACTTCAACCAGGGCCCGCCCCCAAACACATGCTCTTATCCCTGCTCCTTTCCCAAGCAGTCGGCGCCCTGGGGGCATTGCTTCCCCAAAAAAACGCATCTGTAGCTTCGTTTCCTTTTCTACAGTTTGGCCTCTGAGGAAGCCGGGGTGGAGGATTCACCGGACTCTGGGTGGAGACTGTGTCTTCGCCTTCACGGACCTCTGCACCCAGAGGGTCTGTCCCCAGATGGTCACGAATTGCCTTTCCTCTTTGAGCAGGTGAGGATCTCCAGTATACACATCTCCAAAAGATCCCCTAAACGTAAAACCCTTTATAGTGAGGTCATCCGATGGTGTCTTTATGGCAGTCCTACAAGAGATTTCCCTTCCCCCCCAACCCAGATCTCAGATTCCATACCCCGAGGTATTTTTGCGACTCTACGGTTGGCGGCTCCCACACTGACTCCTGGGGTGACTCCCCTGCAGGCTCACGCTCTGTTGCTGCGCGGCCGGCCGCCCCCACCCGACGACACGCTGCGCGCCCTGGCGGCGCTGCGCCTGCAGAGTCTGCACCGGGACTTCTCCCCGCGGGTGCCCTTGCCGCGCCTGGACCGCCTTTTGCCACCCTCCACCCCTCCGCGCGAAGACCCGCCTCGTCCAGTCCCCAGACCGCAGCCTTCCGCCGCCCTGCTGGCCGGGGCGTTCTGGAGTCCCGGGCTGGCAAAGCGGCGGGCGGAGCGTGCCCGGCGCGGCGGAACGGGCCGCTCCACGGGAAGCGCGGCGCACGAGGGAGGAGGAGGCGGCGCCGGCACGGCGGCTGCGGTGCTGGGTGGCTGGAAGCGGCTCCGGGGCATGGGCCGAGCTGAAGCCATGGCTGCTTACCTGGCTCTGGCGGCGCAGTGTCCGGGGTTCGGCGCTGCTCGGTATGACGTTCTGGAGCTGAGCACGGTGAGGGGGAAAAGGGAGAAGGGGACTCTGGTGGCCCAAGCCCTGCACTTTTGCCCCAGAGCCACAGCCCCCCCCCGGGGGGTCACTTGTCCCCACATCTTGAACAGCTGGATGCCCTTGTCTAACTCTAGGAGTCACCAACCCTTGGGCTTGTACCTCCCAGGGTCTGGGCCATACTCTGCACTTGAACTGTGGATCACAGGGGAGGGGAGGTCAGGAACGTTCCCTGCTCACAGCCACTTCCCCCTACAAAAACATGCAGCAGGACCCTTCCTTAGGTGCTGACTTTGCCATCTGTCTTCAGGAGCCTGGTGGAGGGACTCCACAGAAGCTATGCCTGGGTCTGGGAGCCAAGACCATGTCCCTTTCCAGGCCTGGTGAGACAGAGCCCATCCACAGTGTCAGCTATGGTCACGTGGCCGCCTGCCAGCTAATAGGCCCCCACACCTTAGCATTGAGGGTGGGTGACAGCCAGCTCCTCTTGCAGAGTCCCCAGGTGAGTGAGAAGAAGGGTCGGTGCCTTACATGTACAAAAACATCAACCATAGTTACCACTGAAGGAGCTAGGGATCTGGCCATCTTGATTCCAGTCTTTACAGCTGGGATCCTTTCAAGATCAAGGAGCTTACATCTGAGTCCGGGAATCAGACCATAAATCGTGATAGAGATAAACCTCCCAAAGAAAGGGTAACAGGGTAACGAGGAATTGACTGGAGGGGCCCACAGCCTTAGGCAATCAGGGAAGGACATTTAAGGGAGTCGTAAGGAGGTAGAGGTAGGGGAAACTGTAAGTGCAAAGGTTAAGAGAAGGGTGCTCAGCACTTAGCATATGAGAGTAGGGGGAAGAAGTGAGATTGGCATACAATGATTGGAGGGGGGAATGGAGATAAAAGGACCACAGTGGAGGAAGCTGGAGCTCCTAGCCAAGATAAAGGAGGAGAAAGATTGAGCGAGCCCAGTGACCCCTGTCATACACACTGCCCTCTGCCCTCTCTTAGGTGGAAGAGATCATGCAGCTGGTGAATGCCTACTTAGCCAACCCCTCCCCTGAGAGGCCTTACAGCAGCTCTACTCCTCCATGCCAAGACCTGCCAGACACCTCCCCTCCCAGCCAGCACCAAAATCTGGATGAGCCCCAGGGACAGTCTGGCTGCTTGGGGCAGCTGCAGGACTGAGCCTGCCAAGAGGTCACGACTTCTCTCTTGCCTCCAACCCTGGGCCAGGACTGCTCTGAGATCTGAGGAAACCGTGGACCCTTTTGGCCCTGCAGGGACAGGGTGCAACACCACCCACACCCAAGGGCTGTGGTGGGTGTGGACAATTTTCTAGTTTGTTTCTTAATTTATTTGTAGAAGAGAAGCAAAAACAAAAAAAATCTTATTTACACAAACCCTTCCTGTGGGAGTGTTGTCAGTGGGATGAGTTGGAGCTCCACAGCTCAGAACTCCGCCCCTGAGAACGCCCCCACACTGAGTTTTTCCCCTGCGCTGAGTGGAGTCTGAACATCACAGAGCTCCACCCTTCTTGACCTTCTAGATTTAACCTCCTCCTGGCTTGAATGCTGCCTTAGGATGGTGGGTGGGGCAGGCAAAAAAGCAGCCCTGGAAGCACTATTACTCATCCTGTCCATGGAGTGGTATATAGAGTGATGAGGCCGTAGGGTAATGAGTCATCAGGACCCCACTGCCCAGTCCTACCTTGCTGTTCTGCTTCTGGGCCCTGTTTGGGTCCATGTTTGGTAGCCCCATACTTTGGGACAGAAATGGAGAGATGCCAAAGGCCTGTACAGATCTCAGGTAACTGGTGCAGAAATATTATTACTCAGGAGGGGCTCTGGTCTGTACATGAGTTCCTACAATTAAGTGGTGTGGAGCTCCTGAGACTTTGATGGCGCACTGGAAATCCAAAATCCCAATTTTTCTGACCTACTCGGAAAGTGGGCACTACTTCCCGAGACATTAAATCTCTGCTATGAGTAGGGGAGCAACTTGGCCTACCTGGGGGAAGGAACTTAAACACTGTGGAGGCTACACATAAGAGGGATTCTAAGGTAATTCTGAAAGGATTATAGGGTGATACCACCCTATAAAGCAGGCTGTTTTGAATCGAGGAGTGTCTGTGGAACATTTTGGACCCTAAAACCTTGACTAAAGTGGTAGGAAGTTGGAGGAGGTAAAGATAAACATGCCTGAAAATAGAAGATCCCCCTCACCAGCCCCCATACACTCCAATCAAGCCCTGGGCATATTACTACCGAGCTTTATTAGAACTAAATAAGCACATTATCAGCCAGGCATGAAAGGAAAGGAAGATCAGTTCTTGGGCTGGAAATAAACCTAGAAATGTGACAAGATGAAGTTGGATCCAGCGAGATGGAGGCTTATGCATCCGGTGGGGGGGGGAGCCAGGGGGCTTAGTTCACTGCTCCTGGGTGCCCCAGGAGATATAATCCGGCCTTGTGGCTGCGTGGTACTCATCAATAAGTTCCTGAACCACTTCCCTAGACCTGTGCATCTCTTCGAAGTTGTCCTTGAAGATGTCCTCCTTGCGGAACTGTTCCAGGAAAGCCCCCCGTTTCCACAGCTTGTCATACTGTTGGCAGGAACTTTCAAAGAGCTGGAGAGAAGAAACTTCAGAATGAGATCTAGTGCAAGATGCAGAATTAGGAGCGGCCTGGGGGAAGTCGATGAAGGGAGACAGCAGAATACAGTGGGGGGTAGGGGGGGCGACCAGGAGCTAAGGCTCAGTGGTAGAGCACTTCCCTGGCAAGCACCAGGCTCTGGGTTTGATTCCTAGCAGCACAAATTATTTTTTTTCTTCACAAAGAAGACCCACGAGACCACACTCACCGAGGAGATACTGGTGTGGTTGGCCATCATGAGCCCACTGACCCGGTGGGCTGAAGGCAGGTAGGGAGACTTCCTTGACAGGGCCACCTGGATGCTGGCCGGGCCCCAGGGGATGAAGTTGGCCAGCTTCCGTTCCCGGATCCGCTGCAGGCTCTTGTGCACCTGGGGTGGGCACACAGAGGTGCCGGTTGCCTCTCCTCTACGCCCCCAAGTCCAGATGGTAGGGCGCAGGGGGCCTCGCTTACCTGGGTGGGGTCCACCTCCCCCTGGATGATGTTGAGGATGGCGATGTAGCAATGGTTGGTCTGGCGGTCCCGGCCCGTGGATACCATCACGTTCTTGGGCTGTAGCAGCCGCCTCATGACGTCCAGGACGGTGGTCTTCCTCACGCTGGCCACCTGAGGGGAGGGGAAATGGTTCTCAGGGACCGAGTCGGCACTCAGGACACGGTGCTGAGATGCATGGTCAGAATGGTCAACAAGTGTCCCCACTAGATTGGGGGTGGTGTGGTCTCTAGAGACTCTTTAGGTCAGCTCCATGCTATGCCATGAGATTAAGACCTCAGCCCTCCGCTGATGGGAAACTCATGGGCTTGTACAGGAGCAAATGCTGCTGGCCACTCAAAGTCAGTGCAAAGACAGAGACAGGGCCGCAAGGCAGAAGCAGCCGCGAGCCTGGAAGAAGCAGCTGCAAAAAGCAGCTTCTAAGACAGCAGGGAGAAGAGAGAGGGAAGGTCAGGGCCCCCTGTCTTAGAACACTGCGGGTGGCTCTTACCGACTGGTCCGTGGTGAGGGGGGTGTAGCCGGTCATCAGGAAGTGGAGCCGTGGGGTGGGAATGAGCGAAGCGATGAGGCCAATGAGGTCGTTGTTCATGTAGCCAGGGTAGCGCAGGGTGGTGGTGCTGGCCGACATGATGGTGGATACCTAGAGACAGGATGCCGTATTGTATGCTTTGGCCCAAGTGCGACCTCCCTCCTAGAACATTCCAGGAGCGGAGCTCACCAGCTGGTTGATCTGGGAGAAGGAGGGGTTCTGGATGTGCAGGCGGTCTGTGGCGATCCGGTTCAGGGCTGTGTTGTCCAGCACCACCTGGGAGAACAGAAGAGAGGATCGTAATAGCTTTTGAAGAAGGAGGAAACATTGGAATAAGCTACAGTTTAGCTTCTGCTGAATTCCAAATCAGGAAATAGGTTTGCTATCTTAGAAAAAAGTAGTCTCTGAGGCATTATGAAATACTTTTAGACTATGCAGGACAGTAAACACAGTATGTGGGTACCACTATACCACACACTGATTCTGTAAAGACCTCAGACATGACTTTGCCACATGGAGTCTATAGTCTAGTGGAGGAAGACAGGTATTAAAGTAACAGGCTGGGGGTACATTTTGGTGGTAGAACCTATGTTAAGCATGGCAGATTGGGTTCAATATCTGTCACCAATAGATGAATAAAATATGCCAATATGAATAAAATAGAGGTACATATCTGTAATCCTGGTTACTCAGGAAGTGTGGGTCATAGGGAATCACAAGTTTGAGGCCAGCCTCAATAATTCAGTGAAACCCTCTTTCCTTTTCTTCTTTTTTAAGTTTTTTTTTTTTTTTTTTTAGATCAGGTCTCATTCAGTAGTCCAGGCTGGCCTAAAACTTAATATGTAGCCCAGGTTGGCCTTGAACCAACAATAATCCTCTTACCTTGATCTGGGGTAACAGCTGGGATTATATATATAAGCCATCATACCCAGCTAAAACCCTGTTTGTAAATAAATGAAGTGAAAAATGAAAGTTTACTTAACCATCTCAGATACACACAAAGGAATCTGGCTTTGATTAGATGTCAGGGGAGGTATTGCTAAGAAAGGGACCCTTGAGTTGAATTCAAGCATGAAAGACACTGAGAAAGCAAAGTGGGGGTACATGGTGGGATGCCTAAAGAGCCTGGAAGCAGCTTGGAAGGGGCTTTGTTGATCTTCGGTTCTGCATGGGGCAGGGCTAGGAAAGAGGAAAGATCAGCCTTGAAGGAGGCTGATTAGACCCCCGGCTTGTTCTTCCTTTGCTCACCACGCAGTCAGCATTCTGGGTCAGCCTCTTTAGTGTGAGGAGCGAGTTGTATGGCTGGACTACCACGTCGCTCATCTCATCCTGGTTGGGAAACACTGAGTATGTCTGCACCAGCTTCTTGGGATACCTAAATGCAAGACAGAGGGAACAGAGCATGGCAGAGTGATTGGAAGAACCCATGACTACCGATGTAGTTGGTATGTACCAATGTTGCCTCCCAAGGGACCGTTTCTTTTCAAGTGCTATTGGGCTTTTGTACAGAAAGAGAGTAAGTATAGGCTAGAGAGATGGCTCAGGGGTTAAGCTTTCTGCCTCAAAAGCAGAAGGACTTCAGTTTGGATCCTAGATCCCACCAGATCCCTCGTAAAAATGCTGGGCACTTCTGCTGTGGAAGGCAGAACCTGGGAAATAGAGCAAAGCAAAAAGGAGGTAGAAGCAATTCAGGATGATTTCCAAAATCACCCTTGGGCCTCCACAGGGACATGCAGTGCCTTCTGATACAGAGAGAGAGAGAGAGAACACATGAGTCTTCAAAAAAGAAAAGAAAAAGGTTAAGTCACAAGCACCAGTCATTATAGGTAATCCCCAAGACTCAGAAACCAGAGGGAAGAGACAAATCTTCCAGTTCAAGGGGGGGAAAAAAAGGAATAACATGGAAAGACTTTGCCCAGGAAATCAGGGCTATATCCTCTCCTCCCACAGGCTTCCCTACCTGTCATTCAGCCGCTCCAAGAGGTAGGACCCCAGACCAGAACCTGTTCCTCCAGCAATGGAATGACACAGCACAAAGCCCTGGATGGGGAGAGATGCAGAGGCAGCGTCCAGGGATCTGGGGGAAGACTTGAGGCTCATCTCCTTCCCTGCCCCCAACACGTGCAGTCTCAAGGCTTCCTCTAAGTCCAAGCAAGCTGAGGCTCCTTGGGAAGGTTCAGAGACTGGGTAGAAGCTGAGGAACTCGTGTCGAAGGAGCTGACGCCACCGAGATTATGATTTCCTTGAGAACAAGGGCAGTACTTTATTTACTTCAGTCCCCACATCTGATGCCCCCAAAATGGATGTCAAATTGCACTTGATCTCAGCCAAAAGGCAGTGACGCAGTGGGATGTTGAAATGAATGTCTCCCTCACATCACCTCTTCAAGCCACCACCTGATCTCTGTCCCAGCATAGCTGAGCACAGAAGGAACCTCACCTCTAGACTGTCACTTCCATCTGCCTCTCGATCTATGATGTCAAAGATGTCCTCGTGGATTTTCTCACCCTGGACAGAGACATGGGAAGGGAGGATCAGGCTGAAGGTGGGCTTCTCAGCACCAAGAAACCTTGGCTCACTGTTGCTATCCTGAAGCAGAGCTTCAGACTAGCCCCCCAGCCCGAATGTATTACTATGTGAATGATTTACAGATAATTTACATAGTCCTTTTTGCATAACCTCTTGCCAGATAAACCCATGTGTCTTTTTATTGCCAGTCTGGTTGGTCAAATTCTGATCTAGGCTGGGCCTACCAAAGAACTGTGGTATGGACACCTGTGAGAATCCCCTGGCCCAGTTGTTGCCGGCTCCTCCTCCGTGCTCAGACAGGTAGATGTTCTCTGGGTTGTAGAGCTTGGCATACGAGGAGTTAAGAATGGAATGGATCACCCGGGGCTCCAGATCCAGCAGCACAGCCCGGGGAATGTAATGTTCATCGTCTGCCTGTCAGAGGAGACCAGGCCGGAGTCAGGGAGCTGAAACGGGTCAAGTCCCCCAGTCCTCTCAACTCTGCAGACCCTCCCTCCTCAAGGCGGTCTCCCTGGTGCACCTGCCTAGTGGGTTTTCTAGCACCAGGCCGTTGCCCTTCCCTTCAGGCCCCCTGGGCCACGGGAGGCCCTGATCAAATCGCTGCAAAGCACCTGGTAGAAAAAGACGTCCTTGCGGTCAGTGCCCTCGGTGGCGAACTCTTCCACGATGCCCTCGGGACTGATGCCATGCTCGGCGCACAGCTGTTTCCAGAACTCGAACCCGACTGGGGGAAGGAAAGAGCAGGAGACATCCGGATCTGCCTGAGCCTCAAAGCTCGGAGGCTGTCACTCTCCAGAGGGTGGACCTAAGAAGCCTGGGCCTTGGACTTGTCACAGCTCAGGGATGGAAGGGCAGCCCTAGCCGAGATCGTCATGCGCAGTAGGGGGTACAGGAGGAGGTCACGGGAAGGAAAAGAGGGACTGATGGGTGCCAGGCACTTGGTACGGCTCTAGGGGTGGAGCTGACGGGCCCGGCTGTCGCTTGCTCACTCTGGTTGCCGCACTGGCCCAATTGCAGCGTGATGATCTCCCGGGGCATCGCCGTTCAGATCAGACGTAAGCTCGCTGCCCCGGCCCGGCGGTGACCGGCGAGAGGAGCCTGGCAGCCAGGCACGCACGACGCGGGGAGCGCGCTGTCCTCGGGTGTTTTGACGAGGTGCTCGCTCTGCGCGTGTGCAGTGTGGAACTCGCCGGGGCCGCTGGCCCGCGGATCCCATCCTGGGCATCATTTTCTCCCAATGCAGGAGCAGCTGGAATTCAGCACAGGCGCACAGGGAAGCCACGCCCCTCCTGCGCACCGTTAGGCGCCTGCGCAGTGAAAGTTGGGTGGGTGAGTGGGAAGCGCTAGGTTGTGTCTTAGGTGTGGGGGAGGGGAGGAAGAGGCGGCCAGGTGGATGGTCCAGGTGGATGGAGTCACCTACACACACAAGTTGGTGAACGAGTCTGCCGACTCTGTTAAGTCGAAGAGCTGGGCTCAAGCCAATTTTTCTTTCTTTTTTTTCTTCTTTTCTCTTGCCCGACCGAGCCAAGTGCCGTGCCACTGAGCTGCGCCCTCAGCCCAAGCCAACTTTGTGCTTTTAAAATTCTAACTCCACCCACGTTAAAAGTTCCAGAGTTAGAACTCAAGTCACC
The DNA here is from genome assembly GCA_023101885.1 of Typhlomys cinereus. Taxonomy (NCBI): domain Eukaryota; kingdom Metazoa; phylum Chordata; class Mammalia; order Rodentia; family Platacanthomyidae; genus Typhlomys; species Typhlomys cinereus. Next base: position 6,295,920 of record JALPQD010000063.1, on the reverse strand, counting down.
AGGTTTGCACACGGGGGTCTTTATCTGCTGAGTCATTTCACTCGCCTTCTGTCTTATTTTTTTTTAATTTTTATTTATTTATTTATTCAATTGTGCATGTGTGTATGTATATATGCATGTATGTGTGTGTGTATTCTGTCTTATTTTTTGAGATAGGGTTTCTCACTGAATCTGGACTTCAGTGATTCTACCCTGGACTGGTGAGACAGGCAGCCCTAGGGATCCCCCCCCCCCTTTTGCCTCCCAGCACTGGATTACAGGTGTGTTGGAAGGATGCAAACTCAGATCCTCCCCTTGTTCAGTGAGCATTTTACCAACTGTGTCTCCTTGCCTCCTTCCTTCCTTGCCTCCTTCCTTGCCTCCTTCCTTGCCTCCTTCCTTCCTTCCTTCCTTCCTTCCTTCCTTCCTTCCTTCCTTCCTTCCCTCCTTCCCTCCTTCCTTCCTTTCTTCCTCCTTCCCTCCTTCCTTCCTCCTTCCCTCCTTCCCCTCCCCTCCCCTCCCCTGCCTTCCCTTCCCCTCCCCTGCCTTCCCTTCCCCTCCCCTCCCCTCCCTTCTCTCCCCTTCTCTCCCCTTCCTCTCCCTTCCCCCTCCCCTCCCCACCCTCTCCTTTCCCCCTCCCTTCCCCTTCCCCTTCCCCTTCCCCTTCCCCTTTCCCTTCCCCTTCCCTTGGATTGAGTACACTACAAGGGGCAGAAGGTAGGCAGTGCAAGTATACTACCTGACTATTCAACTTTTCTTTCTTTCAGAGATTTAAATATATTCTACAATCAGATATAGGACTACATGCTTGTAATCCTAGCACTCAGGAGGTCGAGGCAGGAGAATTGTTAGTCCAAGATCTGCCAGGGATACATAAGAAAAAAAAAAAAACTTGTCTTAAATGTATCCTTGTCTTAGCCTATGACTTGCCTATATACACAGAGAATATTTTGATTTCTTCCCCAACCTCAGTTCTGAATGCACTCTGCCACTGCGATCCTGTTCCCGTTTCTCTTTTCCTGGAGACACTTATCCATCTTTTCCTTTAGCTTTTGCATGCTTGATCCCAGTACCCTACAGCTATCCTGCACTTTCTTCCCAAAGCCCCGGGATAGTTTTCCTTCGCTCCCTGTAGGTCTTTGGTTCATCTGGAGTTTATTTGGAGGCCTGCTGTGAGATAGAGATCTACTTTATTTTTTCCATATGGAGGGCCAATTGTCTCTGAACCAATTATTGAGGAGTTGGGCAGCTTCTCCACCTCCGGGAACATTCCAAGCCCCCGCTTGTTGCATGCTGGCTCTTCCGTGGGCTGTTTCTGGCCTCTCTTAGGCTTGCTGGGTCTGACTGTCCCTGGGTCTGGCGGGCTTGTTCTGGGAGCCACTCGCTGCAAAGTTCCTGGCAAAAGTGCCTCCACCAAGGGCATGCGCAAACGAGGATTTTTGTTGTTGCTGCTGCTGTTTTTATTCTCTCTCTCTCCTCTCTCAACACGAATTCGGCCGCCTTCCAGTCCCTCCACCCAGAAACTTCTGGGCTTCTGCAGAAGTCTCTGGACCACCTCACAAGCGACGCCAAGAGGATCCGCAAGTGATGCCTGTTGTGGTAGAGCCAGGCAGCTCCCTTTGAAGTCTTAGGATGGGGTAGGAGAGCCTGGGTTAGCCTCTGGGCACCCTTCCCCAGGACAGAACCCTGTCTCCCAGGCAGCCGACCGTCACAGAATTCACCTGGTCCTCTGCAACAGGGTCTGCCCAGGTGCCTTGACAGAGGAGCGGCAACTTGCCTGCCCACTGTTTAAGTCTGGTAGGGCTCAATTTACAGCCTTTAAAATAAGCTCTAAGCAGTTTATGAATGCTTGGGAAACAGGAGAGTTCAATTTCACCCTTTCTTATGATTAATAACAGTGCCTTACCCCATGTCTGCCAGAAGTGGGGAAACTCTTCAAATCCCCATTTATAGGCAAGCAGGTTAGAACTTGCAACCGTAGACTGAGTTGGAAAAATGACCGTGTAAGTTTCCTTTGGGGAGCCAACCCGGACAAACCGGAGGCTCTTTCCTCCTTCTCTTGTAGAAATGGATTAGAAACCGAGAAACTTGTGCATTGGTAGGGCTGAAGCAAATTCTCTCCCAGCCATCAGCATAACAAACTGCTGCTTGGAGGACTGACCATATCAGTTAAATGAGATGATAAATGGGCATTTAACACATGCCTGACGCTTTAGTAAACCCTCTACAAACATCAGCTGCTATTATTATCATCCTTCCTTGCAATCGGGACTGAAGAATAGTTTGGCTGTTGCTATAGATGACAGACCTTATTTAGGGGACCTGCAAAACAAGTGTTTAAGTGATTCAAAAACAAAACTTAAGTACTTATGATTCCTCAGGTTGGATTTCACATCTAACTTCTAACTGAGGTTAAGCAAAAAAAAAAAAAAAAAAAAAAGTCTAGGTTCATGGCCAAATCTCATGGGCTGATCCAGGTCTCTGGATCTTTTACCCATGGCTCCATTGTTGCCTGTTGACTTTAATTCTGATAATTAGTAGAATGTGGTGTTCCTTGTCTGAGGCCTCGGCTTGCCTTTCATAATAAATGTCGCTTTTGTAACCTAATAAATATCCAAGCCTTTATTGTACATGCCCAGCATGAATAAAACATGGTTTTGGATGAGCCTATATTTCTGGCCTGATCTGCGGTATCTTATTAGTAGCTCAGGTATCTTGTGGAGGGTGGAGGTGGAGGAAAAAGAGGCTGGAAGGGGGAACGGCGTGCTTCTGCAAAGCAGTTAGGTAGAGCTGCTTCCAGTCCCAAAGTGGGACTGCTGTGATGACCCTAGGGAGTTAGCTTTCAAAATAAAGGCAGGGAAAGTAAAAACAATGCAGGTGGCAAGTCCAAGCTCTTTTATGTGAAAGTTGTACTACATTCATATTTTGATTATGAGCTGGTCATTTTTCTTTCCTGTTGTATTGTTTTCTGGAAGAATATGGAAAAAGGAAATAACCCTAAAAGTAATCCTGCTGTTGGCTCATTGGTTGATTCTTTCTTTTATGGACCTGAACTGTACTGAGACTCTGTGTTGAGCTGGGGAAGTAGAGCTAGCAGATCAGCTTGCTCACCGGCTTC